>OX485805.1:41440757-42711515 GCA_950295325.1 Polytrichum commune | reverse complement strand
CCCAATTAGGGGCTTCAACGAGATCATCTACTATGTTAATACGCATTTAAAAGTAGTGATGAAACAAAATCACACGTTTACTTACATAACATAATATGAATGTTGATTTGATTTTTAAGTTTTTTAAATGCATACAAACTCTTTTGTATACCTATATGCACTACTAACATATAGATATTTAGAGCATGTAGGCGAGGAGTACCTCAAGCAATTTCAGCCATCTAAGTATGTAGCTAGGATACTTTCAAGTTATGTGACGAGGTGCCAAAAAAGGGGGAGATTGTTTCGCCCCAACTTCTTATCAAGATTCAAACTTGATTTCAAACATGTTTGGATACTCAAAATACAAACCACATGTGATTCACAATTGCCACAATTGCCATGTTTTAAATTTTTGAGAACCAATAAATGGTATAATGTGTTACATGTCTTTCAAGGTGCAAGGAAAATAAGATCAGACAACCTTGCAAGTCGAGATGAAGTTTTTAGTTCTCACAATAATGCGATCAATTGGACCACGAAGGCTCACACACATCATGTGAAGCTTGCTTGTGGCTAATAACAATTGCCTCCACTAGAAATTGCACAAACTCATAAAGTCATCATATGTTATGTGTAACATGTATCTATTTATTAGTTAATTTTTGTTATCTCTAATTCCAACTAGATTTATGTATATGTAAGACTAAAGGTCTTTAATTCCAACTAGACTCTACTATCTGTAAGAAGAGGACTCTACCCTAGGAGATCTTATAATTTTAAAAGGTTAAGGGAGTCACCCACTAGTTGGGATTATGATGTTATATGATGTTCTCACCTTGTCAGTAACGACCATTTGTTAAGAGCATTTAACTCACCCTAAAGGCATGGGGGGAGAGTTGGTTAACTATGTGTTGAGGGGAGCTTAAACTCTTAGTTTCTACAAGTATATAAGGCTCAAGGTTGGGTGGATCATGTCCCTCTCTTCTTTTTTTCCTTTTTTTTATGAGAGAGACATTACATTGGTATTGGAGCTCCAAGATCTTGCACCTTGGTGGTTTGGGTGTTGTTACTTTCTGTTATGTAGCTTTGTGTTTCAAGTTGGGGAGACAATTAGAGTTATTTCACGAAGGAAGGGAATGAGTTGGTTGCTTTCTAAAGTATAAGGAGTGGAGTTTAATATTTTTTTTGTTTCAAGAGAGGTGAGAGGAGCGCTTAACACAAGCTTGGCAGAAATTTTGCTACAATTTTTTGGTGACTAAACCAACATGACATCTACATTTTTTGGTTTTTTGAAAGTATTTTTCAAGATTTTTTTAAGGAGATTCAAGTGTTTTCTTTTGTGTTCTTCTAATTTCTTCTTGAATATAATAGGACTTGTCAAGTTTTTGAAGTAAGTCCTAGGACACTTTGATTTTAGAGTATTATTTTCATACATGATGTGGGACACCATGGCAATGGATATAGATATCTATGCCCCTGATGATAATGCCACAAAAGGTTGTTTATAATGAAAAGTCTAACATATTTGGGACTTATTCATTAAGTATTCCCTTGTCAAAGAATTTGCAAAGGTTATTAAGGACCTATTTGCATGATAAAGAGGAGGTGCCCTATGATGCCAATGCATGTTTTGTTGTTGAAAAACATAAGGGAACATACCTTAAGAGAATTTTGACAAGGTTTAAATTATTGCATCAATTTGAATTTAATTCAAAACTATGGCAAGTATATACGGATGAGGCCATGCCACACGTTTTGAATAAGCTCGTTGTAATGATGAACTAATAGTGAACTTCTTAGGGTGAGTTGTGCCTCAAGATGCATATGTTTTAATGATAGTGTTGCATCACATTCCTTTGTGAATCCTACTTTTCTTAATACCTTTGGGTTGAAATTAAAGAAGGGTAGTAACACGTTGGTATTAGGATATCGTGATAAAGTTTCTACGGATGGGCATATTAAAGTTCATATTAAGATACATCGATATTAGAGCCAGATTAATTGCCTTGTCTTTATGTTGAACGATGATATTGACTTGATATCGCACAACAATCGGCTAGTGTAACACAAGGCATGTTTGGATTTTCAATATGAATGTTGCATGTTTTATAAGGGCAATTGTAAAAGGGAATGTGTATTTGAACACATTTTTAAAGTAATAGTCCAAATCCCCATAAACTCACTGCCATGCAATTCAAACGGTCAATTTGGAAGGATCAAACAATGAGCATGATGGGTATGATGAGGATAGTGGAAGGATCTAGTGAAGCTAGACACAACCTATAGAAAACTAGACACACAATTAGCCATGCAAAAGCACAAGTGTTAAGATATTCAACATCAAGCAAGTGGTAGAGATGGGAGTGATGTCACAAGAGAAGGGCAAGATGAAGATAGCAGAGTTGTTGGGCTTGAAGTGAAGGCAAGTGGTATAGTAATGTGTAGGGTGATTGATTACATATGTCTAACGCCTTCAATATATATAAAAAAGAATTTGACATTTCAAACCACATCCAAGCCTACCACAATATTGCGAGTGTTTTCTCCCTTTGAATGTGCTATCACTTCACTTTGAGTATCCATTTTTTGGGAATGTCTAAAGGCCTTGACTCTATATGCGAGTGTTTTCTCCCTTTGAATGTGCTATCACTTCATTTTGAGTATCCATTTTTTGGGAATGTCTAAAGGCCTTGACTCTATATGTGTGTGTGTGTGTGTGAGAGAGTGAAATTGTGTATGTATGAGTGATTGCATGTAGGTGTGTGTACAAGTGAGTATGTGTATGTCCACACATTAGAAACAAAACTTGCATAACACATAAGCAATACGATAAATGTAGATCATTTGTGTTTGAGGGCTTTTATTTCACCCACAACATACATGAAGGCAAGTGCTCAATAGTCCCAGCCACGAGGTTGTGCACAATCATATTGTTCACCCACAACATCATGGGTGTAATCCATTCTACGCCAATATAAGAAGTTTGTCAATATGGCTGCAACTAAATTCAAATTCAAAAAAATGTGTTGGTCCTAAAATGCGTTGGTTGAAAGTGGAGTATTTCAGGAATGACCATGGGAACATATTGGGAACATTGGGAACATGTGAGAGCAACGGAAAAGGCAATGGAAATTGTTGTTGAGGTGGTGGCATAATGGCACAATGCCAAGTTGGTTGATTTTACAACAATTCATAGTGGCCGACTAGCAAGGAGTGGCCAAGTAAAGATAGCCCTAGGCAACCAAGCAGTAGACCCCGAGACTTTCCATTATACTATTCAAATTCAAGGTACATGATCAAAGCCAAGGTTCACAACCATGCAACTTTAAGGATAATTTTATTGAGTTTTCTTTTTTTTCTTGTTTTCTCATACATGTGCTCACATAGTCAAAGACTAGACTCAAATTGTAGACAAGACTTTCAACAACATGCTTTTCATTTAGGTTCATGTGTGAAGTTTACAAGGTACATGGATTTCATAATTTAATGACTGCATCTATCTATCTACCTATTTGTCTATATATATATTCGGTTGGATTTTTCTCATATATATATAACTTCGTACATACACATAGTCATGTGAATATATAGCTCAAAAGAGCTCTTTATCTCTTTATATATTAAATCCATCAATGTATACACCACTTATTGACATGCCTTGAGTACATATCCGAAATGGCTCATAACCATACATTATACTTGAAATTTAGCAATATGAGTATATACTTAACATTACCCAAAGTGCATACAATAAAGTAGTGAGGGCCATACCTTTGTAAAAATGACAGATTTGTACCTTCAAAACCTAAAGTATCTCGAAACTAGCCCACGTGAAGATACTTTAGGTTTTGAAGATACAATTAGTTTCAAGATACTAGTTAACCCCGAGGGCTAGCCACACAAGATACAAGGTTTGGGACATCCAAAATGAAACACCCTAGTCTCGGGAGCAATTTGGCCCACAAGTTCCTAATCAAGGTGATTAAGGTTAGGGAAACCATTAACTCTTATTTAGCACTAAAAATGAGAGTTAGCCCAATCCTAAAGGTAAGTGATGTTGAAAGTCTGCAGAGTTGTGCGTTGGTGTTGTGTGCAATGAGAACTACATGTATAATGCCAACATCTAAGGTGTTGAGAGTTTTTTTACTTCCACTGTAGAACGAAGTTATAGTTACTAGACACAAAAATACACAAATTCCCTTCTTTCTATCAAAGTTGAACTTGATGTATGCATACTTGTGACCTCAATAACAAGTGGAATATTGCTACAAGCACATGGTGTCCACAACCAACCTCATTTTTTTTGTTGTTGGTTGGATGGGCACGTGTGAGACAATTCCTTCAAGGATGAAATCATAAGGGTTTGATATTGTGAAGGAGGTTTTGTTTTTTTTCAATGTTGTGTGGTGTTTTGTATTTTGTAGACTAGTAGAGAAGATGTTGGTTGATTGGAGTATGTAGATACATTACAATTTTAATTATCTTGAGATTTTGGCAAATACTACGGCGATTAAGTATACACAAGGTAGACATAAGAATGAGTGTATGTCATAAGATTGAGCAATTGACTTCCAAACCTCAAAACATAATGGTTATGGTAGTTGGTAAGCTTGCTAGAGTAAGGTGACAAACAACTTGCATATCACATAGCAAGCCATGAACAAACCTCACAGTTTTTAATATTGGTACTTGAATACTGATTAAATATAATCAAATCCTAATCACATTTCTTATGCAAACAATAATAAACAAAAAAAATAGTGCCTTAAAAGAGGATGACCCCACCCAACCTCCCAAGTTTCTTTCTCTTCATAATCACTCAATTTTAAGACCATACATTGATGTCACGTGTGACGCATGTCATTACACAATTTGCCTTGGTTTGTTGGTGAGAGGGGGGTTTAGGGTTTAGGGTTTAGGTTCACACGCCGGAATAATACCCCCCAAACAACATGTTCCCCTAGAGTAAGATGTGGAAGGTATCTCGCCAAGGGAAGACCACGTAGGTAAGTGATCATTGGTCAGACAATTCCACCATGTAATTCGGATGCCAGCTTGTTTGCAAGTCTTGCTACTCATAATGGGGGTCCAAATTATAAACCGGAATTGTCCTCCCAACGGCCATTTCCCTATACATAATATCCCCGAAAGAACTCATAGACCACTTTGATGACTGTGGGATGGATCTCCATACAGTGTATGCCTTGACGTCTTGCGCACCTGAATAATGACAAGATGCACGTGCTTCCCCTTTTAGATGGATGCTCAAACGTAAGGTACGTGGGTGTCGTTCGGTTCGTTTTCATCGATGAATTGCATCGATCAAACCAGTATGCAAGTGAACGGTCTCTCTGAATAGGAGGAGCCGGCTTTCACGTCATGTGGCCTGTGTGATTAGGATTGTTGTCCGTCCAACTGGAACAAGATTGGAATAGTGTTCAGTTTATGAAAGGCCTGTTATTCTGGTCGGTCGTGCAGTGAGCTGGCTTAACTTTGGAAATTGCACGATCCAACAGAACAGACTGCCATTCCATTCAGATAGCTTGAAAGGTTCATGAGCTTGTTGATGGAACTTGAAACAACTGGGGCTTTCGTGCAAGCAGTAGGTATCATCATAATTGTCCTTGTTTGAAATTACGCTCACGTTGTTGATGTTGACAAATTTTGGTCAATTTAGTTATTTGTATCCAATGAATGGGGAGAACCGACTGCTAGTTACAGATGAACCGGTTGAGATCGAGAAATAACTGGTTGAAGTTCAAGACTTTAGGTAATTTACAGATCATTTTAGAGGAATCTATCGAACATACATCAGATTAATGTAGAAAAAGAAAACGAAAAATCACAACATGTAACTGGTTGGACTTGGATTTTGACCAATTGGACTAGGACCAATTTGATCGATTATGCCCAAAAACCTCCCTAGACACTGCTTTGCTCCCCTCTGGAATCTGTAGTGTGTCAATTATGGTATGTGGGTGTTATGTGGCTTGTTTTTCAACTTTACCGATTAGATTTTCACAACAAACTTGTGTTGCATCAACGAATCTATGATGAAACCTCTGCAAAATTCGAATTGAAAATTGGACCTCCATTTATTCAGTATTGGTTACCACAAGTGCATGTTTGTTGATTCCTTAACTAGATACATAGGTCCTCCCAATTGTGTTCACTATTGAGTGTAGAGTAGTTATTATTATCTGAAGACGGAGTCCAATCTCTTTTGAACATGTGTGGTTATGATGTTTGCTCTTTGATCCTCACCGAACCACGTGCCAATCAAATATAGGGTCTGACTAAGAAAACAAGCCACTCTAAGACCCACCTACCTTGTTGAATCACTGGCAGTGTGCAAAGCTGATGCGCTGGAGTAAATTGAAGACTCCTCAATATCAGGAATCTTTCATTCTCAGGCCTCAATCTTTTTGTAAAAAAAATTGCAGAACTCTCAAGTTTTCCAATTGAGTTGTAACATACTCTGTTTAGGTTACTCTGACGTCTCTCGATCGAGAGTTACGGTGCCTTGTCTCACAAAATCAGATTCCCTAGAGCAGCCTTTGTTTCATTCTGCAACTGTTTTTTTCTCAAATCTTAAGTAAGAGGTATCTCCACATGAATGTTTTTTCTTTTTCTTTTTCTTTTCCTTTTCCTTTTCCTTTTCCTTTTCGGAATATGTGTATAGTACTGATTTGTTCAATGAACTGTGTGGATATGCTTTTGTGTGTCTAATTGCTGGTTTTCCTTGTTTTCTTGAGGTTTATGCTGCATCTCATTTTGGTTTGTGGTCGTTGGTAGCAACACAATGCGGATGTGCCTGGAAATGAGCAGATTGTCATGCTTGTGCTTGCTTTCAATGTCATCAATGGTGGATCTTATCCTGGAAACAAGCTTGCCATGCAGGAAGTGTAGGCATGCAATAATTCGTAGTAGAATTACCTTGCTTTACCTCCTGTCCAAAAATTCAGGAAAAACAAAAGCAAAGGGGAGAATTTAATAATGCATAGCTACACTAAATATTGTATTTAGTGTCATATGGTATTCATGTCATTGTGGTAATGTTTCTAATGAGACTTGTTAACAATAACTTCACAAGTATTGTCATCCCAACTTACATTTTTGTAATGAGATACTTATAAAGTTTGGTATATTCAACATCCTAACACTTTTGTAAGAAAGATGACTATGATGTTTCCACTAGCCGAATTATCACTAGGAGAAATCATGTCCATTTCCACCATTTTGGTTATGAAAATATGGTTTGGGAGTTGTTTTTTGGTTGTTCACCACTACAAATCGCCTTTAATCCTTGCTGGCACACTATTTTTCTTGATAGCCAACCACACTTGCTGATATGACCCAAGTATGTTTAGTGGGCAACCACGGGCCTTGGCTTGGTGGTTAGGGCTCATGGCCCCCAATGAGGAGGTTGTGGGTTCTATTCCCCATGCCGGCGTGGTGCTCACCACCTTAGTCCACCCAACTATGGTGGGGGGTCCTTGGACCTTGTTGTATGGGTACCTCAAAGCCCTTTGGGGGGATACCATGTCCGGTATCTTCAAGGCACTAGTGGCTAGCTAGGAACTAGTATAGTGTGTCACTATAGTGTCCATCCTCGAAAGGGGAGAGTAGTATTGTCCCAATGTCCCCTTGTCCAGTGGGCATCGGGTCATTGGCATTACGAACGGACACTTTATTCACGCCGGCCCCTTGCTAAAAAGGGACCGGAGTTTCTATCTATCTATCTATCTATCTAGTGGGCAACCCCCAAATGGCGAATGTTGATGTGGCACCCCAACCTTGATAGCCGCCCAAACTGTGGTAGCTAATCTCCATGGAATAGAACTACCATTGGTATTATTTGTGCATTTATGCTAATGTGGCCGCCTTGAGTTTTGTGTTAAAGTTCATCAGGCAACACATGGTTGGTTGGAACAAACTTTATAGGACATCTAGCGATAATGTGTGTGGTTGGCAACCACCAGACAGAGTTGCAAAACAAATTATTCTTGCCATGGGCATGAGCCATGGCGGTAGGAAACCATGTCTTGCTTTGGTGAATCTTCATGGCACCCTAATGGTGTTGCCTCATTTTCAAATTGGTCTAAATTTACATTTAATCCGGAAATGAACATTATGAGAATTAGAGGGCCTCCAATGATTACTGCCTCCTTTTGAAGGTGAACACCTTGAATAGGTGCAGACAAGCCAACCAACATCTACCTCCCCAAAGGGCAAGCCCCTAGGTTCCCACATGGTTGGTTGAAAATAACCAATTCTTCTAGATACCCTGACTAGGATTGGGTGAATCATATGTGGTAGGTGCACCATAAATCAAGCACTAGGAAGGTCACTCATCCAAGTACTATTCCAACATGAGGCAGCTTAGTCCAAAGTTACCATGATATTTGGGTAAAGGCCTTGGGTTTAAGCCACCCTTTTATTATGTAATGGAATATTGTCATGGATAATTGAAAATTAGATGGAGAATTACTTAGTAAGTGATAGTAGCTGCAACATTGGAAATCTATAATGCCCAAATTTTGTTAAAAAGAAATGACAAATAATGTTGGGTTTACTTTTAATGTTGATGATACTACACAAGTGGTTAACAATTACTCTTGAGCAAGACAAATAGAATTGGTGCCACTAAATACAATATTTAGTGTAATTACAAGATTGGCATAATGTAACATCTCTCAAAAATAGAGAGGAAAAATTAAGAGACATGATCCACCCAACCTTGAGCCTTATATACTTGTAAGAACCAAGAGTTGAAGCTCCCCTCAAGTAGTCCTCAAGCCTTTGGGGTGATTTAAAGTGCTTTTAATTAATGATAGTTACTTACGAAGTGAGAACATTGTGTAACACCATAGTCTCGACTGGTAGGTAACTCCCTTTTACATGCTAGAATTATTAGATTTCCCAGGGTGGAGTCCTCTAGTCTCACAAAAAGTAGAGTCTAGTTGGAATTAGAGATAGCAAAAGTAACCAATAAATAGATACATGTTACAAGCACACACTCACGGGTAGCAACATTTGAAGCAACATATCTCAACACAAAGTGAGCAGCATATCTCAATACACAAGTTAGTAAGGCAACATATGTGAACATTCATAGAGCACCTCACTCATACAACAGTGCACTAAAAAAATCTACTCAAAATCCAACAGCCCTTTGGGGACCAATATGAGGCAAGATATCTCAACACACATGGATTGAGCTCGCTCTTCACATGGATTGGCAACATATTCGAAGATTCAACGAGCAGCTCACTCACAAACAACGCACTACCGAAATCTAGCTTAAATTTGGCAAGCCGTCAGGGACCAATATGAGGCAGCATATTTCAACACACATGGATTGAGCTCGCTCTTCACATGGATTGGCAGCATGTCGAAAGACTCAAAGAGCAGCTCACTACCGAAGTCCAGCTTAAATCTAGTAGCCCTTCGGGAGCTAGTATGAGTCTTGATAGTGGACTACCAAAGATACTGAAAGGAAAGAAATAAATGGCATACTTGATCGACGAAACTCGGAAATCAACAGTGAAGGGCAACTTTGTGCTTAGCTCAGCTTTCTCGATCGCGTTCCTCAGTCGCCACTCACATCCACTTAGGTCCACTCCTTGTGCTTATTCCGATCCAAGAACTTCGCCAGTGAGATCCACTAAGATCCGTTCCTTGCACTCCAAAATCCATCTGCTTCATCCCTCCAACGTCGTGCTTAGCTCAAGGCGCTCACTCGGCAACGTGCTTTAAGGCGGTGCAGGGGGTAGGTGCTTGTGGAAAGGGAAGATTGAGGATGAGATCTCTTAAGGGTTCCTACCTCTCGGTTCCTGGAGATCGATCCTGACTCTGTTTTTAGGCCTCTGACACACTCATCCCGGGCCGGTAAAAATAATAAAGGTGACTCAACTCAGGCATGCACCCTGTGTATGACCCGGCATTCACTGACTTAAAGGATAACTTAGGTCCTTGCCACACGGACGGCAGGGCTATCTGCCGTCATGGCTAGGGCTTCGCACAAAGTAGCTGGGTAGAGCAAGGACTGTACCGTCCTCTACAACCACACGGGCGGAGGGGAAGGCAGCCTGAGGTGGCATGCCGCGTCAGCAGAATCCCAGCAGCTTCCTAGGAGCTTCCGGCCAGCAGTGCCGAGACTGACCACAGAGTCCAGCAGCTCTCCGTATCCAAGGCACTCTGTTTCCAGCAACTTTGTTTCCAGCTGAGCTCCAGCAGACTGGCAGCAAACCACCCTCTTGCTTACCACCATTTTTGATGTTGTTTGAAGGCAGCTGCCTCTCACACTAGCAAGCAGGTAGTATCTCGGCATGGATGCCGAAGTGCAGAGGCTTCTCATATGTCTCGTATTTCAGCTTACTTTGTTTTCCACCTTGGAGACGCTCTCTAGGGATGGGGAGCCATTGTTGTTTGGCACTGGCAGCAACTTTGTTGCTTGACTCTCGTGATGCAGGGATTGAAAAGACTTCGCGCCAAGCAGCCAGGACGACTGTGGGCTCATGACAGAGGTTTGCACCGTCCCGGGTTCTTTGATCAGAATTTGCTCGGATTGTTTAACACAAGAAAGTTCAAAGCTCGTATGCAAATGGACGCGTCGAGCTTCGAGTATTTGTGTAGCACTCTTGCACCATTGCTATATAGGCAAGATACAAACATGAGGGCTGCCATTCCAGTTGAAGTCAAGGTTGTTGTGTCGATATCCAGGTTGGCCACAGGTAATTCTATGTAGAGCATTACAGATTTGTATAAAATTGGGCTCTCTACCAGTTAATTTGCAGTATCCCAATTTTGCAGTGCCATGAAATCGTCTTTGCTTAAGAAATTCATACGGTGGCCTTCAACTGCCGTGATGGTCAAGTATGCCGAGGAATTTGAAAGCTTGTATCAAATTCCTTACGTCGTGGGGGCTGTGGATAGTTCACACATACCGATTGTGGCGCTCCGGCTTCACGCTGCCGATTACTACAATCGAAAAGATTTCCATTCCGTTCTCTTGCAAGATGTTGTGTCGAGCAAATGTTTATTTTGGGATTTCGACATAGGTTGGGCCGGGTCAATGCACGATGCCAACTTGTGGGCGAGGACAGAAATCGGTCAGTTTTGTGAGGCCGGAAGGCTCTCGCCATACGTCCTAGTGGGCGATGCGGCTTATCCTTATCGGCCATGGATGTTGGCCCCCTTCAAGGGCGACAAGGACGGCTTGTCACATGAAGAGTACCATTGGAATTACGCTCAAAGCAGCACGCGCATGTGCATCGAGCGGGCCTTTGGTATGCTAAAGGGAAGGTGGAGGATTATTTTGAAGAGAGTTGATGTTCACTTAAAAAACCTTCTTGACCTAGTTTCAACATGTTTGGTTCTTTACAATATGTGCATCATATTTAGTGACAACTTTTGAAAGAACGAATGGATGCAAGAGGCAACGGACGAGCTCCAAACCGAAATGTCACACAATATCGGTGCAAGTACCTCCTCAAATGAGAGAATGGCTGTGGCCAACCATGCCCTATAAAGCTTGGCGGGAATTGATGAAAATGCACGTGAATCTTTGGAGTACATAAAACAAGAGGTTGCGATGGAATTCAAAATTGCCATGGGAACTGGCGGCAAGACAACCAAGGAGCTTAGTGCAAGACGAAATAGAATCGTGAGAAGTCTATGGATGGCGAAAACAAAGACTTGTATTGTTCAAACATTTTCAATGGATATTGATTGACAAAATGTAAACTACCTAAAGTTTCTCTACCAACTTTTGCATCGTTTGTTGCATGCTCATCAATAAAGTCATTTTCATATCATCACTTGCTTTCAAGCTTTTATAAGAGTCCTACTAGTCTCCCTAATTTTCCCAATGCACCTTTTCATGAACATGTCGTCCTTGCACTTCGGTTCGGGAGATTTTGATGAGTTCTCTCCGCTTCGATGCTCATTGGTGTACGTCTCGGACGTGGGGATTGTGTCAGACTTCGGGCCGTCAGGATTCACGGCGCTCGCGTGCGCATGGGAGACCACATTTGCCCTGTCATACATGAATTTATCGACAAGGGTGTACCACCTGCACTTCTCTGATCGCTGAGAGTCCGACTTCATATTCATCGCCTTGTCCTCCTTGTAGTCGTTGTAGATGGCGCTCCACTTCTTCCTGCATGCCTCGCTACCTTTTGTGAAATCTGGGCACAACGACACCAACTTCGTGTGAAGGCGAGACCAATTGTCCACACCTGCAAGGGACGTCATTCGTGAGTCGCGATGAAATTGGACTTGCATTCAATGACTAGGTCATAAATTCAATTGCCACCTTCAACAAAATATAGAAATTGCGATCACAGGAAAATGAAATCACATGATTTCATATTAGTAGAGAGTAGGAAAATCAATCTAGCAGGAAAAAAAATAAAAATAAAAAAATGTTGTAGTCTGCTGGCTGCAGATTCAGGTCCAGCAGCTCGTAGGCTCTGGAAATGTTAATGGCAGAGAAAAAAAGCCTCTGCCCGCAGGGCAGAAGCCTTCCAGGGCTCGAGAATGGCTACTTTGTGCCTGCAGACTACCGAACAGGGCTTATAGACAGATGGGTTCAGGAATTCTGAATTATGCCGAGCTGGGCAGAGAGGGCTGCTGCCCAGCAGTAAATGGAATTTACAGAGTCTGCAAAAAGGCAGACTACTAGAAGACCTGCAGATGTTCAAATTGCACGACTACAGAGACAACAGAAAAAAAATACTGATGACAGACATGAATAAAAAAAAATCACAAAATTGGGGGAAGAAAAAGAAAAAGAAAAAGAAAAACTGACCTTGCTTGGGTGGGGAACTAAACGTGTTTTGCATCTCCCCGCGGATGGTCACGAGTTGGATCACCCAGTGATCCTTCCAGTGACCCGCATTCTTCAACAGGTCCATATCATCCTTCATGTCGTCCAATTCGATAATTTCCACTTTCTTCCGAGGAGCTCTTTTCTTCTTGTTAGGTTTCGACTGCTCTGCAACTCATTCAATTGACGGTCGTTTTTGAGAACCTTCCGTGAGGTCGATCGTGACCGCCGGGGTGACATGGGGGGGAGGTGCGAAGCTGCCCACTACGGCTGGAGGCATGTAGGGATGGGGAAATACAAAAGGCACCTGATTCCCCATTCCGGTGAAGCCTTGGAAATATGGTGCATGGGGAATGTTGGGCCGTACTGCACAAAATTCGTTGGCGGGAGTGGGAGGAGGAGCATTTGTCGCAACATTCGGGTTGTCGCTACCCGCATCTCGCAGTGCCCCGGTGAAATCCATGCCTAAGACGAGCAGAACACCAAGCAAATTTGAGGCAAATGCTCTACACATGAAAATAAAATAAAATAAAAACAAAAAACAAATCGTTGTGTTGGGACGTTTAGGACAGCAGGGGGGAGGGGGGGGCGCCTCTGTGGAGCTTCAACGATGGAGGGGGGTCCACAAATGTATACAATTCTTAGCCAGCAGAGTTTGCTGGCTGCAGACTGCGTCAAAGGAGCTTGCACAAAACAAGGGGTCAAAACTGATGCAAAAAAAAACTTGTGGAGGTCGCCGTTGCTTGCAGATGCTAAGCAATTCGGTGATGATGGCAGGCGAGCAACAGGTTGAGGGCGTTGTCGACAGTGGCAGGTACTCTGGAGCCGGGGGAGCGCAGGTGAAGCTCTGTGGAGGAGGGGGTCAGGATGAACTCTGTCGCTTGGAGCTGCTGAAGCTCTGTCGCTCGAGGACGCGGAAAGGGAAGCTCGGGGTGGGCCCGGGGTGGGCCCGAGGTGGTCTGTACCGGGTTTCTAGGATTACCAGGGGCCTTCCCCTAGTAGTTCTGTAGCACCTCTGGCAGGAGACACATCAGCTTGCCAGTGATCCTTGTGCCCCCCGTGTGGTATGGCCACGGGGAACCCAGCCAATTGCAGCCCACGATTCGGGCAAATTGCCGGTGGTGTGGCAACGGCCTTAAATATACCATGTGCTTTCTTGAGAAGAAATGAATATATGCAAACACGTATGAACAAATAAAGCATGCACAAGCGCTTTCATCTATCATGAGCTTGAGGTTAACTGCCAACAATAAAATTTTCGATATCCTCCCCTTTGATTTGGTGTTTTTTCCTTGCATATATGAAACCACTTGTACCTTCTGTAACGCCTTCTTCACATTAAGTCCAACAACATTTGTCAGCGTCAAAGATACCCATGTCACTTGTAAGTTCATTCTTCTTAAGGTGCTTCAAATTATATTTTGTTTTTTTATGCATACATGCTTTACAATTTTTGACTACCTTTGGATCCTTAAAGTTCAAAAACTTCATGTACATTAGTTGCGGTCATACTTAACCTTTCACACGTTGCAACTATTGTGATTTTATGCACATTTTTCCAAGTTAGTGTTGCATTGTGGGTGGGCGCCACCATTGGTTCTGTCCCACTACAATATACTACATAATATAATAGAAAGAGACCAATAATGTGCATCATTTTCACCTTCTAAATTGGTCGATTTGCCAATGACCTGACCGCATGATCCCTGTAGTGTTGATTTGAAAAGTCCACAAAGGGTGACCAAAGTATTAAGGTGTGAGGTATTATTCAGTTACTTTCTTAATCATACACCTATTTTTCAATGGTGTGTACATAGGTGAGGATCAAAGAACAAACACCATAAAAACACATGCTTGAAAGAAATTGGAAGACATCTTCAAATTCTACTAACTACTCAAAGATCTGATTTTTCAATCTAATTTTTGTCAATGTTTCATCGTAGGTTTGCTGATGCAACACAAATTGTGTTTCGTATTTCTAATCAATAGAAGCTGGAGATCTAGAACATAAAATAAGAAACGAACCAGATACAGTCACACACATTAGATTAAATACAATAGGTACTAAGTACTGTTGTTTCTACTAAATGTGACAAATGATATATGGGTACTTTTAGTAGACCAATTGTTTCAATTGGCATATCTGTTGCAGTGGTTATCAGTAAGCTAAGAACAACTTCACATCTGTCACATTCAGGAGTACCATGGGTTCAACATGCATATCCTACTAGAGGTTTACCACAAGCCGTTCAATCACAAAATCTACTTAAACTATCCAATCTTACTAGATCTACAGCCTTGAATTTTATCTCAATAAAGATGAGAAAATGTTTAAGTGTTTCAGTACCTACTCCTGTAAACTTTTAACAGATAAGGGAGTCCTCGCAACACTTTTAAGATTGATTATCAACTTGGTGTCTTCAGGTAGTGTTTCTAGTATCTTAAGTTCCAAACTGGGACAAGAAAATGACAACTAATCCAGACGATACATAACTAGCACATAAGGTATACGAGCATTATTCAAGTGTTTTCTTCACCGAGCACCTATATTTGACTGGTGTGTGGTCCAGTGAGGATGAAAGGACAAACACCATAAAGGCACATGAAGTTTGACAGAGACTGGACTATGTCTTCAACTTTTACTAAATACTCCAACACTTAATCAAAGATGTTTACACACCTCATTTAGTCTATATATAAAACTTAGAAAATAGTGTGGTCCACAATGTGAAGCTACAAAATGTTTGTACTTTTTCTTAATACCCAGCAAAACTGTTACACTACTAAGAAATAACAATATCAGGAAATCAGAAGTTATTGTACTGGAAAAACTGCAACAATATCACACAGTTTTGCATTTCTCCAATGCACTAACAAAGGTGAAAAACTGATTACTGATTTTGGTGGGCACAAAACAACACATTGACTGATAACATAGAGTACAATAAAACCACAGTCCTCATTAAAAAAGCTTCGATGGTAACGACACAACTCTATGATTAGTTGCTTAGTATTGAGTGGACATGAAATTTACAAGCCCCATCAGTGCAACATCAATTTGCACACAACTCAATCGATGAGTGTGGTAAGCTCTGAAAAAGTGTAGTTGGCATTGGCTCCTTGTCCACAAAGCATTGAGTACTTGGGATGGATACATTCAGATGAAAAACTCAACATCTACATTCCACTAGAATATCATCAAACCTGGAAGAAAAAGCCTTCACAAGTGCATGCTCTAGCAGAGCTTCTCCTACCTGGTTTGCTACACCGCCGCTGGCTGTAACCATGACACCATGACATTGCTAAGTGCTCAACTCTGACCACTTAATGAAATATTTATCTAAGTGTGAGCTTTTGGCGAAGAACGTCCATAATAGAGCCAAAATCATCTGCAACTGAAATCGGAGGGTTTGCAAACCTGCTTGAGATGTCGGCAATCTCACTTGAGTGATACTCCACCTTGGATTGCGTAAATTTAAGACCATGGGCAGTGCTGACAACCACCGTCCTATCATTTGGGCCAATCACACCACCTTCCCTCAGTTTTTTCAACGCGACCAACGCAACTCCAGTATGAGGGCATGTAAACATGCCAGACTTGTCAGCCTGTGCACATAAGTCCATAATCTCTTCTTCAGTCGCCTCCTCAACAATACCGTTCGACTGTGTTAAAGCGTAGATCGCTCGGTCTATCGACACAGGATCACCAATCTGAATCGCTGAAGCAAATGTTGGTTGCGCTTTGATGGGCGCAAAATTCTCCCACCCGGCTTTGTACGCCCTGTAGAGAGGGTTTGCATTTGCAGCCTGCGCACAAACTAATCTAGGGATCTTGTCCACCAACCCCAACTCTTTGCACATGTAAAAGCCCTTGTAGAACGCATAGATATTTCCCAAGTTTCCTCCCGGTACTATCACCCAGTCAGGTACCTCCCAGTCGAACTGCTGGCATATTTCAATAGCAGCGGTTTTCTGCCCTTCCAAACGGAGACTGTTCAGTGAGTTTGCCAAATAGATAGGAAGTTCAGCCGTCACCTCCCGGATGAGACGCATGCAACCGTCAAAGTCTGTGTCCATGCTCAATACTAAGGCCCCGTTTGCAATCGGCTGCACTAATTGGGCAACAGAGATTTTGTTTGCAGGTAAAAATACAATGGCAGGAATTCCCGCAGCTGCACAATAGGCTGAGAGGGCGGCCGACGTGTCGCCCGTCGACGCACAACCCACACCCAAGAGGGGTTTGCCCAACCTCCTTAACCTGTTCACTTGAGAAACCAGAACTGTCATTCCCAGGTCCTTAAATGAACCTGTGTGGCTGATACCACAGTGCTTGACCCATAAATCAGTCATGTCCAACACCTGTACAAGTAGGAAAAACTTTGTTAGTGTGTTTGATTCAGGTTGCAATTCTCACTACTTTACAAGAATGACTTATATATATATGTGGAGCTCATGGACCCATGATGGAATGACATTAGGTACATGGCCAACAATGCGGAGGAATTTATTTCCCCCAAGCAAGAAACAACAGAGTGCTAAGAGGATTATGTGTTACTCTTACCAGACCACTAAAGCACTCATAGTTATACAGAAACAGATGTCTTAGAAGGAAGGAAAATAGGCTACATGACCACCAGGGATATCACTGCACCCTCAGTTAGACAAAATAAAGTGATGTATGAACACATTATTTCCCACATGTCAAACACTATCCTAAAATACGTGCCCAGATAGGGGAGGCTATATAATCAGATGTTGGATCTAGTGGAAGATAACCAAGCGAATGACAAAGGAGTCAAGTAAATGGGCTGGGTAGCTTAGTGACAGCAATTGCTCTCTTGGATAAGGCTTCTTCATAGCTCCACAGATCCTCTAAGACATGCTGTGTAACTACACTAGATTATACACTTGGTGAATTTCACAGTCGCCCCCAAATCAGAGTGAAAGACGGGGTACAAGCATATCAATAATATGCAGCATGTACAGCGCTGGCAAACTGTATGAGCTACATCTCTGCTAGTAGAGAAGAAACTACTATCCGTGAATTTGTTCAAGCTTCTACAGAGTATATAGAATGCACATTGTAATAAGTTACAGCTAGTTAATGTCAGTCCAGTCCAGTCCAGTCCAGCGACCAGAAGAGTAATGTGATGTGATCTGCTGAGCACAACCACTTCTGAAGAGATTTGCGTAAAATTTAAGAGAAACTTCGAAGTTGCGTGATAACCTGCCGTTTCTACACTAAGCAAGCAATGAAAAACGAGTCAACTCGTGGGGTGGTTAACGTGGTGAAAGCAACATTGTTATCTCTATAGATCTCCTAGGACATACTGAGTTGACTACATATGACGAATCAGACAGTCACATATCAATGCAGTGCACCATACAGCGCTGGCAAACTGTATGAGCTTCGTCTCTGCTGATGGAGGAGAAGGTAAAAGCTATGCCATTATTAATCAAATTGGACAAAATACAATACACTCTTCAACAAATATCTCATGTCCAGTCCAGCAACCAGATTGCAATGTGACGTGATCTGCTGAGCAAAACCCTTAACAAAATTAAGGCCAGGTTCGGTGGTAAGTGATACCCTGCTGTTTCTACACTGAGCCCTACATTCCTCCTCGTGCTCTCCACGTTCCCCAACACATACATCCTAGAGTAACCGAAATAGTATCCGCCATGATCGCTCAATTCAAAGCTTGAAGCTTGAGCATTTCACCAGGGTGGCTTCCAACGCTTAGATGGGACCTTGATGGATCTCACATGGAGCGTCTACAACAAACTTAAAATCCTAAGCTACCTCATGGAGGTAGCTTAGGGATGTCGGGAGTTCAAGCTCTCCTTTTATTTGGCTTGTGATATATCACTTTGAGCATGGCCACTTTACACTTGGCTCGAACTGTTGAGAGCATGAAGATTGATCAAGCTCTCGATAGTTTGAGCTCTTTTGGATAAAATCTTGTCAACTTCAAGTTCCAAAGTCCAAAAATCTTCACAAGTTCAAGCTCCAACGTAAAGGTGGCCAACAAACACACGTTAGAGTAACCGAAACAGGATCCACCACGACACAAATTGTTCAATTCAGCACCGGTAATTTGACAAAGAAGAAATTTCACACCTCTTTTCCAAACCGCTCGGCCCAGAACAAGTTGGAGTTACCCTCGAACACACTGACGATGTCATCATCATCAATCTCAGGCAACACCCATTCCTTCTTGCTCCACACACCTGACCCATACGGCCACGTGGTCTTGCCCACCCTGGAATCAAACAGCTTCCTCCAATAAGCGCCGTCATACTTCTTCAATGCCTCCATATCATGCTGCACATCCAACAGTGACCCTGTCTTGCTCCTGTAAATGACTTCGTCCAACGAATACTCCTCGTCGGTTTCCTTCCCAGGGCTGAATGGAACGTACTTGGCGGAGAATGTGGTCGGGGAATTGTTCGCACATTGACGCCTAGCCTCGTCCCTGATGTTCTCGTTCCTCTTCTTGGGAGATAAAGCCGGGGATGATGTGGGAGAGTTAGGCTTTGCTGAATCGGTGGCCACTTCTTCCAAGGACACTGTCTTCGCCCCCCCAGCAGGCCCATTGCTCCCTGGAGTTTCCGCCATAGCCACTACCTTCTTTGCAACAAGAGGAAAGGCTTTGCGTGCGTTTCGAACAGAAACTTGCTGCGGAGATGATGATGATGAATATAACCCTTCGTAGTCGTTGAAACACCGAGGCTGGGTTCTTAACCCTACACCGCTCAAACTTCGCGACGCTACTACTGAACCCACCATTTGTCTCCTCTACCAAATCCACACCAAAACCTTCCAAAAAACCCCAAAACCCCAACCCTCTAAACCTCGAAATCCCAACTCAAGATGCTACCTCCACAAGCACCGCACCGAAAACCCAAAACCCAAAACCCAGAACGCCAAATCCACACCCAAAATCGCAACTTTAAACCTCGATATCCTAACTCAAGATGATGATGCTTCCCCCTCTGAAGAAGCACAAAACCCACAACCCAGGAGTAAGACAAGTGGAAAAAGCCAAATCCACACGTACGCACGACAACCCAACTCTGAACCTCGAAATCTGACCACAAGATGATGATGCCTCGTGTGATGCTCTTCCCCTGTGCGATGCACAAAACCCAAAACCCCTAGTTGGAGGTGGGAGTGAGGTTGGAAAGCCGAGAAGGAAAATGGCAGGCTGGGAGAAAAGTGGGCAGATAAGAGGGAGGGAGAGAAAGAGAGCAGGTGAGGTGAGATCCGATTGCTGTGTAGCTTAGGATGGCGGAATGATGAGAGAGGTCCGGGTGTTCCGTCCTGGCTTCCTTCCTTCCTCCCTTTCTCTCCTTGCTTCGCCGCCCTGTGCCTCTTCTCTCTTCCCCCGCTGTCGCCGCCCTTGGCTTTCTCTCCCTGGCTGGGCTCTCTCCTCTCTCCTCCTTCAAGAGGCAATTGGCTTGGGTTGGGTTGGATTAGGGTCACTCATCTTGGGCCCCTTGCCTCTCTTTCCTCTTTGCTTGTCTTCAATTGGCTCCTTCTTAGCGGCACCACACCCCCAACCTTCTATTTTCCATTATGACTCGCATTCTCAATGAAATGTGGTTAAGAGCATGTTTCACTTCTTATCAATTCGAGGCCCTACAACTGGACATTACCGGGAGTTGACCCACGCGTCTAGTCCAACCGTTATTGTAACGATGTTGGGGTCTGGAATAGCTTGGGTTTGTTGCAGCTCAACTTTCAACTCCTTTGTAATAAAATCAACTTTTAAATACCTTATAATCTTAGCTTTAATTATTTCCACATAAAGCCTTGTGTATTGTAAGGTATTAGTTTTGATTACAGGACCCACAATTCATAAAACTCGTATAGAGTGAACGTGTGGGAACCCTCATATGCAATGAACCATTGAGAAGCCCCATGACTCGACGGCCACCTCATAGAGAAAAGTGATCATATACCCCTACAACACCACAACCACACTACCGCCACCAATATAAAGATCATCCAGTCACTAATTTGTTCCCATGTCACTTTGGTTACCCCTGGTTACTATAGTGCCCACCCCGAGAGGGGTTAGTAGTCTTGCACCACTGACATTATGTCTAGTGGACATAATATCAAGAGTGGGTCGAACGGGCATTTCAAGGTCAACGTTTATTCTCTAAGCGTGTTGGACTCTCGTAATGAGACTATTGCCCTCTAAAATAATGTTACCCGATTTAACACCCCTTTGCGTTTGTGTTTGGTGTACAACTTGCGAGCATGCCCTAAGGTAGATGGGTCTTAGGGCCACTTCATACACGAGCCAAGAGTCGTGACCATCAAATTATGAGAGCCCAAAAAAGTGCCCAAAGGCTATCCCAAGACACTTCCAAAATCATGTAGATTGGTCAGGGGCCCTCGAGCATAGTGTGAAGTCATATATGACTAGGCTCTCAACCAAATGCTATTTCATTGAATTTCTATTCATGCATACTCTTCACACCTAATAAAATATAATAAATCAATGGTTGTTAGATTTCAGAGTGCCATGGTCTCCCAATTTTGTCTTAGGCCTACCTCCAACATGTGGTTTTTGAAAATAGTCCCAGTCATCATGAAACATGATCCATTTGATGCCGTGTAGGAATCCATGTAGACTTTGCATTTATCTTGCATTCACTTCTTCCGTTGAACTTGGACCGGCTCTGCCTTTTCCACCAATGAGAGTGCTTGAAGTGCAGTGGTCATGGGCCCTCAGGCTCGTGTGTGAAGTGGCCCATAAATCGTTGTTTTTCGAACTAGCCCACTTATCCTAGGATATGAAATGTGTGATCAGTACAAGATGGGTTATGAGCAAATCCAAATTGAGGCCGTAGCCACTTTCCTCATAGTTTTTGGAGCTCATATGAATATCTTACTCATTATCCAAGTGAAGATCTTTATGCTTGGTAAATGGTCATGTAGGTCCCAACCAATTATGTTGAATATTGAGTTTAGAATAGTTTTCATGTTTTGAAGACGTAGTCTAATCTCTTTTAAATACATGTTTTTTTATTTTATTAAAATCATTCTTGGAACCGCACCAAACCACATACCACTCAAATGTAGGTGTCCTAATGAGAAAAACAACATCAAATAAGGATTGTCTACCTTAGGAGCACCCCACCCTCCTCGACCTTCTAATTGACATGACTTTGCTCTTCACAACATTGCTAAGCAATATTGCTTCATGTTTATGTCAAGGTACAGTAATCTCCCGCTTAAGTATGCACCCATTTAAGTACACATCCTGGTTAAGTGCGCAATTTTTTTGATAAAAAAGAGGGTTCATACTTTATTGTTTGAACATGTCCTACGGAGTCATTTACTACGAATGCATGAATTTTTGTAAGCTTGACATTAAATGTCAATTTGTTAATGTTTCACTGAAACGTCTCCAACAATTGTCACAATTCATCATACATATGGCCATGTTCCGTTTGAACATCGGAGCAAAGCAATTGGTTGTCAATGTCGAAGACAATGATGTGTGGAGCTTCAAAGCCTTTGAAGTCGGTAACACTTTCAGATTCAGCAAATGTCTCGATAAGCTGGATTTCATTGCAGTTTGTTCTCCCGATTGTCCCAAACTTTCCGGATGGCGCCTTCACTAACTTCATACTTCCACCCCTTCGCTTGCTTGCTCGGCGCGTTCAACTTGCTCAACTTTGCAATGATTTCACATCTTCGGGCTGCAGTGACGCATGTTGCCTCAAGTTTCATCCGTTTCCCATTGCGATTCGTCGAATCAAAAAGTCTAGAAAGCAAGCGATATGAGTAAAGTACGCACCTACCAACTAAGTGCACACCAACCGCTCCAGTTCAAAATGCGTACTTAAGCGGGAGATTACTGTAATGAACCAACAAATACAAGGGGAATATCGGGGCCTGACAAAGGCCAATATTTAGGGTGAACCATGGAGGAACTTCCTAGCATGATGTCGGGCTTTGCTTTGCGACAAATACTTGAGCCAAGCTAAAAGATTAGTACATGTGCAATTCGATCGGAAAGCAAAATCATATAGTGTTGATGTCACCTTAGTCTTGAGTCTTTCCTCGGTTGGCTCCTTTTAGCAAGCCACCCATAACTTTCATTTTTCATGACTCGCATTTATTTCATATGCCTAGACGTCAAAACATGAATGAAATGTAGCTACAGAAAAGATGACGCCGATGAGATCACCTCCACCATCGATTATATAACCTAATACTTATATGTAAACCCGGGCCATATTTACAAAGTAAATTTACACTGTTGCCTCATGTCAAAGGTGGCTCTAATGGAGACATAGGCCACCACAGGGTCCTATGTAGAATGTTGGTCTTGTGAGTGGGGTTGTCGGTGTATAATGTTGCTGTGATTTGTGCCTTCTTCACCTCGAGGTTGTGGACGTGGAAGATGTAAGGCATTGATACATGTTGGTTAGGGTTTGTGGTTCAAAATCCCATGTTGACTTAATGAGGTTGTTTGCAATTTGCTATTGGATAAAACACTTTCATTCAAGTGAGAAGCATATTATGTAAACCTTTGTGCACGAGCTAAGTGTTCTTTGGGCGGTCATTCCAAATTGGCTCTTTCAACTTTGGGATTTTAGTTTTTTTTAATAGAGGGGGACATGGGTTTGGTGGTTCTCTATGCATCAGTTGCTCAACATGGTCGTGTTGACCATATCTGAACATTACGTTCGGAAGTTTCAAAACTTGCTAGTTGTCAATTGCACAAATGTTGAGTGGATGGTGCAGGGGTGGCCCATGTCATTAATTCACATGCACGAGTGTCTCACAAGTGCAATGGGGTTGGGATGACACTACCCCAAACTAGTCTATTTACATCCAATGAAGTTGTTTCCCTCTCGTGAGTGACACATGTGAGACCTACTAAGGTATGAAGCCATTTGCCTATCTACATGCCTACCACATCACCCAGCTCTTTGCTTCCCACATCTGCACGGATGCCATAACACTTGGACTCAACTAAAACATTAGTAAAAGTCCATTCTACTGAGAAGTAGAAACAAGATGGTTGATGTTTAATTGGTATTTTCTTTTCCTTCAAATGTTTAGCGCCCCACCCAACCTTCTATTTTGCATGACACATGTTTGTTTCATCTTTGTCCCACAATATGAATGTACTGTTAGTTGTTGTGCATCTCATGTACGATTAGCATAGATATTCAAATTCAAAAGTGCATTTTTTTTCCTCTTTTTTTTTGGTTCAAAGGGAAGGGTGTTTAGAGTTGATAGTTAAAATGAGCCAATTATTGAAAGGAAAAATCTCATGATAAAGTGAGTAATTGGTGGTTTGGGGGCCCATGTATTGTCCCGCCTAAATGAATGTTTGTTCAAAAAGGAGAGGAAAAGAAGGGTGGTCACCATCGTTGGCATGGTATTGTCTTTTATTTTAATACCATTTGGGTATTTTTATGAGGATTTCATAATTTTTGAAACTATAAGGGTATGGATATTTGATGATAATTATGTTTTCAATACATTGGGATCTATATACCATGAAAAAAAACCTCACATCTAGGTAAATTTGCCCTAGTATCAATATGATATGAAATAGTATTGACCCAAAATAGTTACTCATGTATACAAAGATTCTCTCATCTTCATGAACCCACCACATATCAATATTTGTGATATACCCAAAATAATAATTAATTTTGGATTATCCAACATATATATATACATGCTGTACTTAGCATGTGAGCAGATGGTGATTGGTCGGATAACTCCAAAGATCCTTGTGTTGGAGTTAATAAACCCCAACTAGAAGACATGAATGGGTGTTAGACAACTCCCAACAGATGGATGTTGTTCATTGGAGCTAGACAACTCTCAATGAATGAATCTAGTTGAAATTAAATTGTTTCAATTAGAGAATTGTGATCGAGCCAAAAGATAAGAAAAAATCACATGATGAAATGATCTATGTATATTTATCTATGTACATAGATAAATGTAATATATAATTTAGTCTACATTTAGTAAGAATCGAGACTTCTAAAAATGTCTCTTAGATACTATGAATCAAAGATGGATAAGATTGGGAGTGCCTTTGGGGTATAAGAGAGAGCTTGGGGAGGAGAGAACATCATTTGGTGTCTTTGTAGTTAGTTTTTTTGTTCGGATATGACAAACACTCATGGGTGATTTAAAAAGTGATTCTTATAACATCTAGGTGTCACAAATAAGTTAACTTAGGACAATTACGAGGATATTTCATATTATTTCACGTTTAATGAATATCATTGGTTCGTTTTAGCACAAGATTTACAAAATCACTCGATTGCAGTTCATGCAATTGTGACAGTCGCTCACCTCACAGTAATTACCCGAGTAATGGTCAACAATGAGTTCATTTTATTTGGACCAAGTGTGGTGCTCAAGCATAAGCATAGCCATTGGCAATAATCTTGCATAAGCATCCCATTTGAGTCTTACTTATCAAAGCCACGGGCACTTTGATATAGGCAATAGTCTCGGATTAATTAACATTTTTCTTTTGTATAACTTGAATTTGCAGTGCAGTCACCCTTACAAGATTTAAAGTTTTATTGATTTGATCATGATATTAGTTTTACTATATGGCACTTTTCTTTTACATGTCAAAAATCAAGGTACCCATAATAGGTTGTCAATTCAACTATTCCAATTGTTCACATTTTCAAGTTGTTTTTGTTTTCTTCCTTGGCAATTGTCTCCTCGTGTCATTTTTTTATTTTTTATTTTCCTATCAAAGGTAAGAAATTTGAACCCTCTCGCTACATTGACGTTAGATTATACCCTATCCTCCTTCGTAAATTATCTACTCCACTATTATGTTTGTTTAGACATGGATTTATCCAAGCATACCGCAATGATCCTATGTCAATGTACCCAGACCATGGCATTATCCTATTGTTTTCAACGACTTAGGCATCTCATAGGTCACAATCGATTTAGACTATAGTATTCAAATCATCCTCTAACATCATTTCCAAAATTAATTAGTTATTATGCCATCGTAATATCGATAACAGTGTGATCCATTAGTGTTTCATTCCCATTAGGTAATTAGTACGACTATAGTCTTGAAGAGACTTCAATACAACTTCTCAAAGGTATAAATTACTTCACTCCAAAGATTCACTTATTATTAAAACAAAATCCTACGGCACACCAATCAATATGGTTTTATTCATAAATTCACTAATCTTTGGGATTTTCCCTCTCTATAGACCATAGCACAAGCATGAAATGACAATTCAATTACGTATTCAAATATATTTCATCATGAATTTCTCTCAAAAAGCATGTTTGAGCCACCAATGAAGCAATAATTATCACGTTAAAAGAATCAATCAATTAATGATTCATTATTTCAATAGAATTCAAATGGCAATTAAATTTTGATGCAAGTATATAACAAAACAATTACAATCCAGTACCGCACCTTAAAGACTTTTGATCAATTATGAAACAATAATCACACGTAGTTTACAAGATAACTTGACTTGCAATTATGTATCACACGTAAGTTGTGTCATATTAAACTTTGATTAAAAATTATGATGTCCTTGCAAAATTGTAATATATAAAAAATGCATGTCCTTGAGCACCCCTTCTTTTCATAATTCTTAGTTTTTATCCTTTCTTCCCAAATTTTCTATAGATTTCAAGGGGTACATTTTTTTCCTCATGTCATGATCTTCCCTATCACCATCTCAATTAATTTCTTCATCAAGAAGACCATTGAATATATTGCGTTCACTCTTCAGGGATAAGGAAAAACAAAGAGTGTGAAGATGAAGGTTTATTGGCAGCAAATGGCCCTAATTTTTCTTCTTGTTTCCTACTGTCCTCTATAGATCGGATTGAATTCTTTATTCCAACAAAACTTTCTCATACTACCTTTCTTTTTGGCATTGATATTCTTGCTATTTAATCAGCCTTACATTATCTATGTTTCTCATAGTTCCTCACACTTACTATTCTCTCAACAAGGTAATTGTCTATTCTCAAGTAACACGTTTCATCAAGGTAAATATAGTCTATTGTTGATATATCATAGTAACATTTTTTCATCACAACAATAGTCTATTGTTAGTCACCCAAATCATTTGTTTTGGCCAAGCCATTGTCTTTAAATTCATGTATAATCCTCCAATTTAGCGAACAACTTTATGTTGAGACATAACTCAATCACGTCACTGAAACTTAGGGAAGGTGAGTGTCTTACCTTGTGTGCTTGTAAGGAAAATGATTCCTTTAACATCTGCACTTGTCACCTCTTTGCAATGACAATTCTCTTGTTATTCTTTGTCACCTTCATACAAAACTATTTTTTGTCTCACTATGGAGCTAACTAATTGATATAATTTTCTATAGTCCCACCCAATTGGCGGCTCATCTTTATACTTTCATGATTATTCCTACTAATAGCTATGTAATGATACTTCAAAGTGACTTAGTGACCAATAGTGATGAGACTATAGCATGTTTATTGTCGTTTCAACTCCTTGGCTACTTCACTTAGCTCTATTGCCTGCCCAATTTTTTTGAAATTATTACTCATACAATTTGGATGATAACTTATTAAGTAGGTGGATAAATAAACCTTATATTTATGAAGATCAAATAATTATCAATACTTTACTATGTTAATACTTTCATATCAATTTTTACAATACTACGTGGTACCGCTATTCATGGAGAACAATATGGACCAAACACAAATGAAGACACTCGAGTGGTCGAGTATTGTGATTCCGATCGGGCAGGTGAAGTAGATGGCTGTAAATCAACAACCAGATATTGTTCTTTTACTAGGTCAAGGGGCCATAAGTTGGAATAGTAAAAAACAATCAACGGTGGCCCTTTCAACTACAGAGGCGGAATATATGGCTTCCACAAATGCAACAAAGGAGGCTATGTGGCTTCAACAACATTGTAAGCACATTGGTTTCACCAAGTTAAACCAACTACTATATTTTGTGATAACCAAAGTTGTATCGCTTTAACTCAAAATCGAAGCATGTGGAAATTCATCATCACTTTGTACGTGAAAAAAATGCTCAATGGAGATGTGGAAATTAAATATTACAGCACAAAAAAAAACGGATTTCCTCATAGAAAATGTACCTCGACCTAAACACAAGTTATGTAAACTTAAGCTTGGAGTTACAAGTACAAAGGGGGAGCAATGAATAGTTAAAATATCAACTTCATGGGGAGTGTAGAAATGTAGTGTATAATTTAGACTCCATAATACATACATGCATATCAAATGCAAGCAATTGTACATGTACGTGTCTATTGACACAAATCAACCCCTTAAGGATCAAAGATTGTGTAGAAGGAGTGTGACATTTTATAAGCCAATAAAACTTGTAAAGACAAATCCATTGACGTGCTATTTAAAGGGATTGTTCCCCATGTAATAGAGCATTTTTTAATACTTTTATTAAAGAAGCTTTACTATTTCACAAAAAGAAGGCTCCCTACCCCTTTATTTAAGTAATTGGCCTAAGTTACATGTAATATTATTTAGCCTATAGCCATTTATACGCATGAAGAGAAATTTGCCTTCAAAATTTATTAAATCAAATGACTCATTATGATAAGCAATTTAACTTTGTAAGGCCCGATCCAATGTAATTTGAAGTTACATGGAAATCTTTGGAATCAATTGTCATAAAGTAAGACTAAATCATTAGTAGTGAGTGTTTAGTTTTCATTTTGCTTTTACAATAAGTCTAACGCCTTTTTTGAATTGTTGCCATGTTTAAATGTGTTTCACTACGTATTTCATCCAATTGTTTCAAAATGACAATTTTTTCTTGAAGGAATTCTTCATTACTTAAATGTTCCTCAATAGCAATTCGCAGTGAATTTAATTATAATCCCACCGGTAAAATAGCTTCTTGACCATACACTGATTGAAAAGGTGTAAATTTGGTGGTAACTTTATAAGTTGTGTGATGTGCGTATAATGCATCTAGCAATTCACTGTCCCAATCAGTCATAGAAATTTGGACAATCTTAGTGATAATTTCAAAAAATATTCCATTTGTCTTCTCGGTTTGACCATTAGCTCGTAGATGATAGAGTGAAGTAAGACGGTGTTTAATATTATATTTTTGTCTTTATTCTTTAATGGCATCATTCACAAAGTAAATTCCTCAATCACCCACTAATTCTTTATGACACCCATATTGTGATAGATTGTTTTCTCTCAAGAATTTATCTATCACATACTTATCATCTTTATTTAGGTCACCTTCAACCCTCGACCTTAAACGGTGTAACCCATTATTGACCGGTTATATGAACATTACTCATATCAAAATTAGACTCTTCATAATTCCCAACTCTTTGAAGGTGGACATATGCATGTCAATATTGGTACTTAGATCCATGTTGGTAATCTTCAAGGTATACTTTACATTTCTCAAAATTATCTAAGTCCATCCACTGAGGACAATCCTATAGTTCTTAATCCTTTTAAATCTATTACTCGTATATCCTATTAGCTTCAAAATAGTCCTTGTATAATATCTCAAGAATCACCTTGAGATAGGTGCACAAGTCTTGCAAGTTCATGTTCCCCTAAAATTCTAATGTCAAGGTTGAGAGTCCTTGGAGTAGAGTATGTTCATACTTCCAACATCACTCCCAATACCTAATATTATGTGTTATTGCTCTTATTCATTTCATGATTTGAATGGCTTATATCAACATTCAATCCCATTCCAAATGTGCTTAGTCAAAGTTTCAAGATTCACATAAGCACATAATCATAATTCAAGTATATTCCATCGCTAATCCAATACACCTAGTTCTAGAATGGCATGATGCTCTTTATGATGTATATATCCCAGTTTAATATAAAGTATGGGTGATTTGGGCTACTTGATGGTGTCTAGAATCTCTTTCTAATGATGGCTTTAAATATGCCGAATTAAATGTCACACATCATTTCAAGTTTAACACTAAACCCCAAATACGATGTTGATTGAGAACTTTGGTGTGTATGTGAATTTACTAATTTATTGTCGAGGTCACCTTCAACCCTCAGCCTTAGACGGTGTAACCCGCTGTTGAACCGGTTTACATGGAAGTTACTCCCACCAAAATTAGACCATTATAGGTTTCCATTCTATGAAGGTGGTTGCTTGTATACTAGCATTGGCTTCTTAGATGTGTGACATGTTCTTTTAATGCTTTCTTGAATACTCAAGGAGTAGTTGACCTAAGTTTGCAAGGTTATGTTCCCCTGAATCCTAATGTCGAGGTTAAGTGTCTCCGAGACACTCCATTCTTGTAAACAATATCTTTCATGGTTTGAATACTTAGCCCCATTCCTATCTTCTCAAATATTCTAAGAATGCTTATTTAAGAGAGTATGTAGCTTTGATAAATCTCAAGCATACTTCCTCACTAATGCAAGTTCATTCACTTAGATAGTATTCAAGTATAAGAATTTCCCACGGGGAGGTCACTTCATTGTCAAGTTGACACCACGTGCGGACAAAGTTTGCTACCCTTATATTACATGCCATATATAATTTTAAAATTTATGATATTTTTTCTACATATACATAACCATTGATAGTATCTTTTGTATACTTTTTTGAAATTTTTAGTCATCTTTAATTTTTTTAGTAATTTTTTTAGTTCAATTTTCTGTCATTCTAGTTAGAAATGGTATGTTTTATGAAAAAAACAAATCATCAAATTTAGTTACCACTTTTGACTATGTCATAAGTACTGTGTATATCTACTCATGAAAAAAATTTGATAAAATTTTAACCCATTTTGGTGGTGCAACTTACCAAAAGAAGATTTTTTTTGGTCGCACGTGGTGTTCAATTGACAATGGAGTGATCTACCCGTGGAATTTCCTTACTCATTCATCATGAATTCTTCCATCAAAGAGTTTGTTCCATTTCCTATTCAAATTCTCATTCTTCTACATCTTAAGCCATGACTTAGAAGTCTCTTTAATCGACGAGGTATGGTTATTGAGATGAAATCTTATGTGGTGCTTGATGTGGCCCAATCGTCGGCCACCTCCTTTGTCCTTCTCTTCATATGATGACGAATCCGATATCTCCCGCTTTGTAAATCACCTCGTACTTTAAACCATGATTTCAACTCCAAGGCTTAGCATACTCTCGGTATGATCGTTAGATCTCCTTTTTATGCTTTTGCTTGTACAATTAGTTTGATTTTGGAAAATAATCTTCTTTGGATTTTAAATCTTGTAGCAATCTTTCCAAATACTAGTTCCCAAAGTCCTTTATTTTGTTGACCGCTAATTTATTTCTATTTTTTCAATTATTTCCGAGTCCGAGAGTTGTTTTATGGCCTTAAGCCTTTGAGTCATCCAATTTATAAGTCTTTCAACTTGCAAGTTCTCCGACTTGTAAGTCCTTTGATATTTCTAATCCGATCTTCAAGTCCTCCGGTCTCGCGGTCCTCCAGTCTTCGAGTCCTCCGGTCTAAAGTCCTCCAATTTCTAAGTTCTTAAGGATCTTCCGATCCCTTTGATGTTTTGAGAAACTCGAGGATCCTCCGATCCTTTAATGTTTTCTAAACCTGAGGATCTTTCGATCCCTCTAATAAAGCTCGGGGATCTTTCGATCCTTTAAGGGCCACTTCACACACAAGGCTGAAGGCCCTTGACCATGGCAATGTAAGAGCTCTCATTGGTCGAAAAGGCGGAAACCGTCCAAGTTCACTTCACACTAGGAGGTGAAGGCCTAAAGGCCCAAAGAAAAGTTCGTGGATGAAAAGTCTACATGGAGTCCTACATGGCTAGTTGTGGATAAGGGTGCATGGTCTACCGGAATTTGCGTCAGGCCCACCTCCAAGAGGTAGGCTTGACGCAAATTCCGGGAGACCATGATTTTTTAATTTTTTTTTCCAGCAGGACAGATTTCAGGACAGACTGCATGGCAGATTCCAGGACAGATTCCAAGACAGATTCCAGGACAGACAAACACCACCAAGTAGTTATCTTAAATTGATAAACTTGGAGACATATTATATTAAACCAAATCCTCCCCTCTTTTTCCGCCAACAAAATATGCAATGGTCCCGCAACATGGTTCATTCTCACTTCACACTATGCTTGAGGGCCAAAGACTACATAAAATGGCTTTCCCAACACCCATGGTACGGCCTTTGGATGAGAGTCAAGGGTCCTCACCATTACAAGGTCACGGCTCTTGGCTCATGTGTGAAGTGGCCCTAAGTCCTCCGGTCTTGTAGGTCACCGGTCTCGAGGTCATCCAGTCTTGTAGGCCACCGGTCTCCTAGTCCTCCACTTCGAATAGCTCGCGTTAGAATGAGGTCCTTTAGGGCCCCTATGTGCCCTCTTTATATAGGGTTCGATATCTACCAAATGGGTGATGTGGCGGTTAGGTCTTCTCTTAATTGTGAAATGTGTGAATTTACTATTTTAAACGTTGTATGTAGCTGCAGTCTAAATTTGGTTCAGTCAGATCTATTAACAGTAATAACACGTGCTTAAAATAGATGTACTAGTGAAATACATTTGGGAAATGTCTTATTTGTCTAGATGTGCCATGGGACTTAGTCATGCCCTTTCTAATCCCATTCATCTAGGTTAGTTACATCCGTCTTCTTGTATTTATATTTGTCTACTCCTAATCTACTAAGTATTTCTACTCCACTGCAGTAGTCCTAACTACACTAGTGCTACTCTCCTTACTAATAGCTCGTTCCCAGCTGGATGCCCGTATTTCTAATTTAGTTGTCCTCCTCCTAGTGCTGAGGCTCGGACCTCAGCTGAGACCCTATATCTTGTTGGTTAAGCTTCGGTCTTCACCATCTCCTCCCTCGCGCTCGCAACTCCTCTTCCCACGTGGCACGCGGCTCCATTGTCGCCTCTTTTCCTCGGCCGGCTCTCAGTCCCTTCGGCCGGCTCCAGGTTTCCTTCGCTCTAACTTCCTCCCGTTACCAGTTCCAGCGTTGCACCTCGCCGGTTCCCAATTCACTTCCTTCCTCCGCTTCTAGTTGAGAGTTCGGAGGCTCTACATTTATCAATTCAAGCTTTAGAGATATCACATGTTATGGAAAACCTTCCACAAGTTCGTGAGTTCCTGTTGAGATCTACTTCTCGTATTTCAAGTCTTCTCTTTCATGAAAAAGTTTTGATGAATTTCTCTAACTCTTGGATTTGAGATGCTTGGGAATTTTCCTTAAATCTTGGAATCGAACATGCTCCCATAAATTTCTCTAAGTCTTTAGACTTCAAAGGTCTTTAATGCTCCGGATAGTCTTCGAGTTCTCAAGAATGCGCTCCCGTTGGTCTTCGGGTGTTCAAGGTCTTCCCTTCCGATAGTCTTCGACGTTCACGTGGAATGTTTGATATGAAAATGAGGACCTTTAGGGGTTTTGTTATGCCCCTTTATATAGTGTTCAAAATCTACGAATTTCTTGATAAAGTGGTTACACTACCTACCCCTATTACCCAATGTTTCCATTGCCTAATTTTTAACCTTGTACGTTTCGACCTCCTAAATTTAGTTCAACCAATTTATTTGTAATATTAGGCACGTGCTTAATTAATATGTAATCATAAGAGACATGTGAATCATTTACCCACATACCTAGATGTGTCGTGGCCTTCCGTCAAGCCTTATATAATTTTATCCATTCCATTCATAAAGAAATAAGTTGATATGGTTAGGATCATCCCATATGATGGTCATCCTTCTTGCCTATCTATTCATCTACTTATATCCATCTAGGTCTAACTCTAATTACTAAGTATTTATACTATGTGTTCTACTTGACTTCGTATAGTTCGTCTATCCTTTTGGTTGAGGCTACTCCCCAAGTCGGTTCATGACTTTCTTTGTGTTCCTGAGTTGCTTCCTTCGTTCCCCATGTTTAGTGGCCCGTTTCCAATTTGTGTTCCCAATGGCTCTTGTTCTCAATTGCGTTCCCAATGGGGGGATCAGGCCTCAACCTCCGTCCCTCTCTTACTTTCTCTAGAGCTCCCTTGTTGTGGTTTGTTCCTTTGATTTAGCTTCTCGAGCTCTACAATCTTCTTGAGTAATTTCAAACTAAGCCCATTTAGTGGCATAATCCGTGGCTATTCAAATGTATTAATATAAATGATGGTGACTTGGAGGGTTGATAGGTCCGACAAAATCAATTCCACGTTTTTCAAAAGGTACAAGAGTTAATATGGGTATAAGTGGCATTGCGAAGAAGTCAATCGGATTTCATATTCTTTGACATACATCACATTCTCTTGTATAAGTTATGCAATCAAAATAAAAAGGTGGCCACCTGTAATCATTTTGTAATATTTTCCTAGCTGTAACATCTCCTGGAAAGTGGCCTCCATCCATACTATCATGACATTATTTTTAAATTAAAATATATTTTAAGATTAGTGATACAACATCATAAAACACCATGTTTTCCTTTTTTAATACAATGTATCACCTACGATGGTGTAAGGCATTGCTTTAAAATTAATCAATGTTTTTATTTTCTGTCATATTCGGAAGGAAAGTTATTCTTTAGAAGAAAAAAACTCAATTATTTATGCATACTCCTTAGAGATTACATCCATATAAAATAGTTGTGCATTTGGAAAGGAATCATCTATACCTTCATATCCATAATCTTTGTTTAATCGTGAAAGGTGGTCAACATTAACATGGTTTTTGCATGGTCTTGATTCCACTATAAAATTAAACTTTTGCAAAGGTAATACCCATCTTGCTTTGTTTCCATTTAACCATGGTTTATTTATCATGTATCTTATTACGTCATGATCCACATGAAAGACAAAATTGTTTCCCAAAAGGTAATGACGCAACTTATGGACTGAGAAAATCATACCTAAGGCTTCATGCTCCGTTGCAGTATAATTACTTTCAACTTGAACGAATTGATGACTAGAAGAATAGATAGGATGGTCATGATTTTTTTTAATCTTTCTTGCTTAAGATAAACTCGATTACTACATTAGATGAATCAAAATAAATATGAAAATAATTTTTGACACGTAACCCTTAAAAGGTGCATTAGAAGTAAACATAACATCTTCTCATTCTTCTTGAAAAATTTGTTGGTTATTGTAGTAAGAATTTTTTGTACATTTTGCACTAAATAGGAGATAAAGTGTGAAAAGGGAAACACTGGTCTATTCATTTGTCATGTGTTAAATGAGGACAATAGGCTAAGGAGATTGGAAAAATTAGTATTGAAAGGGAGAGAGAGAGAGAGAGCTGGATATGAAAGGCTTTTATGTGTGGCTTTGTTGTGGGGTTGGGGTGAGTATTGGAAGAACATGAGATTTTTTCGAAATTTTTTTTTTTTTTGTGGATCAGGGATTGATCCGAGACTAAATTGGCAATTACCTGAGTCCATAAGTTTTTTTGTATCTTATTTGTATGGGAGTGATTCCCCATGCCTTTGCTTGTTCCAGGCTTTAATATAGAAGTTTATAATCTCCCCGCCTCCATGTTCGAGTCAATTGGCGGTAAGTCTATCTCTACTAAGGTCGGACGTGACTTGGCCATAGTCTAAGAATACTTGTTGTGTGGAGGTCTCATAGCATGCGTTCTTTGTTTGCTAATGCGCATGCATAAGTCAAAGAAAGAGGATTAGGCTATGCACTTGAATTGATGTCTTCGCTCCTCCGTGTTAGCCTGAATGCGTGGTGGTTCCCTGACCCGTTTGAATAAGGAATCTATCCTCAATCGAGAGGATAAGTAAGTGTTTCCAGGGAACCCTTGAGAAAGACTCTGGTGTTGAACGGTTATGATAGTCAATCGTCCAGCAAGTAAGTCAATTCCCGGAGCCTTAGAAAGACAATAATCTGGAGTGATTTAAACTATATAATGTCAGCATGTATGGGTGGGTCTAAATTAGCCGGTTATTACTTTGATTGCGTTGATCATGAGGAATAAAGTATCGTGTACGTGGAATTCCTTCTGAATCCCTGAGGGTTAATTATATTCCGTTGCCAGTCAATTTATCCAAAGCATGTCATCATGTTGAGCGCCCCTAAAGGAATTGAACCCAAAACTCTTCGCTACGGGAAATACCCGTGGCTTGTGATAGGAAAAGAGGGTGAGACTTTAACTTGTGAATTTGTAACTCTGGCAATATTAGTGCTTTCTTTATGGTGTAATAAGTGCATACTATATATGGACCGCTCCACCATCAACAAGAGGAAGAAGGAGATGAAAGGTCAAGAGAGACCATGATTGAGGCAATCATCTACAGAAGCTAAAGGGATGGCCATTGCCATGATCGCGTAAGCCTTAACCCGAGTAAAGATCTATAGTTTTCGATGATTCTAGTGTAAGGCCCATGGCCATCCTACCCCAGTCAATTCCGCCTAATCAAGAAAGACATGCACTTTCTGGATAGATGTATTCACGGATATTTCAAGTTAGATTAAATGAAGTTAATTAATGAGTAGACTATTGACAATACCAAAGTGCTTGTGGCTTTGGTAAAGAGACGAAATTGAACTATTCTATTCATGACTATTGACTATATATGGATGTGCCTATGCTTGCACACCGCACTTGGTCCAATTAAAATGAACTCACTGCCAAACTATTGCCTGGGAATGTAGAGTGAGGTGAGTGATTGCCACAAATGCATGTATTGATTCAGAGAGCTTTTAAAAAAAAATTCTTTACCCGTAACCCACTTGTCAGTCCTAATCCGGAATGAAGTGAGATAACCCTGTGTTTTCCTTAATAAAACTTATCTGAGACACCTAGACGATATACAAGTCACCTTTTACGTCTTCCCTAATTGTATCCTTGGGTTTGTTCCTAACCAAAAACCACACTACAATTTTCATTTGGTTTTATTGATGGGGCAAACCGTTTCTTTATGTTTGATGGATTACAATTAGGTAGAGGTTATGCAATAGATTGGACAAGAATTTATCCAACCTAAAATAGCATTATTAGAGTCATTGTCTTTCATAGGAATGTGAATTCAATGCCTTCCTCTTGAGTCTCTCCATGATATCGGGTTGGGGAGAATGTTAGATAGTTTTATTTTTTCCTATGCCTAAGATAAGGGTTCCTTTACCCCAATCTTTATTAGCCTTAACCATTATTTACCAAGTTCTATCCAATATACCATGTATAAATTGTATAGCATCATTGGTCCGGAGTACAATGAAATCACTTTTGTATTTTCGACTAGCGATTTGGATTGGTACTTGAAGTAGTTGACCTAAGGACTTAGTACGTGTATGATCTGCCATTTTAGGCAATAGACTTAAATTAATTAACATTCCTCTTGTATAACTTGCATTTGCAATGTTGTCACCCTTACATGATTTCCAATTTTACATATTCCAGTTTTATTGTATGGCAATTTTTTTCACCTTTTAGAACTTGATGTAACCATAACATGTTGTCGATTCAACCCTTGCAAGTGTTAATCTTCTCAATTTTTTCTTGTTTTCTTTGTTGGCAATTCTCTCATCATGTCATCTTCTTTTATCCTGTCAAAAGTAAGAAAATGGAACTTTTATTTATTTATTACCATGAGACTACATCCTTTCCTCCTTCACAAATTATTTATTTCATCATTCTCTTCATTTAGACATGTTTTTATCCAAGCATGCCACAACAATCATATGTCAATGTACCCAATCCATGGTCTTCTCCTCTTGCTTTCGATGACTCAAGCATCTCGTTGGTCATAATCAATAAAGACTATAGTACTCAAATTATCCTTTGATATCCTTTCCAAAAATTAATAATTATTATGTCATCATATTACTGACAATGGTGTGATCCACCAGTGTTTCATCTTAATCAGGAAATTAGCATGATTGTAGTCTCAAAGAGCCTTCAATACAACTTCTCAAATGTGTAAATTACTTTACTCCGAGGATTCCATTTTTGTTAAAACAAACTTCTACGGCACCATACCAATCAACATGGGTTTATTCACAAACTAACAACTTTTTGGGATTTTCCCTCTCTATAGACCATAGCACAAGCATGAAATGACAATTCAATTAAGTATTCAAAGATATTATACCATGGAATTCTCTCAAAAAGCTTGCTTGAGCCTCTAATGAAGCAGTAATTCTCACAAGGAAAAAAAAACTCAATTGCCCAAAAAGAAAAAGAAAAAATTCTTTATTTTCAATAGAAATCAAATCACAATCAAACTTGAATACAAATATATAACAAAACATTTGCAATCCAGTTCCACACCTTCGAGAATTTCAACTAATTATCAGACAATAGCCTTGCACTATGAATTACACATAGTTTACAAGACAATTTGACTTGCAATTATGCATCACAAGTAAGTTGCGTTATATTCAACTTTGACTAGAAACTACAATGTCCTTGCAAAATTGTAGTATATAAAAAATGCATGTCTTTGAGCACCCCTTCTTTTCAGAATCCCCATTATTTATCATTTCTTCCCAACTCTCTACAGATTTCAAGTGGTATGTCTTTTTCCCTCGTGCCATGGTCTTCCCTCTCATTATTTTATGATATGCAAGGACAATAGAGTTTTGATACTACTTGTTTAGAATGTCCCAATTTACATAAAGTCTTATTCCCATTGTTTTCCCACCATGACTTCTTAAAATAATAATAATAATATTATTATTATTAAATACCACATTCTCTCCTATGATTGGATGGTTCGACTCATAGAAATCACAATATTGTATTAAAGTTGTAAAGCATTTGTAATGTACAAAGTTTTGAAAGTATTAATATTGATGTTTCTTGTGCATTCATGATTGTATTATTCTTGTGTCAAAGAGGAACATGCCACTATTCGACTTATATTACAATCTTTATATCTATAGGTAGGTTCTTTGATATGACTTGTTTATGTTGGTTATTAGTACCCATGCATAAGTATATGTTGGTCCAATTATGGTGGTAACATTTGTAGGTTGGCAAAAGACACAACAACATTCTTTACAAAATCATGTAATGCATGAGGTCAACATGCCTAAATTGAAGTTAGCCAAGATTTGGACACCTAGATTTGTATGTATATGTGATTAGGTGTGGATTTAAGAAGTGATATTGAAGAGACACGTGTTTACAAGATATTGGATTGCACATTCATAATATACTAATTGTAGTTAGTTTTCTGGCTACAAATAAAACCCATGGAATCACTCAGGGAAGACTTAAAAGGTGATTGTAATGGTATCTAGGTGTCTCACATAGGATTGATTAGGTAAATGATTGGTTTATTACACTTCATTTCAGATTTGGAATTAACATTTAGATGAGAAAGGTGTAATAAAAGTTAATGTATCTCTCAATAGCAGTACATGCAATGACAACAGTCACTCACCTCACTCTAATTCCCCAAACAATAGTCTGGCAGTGGGTTTATTTAATGTAAACATTAGTGCGGTGCACAGGCATAGGCACAGCCATAGTCAATTGTCATGTATTTGAAGTACCAATTTGTTGTCTAATTCTAGAGGCGAGGGCCCTCTGGAGAAACCCATGGCCTTTTCATTTACTAATCCTTTTAATGTAAATCGAAATGACCGTCAGTAATCCTTACAAGGTTTTCCAGTATCCCTTGATTAAATAATTCCATTAATGTGGCAGTCCGACAATTGTCTTTGGTTACTTACTTTGCCACCGCAAAAGATAAGCTCATTGCCCTGTTGCTTGCAACATCACTCCCTGATGTCACTCTTAGCCTCAAGTAGATGTTTCATAATAGAATTCAAGAATTAATCACTTAATTATCCTTGTAAGAATTAAATGATTAATATTATTTTACTTGTCAATTAATTCAACACAGAAGTTACCGTCCTGTGAATGTCCGGTCTATGGATATTCGACTGGGTTCCTCCCGGCTCCAGAAGTCTTCATAGGCAATGGACTGGTTCTTCTGTCCTTTCGGCTCCACTGCAGTCAGCCAAAAGACACCAAGTGGCTACTATATTCGGCTGGCCTCGGACCTGTAACCGATCCGCAAGTCCATAGCCTTTTCTCTCTCTTACATACTTGGCTTCTTCTCTTGTCAATGGACTGAAGCCACTACATAATTACGTACAGACACTTTGACATGCATTACATTCAATTACTTCACAAAGACATATTACACAACATGAAGTTGACTCCTTCAGGTGATTGAGTGGAAAGACATTTGTTACTACATATGATTAAATTCCCAGGAAGCAAACACACGTTATTCCTGGTGAGAAGAGGTAAAGGTAACTTCCACGACCAGCACAAACACTATGACAGGGTTGATTCCAATTAAAATTCACTCATAAGCTTTTTGCTTCATTCACCCAATGCAAATTATGGTGTAAAAGACGATGGTTTCTCACATTCCCGGTAGAGTAGTTTTTGAATTAAACTTGTTTCGGTCAGTCAGACGTCAGTACAACTTATGAGAGAGATAAACATTGACACTGCAATTAGACTTATTACTTCTCTTTCCGATCGATGATGACCAACAGTTCGATTACCTTGCCAGTCAATAGACAAGGAGATTTCTCAAACTAATTAAATCAGGAATCACTCCAAATTTACTTCACAATCCTCGGCATACGATAATCACAGATTCCACCACATACAGATTAGAGAACTCCAATAAGACCACTTTTAGATATTATAAAGAGTAACAGACCATTGAAATCCTCTACCAGAGACAACAACGAAGATCTCACACTTCTTAACCAATCACTGATCTCACATCAGACAATTGACCATGTAATACAAATTCAAAGAAACCTTAAAAGATTTTGATCACTCAAGAATCAGATCATGGACATTGCAAAACAAATCCAATTATCTCTGGACACAATCCTCACTCAAGATAATAGATGATGGCACAATGGCCGAATAGAATTATATTCATCAAAGTCAATAGCATATCAAATCGCCAAAGAAGAGAGAGTGGTAGTTCTCTCAAGTGAGGTTCAGGCTATATACTTTTACTACGAGAATCCAGGGATTGCACTCCCTCGAATCAGACCATAGCCCTATGTATCAAGAGTTTCTGATATCTCGAGATAATAGCCTAACAGTTGCGTTCTAGTTTGATACTATCAGGCTATTGTCCTACCCTATTCACATTTAATTCCGAAATGACTATGGAAAACCAAAAAAGTTGGACGACACTAACTATTTTAGATTCATTAGCAACATGATTGAAATGACCTATATGACCACTTAGGGCATGTTAACATGAAAGCCATTAGGTCATGGTTCTTGAGAATCCTTGAATTCTTATTGGTTGAAAGTTTCAAGGGCTGCCAGTTTAGGTTCACATGAAGGCAATTTTGGACAACAACCCACACCATTTTCAATGGATGAAGAATATACATGGAATCCCACATAGCAAGCATGGATAATGTGGGATTGGAGTTGATTGGGATTATATGGTTTTTTGGGAAGGCCTACTCTTGAAGGTGGACTAGTGGGAATGAGCGGCGGGCCCTAGGGCACAACCCATTCCCTTGAGTTTTTCTCTCATGATTATGGCTAAGTTATTGCGCTCTTGTCTTTGTTTGTTTGATGCATTCATAAAAATGTTGTTGTGGAGGTGCTTGGGGAATCTTGAGGTAGCTCTTCTATTCGTTTTGAGTTTTTGGGGGCTTTGTTCTCTCATTTTTCATTTTGGTGGTTTATGCTTCTCTTTGAAAAAATCATTCATGAATACATGAGGAAGCGCCTATCACTTGTTAGGCCTTCACATAATATTTGTAGAATGGTCTTCAACATCGATGATGTATGTTTTGGGGTCACACTATTATGAGTTATATCCTATGGGTAAAAAAGTGTTTAATGACCTTCTCATTGGAGAATTAAAGTGGATTGTACATGTAATAGTGGCATGTTTATTTCACGATTTATGTTTTGTGTATGTAGAGGAGGCCTTCATCACATTAAATTAAAGAGATTAGTATGAATATACAAGTTCGTTTTCTAGCATGATGTTAGTACACATACATTTGTTTATTCTCTATACACTATATTACACAAGGATTTTAATTTCATTATCACCCACACATGTCATTTAGGTTTCCAATGGAGAATCCAAACCCTCAATAGACAAGCAAGAGCGTTCCTCCACCGGAGAAGTTTTCAACCACCCCCCAAGTGAGACCCAAACTTTTCCATGTTGTCCGCCAAGGTGGCTACATTCGTTGGTGACATGGCATGTTGACAAAGTGGTCAAACCCTAGGTATAAACATTGCATTGGATAAAGTGTTATTTCAACCACTGACCTTTGACAATCTTTTGTTCAGACGCTCGTCTAAACATGCCTCACTTGATGATGGGTGGACTTTATTCGTTGACTTGGGACCACTGCATATGCAAGAGATAAGGGGACATTAAGAACAATGATGCGTAAGTTTGGCAAAAGACACAACAACAACATTATCTACAAAGTTTGGTACATAGATTGGTCATCGTGATGAGATACCTTCCACCATGAAAGTTGATGCATTACACATAGCAACATTTCGTTGATGTTGTGACAAGCAATTAAACCCGACTTTTTTTAAAACAATAATTAATTAATAGAACAACATCGGTTTGGTTCACATTCAAGTCTATGACCGGGGTTGAAGTATTCACGTCAACTTGAAGCTCAAGTCATGTGTTTCTTTAAGTTTTGATGACTTTCTAAGAAGTCTTGTAAGATATTGGTGGATGTGCACTCCCATAGAATGCAAAAAAAGTATGGAACTACTTCTCAGCGGTTGGCCATCTCTTGTGCAGTAGGGTTTGTTAGTTGCTCAAGTACCCCCAAAAAATAGAATTGAAATTCTTCACCACACATATGATTGAGCATGAAACACAGTCACACTGTTCAAAATGAGGTCCTTACATGCATATCAAAATTGAAGGGCACCAATATAGATGCAAGTGCAAAAAATAAAATAAAATTTCCATAGTCCTTCACAAATACAATAACTTGTTGACATCCCACGTAAGCTTTAAAATAAATACTGATACAAAATTATCATGAGCGATGACATTCATAACACAAGCATTATCTCTCAATAAGGAGATATGATATGAATGGCCATAACATTATTCAGTCGTGTGGGCTGGTTCCATGACTTTGGAATATGTCAATTATATTACGTGGGGCCTTCAAACAAAGTGAGAATATTATTTTATTGTTCACACATTCATGCTAACACTTGAAAGTTTGGGTGGAGTTATTCACATGAAACATTGTTCATCTTGGTATTATACACTAAAAGTACTATTCATAGCAGCACTATCACTAAAAACATTGACACTCTTCAAAATAATCATATTATTCAAACCATCACTATTCGTTTTTCGTACTCGCGCCAGTTTCTTCCCACTTTACGAGTTTCTTCCTATGAAGATAAGATTGTGGAGGCCCATGTCGTATGCTAAATATAGAATGAAACACAACCATACAATTGAATTATGTTATGAGGAAAAGATACTTTGCATGTATGTTAATCACAAATGTTTTCTAGTTAGCGCATGCACAATAGTTCATCTTGAGAGCAACATCTTTGAGGTACAATAAGTTTTGCAGCAAGACAACTAATATGCACATGATGATACCAATGATGATTCACACATATGTCACACATACACACACTCACAACCCTTAACATCATAGTCAACCATGTTATCAAAATGTACGGGTTCATACATCTATATTACATTTGCAATTCCCCATTCAAGGTTTGTGGCCAATTCTACTCCTATTGGATCCTGCCAAATTAATGTGGTTTGTGATGATAATTTTAATGTCAAAATAACTTCTGAATGACAATTATTGACCAATGTATTATGATCCATGATATTGTCACTTTATAGATGAGAGATACGCTCATATACAATAATTCCATGTGACCTAAACTTGAAGTTTATGTGTTATTTTTAGCAAGGTGCCTTGCATTGATGTTTGGTGACTTGATGAAGGCTCCTAGTGTTTATAAACTTGTATCACCTTTCAAAAGAAAAGAAAATATGTTAGCTTGTTCTTTTTTCTTCCTCTAAAAGTAAATAAATAACTTTTTGTGTGCCTTAAGTTACAATTACTTTACCTTTGCAATCTATGGAACATACGGATGGAAACTCACTCGAAAAGGTGGCTCTTAGACAATCTTCTTGACTGCAAAGTCTAAGGATTAAGAGGGCAATAATGAACCCCCCCAAAGCCCCACTTTAGAGAAGAAACGCAACGTCCTCCAATCTTTGCCTTATCATTGATGGGCTCTCATTTTGCTTGGGTTAGTCACCCGACAACTACACTGTTTGGTCTGATTAGTGTGGGTTATGATATGGAGTTATGCATTGCTATAATATTTTGCTCAAAGCATCATTTTATACCCAAATCAGTGTGTTAGTATGCACACTAAGGAATATGATATAACTTAGTTGGTAAAAAAACGATAATGTCGATAAAAAGTTATAGCAACACGTAACTTCGAATGGTAACCCACGGACAAAATAGTGTAGCGGTGGCCCATACACAACAAGCTATTTGAAGTCAATAAGTGGATGTAACAAATGTTAGGGGTTGTTTACATCATGGACCATGAAGTTGTCCTGTGTCAGAGGGCATTTTTTCATGGTCACACTTCCATTGTTCGATTTTTGAAAAATGCACTTTTGAAGCCTTTGGGCCCCTGACTAGGTGTAAACCAATTGTGGACCAAGAGTGACCATACACCAAAAAAAGTGGATGTGCTGATTTTTGTTTAATATATGTCCAAAAAGGGAAATTTTCTCCATGTTTAACCTTCTCCTCTTTTTCTTCCCTTCTTTCCCCGTAACTATGAAAATGTTTGGCTAAAAAAATTAAAGAAGAGGAAGAAGAAAGCATGTTTTTGCCATGGTCCCTTGAAATTTGCGACGAGAGAACCTCTTTTGCCTCTCCCACCGCAAAGCCCGTTGGACCATGGCAGTGGATAATGTAGGCATGAAAATAAGCCTTTTGGGGATCTCAACTTCCATGGTCACTCTTACATTTTTTTTCTTGATGTAAACCAAAGTGGTTACGGGACGAGTTCAATGGCCAATCACATATTTTAGAGGAACAAGGAATGACTTCACTTTCTATGGGAGTTGTTTTTGCTTTATTTGTGGGATTCTACTATTGGATAGGTACAATAATTGGTCTTCAATATTTAGAGACTTTAGGTCAAATGTATTTTTGGATTACTTTTTTTGTGTGAACTTTACTTTTTTCCTATGCATTTCTTAGGTCTTGAAGGTCCATGATGTAAACAACCCCTTAGGTTAGGGGAAGGGGGTCAATTTACACCCCAATTTTACACAGGATCCAATTAACAACAAAGATTGAGGGTGAGGACGCCTTTTTCCCTCCCTAGTAGAGGACTTTACAAATAACTTCAATGTAATGACTAAGTTCACCAATTTCGGTGAATAGCTCCATGGCCATTGGCTAAAGTTTTTGGGAAAGTATTTTTTGGAAGACAATATGCTACTTCTCTCTCTCTACAATACATGTGGCTTCAACGATGTACATTCCACAAACATCGAGAGATTCCATACAACACTATTTGGTGGAGGAAGTCTTTCGATGCCAAAACATAATTTACACATGGGATTCTACACGGTTTCAAACAATGTGATGAAGACATGTGACAAATCTCTTTAAAAAAACATGCATTAATTATCGCCCAAACCAAATAACAATGTGTGGGCGTTTGATGCTAATGAAATTGCATGCAACGCTACACCCATCATTGGTTGTATCTTAATTTAGATGGTTGGTGCCTATTTTAGTTGGTAATTATTGCATGGGTACTTATTCTCTTGGCCACCCAAAGTTTTTTCAATCTCTAAGTTAGGAGCAAACTCCGCGAGTGGTTGCTTTGAAAGAACCGCTCCGAAGTCACAACCTCTCGTTTTGTAGGCTCTAAGCAAGCATCTCAATGAGATCCGGGTATATTTGTCTTATCCAAATTTCTTTCAAAGCTAACTCACTAGAGACACACTTTTCAAGCTTGCGGCTCGAATGGAGGGGGTTATATATTTATGGTTGCTTTTTACTCTTTCAAGTTTGATGCATCATTTCAATTTGTGCCCAAATTGTTTACCAATAAAACAAAATATTGATGCTCCAAGTCATTAATAATTTATTCTAACTTTATACTGCACCATAGTGAGTCTTGAGTCACCAAACTTGGCATGAGCTAAAGGTACGCATGTGTTATTCGATCATTTTTCTTTCTTGGTTGGACACTTTATATATGATTTGTGTGTGGTTAGGCGAGGACCACATAACAAGAAAATGGTAGAATTGTGAGTATCTGTCCTTTGTTCTAAAGATTGGAACTACAGTTGTCCACTTAGCTTGTGCGAATTTATGGCTACTATATGTACCTATAACCGAACATTTATTGGATGTTGTGCACTGTCCCCTCTAATGCCCATCAAGGATTGAAGTTTCTCATTCATCACCCAAAAATAAAGAAATAAATGATTATATATAATCAATATATCCCATTGATGCGGTAAGCCTCATTGGCAATATCTACACAAATGCTTCCACTACTTGCATTGGGCCCTACTTCGAAAAAACCCAACCCGTACCCATAGCAAGAGGAACCATACAAGGAGACACCTTAAGTCTCTGGTTCTTCTTAGTTTTTCATGAGTTCCCTCTTTGAATTGCTCCATTCAAAAATTTGTGACCCTCCACAAAATTAAGACCAAATCAAACCTCCTAACCCAATCACTAGCCACCATACGCCAAAAACTCCACATAGTAACACAATCATCTACCTTGGGGTTGAATACACCTTCGGCACAACACCATTCTCAATACCGAGCATCAAAAAACTAGACCACGCAATCACACAACTAATCAAACGAATATGTAAACTCCCCACCCCCACCCCCAATGCCATAGTCCCAAATCCCCCCAAAATTTGTTTGGTACTAATGCCTACTCCTTCCTACCAGCATATACTTGCACCTCTCAAATAAGCAACGCCCTCATTGATTTTGGTTGCCTTGGCCTCATATATTATGGACTCCTCTGCTATATAGCCAATAAATTGGGTGGCCTCCGAGCATTTAAAAAATCCACACCAAAAACATGTTTAAATCCCCCCACTACACATTCCTTTCAAATGATGCAAACACTTGATATCCGCATGAAAACAAACATATTCGATATCCCATACCGCCCATCCCCTTTTGAACAACTTTAGAACCACCCCGACTCCATTGCTCGCCTAGAAGAAACTAAACAAATGGCACACCCAAAACTCCTCAAGACCCTCTTCACCCAACGCCTCGCCACGATCCAAGATATAATTCACTCTTGAGGTGAAGTCGTAACAAGGTAGACATAGGGACTCCACTTGTGCACAAATCATGACCCCGAAAACCTTCAAATTCCAAACAATGCACAAAACTTAGCCAGCAAACACTTGCACATGCCCGTAAACTCTTTTTGTTGTCACATACACCACAAATGCCAAACCCATTGCACACCTCCATGTGCCCACAAACGCAATAACCTCACCCTCCTCCCGAATATCAAGCCACTTGGCTCAAGTTCCAACTCCCACCCACATCTCCACCACCAGACACAACCCCGCAACTCCCTAACCAGTAACCACCTCACATCAACACACCACCAACCAACTCCCATCCACATTTCTCCCTCAACACCCCCCAACCCTAGGACCTTGACTCCCAATCATGTGTCATAGAAGCCATTTGTTGTGTTCGCATAGACTACAAACTAAATTCCAATGGAATCACCAAATCAAAACATATGTACCTATATCATTGGAAAGGCTACTCAAATTCAACATACACATGAGAACCTAAAGAAAACCTTTTTGGCACCCATAAGACTTCGACCCAACCCACAACACCCACCTCCTCACCCGGCCCTACACTCAAACCACACGCGGCCACTTGCACAAAATACATCACAATCACTACCAACAACCCCAATATAAAGACAACCACTTCGTTGAAAACCAATCCATGTCCTACACATCTATATGGACACGACATAATGCAACCCCAACACGGATATAAAAACCACAACACCCACCCTCCACATCTCTTCCCCATAGCATGTCTCTACACATCCACATGCTCCACCCACCACAAATACTCCACTACACGCATCCAATGGCTCTGGAGCCAATATAAACAACACTACAATTCCTCATTCACCCCAACACCCGACCCTCTACTCCAATATTTCCTAACTAAATTAACATGGCTAACCCAAAGATACATATCCGGCCTCCCCCCCCCCCCTCCCTACCAACCCTACAATACTCAAACAAGCCATGGACCTCAACACAATGCCCTCCTCCATACTAGCATTCCTCATAGACTCATTCTCACTCACCCACCCATACTACTCTAGCCCACTCCCCTACTCATGAGACGCAATATTTGGATCTCACGACAACGTATACTCCACCTAATGAGTGGGGAGGGGCCTAGCTCACCCTCCAAACTCTCAAGCTACAATCAAAGCACTACATTAAGCTAGAATGGTGGGGCACGCAACCCCGAGGCCCTTACCATCCTATTCTTACTACACAAATATTGTGTACAACAAAAGACATCCCCTCACCCGCCCCCACCCAGACACCCATGCATACGCCCACCTCGACCCACACATCCTCGCATACAACCCCCATACATGTTTCCCAAAACACCTAGCCACAACCAAACCCAAAATAGTCATGATCCTCTGTATACACCAATTTAGGAGCTTTGCCATTATCCCAATTTTTGTTGGAATATTCAAATATTGCCTCAAAGCCACATTACACCTAATAGACATATCCTCACACAAAACCCCCACCCCATTGGACACACCCACAAAGGTCAATCTATCTAAAAAATGGAAATACGCCCCAACCCCCACCTATTACTTTGGATACCACCCTCTCCCCTTGCCCATCCCAACCTCATTCTACACACAACCACAACCCAAATACCCCACCACCCACCCTCCTCCCAACACAACCACCCTCACACTCCAAAAATATGCGCACACTTAAGCATATTGGGGAATGAAGTTGTTGATAAACTTGGCAAATACGGTGCTAACAAACCCCCTCCAAACATTACCCCCCCCCCATCCACACCGAATATACCATCCCCTTCAAGCACTTCAAAATCCTTACATAAAACCACATTACACCCATCAGACACCTCAAACCCTACATATGGAAGGGATATGCACGCCAACTCACAACTACCATACTCCCCCAATACCCACATGTAGCAAACTCGTTTAAGAACCCGTCGGTTCACTCTTCCCTGTCCAACCACTTTTGGTTTGCATGCGCCCCGATGCACAAATACCCAAATCACACAAACCCTCAAACTATGATACGGTCAATACATGGCAATCAAAGAAAACACACCATCTGGCCTACCCAATTCCCCTCCCCCCCCCCCCCCCTCTACAACCTTTGTCCACTACAAGAAATGACACATGCCTCCACCTACTCTCTATGTACACGAACAAGCATACACAACAAAGTTGTATGGCCAATACACAAATTTCTTCTTTCCCTCTCCTCAACAAGAGACACGTTCCTAATGAATCCCGATACCCACCTTGGAAGCTCCCCATATAACACAAGCCCTCCATGGCTATACACGTGCCTTTGCTCTACATGACCATGCAAATGCCTTGCTAGACTCAAACTTGACATCTTAGTAATCTCCACCACCTCCCCGGAGAAAACCCCACACTATACCACCCAAAACTCGAGCCTACAGTTCATCAAATTCATGTTTTGTCAAGATCGTTGCTCTAACTCACACAGTTAACTTAAATAAAGGGATAGCCAAACCCCCAAATGTCCACCAATGGGAATCAAACCATGCCTCCTTAAGAGTGGTAAACCCCACTTTTAGCCCTCTTAAGCTAAAAGTGGGGTCGATTGGGGGTCCAGAGTGGTAAACCCCACTTTTAGCATTTTTAGCAACTTTTAGCAGCTAAAAATGGGGTCCATGTGGGCCATTTTAGAATTTAGAGTCAAATTGGCGCCTCAAATTGCGTTTCAGCTTGATTAGACGAGCAGCACATTCAGCGATATTCGGATCGAGAGCCTCGCCATCATCGTGCTCGAGGGCGGCCATCTCGTCTTCAGGCCGGAACAAGAGCTCGCCAATGATCGTATCGACAACGGCGTTTGAAATCTTGAGCGTCAGCTCATCGTCGTCAATCTCAATGTACCGGTGTAGCGTGTTGTTGCGCGACACGATCCCGTCGAAGAACTTGAGCTGTTTAGACGGCGACAATGTCTAGTACTCGCTCTATTTCTCCTGGTGTTGTGACTCCATGTGTTTGGTCATGACATCAGAGCGGAAATCGGGCCCGTACGTCTGGTTCGTGACGCGTGCGGTGCGCTTCCGGTTCGCCATGTCGACTTGCCGCCCAAAGTATTTGCAAAACGAGCAGACCGCCTCGATAACTGCGGATGTCTTGACATCACGGTTCGTCACATGCAACCCGAGTTTTTGTTTGTAGGCCGGCTGCCAGGGGCTCGACTTTTTCTTCGGCATGATCACTATAGTGACGCGGAGGTCCACAACAAGGTCTGCAAGTGTACCTGTAACTGCAATCGACCCCAAGTGCATCGTTTTGCACCTTTGGACAATGCTCTCTTAAAAATGCTTTGAACAATGCTTTGGTCTCACTCTCTTAAAAGTGGGGTCTGGCGAGGCTTAAATGTGGTAAAAGTGGGGTCTATTTTTAGAATCCCACATTTAAGGAGGCCTGAATCAAACCCAACACAGGTTGCAACGAGTCAATGTTACATGCCCTCGTAACACCCACCCTCAAGAATTTAGCATTGGCAAACACAAGTTCTAATTTCCCCAACTGGGCCTTTAGTGCATGTGTCATTTACCACTATAGGGACCACCTCTAATAAAGAGGCAATAGCACTTGTCCCATAGCCTTACCCAGGTAAACCCGCTCCGGGTTTACATATGAATTAGCGGCTATGATCAAGGTGAAGTGTCCCTCATTCATGCCAACACCAGTGGTGCCCGTAGTCTCTCTACATCCAACCATTAAAATTCACAATTGTTAGCCAACAGTCGGTAGATTTCCATTGCATGATTGTGGCAAGATCATCACCTAAATGCAAATGGGAAAAGAAATGCACGAGAGGCTCTTGACCTTGTAAGGACAACGAGAAAATCCACAAGACTATAAACAAAAATAAAAGTAACATCATGGTTTAGTTTATACACCGACGTGAATGGGAGCCCATTGCTCTATACCATGTTCATGGTTAACCAAGCGTCCTCCCTCTCAGAAGGTGCGCTCCTTTAGTTTAACATGTGTGGGACCTTACATCTGGGGGGGGGGGTCTATGGGGGGTTGTTTGTTGTCTAGTTTCCTTTTATTCAGTATTAGGCATGTGAGGTATTTAATGGCAATCTGATGTATTTGTTTCACGAGTTGTTTTGATCTCATTTTTGGGTAGTTCGAGTCTCTCAAAGTCTTTCATAAGTTGTTCGTGAATAGCTCCTCTAAACGCATGCTATGATGGTGATGAGACGGATTACTTGCCATCATGTTGTTCTAAGTGCTTGTATGAGTGGGTTATATTTAGCAGCCTACAAAACTACCTAGACCTAATTTTGCACGGTTGTGGTAACTTCTTTCTTCGGAACTACTTCCACCCCAAGAATCTGTGCAATTCTCGTGAGCCTGCTTCAAACACGTGAATGTCTGAATCGATGTTGCACATGGGTGATGAAAATGTGATATGCATATGACGAGGGTCTGAGTCGGAGAGGAGATTGCTTAGAGTTCGCTGGAAGCTTTTAGTACCACTGGGGCTTCTGGGTTTGAAAGCCACAAAGAATGTTGCTTCCCGCGCTTGTCCTGGTGTAAGACGATGGGGCGATGATGTTAATCTATCCTCCATTTATTTCTCATCCAATATCAAAAAATAAAACAGGGAAAATTTACTCGTGCCCAAGTGTGAACGCAAACTAGTTTGGAAATTTGGTCTACAGATTCGAGAAAGAGAGAAGTCGATGCATCGTTTGTGTCCTCAGGACAGAGCCAACAAACATCATAAAGACATGTGTTTCAAAGAGTTTGGACTGCATCATAACTACTCCACGTTCCATAGTGAACATAATTGGGAGAACCCATGACCAATGACCGGGGAATTTTTTGGACATAATCGGTCAAAAATCCTAGTGTTTCCAAGTCCAACTGGTTACATGTTGTGATCCATATGTTTTTTCTTTATTATTTGAGGTATATTCCACAAATTCCTCTAAAACGACTGGTTTCAAAGACACATGTCTCAAAGAGATTGGACTACATCTTCGAATTCTATTAACTACTCCACATTCGATAGCGAACATGATTGGGAGAACCCATGACCAATGTCCAGGGAGATATTTGGGCATAATCGGTCAAAATCCTAGTGTTTCCAAGTCCAACCAGTTACATGTTGTGATCCGTCTGTTTTTGTTTATTATTTGAGGTATATTCCACAAATTCCTCTAAAACGACTGGTTTCAAAGACACATGTCTCAAAGAGATTGGACTACATCTTCGAATTCTATTAACTACTCCACATTCGATAGCGAACATGATTGGGAGAACCCATGACCAATGTCCAGGGAGATATTTGGGCATAATCGGTCAAAATCCTAGTGTTTCCAAGTCCAACCAGTTACATGTTGTGATCCGTCTGTTTTTTGTTTATTATTTGAGGTATATTCCACACATTCCTATGAAACGACTAGTATTTTTCTTAAAGTCTTGACCTTCAACCGGTTCATTGCTCATGATGTATCTAGTTAAGGAATCAACAAACATGCACTTACGATAACCATAACCAAAGCAAGTGAAGGCCCAATCTTCCATCCCATATCTCTTGATGTGGCATCATACATTGGCTAATGGCACACAAACTACAAGAGGTAAAGTCGATCAATAGAAAACGAAGAACAAGCCACCTGACATCCCCGCATACCTCATAAACTTTTCTCTAGTTGGTTGTACTCTTATCTTGCAATAAAACAACGTCCACTTGTTTGGTAGAAAGTAACTTATATGATATAATTCAATATTGAATCATCAATATCTCCAGCCTAGTACTAACACTAAACTATTCAAACTATCAAGTGTTTAGCAGAAGTCTGTCCTCGCCACATGTAGTACGTTCCATGATCAAATTCGTACATGATGCATGTAGGAAGTACTAGGCACGAAAGAACGACTGTCCTTTAAGGACACCTTATGCAGGCCTAGAACAGACACTTTTGCTTCCATGTAAGCTTTTGACTTGTTGTTATGGCTTTGTGATTGTCTCCTTCCGTTAGCGATAACAAAATAAGGAGTAATTTGGGTGTAATTTGGTCTCTAACCTCTAGCGATTAGATTCATGCCCATAAAAACTCATGTTGCATTACCAAATCTACAACGAAAGATATGCACAAACCGGATTGAAAATCGGACATTTTATGATGTTGTTATGGTTATCGGAAGTGCATGTTTGTTTGTTGATTTCTTAACTAGATACATAGGTCCTTTCAATTGTGTTCATTGTTGAGTGTAGAGTAGTTATTATTATTTGAAAAAAATAGTCCAATCTCTTTTGAACACATGTCTTTTTGATGTTTGCTTTTTGATCCTCACCGAAGCACAAACCAGTCAAATGTAAGGTCCGATTAAGAAAACGAGCCACTAAAGACCCGTCTACTTATGAAGGTTGTTGTTCGAGTACCAAAATTGGAGTCGCGACGCAAAAGATATACGAGGTCAAGGTGAAGGTCCTTCTTTCTCTTTTAGAGATCATGTAGCCCTCTCGATTGTTTTTACCCTTAGTGGTCCGAAGGCCCTATATGAGCTCGAAGATGTCATACATAGGGGCTATGTATTACTTACCGATGTTTCTAGCTATGAGTGACAAAAATGATAATATCCAAGATTAGTCTATATATCACAACCATTGCTTCAATTGGAGCATACATATTTGTAGAGTGGATCATTAGGGACATTTGAGTTTGTGTAAATAACCTAGACTCAAGTACATACTATGTATATCTAATCATTTGTATCAGGTTTGACTTTTTTTTTCACCTCCTCTATTCAATAACTCGTGCTAAAAACTGATATAATATATTTCATCATATCGAATATCAATTAATTGTTCTTTGGGGGTGTCATGTATTTTGTCATGTTACCCATGTAAAAACACTCTTGGTTCTTTAAGGATCCATTGTTGAACCCAAAATAGTATAATCATTTTTTGAGCACATAGTCCAATTTCATCGTACCTTGCCATATAGCACTCAAATATATGTGCGTGCATAATAATAGTGCTTCATTTAATTGTACATATGTTAATAAGTGAGGTGCAACATTTGCTACTCAAAAGTGTGTGGAGGAAATGAACCCCTACAATATAATGACAGTGTAACAAAAACAACTTGAATAGTAGGTGGGCCTTGTGTGATCACTTTTCTTAATTAGACACCTATGTTGTACTTTATGAGTCCATTCAGATTAAAATACTCCTAAAGGTACATGAATATTAAGATTAGAAAATCTAGACATGTTTTGTCGAAGTTATTTCTACATACATTTACATTTGGTAAAATATAGAAATTTTATAATCTTCACAGCGGGGTGTGTAAATAATTGTTGGTAGATGATCGTTAAGATAGTAGCAGAGCACGAGGCTCATCTTGTACCAAAGTTCATTCTTATTTGTCACCAAGGAATATGGGTTAATTTGAAATTGCAAGAGTATGTAGAACTAGGTCTGTGTCCCCAACAAAAATCAAATTTGAATTGCACATATTAAGATGAAAAGAGAGACTTGCAAGAGATGACACTAATCTTAGATGGCACCAATTGAAGAGTAACATGTTTGGAGTTATAATTTCATCTTCAAATGCAGTTTAAGATTCGAAGTATTTTTGCATGACTTATGTGTAACTCAAGATTTAGACCTGACATCCTTTGTGTTAAAGGTTTACCATACCAAAGTGACCCCCCCACGGACATTGACCCCAATCTCACTATACAATTTATCGAATTCACATACTACAATGACAAATTCTCACCATAAACACTCGAAGCAAAAAATAACAAATATAGACCATTAATCGCTAGCATTGTTGCTAGAGGGTGGAAAGTCGATCCCCTTATTATCATTACTGCAGGCGCCAGAGCCACTACACACATTCCATCAATGAAATCACTCGAAAATAACTTCAAAATACCTATGCCCACCATTAAAAATACCTTTCAAAACTTCAATACTATCGCTATAAAATATGCTATGTCTATCCTCCTCCACAAAAGAATAATAGAGAACCACCAACCGCTACCCCAAACACTAGACCCCCCATAGTCAAAGCTAAACAAATACTAAAACCAAAGCTACTTCATTCGAGTAATCAATAATGAACTAGGGACCCGGTGACCAAACCCATATTAATGATACCTAAAACACTAACCATTTTGGTCCTTGTTACTGGTTACTTGTGACTATAGTGTCTACTCTCGAAAGAGGGGAGTAGATCTTTACTTCCATACCTTTGTCATGTGGGCATCGGATTGGGGGTGGATCGAACAGACACTTAATTCATGTCGGTCTCCTCCGGAGACCGAAGTTTTTCTCTCTCTGCATGACTTATGTACAAACATATACAAGAGAACTATGGGGCTTCATCTTAATTTTACATATTTCACATGCATTGTGGACATTGTTATTCTACTCCACTCCACTTGTACACAAAGTAGGGTGTTCCTCTTAAATCAAAAAAATGGAACAATGCGCATAATCAATCATGTTTCAATTACTAGTGAACAAACTGAATTGATGAAAATTTGACAACAATTTTTAGTTTTCAAAAATTTGTTGGGTTTGAACCCATCTAAAGATTTTCTTTCAATAACCAATATATTGGATTGGCTTTCAACCTACAATGTATGAGTGGTAGATGACGAGGCTTTCAATTGTGGGAGTGGGCCATTCAGCTCGACACTTTGGTTGCCAAAATGTAAGTTCTACATGTAGGGTCCCAACTCATAGGTATGAGAACAATGTGTGACAAATTCATTTTCGAGATAATTATTTTAAGTGGAATTAGACCTGAAACTACAATATTCGGCGTCCAATTGTCAACACAATTTGGACAACTCATGTGATCCTTGAAAGGAAAGAGTATCTTCATTTTCATCTCCCGCAAATTTTACATCTCGATTCCAATCTTGAACCTTATTTGCATCATTACGTCATTTGCAATTGCTAATTAGATAAAATAAATTCCCTAATCATCATACTTATTTTATTGTTTATTTAAATTAACAAATTGGCCACAAATTGGCCTTTTATCTTAGTTTTTTATGGTAACTCCTCATGTCTCATTGTCTCTAAATGATTTGGAATTTCCCTCAATTCACCAAATAGAACCACCTTAATAAGAAATAAATCTTAAATGTCATTCGTTGTAAGCTTAAAACTTGTACTAGGTTTGATTATGTTGACACCGGGATGCATGCCGCTCACAAATTTTGTTGCAATAGAAGAAAAAATTATAATAAAAATAAATAAAAATGTAACTTATTATTAGTGCTACCAATAGTAGCACCACATGACAAAGTGATCAAGACATGTACATGGCACACTTACAAGTCATTTTTGTGACCAAATTTTTGACAACAATGTCATCTCAATCTACATGATATTTTGTGTACAGTTATTAAGTAAGTAAACCACCTACTTAGCTATACTAATTAGTCCTATTAGTGGGGGTGAGGAATTAGTGTGGAAATAATTAACACATACATACTCTTATCTACTCTACTCCACTCTACTCTTTGCATACTCTACTCTCTTAAGATTCAATTGGCTTTAGCATCCCGAAGGTGATTGCAAATTTTCCCCTCTTAGTGATTATAGATAAAGTAGGGTCCAAGATGACCTTAAATTACTAGGTGATAGTAGAGAGGTACCAAATTCTAATTGAAGTGGTTGGCGGTTCGATTCCCATTGTGAAATCTTCTCTTTACTTGACATAAGAAAAACTAGCTAGACATGGAAAAAGCCAAGAGTCCGCCCACCGCAAGGGAGGCAACAAACCTCACCTTGCACCAAGAAAATTCTTGAGCAGGGTAGGACCAACATGCTCAAATTCATGTTAGATTGCCCAAGATCATTTATTTATTTATTTATTATTTATTCATTTTTTGATAAAGTAGAAGTTATTGTTTGTGTCCATGTGAAATTCAATTGCGCAAGGTTGAAATGCGGGGAGTGCTTGTTTGCTCCTCGATTAATTTGGTGTCAAGCTTATATTTACACTAACATATACCAAGGACCACTCCATGACTATAACATATTGAATCTTAAGGTGGGATCTTCCAATGGAATATTTATAAAGACTCATGTTTATGATAATAAGAAAGTACTTGTTTGGATTATATTTATATTGATTGATCAATTAATTATAACGCTTAAGCATTTTGAAATTTTTGAAATTTTTTCTTCCTAGTCTTGTTTGAATGTGTTAGCCACCCATAGGGTCAAGGTAACCAAAACGTCAAGAATTTAGAATACATGTCCATCATTATTTAAATTAAGTGAATATGGACATATTCTCAAAATTTGGACATTATGGTTGCTTCAATTCTAAGGACAAATCTGTCAATATGCTTTCAATATCTCAAGTTTATGGGAGATATGTGAATCATCGGTGATTGCTTAAATGCTATGATGTCAAAATATGAAGGGGAAAAAAAATCTATGTTTTTAATGCCAATTCTATGTACTTTAAAGATAAGTGATGATCAAAACAACTGTTAAAATAATATCATGAGCAATTTTACATGCTTTATTGAAGGGCCCTATGATATGATTCAACATGTTGTAATTTCTTACATTGACTTCGTCCAATTTCACTTGAATACGATTTACTCCCAAGACAATGCATTTGTATGGTGGACCATCTAAAGTAAACCGGAGACATGTATCCAGATCTTTATAACGCATGTCATAAAGCCAATTGACACACTTTTCCCAAGGCTTAAGTTCCGGTTGACTCAAGGTCAATCTGTGTAATCTCAACTGTTGAGAGAATAATGGTTGGGCTTACTACTCCACACGGGTCCCAAGTCCCAATTATGCCATGAATACCTACATTGACAAAAAAATTTGGAGGCTAGACTCGGGGCTTGTGTTGAGAGATAAATCGAGCAAAAAGCTAGACCCCACTCGCAACACAAGTCCCAATAAATTTATTGCATAAATGTAATCTATATCAGAGTTCATGAAGTTTTTGAAGCCTTAGTGGCTAATTGCCGGTAGTTGCTCCAAAGGGTCGGATTTTTTTCCAATTTACATTGGCAAGAACCGGTCTTTTGTAAAATCAATCGGCCAATTGCCTATATTTTCATATTTTCATCGGCCAATATCCGATTAAATGGAATTCATATCGGCACTAATTGTTTAAAAATGTATGAAAAGTTATTAGAAATCATTTCTTAGTACAAAATCTTGAATAAGTGAAAAGAAAGGCATGTTCAAAACTTTAAATTTGAAGAGTTAATATCCTTGGCAGGAATTGAACCTAGCAATGCCTTCACCACTTGAAGGCCAAGGGTCCCCCAATTCTTCATAGAAGCAATTGGATTTGGTCATGGAAAGGTTGCATAATTCAAAAAGTTTAAGGTTTAGGGTACTTCCTCAAGTGCATCATCAGATGCCCCAGACAAATAGCACTATGGATGCTTTCGGCTGAAATCCAGTAACTCACAAGAAGAATCGGCTACATTTCCGGGACATTTTCTGGTCCATCAGCTAATTGCCGGAGGATTGAAATTACAGTCGGATTGCCATCCGATGGTTGGAAATTTGGACCGGCCATGAGGGGAAATCCATCGGTTGATAATGAACTAGCCGTCGGTTTTCCCCGAACATAGATCTATATGCGACGTTAATGAATATAAAACCAATTTTTTATGGTTTCTTCATGCTCAAACATTGGGAGTTTGCCCCCATGTTGGGCCTTGCTAACATGAGTGGCACTTGGGACTTGGGACCCCATGTGAAGTGAGCCCTAAGTGACATGAGGTTGTTCCATGTAGATTGGATGAGGGACGGGTGGATTTCATTGCCATTGATATCCACGTATGGGTTGCTTCCCCTTCCTTTGGCCATGTCCATTTTGGTCCATTTCTTTGATTCATTGCATGAGGGAACTTTGATGTACTCATCTTAATACCATCCAACCCTTCTTGTACCTACTTAGAAGTACAACCAATCACTTTGCATGTGATTTGTGTGGACTTGGGAGGCCAAAATGTTTCATGCTTTGCACCACCCTTGCCAATGCCAAGAGTTTTATTTGTACATTGTACGGTAGATATCCTTAGCTTGGTTACTCCTCTTATTGGATACCTATATTAGAGTGGTATGTGGTTAGGTGTGAATGGATATCAAAAAGACATGTGTTAACAAACAAATGCACTACATGTTCAAAATATGATAATCAATCTAAGTTCAACAGTCAACATATTATGGGGGGGGGGGAGGTGTTATATGGCCATCTAATCAACATGGGAACTATCGCTTTGACGATAAGTAAATATTCAAATGAGCTACCCAACTTACAAGAAAGTGGTTATGACTTGCGATTTGAAATGCTAACCATCTTGTACTAATCGCATGTTTCATATCCTAGGAGAAGTCGGTTGGCAAAAAAACATAACCACTTAAGACCCATCTACCTTGGTGTGAAGGAATGCAAGTTTAATAGCCTTGCACGTCAATCCAATTACTAATAAAACATTCCACCTTAAGATAGCATTCCTTAAAGAAGGCTATAGACTCGAACACGTGGTTGTGCATTGGAGGCCCACAAGTTAAGTTGTTGAGGGCGAAAGATGAGCATAATGTTCTTGCAAATTTCTACTCCTCTTGACTCCGTAGTCCACTAGCTAAAATATAATCAAACAGTCCAGTAATTCACATGGAAAATTAAAAGCATGTCATATAATAAGTTGCTTGTAAATTGTGACATCACTACAAGTGTGTGCGCCTTGGACAATTGACTTGCATTACTTGCAACTTATCCGGTGTCATTGGAAATTTTGCAAATTTTGCATCGTTTTTTCACTGACATAGGACGATTGCTTGGGACTCATATGTTGGTAGTGCATCTCCAATAATAAGTATATTCATATATTTAGGTTGTTGGGCTTATCGACTGGCACAAATTGACATTGCACTAGGAGAAAGCTTGTCCATTCCATCCAACCACTGCAACTTGTCTATTGCAAAGTCATGGCAAGAAAATGCATAAACAAATCACTTTGGTTGTCAACTCAAGGTTTTTATTTGTCAATTTTCCCAAATTTGCAAACAAAAACCTCCTCTTGACAACTAAAATGATTCATTTATGCATTTTCTTGCTGTGGATTGTAGCGGACAAGTTACAACGGATGGTTGAAACATACAAGTTGTCTCCTAGTGTTGGTTGACACATTTTATTGAATCGTATAGAGACATGGATGTATACTCAAGGATGTGTTTGTGCGATGGAGACACTTAGAGGTCCACAAGGCTTGTCCATCGACATGTCCAATGGGCCAATGCAACAAGAAGATGCAACCAACAAATGGTATGTTTAAAATGGAGCCGAGGACTTCACGGGACCAAATTCAATTTGTATCATGTAAGGTTCTTGGATGTATGGTAGTGGTAGGGTCCACAAGTAGTTATTAGTGTTACCTATTCTACTTACGATAGCCTTGGTCAATTGTTTTGGTCATCTATTTGACCCATGTTGCATGAAGTTGTGTCAATGGTCGGGGGTAAAGTGGCACTTTCAAGTTATGGGTCCCATGATCAAAAGTGAATTATTACACTACACGAATCTTTACATTGAAAAGTTGAAGCTAATAGTTTATTTGGTGCATGTTGTGAGATGATGATTGACGATTTCCTTACATCAAAGTTTAAATTTTGCCTTCTATGAGTTGCATATTTGAAGGGGTGGTAGAGTCTAAAGGAGAGAAAACATCTCTAATTTGATGATGGTGAGAATGCATGGAAAACTACTTATTGGTGGCATGAGGTTAGAGGTGTCTATAGTGGCAACGTGTGGGGATGCTCTAACTAACTAACTAAATAATGTTGTGGAAACAATAGGAGCTTCACTAAAGTTGCAAGGAATGGAAGCTTAACTTATCTACATTCCATTTGCCCATTTTGACATCTTGGAGGGGCTCAAGTTGTAGGCTTTGGTGATAGATGAATAGTTTTAAGGTCTCTTACATGTAATGAACAAGTGAGAAATGAATGTTGATTTTCTAATAGAGGAGTTGGAAGTTTGCCATTCGGAGTTAAATTAATAGATATCACCTATATTACAACGATGGTTGGCATAACATCTATTCAACCAACATGTTCTTTGGGCATGAGTAAGAGAAAAATTAATGGGCCAAGGTTTGGAGCCCCCAAGCTGTTAGTCTAAGCGTGACACTGCCCTCATGCTTTGATCACACCAAACTTTTGATCCGATTCCAATTGTGAAATTGTTGGAGATTATGTACATAAATAGATGTTGGCCCACCATTTTTCACATTATTACAACTGCATATGCTGACGGATGGTGCCAAAAATGCCTGGTGTGATCAACCCCTTAGTGGCCACACTCACCAACTATCCAATGTCTCTAAGTTGACAAATGTGCTCAACAACTGGCCTCACTTTATACTCCATGCTAGTCGGTGGAGCTCATTAACTCGACTATGCTAAAACATCGACCACTCGTCATCTTCATTTCAACGTGACGATCAAAAAGAAAACATGACATCTTGCCTTAAAAATGTTGCAAGAGCACATGCACAACTACACTAAATAATGTATTTAGTGTCATATGGTGTTTTATGTCATTGTGATAATTTTTATGATAGAACTTATTATGATTAAGTTTACAAGTATTGTCATCCCAACTTACCTTTAGTTCATCCAACTGCCATTTATGTAATGAAACATTGTCACGGATGGTTGAAATCCAAATGATAAATTTCTTAGTAAGTGACAATGTTTTGCAACATTGTAAATCTATAAATGCCCAATTTTTTTGTAACAAGTATCAACATATAATGTAAGGTTGGTGACACTACACGGGCGGTTTACAATTAGTATAGAGCTAGCCAATTAGAGTTAGTGACACTAAGTACATTAAATACAATATTTAGTGTACTTTGAACTAGTAATTAGGTAATTCCGGATATTCTAGTCAATTTATGACAAAACCGGTGTTTGACATCATTCTCTAAATCCCCTCAACATTGTGACTTCTTTTCACAACTTTGTGGTTGTGCATCATACGTGGCTTGTATTGGATGTATACTATGCATTTATGATTAGATGACTGTGTGCTTGCATTGTGTGTTGTGTTTGTTATCACACAATGCATACATAATTATGGACTATTTGAAAGTCTAGAATTACCTAAAACCAATTTTTGTCAACATGTATTGTCTAATTGACAATAAGAGGCTAAAGTGGTCCACTTGTGATCCGTAATGGCCACGTGTGGAGATATTCTAACTAAATAACTAACTAGATGATGATATGAATAGTAGGAGTTCCACTAATTTTTTTGAGGATATATAAAAGCCCATTAACTAAAGGTAGAGGGTGCTTAAATGAGGCCATGGCTAGATGCCTACCTATTTGATCTAGGCCCACCACTTCTACCTAGGTAAAGAGGATCCAATAAACACCTACCCCCCCATAGGTTTAATGTGGGTTTGATTCATCTCAATTGGGTCTAACTAGACTAATGTGGGGCCTTTGATGCTTATGCCGGGATCAATTCATCTAAAAAGAATAACATGAATGCTATAATATAATGAATTGAATTCTTATCTTGGATAACAATGGTAGGAGCCAACTCAAAGAGGTGAACAAACTCAAACAAAGGGAATTGTTGTATACGAGTGTACTTCTCACCCCTCCAGCATAAAAACTTTACCCCCTTTAGGTTTGTTGGCAAATCATCTCAAATGACCCCCGAGATCACTAACTTAGGGTCTGTGAAGCTGAGTCAAGTGTCAAATCAACTTAAAAAAAAAAAACAACCTCCGAGATGCATGTTGTTTCATAGCTTTCATCTTGAATGAATGAGAAGTACGCTTGTATATGATAAATTCCTCGTTTTCATCTAAACATGATTGCTTAAACCAACCCTTTGGCTAATTTAACCTATTTTTGAAGTCCATTTGGATTAGTGATATGCATGATTGACTAAGCAAGTTAGCTTACCTACTTATCTACATTCCATCTACATAAGAAGAGGGACTGACGCTTGCTACGGCGATGGATGAATTGCTTTTAGGGTGTGGAGTCCCACCTGTCACGAAGAAACAAGCGGACTCACACGACTCACGTCTTCAACAAGTTGGGCATAGTAACTTAACTAAAGGAGAAGTTGAATAAACAACAACAATAACAACATCATCATCACCTTAACTTCAAGCTTCTCCCACATGCTGCACAAATGCGAAGTTAGTGAGTAACACGTGCTTGCATACTCTACAACACAAGGCTGGGAGTCTTGAGAGTCCGGTAGCCTTTTCGGGTTTAACCTGCTTGTGGGTAGTTCCAGGCTCATCAGCATCTTGGGTTAACTCAGGCTCCGGAGGCCCACAGATTTGTGGGGAATTTGAGCTTTGTAGCAGCATTTCGAGGTTTGAAGGTTTTCATGGTTCTGGAACATCTTGGTTGGGATCAACGGTAGAGATTCGGAGGGTGCTGGGGATTTGAAATCTGGTGCACTGCATGCATTTCGAGGTTGTGATTTCCTAAGCTTAGGACATCTTGGTGGTTTCAAGACAGAGAGCTTCCTGGAATCTGAAATCTGGACTTTTGGTTTTGTTCCTGAAGCATTTGAGGTTTTTAGTTCCAGAGATAATCCTGGTGGGTTATGAGACAGGCCGCATTTGAGGTTTTTACTTTCAGGGACTTCTTGGGGAGGGGTGTTGGGGGGTTTAGAGACATAGCTGGCTGAGAATCCGGAGCACATACATTTGGCATTGGATCATGTTGGTGGGTTTCAAGACATCGATTGCTGGCCATTTCTTTGCCGGAATCTGAAATCTGGACAGCATTTGAGGTTTTTAGTTTCCGACCTAACCCTGTTGGGTTAAGAAACCGAGCTTGCTGGCTGAAATCTGGAGGACTGGCCGCATTTGAGATTTTTCGTGCAGGGACACCTAGGGTGGGGGAGTTTAGAGAAATAGATTTCTGGCAATCTGAAATCTGGAGTACATTCAGCATTGGATCGTCTTGGTGGGTTTCAAGACGTACCTTGCAGGCCATTCCTTTGCTGGAATCTGAAATCTAGATAGCATTTGAGGTTTTGAGCCCCTGACATAACCCTGTTGAGTTAAGAGACAGGGCTTTCTGGCTGAAATCTGAAAGGCTGGTCGCATTGAGGTTTTTAGTTGCAGAGACATCTTGGGGGGGGGGGGGGGGGGGTTTAGAGATAACGTAGCTGCTGGGAATCTGAAATTTGGAGTACTTACCGGGAGCATTGGATCATCTTGGTGGCTTCCAAGATAGAGCTTGCCGGCCATTTCTCTGCCGGAATCTGAAATCTGGACAGCATTTGAGGTTCTGAGACAATCCTGTTGGGTTTACAGACAAAGCTTGCCGGCTGAAATCTGGAGGGCTGACAGCATTTGAGGGATTTAGTTGCAGGGACATCTTGGGGGGGTTTAGGGACATCATAACTTGCTGGGAATCTGAAAAACTGAGCGGCCTCAATGTATGGAACATGGTGAAGTGCAACATGATGCGGTGTTTAGGGAACTCTGTTTGAAGGGAATCTTGGGAGTTTTTGAAAGAGTTTTGGTGTTGGAGTTGGAGTTGCAGCAGGAGCAATGACAGAGAGAGGAGGATTGAATCTCGGGACAGCTGGGGCTCTGGGATTGTCGGTCATCTCGTCCGTAGCCATCGTCATCTGCAACAAGGCGCTCATCAGCACTCTCGGATTCTGTTTTGGTTAGGGCCATGCTTGCAAATCCATTCTTTCTTTCTTTCTTTCTTTGGGTGGTGCTCAGGATCTTTCCACATTGCCGGAATAGTTTGGCAAAGAGAGAAGAGAGAGAGCGAGAGAGAGAGAAAGAGAGAGGTTTCTTGCGTCAAAGGAAGTTACCGACTCTCTTGTAAGCACCAGTTCTTTGGTGCTATTGGAATTTCTGCAAATCACATGGTTAAGTGAGGCGCTTCTTCTTTTCGATATACTCTGTCCGAGTGACTAAACTTAAGTTCTTGCTTGGCATTCATGCCCGTATTCAAGGACCTTGATTCTTGGATTCATTCTTGAAGCTAGCATTATAGAAAGAAAACGTCCTTACACATGCTTAAAAATGCTATGACGAAGGTTATCGAACTTCTGTTCGATCTGGGATTCTGTAGATCATATGGTTAAGTGGGGCGCCTCTTCTTTTCGATCTAGTCTGTCTGATCAATTCGGTTGAAGTTCTACCCTGCCCAAACATTTCCACAAGCCCTCCATGGAATACAGCCATGGGGAGCTTTGTGAGCAGGATAAGGTATAGGGCATTGCATAGAATTCAAGGTGCATTTGTTTCCTTGGGATGAAACATAGTATTCTCAAGTGGTGTAGTGGGTGTGCTCCATAGATAAGCATCTTGGAGAGTATATTTACACTCGGTGAGATTCTACATGGTATGGTCTTCAAGTTGAATCTTGGTAGATGGGAGAAGGCTTTGTCCGAAGAGAAATAGGTAATAGTGAGGTGCCGATTAATAAGAGCTTCAAACCACTTGACTACGCTTGGCGTCATACACGTAATCAAGGACCTTGATCCTTGGATTTATTCTTGAAGCTAGAATTATAGAAAAAAACCGTCTTTACACAGGCTTAAGAATGCAATGAAGAAGGTTACGAAACTTCCGTTTGCAATGATAACTGATAGAAATTGGGAAGCTACTTGTATACCTATCCAGGGACATGGCCATGTACATGAATGCCAATCAGCAGTCCCTCAAACAAAGTATTTTCGTTCTAGAAGAGAGATGTCTTTCACTTGTTTATACTCATCAACACTTGTCGTTGTTCCATTACTTGTAATTATTGCAATTTAGCCGGAGATGGCTTAACTGCCAATTGTACTGGGGGAACTACGTTACGACCTTTTCTAGATGCATAAATTTCATAACGAGGGTGCAAGGTTTGGACATGAAGACAATGGGGCTTTGAACATCACTTGAGAATGCATGGAACCTATGATTGTCATTAAAGGCATCTTGTAGTTGAGGTTTGTGGGTAATCAAAGAAATCAACAGAAAACTGGAAGATCCGTCACTTTTTGGGATGGTCAATGAGGGTTTTGTTAGGGCTTTTGTAAGCTCTACAAACCATGCATTGAAATTGGATCAGAATATGAAACTCAACTGCCTTCCTACTGATACATTTGTGTACAAGTGTGTTTTCTATGCAGTCAATTTGCTTAGAAGTGCATGTGAAAGCGATTTTGTTGTCATGGTTGCATGTGCCAGAAAAGGGATGCTTAAGTTACACCATTCAGACATTTAAGTTTGGTTCTTGCCATGGCTCAATCTCGTCTGATTTGTTCTTTGACAATGTCGTGGGAATTTATAATCTGTTCTGTGGTGCAGCCACGACATTAACAAGCTGGCATCTATTGGTGACCTACTGTTCGCTTCATGTTGCGCGGTGGCTCAGATTCTTTGAGCACAAGCCATTTGACACACATGTAGTTGTTAGCTTTGCTGTCCTGAATGGCATCTCAATAGGCTTACTGAATTTAAGCCTGGGTTTTAATTCTGTTGGCTTCTATCAGGTGACGTCCTTGGAGCCTCCTTTGCAACCACACTGCTTATCTAACCACATTTTTAGCAAATTTTGTTGTTGTGTATCTGAGGATATCTTCTTTTATGTCGCTTTGGAGTTTGGAAGCAGATGATTGATTGGAACTGTGACCACCTTGCAGATGACAAAGCTTGCAATCATCCCTTGCACAGTTCTTCTGGAAACTTTGTTTTTTGGAAAGCGCTTCAGGTATGTCACATTAGGACAACTGAGACCTTGCCCATTAGACAAGTACTTGTTTATCTCCATTTATTATTCTGATCTGTTTAGCCCAAAAGTGTTTATTGTGCAGAATTGCTTTGTATGTCTGGAAGAGGTCTCCAGGAAGCCCATTTTGGTAAAGATGCTAGGATGGACTCTTTGGTGAAGAAGGGGAGGAGAGACCTTTTGGTATCAAATTTTCATCTTTGCAAAAGTATGCGTTGAAGTTTGCATTCCTGCCAAGACCTTCTTAGGGATTCTATATAATACCATCTGATTGCATGTATTTGCACTAATTGTCCCTGGTGGTTGTGGATCTGCAGCCAAAGGATCCAGTTGGCCATTCTGCTGCTGCTATCTGGGGTGGGCATTGCGACAGTCACAGATTTGCAGCTCAATCTTTTGGGTTCTGTGATTTCCTGCTTAGCCATCGTGACCACATGTGTAGCACAGATTGTATCCTTCCATGTCGACATATTGAGAATGGTTCTATAAATGCTCTGCAAGTAAAGATGGTTGTCATATAATATTCAGCTAGTTAATAGGAATCACATTTCTACATATTGGAAATTATTTCCTACTTACAAAACAGTCAAGTTGAGAGTGAAGTCTCTCATACTTGATTGTAACGCAAGATGGTGTTCGGGTCAGAAGAATGAACTGTGCTTTCTCCTATTTCATCCTTTAAGATGCAAGGCTGGTACGTTTTTATTATTTTTAACCTCGTATCTGAGTGTTGTTCTCTTAACTTGAGATATTCTAGATGACTAACACCATTCAGAAGAGGTACAAAGTGACATCTACACAGCTTCTATACCAATCTTGTCCATTCCAGGCTGCCACATTGTTTATAACAGGTCCTTTTCTGGATGCTGCCTTGACACGTCGGAATGTGTTGGACTTTCCCTACACTCCTTATGTTGTGGTAAGTCACTTTTCATTGCCCCCTTGACATGTTCAAAGGTTTCTACATGCTTATGTCAGTTCATATTCTTCAACCCAGAGTTATCTCACCATGTTTCTTTGAGGAGTCCAAGTGAGAATCTTTGACTACTTTGGCATGTCAAAGGTCCTCATGTGATCTGGAATTTGCAGATGCTTTATGTCAGGTATCTACTGACTACTATGGTTTCAAAGTGGATAATTTTTGTCATAGGTACTCACAATTAAAAGCATCATATCATTTGATGAGATTAGAGTCAAGTAGATGTTTTGTTTTTGTTGTTTTAGCCTGTGGTGTATCTTGTAATTGCACTGAGAAACATGTCGTGCTCTTGAATGTTAGGATAGTTTTGAGCAATTCTGATACGATGACTTGTTGGGCTGGCAGTTTTTTATTACACTGTCATGTTTGATATCTGTTTCGGTCAACTTCAGCACGTTTTTAGTCATTGGGAAAACATCGGCAGTGACGTATCAAGTGCTTGGCCACCTGAAGACGTGCCTGGTATTGGCATTCGGATATATTCTGCTCAAGAACCCCTTCAGTTGGCGCAATATATGTGGCATTTTAGTCGCAGTGCTGGGAATGGGACTCTACTCAATTGTATCCGTCAAGGAAAGTCAGCAGAAGATTGAGGACATTCCTCCTGTAAATAATCAGGTCATTTTTCTAACCATCGCTTTAGGTGCATTAGAATAGAAATGCAGATATTTTTTTAATGTTTAGTTTTAAAATTTTATCTTAATTTCTTACAATGCTCAAGAAAGTCATGTTGTTCTTGATTTATACCCTGCCCACACCTACTGGTGGTGGGCAGCAGTGAACGGAGTTCGCCCGTTCGCTGCCACCAGTAGGTGTGGGCGTCTACACTCTCTCGCGAAATTTTTTTTTGCCCCAGGAACCTTCGCGAAACTTTCTTTGCCCACTCTGACTAGTAAAACTTGAGAAAAACGTGAAATCCTTCGGACCCAGTGATCGGGGAGATTTTTGGGCATAATCGATTGAGACCCTATTGTTTGCAAGTCCAATCGATTACACGTTGACATCCTCCGGTTTTCCTGGGATAAATCAAGGTATATTCTATAAAAACCTCTAACATGCTCGGTAATTTTCCTGGAGTCTTGAACTTCTAAAAAAGGAAATTAGACATTATAGGTTTACATTGTTGCAATTAATGTCACTTCTTAGGTGAATGTTCATCCAAATTTCAATCATCCATGACGACATTTCTTAATATGAATTTTAGGATGCAGAAGATACCAAAGGTGGATGAACCAAAAGTAGCTTGTGGTGGTGATATTTGCACTAAACTTATTCATATGAAGTGTCAATAAAAAAAGTTACCACATGTGACATAAAATACCATATGATACTAAAATAAAATATTTAGTAGTAGTTGAGATATACTTTTAGTTTAAAAATGTCACTTCATTTTAGGAAAAATGAACCAAGTTTGTTTCATTGTCAAAAACAAACAAGATAATTCGGGCCAACCAGTTACATGTTGACATCCTCCGGTTTTCCTATATTCAGTTGGGGTATATTCTATAAATTCCTCTAACATGATTGGGTAATTTTCTTGCAGTCTTGAACTTCCACCGGTTATTTCTCAAAATCGTCCGTACTTTTGTAACTAATTGCCGGTTTGCCTCAATCGTAATTCACTCGCCGCTAATAGTCCAAAAGAAATACAAGTTAACTCTCGTCGATTGTGACAGTGAACGGGCGATGGGCGCGTTGGTTGCGCCCAGTCGCAGCCGGTGGGAAAAGTTCGTTGAAAAGTGGCCCCCTGCTGGTGGGAGCCTGCGACTAGCCCTCCCACCAGCAGGTGTGGGCGGGCTATTAGAGAATGGTCTTAGGGCCACACTTCGCACTTATGGCCAAGGATGGCAACTACAAAATTGTGAGGGACCTTGAAAATCATCCGAAGGCCGTCCCATGGAAATTTGAATTTGAATTTTGGGTGTAAAAACATATGTGATCTTAATTATGTGGGCCCTTCTATGGAATAAATTCTTTTAAATTAAGAGTTGTGAGATTTTGAAGTGTCACGGACTCCCAGTTATGTGTTAGACCCACCTCTTCGAAGTGAGTCTAACTGGAGAATCCTGTAGGCCTTGAAACATTATTTATTGCAGTCCATGCAGGACTCACAGAGGTTTATTATCATCCATTTAAACTTCCCTGGTCCCGTAGATCCTCAAGCTCTAGTGGAAAGTGCAGTGGGATGCTCTTGGCCCTCTAGTGAAAGTGGCCCTCAGGTTCAAACTTAAGTACATACTTGCGAATGTATACCCTCGTGGATATTGGTTTTAACATATGTCAGCAGCTAACATAGATGTGCCTAATTTGTGTACAAAACAGATTGGACTGTGCACTCAAAAATGATAACCACTCTAGGTCAAAAGTCACCATAATTGGGGAGACCTATATAACCATTTACTGAGTACTAGAATCTTTACTTTGATAGTGAATAAGAAATTTATATGGGCTCCAAAAGTTATGAGGAAGTGGCTATGGCCTCGATTTGGATGTGGAGTTGAATTCGGCCAACCATCTTGTACTAATCATGTGTTTCATATCATAGGAGACGTGGGCTAGTTGGAAAATTTAGCATCCAAGACCTATCTACCATTTTAACTGCCTCTAAGTTTGTGTCATATTTGGTGGAATTAGGTGATGAAGGAGGAAACTATGCTCGAGCCCCTCGACTTAATTGAGAGTGGAGCAGAAGACTTGCTGCTTGGGGACGGTGGCCCCAAAGTTCAGTCACCTTGGATGAAGGGTGGTTTTGGGAAGGATGTCCGAGCATGACGATTCTCTTGATTTATTCTTGACAGACAGGAACTACAACAACATCCCTCTGATTAGAACTCTTGAATATAGAGGTTCTGCTGTAAGTATATAGAGAAGATTTACAATTTATGGATGGGGTTACCAATCATAGCATATATTTGTTATGAGCCCTTCGAAACAGATTGAAGGTCAAACACTGGCCTCAATCTGCACTTTCAGAACACACGTGCTGTTTTTTTCACACTAAAATTATGCTGAGACAAGTTTCAAGATCTGTAGATTGACATTTTTTTACAGCCCTCTTTCCACCTAAAGAAAGCCAAATACATTTCCTGAAGACTTGCAATGTCTTTATATGAGCAATATTTGGTAGGTTACTGAAATTTTGGCCTGTGATCTACTCAGACAAAGGATAAGACAATTTGATGGTACAGTTTTACCCTTCTGAGTGCTTATCTCTTTTCACATACCTGATACGTGAGAAGAATGGAATAGAATGTCCAGATTTTATTGTTGAATTCTCAGATGCTAATTGGCCAATGTGAGTCAGAGCCTCAGATTCAGTAAGGTAGTAAACCCTTAAATGGTTACTTTTTCTGACTAGCTGACTTCCCCTATGATATGATACATGCAATTAGTACGAGATGGGCAGCAAATCCAGTGCAAGGCCGAAGCCACTTTACTCATAATTTTTGGAGCTCTAATCATTATCAAAGTGAAGATTCTTGTGCTTTTGAAATGGTCATATAAACTAGGTCCCCCAATTATGTTGACTATCAAACCTAGAATGGTTATCATATTTTGAGCATGTGGTCTACTCTCTTTGAAACGCATGTACTTTTAGTATCTGTTCTTGTAAGCACATCTAACCACACACCACTCAAATATAGGTGTCCTAATGAAATATATTTTACATATAGTGCTACAACTAATAGTGAGTTAATTCCATACTAATAGTGGTAAGCTTAGTGATTAACGTTGGTTTTACATCAACAAATCCAACATAGATGCCATGTGGTGTTGGTGGTACCTACTCCATCTCTACCACCGAGAAGCATGGTTCCTTGAAATTTGAGTGGGAAAGACACAAGGAAGGTGGTGCCAAGTTAACAATGATGGAAGTGAACAAATAACTTGGTAGTATAGTGGGGAGGTTGCACACAATGAAGACATAATTCTAGACATAGTTGATATGCTCATCGCAAAGTATTCATTGCAAGAAAGTAGAGTACAAGTTTGTAGAGTGCACTTGTAATCTTGATCTCCACATGCATTGCTTTCATATCTCTCTCTTTGGATAGTAGGTCCTAGTTCATGCCATATTTGAGATATTGGGTCGTTTGAGATTCTAAAATGTTGAATCCAATGTGCACTGTCAAATATTGTCAACATAAACTATGAAAACCATGCATCACTACATGCCTCCATCCAATCCCTTAGATCTTTGTTCAAGACTATCTTCAAATTGCTAGATAGTCTATAATGGTGAATTGTTGTTGTCACAAACATATGTTGTATTGTTGCATGTGTAGTTTTAACTTTGAAATCGCGGAGAAATGATGAACTCTAGTGGTTTGTGGTGAATTTATAGAAGATTGTATCATCTCCACAAGCATGAGAATGAGTGAAGTGTTCATGAATACCAACTTCAAGCTCACAACACAACCATCCATCTTTGATGCAACAAAAAATTGTTTGTAGGGCTCAAAGTGCCCACAATATGGCCACCCACCATACCCCAATAAGTAGCTTGTTTGGGGGAGGTTTGGCAGGCTTGGCCAAGCTAGAATGATTTACAGTAGATGTGTTGGAATCAATCACTTATCTTAATCAAGCATTTATATTTGAGTGGTATGTGGTGTGGTATGGCTCCAAGAGCAGATATTAAAAAGACACGTGTTCAGAAGAGATTGGATTACGTGCTCAAAATATGATGATCATTATAGGCTCAATAATCAACATAATTGAGGGGACCTACATGACCATTTAACGAGCACGAGAATCTTCACTTCGACAATGAATAAGATACACTCTAAACTCCGTAATATCACATTTGTGGCAACCAAAAGTGCATGTGATATTAAGGAGTTATGTAATGTTAACATGGATGTGTGATAAAAGAGGATTAGTGTAGCATGTGACATTATGAAACAACACAAAGTTAACATTAAAATAATGACAATGATGACAACATGATGCATTTGAACGTGTGGTTTGAATACTTTGATGGTTTGTTTTAATGTCAAACCCCATAATATATGGGAGGGAAACTTGATAACAAGGAGTGAGATTTAAACTGAGAGCATTTGTTCCCTAGGATTTTAGGATATAAGAGAAGGAGTGACATTAAGGAGGTTGATGATACAGAGTTCAGATGGTATTCATACAAGCTCCGGAAAGTATGATGAAAGTGGCTACATCCTTGATTTGGATGTGCTAACCATCTTGCATTTGTTGTGTGTTTCATATCCTAGGAGAAGTGGGATAGTTGGAGGAAGTAACCATTTAAGACCTATCTACCTTTTTAGAGTTGGAAGTGCCCACACAATGATAGGGCCCTGTACCATACCTCATTAAATTGGTTGAGGGCCACTTCACACATGAGCCAAGAGCCGTGACCATGACATTGTGAGAACCCAAAAGAAAGTGTCCAAAGGTTGTCCCAAGACACCTCCAAAATCATGTAGTGTGGTCACGGATCCTCAAGTGTAGTGTGAAGTCATATGTGACCGGGCCCTCAACCAAATGCTTTTTCGATGAAATTCTATTCATGCAGTTCCTCACACATGATAAAATAGAATGAATCAATGGTTGTGAGTGTTCAAAGTGCCATGGTCTAACGGTTTTGTGTTAGGCCTACCTCCAAGAGGTGGTTTTTGAAAATAGTCCAAGTGACCATGGAACATGATCCATTTGATGCCATGTAGGAATTTATGTAGAATTTACATCCATCTTGCATTCACATACTCCGTTGGTCCCTCAAGCGTAGTGTGAAGCGAAGTTGGACCGGCACCGCCTTTTCCACAAATGAGAGTGATTGAAGTGTAATGGTCACGGGCTCTCAGGGCTGCTTCACACATGAGCCAAGAGCCGTAACCTCGTAATGGTGAGGATCCTTGACTCTCATCCAAAGGCCGCACCATGGGTTTTGGGAAAGCTATTTTATGTAGTCATGGGCCCTCAAGCATAGTGTGAAGTGAGAATGAACCATGTTGCGGGACCATTACATATTTTGTTGGCGGAAAAAGGGGGGAGGATGTGGTTTAATATAAAATGTCTCAAACTTTATCAATTTAAGAGAATTACTTGGTGGTGTATGTTTGTCTTGGAATATGTCTTGGAATCTATCATGCAGTCTATCCTAAAATATGTCTTGCTAGAAAAATATTAAAAAAAGTCATGGTCTCCTGCAATTTGCGTCAGGCCCACCTCTTGAAGGTGGGTTTGACGCAAATTCCGGTAGAGCATGCACCCTTATCCACAACTTTCCATGTAGGACTCCATGTGGATTTTTCATTCACGGACTTTTCGTTGGGCCTTTAGGTGTTCACCTCCAAGTGTGAAGTGAACTTGGACGGTCTACGCCTTTTCGACCAATGAGAGCTCTTACATTGCCATGGTCATGGGCCTTCAGTCTCGTGTGTGAAGTGGCCCTGATGCCCCCTTCCCACCTAACTTTAGCTAAGACTAGAAGTATTTCCTAAAAACCGGGTAAAGCTCCCTCGGTTATAGCGGAGGCATCCGGCTATCCCAATGCACCTACAAGAACTTGCTCCGGAGATTTTTTAAGTAGCTTTTAGTTAAGTAGCTTTCACACATGCTCATTGTTTTGTCTACCAAGCAATGAACGTTGGGTAGTTTTTGTCCCACTCCCACATGCAGTGGTGATTTTTCACAAGGTCCCTGACATGGCTACGGACATGTTTATTAAAAAAAAACATTTCCAGTGGACGGGTTCTTAGAAAATGAACCGGTTTTGGGATGTGTCAAATTCACTTTGGACGGGTTCTAAAAATAACATTTTTAAATAAAATATTTTCCAAAAAAAAATGGTACAAATATCAATTACATTATGTCATATATGACATGTGAATATAAGCATAATGCAATCAAACCACTAATACCCAATCAAAATATCAATCTTGAAGTGCTTGATTCACCTACGTACATTAATTCATCAACCACAAAATTTAGAACCTTTTTAACATGTTAAAGATTATAATTGAAGGTAAACTTAGTAATTGAATATGAATTAGTATATATAAACATGTTCAAATTTTTTAAAACAAAGAGCTACTTACCCTTCAAAGAAGTGGATGAATTCTCCTATCCTTCATGTTTCTCCAAACAAGCATCACTGCATTCCAATTGATGTTTTCAAATGGAATATTTGCACATGAAATGCGCATCAAAGCATCTAAAGTTTCTAATTAACTTCAACATAGTACGTAGATGACTTTTGATAAGGTTTTGTTTAGAAAAACCCCTCTCACATATTGCAGTGCTCACTGGACCAAGAGGAACTCAGAAAGTGCAACTTAGGAAAAAAGAGAGGAAAGGAAACGGCACTCATCACCGCAGCCGGTTCAAACCGCGACATGGAAAGAAGAATTGGAAGATATGATCGGTATCTTCGGAAGCAGATACAATCCCGAGAGAAAAGGATGAAGGAGACAACAACTTGCTGTGAAGGATCTGAGTTTGTTTCTCTGAACTAGTCTATGTGGACGAAATGGGGCAGGTGGCAGTTAAAATAGATAAAGCAGAATTGAAGGAAGATACTATTGTTTCCAAGTGCAACCAATCACATGCTGACATCTTTCGGGTTATCTTTATCAACTTGTTTTTTTTCTTTAACCTTTTCATGGACGGGTTGGTTTAGAAATTACCGGTTTTGGGACGGGTTGTTTTTTCTTTAACCTTTCCATGGACGGGTTGGTTTTGAAATTACCGGTTTTGGGACGGGTTGCAATTTTTTTTGCCTTTCAATTCGAGGTTTTTGGACGTGGACGGGTAAAAACTTTGGGGAAAAACACCCCTGCCCCCACATGCCTTACTACTCACCTATCTTACCATTGGTTTTTGTTAATGAAGCTCCTCATGCCCTCATAGCTAAGACTAAAAAGCAAACAATCACAAGGGCGGGAGGCGACACTTTTAAAGCTCCTACATTCTTGCCTCGTGTCCAGGTACCGATGGGAGGGAGGGTCGGTGCTGGAGGGTTAAAACCTCCACTTTTAAGCCATGCCACATCATTTGCCAACTAGGCTGGGCACTAGATAATGTGGATGGTGTGAAGGCCGGGTTGTTAGAACCAACTTTTAGTCTTATTATTAGCTAAAGTCAGGTGGGAAGGGGGCATGAGTCATAGGTCCCGGGCACATGGGCGGAGGGCCACCTCCGCCCCAGCCTGGCGGAAGCCAGGTGGCCCTCCGCGATTGGCCGGCGGGGGGGCCGGGGAGGTGGCTGACCAGCCAGGCCAAGTGCCTGCGCACTGGCCCTCAACCCTCCGCCTCTCCTATCTGTCAGCATTTTTTATTATATATAAAAAAAATTTCTTGATTTGGTGTGGCTGATGGGGGCGGACCCGTCCCTTCCGGGCTGGGGCGGACGGTCCGCTCCGCCCCCACAGCCGGCGGAGGTCATCCAACGCCGGATGATTATCATCCTCCTCCGCCTGGCCAAGCGGCGGAGGAAGCTCATGTGCGCACCACTATATATGTTGATGATCACCATTATCCAAGCCATTGACTTAAAATCTAAGAATCTGTCAGACTTATTTCCACACGTAGGACTCTGTAATGGTTCAAGGTTCGGTGGACACGTCACCAATGACATGGCAAGCAGAATGGTCATCCACGTGTCGGTCGCTTGGTCTTCCTCCTCCGAAGTTGTTTTTCTAACTTAGGGTTTCGCATTTGCTCACTCTTCTCTACCTAAGGCTCTTGCAGGCGACACTAGGGGTATTGTTTGTTGCTTGTTGCTTGTTGCTTGTTGTTTGGTGATGATGGGAGCCATGGATCGGTACGGAGGATCTCCGCGCACATTTCGATTGACACGAGCGTTGACCATTTTGATTTCCTTGAGCTTGGTAGCAGAGATTTGGATTGGAATTCACGGTGCACCGGCGGAGTTTGACGTGAGGGAGCATCTATCGAGCTCCACAAGGTTTGATTGAAGCCTTCCTTGACCAGAATTTTGAGCTCACATACTATCCCGAATTGCATTCAAATTTAGGTGTAGTTAAGTTTGTTGTGTGAATTGTTAAGGGAGATGAGTGTCGAGCAGGTAAAAGAATGTTGATGGTACAATTGGGATTAGGTAGAGCGAGAAAATCTGGTGATTTGTTATTAGATTCTGTTGTAGTGTTTTCTCCTGTTTGAATTTTGAATATTCTCGAATTTGAGGTTGTTTGGCACTGCTTGGAGTTGAGGAGTTGAGGAGGGTTAGCGTTTGAGTTCAATAGGTTGCTCATGAGACTGGGTGTAGTATGTTGAAAATCAGAAACATAAAGCTCAAGGGAATCTCCTCAAGGATTCCACACTGGGTTCATTTTTGATTGATTTTCTCTTTGTTGTGCAGCTATGCAGCAGGAAAGGGTATTGAGTACGGGAATGGAGAAGCTGAAGATGTGCCAGCTGGATGCGTTCCTATCCTATTCAATCTTGTGGTATGTGTTATCCTTCCTCCATGATTATGAATACAGGCAATTGCGTTATATTCAAGTCAATTTTGAAGTGGATTTGAGTGTGTGCTTTTGAAGAATGGCATTAATCTGGTGCACTGTGTACTTTGGGATGCTTGGTTTAGTAGTTTCTTTGAAACATTTGAAACTTCGAAGTAGGAAAACCTAAAAGAGTTGCATGTTCATTTCATCAGGCTAGGCATGGTACACGTGGTCCCACGAAGAAGCGCATCAAAGAGCTGGAGGGTTTTGCGGATCGGCTTGAAAAATTAGCTGCGGATGCAGAAAAGGCGTCACCGGATGTGGATCTGCTTCCAGCTTGGATTAAAGGATGGAAATCACCATGGGAAGGCAAAAAGGTGGGAGGGGAGCTACTACCAAAGGGCGAGGAGGAGTTGTATGACCTCGCGCAGCGGTATCGGAATAGATTTCCAGAGATTTTTAGCGACGAGTATCACCCGGATATCTATCCAATTATTGCCACACAGGTGATTCTACATATGAGGACACGTTAGTCCCATTTTTCTTGGTTCGTTTAGTGTTGTGGTGTGTGTCCTTGTTGAAAGATTTTGGAAGATTGTGCTTCTCATATTCTTGAATTGCAGGTAGGAAGGTCTTCTGCAAGTTCTGTAGCTTTTGGGATGGGGATGTTTACCGGCCAGGGGACGTTGGGTCCGGGAAAACAACGAGCTTTTGCTGTTCTTACAGACAGCAAAGGCCGTGATATCCACCTTCGCTTCCATGACACTTGTATGGCATACAAGGTATTTTAAAAATCATATTCATGACATGATTCTGTGGCATTATTGCATCGTGTTTTTGTGCATCTGCATCTCTTCTTCAGTTTGTTTCTATCAATAGGTGACATGTTTGTGTCCTAGGTAGAGGAGATCCTTCAAAAAGACATGTATCTGATGTTTTTGGCAATGGGAGACTTCGAGTAAGTGTGATTGTAGCATTTTTCTTCATTCGGAATTCTTGCTTTTTTCTTAGTCGTTGTGTTGGTTTTGAAGGAAACTATATTGCTTGTGTATCCAGATTATGTATTTCAAGCATGAAGTTTTATTTCTATTTGCATGTAGGAATCGAAGAAGTTGCGAAAACCAAAAGTAGCTGGCTGGCAAGAGCAGGCTTATACCACGGTAGCCATGGCTGTGAAGGAACGTTTTGGATTGGCAGTCACCAATGATGATGTGACCTCCCTTTGGTTGCTTTGTAAAAATGTAAGTGTTTGGTTCAGTTGCACCTGAATGACTTTGTCTAGTGAAAAATTAACCCTTATTGGTGTCCAAGTGTTAGTCTAGTCAAGGTTTTCCATGTTCACCGAGGCAAACTAGTTGTCTTAAACTGATTGTAATGTTGATAGTTGAGTGAAGTTAGATTATCCTTATCAGCTGTGTCTTTCACATGATGGATTGGAAATCCAGGACACTTACTAGATCCTGAGTGATCCTATTATTCAATAAATGATAATCTCATTCAGGGGTGGTGGCTGATCTCAACCTAAAGTGGTGGTTAACTGTTCTAAAATGAAATTCTTGATTTGCTGTTTTAACACTATGGATTGTAGCCTTCGGCTGGAAAATATATAGACAGTTGTGGTTCTTTGCTGTGGATGGGGTAAATGCTGGATGTAGTATTTGTCTATATAAGTGAGTTTCTGTGTCTGACAAAATCGGTGCTTTTAACAGGAGGCGTCATTGTTGGACGTTATTGATGGAGCATGTGGTCTTTTTACTGCTGAGGAGGTGGGAGTTTCATTTAGTCTTGTGCTGACATAGGAAGGAGGTGAAAGATAAAGAATTAACTCCAATTTTTGAGGGACGATATATTTCAAGGGCTTACATCAACTGACTAGCATTTGGCCAAATAGTAGTTGGTCATGTTTCATTTGTGTATGTTATATCTGGTGTGCAGATAATGGACAATAAAGTGATGAAGCAATTTTGTGGCTCTGTGCAGGTGGAGTTGCTGGAGTGGGCAGATGACTTGGAAATGCATCACCTGAAGGGTTATGGAGCAACAATTAATTACCGAATGGGTGTTCCATTGCTTGATGATGTAGTTCAAAGCATGGAACGAGCTATGGCAGTTGACAGTAAGTTCAGTCTATCTCTTGAATGTATGGAGTAGTGGTGTGATGCAGACTGATTATGAGCCTACTATGGATAAATCATTTAGTGCATGGTTTTGTTTGCGGCAAGCATGTGAGTTCTTGACAGACAAAAATGAAGATTTTTCTGCTCAAAGCCTTTGGTTTGTATAAGATTGAGAAGTGAGTTGGGATTTTACAACAATTTACACGACCCAATTTGCATAGCCTTGTCATTTATGAGCTTTGGAGGAAAGATCTAGTCGTGAGGTGTGTGATGGCTTTCGTGGCGTAATGCTGGCTTTTGGTGCTGCAGAGTCTCACAGTGACAAGGCGACAGAGAAGGCGAGATTGCGGTTTGCACATGCAGAGACTGTCATTCCTTTTACTTGTCTCCTCGGCCTTTTCTTGGAAGATGATGGTAATCTCCTCTTTGTTTTTCCTGTTGGGTTTTACTGGTTGTAGTGCAGGATGCACATTTGTGATATTGGCAGGCATTTGTTTCAAACTAGGAACTTATGGTTTTTAAAGATCTCTATATCTAAGTTTCCTGAAGTGACACTTGAATATCTTATATTACTATTAGCTTATAAAGAAATAGCTTAGTGGCCCACATTAGCAGCACTTGCAATGATTTTTGACTTTGTTTGGAATATCTTGTGGACAAGAGCAATGTGATCTTGATATGATTTTGTTGGAATATGTATTTTGACCTAGTGCAGACATGAAGTATGTCCAAAGTGAACAACCGTTGCAGGCCCCCATGAGGCCTCCCCAGCGAAGGTTATGGAGAGGGTCTTTAGTGGCTCCTTTTGGTGCAAATACCGCTCTGGTTCTTTACAAGTGCCCTTCAGATAGTGCACATGGAAAATACCTGGTGCAAGCGTTGCATAATGAGAAGCCTGTGGTCATGCCAGTAAGTATCATTGCTCCATAAGGGTTTTTTTGGGTGGGGGGGGGGGGGGGGGGGGGTATAGCAGTGACAATAGTATGTGCTCTTGTGTTTGAAGCTCTTTGCAGAATTTCTGTTGCAGAATTTTTCGTCAGGAGTTGGTCCTGTCTGAACCGTCATTGGTTGTTATGCATACAATATCAATAATGTCTTCCTACTCGTGGTGCATGCTCAGAGGTATTGTTTGAATTTGAATGAAAAGAAACCTATATCAGTTTATTGAGGGCTAAGCTCATTTTAGTACCTTGACATGCCAACATGAGTTTGACCCTCAACTAAACCGATTAGAAAGCTCTTTGTTCAATCCTTGACACTACCTTTAAGCATGCACCCAAACCTACTGAACATGGAAGGTAGTGTATGCAAATCAACCAACTCCTGACCAAAAGTCATGTTGAGTTAGAAGATGATTCCAGTAGATATGACTTGTTGTGTAAATTTGCTTATATAGAGTGTTGTGAGAATATGGCTGTAAAATGCGAGGTAGACTTTCAAAACATCTGACCTATGTTATGAGTCTGTCTGTTGTGTGCACTGGATCAACTTTAACACTTATCATTTAACCTTCCAACTGCATTTCTTTGTTTTGTTGTGGTGGACTTCTTTTCACATAGTGACAACTATGGAACATGATCATGTCTGTGCAGGCATGTAATGGTAGTGTCTTCTGTCCATTTGAGGTCTTCAAGGTATGCAGTTTCTCTTTCTTTTGTGAAAATGTCTTTTTCTTTCCTGTCAGGCACTGCCTCCATTTTGCAGGACCTGTCTCCTTCCCTTCTATTGTGGTCAGGGTTTGAAGTTTAGAGTTTAGGATCATATTTTTGATACTGCATTTAGAAGACTAATTATTCATGATATAGAACCTGCACATTGCATGGGGTGTAAAAACGACTTGGGATTTCAGAGAGTGCAGGAAATATCAGGTTTGAGTTTAGGTGAATGAGTTGTTTGTTTATCTTGCTTGTGGTTGATGTAAGGGTAGTTATGTCATTTTTAAGGGATGACCATATTGGACAATTGGAGGGCTGTGCAATCTCACATCTTTGTGACTCTGAAGCTTAATTTCTTTTGTCTGACAGGAACAAGTAGTCGCTCCACACATGAAGCAGAGCTTTGATTCTTTGTGCAGGATGGAAGTGGTCCATAAACCAGTTAGGTTTGTGTGGATCAGGAAATTAATGGCTCTCCCATCATACTTGTTCAGGTGGCCATTCAGTTCGTCAGAGAAATTCTGCCAATCAAAGTTGTGACTACGATAATTTTGCGTAATTGACATGTACAGATGTTCCCTGAGTGGAGAGCATAACAGGAGTTGTTTCACATTGCTGATTAAAGTCCTTGTGTTGAGTAAGAAAATTTGTTCTTCTCAATTTTATTTAGTTGAAACTGTGCTGAATAGCTAGATTCATGGCACATGTGTACCTAGTAGGCACTGAGAGTGTGCAGGTCTTGAGAACACCTTTTTGTATCTATGTACACGCTTGAAAACACGTTGTGATCAACTGAAGTGAGATTAGTTGGGTTCTTTTGTGATTTTCTTTTTGAATGATAAGGAGATAGTGTGCAATGGTAATATACTCTTTTTAATCGTAACAATTTTAAAATAGTTATGGTATTTAAATTAGAGATTGACTTGCTCATTTCACTAATGACATGTATTAGTGCAAGAAAGTGGACAGTCTGGTAAAGAATATTTCACATATGTTGCTTAGTATTCACCAACTGTCAATGGTGCTTGTTCTTAGTCAACATTTACATTGACTTTCAACCGACCAAACTGCTTCCAATACAAGATTCTTTCAATAGACCATTTAGCACCAAATGGAATCCGTTTTCTTGTCAAGTTAGTACATATCTTATTGTGGCTTCTGGAACAGCAGACAATTGGGAGTAAATTGTACAACCCTCTGAACTCATTTAGTCTAGCAGCATTGAGTTGTCGTGGTGAATCAGTGGTGTGAACATATTTGTCAGATGACAAACACTAATTGCCCATTCTGCCTGCTGGGTGTACACCTGGGTACGGATGAACAACTCCACGAAAGTTCACATTGTGATTAAGCCTACTGCAGTTGGAGCTTTATGACCAACCTAATATACAAGCTGGTCTGTATGATTACCACATGCAGACAGTGACTGTGGTCGAAGTGACAACAATGCATATTTGGAGACACTACCTCTCTGTCTTTGTACCTTGTCTAGAATTTGGCACCTCATGAGAGGTGTGTGTCTTTGGATGATTTGGATTCCCTGCAATGACATGGTGTTTGGTCATTCAAGGTGGCACTGTGCTCTCAAATCATTATGGCTGTAGCGCATGGAAGGACATTCTCCATGAGTGCAAATTATTGCCTGTTAGCGTGGCATGGTATCTTGACGGCTTGGACAAAAGTTGTGAAGCTGATGGCAGTTTGTGCACTAAAAAATGAGGAGAGAATCATTGGGTCTCCATGCCCCCTCTTAAATGATGATGTGTGAATGGGTGCAGTTGCATGAGTGTTGTTAACATTGAATTGTGCTACACTAACTATGATATTCAGTGTCACAAATTCTAATTGTCTTGCTCAATACTAATTGTGAAATACAGTATAGTGTCACCAACACTAAATGTGAACCCAACGTTGTCATTCCTTGTAGTTTTTTTGCACGGGTAATAGATTTTACAGTGTTGCAATTACTGTCACTTACCACGTGAATTTTCATCCAAATTTTGATCACCCATGACAATATATCATCACATGTTGATGACAAGAGAAGGTAGGGTTTTGGCCAATGGATGAACTCATCCATCATCCATGACACTACTTGTTCAATTTTCAATAAGAAGTGTCATCCGAAAAGTTACCATAGTGACACAAAATGTCATACTTAGTGTAGTTCTTCTGATATACTCATTTTTGTTCTTCCACTGGCTGTTGTGAGGGAGTTGTTGGCTTGTGCCATTGAGACTTGTGACCTTTGCTTCATGTTACTTTGTCCATTCTCTAGTTCCTTGATGTCATTTCCACATTGTGTACTTTAAGTTGGTCTTTTATTGGGTCTTCTCCAAGTTGCTCTCTTAAGCCTAGCTTGGATTCACTGAGTTGCCTTGTGAAATGTATATTCGTTTTATCAATGGAAAACTCCATTTGGTGTCAAAATAAAATGAAATTGTACACAACCTACTGTGGGGTTTCTACACAACGAACATAGGTATAAAATATAGACCTTTTGCGCTACGTACTAGATAGGGTGCGAGAGAATATTGGCCATTGCAAATATCAGGTAGCCACTATCCTCCCACACACTATCTAATATGCAAACAAGATAGGTGGTGAGCCATGGACCAACCTACCAAGCAACCTTCCCTCCCTACCTACCTAGATGGGGCGGTACACCCTAACATCTGTAACATCATGCTTTGTTATATCACTCCCTCTCTTGTATCCTAAAACCCAAGGGAACGGATGTGTACAATTTAAATCTCCTTCCTTGGTTGTTGCATTTCCCTCTCATATATCATGGATTTTGACATTAAAATGATTCACCTTAAAATTCAAACCACATGCTTACACGCATCACACAGTCACAATTGTCATTATTGCAATGTTGACTTTGTGTCATTCCATAATGTCACACGCTACACCAATTCTCTATCATCACGCATCCATGTGAACACTGCAAACCACCTTAATATCATGTGCATTTTGGTTGCCACAGGCGTGATATCAGGGAGGTTAGAGCGTACTAGGTAGGAATGGGGGTGCATGCTATGGCTCCTAGCCAGGCTCTCGAGCCAATCATGAGCTGGCTATGTGGCAAGCCACCTTGTCTTGATTGCTACATATCTTGTGCTAGAAATCCATAACAATTAATCAATACTTTCATGGCTATCCTGTTCCTTAGATTCAATGCTTGACATATAAAAAGTGAGATCCTTTATCTGCAACATCTAGCTTCATCATGTGTGCTGTAACAGATGCAAACATGCATAGACAACCATCATTAAAATTGTCAATAGAAAATTGTCAACATCTTGGGGTTCTCCCCTGCATCAGATTGGAGTTGCTCATTGCTGTTCAGTGCAACGTGAGTGAATCACAGAATGAATTCTATCCAACACCAAAACCCATCTTGTTTGGTTTTGAGCACATGCGCTATAACAGACGCATATAGACGACCAGCATTTACACTGTCAAATATGTCACCAGAAATATTGTCAGAGCTGCGGAAAGATCTTGGTTTTCTTCTACCCTCCCCTATTGCATCAGATTATGGAATTGCTCATGCTGATTGCTGCAAATGAGTAAATGGGAGACTGAGTTCTCTCCAATACCAAAATCCATCTTGTTTTATTTGAGCACACGTGCTATAACAGATGCACAGATGTATACAGACAACCAGCACTTACATTGTCAAATTTGTCAACAGATAATTGTCAAGGCTGCTGAAAGATCTTAGGATTCTTCTACCTTCCCTTGCCGCATCAGATTATTGGATTGCTCATACTGCATCAATGTGAGTGAATGGGAGATTCAAAAATTCTATCCAGCACTAAAACCCATCTTTGTTTCCTTGAGCACATGCCACGCTGTAACAATTAATAGATGCAGATATGCATATAGACAACCAGCATATCTTCAACAGTCAAATTTGTCAACAGAATGGTCCTTTACATGTCCTTTACATGCCCTTTACATGTTGCAATAAATCTGAGTTCGATGCCTAGAATGCCCCACTTGATGTGTCTTTCCTCAAGGGATCTCGGCATCTGTATTGTCTCTTTAGTGCCTCACAAATATCCAGGTAAGGAATAATGTGAGCTTTGAAATTTTGTTTTTCTTAACTTAAGCCATATGGATATCAATTTGTCATAGCTAGTAAGCTGACAAGGGTTTTTTTCTTCCTAACATAAGCCTACCTCTCATCAAGGGTGTGCAGAAGAGTTGAGGATCGAGAAAAGATCCACGACTGAAAGAATGTTGAATACTACTAACCTATGTCTATGTTAAAAGTTTTGCAAAAAAGTTGCGTAACAGACAGGCAGAAAGACAGACAGACAGATTTCTTTTTTGGGAGGGGTTTTGCACACTTTGGAATAACAACAGAAGTGCACTACCTACCCTACCTACATACACTGCAGATGATGATGAATTCAAGTGATGATGATGCTATTGCAAAAGCATTGCACCCAGATTTTCCACTCTCTGCAAAGATGCACGTGTGAGCATACATACCTCCGGCGACTGGAATATCTTACTTTTTTCCTCCTTTCCCTGAGATGATGATGACCTGATCTCCTTGTTGGAATCAAATTACCTGAGAAAACTCGGAGCATGTCAACTCACACGTCAGGAGGCTTAAATTCCTCAAATTCATCAAAACCTTGATGTATCCGTGACCCAGATGCGTGGAAATACGCAGGATTCTGGCCAGGTTGCATGTAAAACTGCGAAGGTGGGAACACTGTGCTTGTGGTTGGTGGTGGTGGCCGATACTCCCTCATCATGGGAGGTAGCAACGAAGAAGAAGATGATGAAGAAGTTGTCTGGAAGAACATTGGGCTGGGATAGTTGGAATACAAAGGTTGTTGTGGGAGATTCACATTTGACAATGGGTATGGCCGGAGAGATGGGGTAGAAGGAGTAGGAGTGGGAGGAGGAAACCGAATTACCTCGGAAGCAATAATCTGAGGATTCTCCAAAAAATAATAGGAGGAAGATGAAGAAGGCGGTCTCTGTGGGATCTCAAATTGAGGAGGGGGAGGTGGTGGGGGCTCTTGTTGTACAAAAGGTGGTGGAGGGATAGAGTGCCCGCCACCAAATGCTTGCTCAGGGAAGTAACCCGGAGACACATGGTATGGTGATGGTGGATGATGATGATGATGATGATGCAACGGATGAGTGATGATGCTTGCACCGGGGAAGGAGGATGGCACCGCTTGAAATGGATGTTGGAGAGCACTGGTCACCTTCGAAGGTAAATGGACAGAAGAAGGGAGATGATAATTGTGAATTCCTGCTGCCAATGGAAGAACGCCTTCTACTCCTGTTGAAGAAAGCTTTTCTTTAGCCCTCTCCCTCGCTCTCTCCCTCGCTTTTGCTCGCTGTTCAACCCGACCTAATTCACCAGCAGAATATCCACCTCCAACTCCTCCTGATCCTCCTGATCCTCCTAACCCTCCTCCCCGAAACACAACAACATCCTCCGAGCTGCTTCCTGTGCCTCCATGCCTGTGGTAATGAGTGGAGCCTTGGCCGCCGAATGGGTAACCCCCACCAACCCTTAATTCCCTGCCACCACCACCACCACCACCACCACCACCACTCTGCGCATACGATCCGATCAGCAATGACGATGGCTGGCCTAAATTCCCATAGGATGTACTCGACGAATCTAAAGAGGAGGTGGTGAGGACATTGGAAAGAGCCGCAGCTGAGAATGTCCCAGAGACATGCGAGGAGCTATGTGGCAATGGCTGCAATTGTTGCTGCTGTTGCTGCTGTTGTTGTTGTTGATGTTGTTGTGGTGATTGTGTATCCTCTGAAGCTTCTCCTCCTCCTTGTGGTGGAATCTGTGCAAGCTCATCGATGGCGGGCTTTGCCTTTCGGATGAGCCACTCCACCGCTTTGCTAGGCTGGTCGAACCCTAACCTGTCTTGCACATCGTAGAACTGCACCGCCGTGGGCACAGACAGCCTCACTCTTCGGTCGCGGGGTCCTTTGGCTGTGTTCACTTTACTGTGCCGGTCTTTCCCGCCAGAAGGTCTCGCAGCTCGTGACGATGGTGGAGGAACAACTGTTTCCGGAGGCAGCCCCGAAGGAACAAGAGCAGCAACACCTCTTCTTCTATCAACAACCGCTTCAGATTCAGTCACAACGCGCGTGCGCACCACCCTCCTCGTGGATTCCTCCTCATCACCCCCCCTTTTACCCTGCGCTTCCACTTTTCCAGATGCTCCTTGCCAAATATTCTCACGCCACAATCTACACGTAGCCTCTTGCTTGCAGGTCTTCTTCTTAGTATTAGTATTACTATCCCCAGAAGCTACTAGACTGCCTCTCTGCTTCTGTCTGTCTGGCTGATCGAGAATGACACATGTGGAGTTCCAAAGATTGGTTGCCTTTTCTGTTCACCAACATGTCTTTCTATGAAATTCTACATGCCAGGACATGGTAAGCTCCACATTCTCTCATGGCTTTGTTCCAGGATAGAATTAGCAAACTCTCGCCGCACAATCCACACCCTATTACAGGTCTTGTTATCAGGATTATCCCCAGAAGCTAGACTGCATCTCTGCTTCTTCGTCTTCTGTCTTGGCTGAATGAGAGTGGCACAAGTGGAGTTCCAAAGATGACTGCCTTCTTCTATCCACCAGTTACATCTCTTGCTATGATTTCCTACATGCCAGGATATGGTAAGCTCCACATTCTGACATTGCTTTGTTCCAGGATAGAATTAGCAAATCCACCCGTGCGGGGAAACCACCTACCCAATCCTGGCTCCAATCTGTGCTTTCCCAGGATTTGCAGTCTTCCGCATCAAAGCATTGGCTGCAAAGAATGAGAATGACATGTGGAGTTTCGAAGAAGATTGCCTTCTTCTGTTCACAAATTTACCTCTTGCTACGATTTTCTACATGCCAGGACATAGTAAGTTCCAGACTCTCGCGTGGCTTTGTTGCAGGATAGAATTAGCTAACCCACCATGTGAAGAAAGGAGGATTTGCAGTCTTCCGCATCCAGAAAATTGGCTGTAAAGAAACTTAATTACTCAAATTATGAGAGCGTAATACTACTCAATCGGCAGCGTAGTTGCAAACTGGTCGAAGATCCTGGGGGTGTGATCTTCCAATGCCGAAGTTGGGAAATGCAGAAACTAATTCCTGCTACGTTGTACTCAATGCTGCACTTGAGTCGCATGACCAATGAGAAACTCCCAGAAACTTCAAAACTCCTAAGTCTCCCAAATCTCCCAAAACTCAAGAAAACTTAAAGAAAAACTGAAGGCATCAAGCCATTGAGATTGAGAGAACCCTGTGGTGCAACGTTCCTTTCAGAGTGCTGTTGGCTAGGTAGTCGAGGTCTTCATCAGTTTTATGAAGTATACTCGGTTGGACCTCCATTCTCGTGGACATAATATTCTCTCGGTGACCACCTCTGGACTCCAAATACGCGATGATCTCTACCAACTATGGCAACAAGATCAGGTTCAAACTCAGAATCTCTCTTCTGTGCTTGCCAAGCCTGGACACGACCATCATCTCAAATTCCTGCGGTTAACCCAACTTTGAACCTACATGACCAAACTGTCCATGATTTTTCTCAGACAACTTCACCGTGAGTCATCCTGTCCAGATTTTTTTGTCCAACATGTCAATCACTCCATCCGCAGTGGGTTGCTTCCGGAACTGCTCCGAGCGTACCAACCAATTGTGGTGGCTAGCTCCGAAATGGATACGTCTCCTCCTCAAATTGTGTAACCTGGTACCAAGAGCCCATCCATTCAGCCGTTACACCGTGAACATGTGGACTTCTCAATAGACTCCTCCGCTTCAAAGATTCTCAGGTTCTCAAAAATGGCTTCAAGTTTGCAATCTCATGCTGAATGCTTTTCGTGTCGGACCCTGCAATTCAAATTTACCCACACATGTCTGAGCTTCAAGCCATTGTGTCGTACTCGCCCCTACTTTAATTTCCTTCCTTCTTGCTAGCTACCCACCAAAAGATTGCCAAAGAGGTGCCTAAGAAAATATTAAGCCGGTCGCTCACAGGATCACTAACAGAGTTAATCTACCCATACCTAATTCTGTGTTAACCTCGGATTTTGTTCAAGTTGTTCAAGATGCAAATGGAGGGCAGCAGAAGCAGGCTCTCCACTATTTAAGCACAGTGGAGCCATTTCCTCGGTCAATGTGGGCAGCTAGCAGGATGTGGAACAACCAACAACTTCTCTCAATTCAATTCTTTCCACCATTTTGTTCCTACATGTATGCATTCCTCGACGCAAGGATGTAACTATTGATATGTCCAAGATCGTACGGCGCCACTACTTACCGACTATGAGGTCAACCTCAAAGATCACCGAGCTAGGTTAAAAATTTGCTCATGTTTCAAATGCGACCGAACCACTTCACCTGTGCATGGAAGGCGATCGATCTCCTCTCCTCTCCCCTCCTCATCCATCTTCATCATCATCATCATCTCCTCCTGCTGCTGCTGCGATTAACCACTACCTCATGTCTACCTAGTCCTACGGTACTAAAAATGAACAAACAGCTGACCAACTACTTAATATAAGTTACGTTGATGTTTCAGAACTTCGAAACTCTACAGGTCTGCAACAACAACCAACGGTCGTGTTGATTACTACCACCATTCATACCCCACACCAAACCCAAGAAATCCTTCAGGTAACAAAAAAAAATCGATCTCTTCGCTACATCATCTTCTTCTTGAGGTAACCCGTAGAGTAGACTAATTCCTCTTTCTGCAGGGTACAAGTCTAACTCGGTGCTATCATTACTGCACAGACACAGACACATGAGACAAGTTGTAGCCCAACAGTTTCGGAATCTTCACCATATATAACCGTGCAGAGCCAACATAACCATCATAACCATCATAACCCATCATAACCCATCATAACTCACAAGAGGAATTCATCAAGCTTTGAGTGGAGGTGAGGTCTATTGTTGGAAGCTGGGAATAATTTGGGAGGAAGTCTGGGAGCTGATGAATTGTTGCATGAGAATAGTGGTGGTTGCATGGAGCTGCGTGGATGGAGGGAGGGAAGGGAAGGGAAGGCGATGTCGTCGACGTTGGGTGACGATGCCAATGATCTTGGTAACCTCCGCCCCGCCTCTCCGTCTCCCTTTCCCCTTTTCTTTCTCTTTTCTTTCTCTTTCCTATTCTTTCCTCAGTTTTTCCTTTCTTGAGTCCTCGAGTCTCTCGGAGCTCCGACCAGCTGGCCAGTATAGAATTTACTTCTGGGCTGGGTCCCTCCGTCCGCTCAAATTTGTGTTGGGCCCTCCGCCCCGACTTCCACCCTTCATTTATTCTCCGCCGCACTCTCCCGCACTCTCAGGCTCCGCCCTCCCCTGCCATGCCCAACTTTTCCTCCCTTTGATTTTTTTTAAAAAAAAATACTGTGGAGCATTTCTTTTCTTTTCTTTTCTTTCACCTCATTTGAAATGAAGTTCCTGGCATCTCTTTTCAGCCTAGAATTTGAAGTTCCTGGGGACTTGGAAATTAGAATTATTCACTCTACCGTTCGATACACACATAGATACATTTGCCAGCATCCCCGAACGTTTTCTCGGTTTGATTCCCTCTTTTACAGTTGAATTTCTTTCATGTTACATGCAAATTATAAATCCACTTTACCGTTCGATGCATCAGACATATGTCAGCATCCCCAAAACTTTTCCTTGCTTTGATTCTCTTTTCTACTATTCATCTCTTTCCAGTTTATTTGTAGCTCCTGGCATTCCGGTTCACAAGGAAATTAGAAGTTCACTCTACCGTTCGAAACATACTTACATATGCCAGCAAGCCCAAACTTTTCCAAGTTTGTTTTTCAGCTTTCTTAGTGCCGTTACCTACAAGAAAATAAAAACTGCAAGTCTAGTGTACAGTAGTTCGATGCAAGCACCGATTATTATGATGCTCTTTGATGTGCATAAGTTATATAGCACAACCAGAGGCATACACTTAATCAAGCATGAAAGTTTTGTGATGGATTTTCAGCCTTCTGGCAGACTCTGCAGGAATATGTTCATACCAATAACCAAATCTGACATGCATGAAAATTTTCTGATGGATTATCAGCCTTCCTTCTGACTCCTGGCTCCACAGGAATATATTCATATACTTAAAGCAAACCTCGAGAAGTGTTGATCCCTGTTCCCGACTTTTCCAACCTTTGATTCTCCTTTTACTGTTGAATAATCTCGTATTGGGTTTCACAAGAAATCCGGGAATTTCACTCTCCAGAAGTTCATCGACGCCAGTAATACTAATTCCCCTCAAGAAAAAGAAAAGAAATGGACTGTACAGTTCGATGCAAATAGCTATGTATGTACTATGGATACCTACACATGATAACTCAAAAGTTGGAGATCTAACTTAGCAGACATACATAAGTCAACTTAAGTACTTTAAATTTGATCGTGAAGATATTGTGATGAATTTGCAGTTATTCTGGAAGATTTCACAGGATATTATTCACAACAACAACAACAACAACAACAACAACAACAATGGGTGCGAGAGGACCCACTGAGCAAGCCCAAACTATTCCACATTTCGCCTTTCCGGCTATTTCCCGTTCATTTTGTTCAGCTTTCCTGGATGAGTGATTGCAAAGTTCTCACAAGAGAATTAGATATCCACTGGACAGTTTGATGCAAGTAACCACAGTGAGAGGCACAGCGTCGACATGCAGTAGATGGGTCTTGAATGCTTACATTTTCCGGCTAGCCCACTTCTCCTAGGACATGAAACACGCAATTAGTACAAGATGGTTAGCACATCCAAATCGAGGCCATAGCACATTTCCTCATAATTTGTGGAGCTCACATGAGTATCTTACTTCATTATAATGTGGAGATTCTCATGCTCATTAAATAATCATATAGGTCCTCCCCCAATTACAGTATATTGATTATGGAGCCTAGAATGGTTTTCATATTCTGAGCATGCATTCCAATCTCTTTCAAACATATGTTTTTTTGAATTCCATTCTTGGAGCCACATCAAACCACATACCACTCAAATGTAGGTGTCCTAATAAGAAAAGTAACTGAGTAAGGGTTGTCTACCTCTTACCTATAATGTATTGACTATGAGCAGTTCTGAATATTCAATTTTCCTGGCTGATGATTCAGATGCTTCCAAGTTCCAGCATAGAAATATTATGATATTGGTAGAGAGTATACAAATGGCGGATTTTGAGAGGAGTCTCTGGTGGCAGGCAAGCCCAACCTTTTCCACCTTTTTCTTCTTTCCTCATCTATCTCATCATTGTCTTCACTTCAACTGACATACCCTGAGTAGCCCCCCACATGCGAAATACGGCATTGTACAGTTTGATGCATTCTTTCTTTCATTATTTCAGGTACTGTGGAGCAGGAGTAGTTTCCAGACAGATTTGTTTTTCCAGGTTAGCTTTGCAGATTACTATTGCAGTTTGGAGATTGGAGATTGGAGCTAAAGAGTGAAGTTTGAATCTCACTGGCTAACAATATCATAAATCTCTAAATTCATGTATCAACGCTGATTTCATTCAATCACATTAAACTACAAACCAAAGACAGGCTTGCAATTTTAGTTTTTGTTTCTGTGAATCACCTAAAAGGATGAACAATAAGTTGAATCAATGTGGAATGAATCACTGGCTAAATGTTGAGTTAGCACTGAAAAAGATATTAAACCTCGACTCACTCAACATTAAATGTTGGTCACTTCGTATGAACTGGTCAGAATCCAGATACCATGGCTACTCATTTGACTAAATTCACTACAATCTGATTTATTCTAGATGTGGAGAAAAGTTATTTCCAGCTGGAGAAAAATTGTTTGTTGCAAAATGCAGTGTTGAGGATCACCAGGTAATGTAGTTCAATCTTGCCACAAAAGCCAACTAAAAATCAACTTCCTTGCTGGACATGGCAATTTAAGCGGTTGGTGTTTGGTTTACTAGCAACAGTTGAATGCATACACCGATACATCTCAACCTCGTACATGAATTGATTGTGTTTGTGAATGTCCATACTTTCCCATTACATTTTTAAGCAGTGTGCGTTCGTTCAAGTGGGCCCTAAGAATATAACCATGGGATGCTTCAACCTCATGCAAGAGGTTGGGGCATCCCATGGTTATATTCTCAAGGTCCATGTGAACGAACACACACTGCTTAATGATGTTATGCCAGACATATTAAAACTATAGAACAAAGGACAAAAGAGTTGCATCTTTTGTGACCTTTTTTTACATTATGATATTGTCATTAAGTTCAAATACTTTTCTTGATCAATCACCTATATTTGATTGGTGTGTGGTTAGTTGAGGATCAAAGAAAATACACCATAAAGACACATGATGTTTAGTGAAGATTGGACTATGTCCTCAAATTCTATCGACTAGTCCACACTCAATAGTGACCACAAGATGACATTAGTTGCCATGTGGGTCGGTTCCATGACCCTGGAATATGTCAATTATGTTATGCGGGGTCCCCGAACAAAGTAAGAACATTCATTTACTATTCATACGTTCAAGCTAACACTTGGATATTTGGGTGGAGTTATACTCCCGGCACTATTCATAAGGAACATTGTTCATCCCGGTATCATTCACTGAAAAATACTATTCATAATAGCACTATCTCTGAAAATACCGGCACTATTCACAATATCCTTACTAGTCATACGGGCACTATTCATTATTCGTACCGGCATCAGCTTCTTCCTATTCTCTAAGTTTCTTACCATGAAGGTAAGACAGTGGAGGCCCACATCAAACGCTAAGTATGGAATGAAGCACAACCATACAACTGAATAATGTTATGAAACCGTGAGGACTTACATATGTATTCAATTAAGGAATCAACAAACATGCATTTCCAATAACCATGACTAAATTAGGTGAGGTCCGGTCACCAATTTGGTGTTTGCTGATGTTTCATCATAGATTTAGTAATGCAACACAAGTTTGAAGACATGAATATGAACAATAGAAGATGAGGAACAAGGAAAACTAACTGAATAACACTCGCATACCTTATGGAGGCTCACTATTTAGCGATTGCATTCATGTCTTTGAAGAGAGTGAAGTCCCTAATATTTTATGTGGATACTTATCAGAGGTTTGGAGTTTTTGGAGTTTGTCTTTACAAGGATCGGTCCATTTTCAAAAAACAGTGAAAGGTCTGTCGAATTGGACGTCTGATATAGATCCCTACAAAGACATCACCACATTTTGAGCAGTGTTGGCAATGCCATCTGCCTGAGGTGTTGCTTTACGAAATTCTGAGCTCATGGCACATAAAGTAGTCAACAAACATCAAATCAGCACAATTGGTATGTGAATTGTGCATGTCATATGGTTTCCTCCTTATAAGACATGACGCATTGGATGGTTCTAGAAAAAGAATATAAGCTCCTTATGGGGCCGCATCTCTAAGTGAGGAATCAAAAGCCATTGCAACAAGAATAATGGGTTGGTTCCATATGCATGAAGGTTGAATTTGGCTTATCTGCGATTATGCTTACTTTAAAGTTGTTTGTTTAGATTGAAGAATTCACACACCTAGGTGTTTGTGATGTTGTGTGATTAAATTAGTTTGTTCCATCTTATGCTCTGTCACTTGTGTGGCTTATGTTTACTTTTGATCTTGTAGTCACGTTGCCAAATATCTTTATGGAAAGCTCCAAAGGAATATCTTATAAGGTGCTTATGAGTGGTGTATATGTTTTGATGATTTGTAGATTCTGAATGAAATGGGAGGGAAATATAGTACTTCATTGATATCAAATATGCTTATAGTGTATCTATTTGCGTACAAGCAAATGAGGGCACATTCATTGGGGGTGTGACTCAAGGGTTGTTTACACTTGAGGTATACTACAGCTCGGTGTACATATGGTTGTAGTTTGGGTCCACCTTCAAACACAACTAAGACTTTGCATTTGCACACAAGGTATGGTTGTAGTTAAAGAGTGGATTGGACCTCAAATGTCATCATGCTTATTGGTGCAATCCTTGGAATGGAGACGAGCAAGTTGTAGATTTTGATGTTTGTTTTTTTCTTTCTCAAATTGTCTATAACAATCTCTCCCATGCTTTGGCCATGTAGATCTTTATTGGACACTGTAGGTTGATAGCATGTTGAGCAAAAAATACCCAATAAGTAATTTGTTTCAAAAAAAGTTTAGGCAGCCCATAAAACATTTATGGATAATTAGGCAAACATGTATACATGTATGTGTTTATTTATATATTCAGGCACATAACATATTCTATATAAAAATCTATGTACTATAACTTCATTCGTTCATGGCGCCTAAGTATGCGATGTTAACCTTTAGGGTTTATGGTCAAGCCTCCTTAGTGTGCTAACTAGGGTTGTGAACAATCTTCCTTGTCGTTTTGTGATCATGTTTAGTAGAGGTTGTTTGAGAATTTGCAAGCATGGCTAAGAAGGAGAGGCAAATTATTCAAATTTTCCATCCCATTAACAAGTATGAGAGATTATTGATTGTTACAAACGATATTGAAGTTTTAAATGCACCAAAATTTCCTAATATTTAGACATTTTGATGATTAATTTTCCTTTCAATTAGGCCATCCAACTCAATAATTTCCCAAAAAAATTAGGCTTGATTATCTTTAATTCTTCTCTATCCAAGTTCCAACCTACTATCAACCTACATTATGTGTTGTAGATCACATAGCAAATCCAAACAAAACATGACCAAAGAAAACGTACTCTAAGCATCTCAACCACCTTGAAACACGTTTTGTAACATAGTTGAGCACCAAGATTGATGTAGTTGTGGTTGTGGTTATTGTTAATTACTATTGTAGAGTGCTTGCATTCAACAACTTTTGTCCTTCAAAGTGAAACTAAAAAAAGTAAACAACAATCATCAACCATATTGCAATAGTTGTTGTTTTCTGTAATCGAACCTGCAAGGGCCATAAGTACACTAGGGGTGATCAATGTGGTTATGGTTGTGGATGTGATTCCAGTACTTTCCTTGGTTCTACTTTCATGATTATTAAATGTTGCACATCACTACAACCACTAACAATATTTACTTGATGCACCCCACTAATCCTAGAGCGTTTACACTATGTGGGGATGATGGTGAAATTGTAGATATGGTACACTAGAATCCAAAGTCCTATGTCTTGGGGGCCATGTACCACAGTTCCAGTGGATGATAATCTACACCTTTGGCCTTGAAATGTCTGAGCAATTGTGGTTAGAACTTAACATGTCACTAAAGATACACAGACAAAGTCAGATGACCAATAAAATACTTATGTATAATATTCACTTTGTTCCTTGCTTTGTCCCAAAGCGAATAAGTAAATTGCATCACTTTCAATGCAAAACCACAGTTCAACATGGACAAGTGTAAACAAATTTTTCCCTAATGCCTCATAAGTACAAAGAGAAAACAAAGTATGGTTTAAAGCTTACCATATTTGTATTCTTGGTCTAATCTCTATTACTGGAAATGTCTTTATGAGATCCACCTTGAGATCCACATTTAGTTACATGCAACTCAAATCTAGATGTTCGATTAAAATAAGTAACCTAATTAAGCCCACTTACCTTAACGTGGTCCCACTAGAGACATCCAAGGACAAGGTGTAGGGAGGAAAACCACACACAAATCACTTTAACACTACAACCTAAGGCCCACAAGGATAATAATCATGTAATAATCACTTCAATCATTCTCCCCTTTGCCCAAGACACAAGTCAATAGAGAAATTGTACATAAAAATAACTTGATCTCACAACCAAAATGATATGCAATCTACAAGTATGGATGAGATGGAAATTAAAATATAATAAAATACCACGTCATTTTGATAGTTTAAACAACATCCCTTTATCACCAATTATTACATTAGGGTACATTTCCCACAATCATAGATATGAGATACTACAATTATTGGGGATTACGAACAACTCCAATGGATGATCCTCCTTCCTTAAGGATACTTCACCAATAATGGAAACACTACATCCAATGTAACACCAAGATCCCACCAAAATTTACCGTCAATGAGTGCGGTAACTTGACATGTGCTATAGTAATACATGGGGTAAAATGCCTTCCCAATGCCAGGCGTACATCTCGAGGTAGCATTGCATGGCTAGAAATGTGTTGCGCATTAAGATAACTAAGTTAATGGAGTGTTAGATTCTAAAATATAGAATGGCATCCTGGGGTGGAAACTTCATATCATGTACGAACTAAGGTGAGTATAAGAAGGGGTATTATTTTAGGCATTAGTGTACACAATAAACATAAGAGAGAGGTATTATTTCATTAGTGCATACATGTTAATTGGGCAATTTTTCTTTTGAAGTAAAGGTAGATTCACAAAAGGGTGCCCTAAGGTTCAGAGAAACTTTTGACAATAGATGTGTTAACTTCATCCAATTCACTTTTTCATGCATTGTTGTCACATGGTACTAGTCCTCAATGATACCATGCCCAGTCTTGTTAGAGTTTGCATTTGGGTCATAGGTTTAAGACAAGCTAGAGGCTCTTGGAGCACTCATGGGTTCCCTTGAGTTTTGCTCTCCTGATTGTGGCGAAATTATTATGCTCTTGTCTTTGTTTGTTTGATGCAATCGTTAAGTTAGTACATGCTAAGGGTGAAAAAAATAATCAATAACTTTATCACTGGAAAGTGAAAGTGGATTCTATATGTAATAAAGGTTTATTTAATTGATGATTTATATTTTTTATGTAGTAGAGGCATTTATCACATCAAATTGAAAGGTTAGTATAAATACATGAGTCTACTTTCTAGTATGTTGTTAGTACATACACGTTTTTTTTATATATTAATTTCCGTATATATGAAATTTTATTTCATAGTGATTCATGCACATCATTTAGGTTTTCAATGAAGAGTCCACCCCCTGGGAATGGCATGTAAGCCCTCTAGGAAAGGTCTTTGGGAACAAGCCCTCTAGGAAAGGTCTTTGGTGAAAACGTTTCTAATCATCTTATAGTAGGATTCGAGGCCACTTTATGTGAGGAGTCAAGGCCTTCAAAATCTGAAGCCAACTCACACAAAATATTGGCTCAAGCCAAGAAGGGAAGAAGCTCTAACACAGTCCCAAGGAAGCAAACCAAGTTTCCGTTTTAGTCCAACCCAATTCTTTTCCCTCGAGCCGTGGTAAATTTGATCTTTAGTGCATTAAAATATAAATTTACGTTATCAAAATATGAACTTTAGGGAATGGCCTTGACTCCATCATGCAAAGGCCTTGGGGTTGATTTAGTGGATTAGACCAATAACATACAAGAATTTACGCATGCCAAAACCCCAATTGGCCTCAACTCCTCATGTAGTAGACCTCATGAAGTTGGTCCCAATATGCATCTCCTCATATAAAGGATAGTTCTTTTGACTATGTACGAGGAATATGGATTTTTCAGTCCAATGTCAAGGATTTTATTCATGATACTTGGCACTATCCAAAAACCTAGATTATAGTGTGACAACATATTCTCGACCATGGCATAACATTGTTAAGGGGGGAAGAAATTGTTATTTGGGCAACCTCATGTGACCTCAAACCTCATTTGGTTGCACATGCTTCCTTGGGCCAATTGTGTATTATGGATGAGGTCATGGATTTGAGTGAGGGTACACATTGCCCCTCCACCTAATTTCCATTTGATATGGATGGTGATGTTTGAACATAAGTTGGTGTTGATCATACTGCACATTCGTCTGCACCAACCTCCACAAGAGGTGGAAGTGATTGCTTCACCTTTGCAAATAATTTGAGGGCCGAACTGGACGGAGTCAGAGATGCTTGTTCTCATTGGTCAAAGATGGACTAAGTGGGATGGGAGACATAATTCAAATCAACCTTCTCTTGTGCGATTTGTATATGGATCCACCACATGGAAATTGGTTTTGGCCAGATGCATGAATGCAGTGGATTTTAGGTCTAGGGATGCCCACCGAATAACCAATAAGTGGGATGGCTTGATTAAGGATTACCAAAAAAAAAATACATAGAGGGCACGGGCTCAAGTAATAAGTGGGATATGAGTGGGCGGAGAAGAAGGACTTGTCCAAAACTAGTAAAATGAGGTTTTTTGAATTTAGTGAGCCAATGTACAATGACATGGAGGGGTTTGTGGGGAAGAGAAAAATCTTTGGCCATGCATCGGATGTCATGGATTGCAATCGCCTAGCGCCGCCGGTTCTTAGACATTTTGGGCATTCTCCACCTACACCATGTGTTCCTCCTCCATTTGTAGTGGGTAGTCTAGCAATGTCTTCCGTGCACATGTCTCAAACTCCAACAGAAGGAACACCTGGGGATGACATGCCGGGGAATACCGGTCCTAAAAGGAAATCCTCCAGCACCGACAACTTGGTGGATTTTGTGAAGAATTTTAACTACGACTATCTTGCTTGTGCGGAGGCTCAAGAGAGGGATAAACATGCTTGGAGAAACGAGGTGTTGGCTTTTGATGTGGTGCAGGATGCGAGAATTGTGCACAAGGAGTTGCAAACCTTCACTATGGATCAAAAACTTTACGAATTAGAGGTGGAAAAAACCAAAAATCTAGGAAATATGACGAACGCCTTATTGATGATGGCCTCATCAATGGATAGTCTCACAAGGTTATTCATTCTACCTTCTTGTCTTGTCTTCCATCATTGTGTGGGTGTCTTTGTCTAATCGGGTGTCATGGTTTCAAGCACGTGTTTTTTAGAATCTCTTTCATTGTGTGCATGCAAATATTTTTAACCAAGCAAGTCTTATGTTAGTCTAGTGTTCAACCTCTTGGTATCTGTGGATCAAAGTTTAATATTTCAATTCAAGTAGGCCTCAAGTATGATGTCGAGCTTACGTGTAGTTGGCTTCTTAGATTCTAGGCATGGTTGCTCCAAAATATCATTTAAATGTTGACTTCAAGAATCTCATACAAGTAGGATTTGAGCATAATATTAGCTCACATATGGTTAATCATCCAAACACATGTGAAGTGGCCAAATTGATGTAGGCATTGAAATTCCAAGAAATGCATTCAAGTAGGATCAAAGCAAAAGAGGAGTTTACATGAGTTTGAATGTGATTACACATTGAACCAAATGTGAGTCGACCTCTTCTAGTCTAAGTTGTGAAATTCAAAAATCATATTCAATTAGGATTCATGTAGAATTAGAGGTCACACATGCTTTAGCCATTGAACCAAATGTGAGTTTTTTTAATGTTTATTGTAGGTATACAAGCTTTAATGTGGCACTCAAATAGGATTCAGGCTGAACATTAAGCTTTAAAATTACATTCAACTAGTATTGAACCCAGAAAATCAACTAGCATTAGAGTTGGCCTCTACCATCGGAAGCATCTAACATATAAATTCCATGCATGTGGAACTCAAGGTCAAAACACGGGGAGATCACTCCATTGTCAAGTTGAACACCACGTGCGGCCAAAAAAAATCTTCTTTTGGTAAGTTGCACCACCAAAATGGGTCAAAATTTTATCAAATTTTTTTCATGAGTAGATATACACAATACCTATGACATAGTTAGAAGTGGTAACTAAATTTGATGATTTGTTTTTTTCATAAAACATACCATTTCTAACTAGAATGACACAGAAATGAACTAAAACAATTACTAAAAAAAATAAAGATGACTAAAAATTTCAAAAAAAGTATACAAAAGATACTATCAATGGTTGTGTATATGTAGAAAAAATATCATAAATTTTAAAATTATATATGGCATGTAATATAGGGGTAGCAAACTTTGTCCGCACGTGGTGTCAACTTGACAATGAAGTGGCCTCCCCGTGGGTCAAAATGAGGTCACATGCAAGTCGGCCTCCTAACATTTAACCATGGAATAACCAAGTTCTCAACATTGTGGTCCTTCCGAGTGTCTAGACATATAATTCGGTGTTTTATATGCGAACTAAGTAGTCTAGAAGATCTTCCCGTGCCATCTTCTTTTCTAGCAATATTCTTTCCTCACTTACAATTCCCATTGGTCTTGGCAGTTGGAAACAATCACCATCCTCTCTAGGAGCTAATTTGTCCTCTTGCATAGGTACTAGGTGACAATCAATTAGGATTTGATCCAATGTCTGGTCTTCGCTTGCGACTTGGGGGATCACTCGCAAAAATCGTAGAAACAACGTGTGATAAAAAATAGGGTCTAATATCTTCATTGCAGATAACTTTTGCAAAAAATGTACATATAATATAGGGGGTTTTGAAATAATCAAACATGTTTACATGTAAAATACCATCACATATAATGGCATTTTTTAATCTAGTCAGTACATGTAAAATAACGTGGAAACAATTACTAGGGGTAGCGGGTCTAGGGTAGGGTCTGTGCTAGTGGATGAAAAGATGTAATTTTTTGTTGAAAAAACTTGAATAGATGACTTCGTATGTTGGCTGCCTTGAACGTTACTGAGCCAACGTATCCAATGTGGAGTTATTGTTTTCTACCTACGTGCCAGGAGGGAAAATTCCAGCGTGTTATTTGAATTGCAATACTCTTTTCAAAAAAATTTGGTAGTATAAGTAAAATAGGTTATTTTAAAATTATTCCCCAAAAATTTATAATTACTGAGAGGGTGTATTAAAATACAAGCATTTACCTTTATTTTGAAAAATAGCATACCTTATATTTTTTTTTGCAAGATAAATAGGCCCCCGATAAATACGTCTTGACGGCATGTATATGCATTCATATAAGAGGGAGTGATCCCCTCGAGGCTTGTGAGCAATATATTGTGCAACATACAATAAGAATGCACAATCGTAGGAAGGAAATATAGCTTCAATTATAACTTCATTTCAATCTTTTGAATTTTGTTTTAAGAATGTCAAATCCTCGTCCGACATTCATGCGAGTGGAAGAATATTTTGATTCTACCAAGTTTCGTCACTTGATAGTGGATTTCCCACGGGGCCTTTCTTGAATGGTGAGATGTACCAACTCAAAAGACGAAACCCCGGTCGGCCATAAAGTAGGGTGGAAAAGGGAGGTCTGCCAGCAATGTCATTCAGTCATTGTAGAAGTCTTCTATGATTTTTTCTTCCACCTTTCGATATAGTTGAAATGAATTATTGTAATAAATTTAGTCATATAAGGATCTCGGAGGATCAGTATTGATTGAGGTGAAGTAACATTTGCTATTCATTACACCTTCTAGCAATATAGAAAAAAAAATAGTTACGGTTGTGGTGATCGACATCGACCATGACATTGGACGGTGCATCAATGTAGATATGATAAATCATCTATTGATACTATTAATAATCATTGCTTGACATGGAAGTTTGATATAACTTTTCTTAATTTTTGGCCAACTGGCCACACGATAAGGTACAAAAATATTTATATATAGCTAGACACACGTGTCATAACATGTCATGCACAATATATTTTCCTTATTGCCACCTTGTTGGTCATAATAAGTATGGTAATACCATGCATAAACTTGAACAATGTAACTACCAATTTCTTTTTAATATTGATAAGTTGTTTCTATTTAGTTTATTTTCCTTGTATAAATGGTCTGAGGTCGTACGTCAACCTATCAAAGATTTTCCTTTGCATGTGCAAAATGTCATAGAGCATGTTGGAAGTATAATTTTAAGTAGGTATTCATCAAACCAACATGTAGATCTATGCTTGATATACCATTTTTCATCCTTATTACCAATGTCCCAAGCTGGGAGGTCAAAAACTTGCTTCTCATGGAGATGCTCAAATGTGGCCTCTTCCAATTCTTACCTTATTATAGAGATGTAGGCCGAGGCAATGTTATCGGAGTCCTCATTATTTTTCATTTATTTTCTATAAGCATGGAATGACCCACTTGCCTTCATAGTGGTCGAGGTGAAGACCAAGAAGGGCTTGGAGATACATCCGGGAGGTCAGGATAAGCGAGGTGAAGCCATGACCTCATTTGAGGTAAGGAGAAGAACAAAAAGCGGTTTGGATGGAGAGGGACGATATGAGATGGATTCAAATTGAGATCTAGATTGTGGTGGGCTTTGGGCGATCTTTATGCATACAAATTTCACATATTAGATTATCCACTTATGAACAATATCACACATGCTACTACCAATATGCAAAGAAGTTCAATGGAAACAATATGTGTAATTGTTTTCATTAAATAGGATCACACATGCCATATTTTACAAGAGAGAGTTTTTGATGTGTGTAATGTACACAATTGACATGTGTTGGACAAAGACTAGTTCATTATTTGTAGATAGCTTATGAGAGGCCATGCTCGTTTTTCCGGAAGAACCGTGAGCTTTCAAGGCTTTGATGAGGTGGATACCTAGCTTGAGTTAAATATTGAGACACAATGCGTGGATGAAAAGAGGATGACCATTGTATGTTTTTGGAAGAGGGCATCAATCTTACATGGATGTATACATGTGTATTTATTTATAATTTATAATTTGTGGATTCAAAGAGGAAATACAACATGTAAATGAAAAAGGGGAGGTAGTTTGGACATGAGCAAATTTTGTGATTGAATGTTTGAAGAAAGATATGTAAGGCTTGCACACATCACTACTAGAGTCTAGTGGATTCAATGTCATATTTGTTTGTCACCTTTGTGATATTCCAAGTTTCCATTGAGAGAAAATATTATATTTGTGACATTATTTTGCTCAATAAGTTGACATTAACGTAGTCAGAACGTAATAGTGCATAAAATGAAAAATGACTACTTCACATTATGAATTATACAAGCACAATATTACACATAATAGAATATTTTTTAAATGAATCCCACTTGAAATTAATTTGAGTTTAGAAGTCTTGAATGAAAGAGACCTCTATACAAATGATTGAAATTGTGCACATTAATTTGATTGTGAGGGCATTTAGCATCGATATCCTAGTTTGGAAGGGTTGTCAGACTCACTCTTAGAGTATCAAAGAGGCAAATGTGTATGTGATTAGAGAATGACATAGTCAATCACACGTGAGGAAGAATTGTGATTGAGTTCTTCTTTCAAGTCAATTTTTAGCTCAGTTGCTTAGAACTAAAGAGGCCAACCCACATGCATTCCAAGGCACCAAAGCAAAGCGCATGAGAGGCCAAAGTATAGGGAAAACGTCACATATGAGTGCATTGTGAATGTAGATTTGTTGAATGATAGTATATTAATTGCGCCTATGTGTACAATGACAAACTATTTCAAAATTTTAACTACATGTCCTGAATGGAAGAGAGCAACTCATATGCAGATGAAACCACTTTTCATGTAAGTTTTAAGTTCCATTGTCTATAAAATGGAAAGAATGATGGGGCACGATGAAATGGGAAGAGACCAAGTAATTGACATGTACTTGTACATGAAGATCACCAAAATTGAGGTCTACCATGGCCAATCTCTCGTGGATGGCAACGAATGGATTATGTACCGCATTGAGGTCAATGTGTCTACTCAAAGTCTCTTTCCCTGTCTCATCGTCTTTGACCATATACAACACGGACCTCCCCAACTCATGTGACTCGAGCTCAAGTTTGGAGTCAAATTGGAGCATGAGGTGTCGATGATTGCTACATTCTTCACCCAACTCCCACCAACAATACATGTCTACAAGGGGGAGGAGATGCATGCAAATAGAATGCACCTCATGAGGCAAAGGAGGGGGGCCATGAACATGACAATGGAAGACAAGTTGTCTTGACAATTCCCAACCATTCTGAAGATCAAAACCCAAAAACGCATGCATATCAAACTAGAAAGCAATGCCTACATTGAAATAACAAATGACTACGTGATAGGAACTAACCCAATTTCGATCGACATAATTCGGCCTCATGTTGCAAAGAGTGAAATTAAATAAACATAGCAAAAAAGCTTGTAACCTTGCCAATAATCTTCAACCCTACTTTTGGGATCCAAATGGTGAGTAACCCAACAACCTGAGAACGCTAACAAACTAAAAATGAAAAATTTAGTTCCAAATTATGCTAGAGCCATGCAATCAATGTGTATGTTTGACAACTTTCATTTGACATTCAACTTCAAATCCAAAATGTCATGTGATGTTTTCAAAAACAAAAATGAATATCAATTGACATCTACATTTTCTTCTAAAATGTCACCTCATTGTCACATGCCTATTAGTACGTGTCAATTGACGTTTAATTTTTCCTTCACAAGTCACACTACATGTCATCTTCTAAATTGTGCGTGACAATTGACATGCGAGGCATTTTTGTGCAAGTTGTTGCTTGTCAACCGTCAAAAACTTTGTCAAAAAATGCACACGGCATGCAATCTACATGTTGGAGCCAAGTAAGGAACTAGGTCATCATCAATCACATTATTAAGTCCACCTGCAAGCTCGCAGCTAAAATCATGCACAGAGACCACGAAGAGTTCCAGACCTTTAAACCTTGACTGAATCCACACCAAAGAAGCTGAAATTGGCCTGTGAATGCAAGAAAAAAAGGGATCCAAACCCCATAACGAAGATCAGCCGCAGTGAACAGGGAGAACCAACCACTAGTCACAGATGAACTTGTTAAGTTTGAGAAATAACAGGTCGAAGTTCAAGACTTCAGGAAAACTACACGTCATTTTAGAGGAATTCATGGGCATATACCTCAGATGAATAAAGAAATAAAACTAAAAGATCACATGTAACCGGTTGGACTTGATAACACTATGATATTGACCCGATTATGCCCACAAATCCCCCCAGACATTGACCAGCTGGGCATTGCAAGCTGTGGTGGCCGAGAATGTGGCATGGATGCAGATTGGGAGTGCGAAAAGTTTCCCCCAAAAAACAAAAGAATCCATCATAAACTCACCTGAAATGGTGCAAACCCCAGCTCGTGGTCCCATCCCTCTGTCAAGTTTGGCCGCCACCACCCACTAATTCTTGCCTGCAACTTGTAGATCCTTGATTGTGCCTCCCAATTTCAACACCTAGGTTGAGAATTCAAAAACATTCTGATGCAAAGGCTGCAGGCCACCCAAAAACCAAGTAGGACAAAACACGCCTGCTCCGGATGAGACTTTGGCCAGATGCCGATACAAGGCCGCAAGCCTCCGGGGCCACTTTGTCACCCTTGCCTGCTGGAGTCCTTACCTGGAATGCTACCATGAAAACAGCAGCTACCTTTGCCGCAGTGTTCAAGATTGAAGTCTTCAATGCCCTTCAAACGCGATTTGGCCCTTCAAACTATACCTCTCTCAAAACAGACCTTCAAAATGCAACCCCTAATTGACAATGAAGACGTCACTTGAAGTCCTCAATATAATTTGCTTGTCACAAGAACTGACAAGTGTAGGGCATTGTCACTACAAGAAGTGGAGACACATGGTTGATTCTTAATTCATCGCATTGTCATGGAAACATGTACCATATAATTCATGCACAAGTTTAATGTGAATTTTGTATTTCATTTCTATATTCTTGAATTGACGTCTTGGATTTGAACCAATCCTTCAATTGAAAGGTTGAAATTTGAGAGCCCTTCAAAATGAAACTCGTATGACGGTTTCAATCTTGAACACTGCCTTGTTGGTTCTGACCCACATGTGCGGCCATGCCCTGTAGTAAGCAATGTTATGGGATGTTTGGCGTGGATAAAAACTATCAATGACACGCCTATTGGGAGTCATTGGTATCTTGACCAATTTGATACTTTGTGGGTGCTCACAATGCCCTTTCTGAGCATACGTAAGTCAAGAAAATGAAGTGAAGAATTCAATGACACGCGTTTGAAGGCATTGGCTGAGTTGATACGAGTTGATGGCATGTCGTGCTCATGGAGGGTTTCCTATTGTCCCTTTCAAGGTAGGTCATGTGGTTACAATTGGTGAGAAATTGGTTAGTTAATAACTAGGATCTAAGTATATTTGGATTTATGCATGTATTTTTGGAATATTTCAAGCGCCATTGTGACGTACACTAGATCTCAAAACTACACTAATATGGTGATTGGTGAAACATGGAATGCACACATTTGAAGTTGTGGTTGTTGTGTTGTTGCTTTTGCTCTTCTCATTTGATGTTTTTGTCTCCGCAAGTGCACATCTCTTATTATATTTTGGACAAGTGGTTTGTCCAAATATACTTTGACAATAAATGAAATATTTATACGAGCTCTGCAAATATGAAAAATTGCTATGACCTCAATTCACATTTGCTAATAATCTTGTACTACCTAGTTGCATGTTTGAATATCTTAGGAGAAGTGGGATAAATGAAAAAAAAACCATTTAAGGCCCATCTACCTTTAACCTTAATTTGGGACCTTACAAAACAAACGTGACATGGCGACGGTGAAAAGGAAGACCAAAACTTAAGGCCCAAGTAAACTAAGTTGTAAAACCTTGATTTATCACCTCCTTGAAAATTGACCCCCTTCCAAGAAATGCCTAACTTAACCTTATTCTATAAATAGATATATAATATTTTGGGGGATTGGCTATTTCACTTATTGCTTCGCCGAAATCACAAGTTGAGAAATCATATTTGCACTTCAGACACACAGATTGGCGGTGCTCGAGAAAATCCTTAATGGTCCACATGTTTCACCGGATCAGCCTCTTTTTGGCTCCAAGATCATTGGCTCCAACTCCATCACACGTCTTTTTGACCATCATTCATTCTTGAAAGTTATCTCTCTTCATTCAATTCAAGTTTGGAGAGTAAGTAGTTGAAGGCTTGAAGTTGTGGGCGGTTGAGGTTAGCAAGATTCAGATTGAGGCGTCACCAATTGTGCCAAAAATCAGCTTCAATAATTGGTAACGTCTTGGAGAACTCTCATTTCATTTGATTTGACATTTTTTGGGCTTATTTTAGGTTGTAGGCGATAATTATTGGAGAGCAGACTTTGTTTGAAATTTGAGGTTCCAGAGTTTCAAGATTGATTGCCTCGGTGATCGTTTCTTTTGAGGATTTTCTTTTTTTTGAGCTGGGTTGTTGGAGATTGTGTAGAACGACGTTGTGTGGGGTTTTGAGAAATTCTTTGAGAAAGTTGGTCGAGATTGTTTGAAGATTGTTTGAGGTTTGAGGCTTGACAGCTTCCAATTCCTTTGAACCATTGGTTTTTGAAATTGCTTGTTGGTTTGAGGTTGAGGTTTGAGGTTGGACAGCTTCAAGATTGCTCACCCAATCGTCTGGAAGTTCTTTGCGAATTTGTTTGAGAAATTTGTTTGAGAGTGTTTATTTAACCTTGTAAAAGAATGTTTGAGGTCTAAGGTTTTTGACAGCTGCAAGAGGAAATGCCTCAGTAGTCATTCCTCTGGATTTTCTTCAGGGAGAGTTTCTTTGAACCATCGGTTGACTCAATTTGAGAGTTGAGTTTTAAGTTTCTCAGGATTGGGAGTTGAATACTGCGGGCATGTGGTAAACCCAAATCATTAGCACTCGTGTTTAAGGGAACCTTGGATTTCAGGCCTTGCTTGTTTCCTGCTTTTCTTGATGGGTTAGTAGGTGTTGGAACATTTAAATATGCTAAATCCCGAATGAAATATGTGCAATGTGCAATGTTGAGAGGGTTAAGTTTTGAGTTTCTGAGATTTGGGAGTTTAGGATCTGAGCTTGAGGGCATGTGGTAAACCCAATGTCTTTGATTTTTTTTTGAAATTTTGATCTTCAGTTTGGTTTACAACATGCCCACCATCCTGAAACTCCAAAGCTCGAAACTCAACCCTCAATTCTGAAAACAATGTACTGACGAACGATTATTGAGGTCTTCTTGTTGAATCTGTCAGAAAATACCTCAGACCTCAAACTCTCTTCAACAAGGTTAATAAAAAAGAATCAAGAAAGTTTGCAAATAAATTTGAAAAGGAACTTCCAGACGATTGGGTAAGGCAATCTCAAAGCTGTTGAACCTCGAACCTCAAACCTCAACATTCTGGGCTTTGGGGTTTTAGGATGGTGGGCATGTTGTAAACCCAACTGAAGAATGCTTGTTGTCTAAGTCTTCACATCATCAACAAGAAGGCCTCAATAAACCGTTCCTCTGCATTTTCTTTTAGGAGAGTTTCTTTGACCCATTAATTGAGATTCAAAGGTTAAGTTTCTGAGCTTCGAGCTTTGGGATTTTAGGATGACGGGCATGTTGTAAACGCAATTGAAGAATCCTTGATAGCTTCAGGAAGAATGGCTCAATATTGGTTTATCTGGATTGTGGTGTGGGGAGAGTTTCTTTCTTTGGACCACCATCGGTTGACTCGCTTTGGGGGTTAAGTTTTTAGTTTTCGGGCTTTGGAATTTTAGAATTGAAAACATGTGGTAAACAAAAATTATGCCTTACTATTCTCAACTTCCTGCTTTTCTTGATGGCTTGTTAGATGTTAAAACATGTGAATATGCCAAATCTCATATGAAATATGTGTAATGTTGAATGTTGAGAGGGTTAAGTTTCTGTGCTTCAAGCTTTGGGATTTTAAGATGGTGGACATGTTGTAAACCCAACTGAAGAATGGATGAGGTCTTTATCTTGACAGCTTCAAGAAAAATGCCTCAATATTGGTTCATCTAAATTTTGGTGTGGGGAGAGTTTTCTTTCTTCGGACCATCGGTTGACTAGATTTGGAAGTTTAGTTTTGAGTTTCTGAGCTTTAAAAGTTTAGGGTTGAAAACATGTTGTTAACACAAATCATGTCGAACAATCTGAACTTCCTGCTTTTCTTGATGGCTTACTTAGTAGATGTTGGAACATGTGAAATATGTCAAATCTCATACAAAATATGTGCAATGTGCAATGTTTTTGAGAGGGTTAAGTTTCTAAGCTTCGAGCTTTGTGTTTTTGAGACGGTGAGCATGTTGTAAAGCCAATTGAAGAATGCTCGAGGTCTGAGGCTTGACAGCTTCAAAAACAATGCCTCTCAATATTGATTCATCTTTATTTTGATTTTGGGAGAGTTTCTTTCTTTGCACCATCGGTTGACTCGATTTGGGGGTCGAGTTTTGAGTTTCTGAGTTTGGAATCTCAGGGTTGAAAACACAAGTTATGACAAACATTCTGACCTTCCTGCTTTTCTAGATGGAGTGTTTAGTAGATGTTGAAACATGTGAATATGTCAAATCTCGTACGATATATAGAGTTAAGTTTCTGAGCTTCGAGCTTTGAGTATTTTCAGGATTCAAACTTGAACGCATGTGGTAAACCCAATAGTTAGCGATGTCGACGGCGATGGTGCCCCTCGAGAATTCCCAATCAGCAACCGACAACAAGCCTCCGGAGCAAAGAAAACAAAAAACACAACACAAGAGCTTGGCATCATTTGTAGCAGGTGGAGGGGCAGGAATGGTAAGCACAACCGTGTTGCAACCCCTGGACGTGATCAAAACGCACATGCAAGCGGCCGAAATCCCTCGTAACCGTCACTTCGGGGTGGTGCTCCGGGGCATTCTTGCGGAAGATGGCGTGAAAGGGTTGTGGCGAGGGACGGGGCCTGCGTGTGTTCGAGTGGGGTTGGGAGCTGGATTATATTTTGCAGTTTTGGGGCCGATGCTGGAGACCATTCGGACGGGGTTTGGTGGAGCAGCAGCGGATGCTCGGACTTCCGGTATGTTGAAGGATAAGTTGCCTGCGGTGGTGACATTGAGTGCAGGCGCGCTCACAAGGTCCTTGGCTTCTTTGGTGGTCTGTCCTATTACGGTTATTAAGACTCGCATGGAGGTGAGTTTTTTTTTCTCTTGACGGATGGGTTAAGTAAGGTAGATGTGCCTTGGATGGATACTTTTCTCTCTGCACCCACTTCTCGTAGGATGTATAACACGTGATTACTGCAAGATGATGAGCAAATCCAAATTATGCCCGTAGCCATTTGACTTGTATTTTTTGGAGCTCATATGAATATCATATTCTTTTTCAAAGTGAAGATTCTTGTGCTCATTAAGTGCTCATACAGGTCCCCCCAATCATGTTGACTATCGAGCCTAGAATGGTTAGCATAGTTTTAGCACATAGTCCAATCTCTTTTAAACATTTGTCTTTTTGGCACTGGTTCTTAGATTCACGCCTAACCAGATACCACTCAAATATAGGTGTCCAGATAATTGTTGTGGTCAAATTCGGCACTTCTACCTTAGGTGTGGTAGCATCTGAACCTGCGAAATTTTCGCACGAAGTATGCTCAATGGTGCTTCCAGTGAGTGAGAGAGGGTTTAGCTTGGGAGGAATTGAATCCATAGCACTCATGTACGAGCGAATCCTGGATTTCAGGCCTTCCTTGCTTCCTGCTTTGGAGGTGAAATTTTTTTTTGATTGGTTAGTCAGTGTTGCAATATCCTGAATATGCTGAACCTCTTACGAAATTTTCAAAATATATGCAATGTTGCATTGAGTGAGAGAAAGGGCAATGTTGCATCCAGTGAGAGAGAGAGAGAGAAAGAGTTTAGCTTGGGAGGAACAAATCCATAGCACTCATGTATGAGTGAATCTTGGATTTCAGGCCTTGATTGCTTCCAGCTTTTCTTGTGGGATTATAGGTATTGCAACATTCTGAACAAGAGAAATCCCTTACGACATATGTGCAATGTTGCATTGGTTGAGAGAGAGGTTAGCTTGTGAGGAATGAATCCATGACACTCATGCCATGAGTGAGTCTTGGATTATAGGTCTGGCTTGCTTCCTGCTTTTGCTTCTGGCTTTGGAGGTGAGTTAGTAGGTGTTGCAACATTCTGAACATGTGAAATCTCTTACAAATCATGCGCAACGTTGCATCGAGTGAGAGAAATTGCAATGTTGCATCCAGTGAGAGGGAATTTAGCTTGGGATCAATGAATTCATAGGGCTTATGCTTGAGCGAATCTTGGATTCAGGCCTTTGCCTCCTGCTTTGGGTAGTGTTGGTACATTTTGAATATGCCAAATCTTGTAAGACTTGTGCACAGTGTTACACTGAGTGAGAGAGAGGTCTGCTTGGAAATAGGAATCCATAACACTAGTGTAAGAGTGTTACTGGATTTCAGGCCTTGCTTGCTTCCTGCTTTGGAGGTGAGTTTTTTCTCAACAGATTAGTAGATGTTGGAACATTTTGGATCTGCCAAACCTCTTACGAAAATTTGTGCAATGTTGCATCAATTGAGAGAGAGAGAGAGTTTTAGCTTGGAGTTGAAATCTATAGCACTCACGCTATGAGTATATTTGAATTTCAGGCCTTGCTTCCTGCTTGATGGTGACAAGCGGGTGTCAGGGTGGGGGTGCAGTATGCAGCAGCCTCGGGTCTTTACTATCGCAACACATTCCATGCTGTCCAAACGATCGCCTACAAGGAAGGCATTCCCGGTAAGTGAAATTTGACCTCACCCGCGGGCAAGTTTGATGTGTTGGGTTTTGTCCTTGATGTTACTGATGAAAGGGCTTTTGGCTTTGAAACTCATTGTCTTTCATTTACATGAAAAATGCATGTAAAATAGAGTTATCAATTCAAACATGGCTTGTGGTTGGGAGCTGGTTGTTTTGCATACGTTAACACCTTTCATGTTCGGTAAGTTTAGGGTGCTAAAGTGAGTTTGGCCCTCAATGGACGGAAATAGGTTGGTCTTTGTTCAATTTCAAATTCTACCTCTGAGCATGCACCAGAAGTGGAAATAAGTTATTGATGTTGTATGCAAAACCACCATAGGACAAGCAAAGTCCCATTGAGTTAGAGGATAACCTTAATGGCTTCAGTCAGTTAATTCTACTCAGAACCTGCTTAGCTGCTAAGCTTCTTGTAGAGTTTTGAGTATTTGGAAGGAGTAATAGGATTTATTTACCTGTATATTATGGTGGCAGGGCTTTACAGTGGCTTGCTACCAACACTTGTGCGGGATGCACCCTACTCTGGCCTCTATCTTTTGCTGTACAACCAGATGCAGTGTTTTCTCAAAGGTATGCACTTTTATACCTTACTGAGCATGATGTTTTTGAGAATCTCGTTTTGATTCACCTGGTTGACAAGGTCATTCACTATTTAAACCTTTCAATCTGAGCAGGTACGGAAGCTGTTCCCAGCTGAATGTAAAATGTTTCAATCATCTTGGAAAACGAATTTGTATTGGAATGGAAATTAGTGCACAAATTGTCAACAACGTAACGTGACTTATGGAGCTTGTCAGGTGATTAAGGACTGGGAAGTCTCCATATCTTTTGGGAGAGAAAGTTAGACTGTTGGGACCATAGAGTTTTTATATGTTATCTGGCAGCACTTAATCTTGGGGTTTAATCCAGATAATCTGCCCAATGGAAGCTCAACAGCTGGTGCCACTTTTCTGGCAGGTATGTCTTGTGGAACTCTTGTGTTATTTTTTTTTTCTAATTTGTGCCACATAATGCTATTACAAAGCAATTAGTTACTTAAGAATATTGCATATATTATAAGATACATTACATTATATACCACTAGGTCTAGTTTTAATGTAATAACCATATAATACACAACCCTTTGGAAATTTGTGATGTATTGAGATTGTTGTTGTTACTACATATTTTTGGTCATTTCTAGAGTTTTGAGGTTGACCAGGTAGGTTTCACCCTACGTTGTGCAGGTGCAATGGCTGGAGGATGTGCAACCTTTCTGACTCATCCCCCGGATGTGGTGGGTTAGCACTTCTCTTTTTAATCCTATAAATTCCACATTTACTTTATCAATTCCAATTTAGGTGATGATGCTATCAGTCTCAATTCCAAATTGGTAAACATGCATGGACTTTGGGTGCTTTACGCATGAATGTGCATGATATAGCCAATACAATTTCCTACTTTGTGTACAGGTGCGGACAAGGTTGCAGTTGGAGCGGACACACGAATCAAGCATTTTGTCAACAGTCAAGCACATAGTGAAGGTTTGCTTTTTACTACAAAATTAGTGTAGGTTGTCTATCTTTACTTGATAATTTTAGAATTTTGTACATTGTAATGTTGCAACAGTGGTTATGGTAAGCAGGTTATCATCCCAGCAGAGAGTGACATCAATTTCGTATGGGTGGAGCTTTTGAGCAAATCATGTGCTTTGCAAGTGTACATTTCGTTGTCTTCCTGTCTGTACATGATGAATTTCTTGGGTATTGTAGTCTATTTCTGTCATTTGTTGTCTGGAGTCAGTTTTCATAATTAAAATAGTCAGGATGAACATTTGAAGTAATGATGTGGTGTTGTGCAGGTAAATGGCTTTAAAGGACTATTTGTAGGTGTGCTGCCAAGAGTAGGAAGACGAGCCCTACAACAGGCTTTTGCATGGTAAGTCATCTTGTTATTAAGCTCTTTATTTTGTCAAGTTATTTCAATGTTCATCATGTTCACTTTTTAACTCAATTGGAGCACATGCTTTACAGGACTATTTTTGAGGAGATTGCACAGCGTGTGGCAACCAACTTCGACTTGCAACAAAGACACAACAATTCACCGACATGAGAATTTGTAGAACTAAACAAAATGGGGGCTCTTGTTTCCAGATTTAGTCAAACTTGTCAGGCCGCTTGTATAGAAATTCTTCAGTCCTTTATCTCAGAGGTTGACAACCTCTTATTCTTTTGATACCAATCAATTTTTCTCCAGTAGTTGTATTGTGCTTTTAGGCTAGATTCAATTGCTTATATGATTACTGTTGTGATGATTCATTTCCACGAGGGTTTTGACGTTTGACAATAAAGTGATTTCTGCTACAAATGGCACACCTGTTACTGTAGCCATTTGTTTTCTCCATAATACTTTAGGGCTCTTTACCATTCTAACCACCAGTATTGATTGTATATTCAGCTCGTACAGGAGCAGTGCCTTTGTAACAAAGAAACCTGTAGTTGGTTAGAATGCATTTATTCATAACGAATATATTTGAGAAGTTTCTAGCGGAAATGACCATGTCCAAGCGGAACAATCTGCAGGTGCTGATCAGGTGTGAAAGTTTAGTGTGTGTGAAACTTTTCATGTCGTCAATGCCCCCAATTTGTAAATTTTAAAGATTACTCGTTATCCATCAGCTGTCATAATTGGGAGAAATTCTGCTGCATTGTGAACATGAAATTAGGCAAAGTACTGGATTATGAAAAATTCTGTCATCGTAGAGCATAAATCCTGCTTGATTTGCCAGGAACTTGGTTTCCATGTGTGATTACAGTAGTGTCCTTGTTTCCCCTTCTATTATGAAACTTTTGAAACTTGCATAGGTAGAGTTGCCTGAAACTTTCCAATCATATTGACTTGTCATCTTTCGAGCTCCTTCAAGCATGTTATGTGCAGAGTGTGGACAATGATAGGTTTATTTCAGGACCCTTCATCTTCCACCTGAGCGTTTATGATTCCAGCCTGTCTTTCTCACATGTGACCAGTGAAGCTTTTGAAACTCGGATAGGTAGAGTTGCTTGAACCTTTCCCATCATGTGACCTGCCATCTTTCAAGCCATCCAAGCATGTTCTGTGCAGAGTGTTGGTGACACTGGGTTTCTTTCAGAACCACCCTTCATCTTCCACCTGGAATTTAATATTTCCAGCCTCTGTCGTTGTTTCTATTCTATTATGAAGCTTTTGAAACTTGCACACCTAGAGTTGCTTGAAATTCTCCCATCATGTTGACTTGCCATCTTTCAAGCTTTCCTTTCAAGCAGGTTATGTGCAGAGTGTCGACAATGACGGGTTACTTTCAGGACCACCCTTCATCTTCCACCTGGGTTTCAAATATTTTTAGCTTCTGTCACTGTTTCCTTTCTATTATGAAGCTTTTGCAACTTGCATTGGTAGAGTTGCTTGAAATTCTCCCATCGTCTTGACTTGCCAGTTTTCAAACTCTCCTAGCAAGTTATCTGCAGAGTGTTGACGACGATGGGTTTCCTCCATCTTCCACCTGGAGTTTAAATATTTCCAGCCTGTTATGATGTCCTTCTAGTATGAAGCTTTTGAAACTTGCATAGGTTGAGTTGCTTGAAAGTCTCCCATCTTTCAAGATTTCCTTCAACCAAGTTATGTGCTGAGTGTTGATGACGATGGATACAATTCAGAACCACCCTTCATCATCTTCCACCTACATCTAGTTTCACAAATTCCGTTTTTGGTGAGCATTTGAACATCATACTTTGACACCCATCAAACTCCTAGGGTCTCTCAATATCCAAGTGTCATATGAGGCCACGTCATCACTTGAGGAGAGAGGTGTGTTGCCAAGGGTCGTCTCTTTTGCTTCCCTTCCCGCCAATCCGTCACCAGTCCAAAAATCCACCTTTTCTTTTCAACAAAACTTGCTGCAACAAACCTCTTTTAGGTTTTGGGGTTTGGGTTTTGTTCATCATGTGCAAGCACAAAGGGCTGTGCTTGTGGATGCTTCTCATCATAGCCACATTCTCATTTACCTCTTGTGTCCTTTTGGGCACTTTCAGAAGCATCATCAGCCAATGGAAGGCTAATTTTTTCTTGTTCTGGTTTTTCTCAGGTTTCCTTTTCGCATTTGACCAGAGAGAGCACGAAATGGTGCCAGTCCATTAGGGATAAAAAGCATTTAGATGTTTTAGGGTTTTAGGGTTGCTCGTGCGAGTTCAGTGGGGATTTCACATGGTTTGAATTGCACAGGCCCAATAGTGTCAGTGAGAATGTCATCTCCAGGAATTTAGGTCTGGAAACTGCAAAGATCTGAAGACCTTCAAATGATTTGATGATTTACTGCCCCGGACAAGAAATCTAAAGGTAAGTTGGTCTCGAACACCATACCCTAAAAGTTGAGTTTATCTTTTCCATGCAGACTTGTAGCTGATAGGGTTTAATGTTGCAAATTGAACCCCTGCTTTTCTTGCCCAAAAAACTTCATTGTCAACATAGTTGTCATTTTACTGCTTTCCGAGTATGATTGTCGAATTTAGAGGTTCTGGTCTCAATATTGAAACATTTCTCTGTTTTTTTTCTTCTTCCAAGTATCTGATTGTCACAATCCTGATATCAGATCCTGATGGTCTTTTAGCCATGCCATGCCAACAAGAAATTGCATGACTTATTTCTGAAATACATACTTTAGAGAGATTCTGGTGAATCATGGCTGGTGATGTCTGTCTAACCACTGGTTTTGTAGGAACTTCGTTAAAAACTTTTGTGAATTTTTCTGGAGAAAAACAAGAAGCAATTAATTTGTTGGGTGTGCTTAAAGAGAGATTGAAATTAATAGTAGGAGCTGGTGATAAATGGGCACACCAAAAAAGCGGGTGGTGGTGGTAGGGGGTGGAGTGGCTGGCAGCCTCACCAGCAAGTATTTGCAAGACGTTGCGGACGTGACTCTCATCGATCCGTAAGTAAAAACCCTCTCACACTCTAAATTCCCTCTCTCATACTTCCATGTCTTTTGATGCTGGTCGATTTTAATTTGTCGCTCCCATTTTAAGTAAGGCAGGGATGTGGCCCTGTTGTGGGCACTTCCAACTCCACATACAATTTTGGCCATTGGATCAAATTGGGAACTGTCTTGTCTGGTTAGCAATTGCGATGAATCAAGCAGATTGTCATGCGAAGTTTCAGAAACGGAGTTTCACAAGATGCGAGTGTTTGAAGAGGTCAAAGCAAACATTCTCGTTTTCTTTTTAAATGATCACATAGACCTCTCCCACTTGGGGTGTTGATTATTGAACAAAGAATGGTGTCCATATTTTGAGCACATACTCCAATCTTTTTTTAACAAATGTCTTTTCAGTGTCTTTTGTTTCTAAGTGGTTTTCCGGTGAATTCTAGATCGAGTGGAGTCAGAATGGATGGCAACTGGATTTAGAGAGACAAATTCTCCAAACAAGAATGCCCAATGTCCAGAGTCCTGCATTTGGCAAAAAGTTCTAGATAAAAAATACACTAGAGTAAGTTTGGGTTCTTCAAAGTAGAGCATGCTCAAATCCACTTTACACTTCGGCTTTCAACTTGAAGCTTGAACATTTTACCGGGCTTAGGATTCTTAGTTGGCTTATGCCTGGATGGATCCCATATAGAATGACAACTATGACAAGTTCTCAGTCATTTTGACAAGCTCTCTGTCAAAATCTGAAGCTACTGACTGAGATAGCTGAGGAATGTTGAGAGTTTAAGATCTTATTTTGTTTGTTGTCCCCAAGCCAGTAGGATTTCAATCATTTTTTTGGCTTGTCCTGAGTGCTCCTTTGTTTAGTACCATCCCCCCCCCCCCCCCCTTAATATTTCACATTGAGCATGGCCACTTTACACTTGCTCAACCTATTGAGAGGTTGAAGATTGGTCAAGTGCTCAATAGTTTAAAGATTTGGATGCACTCTTGTCAACTCCAAGTATCAAACTTTCACCAAATGCAAGTGCAGTGGCCTCCGTTGTAGAGGCTAATATCAACTTGATGGTCCAATTGGTGGTCTAATAAGCTTGAAAATGTTGTAAATGCTCAGGACTAAAATTTCCCCTGAATTTTGAGATGATTTGTTTGCCTCAGGAAAGACTATTTTGAGGTCCCCTACGCGGCGTTGCGATGTTTGGTGGAACCCAAAATGGCAGAACGTTCTGTTGTGAACCACAGCGCATACTTGACAAAAGCCCGAATTGAAGTAAGTGAAGCTACAGACGCATCTGAGACGGAAGTAATAACTTCTTCAGGGGTCGCAGTTCCATACGATTTTCTTGTCATTTGTACAGGCAGCACATATACAGGCCCGGTGAGGCGTGAGGACCGAATCATTGAATACCAGAAAGGTAAGTTCTAAATCTTTGTATCCATACCCGATGTGTTCAATAATACAATGCGGAAATACAAAACAACTCTGGTAGATTGAAGTCATCGTCACGTCCAAATGTTCTGTGAAATGTTGAGCTTATTTGTATATCATTACTCAAAATCATTAATCTTCTCATGTTAACCTTTGCATCTTGTAACCTACACAAAAACGCCTATCCGAACTACAAACTTATATGTTTAGGTAATCATGTAAACGTGACCAGAATAAACTCATTATCAAGTGCACTTTTCAAATCAGCTGAATACCTTAATGTTATTGAGGATTTGGGTTCAAATACATGGCATGGGTGCCCCTTGGATGCAAAGACATACTTAATATTCTGATAATCAATGTCACAAATTAAGTATATTATTTATTTTCTCCTTGACCTAAGAATCAAATGTATCAAATAAAGTTGCAAATCTATCAATACTATAAACAAAACGATTTGAAAAACTAGTCTATAGGTCGTACATTGAAGTCCTTGGTCTTTTTTAAGCCTTAACATGAGCATTGTGGTGAACATCTTATTTGTGTTTTTAATCGATCCTTTCATGTATATTGAGTGCAGCCAACAGGAAGTTAGTGGAAGCACCAAAGCTACTGATTGTCGGAGGTGGTCCAGTTGGTGTGGAGCTGGCGGGTGAGATTATTGTTGACTTTCCCCAAAAGAAGGTCAATGTCAACCTTCATGTCTCCATGTTCATGTTCCTCTTCAAATTTAGATTCTTTCACAGATTGGTTGGAATGCAATATAAATGAGAATTCACTGCACCTGGTAATAAATGATGTTTGATGTTTTATTGCATGGTCATGAAGGTGACAATCGTGACAGCGAGCAGTCGGTTAGTGGAGTTTTTGAGCCCGAAAGCATCCGCAAAAACCCTGAAATGGCTTAAAAAGAAAAAGGTGGATGTTATTTTCGAGGACAAGTAAGCTGTCTAAAGCCAAACTTTGATCTGAGTGGGAAAAAAAGGGAATACAAACCACAATAAAGCGTGAGCCTCCCATGTACACAAACCCTCTTAATTGAATATACTTTCATCCTTGCATTGGAATAAATACTCTCCAGTCAGTAGTAGCTGCCCTAGCAAAATATTTTCTTTCAATTGATTCATCACATTCTATATAATTTGATCCACCCTCTTCCATTAGATGGGTCTTAAAATGGTTTTCATTTTTTTTTTTTAATAATAATTTTTATGTGATAGCCCACTTGTAGGATATGAAACATGCGATTAGTACAAATTGGTTAGCAAATCCAAATCAAGGCTGGAGCTGTGTTCCTCATAATTTCTGGAGTTTATATGAATATTGTATTCATTATCGAAGTGAAGATTTTCATTCTCATTAAATGGTCATATAGGTCTCCCCAATTATGTTGACTATTGAGCTTAGAATGGTTATCATATTTAAACAAGTAGTCCGGTCTTTTTCAAACATGTCTTTTTATCATCCGTTCTGGGAGCTACACCTATATAGACGTCCATATGCCACTCAAATATAGACGTCCAATTAAGATAACTAACCAAATTAGGCATGCCTACCCTATGTTGGGGCTTTACTGCGGACTTCCCTTTTTCGAGGTGTCCCAACTTTAGGCTCCCTATCTTTCTTCTTTGATAATTTTGGGTACAAATGCGCGAACGCTTCTCACCCTATTTTTCCTTGTATGCATCTACTTACTCAACTCCCAGTCAACTCGTATTTCTTTCTTCTGTTCATCATGAATTGCTCACCCCAATTGGGCCGTCTTCTTGTTCCTTTTCATCATCACTCAATTCCATGACCTCAATTTTTGTCAACTCATCCCTCAATTCATCATTAGAACTTCCTTCATAGCCTATCCTGAAGTGTTACAATCACCCATTAATTTTTGTTCGATCATCGTCGTCTTTCTCCTCAATTTCCATGAATTGACTTAGAGTGATCTGAATCCATAAATGTTAAAACACATTAATTCATCAACGTATACTGAATTTTTTATATTTGGACTCTTTGAAACACTCCAATGACACAAAATGTATCTGTTGGTGCTGAAAGTATGATCATTACACCTGTGCCTTTCTTTGTAATTACATCTTACGGTTGTAGTTCTGATACCTGAGTTGCAGTTGCTTCTGATCACTTGGTATTAGTCATTTGAAGGAGGTGGGTGCAACTTCTGGCCTTTTTTTCCCATGGTTGAATGCTTCACCTGGTCAATTGTGAACCACAACAAAAGATAGGGATTTTGTCGACTTCAAATCAAAATTCAAAAAAATCGCAACTTGTGCAGAAAATTGAGCTCCTCGTTTTATTTTATTTTTTGTTTTTCGTGATACAGGGTTGACCCAGAAAGTAAGGATGGGCACACCTACACGACGAGAAAAGGGAGAGTAATCGAAGCTCAGCTCCATTTCTGGTGTGTAGGAAAACGCCTGGGTAACTCATGGATCCAAAGTTCAATATTCAGTAATTGGCTTGATGATAATGGTCGCTTAAAGGTGGATTCCAACATGCGCTTGGTGAACTCTCCCAACGTTTTCTGTGCTGGAGACTTGACGAATATTCCAGTAAGACTCTGTTTTTGTTGTTCAAAACACAACAATGATGTCTGTCAAAATAAACCAAATGTGTGGACCTTGTTCCATTTATAGTTATTTAATAGATATTAAATAACAGCATACTATGAGAGCAAAGGACAATGAGGGGTATGGGTATTTGACATTGTTTTATTAATAAATAAATAAATTTATATCGGCTTCATTCCCCTCCCCGATACCATCGGGTCAATGTATAGTGTTTCATTTTTAATTCTAGAGGCCAGAGGCAGCATTATAAAATACATTTTTATATATTTCAAAACATTTTTATTTTTTAAAATTAAAAATCATCGAAGACATCAATATGTGAGGTCTTTTATGGCAATCATTGTCCAAGACATTTCCCTCTTCCAAGATCAAATCTTCAAGCTCTTTTCCACCCAAGTATTGATCTAAGATTGTGTATGGATTGTCCCCCGATGCGAAATCCGTATGCCGGAATTCATCAGTTCATGTGGCAAGGCTCAGGGCTCAGGCATTGTTGTTGAGTTTGAATGTATTAATGCTATATGATACTATGGAACAATTGGCGAAGTTGCGCATGCCTATATTCTTCCTACTAGCTTGGACTAACTGTAGTAGTGAATTTATAATTAAAGAAAAATATAAAATACACCCCAAAATTTTCCATGTATTTTTAAATGCATATTTTTAAATAAATTAAAAATAGATGAACCCCTATCCATTTACCATACAAGAATCTTGATATCTAGGCAAAATTGTCCTAGAATCAATATGGTTTAGAATGGTGTTGGCCCAAAAAATAACTTTGACATACCCCATCATATATCAATATTTGATTGGTTTTATAATTTTGATACCTACAAGGAGGTCTTTTGATACCATTGTTGATGTTGATTATTGGTACCATGTGTTCACCTTTAAACTAGACTAACAATGGTATGGGCCTATTTAGGTCATTGGTCACTCCTGGACGATTATGACCATTGAAACTAAATTGAAGGATGCACTGTAGATTTGAGGTTGTCAGTGTAGTATCTCTTATACTACCTAACAATTGCATGTCCTTTGTTTTCCTTGGTGATATTATTGCTTCTTGTACATCTTTGCTTTTTCCTTGGAACACATAGTCACCGTTTTGGAATTTTCTAGAGCTTATTGGAACACATTATATGAGGGAAGGAAGACCCAAGAAATGCAATTATCGAGTGCACATGTGTGTTGATTCTTTAATCAAATACCTACACCCCCCCCCCCAATTGCGTTGCCTAGTGAGTCTAGAATGGTTGATAAATCTTGACCATGTAGTCTTGTTTCATTTATACACATGTCTTGTTGGGTTTTGTTCTTAGATCTAATTTTTGGTTACTTAGCTTACAATTCTTAGATCGAATATTTGATCTAACCTAACATTAGGAAAGAGGGAGGGAGGTAGACGTGCCTAATTCGGTTGCTTTATCTTAGTCGTACACGTATACTTGAGTGGTTTGTGGTCAGGTGTGGATTCCAGAATGGACATGAAAAGACACGAGTCGAAAAAAGATTGGACTATGTGCTCAAAACATGTCAATCATTTTAGGCACAATGGTCAACATGATTGGGGCCACTTATGTGACCATTTCTTGAGCATAAGAATCTTCACTTTGATAATAAATGAGAAATTCATATGAGCTCCAAAAATATGAGAGGTGACTATCGTCTCATTTTGGATTTGCCAACCATCTTGTGTTAAATCATGTTTTATATCCTAGGAGAAGTGGGCTAGTTAGAAAAGCTAACCATTTTAAGACCCATCTATCGTTACTTATTTTTACTATATGTTTCCTATGATGATGTAGCACCTCTAATTTAGAATTTTCTCTCTCCAACTATTTATCGAATTTTTTAAACCCTCGAGTGTCGGAGAGGCCCAAACCGGGCCACTTCATGCACAAAAACTTGTATATGAGCTACATACTTTCATCAGCAAATCATGTCAAAAGTGACCCTATCTAAGATCAACTCATTTTCCAAGTGCACTTTTTGATTTGACTGGAAACCTTAATAAAATTGAAGATTTTAATTCCAATACACATCATGAACGCCCTTCGCTGCAAAGACATATGTTATATTTTGATCATCAACGTCACTTATGAGTTTATCTAGATTTTCTTCTCGACACAAAACAATACATAAAACAAGGTGTCAAATCTCTCTCTCTCACACACACACACACACAAACACACACATATATAATTCCTAGAATGTGACTCGTGAGCTTGATGAGGCTCGTGTGAATTGTGTATTTTAAGGGTGAAGGTGATACTTAAATTCTCGAAGTGAGTGATGTGTAGGAGATTAAGCAAGGCTACTTTGCATCTCTACATGCGGAGGTCGTCGCGGAGAACATTAAGAAGTTGATCAAAGAGCCCAACACGAGCTCCAAAAACCTCAAATCGTACACAACAATGAAGGCACCGGTGGCCATAGTGTCGCTTGGGCGGAGAGATGCACTAGCGCAAGTGTCGTGTGGCACGTTTCTAGGGTGCCTGCCCGGTTTGGTGAAGAACAAGGATCTCTTTGTTGGTAAAGCAAGGGACGAGCTCGGCATCAAACCCTTGTGACACCACTCTCATCAACTCGATAAAATAAAGGTGCGTATGTGTGATGCCCTAATATGTTGTTGATCGCTCTTTCTTCTTTATTGGACACCCATCTATTTGGGTGGTGTTAGGTAGATGGATGGGTCTTAAAATGGTTACTTTTTCCCGACTAATCCACTTCTCCTAGGACATGACACACACGATTAGTACGAGGTTGTAGCCGCTTTCCTCATACTTTTTGGAGTTCATATGAGTATTTTTTTCATTATCAAAGTGAAGATTCTTGTGCTCATTGAATGGTCATATAGGTCTACATAGTTACGTTGACTATTGAGGTTGGAATGGTTATCATATTTTGAGCACGTTCTTGGAGCCGCATCAATTCACATATCAGTCAAATGTAATTTTCTTAATAAGAAGAGCATTTGATAAGGAATGTCTACCTTATATGGCAAGGGCTCGTAGTTGAAAACGGACACCACAAAGACACATGTCATAGTTGAGATTGGACTCTGTGCTCAAAATATAGATACCATTCTAGGTTCAATATGTGTTATAGAAAGGTCTACGTAAATTGCTAAAAAGAGAAACATAAATGTTCACTTTGACCTCTTATAAATTTTCATATTGTGAAACTTGAAACTTGAAATGACTGTCTTCATGATTCATTACAGTTGTTGACCATGAGTTAGTTTTGGATCTGATCCATCAATGAAATTTTACATTGGACTTTCAAGTGCCCACAATAGGACCTTGTATCTTATAATATATATTAATGGCAAAATTGTGTGCATCTCCATTGTAGAAAATTGAGATATGCCTAAGCAAGTCCGGTGTTGCGGAATCAGGCTCTAAACTCAACATCAAGACCGGTGCTACACATGGATTAATGGCTTAAGGGCATTGAAAGAGAGATTTTAATTTGATATTTGGCGGGGTCACAATACTGAAAATATTTGTAAAATGTCCAAAATCATGGAATTTTGCAATGGTATATGTGCAAATATTAAGAGGGTATCTATATTGGTATAAAAGGATGTGATAATACCCATCAAGCCATGTATTTTACACTTGTACACATACCCTAACTGATACCCGGGTTGAACCTAGTTGCGCAGTTGTGCACAATTTTATTAGAGTTTACTAGCATTTCTAAGCTCATTTGGTTGTGTAGAGTTGTACATCTATCTCGAGAGGTTTGTAATGACTCCAAAAATTAAAGTTCGGCATGTGATTCTACTATAATTGTTCAAGGCTCAAGCCCTTTTCACAAAGCAACATGTATTGTTCATTTGTTGTGAAATGGTTAGCAAGTAAAAACTTGTAAAGAAAAGTTGGTGTTATTGATTAGTAGATCATATCCATATGGTTTTTGGCCTCAAATAACTTGGTTTTACTCCGTTGAAGCATTTTCATGGTTTACATCACCTAATTCCTTATAGATGAAGATTATGTAGCTTAAAGTTGGAATATTTAAAAGTGTGGTGAGCACATGTAGATTCTTAATGTGTCAAGAATTGAGAGCATTCAAAAATATCATATACATATCATATACTAAGGAATGATACATCATTTCATGTTAATTGAGCTTGAAATTTAATTTGAGTGCACAACATTCAAAGCGAACTACATTGATATGTGAAATTAGGTTGACCTTGCAAATAGGTTGACTCTTTACCCATGCAAATTACCTCAGGTCAAAACTATATCACAAAAAGTTATAAGTTTGTTTACCACATGTTATGATCATTGAGTGCTTGTCTATTATAGAAAACATATTAACAATTAGTTTCTCGTGCTCTAAATTCAACATATTTGTAACACCACATTTCTTCACGATACTTGCTAACTTGGGGAGAAGAAATTCTTACAGCTTCAAATTTTGAGTGGTCAACTATAAAATTTGATGGAAAAACTTGTGTTATAAGAAATGGCATTGAGCCTTTTGATTATCAAAACTTTAATGTTTCCTTTGAATTAAGCTGGTAAAACATTTTCCTCCATTGCACATAAGAATTCGACACATTTATGTTGACAATGGATAACATCCTTTAAGGAAAACTTGACCCAATTTTGAAAAAAGTTATATATGCCATCTATCATCACCCCAAAAAAAAAACTCAAGCAAATTGACATTGTTTGCATGCCCACCCACGCATCCAAAACTTCTCATTTCGGATAGATTCGTCCTTGTGATCTACATTCATTGCAAAGATCTACATAATGCATCTCTATAACATTACTAAGGCCTACGGTATGCTAACACTCTTGCCCTAAATTGGTACCTTTGACAAGCTAGCATATTATGTGCAATATGTAGAAACTAGGGTCAACCTTAAATGGGTCTTGATGTGTATGGCTTTGGCCCACTATTTTTGGAAAGAAATTGTTGGATGAGATCGATTGAATCAAAAGAATTGAATCTTATGGCGGGACGCCGGTGTGTCCCATAGTACACCGGTTAAACCCTAAAGTCCGTGTCAACGTCAAAAATGGTCTAGTTGAAGGCGATCAAAGCAACGTTGGGATTATCTCGACGTCTCGTATACACTGTGACATTCGAAGTTGGTTTTTATTTTCGATCACTTTTAACCACAAAACCAATCACCAGGGAGGCTCCAATATTTTTGGGACACCGCTGTCCCGCCAGAAGGTTCAATTGTTGATATAAAATTTAGATTTCCAGCAAGTCACACCTAGGGTGATCCAATACCCGACTCTCCGTGTTATACTTGTTGCAATGGTAGCTTTCGATTCCTCATCTACGGATGACCCCATAAGAAGTTCAACAAATGTTATGGACCTCGGGAACGGGCATTTCAATCATGCTGATCCTACCAGGGGTCAGTGTTTCTTCTCTCTCTTATGGACCTCGAGGTGAGATTTAGGTCTCTCACAACTCACACCCAAGGTGGCCCAATGATACCCGGCTCCTCGCCCTCACGATTGGAAGCTTTCTTTACTCGGTCGATTTTGGCTTGCAATTCTTTCTCCGCTAAGGCGTCGAGCCATTCTTGCGTGATATGGAAATGCCAACACTTTTGGCACTCGTAGTACCCGAGGTTCTTGGACCACCATGCCAAGTGATGTGTGAGGCACCTCCGGCACAAAATGAAGGACCCCCACGGATCGATCGGGTCGTCACACGGGTCGCGGTCCTCCTCGTCTATCACGTCGTCGAGGTCTATCGGAGGCTCGCCCTCGATTACAATCGCTCGTATCGGGAGGTGAAACATGTCCATGTCGGTCACAATTTCCGCCTACAAGAGAAAGTTGGAGGCCCAAATATCAATCGAAGCCTTGGTTTAGGGGAGTTTAACGCACCTATTAAGGACACTTTTAAGATTTTGTGGCGTGCATGGAGAGGTTTGGTAACAAAACATAGACTATATGAGCACGTAAGGTGAATCCAAACAAGGAACAAGAGAGTTGACCTTGATGTTTTTGGGAATCATAGTGAATAGCTTTTGAAATGTGAATTTTCACTAGTAGAAAACTATGCCGAAAAAAACCCGCAGCCGAAATCAGTTGCAGTTGTTTTGACCAGCCTGGTCTGCAGTCGCTAAACGACTATATATTTTATTTTATTTTTTGCGAATGCAATTTTAAAATTCTTGGGGCGTGTAATATACTGTTGGAAAGGTATTTTCAAGACCTTTACAATGGTATATTACACGCCCCCAAATTCCTAAAATTTCACTCACTAAACAAAAAATACAAATATGCAGTTGTTTAGCAATTGCAAGCCGGGTTGGTTTTTTTTGGCATAGTTTTCTTCATCTATAATCAAATATTACATTTTTTTCCTTCATACACAAAGTTTAGTTGTATTTGAAGAGTGGATTGACATGTGAGGGTTAAGGGTTTAGAGATTGACATGGCTGCTATGAAATCCAAGCACCGAAGCACGAAAGTAAACACGTAGGATGGTGTACATGCCAGGGGCGATCTACAATCACCACATGAAAAAACATATAAAAATTGTTAGATTATTATGATGCTAGTATTGTTATACTTTTGCAACATCATCATATACACTATCAACATAAGAGTCCCAAAGCACACGCCTTGCACAAATTTTAAAAATCTGCAAATATATTGCGCTATTGATGAATTACATGTTTTTTACAACAACCTTGCTTCACGCATGTAAACTTAATGATGTTAGTGAATGATTCTATAGCTGAAATTTACACTTGTGAAACAAATTTGATCCCAAATTTAGCATTAAAAACTCCAAATTGATCTTGTGGAATTCAGTTGAAATGAATCAACAACATAACATACATAACCAAACCAAAACATAACAACCCACACAACTAACGCAATTGAATAGTAAGGTTTGTTTGACAAGCCCCATTTAAACACGTGTAATTTGGGACTTGTAATGTGTGTGTAAAATCAACCCCATTCATGTAAATGTATGTAAAGCAAACCATGTCAAATGGAGCTTTGACACTAGTAAGCTATATCAAAGGCACGTCCGAGATTTGTACCAAGCCGTGCCAATAGTGAAACTTGACCGACAATTTGTCTTGCTTGTGAATGTAAATTCGACCACACCGGAATCCATGATAATTTTGTACTAGTGCTATCTGCAACAAAATTTGAAGATAGAAATTAGGAGGATTGCAATTTTTTTGTAATTCTATTCCTTAAAGTGAAATTATAATGAATCTTTGAAGCCAAAAGTTGACCGAAACATATCACCAATGTTTAGAGTTTTCCATAACCACTCATTTTAATGTTCATCCCTCACTTTTAGTACTAAAAAATAAGACATGTGTCATGACATTATTGGTTCCAACCTAATCAAAATTCAGTCTCAGCCTTATCAAATTTATGACACCCTATAGATTGCCGATGGGACCTACATCGGGAATAGGTGCCTCTACTAGATTATACTATTAGAATGGACCCCATTCAAGCAATGCAATAGGCTTAAACAATTTGTGATTTAACTATTAATTCTCTTGCAAAAACAACGCTCGACACAAACATAAATTTGATAAAAAAACATCTCAGGTCCCGACATTGGTGGGCATTTACATTTGCTTTTGTGGATAGGGTTTTTTGGTAAATGTGAATAGGGTGAGCGGATGAATTTTGGTGGGATGATTGCACGGTATAACGGTTTGAATGAAAATGTGACACTTAAGCTGCGTAACATGGATGAAATCATGTTACTTTGCAAATCAAGAGATTAGATGCAAATGTTAAATATACCAAAATCTTTCATAAGTGGACGGTCACAATGTAATTCACGTAGTGATAATCGGTCATTCATTTTGTAAGCATCTTTAATTAGTTACTTCAACACACGGATAAAATAAAAGATAACGCCTGTACATAGGTACTGGCATGAATTTGAGCCCGTTAACCTGATGCTGATCATGGGTACCGTGATGCAGTATTAGGTGTTATGCCTCCTTCAACACACGAACTTTAATATCGTGGTGATGGGATTGTTGAAATACCTTCATCTTCATCGTCCCGAGCTTCACGAACTTGAAATCGATGAGGTGAGGAAAGATTCGGAATTGTTGAGAAACCCACTCGTAAGGTGCCGGGGTAAGCCGGACATGCATGCGCTCAATCGATTGGTAGTGCATGGGCCTCTCATTCACCTTCTCTCTCTCTACATACACGTTGTTCAGCTTCCACTTAGCAAGTCGCCACCTACACATGTAGAATGTTTCAAACTCGGGACATTAAATGGTTCGCCCTTAACACCTTCACTTACAAAATATGAGGGGTAAGAATTCGATAATTAGTAAAACCGGACTACGTTCAAGTCCAAAATTATAACATGTTGAATTCTATCACATGATCCTACGATAGAATTGTATGGTAAGATCCTCCAATAGTATATGACGAGGTGATTATGATAACATCATAACGGTTGTTTTTATTTATTTTTCATTATTCAACATTTATTTCTACAGGTTTAACGTCAAAAATAGACACTTGATTCATTCCATTCGTTTTTAATAGCATAACATTTAAGCGAGCATTAAGATTGACTAAAATTTAGGTATATTAGAAGCGTATTGACAGATGTGTCCATAGAATTGAAGCAACCAAAAAGTCTAAATCTTGGAAAATATGCCCATACCTACTTCTAAGAAGTAACCCTAAACAATGCAGCATCGTGTTGGGTTTTTTTGTTTTTTTTAAATAGTTAATGAAGAACACGCAAGGGGAAGTTGGCAAAACACTCACGGTTTTCGGAAAAGTCTTCCTCTTTGAACAATTTCGTAGTGGTAATCAAACTCTTGTGGGATCATCCAATTGGGCCCAAGAATCTTGGCCCTTGCTTCTTTCTCGGCCTACATATGAAATGACCAAAATTTTGGAAAGAGTTTGCAATTTAAGTTACGATTCCGGTTACGTTTCTGCGGCATTTGTTACAAATCATTCAGCATCTTCAAAATTGAGTTTGGACCTGCTAAAACATTTTTAAGAAGCACTATCTTCAAGCTGCTTTGGTACTGTAAGCATTTTGAAGATTATGAATTCCAAGTACATTTCATTTTTATCATCTTAGCATTGAGAATAAATATAGGGGATTGTTAGATCAACAACAATTGGTTAAATGGTCAAGTTGTTTAATTCGATTACTTGATCAAGTTTCTAACACAAATTTGATACCTTGCTCTTGTTCATGTGTGTGATGAAAATCCAAATTTTGACATGTTATGTGACCAAGCGATGTGATTATGTGGTCATTTTAACAGACTACATGGTCGATGTAACAATCCCTTGAATATATAGGGATTTGCATGGTGACCATTGCTTCAAAAAGGTTCCTTTTTATTTGGTTTTGAAAAAATGAATTTGAAAGCATAAAACTTTTTAAAAACAAAGACAGATCAAAGCAATGAAGTTGTTCCAATGTCCTCCTTCCAAGTGTGTTGCTTCTCTTTGTGAAATAACAAACCACAACTCATTAGAAACACTAGAAGTGATCTTTTAAAAAATTGTCCAAAGGGGAGAAGTTGTGACCCCGAACTCATACCTGTCGTTTTAAACGCCATGCTTCACGTGCAAGCCTATTTTTCTCCTTTTGTGAGAGTTCAGGAGGCTTTGGTATGGTGGCCACTACACATTTTTCAGGCACCTGAAAGATCAATTGCAACACGTAACATATTAACAATAAGTATTAAGTAGGGAGAGCATGTGTCACTCTCTTTGGAATATTTTTTTGTTGGGTACACCTTGATTCTAGGTCAATGAAAAGGTTGAATTCTAAAGCTTGATTTGATTTCCGCATGTATTCAAAGTGGGTGGACGAGAGGGAGAAGGCTTTTGCTAAGTTTAGAAAGAAACCAAGCTTCATAGGCTTAGTAGTTATATGCATCCACATGCAAGCTTGTATAAATGGAGGTAAGGCACCCAATTTTGAGAATCTATAAGAATATCCATAGCAATGACTCTTGTTCGTTGATAACTAATCGATGGAATCAAAATTATGAAAACTTGCAAAACCTTGGAGCAAGGATGTTGAAACCGTGGGAAAATTGAACCTTTAGTGTAAGAGCACCAAACTAAATGCAATGCCGTATTGTCTTTGTATGTCTATAGAACATTGTTTGGTTTCAATTCAATTTTGAGCTTGTGATGAAATTTTGGGAATTTTTGGTTAAGCCTTATGAAATGCAACTATCTGGGTAAATAGTTGTTTCGTCACTCTAGTGATGAACTAGCCTCACTCCTACGGTAATGAAAATTCTTGAACTGATGAACACTGTAAACCACACCCTTCAACGGAATTTGACCTAAACTAAAAGTAGGAATGAGTACCATGATTTTCACATTGGCAAAAAAATATGATAAATATATACCGGTGTCTAGGTTTCTCAACTTACCGTGCACACTTGAATTGGTGGTGGAGGTGGTGGTGGTGGTGGACAAGTGCAAGGCGGGGTTGGTGGTTTGCATATATGAGGTGGCAACGTAGGTCTTATGTTCTTGATAGCCTGCACAAAAAAAAAATTGCAGATCGATTCACAAATTAAGTTCTTGGATGCCATTTACTATTTTGTAACCCTTGTGTAAAGGAGGTTCTTGTAGATTTTTTTGGGCCTGAAATGAACATGATTTGAACATGAGAAATTAGGATCAATTCTTGACACACCCATAATCAAAACTTTGAACATTCATGGGTTAATAATCATATTGTGTTTGAAAACTACATGCTATGTTCGATTTTATGCAATCCTCTTTCAATCACCATCAAAAAGCATAAAACTTCAAGGTAATCTAATACTTATAACTGTGCTCAAACACTGAAAGGATGATTTTAGGTGGAACATGTATCATATTCATGACCTTGTGCACATTAAGAATTCACGGTGTACAAATTATTATTAGTAGTGCACAATGTTGAGTAGATTACCATTTGGAGTTACGTGACGCTATCATACTCAATGTTGAAGATGTAAATTTTTACAAGCACAACGCAAATAGATAGTGTGAACTTCATAAAACATAGCAAAAAATTGACAATAATTCCCAAAAGCATCATTCTTATTTGCAAGAAGTTACATCATTGCGTAAGTACAAATCATAATCCACACCAATTGGAACAAACGAGTGTAGATATGTAGCAAAATGGAAAAGTGGCACCCCAAATTGGAATTATTATCACCTTTCAAACAAATGAGGTTTTGGGGGAATATATACCTTAGGCCGTGGCTCGTTCTTCTTTACCTGCACAAAATGAAAGTGAGGGTGGAGTCACGTTTTTGGACACCTCAAATCACAATTAGGTATAATACTGAAAATTAAGCTTTGGATTGGGCCACATTGAGATCTTAACCCTTAAAGGCCAAGAAGGATTTTTTTGGTCTAGACAACCACATTTGCCGGACCATACTAGTGTAGAAGTTTATGTTATAATCTTTTGAATTGAGACACATGAACGGTTGATTTTTTTTCATGAACAATTTCAACTTTACAAATATGCCAACTGTACAATTAGATCCATCATTAGAAGTCCAACTTTTCTTAATTAAAATGTTGAATTGGAATGAACATTTTAAAGTACTTTTGGAGAGATTTGGACATGGATGCCTTTAGGAGTTGATGGCATAGGGGACCTACAGTGAGATGGACCCGAGTTCTTGTGAATGGGGGCATTAGAAGTGGAGAAAAAAAATCGTTTTATTGGTTGTCAATTCATTTGACCATGTGAGCCATGGGGAGGGCAGGGTATCCAATTGATTCATGCACTTGATGAATGAGTTAATCTAACATATATGGAGTCCCCTTTGACATGATTGGCTCAAGATGTTACTAATGTAGTACAATTCCGTGTATGGAGAGGTTCAAATAAGATTTTTAGATGGGTTGATTGCATAGGGGGGCAGTAATGAGATGGGTCCAAGATCTTGTGAATGGGGGGCATTAGAAGTGGAGAAAAAAAAAATTGTATTGGTTGTCAGTTCATTTGACCATGTGAGCTATAGGGAGGGAAGGGCATCCAATTGGTCCATGCACTAAGACCTTGTGGCGAGACACCAATGTCCCATAATACACCGGGTAAACCTTAAAGCCCATGTCGATGTCAAAAATGGTCAGTTGAAGGCGATCAAAGCAGCATTAAAATTATCTTGACAATCTGTACACGGCCTAATGTTTGAAGTTGGTTTTTATTTTCGATCACTTACAACCACAAAACCAATCATTAAGAAGGCTCCAATTCATTTGGGACACTAGTGTCCCACCATAATGCTACTAATGCAGTTTAAATATACATTTTTGTGCATGGAGAGGTCCAGATAAGGGTGTTTATGTTTTGTGTTGAGGTTTGTGTGGGAGCTTACAGGCTTGGGTGGATAATCAAAGAGGCACGATTCTTGTTCTTCATCGTCACTAGAGTACTCAGCTGTGAAGTCTTGCAATGGGTCCTTGTGCACAAGCTGCCACATACAAAATGGTGGAGCAATAGTTAGTATATTACCAAATGTTGGTTGGTTACAAGGTTATTTATTAGCAAATGTTGGTCATAAAATCTGGAAATTGTGGAGAAATCCACAATCTCATAATACAAATTTTTGTTAGACAAATGTTTGTTTCATAGCCATGGTTATGAACCGGGGGGGTTGTACCTTTCGTTAAAAACCAAGAATCGCGTTCAGACCCCCTATATACAAGTTTCTTTGTTGTAAAATCAAGTAATACACGTACAATATCAATGATAGAAATATAAGTGACAATATGTATATGTAAAGAAAATAACGTTCAAATATAGTCATTAGCATAAGTAGACAAATATACTTTTGTATAATAATGAACCCCCATCATATGTACAATGTTAAACCCTAGCATTCATTAATAAAGTCTTTGAAGACTTTGTCATCCCCGGGATGCAACTCATAAGCATTTAAGTTTATAGCATATGTAATAGAAGCTAATGCAGTTATTGTTTCTAAATCTACCATCAAATGATCCGTAAGATTGTAAGTCCACTTATCATTGGTTCTTTTTCGATACCAACATAAATTAATCCCCGTGCTAGATGGACAATCCATCAAGTCAAGTGGATCCCTATACTCCATCCACCGAATACATACTTATCCCATAAAATCACGCAAGGGATGATATCATGATAAATTTTATTTTAGCTCTTGAAGTTTGAAGTAAGAGGTATATAGTATTGACATTTGCGTATTCAAAACTTAGGGTTATCTATAGCCCATAACCATGTCATAACCAAGTTAACAACCACCCACATCGTGTATATCCAACAAACAACGGTTATGACACTCGTGACAAAGCATAATGACGTCACTAGTATAGTACCCTTATAGGGTTTAAGACACTACAAGTATATAAGCCAAGAACAATGTCACTGCAAAATTGTAATGCATCACTGGACAATAGTTCCTAAATTTATCATACTGATAGATTTGCATATTTCTTTTGCCACTTTGTCTAGAATTCATATGGTAGTGACAATAACGTTAATACTAGTGAAATACAATAGACTCGTGACATTTTGATTCAGAACTTACCAATTCTGAAAACACCTGCTTGCAAAATGCTTCCCCCTCTTTGCGAATTTTTTCCTCGTCTCTAGCTTTCAAAGTTTCCTGGGCCAGTACCTGCCATGAAAAATTGGGGTGTAATTTTAGTTCCAATGTGGCTTTCATTGTGGTTTTGGATGCAAGGCCTTTAGTCATGATTTGGTTTTCTTTTTGAATAGTACCAACTTTCTTATTAATAACATTTTTTAGCCCCCACACTTATACACTACATATTCAATACAATCGACCTTAAATCTTACCAACTCGTAGATTCATAAGGACGGGTGGCATGTGTTCAAATGAATATGTAACTTTTAAATTTTTAAGAGAAGAAGACGACGACGATAATGGTTTCATCAAGGGATTACCTCAACTTTCTCTATCATCCCGGAGAACAGGTCCGTCAACTGGTTTTCTTCATCTTGTGTCAGATTTGCAAAAAAATCGCAACTATGGATAGAACTCTTTGGTGATTGCGGCATTATCTCAATAGACCATCTTTTCTCCTCCATTGCTCTTTGCTGCATATCATCATTATAAAATCATGCGCAATGTCGTAGTCCGTGTGTTCAACTTTATACAAAAAAAATTTAGTGTATAAAAGCAATCCGAGATTGTCGATAAAAACACATAACTTTCTTGAGGATGTAAAAACAACTCCTGTAATCCACATAACCGTCTCCACACAATTTCGAATTTCTCAACAATGTTGGACTCCTCAATTGAAGTTGTGAGGATGGGAGACATCTCATTTACCGCTCTTGGGCATGCACGTCTTGTACATCATGCATACATGCTTAAAGGCGGAAAGGGAGTGGTGCTCCATCACATTTGTTAGCATAAGGGCCGACTTCCAAGCCTAAAAAATGGTTGTATTTTCCTTATCTTGTTTTCTCCCTTGGTAGCTAGGAATTAAGGTAGGAATATCATAACCCGTTGATGACCACTAGTGGTGCATTAGACTCGGGGCATAGTGGTTCTTGTGCGGACCCAAAATGGCTAATTAGAAAAGTGGTGGCCCGAAAAGGACGCACTGCTAGATGGGATACAGTAAATGGCCAGATAGGTGTTGTTTCACACCGCTTGTGATCACTTTTGGGTGCCATTCTGGTTAACCATTTTGCGTGTCTTTGTAGGCAAAGTATAATACTTTGATGCTTACATTAGGGAAACTCTATTGTACAAGTAAGGGGTTTGACTTATTTGCCTCTTTGAAAAAGTGTAACTAATTATTTACAAGGAACAAAATTATGAAACAACTTGCATTCCTCATCATTTCCTCTTCTCCATCTCTGAAAAATATTGCACAAAATTTCAAGCCACCCATTCTAGCTGAATCACCTTATTTTCTTGGGTTATGGTATTCCTACCTTAAACGAGACTCTCTACAAATTCAGTCATAGTCATCGTGTCTAGCTTGGCATCAAGCTAACACTATTCACCTCACCAGTTGAACGTGGGCTAATATTCTTGGAACCGAGTGGGCCATGCCCATGGCCCACCCAACTCAAGTACGTAACATTTTGTCTTGTCCTCGGGCAAAACATTATTTCAGATCCATAACAATGTTCAGTGGGACTAACAGTATTCCGCATCCGCAGACAATTCCTTATACGTACATCGAAAGTGAAGAATATTCTGTGGAATATTGTTAGTCCCATTGAACAATGCTATGAGAATGCTACAAATTCACATATATTAAACACACCAATATAGCCCACTTGAGAAAAAATTCAAATGGTTTAGTTGAGAGCGTGGTGAGAAGGGAAAACCTGACAAATGAAGAGGTATCGCAAGCCTTCTTCGGCGTGGAAAAACAAGAAGCGGATGTTGGGGAGGGGGTGGAAGGGGGGCTCCGTTTGCAACAAGTCGGTCGGCTTGTGCATGCACACGAAGGTGCCATCCTTCTTCTCCACGAAGAGTCTCCAATCCTCATCGATTTGCTCCTGCAATAGCTTTTGCTGCCGAGCCAGCTCCGCGCTCTTTTTTGCAGCCTCGCGTTGCGTTTGTCGAATCATACGCCTCGCATACTCGATTTCGACTCTCTGACGCTTTCGCGCTTTATAAATTTCTTGCTCTGCCAGTTTCTACAAATCGCTTAAATACGGAAGTAGGATGATCACACAAGCGCATGTTAATAGTTACCAATGTAAACTTTCTTGTGTTCCCCGACCTAATTGATGTAAGAAATAGCCGTATGAATTAGAACAAGGGTTTTATATACTCTCATTGTCTTTTGACTTTAGAGTAGTGGGTTTAAGAGAATTAGGGCCAAGTGCCGTGACCATGAAATTGTGAGAGCTCAAAAGGAAGTGTCCCAAGGCCGTCCCAAGACACCTCCAACATCATGGAGTGTGGTCATGGATACTCAAGTGTAGTGTGAAGCCATTTGTGACCGGGCCCTCAACCAAATTCCATTTCAATGAATTTTTGTTCATGCAGGTCCTCACACATGATAAAATAGAATAAATCAACAGTTGTGAACATTCGGAGTGCCATAGTCTCCCGGTTTGGTGTTAGGCCTACCTCCAAGAGGTGGTTTTTGAAAATAGTCCAAGTGACCATGAAACATGATCCATTGGATGCCATGTAGAAATCCATGTAGAATTTAAATCCATCTTGCATTCACTTATATACTCCGTTGGTCCCTCAAGCGTAGTGTGAAGTAGCGAACTTGGACCGGCTCCACCTTTTTCACGAATGAGAGTGCTTGAAGTGTAATAGTCACGGGCTCGCAGTCTCGTGTGTGAAGTGGCACTTACGGATTTATAATTGAATTCAAGTTTAACGAAATGTGGTTTAGTTTGAGATACCTCTCTAACGCGGCAAGCGATATAGCGCTCCATCTCGATTTCCTCCTCGGTTCTCGTGTCGGGTATGATTTGGATTTGTTGGAGTTCTAGGTTTTCCCATTGCCATTTTGCATATGCTTCCAATATCTTGTCGATGTTCCCGCGAGTCTCCTCCGAAATGAATGGTGTTTCGACGATTTGACGATATGCAAATTTAGTTTCAAGATCCTCACCTTTCAATTTGGGCACGACCGGGTTGATGATACGTGGAAGGTTGGGCAACATAAACTCCAATTGCAACCAATCGCATTTTGTTTGGGTTTGCACTTTAGTGTTTCTTTGCTTCGCTTGGAACCGCCTCGCGAATTGGGATACCTTTCTCGTGAGCAAAAGAGGGGAGATCGGGAAATTGGTTTGCGTCTTCTCTTCGTTCTTGAGGAGCTCGTTTAGGTTCGTCGATTTCTCGCTCTCGACCGTAACGAACGTGTGGAACGTGCATTCTTCGTCGGAGATGACGAATCGCTCGTCCTTTTTGGAGCAATGTTTGTTATAAAATTTTGCAACCTCGTAAAGTTGATATACTTCTTCCGTCAAAAATTCATATCCATGGCCACCTTCATGGATGACGAAAAGACGTGGATGTGGACCTAACATGATCGGCTCCGGAGGTTCAGAAATACTAGGTGTTGTAGGCCGAGAAAGTGGCACGGGTGGCTTCCATTCTCCAGGTGGTGATAGCTCAAAACCATCAAAGGGATCAAGTAATTTCTTGGGTTCTTGGGGACCCTATTTGTTCATCACAAATACACACACACATGTTGATCATAAGATACAATTTCGATCAAAACCGGCTTACGTTGTCTTTATGATCCAAGTAGACCATGTCATAGACTCGTCATAGACATGTATGTAGTGATTTTGAATTGGGACATTGATGATATCCAACTTCCATTTCAACCTATGAGTATACTTTCATGTTTTTTGTACCAAGCAACCTAAATTTTACACGAGTTCAACAAGAAACTATGACTCAATATTTTTTTTTGCCAATCAACATTCACACAAGTATCATTTTAGGAACTATATTGGATAGGTAGGGTTGATACCTCTTCTGGAGAGGCACTAGCTTTGGAGCTTCGTTTGTCTCCTTCACCTTTCACCGATGCCTTTTTTGGTTTTTCTTCTTTAGGTTTCTCCCCGGCTTTACCTATGGATTTCTTCTTGCTTTCCGCATCCGTCGGGGCTTCTGTAAAACAAATCACCGGTGACAAAATTGCAATGTAGATTTTTTTTTAAATAATTTAATCCCTAGTTTATAATTCATGCATGATTTTTTTGTTTTCTTTTTTTGAGGAGATCGATGTGGGTGAATGTTTGATTTTATCCTATTGTTGATGTGAGTTGATTAATTTTATTTAAAGTAAGGTGTTGGTTGGGGATCCCAAGGTTGACTGAGGGAAAACCCTAGGATCTTTGGCCTACTTAGTTTCACTCTGACTAGACAACTAGAGTGATCCACATTGATTATTTCCATGCTCATTCTCCACACACACACACACAGGACAATTTAGTGCAGTGAATCAAAATGACCCATGTGTTGAGCTATTTCGTGCTACTAGTGGTCGATGCCCTAAATATGCGGGGATTATGTGCAGCAAAGTTAATTTGCAAATGCTATCGTTGAATTTGAACAAATCGGGTGTACGAGTATTGACAAAAGCCTAGGGTTCATGGTGTCTAGGCAAACTTGACACTCATAGCAGGTGAAAGGGCTCCAATAGAAACAAGCCCCTCAAATACTAATTTGGGGTAAGTTTTCTCATGCTATGATTCTTCGAGTCAAATTAGCCCAAAACAAAATACAAAATGAACCTCATTCCAAACCTGCGGCTAGTAGAGAGGCACGTATAGATGCACGTTGGAGAGCGGGAGGGTCGTTTGGGAAGAACTTTGCGGCTTCTCTCTTGTCCAAGTCGTCTTGGAGTCCTTCGGGCATTTCCTTGGCCCACGCTTCAAGGAGTTTCTCATACTCTTCCGCCTCCCTCTTCACTTGGGTTTCATATTTGCCCCCGATTATCGGTTCGAAATCGGTCCCCCTCCCATACACTTTGAAACCGCATCCCGCGTTGTCCGTGTACACTAAGCTGCCCTCAACCTGCAAGAAAACAAACGGCCACAACATACGAATTTTAAATTTTGCATCTAAAATGCCCTTTCCTCGATTGATTTCCTATTAAGATACATGTAGTACTTATTAGAGCTTTTGAATTGTGAAAGCACTTGTCGTCGTTGGGGTTAAGGTCATATCATGTGTATGTGCTATGTGTTCAAATAGTAGAGCACTATTATCATGTGAGTCCGAGGCAGTCATTATGATGTGTTGGTGAGAGATTTACATGTATATCTTCTTCCATCATGTAGATTTGCAGAATTTTCAGTGACGTAGGACAAATTTTCAGTGGTGTAGGTCAATTGCTTAGGACTCGTATGCTTGTATTGGAGTCATAGTTTGGGAAATTTCAAGTGGGAGTTAGTTATGAGTTCCCTGAACCATGAGATTACAAGCTTATTCATAAAAGCTTTCAGGCATGCTTTATTGACATTGTTGGTTGACATGTGAATCAGATTGACAAGCCCATGCAAAGCATGGTTTGATAATGGAACCTAAAAGCAAGACTTCCATAAACATTTGCACTTCATGCCAGTTGATTAGCTCAAGAGAAATGTTTTTTCAGATGAAAAACGCATAGATCAACAAAATTGTCAAGAGTCTATGTAAACAAAAAAGGTGAGAAAATAATAATTCATGTGCGACCTACAAAAATTTGTAAAGTTGTGTGAAGAAGAACATGTTATTATCTAGTAGAGCGTTCCTTTAATGTTGGATTGTAATGTGAGAATCACCACAAAAACCACGGGGAGGTCACTTCATTGTCAAGTTGACACCACATGCGGACAAAGTTTGCTACCCCTATATTACATGCCATATATAATTTTAAAATTTATGATATTTTTTCTACATATACATAACCATTGATAGTATCTTTTGTATACTTTTTTGAAATTTTTAGTCATCTTTATTTTTTTTAGTAATTGTTTTAGTTCAATTATGTGTCATTCTAGTTAGAAATGTTATGTTTTATGAAAAAAACAAATCATCAAATTTAGTTACCACTTTTGACTATGTCATAGGTACTGTGTATATCTACTCATGATAAAATTTTGATAAAATTTTGACCCATTTTGGTGGTGCAACTTACCAAAAGAAGATTTTTTTTGGTCGCACGTGGTGTTCAACTTGACAATGGAGTGATCTACCCGTGACAAAAACGACCTTACTACATGTAAAGGTCTTCTATTATATGAGGGTGTTGTTGACCTTTTGTGGAACACTACTTACACCTCCTCATTGAGGACGTAGATCCTTGATCAGCCATTGTGATTGGGCAAAGTTGGTGCTCATCCTAAACTGTTCTGACATCCTTCTTACAACACCACTATGATTGACCAAAGTGGTGTTATTTTGTACTTTATGTCACACATGATTAGTCAAATTTAACAATGGCTTACTTAATGGCACCATTGTACTATGACTTATTGACAATTGAAGATAGGAAACGGGTGTTGCCAAAAGGTTGGATTACTTTTAGGCACAATTGCCTTAGGCTTTTTTAGTGAGCCTCATGACTAAGTTCAACTCCTCCAATGGGTCGACTCCTTCAACTCTCTCCACAAAGATTTCCAAAAACAAAACCAAGCTCATAAGCTTTCAAAATTAGGCTTTGACACCCTACGCTTGGGTGAGCTCTTCGATTGCAAACTCTTCCATGAAACTCCATGCTTGTTGCCTTTTGGAAGGACTTTACATGTAATTTCAATTGTGTAGACAATCACCAAATGGTAATATATTAGAAAGACGATTAACTTTGTAGAGTGAAAAATAATGAACCGATGCTTCTTGCAAGCTTAGAAGTTAGATTAACTCCATAGAGATTTGCCATACCACATCAAAAATGTAGTTGCCGTTGGTGTTCACAATGGGGCTGAACTTGTCCTCCTTATGATCCTCCACCGTTTGTTTGGGGTCGTGTTTTTTCATGCCGCTCGAGGTATCGTATGTGACAGTGGTTCCGACCGCATACAAAATGGCTCCCCCGGGCATTGTCAAGCTTATTTGGGAAGTCTCTTTGGACCACGTGGCTGCATAATGGCCATCAACGGTGGAAAACTCCACACACACACCAGCTCCGATCTGCTCATTTCCATTTTAGGTTAAAACACACACTAATTTATGGAACGTAGATGGGTCTTAAGCAAGTTACTTTGTCCTTTTTCTTTTCCCGACTAGCCCACTTCTCGTAGGATATGAAACACATAATTAGTACAAAATGGTTAGCGAATCCAAATCAAGGTTGTAGTCACTTGCCTCCTAATTTTTGTAGCCCATACAAATATTCTATTCAGTATGAAGATTTTCGTGATCATTGAATAGTTGTATAGGTCTTTCCAACTATGTTGACTGTTGAACTTAAAATGGTTATTTTGAATTATATGTATTGGAGGATTTTATCATGTTCAATGACTTTCTCATTAGAAAGTGAACATGGATTTTGAATATAATAAAGGCACGTTTTATTCGTGAATTATATTTTGTATATGTATTGGAGGCATTTATCACATTAAATCAAAAAGCTTAGTATAAGAAAATGAATCTAATTTCTAGCGATGCCATTAGTACATGTACATTTGTCTTTCTTTATATACTTCTCGTATAGAGCGGGTTTAAGTTAATAATGACCCACACACGTCATTCAGGTTTTCAATGAAGACTCCAACCCCTAGGTCAAATACATGCAATGTGTGATAACTTTGGGTTTCACTTAGAATTTGAGACACCTAATTTTAAGTGTGACTAAGATATGTGTCAATTTGGACCTTAAGTGGTCAATCTTCTTAATTGAACGCCTATACTTGAGTAGTATATGGCACGGTTTGTAGTTAAAGCTATGCACTAGAAAATGGGCCTAAAAGACGTATGCTACGATGAGATCAGGAAAAATATATCAACCATTTGATTTATAACATAATTGAGAAGGGCCTAGTATGTGATCATTTAAAGAGAATGAAAATCTCCAACTTGACTTCCTATGACTTTTAGACATCTCAACATCAATCATTTTGACACTTGAAATGACACTTTGCGTGATTCATGGTTCTTGAGTGGATGAGGGAATTCCTCATTCAATCCAACAACCAAAATCGTCGATAGAATTGGAAATGCCCATAATAGGGCCCAAACACACCTCACTCATTGAAAGGCATTAGACTCTTTGAACTCAAATAATACCAAGATACGTGGTTGTAATTTGGTTTGTTTTTCATGTTCTCCAACTTACACCAATTAGACTCACACAACGCAACTCAAGTTGCAATAGTAAACCTACAATGAACCACATGCAAAAACCGGACTGAAAGCCGGATCTCCCTTGATTTAGTCACGTTCATTGGAAATGCATGTTTGTTGATTTCTTAACTGGATACATAGATCCTCCCAATTGTGTTCACTATGAAAGGTAAAGTAGTTATAATTAATAAGTGAAGACTTAGTCAGATCTCTTTGAACACATGTATTTTATGATGTTTGCTCTTTAATTACATACCCATCAAATATAGGAATCCAATCAAGAAATCGAGCCACTTAAGACCCCCATCCACCTTATGATAGAAATCCTCACCTTCCCATGTACTTTTGCAAGCCCTTCCTTCCGCACATGCCACGTCGTCGAGATTTCGGGGGGAATGGGGGGCGGTGTCTCGGGCTCAGGCTCCTCCGGTGGTGGGGTCGAGTACCTTTGGAGTTCGGGTTCGGGTCCAAGAGGGGGCCACACCCACGGCGGCACCTCCTTGGGGGCTTCCCCGAACCCCTCGGGAGCCCACGTTTGGGAGTGTTTCTTTTGGGCTTCGGCGAACGCGCTAAGCTTCAAGCCGGGCTTCATGGGCGCTTGTGCCTCGGTGCCTATCAATGGGTGTTTCTTCTCATAGTCATCTCCGTCCGGGGGCGGTGGAGGTTTTGTGATGCTTGTTTTCTTTGCCTCAATCTTACTACCTTTTCGATCTCCCTCTGCATTTGACATGTAGAAGTACCCAATTTTGTTAGGGGTTCCATTTTGACCCCCTAAAAAACTCAAAATCAAAATCAAAATCAAAAGGGTTGTCAAATAGGGCCAAAACATTACTCTTCAACTTTGTTTTGTTTAGATGAGTAAACCCTTAACTTGGATCTAACTTTGTTTTGATGAGTCGTGTTTCGGCCCTATTTGACAAACAACCCTAAAACGTTATTTGACAAACACGACTGATCGAAACCCTAAACCTTCAACTTGGATCGCGCCACATGTTTTTTTGGATCAAAGCCATGACGTCTGGACATTCATAATCTTTTAGTTTGGATCTAGACCTTGGACAAGGTCGTATTTAGAAATAGAACAAAGCTCCTAGGACGGTAACTAATACGTGCTTCAAAGATAACACTAATCATATTATTTAAGTCAACTCTCACAAACTACCGACATTCTGGGGGGGAAGGGGGGGAGGAGGGGATAGAGACTATGCCAAAAAAATGAGATTGCAAATTAAAACTTTCATGAATCAAATCTACATCATGGTGTCAAGAATGAAACAATGAACAATAAAAAGGGTTCACCCTACAACGTTGTCAAGTTTATCATATACAATAAAAGACACGGATTCAATCCTATTCAAAGCATCATTCTCAGACTTAACACCCTCAGCAAATGGGTTTGAACGCAACACTAGAATTCTATGAACTCAAACACATTATGAATACCTTATGGATGTTATAATTTCAAGAAGAAAAAAATACTTGAATTAATTCAAGATCTCTTGTCAAAGTGCTCAAAAGTCTCATATCCATTTATAGGCACTTCTAGACCCTACCGGCTCCGGTGTTCTTTGCATCTTCTTCACCACCCTTGGAATCTCCGCCCTCCGGCTCTTTCTTCTCACCGCTCGGGTAAACCTCGGATATTTGGTCCATCATGAGCTCTCCGGACGTTTTTTGGTGCTCCGGGTGGTAAATCTCCCGGATCTCACTATAAATGTGCGTCCCGTCCGCATGTTGCACGAGCGTCGATTGCTTGGAGGTCGAGTTTATGACGACCACCAAGTCCTCCCGCGTCATAACCTCGTCCCCCGTGTCGGGGTCGTAAAAATGGGCCAATTTCAAGTCGGGCAGCTGCGTGAGCTCGGGTTTCGGCGCCGGCTCCGGCTCCTTCACCTCCACCGGTGGTGGCGTCACTTTAATCGAAGCTTTTTTCGGCGGAGGGGCGGCTTTTGTGTCCTTGCCTCCTTTACCCGAAGCAAATAAAAGGAAAGGAAATGAAAATAAAATAAGTAGTATTGAGCATAATAAGGGAGAGAGGGACTTTTTTTTGCATATAAGCATATTTTTCATTCATTCAACATAAAAGTTCTGAAATAGTGTGTAGTCCAGGGATTTACTTTTTTTGAAAGGTTGATTTGATGTCAGAATTAGTTTGAAGACCTCAAATTAGTCTAATCCAAGTCAATTGAGATAAATCGGCCTCAAACTAGGTATCGTAGAAAATTCCACAACGGTTGTATAATTTAACCCTTAGAGGCTAAAACGGTTAAGCATTATTTGTACCCTAGAACACAAATGGTTTCTCCAAAAGAAAATTAACTCTCAAGGTCCGAGGGATGTCTACAATGAGGACAAAAATGTCCACTTTAGGCATGTGAGTGTTAAAATTTCAAGTGACATCGTGAAATGAATCAATAGAATGGGAAGAGTGGTCAACAGGAATTAGGAGCCGCTCGTGAATCTAATATTATGCTAACCAAGATTGATCCACCAAGTATCACCAAAAACTCACCATCAAGGGGAAGGGGGGGGGGGGAGGGGGGGACCAACACTCCACATATGAATTCATTTGGAAAAAAATTGAGGTCTTGGGAATTCATTTTAAGAATTTACTAGGTATATTCCAACAATATTATAAAACATGTGGAATCTCTCATGAATTTGTGTATTACTTCAAAGCCTCCTTGAAAATACTCATTTATTGCACATGGTTGATTTCCCTACAAGGGAGTTACCCCCCCCCCTCTCCATCCCCTCAAATCAAAGAATGAAGCAAATTGATTTGAATGTGGTTGTCTTACCTGCAGCTTCTGGTTCAACATGTACATCTTCTTTTGCAGGTACTTTCTAGAAGCCAAACCAACTTGTGAGATCAAAAGGATCTATGAAATAATATTTCTTGAAAAACTTGACACCTACTCTTGTTATAGACATATCTTTGTTAAGACCCACGTCTTCTAATTTGCTCAAGTTTTTGCCTAAGCAAGTGACTTAGACAAGATAACATATTTTTCACCTGTAAATATGATAAGCGGAATCCAAACTATTTTGGATTCATCCTATGTGTGCATGATATTGGCCCATTGTTCTTGCTATAATGGCTTTTGATTCCTCATCTAGGGGTGGCCCCATTAGGAGCTTAACAATGTTATGAACTTGATACTGAGAAGAGGAATCACTTCAAGAGGGTACGCACTATAGTAGAGCTAATAGTACATAAGTTGCAATTCACAAAATAACCTTTGATGAGGAAATGATTTAGGTGGTTTATTAAAAAAACATGAATTTGACATTAGAATGGAGCTTAGAGAATTAAACTCAATTCAATGTGAAACATCTGTGTTCATATTCTTAGTTTCTCCCATCACTACCGGCATATGAGTCTTAGGTGATTGTGCTACATCAGTACAAGAATAATGTACATCTATCAATGTGGTAGAGTTGCAGATTTTCAATGACACAGAACAAATTCATAGTGATGCTAGCAACATGTACTTTTGACAAAGTTTTTGACACGCACAATTTACTGTGACTTGTGAAGAAAAATATCGCATGTCAATTGACATGCTAAAAATTGAAACGATATGCACTATTAGGCATGTGACATTGTAATGATATTTTAGAAGAAAATGTAGATGTCGATTGACATTCATTTTTGTTTTTTTTTTAAACATCACGTAACACTTTCTCATGTAATTGCACATTTTAATGGGATTTCAACATTCACGCTCCTTAACCAAAATCGGGTGAAGTTTCACCTGCAAAACTAAAAATCCTTGATTGTTTGCAGTTATCCAACCAGAGCCCCCTTCAAAGTCTTTGCGAAAGTCACTGACGTTCCCTTGACGGCACAACACCTAAATGAAATAGCCCTAAATTTTAATAAGTGGAATGTAGTTTCAACTTCAGCATATATACCAACTCAATCAATTGTAGTGTCAAAATTAGTACCAGTGTTGTAGCTGGAATTAGTGTGGCATGTGTCTCAAGGATGTTTCATAACTTCTTAACCCTGAAAAGCTTTCATCATGTTCATACCAATTGTGTACGAATTTTTTATATATTTGATGATGATGATGATGATATATATATATATATATATGAAATCTTTATCGAATTCTTTCCAAGTTATGTTCTGTCAAGGTGTCAAGAACATTAACAACAAATTATCACTATCTACTCAAAATCCTCATCACAATCTAATTTCACGTTGTACAATTTCAAAATGCATCCTATAATGTACAAAGAGGCCCAAATTGGATTGAAAAAAATCATTTAGGTGTTGAAGCTTGAGCAACTAAACCTTAGATGACACGCACATGTTTGTTTTCAGTAAGCAATAATTTTAGTTGGATATTTGATATGTAGAGCATTTTGATGGATGGATGTCATAACATAAATCAATAACAAGAGCATGTTGTAAGTCTTTCGAGAGGGATAACAATGCACTTGGTCATGATTTGTTCTCATTGATCATGATGAGATTGTCTAGGTTGTTGCCCACACACACAACACATGTTCAGATCTCCTTATTGGGCATTTACTTTTTCTTACTCCAAGGTATGAGATCCTAGTTAGAAGTAGAGAAGGGAGAAGCTTGAAGCTACACTACTAGTCCTATTACAACGGGTGTAAAATTAGCATGAAAACAATCAATGTGGGCCACTATAATTGTCTAGTTTGGGTGAACATAACGTGGGTTTAAGACCCCAAGTCTTCCCCTCAGTCTTCTTTGAGATTTCCAATCGACACCTTAGTACTCATAAAATAGTCACCTTACATTAAAAGTAGCGTAGAATTGAATGCTCACCCACATCAATTTCCTAGAAGAAAATAAATTAACGCAAGATTAAAACAAATTTTGGCCCACACTAATAGAACTATTTAGCAAAGTGAATCTTGCTCATATTACAACCTAATGCTTAACATAATGTAAAGAGCACTCTATTTCATCTTTACAAGTGCCAGAATGTAGTTTACACATGGGATATAAGTGGGTGAGCATGACAGGTGGTGAAATTTGGAAAAAAAAAACACATAAAAAATTTTAAAAAAAGAAAAGAAAATACTATCAGAATAGAGGGCCCTCTACAATATAACCATTTATTTATTTATCTGTTAGATCTCAGTGATGGTATTGGTACATTTACCTGAGCATCTCCATTTTGCTTATAACGAACAACAGTCCCCGAAGGTAAAACACAACGCCATGCTTCTATGTCACCTTTCTCTTTGAGAATGATTTCTCGAATGGTTTGCGTGTTGCTAATTGGTAGTTCGTTTTGGCCTTCACCTTCTTCACCTTCAACGGGAACCTTCAAACAAATAATATGTGGAATGAGCAATTAGTTGCATTATTCAATATGTACCCACTTAGGCTTGTAGCACGACTTGCATTGGGTTCCTTCACTATTGGAAGTCGATTCATTGGTGCTAGGAACCCTCTCCCATTCCAAAAATATTTGGCTAACAAAAGTGAAGCATTGTTTCACCACATGTCTCAAATGTAAAGATTTGATTGTATTGGTGCAAAATATAAGTTCTCTTGAAGAAGTTTGTTCTGTTATATTTGTGCACAGAACTTCGTTTCCTATCTCAAGTATCTAAGTATTGTGATGATTAATTTGTCAGATGCTCACCTTCTCATTTTCAAGCATCTAGGTGTTACGTTGACCAACCTACTTGGGAATCATTTGACATATTATTCACTTTTGACAATTGTCCACATGTCAGTCCAAGTTGACATCTCCTCCTCATGACTCACATGGTGAAACCTAGCGATGGCCATTGTCTAATGGAGGATGTGTTTTCTCCTCTTCTAGTTCCCCTTTTGATAAAACAAGATCAATGTTGGACTAGTCTCGTCTTTTTTTTAATATGAAATCTCTAATGAGGATTTCATGCTGCTCAATACCGGTAGGGTGTATATATATATATATATATATATATATTTGACAATCTTTTTGTTTTCAATACCATTTGGGTCCATAGACCACAAAAGGACCTCGTACCTAGGCAATATCATCCTAGTATCAATATGGTCCAAAATGGTACCGTCCCAAAAACTAATTCGAGTACACAAAGACTCTCTCACCTTGACATACCCACCAAATATTAACAGTTGATTGGTATCACAATTTTGACACCCATGGGTATGTTCTTTGATACCATTATTGATGGTAATTGATACCATGCATTCACCCACTATATACACCGGTCCAACACTAATTGAGGCTCCCTATTGGACAGATTATCCATGTCATTAGGTGGTTTGGAATGCGCAATGGGATGATCTCAACAATTTTATATGCAAAGTACTCACTTTTCTAAATCATTTAGCATTTTATGTCACTTGTGGTAACTTTTCTAATGACACTTCTCATGAATAAGTTTACAAGTATTGTCATCCCAACTTACTTTCGGTTCATCAACTTTCGGTGTATTCTGCATCCTAACAACAATGCTTGAATGAAATATTGTCATTGATTATTGAAGTTTGGATAAACAATAATTCCAACATTATAAATCTACAATGCCCAAGAATTCTTACAAGGAACGACAAACAATGTTAGGTTTACATTTAGTGTTAGTGACTATGGTTCACAATTAGTATTGAGCATGACAAATAGAATTGGTGACACTAAATACAATATTTAGTGTACTTACCGCAGGAGGAGGAGGAGGAGGAGGAGGTGGTGGTGGTGGTGGTGGTGGTGATGTATTCGATTCTTCGGAATCTGTCATATTTTCAATAATTGGGGTTTGAGAATGTCGACATGGCATACCTTAACATTAAGGTAGACATGTCTAAGGTCCAATTCACATGGGGTTCCAAGTCCTAAGTCCCAATTTGCTTGAGGTCAAGCTATGCAACCAATGGAAGTTAGGACTTATCACTTCACGAGGGGTCTCAAGTTTTAAGCCCTAAGTATGACATGGATGCCTACATGGCAATACTTTTTGGAGGTGAGGCTCAGGATTTTGTGTTGAGAGTTGGGTTGAGCAAAAAGCTAGACCCAACTCTCAACACAATTCCTAAGAATTTTTGCATAACATAATCATGACCTGGTTTTCATGGATATGAACCATACTTTAATGGTTTTTAAGGCTCAAAGTTAGGACTTTGCTTCATTGGGACTTGCTGACATGAGTGGGACTTGGGACTTGGGACTCCGTATGAACCAACCCTTACTCAATCACCATCCTTCTACAAACACCTAGTACTTTAGGGTGCCCAAAGCATCAATATCCTCTTAGATTGATGCTTCTAGTATCAACCTAAAGATTAGTGGTTGGGATACCCAAAAAGCAATGCTCAATACATGCATAGCAAGATCCACTTTTGACCTACCCATATAGCCATTTAAAAAGATCACATGTTCGCACTCTTAAAACTCATCATAAATTAAGGTCTAGTCATCTTAATTTATTTTTTGTTCCACTAGATTCATACAAGATTTCATAATCGACTAGAAAATTTCATGGATGTATTGCACATCACTCATGGAAGCAACCATAATAAGCTTGTCTGCCTTACCATTATCCAAGACAATTTCACATGTTCGTTTCCTTGGAAAAGTGTGATAGGATTGCTTGATATATGTACTTAGCAACTTCCTTATTGCACATACAACAACAACAACAAACCAACCCCTTGCATATCTAACAGAGCTAGCTACTTATCATAAATTTCAAACTGTCATTTGTTTCAACTTTTGTGTAGTTGAGCTTGGATTTGCAAGGAAAGATCGGAAACTCATATAGTTGGACTTCTTGCAAGCTTTGCATCGAGAGGTGAAGCAAAACATGGGAGATGCCCCAAATAAAATTTGGATGAAATATGATTATCACAAAAACGTGACATTCCTCTTGGATGAAATTGCGATCATCCGCGTGACCATGTGTACTTAATTAATAAATCGTATATATAGATAATAATAAAACTTACCTGTGGCCTCCGCAATGACTTCTTTTCTCGTGTGAAGTTCGGAAGAAAACATCAAAACGGTGCCCTTGGAGGTGACCTCAATCGTTTGGCTTGCGGGGGTGGTCACTTGCATGCTCATCGTTCCATCGGCCGCAATGAAAAAACAAACCAAAATTCCATCTCTCAACCATGCGAGCACACTTTTAACAATGGGCGATTCCGAGGTATCATCGGGCCCATATCCTCGGAGAAGTACTAGATTGCCATCCTACACAATATTGTCATTGAATTGTGAAACCAAATTACATAGAGCTATCCGAAAAGTCTCCCGACCGAATCATGGGTGAGTTGGCTTAAGGAAAACGAGTTTGAGATCTCGTTCGTGAAGTTATCCAAATATTTTGAAGGTTCATATTCATAAGCTAAAACTTAATTAAAAGAGCAGTGTTGGGTTGTTGAAATTTAGTCTTTTTCGTTTGTCATTATAAGGTTGATTAGTGGGTTAAGTTAGCCTTGCATAGACCAATCCAAGATTACAATGATAGATTTCATGAACATCTTCCAGATAGAAAAGTTCTTTGAAAGTTTTCGATGAGAATGAAAGAGGAGGTCCATGGGGTTTCACCCAAACTTCGAAATTAATTTATGACATGAGATGAGTTGATGGGTAGCTACGAGCTCTTGATAGAGAAGTCTGTGAAAGGAGACCAAACTGGGAACTTTGCAAATAATTTTATTGACGTGGAATCAACATGAATCAATTCACATTCCAAGCAACTAAGTATCTTGGAGATTGAGAAGGAAGGCAACAATATGTTGAGATTCGCAGATGCTAACTGGATGAGCCAATTCCCGAGTCAATCCAACAGTCAAAATTGTATTAATATAAAGTTAGAAGCGCTCACAATAAGATTGAGGCATGATTATATGAAAATTTACCTTAATGACGGTTGTGGAGGGCTCCCATTGGATGGGAGATTTTGCCGCCAATCCGGACCACACGAGGCCTCGGTCTTCGGTTAGGTGGCACCGGAACCTCTCCAATATCGTTGCATAACACTCGGGCACGTCGTATGTAGGGTGCTTTGTGGTGATTAGCATCGACGGTGATGGTGCATGCATATTTGCAACAAAATCATAGAAACCCATCTGCACATTAGTTAGCCACGGGGGGTTGGCAATCCATTTTGGTAGTTGAACCACGCTCCACAAACATAAAAGTAATGTTTCCTAATACGCATCTTAAAAAACATGTACAAATTTTTTGTCAATTATTTCATTGGGTGATTAGTATCTATTACATAGTGACAAATGGTAACCGAAATTGTTGATCTCTTCTTTGTATGAAACGTATTGTTTATAACCACAAGTGACATAGAAATCAACTAGAATAATAAACTGGAAATGTTGATGATATATAAAATGGTCAAAGGTTTTTTTTCAAAATGTGTTGGTAATGGTATTATAATTCTGGTAAAAACTTCATGACTTTTGTACTTATTTATTATATGTAATGTTGGGGGTAGAAAGTTCTAATTGTACGTAGTTTTTTAGCTCTTTAGCATACATTGTTTAAGACTTGGGTGTGCCAACTCTTTTTGCCCAAACGGGCAGCTTAATCAAACTAGCATTTCTAGGGTTAGCAAAAACCAAGATAAAGTAGATTCAACCTCCATGTATATGGAATTGGTTTGTTATTCTTGTTGTAATAGATTTCAAACCCTTGTTGGTAGGTGTATGTTGCAGTTCCACCCTTGGTGACAGGTGTTGACTGATGAGAGCATATCATGTGAACATGACCATGCATTTAGTAACTGTTTTTTGTTGTTGTCATGACTCACAAAGAGCTTTGGGTAGTTCTTCACCTATGGAAGCTTTCTGTAAAGTGGACAAATTGTAGACTTGAGTGGGCTTCCATTCATCAATGTTTGTCCACTTTACCACTTCTTTATTTAGGTGATAGATTACCCAAAGTAGCTTGTGTATTTTGAAATGAGAATTCTTGAGCCAATGGAAAAATGAGAGTTGATAAAGCTTGAGATGGATAGGTTCATCATGTCTTCATCCATTAGGGTTTGTCCACTTTATGACATGTTTCCTTAGGTGGTAAATTGCCCAAATTGCTATATGTGTTTTGGAATGAAGATTGTTGAGCCAATAGAGGAATGAAGAGGATTGATATATCACCTGAGATGGAACAGTTCCTTCCCATTCATGTTGTCGTTCATCAGCGTAAATTCCCTTGAGAATGCAATCTTCATCCCTATCATATCTGTACACATGGTCCAATATAATAATAAGATGTCAAGGTTGTAAGGCAACATAACATTGTCAAGATATTGATATATGCTTATCCTTTTGGAGTCCTTTCACCGAAATAGACCTCAACTTAGGTTTTAGCCATTGGCTACCAATGGATGCAGGGGAGCAAGCTAAGACAATGAAGATAAGCAAAAATCAATTCACCCTTAATGCATAGGAATTCAACCCAATATTCCTACTACAATGGCTTTTCGATTCCTCATGTAGAGATGCCCGCATAAAGAACTTTAAAAAATGTTATAAAATATCCGTTGTTTTGAAAGTTTCACATCAAACCATGTATCTTATGATGCACTTGAATTGGTTTTGGTGCACTCACCTACGAATCTCATAAGGTAAGCAAATCCTTGCGTTGCAAAAAACTTCACCCAACAAACCATCGGGGAAGGCTTCGATCATCCTTCGCGTTATGATTCCTTGAAATGGTAAAAACATTGGCGGCTCTTCGATCGAGGAGGACCTTGAGGATGGGTCAAGTAGGTGAGGAGGCATTGGATCGGGAAACCGATATATTTTAACTCCCGGGCACCCACAATCCACCAAATATTTCTCCTTCTCCGCTTCGATTTGTTCGGCGGTGAGACAAGGCTCCGAGTCCGGTGTACTAGTGACTTTCGATTCACTTCCGGATTCCCTTGGAACCGAGCAATCCTTTGGAGGATCCGGTATGTGAAATGCTCGTTTTTCTTCTTCCAAAAGCGTCTCCAAAAACAATTTCTGTGTGCCAATACGTTAAATAATGGTTAGGGCATCCATGCCATAAAATTCTTAGTGCCATGTGTCAAAGAATAAAAAAATCTTAATAATGACATCTTTTCAACTAACCTATCAGAACATAGGCAATACATCATCCCCTTCTTACAATCTCCTACAAAAATGTAGTGGGAATTGTCAATGGACCACATTCTCTTGGGAAAACCCAATGTTATTTAATTTTCTTTATAACATCTTCTCTTAGCGAAACTATGTTAAGAGACTGACATGTAAGGTTATTTGGACAAACCACTTGTTCAAAAATAATAGAGATGTGCATTTGTGGGGATAAAAACATCAATCAACAATAACAAACACAAATAATGCAATAATTGCAACTTTGAATGTTTATATTTCATGTTCACCAACCACCACATTTGTGCAATTTTGTGATATAGTGTACATCATATTAATAGTTGGAATTGTCCAAAACTCACACATAAACCCAAATATACTTAAATCCTAGTTAGTGGGAGCTCATCCTTTTGAGAATAGCCTCCAAAGAATGACATATTTGATTTTTTCCCTCCAAGATTCAACCTTGAAATCAGCATAGAATGACCCAATATTATTTATGAAGGAAACCCTCTCATGAGTGCTTAACAATGTTCTAAGAAATGTAATAAACAAGTCAATTACTTTTAGATCTTGTCAAGAAATTATTCAAAAAATAACAATATACATAAATATTGAAGTTTTACATATATTACATGTGCAATTTGTGGAAGAAACCAAGACATTTCAACAAAATGTTTCAACATTGATGCGGGATTACACTTTAAATATGATGAGAAAGAAAATCCTTAAGAAGACTAGGTACTAACATTTGAACCGCAATCAAAACTTACCAATTTTCTATATCTTTGGACTGCAGCTAGATTGACGGGCACTAATGGGAATCTTGGACCATCGGGGTCTTCCAAAATTGTCATGACCACAGGTGGCCCATAGATATCATCAAGCTCTTTGTAGATAGGATACGTCACATCTGTGGGCACTTGCGGTCCACCACTTGCATATAGTCTCAAAGCTTCTAAACACGCAGCTCGTTTTTCTTCCGAAAGAAATGGAGTGATCGGCATAGACTCTCGTTTCTTACCTACAAAATCAACGTAGAAGCATCACATTTAAAAGGACAATTAATACAATGTTGTAAACAACAATGTACACGTGTTAGTCGCAAGATTCAATACATCTCATACAATACCCCTCAAAATGCCCCTACAATGTGCATATGACTGGCAGTGACACATGGTGGTCGAGCAAGTAACATGTGACACCCTGATTATAGGCCTATTGACCCACCCATCCATGTTCAAACCGGCTCATTTCTCTACCATGGGTGACACATGCATGGGCCAAGCCAAGCAAATAAATAAATAAAAATCATTGCAACGGCATAATATTTGTGAAAGGAGAGATGGTGGTCAGTGTGTAATTTTGACAAAGTTTTTGCAAGTTTCTGATATTTGACACACACAAACTTGCACAAAAATAAAATACACGTCAATTGACACACCAAAAACTCGCACACTTTAGATTTTGACATGTAGTGTGGCTCGTGAAGGAAAAAAACCACATGTCAATTGATATGTTACAAATTGAAATGACATGTACTACTAGGCATATGACATTGAAGTGACATTTAAGAAAAAAATGTAGATGTCAATTGACATTCATTTTTGTTTTTGAAAACGTCACGTGACACTTTGGATTTGAAGTTGAATGTCAAATGAAATTTGTCAAACATACACACTGATGGTGGGTGGGTCACCGTGGGTGAGAAGGAAGTTGCCAATTTGAACACTTACTTGAATACACATATATGCCAATGACATATGCTATCTCTCTCTCTCTATATATATATATATATATTGATGCCTACAAATTTAGCCAATTCATAACGCATGTGCACCAACGTTGCACCTGGATAGCCGAGTAGAGACAACATATGTTTCTCCACTTTGAGAACGTCGACGGAATCCAAGAACTCGAGAGGCACTTGTTGGATGTCCTCGAGGCGTCCGACGCGGCTGAATTCGTGTGCCACATGCAAGTGCTCCTCCCCTTCCAACGTCCGTGTTGAAGAGTGCTCCGAAGCTTTGCTACTAGACTGACTGCTCTCGTGATCTGCCTCCGGCGCTTGCAAGCTCGACGATTTCTGCATCAGATCGAGCGAGCCCGGGGCAGCAACTCATGAGATTGATCCCTTTATGACTACCATAATGTTAGAGCACTTTCCTATGGATTCGACACCATTTTATGAACTTGAGATCATCACTGTGGACGGCTAGTGAAACCGAAACGAATCCGTCAATGGGAAAATCAGTTCAAATTTACAAACACTCTGTGTAATAATACAAAAAACTGTTACAACCGCACGGGTCTTGATCTAGAGGCTGTTGGAGTAGAATTCCAGATGCTCTTCTGTTATTATACAAACGTACAACACACGTTTTGTATAATGTAATAAATCATGTTGATATTTTCTCTTTACAATCTCACCTCTCCCTCAACAATTTTTTTTACCTTTAGCATGTTTGTAGTAACATATTGTGAATAATCTGCTCCAGAACATTGTTACAATCAGGGTTATTTCTAAAGTCTCTCAAAAACTCATGGTGTGGTAGGGACTCTTGGTCCATTTTTGACGCCCTGTATAATATATGAGTGTTCAAGCTGTGTCGGAACCCCAAAGTTTAGTGAAATGAAAAGGGGTATGAATGACTTTGGCCATAAGACGGCCTACATAAAACGAGTTTCATGGCAAACTTCTGAATTCACCTAAAACGGTGTCCTTAAATTTTCTTGATGAGCTCATTTTGATATAGCCAGTTGTTGGCCAAAGTCCCACACCACCGATTCACTACACTAAAATTGTGGGTTCTGACACTACTTCAACACTCCTTAAGCGTTACAAAACGTCAAAATTGGGCCAAAATTTCCTACCAAACCATGAGTTTTTGAGAGACTTTAAGGATGTTAATTCTAGTCAAGGACACTACAAATAACTTTGGAGTTATTACCTTGAGTTCATGAGTTCTTGAGCTTACCAAGGTCGACTCTCTTTGCAGAGATGACTTCTTCTTATCAGCGCCTGCAATTAGCGACCCTGCAACCACCGCCGACAAGTTCTTGGTTCCACCCCCGCCGTCCGGGAGATTCGAAGCAAGTTCTACTGGCACTTGTTTATTTGACAAAGTTGATTTTCTTTTGTTTTCACCTCCTTCCGCGGCTAACCTTGCTTCTTCTTCCGCAGCTGCCGCGGCTTCTTCTTCGAGTTTTTTCCGGAGCTCCTCGGTCTCATGCTCCGATTCGATCTTCTCAATCAAATCCATGAGGAAATCGGACTGCTTGCGCAGACACGAGAGGCCATGACCAAGCCGTTGGAAGGAGCTATCAAGCCCCGCGGCCAATCTTTTGTTAGCTTTCGCGACTTCTAGCGCTTCCAAATCCTCGATCGGGCAATCATAAACGGACACTTGCTCGATCATGCAATGGAGAAGCACCGGAATGCTCACTAGATCGACCGGAACTTCATTCAATAGCGCCTTGTAATATGCCATGCCAACATCCTAGAAGTTCACACGAGCATTTATCAGTTTGCTAGTAATTTATTGCCAACGATCATTGCAAACCTCTAATTCATATACTAACACTAATTGCAAATCAATCTCATCACATCAAACTGTTGCATTGGTATCATGCCTATCAACTAGGGTTGTGATCTTAAATTTTTTGTTTCTATATTTTATAGTTGCAAGACCCGAAATGTTGACTTGTGAATTGAAACAATGCTGAATATATCATTGGTTAAATGTGGAGATAGAACTAAAATAAGTGATTAAACTTTGAAGGGTATGTATCAACACTAACTCAACTTTAAACGTTGGTCACTTGCATTTTGAGATGATGTCAAAACATCCTTCATTATCTATTCTTACATGATTCGAAGTACAATCTAAAAGTACCCTCATTTGTTTTCAATTCAAAGATGCAACTTCCAATGATACGTCATCAATGTGGTTTATAATGTCGAATATGTTTGCAAACTAACAATGGGGACTCACCTTTGAAGGTATAGCATCTGGAATGTTACAAGCTTCTGTTACACTTGCCGCGAGTGCATCAAAGGCTTTGATTTGTTCCAACAAACATAATGTGGCTTCCGCAACTGCCTTTGCTAGTTGGCCATATGGTAAACCGGTTGCTGCTGGAGCCCCCTTGGGTGTTGCAGCGGGTGGCTTGCCCTTAGCAGGTGGTGCAGCGGCAGGTGGCGGTGCCACTTCAGCCTAGAATAACATGATTGTCTATGATTACAATATGTTACATGTGTTTCTTGTATCCTAGTACATGGACGAGGCAATCAAATTATAATGAAAAAATAAAAGCATCTAGTTTTGATATTGACCCTAATTGTTGAGGACTAAATGTAGATGACTGTTCCAACACTCATTGTCCCCTCGAAGTGGAACTAAATACTTCAAAATCAATACTATATTACTCTAAAACTTGAAAATAATAAATCTAAAACCTATTGATCAAATCATGTAGTAAAGTTGATGTGGCACAAGAGTAAATCAAAAAATGACATGACCTGAAGCGTTGAACTTGCCCCCTAGATGGTAATACAAACATTAATCAGCAAAGGCCAACATGTTATGTAAATCCTAGAAATCAGAGGGACTTTCTCTTGAACATAGCATGCATGATACATGTAAAATTCTCAACAGGTTCACCTTAATCTAAAATTTTAGTTTACAACTTGATGTGAATAAGGTTTATAAAATTAAATTAAACTAACCCCAAAAAAAAATCAATGTTCATGCACCGACGTGAATGTCAACTCCTACCCTTGAAGAGGATCACGGGTATCCATGATGCAAAGTAAGGAGTTATGCCATCCTTTGGAAGGTGCACTCTACAAAGTATTGATAGAAAGTAAAGAAGATGTGCAAGCTAAGGAAATTATGTATAGGAGAAGGGTAGTGGAAGAGGACATTCTTGGATGAGAGATCCAAAGATGCCCGAGACAACTACACTCGCAAACTACACTAAATAAAAACGCATACACTGAATATTAATATCCTTATGAAAGTAAGTAACAATAAATGTGAATTCAAACACTAAATATCAAATATGGTAATACGTGGAAGTTACATGTTTGAATTTAGTATTAGTAAAGATATGAAAAATATATATAATAAGGGATGTGGGAGTAGTGTCGCACACCTCTCCATGAGCAGTGCCCAAAACACCATGGGCACAAAGGGGACCCCAGAATGACACCCGGGACTTGTGGTGCCATTGGTGAGAGGGCCCAAGTGATCCTAGTGTGAGAGAGGGCCCCGGGCGTTGGGAACGCCTCCCACCCACAAAGACTAGGAGTCACAAGGGTAAGGCCATCAGCTATGCATAGCTAATGGTGTGTGGATTATAAAATGCTTAAGAACATCTCAATCGGAGGTGTGAGCTAGGAGATATGGCAATTTGAGTGGGGCTCTGTACCAAGGCCTCTAAGTGGTTCCCGGGACTACCAAAATTTGAATAGGCACAACCCCCTCAATACTTGCCCAAATGGGGTGAGTGAGGAGTCCATCAGCATCTACGTGAACCATAGATGACGATGGAGTGATCCCATGTGAGCATTAGAGATCATACAAGGAAGTTATAAAGGTCTTAAGTTGTTGGGGGCTTCCAGCCCCAGCAGCTAAGGGAAAATGTCTACTTGGCCCCAACCCTTGTAGAGAGACAAAAGGTTTCTTGACAATGGGGTAGGGGCCCTGCCCAAAGTCCTAAAGGCTTATATATGTGAGGCGGTATGGCCACCAAACCCACCCTAGGCTGAACGGCACGGCCTCCACGGGCATTGGCCTAACATGGGGGTATAGTTGCCTAGTATGATTCAGGTTGTTGTAGTGTTGCTCCGGCAACGCGATGATCAACTAAAGATTGGACTTCCATGGATAGAAGTCCACATCTAAGCAAAGGAGGATTGGTCCCCCTCCTATGAACTAAGAGGTGTGCGATATGGGGAGCTAACCATTCGCATGGTGGAATGCGAAGGGTTAGCGCTCGTGACCCTTGCTAGAATTGAAAAATGACCAAGATTGTTAAGGGGCACTAGCGCGGGTTGCGACAATTAGGGAAGGTAGCAGCACATTTATGTCTAATATTAATTGTCAAAGAATTAAAAATTAGTGTTGAGCAGGGTAGGGTGGTAACAATACTAAATATAATCAAACACTAAATATCCTATTCAGTGTACCGTTCTCTAGTGTAAAAACCACCAAATTCTTACGCTTGTTCCTAAACCCTTCCATTTGTTCCCAACATAGATACTCCACATATGCCTACATATATACAAAAGAACCTTACGAAAGAAGGGAACATTACCGGTGCGGCTTCGACCGGCGGGTCTTCATACAACGCGTCAATGACCGGGATGCCTCGTGCGGGGTGATCGGGCCGCGACGCCTTCGCGAGAGCCATCAACTGTTCTATAAACGGCGGCAAGGGGGTCGGTTCCGGCGCCTCACCAGCCGGCACCGCCGGTGCAACCGTCAACAACTTCTTCTCGGGCACTTTGCCTGGCGGTTTTGCACCGGCGGCCGGCTGGTCCGCTCCACCGCCGGTGGGAGGAGGAGGGGGCCCCTCCCCCTCCTCCTCCGGCGGCGGGGGCGGTGGGGGTGGCTTTTTGGCAAGATGGAGAATGGCCCGGAAAATGTGCTTCACCATCGCCTGCTGGGCCAGGGCCTCGGGGGTGTCGCCTAATCCTAGGCACCAGTAGATGCGAGTCGTGGTGCAAGGATCACATCGCTCCGCGTCTTGCTTTACGTCATGGTATTGGGCGATCTTGACCTGCATGGAGGGAGATGGGTCTTTAAACGGTTACTTTATTCTGAGTAGCCCGGTTCTCTCGTAGGCTATGAAACAAGTGATTAGTACAAGATGGTGAGCGAATCCGAATCAAGGCCGTAGCCACTTCCCTCATTACGTTTGAAGATCGTATGAATTTCTTATTCAATGACAAACCGAAGATGTTCGTGCTCTTTGAATTGTCATATTGGTCTTGCCAAATATGGTGATTATAAAAGCCTAGGAGAAATTCACAACATTACTAAGTCTCATGCTCCCTCATCCATTTTAAGCAATAGAGATTTTATGTATCATGGGGACTTCCTGCAGCACTAAGATCATTATATCATAACATTACTCAACTCTAGGCCATTGCACCTTAGGGCTGGGAATTTTCCGGACATAATGCCTTTATTATTCAAGGCTTGCTTTACAAAATGGTTGACTGCAACATGAGTATGGTCCATTGTGTGCCTTTGAACCAACAACTTGCCATAACCCAGGGTTGCTAATTTACCGGAGATGCACACAACACAATTGGCTTATCCGTAAAGTCCCTGAAAGAGGGACGAAACCATGGGTTTGATCCTTCTTTGAGAAAACTTTCTATGAAGGGCTTGCTAGCTCATTGTGTGTCGGAGCCTATTTTGGAAGTTGGGTGAAACTTTTGGGACCTTCTCTTGTCATCCCAAAAACTTTGAGAGAACTTTAAGATTTAATATAACGTATGTCCATGGGACCCGCTATCCAACTCGGATCAGTCTATGCAAGGCTAGCTTGGCCCACCCATCCCAATAATACAAGCTGAAAGCCAGTTTTAAATAGCCCAACATCACTCTTTGATTATGGTAGTTTAAGCATTAAGAAAACTTGGACGACTTTATGCATAAGATTTCAAACTCACATTTTAGACAACTCAATGGGAATTTAATGCCAAGACTTTACAAATAACTCCTGGACCTACTTTTTTCTCATAGCATTGGAGAGCAGTCCTTAGTTCCGCTGATTTGTCTTGCAGTGCCTTCAACTCATCTTCCAATGAAGCAGCTGGTGTAGGTGGAGGTGCTTTACCTGTGCAAAGAATCAAGTGATCAAGTCTATATTTTACAAGACTTTTTTGCATTTTGTCCTCAACAACCTCTAGAAATGATAACTTCAACAAGTATAGATGGTGCTAAAAATATCACTTTAAGAGTTTGAAATATCTACTATTGTCATAGATGATTCTTGTTAGGAAAATGAAAGAGGGTTTCAATGCACCAAAACACGTTTAAATTTGAATTCCATGCACAAAAGTTATAAATGGTATAAAAGTTTCATTTTTAAATGACCTAAATCCATCAAGGGGGCATGGTGATAAGGTGGTAGACATTTTCAAGATCAACGTGTTTTTGTTGTGTAGGATTTTGGTTGCATAACATTCTTCAGGTTACCCGGACTATTCGGAGAATAGCATCTTATAGGTATTATTTTCCACAAATAAAACCTTTGAGATGCTTAGGTTTCATTGAATCGAAATTGAATGTGATCAAGGTGGCCAATAAAGGTAATCTCAAAGCCTCTCAAAAACTCATGTTTTGGTAGAGAGTTTCGCCTCACTTTTGACATTCTTTGATGTTTGAGGAGTGTTCAAGTGATGTTGGAACCCCTAATTTTTGTGAAATGAAGGGAGGCGTTATATTGACTTTAAACAAAAGACTGTGATATAGAAACGAACTTCTTGTCAAACTTTTGATTTTACTTGTCTTCAAAAGTTTGCCATAAAATTTATCTTTATATAACCATCTCCATAAACGCCTCCCCTTCATTTCACCAAAATTAAGGGTTCTAATATCATTCAAACACTCCTTAAACAAAATGTGAAAAGTGAGTCGAAACGTTTTACCAAAACATGAGTTTTTGAGAGACCTAAAAAATAAGCATAATCAGGTGAAAGGGAATAGAGAGATGTTGCTCAAGAATGTTATGTGTTGGTTTTAGGTGGGTTAATGATTTTAGTATCCTTTGCTTTTACCCATAAAGGATGTGGGTTCTCAATATACAATCGTACACACAATCTATACAAGCTTCACCAAGTTCACAAATAGTATTCCATATATTTAAATGCTGGAAACCATATTATATACAGTGTCTTATGTCAAGGAGAAATTAAAATATTACTCACACTAGATATTGATGATCAGAATACAACATACGTATTTGCATCCAAGGACACCCAAATCGCATATTTGAACTCAAATCTTCAACAACATTGAAGTGCTTACCATATTCAAATTGTGCACTTGAAGAACAAGTTCATTTTAGATAGACTCACTCCTGACATGATCAACCAAAAATGAAAAGATGTAGCTCGAATATGTTGTTTCTTACTTAAAGAGGTATGATCTGGACCTCTTAGACACTTAGGGGTTAATGTATCATTTTTTGGTCCTCTATGCAAGTTAAGTAATGGTAGGAGAATGCGACATTGTTAAACTACCTGCCGGTTTGGCAGGGGCCTTCCCCTTTGGAGGCTCTACAGGAGCCGCTGCAACTGGAGGTGCGTTTTGCTCAGCTAATTCTTTTTCTCTTACTTTATCTTCACATTCTTTCAGTTTTAACAAAGATTCTTCAAACGCTTGTTTGGCTTCTGCTTCTACTACCTTAGCATCCTGTTACACCGTGCTCAATTTTCTTACACTTTTCTTCAACTCCTTGTTTTTGTAAAGTTTCCACTTGTAAATCTTAGCGTGATCATCGTGGATTTTAAAAACATTGACAAAATTCAAACATAGTTGGGAGGTGGAGAGAGAGCTATTTGTTTAACCTCTATATCCTTTTTGCATTTCTCAGCTTGCATTGTTCGTCGTTCTTCTTCCTTCCTATGTTCATCGTCTTTATCCAATAAAGACCTCGCTATTCACACATAATGGCCATTGTCATACACAACATTTGTTAAGATAGTGGAAAGCTTACATTTTTTTCAAGTATAAACATGAGCATGGTTTCAGATGGCATGAATGAGTCGAGTTTTCAACATTTAGCCTCAACACAGTGGCAAATAGTTTAGTGTTATTAGGTATGAGGAACATCCAAGGGTCCCTCTCATGGGGGATTGACAATGTGATGTTCATATGACAAAAGACACATGGAAGCTCATGTCAATAATTGATACTTTTTGGACAACACGTTTTCATATCAAGCCATGCAAATCAACTTTATCATGATTTTGTTGCAGTAACATCAAATTGAACTAGGAAATTCATTTACCATGAAGAACATCGGTTACGAGCTGTGGACTTAGCCAATCAGGTGCTCCAGACTCCTATATGTGACACACATATATGATGATAATTAATACATGTAAAAAAGATGTAATATCAACACTTGTCCATTCAAATATGAGGCTTGGAATGTTGCCAAAACAAGATCAAACACCGAGCAAAACACTAGGTTGGAAAGGAAGACACAAGCATTGTTGGATCATCGAAAATTCCAATATTCCAAACATAAATCTTGTATGAAGTACCTTAGCTTCTTTAAGCATATTCCCCAATTCAGTTGGTGGGTAAACTGCCATTTCCTGCATTTACAGGAACATGATGTCATAAAGAGAATACGCCAACTAAGTGTTAGTGTGAATGAGAGATGCATCACCCATGTGTAGATTTTGACTTCACATGTATAAACCCAACAAATTATGTTTACAAACCAAAGTGTTGAATTTAAACATCAAGTTAAACCAACCATTATCAAGAAAATGCGTGTAGATATGAGCCTTGAACCTTGCAAATTATACATATTATCTACGATTTTGGATATGGTTAACATGCCTCAGTAGCCATGGTCATCGCATCAACAATCGCCATGCTCATTGTAGGCCTCATGGTTTCATTGAATGTATTGACCAAATTTTGTGCATCTATCCCTAATAGGGTCTCGATGCGCATGCCCACACATGACCAATTGATGGGCCAATCGGGTAAAGGCGGAGCCTGCCTCATCAAAGAATGCCAATGCAAGCTAATCATGAGTTAATTTGAGTAAATGGTTGATGCCAATGCCAACTGTGGTAGGAACTAAAACCTCGGACACAATCTTAAACGGCTTTAACTTATCAAAGAATATGTATAGCTATCACATTACTTCCATGAATACTCTCATAATCTACATAACATCAAGTCCATTAAAGCTCAAATCCCTACGTTCACTACAATTGTGATAACTTGGATAGAGCATACTTCATAAATTTGAGGATTTGGTCAAAATTGCTTTGAGCTATAATTTCTTGAGTTTCGATAACAACTCATTATAGCACAAGTTTTACACATTAATAAGTCCTTCCACAAAAAAAAAAAAAAAATCAAAATTGTAGAAAGAAAACACACCTCGCCCTCTGGGTATCGAGGTGGTGCGGGAGTCACTCCCATAGCTCCCCCTCCACCTTTGGCCGATGGCCGTTTTTCATCTTTTTTGGGTGCCATTGTTTAACTCACAATTGTAGATGCGAAGCTCGTTCTCTACTATGAAGTTTGTTGTGCCATTGTGACAATTATACTATGGGCTTGCAATTCATCAACACCAATTGAAGAGTATATGAAGTGATGAAAGCATAAGATCGTCACACAAGGGTTGAGGAGAAAAATTCCCATCTATTGTACCCTTCTTGAACATGTACATCAATCACATGCCATTAACATAATTGATATTGTTCAAGTATAATTGAAGAGAGGAAAATTGTGGACCCATTTCCACTCACGAAGTCGTATAGGTATGCATGACCTAATCACAAAAAATGGTTATTACATTGCCTCCAACTGAATTGTTCTTAATTCACCCCAATGACACTAGGTAAAACACATCCAATTTGCAACACTTGACTTTGGGATCTATCAATCTTCAAAATAGCACAAGTTTTAAGTGCAACAGTCTCCGAACAATGCTATAAGTTGGACATGGAACAACACCCAATCAACTCACAAAATCCACAGCACACATTGGCATCATGATCTTTGTTGCCTCAGACATCATTGCAATTTTTTGAATTTTGTCCCTATGGAAATGAAACGAGGATGATTAAGAGACCTAAATTGTCATGTCAGATAAACCAACAATTTCTCTCTTTCTTCTCTTAAACTTTATGACTTAAGACCTTTTACCCATTTCAGTGCATCACTTAATTACACAAACACATTCACCTCAGATTTAGGTAAATTACATAGAAAACCTGGGACCATCAAAATTGGTCTCATAACTCTCATGATCTAATTTTTAGTGTGAGAATGTTATCTCTTGTTTGAGCACATGTTAGGTTCCAAAGTTGAAGGATGTAGATCTAATCATAATGGAATGTCCCCAATTCGCAGTAAAACCGGGAACTCCATTGGAAACCGAAAACGCCCTGCGCATCCACTAACAGATGACAAGCTCTCTCTCTCTCCCTCTCTCTCTCTCTCTCTCTCTCTCTCTATATATATATATATATATACATATAAGTTCATCCATCCAACAATAAAGTGCATCGGGAATGGGGCTCCTACCTCTACCCATCCATGTCCCAATTTACTGAAGACACCATTTCCATCCTATAGAAATGGATGCATTGGCACAACTACATTATCAATTGGTGACACTTTCATCAACACCTAGGTGGAATATGCTGTATATTACGCTTTATCCAAATTAACCACAACGCAACATAAAAAGAAATCATTACACATAAGAAAATGCACATAGAAAGTGCCAATTGCAACTCTCTTGTTTGAACTGTAGGAAATGACACTAATTTCATAACATTGTTAGCAGTTTTATAACAATGTTTTACAGTTTTATCAATGTTGAGTCCATGTCTAGGTTGAGATAGACACTATGGACATGACCAACAACCATGACATTGGTTCACAAACTGGCTGCCAAGCCAGTAATGCTGTGGAGAAATTATCAATGTTTGCTGAGTAAGCTCAGCAACCTAAAAGCACTGCAACAGCAAAAGTTAGATTTCCAGAATTCATACAAAGGATGCTGTGGTGAAGAGAGATTCTCCTGAAAAGGTACCCAACCTAGGATGAGAAAGAGTGCAGCCATAAAAACTAAAAATTAAAAAGCAGAGATACAACAGATATAAATAGACAATAGAGAAACAAATTACAAGTTGAAACATCCATGGCTCCAGCATTTCTCATGATGTGAGCAAAAACTTTTCAGGAGAAGTGAGAAATTAATTTTTCGTACAGGCTGGTACACTCTGAAAGCACTTAATACACACGCTCACGTGTTTGTGCTACATAGGCAGCAACTTCAGCTTCCCTCCCTCTGTATGAGTGTACACCAACTCAGAAGTCGCTTTTAAGAACATCCGTTTTCAGAAGTGAACCCCACAAGGAACTGCACAAGAATTTTAGTCCCTGTGTGTGTCTCTCTGGATACTAAAACAACCCAGAAACAAAAGGGAGAAAATGGTAGCCACAGAGCTAATGCAGCTTCTTGGATAAATGGTTGCAATTCATCACAAATAGGTAAAAGGAGGCGCATCGTTGTCCACAATACAAATCACGAACCTGGAGTACTTCCAGATGGAGAGGCCGCATCAAGTCCTTTTTCTGGGTATTCTTCAAATATAGACTTGTATATAGCCCTCGGACTGCGTGCCCATGAGTTCCTCACAGGTTTTTCGACCTCTGGCAAAGGTTTCTTTGGAGGAGTGGTGTGAACTATGAGAGGCATGGACCACTCACCCTTTTGCCGGTCCCTAAGATCTATCAACATAAGGTTCTCAGTGTCACTCCTATTCACATGTGCTGGGGCAGCCACAAACTCAAATCGAAGTATCCATTCAAGGGACACAAGAGGTGTGGAAATAGAAGCAGGGCCATCAAGAGGAATAGAAAATAGAAAATGTGTGCTGATAACATCACACACAACTTCAAAGTACTCCGAGTAAACCTGCCACATCACAAATTGTACCAAGATTTGGGGTTACAACAAGATCCTCTACTAAGCCCACCAGTCTAACAAGCATAATCAAGTAAATCAGGCACCATATGGACATATACATAATTTTCCAAAAGTTACTGTGACTGAGCAACGAATGTTGCATAGACCAAAACCATAAAAAAGAAAGCAAACCCAAACATTACAGTAGCTCTACAAATCGAGATGACAAGCTTTCAATGAGATAAATATTACACTAAAGCTTTAAAATATCAGACCAGATTCAAGTTGCATCAGCTTGGTAGTAGTCTTGTTGACAAGACACCTGATTTTGTAGTTCTGGTCATTCATATAGCATATTCTTCCAAGGACTATTGAAATTCACGTTCTGTCTCTACCTATTCACTAGATAACTATCTGCATCATATAGCACAGCCTTTCCAAGTAACATGAGTGCCAGAATTGAAACAAAAGAAACTAGAATCTGATTTGCCACTTAAAGAAACATCACAAGCAAGATCTTCATACCTTGGTTATAGTAGAAGAATTTTTCCGTGAAGGATGCACTGCAGCTGCATTTAAAACCTCCCGAGTTTCTAGTACCGCGGTGACCTGCAAAAGATTTACAGGAAAAGTAAGTCGAAGGAGCACAAGCATCCCTCAAGCCATTAAGCTTAATTTAGACAACCACAGACTAAACACTTTATTCTTGCTGACGGCCATGTTGATCAAAAGTTCTTGTCACGTCATCACACAGTTGCCCAAAGTCATCTATATGGTGTTCTGCACCTGCCCATTACTATTTTAGAATCAATGTGTAACTGTTGAGATCCTTTTCACAGCTGCCCGGAAAATTGCAAAATAATGTACACAATATATAGCACATATGAAATGCATTCTTATGCAAAAAAAAAAAATTCTATGGCCAAGTCTTGATCAATAACGTAAGAGAAGAACAGAAAGAGAAGATGAAAATATAAAGTTTATGTGCATGTTAATTGGGTCTCGGACCATGACCTAGATTCATTGACCATTTCAGAAACAGCAAAAATAATCCTAAGAAGCTACAGAAGAAGAAGAAATAGGGTACTGGGTCTTGCCTCCAAGCATCTTCTTGATCTCTCCTCATGAAAGAACTGAAGAGTTCCAGCTACCTGCATAGTAATATCTTTCTGTGTTAATCCTTCAAAAAACTGGCATTCTTATCAATTTTGAATGTCAAGTTCAACTCCTGGTCTACAACAGAAGTGATGGCAAAGCCAATTGACAACTAGGTACACAACTTAAGGTGCGAAAGTGCGAGACTGGGACAGAGATGAGAAAGTAGTTAAATAGGGACTTGTGCATGATGTGGCTTGCAAATGACATGCCATTCCATACAGGCACGCACCATGTCACCAAAGAAGTAGGTGGAAGTTGGATTCTTTGGCGAAAACCTAACCAATACTTCATCATCCATCCGAATGTTGTAAGACCTTCCTTGACTAACCACAACTGCCAGCCACCAGAAAAAAAAATTATCAGATGAATATCACTGCAATACTCTTCATTCGCAATGCCAGCTCAACCACAGGGTTACATAGTTGGCTCAGGAATAGATTTGCTGTGAGCTGTGAGAGTAACATACCAGGTGAACGAGGGGAATCTGGAACATCATCATCCACTGTGCTGCCTTCCATAAAATCAACGCCATTTATATGAAAATCACTGCTTGATGTCCTCTTTGGACCTAAGTCAGAATCAAAGGAAGCACCAAATTGCTTTACACCTGGAACACAAAGAAAAATGTCCTCTTAAGAAATTCCCACAAGTAAAAACAGAAGGTTAAAAAAGGTACATTAGATCTGGTGGAACTCTTCAAATAGCACCTAACAGAGAGCAGATGACCAGATTTGTAGAAATACTCACTTGCAGCAGTTACAGTCAATTCAGCTGTAGAGATACCAAGCGAGTCCCTTCGTGGTGTAATAAATGAGTCAATATTAGGTGTATTGATGCGGGAAGATGCCGATGAAAAAGAACGGTCGAAGGAGGGTTCAGACACAACGGATTTAGTGGGACTGGTGAAGGTAGAACCACTGTCAGACTTGGGCGTGCTGACCCTGTCATCCCCATTCCTGGCATTGGCATCCATAGCCCAAGCCTGGCCAATAATTTGACGTATTTGTCAACACAGTAGAACCTCCACATTGAGCAACAGAAGAAAATCATGCCTGCAAGCAATTACTTATTACAAACAAAGCTCCCTGCAGTGATTACTACTTTTGTATCCCTCTAACCAAATTGACTTGGGTACATAGGATTTCATCTCTTTCCACACCTGTAGAAACTGAGAATGAAAATCACACTTTCCTTGATCACACCTAACATAGGGTTGATTGATACAATCTAAGCTACCATATGATGGCCTGCAACAACTTCCACCTTTATGAACAAAGTGTCACCCATACCACTGACGTATCTGCTTTATACACTGTGGTCAGTGTCTTTGTTAACATACTCAGTTCCACCAGGTCTGTCATATGACAACTCTGTATAAACCATACTGTGCACACAAGGGCCACAAGTGACTCCTAAATGCACCAGTGCAGAGAAATATGGCCAGATTCCTTACCCAGTTCGATAATTCATTCCCCTTCTCTCTCCATTGGATGTCCACCTCCAAAGCAAATGGGGGCACAATACCTGTGAGGATATCCAGAAGCATCAGGTGCTGTAAACATAAATCAATAAGCAGACGAGCTAAGCAAATAAGCACATAGATCTGCAATTGTACAACTTTTATACATGACATCAACTTTTGACCATACTTACCCCAATGTCACAAGATGTAAAACACAACACTTACTGAATTCCTCTCATACACAATCTGGAAGAGAAATAAGTAAACATTATCCATTTTGCAGCATAATATAAAATGAAAAGAAAGGTGAAGCACAAAACTCACCAGATGAACCAAAATGAGAATTATCAGGAGTAAGGCCATTGGTATTTGGAAGTGTCCAGATGGGGATTGCAGTTCGCACTTCCTGAGAATTTTTTGATTCAATGTTATACTCTTGACCATTCTGCTAAAATTAAGATATTCAATCCCAGACAAGTCAACAGAACGAAGATTCGAATTTTCTGGCCAACAGTTGAGCTGTAGTGAGCTCAGGAACTCCAATTAAGATAATCTGCCTCTCTGGGCACTCTTTGTTCTCATACGAAGAACTAATGATGACACAGTGGACTCACAATTTAATAACTTCCAAATTTTCTGGGAGCTGCTGCCTCCCTTCCAAAAGCATGACAAAATTCAACAGCCATTTCTACACTCTCATGGCTGCATAAGGGATACAAGAATGAATTTCAAGGCCCTCATGACGACACAGAATTGAACCCACAAAGTTAATCCTATCTATGTGAGGTTTTTGTTTTAACTCTTATCAAGAATCAAGAGAATTGGATGCACTTTTTAATGGTAGCATGTCACTCCACAGACCCTATATGGTGGTTTTAAGTATGACACTTGGTAAAAACACTACACTGAAAGTGGCAAGAGGTGCAAACTGCAATGTACTACAAAGACTACAAAGCCCATTTGCATTAGATTCAAGCAAATAACTAGAAACACTAAATAGCTCTTTTATGTAGGACAGACTTAGTCATATTTAGGACATATTTGGAAGGGATTGTCCATGTGTCAAGTAAGTGACATATCTTGCAGCAGTAAAAGCAGACCAGAATGTCTATTTTAAGACCCCAGAAATCTTACAGGGTAATTGAATGGTTTCACATCTTCAAGAACCTTGAAACATATGAGGAGGAGACAAACAAGCATTTCACAATATTGTGCAACACAGAAATTGTTTTCCTATTTCCATGGCCATAAACTGCAAATTTCTAAAAATATATATCCTCAAGCACAACTTACTCATCTTCTTCCACCTATTCATTGACCACATTGCACAGCTGATTTAAATAGTGGTTAGACTTTGACTGGTTCCTCTCCTTGCCAATATGAATCAGTGCCATAAATTAAGTGCATTTCGGTGCAATGAGTTTGCATTTGATGTGCCAAAAAGTTGAAGGGGACAAGGCAGAATGCAAGAATGAACTCAGAAAATTACCACAAGTGCAGAATTAGCAGCTGGAGTGGTACCATGGCCATTTTCCACAACATTAAGCGACCAGTGCATTGTTGTAGTTACATAATAAAGATAACGAACTGCAGTGCCACGATATGTCGGCGGCAAAACTTTTGGTAATATCATACGTACCATATCTGTCCTCCATGAAACCACCCCATCAGCCCACAAGCACATGAGCCCCACCCTCACAATACCATGTTACTGAACTAAGTTTGGCAACCATTATACCCTCCAGCACTTCTCATTGTGCTATTGAACTTTACAGAAATAAACTGTTTCCTCTCTGTGGAGTCTACAATTACACAACCAGGTAAAAGAATTATACCTATGCTCTACTACCTAGAACGAGTGTAGAAATGTAAGCTGAACAGTCTGGTCATATTTTCCTCCAACAGCAGATTTTAGAAAAAAGAAGACTTACAAGTTCGGCTAGAGCCATGTGCGATAAGGACATCTGAAATGACAACAGCTGGAGGAGACTTCAATATGGTTCTCTCCCCTGCATAATCGAAAATCCATGCAATATTAAGGCGAGAATTAACTTGAGGGAGGGAATTTTCTCAGAATGTGCCCAACAAGGCAACATAGAACCATCAACATGGAGCCAGAGAAGGACCAGGAGAATATCAATTGTGCTTTTTCAAACAGTCGTACAAATTCTCTTCCAACAAGGAAAGCTCCAGCTTGCATATGCCCATAAAAAGCATGTAAAATAGCCCATCTCTGTGAAGGGGAGGCATGGCATTGGAAACGGAGCGAGCATAAATATCTTCTATATCAGGAGCGTTTTCCAGCTTGGACAAGAGGGCATTTCGTCTGTGCAATATCTAAACTACACTCTTTTGGTTGAAAACCTTTACCAGGAACGGCAATGAAAATTAAAGCACGTGAAAGCAGTATCTAACTAAGTGACTTTTGACGGAGATTAATCTATAAATTGTATACGATGCATTCTGGGTTTCAACAGTCAATGACCAGAATCTGTCTAATTGAATTCATTGCGACCTTAAAACGATATATTACTTATAAGTGCAAACGACTCTGGCAAATGCTTCGCAGAATTCCATGCGGATCGCCAACGAAGAAAGATTAACCCCAAGGTGTCCTCGTTAAGGTAAAGGTTGAGGAAAACCTCTTCGTTGCTTCGACCCGGCAGGCAGCTTGGGAGTAATAAGCCACTGAGGATCCAGTTTCTCAATCCCTCGAACCTCCACTATCAAATCGTCCACCAAAATCGCATTCGCCAAAGCGTCATTCACCATCCCCGGTCTCCCGTGAAGACCATCATTTACTATGTCAATCGTGAACACCACCATGTCCCCTGGTCTGTAAACTTTTCTCTCCAGTGTGGCCTTTAGGGATGGTGCAACCGGAGTATTATTAACCTTCCCAGCAGGATATTGCAGCCTTGGGGTACCATTCGCATTCGCATACTCTTGCCCTTCATATTGAACCTTCCCCTTTCTCCCTAGAAAGGGGAGGGACTCCATGGTTCGCCACATTTGCCCTACACTCTGTCTTCACAAACTACCATCCCGAATCCACCCTCCAAATCCCTCGGAACATACTCCAACAAAATCCCTTACATAATGTCACTTGTCACACACATCTCTCTCTATCTCTCTCTCTCTCTCCCCCCTTCTTTCTAACCTCCTTCCTTACCCTAATCTAACAACCACGCTACCTCTCTTCTCCACAACATTGGAATTCCAAACAAGCACGATCAAACACAAACACATTACATTCGTCGCACAATCATGCGATCCCCTCCCATCCGCTCCCAGACCCCTCCCCTGTTCTTCCAAGCCCTAAAAATGACAAAACCTCGTTTCGCTACCAAATCTTTCATTCTGAGCTTCCAGAGCTCTCTCTCCCTGCCATTGAGAAACATTCAACTGTTGATCTCAGCTCAAAAATGTGTCCGAATGAGTTCTTGCAAACCAGCTCGAGTATCCCGCGGAGTCCGATCGCTTTCGTGCCAATAGTTCGCCGGAGTGAAGGGAGTGAGTCCCGTCTTGCCAATAATGCGGTAGTAAGGCTTCTCCTTCTTGTCCGAGTGTGAGAAAGGATCTGCGGAGGTGAGTTTGAGAAGTATTGGTGTTGGATGCGAATGCTTCGGAGGAATTGGTTGGTGTTTGGTATTTGCGACGAGAGAGAGAGAGATGCGTGCAATCCAGAGAGGGAGGGAGGAGGAGGAGGACTCGGAGCAGGAATAAGTGACATCAAGGAGCTGCATTCATGGCGCGCGGAATGAATCGCTTCCTTGTTTCTACTTTTACGCTCCATAATGCATCGTGATGACATGGGTAGTGTGGACTAGTTTGGGGATAGTGCCACCCACACTATTTGCTTCTCTTCTTTTCATTGGTTCAACTTAATAGATTTCCATTGGGAGAGGGCACACATATAATTAGAACATCGGAACCTCATGAGGAGTTGTGTTCTTGTGGCTTGGGGCATAACATTTTTTTATTTTTTTTTATTTTTTTGGGGGGGGATGTTGTTTAGTTGCCAATAACATGTAGAAACCCATGGTTCACTTTGACAACAAAAGCAATGATTGGGTCACGCAGTAATCCTCGAGTCAACTCACAACTAAACTAGGCTAGCAACCCATGACTGGCGAGCATGCTTGCTACTTAATGTCATTCATTGCTGCATGAAACGGTATTACTAGACCCTAACAATATCATAATTAATCTAAAGTTAAGGGTAGATTCAAATATTTCGACATAAATGTGGGCATCTTCACCCCTAAGTGTTGGTCCCACCAAGCAATGCCTTGAAGCTAAGAATGTTATGGCCAGTGACTAGACCAAGGCACATAGGAGAAAATTCAGAAAATTGAGGTTACATTGCTAAGTAACTAAAAAAATTGAGGTGGAATGATGAGCCACCCATGGGGATGCACCTCATGTATGCCTTCATTGAGGTTGGAAAACCAAAGGAGATTGGCAACACCATATGAAAAACCGTATGAAAACCTAGTGCACCCCTTTCAAAAGGAGGCTAACAATACTAACCATTGGACTATCATGGGGGTAGTGTCATTGCACTTTTAATTTTGTTCTATTGTTCTTGCAACAAGTGGATTTCCATTGCAAGAGGCTACAAATGCAATCAAGAAAACGGAACCTCAAAAGGAGTCGTGTTTGAAGGCTTGTTTGAGATGAAGTTTTTGTTTCATTAGGTTAAGGTAGATGACCCTAAAAGTGACACTTTCAGTCATTTTCTCTATTTCATGAAAGTTTAGTATTTTGTAATTTTTGAAAAAAAAATCCAAATATTCTCAAAACTATGAAGGGTCTACAAAAAAAATTCAAAACATAATAAATTTATGTGTGACCTGCAAAAGTTTGCAAAACCTTTTCAAGAAATGAGTTCTTTAATATCCACTAGGGGGTTCTATTAATGTTGAATAATTAGGTGAGAATTGTCACAAAATATACCTTATTGTAGTGAGAGTTTTTAAATCAATGAAAGTGGTATTTCCCTTTTGTGGAACACTTCTTACAACACCTCGCTGAGCAGATAGATCCTATATTAGCCACTGTGATTTGGCAAAGTTGGTGCTCTTCTTAAAGTGTTCTTACCTCCTACTTACACCACCACTATGATAGGTCAATGTCATTTATTTGCACTTAATGTTGCACATGAGTAGTTGCTTCTAACAATGGCTTGCTTGGTGACATTGTTGCACTCACTTCTTAATGGTTCAGAGATGAAAAATAAATGTTGCCCAAAAAGCATGGTGTTACCTTTAGGCTCAAATCACCTTACTACGCATGTCATAGGCATAAAATTCTTCAATTCCCTCCCACATGTTTGGTGGGGTCATGACCTCATACTTTTGATGCTAGAATTGCTTAAGGAAGGTTGCATCTTGGAACATCTTGAAGGAGAGGCCACACACATTAGAAATGTCACTTTTGAACGGAGTTTGATAAACCAAGATAAAAGAAATATGACCTTGACATGTGCCTAACTTTGAGGAGCTTGCTTTCAAGACTAATCCCTCTTTTATTGGGTATAAACATCCATTTTCAACTCTGATCCAAAATGGTGTTTCTTGGAGCCTCTTTAATTTGAATCTGAAGGGTTATGAAAACCTACTGCAAATGTAAAATTCAACTAGGAAACAAACATGACATGTTTTCTATAGCTTTTTTTTTTTTACATAAATTACTTTTAAAATGATTTGGCGACAATTAATGATAATGTTGTATGTTCCAACCATACGTATATAGTCTATAAAACAATTAGTTGTGAGTTACTTACATGTGCAATGCCAAACCCGAATGGTGTATTCCCTTTTACATTATGCGCCTACGTACGGATACATTGGTGGACCATATTATTTTGCAGGCAATCGAAACATTTCCAATCGTGAGCCATTGTATAAGATGGTGCAACTGTCTAGCAAGATTTCATTTAAAGATGTCTCATACATTGCATGTCTTTTGAGGATTGTACTAAAACCTTATTGGGAGTACTACCTTAATCATGCTAAGTTTTTTTTCTTTTTTCCTTGATCATTATTTGTTATCATATCGCGATTACGTTTATTAATTTGATCTTGTCATCCGATGAAAAAGAATTCATTGACAATCATAGATATAAGGACATCCCAAAAATCATACTAAGCTCATCGTAACACCACTAAAATTTGTGTTGCTCCTAGACCCCTTGTAATCTTGCATTCGGTTTACATTCAAGTTCGTGGCTTTGATCAAGGGCGAAGCATCCCTTATTCATGTCAATCTACATCAACATCAACTGTCATGTCAATTTCACAAGCGTGTTAAGGTAGACATGTTTTAAAATCTCACATATACATAGTCTAGACACCTATAATTGAATGGTATGTGGTAAGGCCGGATCTAAGAACGAACACTAAAAGACATGTGCTTGAAAGAAATTGGTTTATATACTCAAAACATGCTAATCAATCAAAACCCAACACATCGACATGTTTAGAGGGACCTATATATGACCAGTTATTGGGTACGAGAATGTTCACTTTGACAATGAACGAGATATTCATATGAGCTCCGAGAAGAATGAGGAAAATGGATATGACCTCGATTTTACCATCTCATCCCAATCGCGTGTTTCAAATTCTAAGAGAAGTGGGCTAGTTTGAAGAAAAAAAGTAACCATTTAAGACCCATCTACATTACATGTGTTGGAATTGTGTTGTTTGAGTCCATGTTTTCATACCGAAGTGTAACTAACGTACTTGCACTCCATGATGCATGTGGCACAGAGTGCAGTAGCAGTGTGGCCTTGGGAATCGACCACACTATTTTCGTCGAAACCGGGGGCTGGTCACTTTTGCAACACATCTATAAGTAGAAAGTGCCAGTTGTGAGTGATGGCAGTACTAATTCAAGCATAACATTATTTAAGAACATGTAAGCGGTGAGTCTGTGTGTGCCACATACTTTTGGGGTTTGGTTCGGAGCACTTTCTCGAGAGGTTCGGTAATAAGTCACCTACGAGGGACAACTTAACTATGTGTAAGGTATGTGGGTGTTATTTGGTTTGTTCTTCGTATTCTTCAACTTCTACCAACTGGAATTACACAACCGAGCTCGCGTTGCATTAGCAAGTCTACGATGAAACATCTGCAAAAATCAGATTGAAGATCGGATCTCCCCTGATTAAGTTATGGTTATTGCAAGTGCATGTTTGTTGTTATTCTTAACTGGATACATAGGTCCTCCCAAGCGTGTTCACTATTGAATGTAGAGTAGTTATTAATATTTGAAGACGTAGTTCAATCTCTTTTAAACATGTGTCTTTATGATGTTTGCTCTTTGATCCTCACTGAACCATATACCTATCAAATATAGGGTCCAATTAGGAATAGGAATCACTTAAGGCATGTCTAGTTTAACTTGTAGAAAAGAAAAGAAAAACCAACATGGAGCAATCCGATGTGAATTTGAGCCTATTGGCCCTATCATGCTCATGAGTCCCCAAGTTGTTGCAAGGTCGCCTACCTTGCAATAGGTGGGATCTTGTTCGACGTAAATTTATATGGTAGAACCATGTAAATGCTTTCTCAACCATGGAATTTATGCATATATTTGTATTGTAGATATGTGTTATTTACACGTTGTTCTCTCCGCACCCACTTCTCGTAGGATATGAAGCACACAATTAGTGCGACTTGATTAACAAATCCAAATTACATTCGTAGCATTTGCATGACCAACTTCACGGAGCTCACATGAATGTCTTGTTTATTGTCAAAATGGAGGTTCTTGTGCTCATTAAGTGTTCATATAGGTATCCTCAACATTTTAATATTATTATTGCCAATGAGCATAGGATGCTCAACCTACACAAGAAATGAAAAAATCATACATTTTGTCATTGTGGTAAGAAACATTCAGAATATTGTGGAAGGTTAGTATATTAGTGTGGGGCAACCTAATTGCACATGTAAGTGTAGACAATCCCTCTTTCATGCCCCCCCCCCCAAATATGTTCACTAAGGACTCTCAAATGATTAAATGTTTGAGCACAAACCGTAGAGGGCTCTCAATTTTGACACAAAATGATTATTTCCCCTCAAACTTTACCACGTGTCATGCTCACATTCGCCATGACCCACTTGTATTCCATGTGGAAACTACATTTCAGCACATGTGAAGACAAAATAAGGAGCCCTCTACGATCCAATCTCTCTAATTGAGCATGTGTCTTTTACACATAGAGTCATGCCATATGAGGAAAGGAATTAAAATTAGGTTATACACCATTAGTTATGATTGTCGGTCCCACACTATTTTTGAGGATAGACATGTTGCAGATTGTGCCACATTTTGGGGAAGAGTTCTCGGGCAATATTAAAAAAATTCATATTGTTGTGAGCACGTTGCTATTCAAGAGAATGCAAAGTGGTATAAAGTTGAAAACTGATTCAAGGAAACCCAAGTTCTTCTAAGTTTTATTTATTTTAAAAATGAAGTTTTTTTTTTTTTTTTTTCTCTCTCTCCATATTACATCCATAACTTGATCCATATGCACACATGTATAGACCATTGTATATGAATGAATCTTAAGCTTATGTTGTCATTATTGTCACTGCCACAATTCGTCTATTTCAACATAGGGTATAAGCCACCTCTGCTTCATGCCCATACAATTAAGGATGGGAGATATTGTGAACGGATATTGCATATCAATGTAAAAACATGTTGGCATTTTTCTAGTTATAATTAAAAAGATTTTCATTATTGATGACATTATTCTTATTGATAAGTTGAATGCAGTTGAAGAAACATATGTAGTCAAGTGAATGTATTACAACAGATTGAACATAAGAATGGCAATATTATGGCCCAATACACTCTATCTAGCATGAAGGGGAAATTCTTGGGCAACCTAGGACTGTTAGGCCTTTATTCATGGCGGTGACATTACATTATACATTAGCTTAACAATATTCACTTTTGTATTTGATACCACACATTGTTCATGTAATGAATTGTTGACCACATGTTCAATAATGGGATTCACGATAAAAAGTGGCAGCCAATGTATCTAAACGCATTTGTCTCCTCCAAAATGTCTCCTATGTGCTTTCAAAAGGACTTGCCATGGATGGTCAATGAAATTATCCTATGTAGCAAGTTGAAATCATACTGAAAAATTTACAAATACGTGCCCATTTTGCAATTGATCCCATACCCTTTGCACTAAGTTTGGCCCACCAAACATGGGAGGACAACTAAAGAATGTCATAGACTCACATACACTAATATTTACTTATTTTCTTTAAAATTTTCAAAATTTGGGCCCAATAACTAACAATATTTCAATATCATGAATGGATGCTAATAGCCACAACTAAGGCAACTCTATCGTCCTTTGTCCTTTGCATGAATTTGGATGACTAGTCCATCCCCTAGTTGTAGTTGGGTGGATTATAGTATGTGGCACCTCATGTATTCCTTGGAAAATGGAACCTAAAACGTGACTTGCAAGGCAAACACATAGTTGATAACGACTTGATTTATATGAATTCCTTATGAAGCAATCTTGTTTATATCAAGGAGACATTCCATCTAGATTCGCATCCATGTGGTGGTTGTCCCCAATAACCACGTGGTCTCCAATAAGTTTATATCTTGAAGTTGTGATTAATAAGAAGGATTCTTACTTGTCTCATGGTCAAAAACAATGACAAGCATGCTCAATATGTGTAGACTCGAGTGTCATAAATATGTTTGATGAACTTACGTATGATAATCCAAATTCTCATTACCTTGGCCCACCAAACTTGTAAGTTTGAGCTTGAGCTCAAGTCATGTATGGTGGCCCCTTCAAGGTAAAAGAAGACGATGGTGGAGGTTTGGCTCCTCCTACTTTTGGAGCAATTTTCAACTTAACTTGTAGCTAGTTATAAGACTTGAAAATTTCTACAAGCTCAGTTTTGAGCTCGAACTTCAAAATCAATCCCAAGGTAAACATGAAGCAACGTTGAGACAAAGCTCCATCATCTCAGGCATACGCAAGGGCTCAAATGACTTACCTTGGCCTACCAACTTGTAAGCTTCAGCTCAAGCTCAAATTGTGGGTAGTTGGAACAACCCCCAACAACGTAGGGCTGAAATCTAGCCACCCCTAACTCCACAACCAAGATGCCATAGTCACGCCAAGGTGAAATTGCTGCATATGAATGTACCTCTCGTCTATTCACACTGAAAACTCGATCCCATGTAAGTTTGTGGCCAATTCAATTCAAGTGTGCTTGACTCAAGTAATTCGTAGTCTTTAACGCTTATTCCATTATCAAACAAAGTTAAAAATAACCTCTAGGATGCGTAGTACTTTAGGAAATTTTATAACAAGATGAATTTTACAAAAATTCCATAAAATATAAACAAAAAATCCAAAAAATCCAAAAAAAAAATGAATGAGGTTTAAGCTTGGATGATTCTCTCTCAGCCAGAGCCAGGCCCCTGCACGGCAAGGCTCTTGACTGCAACAAGGGACTTGGCATGGCTGAAGGGCCTGGGCATGAATTGATTGATATACATATAACACAATCAATCATCTCCAAAAAAAACTACCCACTGAGGAGGAGTCAGTCGGCTCCACATCATTGTCCTTTGTGTTTTTTTTTTGAACCAAGCTTTTGGCCTGGACAAGAGTATGGAGCTGTCTGTCCAAAAGCAAGCCATTCTGGTTCAACACGTTGTGTTCCAAAGGCTAATTTCCACGCTGGATTGAATATGGTCTTGCCCAATGCGGATATGAAATATTACAGTTTATTCCCCAAAAACAACTGATGTGTGTCAAACTGGACAACACCTTACATTTCTCTCAAAGGAAAAGGAAGTCTCATATATATATATATATATATATGATGTGGGTATATGTGGTGTTTTTCCATAATTGGACACATATACTTGAGTGGTGGAACAAACATCAATAAGACACGTGTTTTGATGAGGTTGGACTGTGTGCTCGTACTCTGGGTCCACTATTCTAAGTTCAAGTATTTAACACAATTGGGCGGGTCTAAGTTTTGTGATCACTCGATGAGAAAGAGAAAAATAATCTTCACTTTGCCTACTCAGATGTTTTGTATCCCAACTTTTGATCTGAAACTTTAAATGCCCATCTTTGAGATTTATAATTTACATGTGACAATGAGAACACCATGCAAATAATTAGGGAATGTCATGTACTACTCCAAATGCACATGGATGATTAATATACATGAACATGTGTATTTTCATTCGGTAGTCAATGGAAACTTCAAGTGCAACATGATTTGAAGTTTGGTGCAACATGTGACAAAATAGTGGTCAAAAGAACCGTAATGGCAAAACGACTACGGTCTTTTTTTACCATGTTTTCTACTAGTGGCTATATGGAAAAACTCTCGAGCCGATCCAACAATCAAAAAGGGTACATACCTTGCTCCCATTTTATATAGAAACAGATAGGGCAACACAATTATGTAACCGGTTTGATACTTGTTTTTCCACGTAGACATGTTGTTGTTTGCCATGTTTGAAAGTGCAAATTATTCACGACCCAATCAAGACCCTCCACTATCCTACCCACCCCTCCCTGCCCACCTCACCACAATTCAACCCTAACAACACCTTCTACACAAACGGGTCATTCACCCCCCCCCCCCCTTCAAGGGGATGGCACATGGAATTACGTTGGCTTTGGTGTTTATTGTGCGTAAAATGACACCCACATTGCAAAAAAGCTCCCATGAAATTCAAATATCTTTCAAGTTGAACTATTTGCCATCGTGTTAGCCCTCCAACACACCCTCCCATTACGCAAAGACATCTATCTCTTTACGGACAACCTCAACAACGTGTATGGCATTGGGGAACCACGTATGCAACCCCACATCCCAAAGGAATCACCCATATCTATTCCTCATTAAAATAATTATATAGTTCATCACCAACACCACACACAAAATTCATATCCAAAAAGTCAGAGCCCACAACATTTTCCAAGGCAATGAGGTTGTAGGTAGTCTTGCAAGGAAGGGATCCACCCTCCCCATAGTCACCCCACCCCCATCATACATACGACACATACCATCCCTTACTGGTGGCATTCCAATCCCACTTCTATACGACACGGTGGCTCCATTAGAAACCTTAGAAAGATCAATATCTAAATACCATACCAGTGCATAAATTACCCACACCATAGAAAACTTCCTATATGCGGACAAATGGCCAAGAAATGATAACATCAACCAAGCCCAATCCAATGCATTATGGATGGCATTTTGGATAGCAGACACACAAGTTAGCCAAGTCCTTTAAATTCCGCTATGCACAATACATGGGCAACCTACAAAAACACATATTATGGCCATGCATTCACTCAAGCATACACACCCTCGCATTGCACCATGTGTCAACATGCGGAGTGTCTTCTTCTTCTTATGCCACTTGTTGAATGTTGGTGCATGCGTCTGCCACATCGCCCGGGAAGGCCAAGTGGAGTGGACCACACTAGTGTAGGTGATGGGAGAACGAATTCAAATTGTCCTCACATCTCCTTTGTGTTATTCCATAATGTCACCAACTACACTAATTCTATAGCATCACGCATCCATGTTAACACTACAAAACTCCGTAATATCACGTGCACTTTGGTTGCCACATGTATGATAATACGGAGGTTAGAGTATACTACACTCTTTGTCCCCTCATAGAAATAGACACATAGCCCCTTTTTCTATCTAAATGCACAAATCGACATATACATGGTCTACGTGTCTCACGACACAACAAAGCCATACAAGATATGGCTAGAATCTTTCTCTCTAGTATCATCACTAGATGTTACACACTCATTAATGTTGGAACACAACACAACAAACCATGCGACAACACTCTCCCCTCATGGCTCTTCCCATGTGATGGCTACTCCCCATGCCACACATGTCTCGCCATATTGAGACTTCACATAATGTGCGTCATTGGAACCAATAGAGAAGCCACCCCTCCCCCTTTTCTCTAGCACTTGGCATGCACATACAACTCATTGAATTTAGCTTCTACCATGATAGGTTACCAGGCAACCCCATCACATCTAAATTTAAAAAAATACAACCCAATGCTAGCCATATTATGCACACTAGGTTGACAAGTCCAACATCTACTTATGATCACAACAAGGGTCAAGGGCGCCATCCGCACACCCAAAATAAGGTCCCATACTAATTTCAAACTACCCGAGCTATCCATCTCTCCCCTAATGAAAAAACTGAACCACATATCCATACATTACTAAACATACCTTATCCTTAATAAACACATATAGAATATCACCAAACCCCCTTTGCATGTGACTCTCATAGTCAACACACCATCAACACCACCCAAGAATCACGATTAATGGGACATCCTCATATTTTCAAAAGCATAGTATTACACACGCTTCATAACTTGAAGCTAACATTGGGAGACCAAAGAGTTTCTTGGCCAAGGACATTTATATCTTCAAAATTGCTTTGCCATGCACAAAACTAACCTAACCCTTCTCTAGTCTATCCACAACCTTTGGAATTGGGAGTCATAAACGATACTAATTGCTTTGTCAACATAACAACATTATGGGCAACCACATTAGGCAACAACAACAACAAGGGCAACAAAACCCCCCTTCAAGCATCAATGGTGCTTGTACACCATGTCACTATCCTCGATCCAACTAGGAATTGTCCCACATGCCTTCTCATAAACTCCCCAATAGAGTTTTGGCTGATCCGATCAAGGATCTGTAGGGCCCTCCTCCACCACAATCACTAAACTTCAAGCTATTGTGCCACGATGTCCCGCCAGATTGAGCTTCAACCTTGCCAATCGGGGACACACACAATGTACAAAGCCAACATCATGATCTTCCTCCCTTGGCCAGCGCAAGCTTGGCTGCGATAAAAGAACGTCAGGAGGAACTATAGTTAGACTCTCCTTAATTGCAATCTCCTCGTGCGTTATAGTAGAGGAGGTTACCTCGCCATCTTCAACCGCATCACACCCCTTTGGTAATTGATGGAGTAACCACCTCCAAGTCAACCACAACATCTACCCACGCCATCTCTCAAAAATGCAAAGAAAATCATGGACACAAGACTACAAACCATTATACGCCCATCCTACTAAGTATAACATGATGCCACTTCTTGGCATCCCAATCCTACAAATACTTACCCATTTAAAAACATGCATGTTATATGTTCACCCACAACTTGACAAAATATCTTGCCAACACCAAACCCTATCACACTCTCTTCACCTCCCTCCCACAACATTAACATAATGCCAAGATAATGTGTGAGGGGAGGGGTCCATCCCATATCAAGCTCAACAATTGGGAATAACGTTTTCTTGCATCAATTAGCATTGTGGGCACCAGAGCCCAACATTTTCCTGAAAAATTACACCCATACCCAGACCATGCCCATCAGCAGCGACCTATGCCCACCCATGCCCACCCATGCTATTCAAATTGCGCCCATGTATTCAAAAATTATGTAATGTGTATTACCCGCCTACACCAAGTATTAGTTGGATTGGACAAATAAAAGGTCGTTCACTATCGTTGGCTTCAGCCCAGAGCACTTCTTGGTTAGCGTATTCCATGCATCTGAGAAGTTTGACTCCGATTTGGAGTTGGATGTAGGGATGCACAAACTGGAACGCGCCACGCACGACATGATGGGGAATGTGGGGGCTCCTTTCAGCTTCCACACTACTACAAAACACGTCTTTTATTCCAACACCTACTTCACTACATGTCTTTTATTACTATAAACAGTGATTGGAGGAATTATAGAAATCCACATGGGCTCATTTGATGTCCGAATTAACTTTGCGGAGTCATAGTAGTGAAGTGGGACAACAATTCAGTTGGGAACGCTCTTGTAAACGTGTTTGGGAACGTCCAGTAGAACGTGCATGACTGTGGATAGTGAAGTGGTCCACATGGAGAGAATGTTAAGTCCAATTGTCATGTGTTTCAGGGTTTTAGATAGAATACTCACAAAAAATGACCCGTTAGTATGTATGAGTGTGTGAGTGTGTGTGAGTGTGAGGGAGTATGTGAAAGTATGAATGAGAATGTGTTTGAGAGTATAAATGACTAGTGTTACTACTTATAGTATTGTAACTTTGATATGTGTAACATATAGTGGTTATAACCTTATATCCAAAACATCATTGATTGTTTTGTAATGTCACGTTTTTACTTCAAAGTGTTTCTTGATGACGAGAGTAATTATAACTCTCTTGAGTTTTGCTTAAGAGAGAGAACTCTTCTCTTTGATAGTTAATCGTTCACTTGTAATGACATCCAACAACTCACAAGAATCTTAAAGGTAAGAAGTTTCAATAACAATTGTTGTGAGTAGTTAATCAATCAATCTTTGTTAGTATCAATAAAATCTTTGTTACTATCCTTACAATTTACTTAAAAAATTGAATATGAGTAAGTTCAACTATCATCCATAAGTCACATAATATATATAGGTAGTTTATATTGAGAAGTTTCTCTCAATTAATTGTATCTCTTTCTTAGTAATATTTAAGAAGTTTTACTCTCAATTTAATTGAAATATGCATGCAAGTCTTATCAACTCAATCTTAATCACTCTATCACTTTAAATTTGGATAATTCCCTTTTGAGGAGTTCAATGATAACTTCCACTTTTAAGAGACAATTTTGTTTCCTTCATTCACGTTGTATGAATTGACGTTTGCTTCATCATAACAACATCTCTCAAAGTTCCATTGATTCTCTGAATATCTTTGAGCGCTTTGTTCTCACCCTCACACACTAATCTTTTGAGTTCTTGCTCAAAAGAGTCTACTCTTCTCTCGGTTGCTTAATCACTTAAGTTCCAAGTACCGCTTAACAACTTGTAAGTCCAATTGAGAGAGAGAGATAGATCACACATATTTGTGGAAAAGATAGTATATTGCAAAAGTACTCCGAGAGGAGAGATACAAAAGGAACTCAAGTGTTTTTGACACTCAAATTTAAGATAGCTTCGTCGTATTGAAAATGAGGTGTAGTCTCCTAAAAATGTTCCCTTTATATAATCTTTTCTTCATAACCCAAAATCTATATTTAAAATGGTTGTTAACTCCACTTTCCTAGATAACTACCTATCTCCGACATAGGTAGATGATATCTATTATAAACGGTTATAACCGTTTTACCACTCTAATGTTCGTCTTTCTAAGATTTCACTATATCTTTGTCGTGGCTACATTCCAAATCATTTTTGAGAATCCATCAAATCTTCATATTGATTGATTTAAATTCTAATGATCATACTAGTAGAATGTACCATATTTCTATATACTCCTTAATACTTATATACTCCTCGTAATTGCTTAAATATTCTTCTTTCATAATTGTCCTTGAACAAAATCTCGTATACTCATACTAATGGAATGTAATCCTAGTCCTATATACTTTCTAATATCCCTATATACTCCTATATATTCCTCATATAAGACCTTTCATACTTACATAGTGATCTTCTATCTCTAAGTTCTAAGTTTCCTTCACTAGGCCGTTGGGACCCATTGCCGTGGATAAGGGGCCCTATAACCGCGCGACTTCCTTGTATATCTGTGGAAAGGGGGCCTAAAACCGTGGCCCAGGGCTCTCCGAGTTCCTCTTGTCTTCGGTGCTCATTCTTCATTTCGATGGTGATTCCTTTCTCCTCTTGGTGATGTATGTTGTCGTTGGCTTCTCCATTGTGCCTTTTTTCTCTCTTATAATGTTGTTACTCAACAAGTGTAAGTGTGGATATGAGAGACAAGCCAAAAGTGAGGAACTTAGAGTGTGGAACCCAATATTTGCAATATTAGGGTTTACCATAAATGTGTGAGGAAATAAATGAGAATGTATGTATGACTATGAGAGTGCTAGTGTGGATATAAGAGATAAATAAAAAGCGAGGAACTTGGAGTATGTAACCCCATGTCTTCACCAAATCCAATGACAAAGATATGTTTATGTATTTGTGTGAATGAAAATGTGTATGTGTGTGTGAATATATGTGTGAGTGTAATATAAGAATGTTAGTGTGGATATGAGAAATAATCCAAAGGTTAGGGTTTGGAATGTGTATCCTAATGTCTTCACCAAATGCATTGACAAAGGTATATGTATATTTGTATGAATGAAAATGTGTGTGTGTGTGAATATATATATATATATATATAAGTGTAATGATAAGATTGTTAGTGTAGATATGAGAAATAATCTAAAGGTTAGGATTTGGAATGTGTAACCTAATGTCTTCACCAAATGCATTGACAAAGGTATGTGTATATTTGTATGAATAAAAATGTGTGTGTGTATGTGTGAATATATATGTGAATATAATGATAAGATTGTTAGTGTGGATATGAGAAATAATCCAAATGTTAGGGTTTGGAATGTATAACCTAATGTCTTCACCAAATGCATTGACAAAGGTATGTGTATATTTGTATGAATGAAAATGTGTGTGTGTGTGTGTGTGAAAGAGAGGACCTAAACCAAAGTGTATACGTCTGAGTGAAGACGAGAAATTAACTTTGGAGGCCGGTGCAATGCTGCAGAAAGGTTACGTTCTCACGAAGGGGGGTTGCATTATTCTGAGTGTTTATGCTAAGTTATATTTTTATGTAACTATAACTCCACATGATGAAGTATCACTGTAGCCAGTATACAATAATGGCCATTGTCGTATTTTTTTACTACCCGTAGTCACTAACGCTTACTACGTATAGTTATTGGCCTGCAACATAGTTGTCCTATATTACTAGAAGCAGTAATGTGATAGCCATAAAGCCGTGGAGTGTTTAGACATTAAAGATGGATTTCAAGAGATATACATTTATGTAAGAAGTGGTGCATACTAAAAACCAGCTGTAGGAAATTCTAAAACTAGGAAATTCTAAAACTTTCGGCCATGTTCGGTAGAACTAACATTAATGTCATTCTCTATATTAGTTTACAATGCATTAATCAATGTAAGGCTAAAATGGTTGAATAAACATTGTATAGAAATTGAGGTCTAGCCCATCAAAAACATTACTGCACATAGTAAACATTACTGCACATAGTAAACATTACTGCACATAGTAAACTTTACTGCACATAGTAAACACTACTGGACATGTCATAGTAAACATTACTTGACATAGTAAAGAAAAACTGACATAGCAAAGTAGATATGACGACAATGTAACTTTAGTACTTTGGATTGAATATTTCTTTGATTTGCAAATATCAAAACCAGCAAAATAGTGTGATTCGTGCTCAAAATTTGGAACAGTAACATATGTACGTGGGAATTGTGCAGACTACGGGGGACTTGGTTTACCTGCGTGACTATGATTCTCCGGATTCGAAAGCGAAAACCATTGGGAAGGGTGTAGTTCAAAATGTAGCAGGTGGGATGCTGCATGGGAAGGTGATTGGCAATGGTTATGTATCATTGGCCGTCACGGAGTCACTTGAAGACGACTATCCTTTGCTCGAACCTCTCACTGGAGACGACCCTCCAGTGACTACTATTGGCAAAGCGAAGGGCCATTACATTCTTTGGTCAAGCGAATGTGTAAATTTATGTGCGGCTACGTGAGTGTGGAGTGGATTTGTAGACCTAGGTTGATTTGCAGACATTTGGAATTCAGTATTTACCATTGTTAGAAGCAATTTGTGAAACATTCATGACACTATTGGATGAATATAATTTGGTTTTTGAACTAAATGATCATGTTTGCGATGATCCTCGTATGATAAATATCAATATATTGTTAATGCCATAAATTTATGATTATGTTGAGTCAGCCGCATGTTACTAGTTGTAGTAAACGCGCACAGTTGCAGCCTAATCATGACACTTAGCGCAGTCGATATTCACTGCAGTACCAGTAATATACATTAAAGACATGTGAAGACCACATAACCTCACAACGTACAACAAAATACCAGAATTTGTTGTCTACATTACGTTACATAGTAATATAGATATCACGACTTCAAGTAAGAAATATATGCCAACTAAATATGTATTCACTCTTGGTAGTCACAGACACTTACTACGTACAGTTACACATACACTTGGCAATATCATGTATACTTCATTTCTAGTAATACACAAAAAAGACATTCGTGAACCACATGACCTAACAACGTAGATCATAAACCACTGGTTGAGGTAAACATCACTCCAGACAATGATGTTTACATGACGACGTGAAGTAAGAAAATATGCAGTTGTTGTATGTATTTACTACCTAAAGTCAAAGAAGCTAACTACGCAACGTTATTGACTACCCAATTGGTTGTCCGCGATTACTATATGTATACGCATTTTTCATTGTATTACTTTGTTCAGTGAAGTAAACAAAACCTTACATGACTAGTGCCCGTGATATTGTATTACTTTGTTGAGTTATATGGACGTGTGTCGTATCTTACTTATATTGCCAAAACATAGTGAAATAGGACATGACTCTATGAAGTAAGGCACGCGTCGCAAGTCCAACTTCACTGCCATTGGGAACGTATCCATTGGGAACGTCCTGTCCGATATTCCTTTACTGCTTGTCCGGAGCGACTGGTCGTTTTCCACGTCAGTAAAGTCCTGGTTTTCTCACTTGTATGAGTTGGAAAACCCAGTTGTAAAAGACGTGTTTTGTAGTAGTGCCATCACAAGAGAATACTGAATTTAGCAGTGGTATCCCGATTCATTGGCAATGCTAAGCTCACCACTGCAATGATCTCATTTTTTTCGAGATCAGTGACCTTGTATGTCTCATACATACAAGGAGAACAAGAAGAAGACACACCGAAGGATGGACTCACCTTACTGGGTGAAGGTGATTCGGTGCTCTTACCCTCGAAAGCATTGAATGAGAGCTCATTCAATGACCCTTCCAATATGCTTTGCTTTAGCCCATGCTCACTCATGAACAATAATATCGCACCCATGCTCACCCAAAACCCATGGGCATGGGTGAGCATGGGCATGGGCACCCAATGTAGGGCTCTGGTGGGCACACAAGGATTTTGGCCTTGGCCCTTCACATAGGACAAAGTTACATCCACCCCCCAAAAACACACAATCTCAACATCTCCACCACAACCCCCCCCCCTCAACCATATACAAACCACCCAACACTCCCATCCTCCCACATATGCAGTCCTACTCCCCCCAGTGCCCCAAAACCACTAATTTAAACAATCCCAAATAAACATCCCACCAAATGAATCTTATTAAAAAAGTTCTTTATTAGTCACCAAGCCCTCCTATCTACATGTAGGCAATATTTTTAGGCGGACCGGAATGAGATAAACCCATTCAACAAACCCTAGAAAAAACATGCCTTTAATCACATCGGTAGTAATTACTCCCGAAATTCATTTTATTTTATTTTATTTATGCTTCCAAATTCATCTTCTTTGATCTGAACTATAGTTTGCCCGCTATATATCTTAGCATTATAAGTGTGAACAAATATACAGGGCATATTGTATAATTTCCACGTGAGATTTGACATGTCTCAAAGCAATATAAGACTGCCATGTGGCAAAATCTCGAAAAAAGTTATCTTTGATGAAAGCTGAAGCAGGAAGCATTTTACTGTATTTCACTTCTGCTCTGCTTGCAAATCTTGGAAAGAACTTGATGAGCACAAGTAAATTTGGATTCTGTGTAGAGAAGATTTATGACACTGGAGGCTGTAGTGATAAATCTATTTCCTTGCACACGCGCTCCGAAATGGTAACCTGCCGTGAATACATTGACAATAGTAGCTTGCACAATATGTCGTAGTGTGTACTTGTAAACCATAGACAAAGATAACCATTGTCTCTGATTTTCGTATATTTGAAGCTTCAACCTTTGCATCAAAATTTATTCATATACCGAGAAGTGACGGCCTTTTGCAGGTCTGCATCAAATTCTGCAGTTTCAAGGACGTTATGCAAGTTTCTGCTCCCCTGAACAAACCATCGTCGTAGCCTGCAATTTTCATTAAGAAGATACCAAATGAGTTCCAGGAGGCACATTAGACAACGGATCTTCACATTAAACCCTCAAGCAAGATCAGATCTTGAAAGAGGTGATGTGTTCAAACATTGTCATCAGGAATTCACTACAGCAATCTTGTCAGACCTCACCTTCACTTTGTTGAAGCTGCGCAATCTGTCATACAAACTCCACGTACGAGGCTGGCCAATCTGTGCAGACACCCAACATATAAGTTATATCCTATGGAGCTTCAAGCTTCAAGAAGATGATGTCCAGCTTCAGCCCCCTTCTCCAAATTTACGGAGAATATTTCAAGGCAAACATGTGCAGATATCCCAGCCATCTTTAGCAAGTGTTCAGACAATAGCTTGGTTTTTACTTCCGAAACATGCATTGCAATGGTAATGTAAGTTGATTCGAGTTGATAGAACTTGTAAGAGGAAGCCTGTCAAGAGAAATGCTTGCTCCAGAAAACAAAGTTCCAGCCATGTGCAACCTTGAGAGCAAGTGTTCCCAAGTACAATCGTTTTAGGTCCGTTGAAGATTTAGCGTTCACCATCACACCCTAGATCACATAGGCATTTCCTCAGAGCTCCCAATTTCCCATTTGTAAAACAAATCAGATGCATGATAGTAAAATTGCCGGACTTACCTGTCAGTGTTCTCCATTTGCTAGAAAATCCGCCAACCAAAGGACTCTGGTGCACTGTTTATTGACACCTTCATATCCACTTGTCTCCCCCCTGATACTGGAGAGATGGTCATGTGCATGTGCATGAAGGCAGATTTGCATCTCAAACTTCTCGGAGGGAGGTTTAGGGTTTGGAGCTACAGAAACTCATTGTAAAGAGAATTGCGATCTTGGAGATTCGGCTCGTGATTCGATTAGGAATGACGTGAAGTCAGTGGAATGTGTTTTCCAAAGCTCCATCGAATCTTCACAACTCTCATACATATTCTTTGCAGTTATATTTGAAGCTTAGCTATGCTTTTGTTGTTATTGTCGGAGATAAAATCGCAACAGAGATGGAATCGCAACGAAGGTGTTGTAGATAGTGATTGCGCTTTAGGGTTTAGGGTTTCTGCAACAGCAAGAGTTCGAGCGTTGTATGGCAGTGTAGTGAATCACCTCTGGAACTTTAAGTTTAGGCCTCACAATGTATGGTTTCCTCACAAGTTTTGAGTGAAGTTGTTTTCCGACATTAAGCTTGTTATTGAGGATTTGATTCACGTACTCTAAGTTCGAGCAACTCTACATGCTCCAACTCACTGTAAACCCGGGCCAAGACAAGTCGCACGGCCATCCCTCGCAGGTGTCAATTCTTTTTAGAACAAGTCCTCTGTGAAGTTTTCCATCAATAAAGTACGCATGTGGAGACGAATGTTTTGCAAGAGGGGGCAAGGTTTAGGGTAATTGGGGTTCTCGCTCCTCCGACAGAAGATTTGAGTGAAATTGTTTTTCCTACATTAAAGTTGATGTTGAGGATTTGATTCATGTACTCTAAGTTCTCGTACTCTACATGATTCAATTCGCTGCAAACCCGGGCCGAGACAAGTTGCACGGCCATCCCTCACAGGGACAATTCTTCTTAGAACAAGTTCTCTGTGAAGTTTTCTATCGATAAAGTATCTATGTGAAGATGAATGTTGTGAACAAGAGAGTACTTAGGGTTCTCTCAAGACTCCTCAACTTGTAATATGAAAGTTTCTGACTTCTACAGTAATTGCTTTGTTTGGGGTTAAGGGTATGGTCCCAAATTTCCTATTTGGATTGCCTTCCGAAGAATTTTCCTCAGACACAAAGTTCCAGGTAGTGACGATGAACTCAGGTTGCATTACCAGGAAGTGACTTCAGGTAGTGATGAGGAATCTAGGAAGTGAAGATGAATTCAGGTTGCATTTACCGGGAAGTGACTTCAGATAGTGGCGAGGAATTAGGGGTTGCATTACCGGGAAGAAGCTGGAGCACGTAAAAGGTGCAGGAGCTGAGAGTTTTGCCAGATTCAAGAATCGACTCAAACCCCGTACGCACTCTTTGCAATTATATTTGATGGTTACTTCTGCTCTTGCCGTTAGTGTCAGAGATGGAATTGCAACAAAGTGGTGAGGGTCTTGTAGATCTGGACAGCCACAACGTTCTAGACATTGTTCCAGAGACACGAGGGATTCGAGCATTGTATGGCAGGTGTAGTGAATCACCTTTGGAACTACAAGTTCTGGCCTCTCAACGTATGGTTTCTCCCCCTGACAGAAAATTAAGGTCAAGTAGTTTTCCTACATTCACATCACAAAGTATTGGAGGGTTGCACAATAACACTGTTCAGTTAGATTTGAACATCCCTGAAGACCTTGGGAACCTGGAAGATCAGATCATTGGTGCCACTAACACATATCAGGTCGAAAGTAGTGACGATGAATTCACGTGTACCGGTGGTGGGGGCGTTGCTGGTTATTGCAACATACCTCATACTAGCGTCGAAGTCCAAGCTTCCAGTGATTGGGATGACGAACCTCATCCTCTACCTGACTTCACATCTGTAACCTTTCAAAATGCATCTGGAACCTTTTAAACCCCGTATTAACAGTCCACGTGTTCTCTTCACATCTAGGTGTGCATTTGGTCCTGAAGATTTTTCTAATGTTGTAGCACCAGACATAAATGCTATGTTATTGATTACACAGAAGAAACGGAAATCAAAACCTCACCGTAAGCCGAAATTGTCCAAGGCTGAACGAGCTGCTGCTACAGCAGCAAAAAAAGCTACAAAGGCAGCCGAAAGAGCTGCTGCTGGAGCTCAATCCCTTTCCGATGATGCTTTTGCTACAGTTGGAGTGCATCATTCAGGATGTCCACCAACAAAGAAGGCATTCTTTCCCCCACTGATTCTCATTTTCGATTTATTCTCTTAAACACTATTTCCTAATTTGTTAATACTATCAGTCACAATATCTTTCTATGGCAGAGGCAAAGAAAGTCAACAACTGCAAATCGAGATACGATGCTGACATTTCCTCCAGCTACAACACACCTGCATTTTGCACCAGAAGGATATGGAATCGAGGACTGTCATCAATTTTCCAATCCCCCACTTGAAGTTTCTGAACCTGCAAGTAAAAAGGCACATTTCAGCATATAAAGTTTTTTTCTTCTTAATTTTATAACTTTGAATGTGACAATGATATTCATATGTTTATAGCTTATTTATTTACGTAATGCAGCGTCATGCACCATCGAGGTTGTTGGCACAGTAGGTCTTGAATGTCATGCACTCCTTGGCCTCCCTTTCTTTCCTTGACCAATTTACATGGACCTGAGTTTGACAGCCAGACTACCATTGCAGTATACTCCATGTGCACATGTTATTGAATTCAGATGTGTGTCAAGTCATGGTGGTAAAATTGAGGATTATGACACTGGATTGGGACTACAGGGCCAAATCAAAGCATGTCTGTGCGACCAACCTCATTCGGAAAATAAAGTAGAAACCAAAGGTAAGCATTATCAAGTGCTCTGGCTTTCCCGCGTTCTGCTATTTAGAGCTTAACCATACCTAATATTTAACTTCGCCTCTCTAAAGTTGGTACAGGCTGAAATTGCTCTGAAGGAAGAACTGAGTTGAAAGCCAGTAAGATTGGCTTTAATTCTAGAATCCTGCTGTCTTAGTATTTTTTGTCTGTAGTTGCTATGTTAGGCACGTACGTAACGGTCTAGGGATTACGGCATTGAACCGAAAGGCGAAAATTGATTCTCGGGTTTAGTTAAGCGTTGCTGAGGGGCACTGTCGGCAAGTAATTGCATGTAACTTGTGTCTCATAGTTGAAACTGGATTCTTGATTCTCGTCGACCATTGATTAATGCAATCGGTCATGAGTAAGTTATTTTCTCTGTCGTCTGAAGCACGTCATGCTCGGGTCAGTAGGTCAGTCTCCTTGAAATGAATCTCATGCGTGTGTACATGCCACTTGGTTTAAAGTACCAACTGTAATTTAAGAGGCACCCTGAACACCGTGATCGTTCACATCTGTACAGGCTTCGATTTCAAGGAGAGTTGCAATAAGCAGATGTAGAAAAAGGGAGAGAAGGAGATATCGATTGGTCTTCACTGGCTATCAATCAGTAGAAGAAAAAACACCTTAGGTTAAACTGCACCATCTCAATTACAAGTAATTACTTTCGATTCCGTAGTCATGCATTCCCATATCTAGACCACTCGGGTAAAGTTCTATTAATTTTCCTGAGCAGATTTGTCAAGAACCAAGATTTCAATGCTGGAACTACCAAATTGAAGAGGCTTGAGCAAAGAAGACAATATGCAAACATATGAAATTGCACACTAATGAGATTCTGTTAGAATCTGTCTTCTAGGTATCCTGTGCTCCAATCACATCACCATCACGACGCATGAAAAAGAGCCTCCAAAGTTGCATTACATTCACTCGAAAGGAGAGGAGTTTGTTAAACAAAGATGTTAAACACTAGCACATAAAAGTTTCTTTTCTTTTTGATAAAAATTGAAGACACTAGTAGATACGGCACTTCACTCGTAACACAACTAGGTCTGTGCCCCAGCTGCAACATCTTGTGAAAAACCTCTCAATTTTCTTCAAGAATAATCTCATACATATGGAAGATTGTTAGACACAAAGTGGTAAAAGATGGTGTAAAAGAGTTTGTCCTGGTAATTTTGTTCAAGGTTGGAAGGATGCAGATCCTTGGGCAGACCTCTACATGTGGTAAAGGACTTCTGCAATTTGTACGGAGTGCTTTGCATGAAGTACACAAGAAAATATCACGAACCTGGAACCTGTTATGCAACTTGGAAAGTTCCCAATCAGGAAAGTTGCACACAGCATCTGTTGGGAGTTTTGGATGTCTGGGCGGACAAACGTCCATATGTACATACCCACAAATTTTCATCCTTTCACAAGGTAGGACAACAGTATAGATTATACAAGAAGGAAATGTGGCTTTGACACGAGAGGCTCTGTCCTCTCGTGGATGTTACAGGAAAAAAACTGTTAAAGAAGAAAAGCAACCTATTTACAACCTTTCCAGCATCTCCTTTCATCCTTAAGGAGCCCAAGTGCTGTTACTACGGAAGGGCAGCTATTAGCCTCGCAACGCGATTGTTGAAATTATAGAATCAGACACTTCAAACACATCAATATGCCAAATCTCTTCAGACAAAAGTTTCGTCCTCTCAAAATGGAATCATTCATAGACAAAGTTATGGACGGAAGGTCTCCTGTTGGTTGAGTTGGGTTCGCCAGCGAGCAAGGTTGGTGGGGTTGTCAGCATCAGCCTTGGAGATCCCCCCGATGATGAACTTCTGAATGGTAGGTTCGCCGTTGATGGTCTCTAGAATCTGCGTTGCCGAGACACGAGTGGGGCTGCCTTTGAATCCAAGGTCAAAATGGATCACTCGCCGCCTGGAGTTTCCCGTCGCAAGGCTCTCACCACCTCCTCCGCCGCTGCCGCCTGCAAGGCCAAGTGCCGGCCGGTCCGTGACGGCGATGGTCCACTCGAAACCGTTCGTGGCAATCCAATGTTTGGCAGCTTTGTCTTTATCATTAGTCGCAGCTTTGTCTACTGCCTCTTTGAGGCCAGCCGGAGGGTTGTTGGTGGCGTCGGAGGCAAGGAAGTAGCGATAATCCTTCCATGTTTTGAAGGTGTTGGAATCAGGATTCGCCGCGAACATGTCTTTCTTGACCTCCCCTTTGTTCTGCCAGGTCCCGTCTGGGTGATGCTCAAACCAGTCGATGGTCTCTTTCCACTCGAGCTCTGGGTAGTCGATTCCTTCGCCAGCCAAGCCGCCCATGGTGCGCTTGCTCACCCTGAGCCTCGCGCGCAAATTGAAGACGTGTCCTATTGTGCCTTTGCCCGCGCCACCAGACCGCGAGACTTTGTCTTGCGGAATGCTTATCTCCGCGATCGTCATTTTGGCCTTCAGCATTTTGCCGAGTTTGAAGATCGATCGATATCGTACCACCACCAATCTGTTGGCAGTCTTGAAGCGCAACTTACAATTGATAAGTTGCTTGCTTGAGCTGGTCTCCGAATTCTGCAGTGCCTGCAAATTCCCAAAACACAACTGCTGCTACCTGAGATCAATTCTGACAATACTGTAGTACAACGCCAAATAATTTTGACGCAACCTGTTTACGCTACTTCGATCGAAGCTTCTGATCCCATTTTTGAAGTGATGTGTTCCTGCGCGTCCGTGTTGACTAGTGGATGAAGATATTAAGACAGTCACCTTCTTCCAGAATCTCTTATTGATCTGTGTGCTCTCAAGTTTTCAACTGTGGTTCTTGCCGGTGTACACAAGATTTTTTCAGATATTTGTTTCTATGGTGACCACATGCATTTAGTAGTACGTTCACCCACAAGTATACTAGATTTAAGAATCAAGTCTCTAATAATCTGAGTTCTTAGGCCACCAATCTGAATGGAGAAGGTGTTTTACAATATTAGGCACAAGTTAAATGATATTATGTTTGCATCATTGACTTGGGTTGAGGGTGATGATGATGATGATGTAAGGAAAAAAAATTCCCTTTGCTTGGGGACCCTAGTATCTACTGTAGTGCTACATTGTGCTTTATAAAGAAAGATGACTTGTGCAAATTTGTTCATATCAATTAGAGAAACAGGTGCGTCCTTGATTAGTTGATTCGGCCGTATGTCCAATGTGTAACAAAATATATGGATTTGGAGGTGCAGTATTAATTTAAGAACGACACATGTTTGACCAACAACTTGTAGGGTATTGGTTACAGATGGTCCTTCTATATTTACTATCTTTGGAAATCAAGGTGATAGGGTAGAAGGTGGATGAGTGGAGGCTATAAAAGGAGCTATGAAAGCGTGACATGGAGGGGGGAAGTACATGATGATGCCACCATCTCCTTTTTCAGTCTTCTCATAGTAGCATACTTATAAGTGGATAGTTTGGAAATGAAATGTTTTGAAGTATATAGGTTAATGTCAAACACTTTGTCAAAAATTTCATTTATATTTACATGGTTTTCTCAAAAGCCGTACTTTTCAAACCTTAGCAATTGAAAAATCAAGTCTCGCATGAATATTCTTTTTTGATGCTGAATTAAATTGATTATGGATTTTTAGGGCCCAGATCATTGTATATAGCATGAAGAGCAACCATAACATTAAGTAGCAATGCTAGGAGAGTATCCTTTGAGTACCTGCAAATTTACCTCAACAAGAAGGGAAAGCTTGCAAAGCAAGGGTGAATGAATGGATAATTAATCAAATATAGAAGCTTCAAAAATGTATCAAAGAGGTTTCCAATGCAGGTGTCAAGAGACTTTTCCAAAAAGTGTAACTACCTTTTTGACCTCACCAACTTTCCCGTTGCTTTATAACTACTTAAATTTGTTTAGATCGTAATTTAGCCTAGATTAGAACCTTTATCACCAGTTGACATTAGTTTTGTCCTAGAAACCGAGATAATTAATACTAAGCATTGAAAGTAACTACCCAAATAGATTTAAAATAGCCTAAGTAAAACTCAAACTTAGTGTTACCTTTGCTCTTGAAAGAGCATCAAACTGGCACGTATCGGTTTGATGCTCTTTCAAGAAGGTCAATTCGGGCTTGCTACTTAATGTCATGACTTTGATAAGGATAATCTCTGTCGTAAATAGGTTTACATGTTTTTCTTTTTGTTTTGTTCTCTTCACAACAACCAATCTTCACCATCACTACACCAATTATAGTATTTAGTGTCACATGTGTAATAGTGTCACGTACCCTATTTTGAGGTGTATGCTAGGTTACATGGATGATTAACAACTTCATTATAAGTGTCATCTCATGACACTTGGCTTTCAAGTGTGCTTACTAATATCATGGCATGAGTCTACAAGTTGACTAAAGTGTACACAAATGACACTCACCATTACTATGTTCAAGCATATCTTCCTCTTGCATACTAAAATATAAAACATGGCACTTGTCATTAATATGCTCAAAAATATCTTCCCCTTGCATGCTAAAACACAAGACTATCATCTAACGTATCCCAACGTGCTAGTCTAAATGTCGTCATGTAGATATTTTGTTCACTTAAAAAAATTACTTATGTTAACGAATGGATTTATATTGTTAATTAGTGGGCGTGACACTTTGAGACCTCTAGGCATCTAGTTTAGGCCCTTCGCAAATAGTGTTCATGAAACTAAATTCCATGCTACCTTGCCAATCCTTGCTTTTCTGTAAGAGCCTCACCCTAAACCAAACGAGAAGCCTTCATGTATTGTCTGGGTTGGCTTGAATGAGTCCCTAATTCGATTGGCTACTATTTAGAATAAATCGAGTAGACAATACAGGAAGGGCTAATTATTGCAGACAATAGATTGTAAGCAATCGTTTAATCTTTCATGTCAAATCCGTCGTCATAGACCATACTAGATCAACTTAGTCCTCTGAGGCCATCCCCTTCAAAAATATTGCAATGTGCAATCTGCGACTCAATGGGAAGATACATAGATTCAAACGGAACACTTCACAGGCTCAGAGGATGAAAGGATCGACTGCCCCATGATCTGCTATGCATAGCACGATATGATTCTTGAACATAGCAGAAATCGGCCAAAATGTTCATAATTCGTAAGAATCCAGAGCGTCTGCACTGCGCTTCCAAAGCAAGAGTGGCTGACGATTGCAACTGATTAGCTCGCGGTGGGAAGCTGAAGAGCATGGATTTCAATGCCCATGTAGGAGCAGGAAGAGGAGGATGATTGATGTGCAATTGTGGAGTTGCAAATAAGCTAGAACAGCTATTACAGTGCATCCTTGAACATATGAAGACTCTTGTACCCCAGCCAATTTCAGTGGAGACAGCAATGGCTCCTTCCTGCCTTGGAAGAAGTTCCCCCTCCATTCCTCTGCTGATATTATATGGTTCTGTTTGCTCCTTAATTTTCCAAATCACATACTTGATCACCCAAGAATACTACGCTGCTGCTTTGCTCAGTTGGACAGCATGCTCACAGAGTACATATGCGTGTTTGTGCATTGAATCAATACATCAGGTTGAATGAAGATTGGATGCCTGAAGCCTATATTTTAAGCACAATTGAGAAGAATTTCAAGGATTTAATGTAATAAACTACATGGGGGGCTGAAGATGAATCTCGGCAGAACTTTTGAGCAATGTGGTAACATAGAGAGCTACTAGTGGGATTCAATATCAGATGTTCATGAGTGTGATTGAACACGATTATCTTCATATATTCACATGATGTAGACAGATGTTCTGTACACTACAAGAAAATCTGGAACTCTTTAGTGCCAAAATTATGAGTGTTTCAAGACCAATTTTTTGTGTAAGAAGGTTGGAATCCGTGCTTCTCATTGATGCAATTTTTGAAATCGGTCCCAACCACATTACACCATGCCTGAGGTCGATTGTTTCAAAGGATTGTTTTGTATATTCGGAATAGATGTGGTTTGTGGTTTGATGTGGTCTAAGCCCAACCAAGGAGTGCACCATTTTGGGAAGGTTGGTTCTTGCAATTGGTCTCAAGACCAATGTCAATTTTCAATCGAGAATTTGTGTTTCCTTAAAGATACATTTATGAAGTGTTTTAAGCCGTTTGATTGCTTGAAAATTTGAATGGCTCCCTCTCTTCTCCTCTTCTTTCTCTTGTCCTGCAATGGTCCCCACTCTGTGGCCTCGAGGCCATTAAACATAGGAGAATTAGCCATGATTACAATCTAATTCTAATGAATACTTGAGAACGGTCTCAAGGCTAATAGGGTTGAAATTTCATTGAATCGGCTCCCAAAAAAATTAGTTTGGACCTCATGTGTAAATCAACCCTAAAAATTAACAAATGTTGGTTCCTTAATGACATCCTCGTGTTTTTTATGCATCACTTTTGATATCTTCTTTTAATCCACTTTGTGTATCTTGATTGTTGGGCAATCATTAGTGCAAATCAATATCAACTTGCATTGAGCTATGTTCACCATTTCCATGTTTCATGAAATAAATGGGCAACAATAAGATCTCATTGTTTTTCAATCCTCAGTTCTCACCAACCATCATTCTACCCTCCAACATGATTAAGACCATACATCCTACTGATTGAGTGACTCCAACCCCATGATTCCCCCCCTTATTGTGACGAACTTCATCCTTCCAACACAGTAATCAAAGGAAACCAAAAAATTACCAAACTCTCCCAGAAATCCTCAAATTGTGAGTATGGAATACACCCCTTTAATGGTACTTACAACATGACAAATAAACAACATACACCTTGCAAACCAAATTATCCTACAATCCTAATTCTCGCTACCACCAGCCCACATAAACAAATTACAAAACAAGAGATCACATCCTAGCTATACACTCTCTTCACATTATAGTAATCAACAAGAGAATGCTAAAGAATGACTCAAACCCACCACGCAACTTTTAATTAACTTAAGTCAAAATATCCCAATTGAGCCTCCTTCACATCACCCACCAAACTAACAAAACACACATTAATCACATCAAATAAAACCTCATGACCACATAATAATTTACGACTCTCAATTCTCTTAGTTAAGATTAACCTAACAAGATGTACAAAGACATTAATCCTACAAACTCAGGGGGGCGAACTATAGTAAACATATATGAGTACATGTGAGTGCACAAAAGGGTATTAATTTGGACTTTGTTGTGTTAAGTATGCATATGCTATGCATATTGTATTTCTCAATTACATACATGTATGAAGGCTAGGGCCATCAAAAAATATATATAACATTTGTACTTGTATGACAATGCATACAAGTCAATACTTGTAAGTGATTGAGCTTTATAGTATAACTTGTTATATTTGGATGAAACTAAGATGAACAATTTTATAATTATTTAATGTCTTCACAAGAACCAAATGCTATGCCTAGACCCTCCACCTTGCACCTGTCTTGCACCACATTGGGGTCACAAAGGTTTGCTTTTCTTTGCTTGTGTTGGCCATTCTCCACCCTCTTAGGGGCTTTGGATGGATGGTTGCTTGGGGCTCAAGAAATGTGCATAGACTTAGGTATGGAAACCGATGTTGTCATAGATGGTAGTTGGTGGACATAGCCATGGAAACCTGCAAGAGTTGAGTGTGATATTGATCACACCTTGATTGATGATCCTAGTGCATAAGGTGGTGGAAAAGAAACTTGTAGTGTTGAAAAAAACAAGTCCAACATGTGCAAGGATGTTGTCATAGAGACTAAAGGGGTGCAATTGCAGGTTGAAATGAACTACATGAAGATCTACAATTGCAAAGTGAGCTTTGACATGGGCCTTGGATGTCTTTGTCAATGAACATGAAAGTGTTTGAAGTCCCTCTCAATCTAATAGAAATGTGAAAGAATTGAAATTATTAGAAGTAGCCATTTGTACATGTTGGATCCTTTAATTTTGACATAGAGGCAAATGGCATAAAGAAAAAGAGAATCACGACTTAGAGATTTCATAAACAAATGTAGCTCTCACCCTTGTTAAACCCTCAAGGCTGAGGCCTTAATACAAACACTAGTCATAACTCTAACACTAAAGTCTATCCTACATCACACTATGACTCATTCCTAATTCTAACACTCAAGTCTATCCTACCTCACACTATCACTCCCATAAGCACTAGAAGAAGGTGTCGAACTCTTTGCCAAGAGCCTTTAAATACTACGGATTAGGAAGCTTCACTAGAAATACCCTTAATATACTTACTTGTAGATGTGACACATAAGTCTATCATAATATAGATACAACTAATATAGAAATTCCTACCCCGTCAACTTGATAAGGTGTAGGCCTTGTCGCCAATCTATCAACTTGGACATTGGCAAGCAATGACCACTTTACCAATATCTTTTAGATCTTACCACAAATCCTAGCAACTTACCTACTTTCCACTCCTAAATCTTCACAATGCTAGTAAATCCACAAATTTAACTATAGCATACCCATATTGGTTTTTTTTGCTTTTGCCATATGGAGGGAAAACAAAATTGTGTCATTCACATGTATGGGAATAGTTAGTGCACGTGGCTCCAAACAAGCAATCTCTATGATGTGCACCACAAAAATTGAAGAGTGGTGTGAGACATGTTAGTGAGAAATAATACGATTGTGCGATCCCATAAGGTTGTAGAATGTGGTTGAAGAAGTTTGGTGAGATTGTTACATATGAGTAAGCGAGACTGAATTTAATGGATGTTTTGGGTATGTTAGGGTCAATGGGGTTAAGGTATCAATTTAACCAATTTGGTGTTGAAATTTTGTTTATAGGGTTGTAGGGGGTGTTGGAGGGTTGGTATTAGAATGGAATTTTTGCCATAGCCCAAAAAATCCTTTTGTATTAGAGTTAATCTACTTGATGTCCTTGTTTGTTATATATGATTATTTGGTCTTATGATTTGTGGATTGTTGTGGTGGTGGTGTTGATATCTTGGTATGGGGTTGAATTCATTTGTGTGAATGTCAAGGTGATTTCTATGGCACAAACAATGTCTCTAGTATTCTTTTGTCGAGGTGCCACTGGCCAGTCCGACCCGCCTCTTTTGGTATCAAGTTAAAACTTGTATATTGACTGTGTTCAATTTCCAAAGTGAAGTCCATGAGGACATTTTTGAAAACTGGTATGATACTAGTGTTTATGAATCTACCTTGACTGCTGGAAGGCATCGAAGTAAGATGACAGTTGAATTGAAAACAACTGATGTATGATAATGTCAGTGGAGAGCATGGTTTGATTGAGAGCCTCTTTACTGAAGTGGCCATCGCCAACAAGTTGAGAATGCTAAGTCATTAAAGCTGCATAGGATATCTCATTTGAAGTTTGCACCCAGAAACTAACTCTCTGCACTCCATGCAATCTGGTGTTGAATCAAAATGCCACCAGGTAGGATGAGGATGAAGTAGTTTGTATATCACCCATAGTGCCCGCTACGGGAGATTAACAAGGAGCATAGTTTATCGAAATGAGTGCAGAGCTAATGCAGATCTGGGACACCTGTCAAGCCAAAACAGTCAAACTGCTGAGAACATCATCAATATCATGATGTCATTGGAGTCTCATTGGCAACGGGAGTAACTGTTGATCAGTAATTGTAAAGCAGCCTGGTAAACTGCTTGACTGTAGTGTATACCATCACGAGTACACTGAGGCCCGCACCGATGGCTTAACTTCTGAATGTCCAATAACATTGCTACACCTTTAGGATGGAGAATCTGACTCTCCTGCACCTCCCTTGAGTAAACTTGCAGGTTATATGTTGTCATTTGCTTTTGCTTCACCTCACTTTGCAAGAGGGAAGGTATTAGGGTTGGCAAGCTCATCCAAAATATCTGTGGCAACACAAGATCCTTGCTGGGAATAGCACCCTTAACAGCAACATTCTTGTGGTGCATGGGAAGAGAACGAAGCGCTCTCTGCAGCTCTGAGAGAGAAGATCCATAATGGTTGTGATCACCAACATGTAACATGTGCCAGAGGCCTGCTCCCATAATCAAAACATCGGGGCATACCTGACTCTCGCCAAATTCCGACGCCATGGCCGTCAGATTGGCAGCATACGGTGCCCAGACGAACTTCAGGCGCATCTGTTGTTTCTCCAACATGTATTCGAAGTTGCTGTGGCGCTTGAAAAGCTGAGGTTTCAGCTCTTCGATGGACGGCAAGAGTAGTTCGAGTAGAGCAACAAAGAGGAGACGGGCTTGCGAGTCGCCAGCAACGACGATCCATGTCCCTCGTAGCACCTGGATTGCTTCTTCTCTATCGAACTTTTTGAAATGGCATGGAATTCGAAGCTCTTGTTTCCATGTCCAGTCCCAGTTATCCAAGTCTGTATCATTTAGGGTTACTCTCTCCTCCACATTGACTTCGGTCTTGGAGGACAATCTCTCTGTAAAATATACCTGAGCATTTGTACAAATGCACTATCCATCAATACTATGAATAACCCGGGTGTCTCACCCAAGAAGGATTCAAAAATATTAATCACAAGGAACACCTTTGAGCTGGACTGCATCAAAAGCCTAAAAACCACAGAATCTATACCTCATGCAGCTTAGAGGAGCAATTCAGACCTGAGCTATCCACTATCTATCACAAATGCACTGTCCATCAACACTATGAACTACCGAAGTGCATCGCCTAAGGAGGATCCAAAAGTTTCAGTCACAAGGAACACCTTTGACATGGATTACATCAAATGCTTAACTCATGAAAATCATTTATTCACATACCTCATACAGCTTAGAGGAACAGTTTAGCACGAGCTTGTCCTCGTGATGATTGACCGACGAAGACTCCTGCACGGGTATCCGGGTCGAATCGACGACCAAAGGAGTCACCGAGCGCACGGAAAAGTAGGAAAATGCAAGAATCAAAGTTGCAAGCACGATCAATGCCGCACCACTGAAGAAACCGAGCCGTGTATGCGTCAGGTGGCGAGCAGCCATGGCAGTTGACAGGAACCTAATCCCACGCTCCTGTTTTCCATCAAGCACACCGAGAACAACCTTACCAAATCAAAACTGGTGTGAAGTATACGGGTGTTATTCGGTTACTGTTCTCCATCGGACCCCTATATTGGATTGGTGTGTGGTCCGGCGAGGATAATGAATAAACACCATTAAGCACATGTTTAGAAGAGATTGGTCTACGTCTTCCAATTTTATTATTACTCCACAGTCGACACTGAACACAATCGGGAAGACCTATGTATTCCGTGAAGGAATCAACAAACGTGCACTTCGGATAACCATAGCTAAATCAGCAGAGGTCCGAATTTCAATTTCGATTATATTTCATCATAGAGCTGCTAATGTACCACAAATTCGAAGACGTAAATCTGATCAATAGAAGATGCAAAACAAGCAAAACAAACCAAATAACACCAGCATACCTTAGATCCATACCCTGCATAGCTGCTCTCAGATACTCCGAAACCCTAATGACCTCTCCAAAGCTTCCATCCTCAAGCATTCCCTCATTTGAAGTCGCCAAACAAAAATTTCAACATCTGACAGCATTTGTGAATGGGAGGATCGAGGTATGGCCCGAGATTGTGAGCAGATACGTACACAAAATTGAAGATGATTTGCTTGGGTAAGTTACATAAGTTCCCTACGATTTCGCATCCACAAGTAGGTATTTAATCGAGAAGGCCGGAATGGATGCATTATAGTAAATAATTGGAGCTAGAGGTGATTGATCGAGGAGTCTCGGATCCTTCAAACAATGAATTACAAATCGTTCGCGTAATCTTTGCGGAAGAGGATCGCTTACACCGTGGGAGAATCTATGGCCGCGACCAACTTTCCTTCACACAAAGCTTTCCTTCCGTCACATCCCCTCAAAACAAGAATGAATACATCTCCATCATATCCCCTCCATGTGCACTTGGACTCATATTGTCTTTTTTAATATCATTCGGCTATCAATAATGAGGATTTCACCCTTTTTCATGCCAGATAAGGTATGGGTATTTGTTGTTTTTGTCATGTGGTAAGAGACCCAAGGGTGGTTTATGAAATGGGCCAAATTTTTGCAACCAACCATATCAGTCACATATGTTGTCAATAACCCACTCTTCAAGCAAAGTCCAGTTTCAAATGACTATTGATGTTAAGTGGTCTAAAAAACGAGCCAAATTTTGGTCTAAGTCAAGTATCCAATCAAATTTTGATCATGTGTGCGATAAGATAATACAAGGGTTAAGCACTCTTGCGACTAGCTGCTTGTTTTTTAAATCATCCATCTCTATAGGTATAGCATACAAGAAACCTTCGTACTTAGGTACAATCGCCCTAGTTTTAATCTAGTCTAAAACGGTATTAACCCAAATAATAACTTGGGTATATAAAGATTCTCCCACATTGACATACCCACCAAATATCAATATTTGACTAGTATTACACTTTTGATATCAGTTGGACATGTTTTGTGATAGCATGCATTCATGTATGTACCAGTCCAACATACCTCTAAACATTATAAAAAGAAGAAGTAATGAATGAATACCGATAAGAACAATTTGGAAACTAAGACACCAAAAATCCGATTTAGTGTGGCATTAAACTGATGTGTCGTGTTCATTGGAGTAGTCTACATAACTTGTCATGTAGCACCAAGTGTCAGGTGACACCCTCTCTAGTTGCAACTACCCCACGATTACAAGACAACTAAACTAGTGTAGGTGGATGATAATTTATAATGCGGATCACATTAGACCAAATAGTTAGTGTAGTCCAATGATAAGCTTACCAATTTTGGCTAGTCGATTATCTGGAGTCTCATTTATGCCTTAAAATAACAGAGAATATCCTATCTTATTTCTCTAAACTGAGTGGTTTCAATTCCAAATTCAATTGGAATTACCTTCGATCAGTTCTCTCCATACATTGTATACTACAGTAGTAGGAGACATTAGAAAGAAAGATACCCTGTTTTTTAAAATGGTTCAATCTGGAACCCCTCGATCATTAGCACCTTAGTTTAGAGTTTAGGGTTTAGAGTATATTGTTTGCTGGTGGAGATGCTTTCATATACTCAAACTTGCTTTGACAAAATCCATGTTTCCAAAATGGGTGAATTGCTAAACTGATGAAACATGTCAACCAATCTGCTATTAATGAACTAACAACATATTTTAATAGGTAAATAGGATAGTCCATATATACTATACATAGTTTCGGATGTTGTATAATGCTATTGTAAAATTTCAAGCATAATGTGATGTTGAAGTGATCAAACTTTACAAATGTCTCTTGAGATGTGAACACTTCTTGAGATATGAGAAACTACTAGTCAATATCTTGTAATCAAGCTTTTTAAAAGTGATAGACCCCACACACCAACACACAAGTGCGTCTCGGTCTAGTAAATAAGTCATGTGTGATAGTCAAGGAACTTGAATAGTATATTCAAAGATATTTGCTTGACATATTCAGATGTTTGCACTTTTTGAATTCCAATATCTCGAAAATAAGTTGTGTTGCGCCTGTTAACATTGGCATTATACAAGATGTTGGACTACTTGTGAATGTCCATATAGAGTACCATAACATTGTTAAAACTCATATATGCTAACTCTTGTGCATGAATGGACAAAACAAGCTAACTTATTTAAGCTAAGCAAAAACACTCGTATATGCTAGATTCAATCTTATTGCATATGGAGTCGATCCATTATTTTTGTTGCAATGGCATTCGATTCCTCTTATACGGGTGATCCCATGAGGAGTTTAGCAATGTTGTGGAATGTGATTCGAGGTTGTTCTTGTTGATTTGAGGTGCACATCATGCATTGCTCACATGAATTCGTGTACCATGTGAGTGTTGGTGCTGCCTCACTACTTGAAGTTCGCTCAAAGAAGTAGCTGCTGTGTTCACCAAGCAAACAAATCAAGAGAGAATCCATCAAGGTCCGATGCATACATTGAATCATCTCAATCAAAATTTTAAAATCAACACAAGCATGCCCATAAAAAAATTATGGTGATCGGGCAAGATGGTTGCAGCGAACGGACCCATTCCAATATCTCCAAAGCGACGTACCACTCTCGCTGCCACATAGAGGGTATAACAACAAAATTTCAATCGGACAAGACGAACCAAGCTAACATGAACGGTAGCTATGGACGGGATTTCTCTCAATGTCATTGTGATGTACCTTAGTGATACCACTAGTAGAAAACTATACAAAAAAGAACCGCAGTCATTTTCCCATTGCGGTTCTTTTGACCACCTTGATTTGCAGTTGCTAAACGACTGCAAATTTCAATACCTCTCCAACGGTACATTACAAACCCCCAAATTCCCCAAATTCCAATCGGTAAACCAAAAAAAAAAAATATATATGCAATCGTTTATTGACTACAAATCAAGGTGGTCAAAAGAACCGCAAAGGGAAAACGACCGCAACTCTTTTTCGCAATGTTTTCTAGGAGTGCACCTTGATTGATAATTGACTGGCTAACTGACTGGTTGATTGATAATTGACTGACTGACTGACTGACTGACTGGTTGATTGATTGATTGATAGATCATGGAAGAATGACGACTAGCCACACAGTGTTGTACCGAACATGTGAGCATACTGCGATTGGAACCAGAAAACTGCAGAAGAAGAATTGAGTCAGACAACCCATGAACGAACGAATTGTGCCACACGAGACCGATGAAAACCAAATAAAAGATATTAAGTACGAGATGCGCACCAGTGGCGGTGTAGTGCATGATGAAACCGGCCGAGATGGGGTTCGGGCTTCGGCCTCCATAGGTGACAAATCTCACGCTAAAATCGCTCCCGGTGGCATTTACCGCGATGTTGGTCCCGGTTCCGGTCACCTTTTTAATGAGAGCCCCGCTCCTAGTTAGCGTCACGTTCACGTAGTCGAGAGCATCGTAACCAAGAGCCACAGTGGGAAATGTGAAGGTGATCTTCACCTGGCGGCCGAACGAGAGTCTCCACCGGCAGTCCTGGCCCGGTGCATAGGCTTGCAACCCGACGCCATTGAAGAACAACCCCCTCTGCATGGTCCCATTATAAACGTCCCGGGACCTCACTGTGGTGTTTGAACATTGAGCTGCACGATTCATTGTTATAAGTGAGCGCATTATAATAAGAGGATTTGGGCGAACTGACTCATGTACTCGTTCCTTGTGGGATGCCTAAACCCTTGCTTCCAAGGAATTAGTGTATGGGTTGGTTCGTCCCAGCTGTAAGAAGAGGCCACCTATGACACAAGGCGGTAAGGTAGATGATTCTCAAATGATTGTTTTTTTTTCCGACGAGACTGCTCCTCCTAGGATATGAAACGCTTGATTATTATGAGATGGTTAGTGAATCTAAATCGAGGCGCCGTGGTTACTCTCCTCGTGATTTTGTTTGAGCTCGTATGAATATCTTGTTCATTGTCGATGTGAAGATGTTTGTGTTCATTTAATTGTTATATACTGGAGATCCCCCACCCTTATTATGTTGAAGTCCTATTGGGTTTAGAATGATTATTAGATTTTTGAACCATGTAGTTTAATCTTGTTTTGACGCATGTCTTCTTGGTGTCTATTGTTGGAGCCACACCTAACCACATACCACTCAAATATAAGTGTCCAATTAAAATACGTGCCGGATCGAGAATACAATGTTGTGATTTTTGTCACTTACCAAGTGATTTCTCATCCGACTTTCAATTATCCATGACAATATTCTCATGAACAAGTTGATGACAAGAGAAGGTAGGGTTTTGGCCAACGGATGAACTCATCCATCATCCAAGGCAATATTTGTTCACTCATTCATAAGAAGCGTCATTCGAACAATTACCACAATGACATTAAATACACATATGCCACTAAATATCATATTTAATGTAGCTGCCTTCGATGCCTCGGGGGGCTTCAAAGTTGGATTGTCCATACTCATACAGCTTGAATTAATTCACCAATTAATCTACATTCCTCTGGTGTGTTTAAAACTAAACTGAGTATCCCAATTAGTGCATGTTCCTATTTTGGAGTTACGCGGTGCTATAACTACTTAATGAGGAAGGAATATTTTACAAAGCAAAGTCAATTATGTTTTGTAATGTCTAAACAACATGTTCAACTTTCATTAGTAAAAAAAGAACTCTTGAGTAAGACGTTATTGCACTCGTAACTCTAAATAGTAACACTCACTAATTGGGATAAGCGTGTAGTTTCTACCAAATTTAATCACAATTATTTACTCTTCCTAAACTTGTCCCCGCCACCCCTTGCACTCTACTTTCGTTGCTATCCATGTCTCTTAGCTATTAGTATCTAGGCTCAAATCCACCTTGAAAGGGTGTAGTAGCCTTTTGACGAAGATGCTATTTATTCATGTTGGTTCTATCCCATATCATGGGATAGAGGCATTGCGGAGATTACCTTTGACCGGTTATAAGGTCGAAGTTATGCATATCAAAACTTAATGAATAAATTTTGGTGAAATTCAATGAAACCTTAGTGGAAGCTTAGTGAAATTTCCAATTCAATATGAAATGAGCTAATAATTTAAAATAGTAAATTTTAACATGTCATTTTAGACCAGAACCTCTCGTAGCAAAGTTGAGTTCCTTTGTTTCTTTAAGTGCCGCGAATCTATCTATCTATCTATCTATCTATTAAACCCCCCCCCCCTACCTTTCAACCCATTACCAATGCACACAACAGCTATGATCGGGAGAACCGGCAGTTAGTTACAGATGAACCGGTTGAAGTTCAAGACTTCAGAGAATTACCGATCACGTTAGAGGAATTCATGGAATATACCTCAAATTAATATAGAAAAACCTAAGGATGTCAACATGTAACCGGTTGGACTTGCAAACACTAGGAAGGATCTCAACCGATTATGCCCAAAAATCTCCCCGATCACTGCACAACAGTATAGTGATTGTGGGGAATTTGATTGTCATCCAAGTGCAGATGAATTGCGCGCTTGAAACGTACCTTCGGGTTGCAAAACGCAACCTTTATTGGCCAAACTCCAGATCTTCTGAACCATGAACTGCGACCCGCGGACCCCATATTGATTGAATATCACACCCGTTGTGGGATCCGTCAACGAGCGCGGGGGATCCCCGGCCGCCGGGGCGCTACCGATAGATGCACAATCGCCGCTGGAGGAATTGAAGTCGGGGTATAGATCCGGAAGCCCACAATACCACCACTCATCCGCGACGAAGTTGTAGGCGCAGAGGTCCGCGATCTCGCTATTCTCGGCCGTGTCGTCTAGCCACGCCGGCATCGACCCCGGATACGGGTCGGCCACGAGCTCCAGTAGCTCGTGCATCATGACGTTGATGGCGGTGTCGAGGGCGCCGCTCGACGACACGACGTGGTTCGGGGGGGTCCCGGGCAGGGCGGCGTTGAAAATGTTGCACCCCTGGAACAGCGACGCGGGCATTGGGATGAAGGAGTAGATCAAATTGTTCAGCGTGCTGCTGCAGTTGGCGGGGGAGCTGCCGACCTGGACACACACGCTGCTGTGGTACCCGCAGTACCCGGTGCTGGTGTCGGAAAACGTGATGTCGGAGGCCGTCAGCACAAAGTAGATGCCTTGCTCCAAATCGATCGGCAAGTTGCCCGCGTTGATTTGTTTGACGATGATCGAGAACGGGTCGTTTCCCGCGTTGATGGTCTTGTTTGTGGTTAATCCGTCGTCCACCTCCTTTGCCACCGTTACGTTGTTGCCCACGTATTGACGGGTCTGGTTGGCTGGTTGCTGGTAGTAGTTCATCATCACCTTCCAGAGATTACTCAGGTTCGGAAACTGGTCGATTGTCACGTTCGGGGTGAGCGAAGAAAGAGCAGTTTTGATCACACCCTTCTCGTTTGCCGCCCAGGAACCATACCAAACGATGTAGATGTGGATAGGTTTCGTCATGACCTGCCACCACCCATAAAAATGCATCACAATGTGACATACCATGAGCATCATATACACTGACATTGGCAAAATCGCAGAGTCTCTTGACGCCCTCCACAAGCAACCAAAATTTCCTGTAGAATCCATATATGCATGCATGAAATAAATCCACCTCACTCAGAGCTCGTAAATATCTCACAATTTTAATGGCTCAACACTCTTTGCCTTGAAAACAACCAAACAAGCAAACCAAAGAAAACAACAGGGCACGTCAACACCTAGAATCCCCGTGAAACACTGAAAATTCTCTCGTTCTCAGAAGAGACCACCTTTGACAACATGCAATTTATACAGCACTGGACCTGTAGGTTGGCTCCAATAGCCTGTGCCGCATTCAAATATATTATATATCAAGCTCGCCCAAGGGGCATTCGACAGCTCTCATTCACGCCAGCCCCCAGTTGGCATCATATCTCTCTCCATCCTGGCAATGTTATTCATGCGCAAAGTGGCCAAAAAGTTGGGAACAACGACGTGTCAACATGTTAGATTGTTGATTGAGAATTTGAACTCACCAGACCACCTTGGTATTTGAAGTTGATAATGGGTGGCCTGTATCTGGCAGCAGAATCAAATCCTGGAGTTCCACTCAATATCGGTCCAGGAGCTGTAACAGGCAAAATGTTAACAGGAACCTGGTGTGTGGAATTTTTATGCTCAGAAACTACTACAGTTTCCCGAGAATCATCAAGTGTTAATCCGGTGCATGTGGAAGCAGCTCCCAAGACTATGAAAGTAACCAAAACTATTAATGCAGTCGTCGATGCACATGTCAAATGCTTTGCTGTCGATGAGAGTGCCATCGTTCTGCACAACGAATTCGACAATGAACGTCACTAAAAGAAATCATGTCCCTTGCAACTTATTCATTGCACCTGCGAGCTGAAAAAACTGTAGATTAATTAATCTGGATGCAGGGTGTCCGAAAACCGCAATCAAAAACCTGCGGTTGGCCACCGACTTTATTTATACATGTTTCTTAACATGATTCGGAATGGATTGTAAGTTGCAACAGACGATTGTAATGCTTAGATTTTCTTTCAGTGCATGTATTGTCACAAAGGCCGCAAGGCTGACAAAATGTATGTTGATATCGAATGGACTTTAGGTAGTTTCGTATGAAAGGATTGATCAGAAGCTACACATGGGGTTCGTATTCACCAACTCTAAATACGAACTTGATTTTCAAAGAAGTACAAAAGGTGCGACTTCTCACGTTTGCCGAGTTGAACACAAATCAAATTGACAATTGATACAACATGGAAAATTAAAGTTGCTCCCTAGTGCTGGAAATGCTTGCACAGAGAGAGAAATGACGCCAACCTGATGATAGACGCTTCAACCCTTGACCATAAACTTAGACTCATAGGGTGCTACCTGATGAATCTGAACTCAAGTGCTCTAAGGCTTCAAATCTACACATCTGCCATGAATTCCACCTTGTTTGAAAGGGCTATATATGTAGTCCCGCACAGCAATTTTGCGTGTTGGAGATTGACTATCCATGAAGCAACTCACAGTGACTGCATACAATCAGTTCAATACATGAAATTGTAGAATATTGCATACAAATTTGTAGATTTATTTTATTTTATTTTTTCTTTCTGTGATCCATGGTATTGAATTCAATCTCAATACAAGTCGTATACACCATAATTCCAAAAAGTTCGATTTGGGGCATGGGGCATGTACATGATATACGATTGGGATGTTTTGAGACTTAAATATATCATTTTGTGAGTACCACAGCTGTCTCAATTTCTTATCTCAATTTTACATCATAAGTGCAACATGATCTACACCAAGAGGAACTCAAAGCTGTAACCCCAAGACTTTTTTGGGATTTGAGACTTGTATTATTATATGACATCTTACAGATTTTAAACTTAGGGCATGTTTACACGAAAGCCATTAGGCCATGGTTTGTGAGAATCCTTGAATTCTCATTGGTTGAGAGTGTCACAACCTCCCACTTTAAGTTTACATGGGGATAGTTTGGGACCACACCCCATAAATTTTCAGTGGATGAAAAATCTACATCAAATTCCACTTAACAAGTGAAAAACATTAAAAAAAAATGCATCTTATGTTAACCAATGGAAGAATCATACTTGATTGTACACTAAGAATTTCATCGAATTGTCAATATTAAAAAATCGATATAATTATTTTTTAAATCAATATTAGATTCATGGACAAATGCATAACCAACATCAAGAAACGTCCCATGTACGTATAGAATGTTGATACATCGATTTTGTGACTCATTGATGACTGGTTTTTGCGTGGGAAAGCATCAGCTAGAGCTTACAATAATTGGTGAAATGTCAATTTACTACAGGTGCTAAATATTCTCCTTTTCAGTGACATCGGCCAATATCTAGCCATGATTCTTAGTTATCAGCTCAAACACATCATACACAGGTTTCAACTACACTTACCTAGACATAAAGTGAACTTAAAGTATGAAATAAACTCAATCTTCAAACATGATGTGACTTACACTCGAAGCCTTGAATCTTTTCAACAGTTGACCTAGATTGTCGTAGAGGTTATTTACAAGTGGCGTGGTCTGGTGTTGCGATGTGCAAACTTGCAAAGAGTTCCAAGTATTTGTTTAGATAGGTATTTAAAATGACCTTGAAGAGGTTCTATGTGTATAGAACTAAGTCAATCGACTTCTCTTAGGGGAGGTCCTTCTAATTAAGGGCAGGTATCCATTGACAAGCGGAAACAGAACATTGATGTTCACCAGGAATCTATGGCACAATGTCTTCTCCATGAATAGGACATCTAGATATAGACTTCCCCTCCACCCTTCTAATATGGGTTTTACACAGTGAAAATTTGAAACAAACCCCTTATAACACACTCTTTACTTGTAGAAGGTGGTACCAAGATGACTTGGGAATTTCGTTTCCTCTTGCTAAGGATACACACCCTTACCATACTTATCATATCTTATACATGCACACACAAGGCCCATCACCATCTCTATCTCCATATATAGCTCATTGAGGGGTGATTCATATGGGTTCATATCTTTGAGAATATACTAGAAAATGACATCATTGGCATTAGGAGTTCATGGTGAATTCTTTGGCTCAGTCCATGAAGGTTGTGGCTAAGCATGGCAATGCACAACGGTTTTTCATTTCAGGATCAGCCAAGAAGCTTCAATGGCCTTCCTTGAAAGTCAGAACTCGGTAAATGTATGTTTGACTAATTAGTCAGTGTGGAAATTAGGAGTTTCTTTCAAAGTGCATATGCATTCCACTAGAATAATAATATGGGTACACACCGATTTGAATCAAGTTTGAGTATGGTGGAATCGAGAGTAATTCCTTGGGTGCCATCATCGCAATTCATGGACCTTTTTGGCATGAGAGTTTGATCTTCTATTCTGTTCGTGTAGGTTTGGATGTTTATAGAGCATTGCCACCAGGGGCACCCCGAACTGCAAACTGAATGCCCCCAAGCTAAGTTTAGTGTCAAATGCGCCCCACTGCTGTGCATTTTGGATGAAGTTGACTCCGGGATTGTTTCAGGGCAGGGTTTTGACTGCAAATCCGACCTTGTTTGCAAGTTCCGAAAACGCCCTGAACTCCACTCTGGGATAATACGACAAATTGTGTGCATTACCTCCAGTACTTTTAGAGTTACGCCTTAGGTTAAAACGGTTTGCAATAATCACTGTCCTAGGTTTTGTTTCGAGGATTATGCAACCCCCGAAGACTCAAGCTCCTCGTGGTTTAAGTTAGGAGAATGTAGCTCCTGCGACTCAGTTGGATCTTCTCTCTGGTGTTTCTGTTCGCATTCACCTCAAATCACAAAACAGAAACCAAGCTACATTCACCTCTTCAGATAACCAAACTCAAAAAACACTATTTCGAGTATTGACACCCTCGGCAAGTACAATGTGATGAAGCCCACTGTGATGAAGACATTGTTACTCAGAGAGATAACCAAACCAAAAAAAAACACCATTTCAAGTATTGACGCCCTCGGCAAATACAATGTGATGAATTCCACTGATGACATTGTTACTCAGAGAGATAACCAAAAATCTTGTCATGTCTTTAGATAACCAAACCCAAAATACACCATTTCAAGTATCGACACCCTCGGCAAGTACAATGCGATGCATCCCACTGTGATGACGACATTGATCTTCAGAGAGTTGGCCAAAAATAGTGACAGGTCTTCAAATAACCAAACCCTAAACTATAACACTATCTGTTAGCCGAAAAACAACCTCAAACCCTTGTAAGATTATTTGGACATTATAGATTTGCAGCGTGCAAGTATTGTCACTTACTTACTGATTTTTCATCAAAATTTCAATCATCCATGACAATATTTCATCAAAGATTTGTTCGGATGCAAAGTATACCAAACTTTGTTTCAGTAATTGGCGTTTGGATGAACTGCAAGTAAGTTGGGAATACAGTACTTGTAGACTTATTTATAGAAAGTATTAGCTTGAACAACGTCAAAAACCTAAGTTAAGCCTCACAACTAGCCAAGACTCGCAGAATCGCACATGCAACTTACACAACCTCAATACAAACACAACTTGACAGATGCCACTAACCAAGACTCATCACCGACTCAAACTAATGGAGCAAAGGCACATTCAGACTCAAACTAATGGAAATACAAGTAATGTTTACTCACAAACGAGAGGCACCATAGTAGAAGAAGAGAGGCAAAACTGTGTCAGATGAGAGGCACCAGGCACTAAACGACGCCCTGCTACCTTTGTTTATGTGCTCTCTCTAATTAGGGTTTTGGCCAACTTAAGTACCCAAAGGCCGTCCAACACTACACTAAATAGGATATTTAGTGTTTGATTATATTTTTAGTGATGTTACCACCCTACCCTACTCAACACTAATTTTCAGTTCCTTGACAATTAGTGTTAGACATAAATGTGTTGCAACCTTCCCTACTGCCATCTCCTTTATTATATCATTTTTTTCATATTCTTACTAACACTACATTTAAACATGTAACTTTCACATATTACCATAGTTGATATTTAGTGTTTGAGTTTACATTTAATGTTACTTACATAGGGTTATTGAGAATTTTGTGTATGTGTTCGTATTTAGTGCATCAAACATTAAATATCCTATTTAGTGTACTTGTTAGCCGAAATATAATCCTAAACCCTTGTAAAATTATTTGGGCATTGTAGATTTTTAGTATTGCAAGTATTGTCACTTACTTACATGTTTTTCATCAAAATTTCAATCATTCATGACCATATTTCATCATAGATTTGTTGAGATGCAAAGTATATCAAACTTTGTTTCAGTAATTGGCATTTGGATGAACTGCATGTAAGTCGGGATGACATTATTTGGTGACATATTCATAGAAAGTGTCACTAAAAAAAGTTTGCCCAAGTGACTTAAAATGCCATATGACACAAAATATCATATTTAGCGTAGTCAGTATGCGCACCGAAGAATATAATACAATTTAGTTAGTAGAAATCTATAATGTCAGTGAAAAATTATAGCAACATTTATCTCCGAATGGTAATCCACACTAATTAGACAAACAAGTGTAGCCATGCGCAATTTCAATTTCCCAAGATTGAATATAAAAAAATTCACAAAATTAAAATTTGAGGTGGAGGACCACGAACTACTCTAAACATGATATTTAGTGTCACTTACTATTTGGAATGAGCAATGCTAAATTTAATAGTAAATGCCAAGTTGGTGGTTCACACATTATGGAACATCAAAAACTTTACTTGGGAAAAAATATATAGCGTTGCATAATTACCTTCCCCCCCCCCCTTCCCAATTACGTCGATTATTAACACTTGCAATATTTAAGGATTTTGATAACGTAGTTCCATCTTCCTAATGCACATGTCTTTTACATTCTTGGATCTACACCTAACCTTCTGCCACTCAAACTTAGGTATCATATTAATATTAAAAAAACAAATTAGGCTAGAGCATGTATACCCTCTACTCACTTTCAAAAAAATTGCTTCCAAATAATTATTACTTTTAATAAGTTTTTACATTTCTTGAAATAGTCAACCACATCAATACCAAATTTCATGTTATCATCTTCAACATGTTGTTCAATTTATAATTTTGAAAGTTACAAACTAAATAAATTCACATATGATTTCATAATGATTATAATTTCATGACGAGCTACTCATAGTATATCACTTGTTCAAGTCTAAGTTTACTCTTTGATCATGCATGCCAAGATACAACAAATTATCTAGTGCATAATCTTCTTCTTTTTGGCCCCGTCTTCTTCTTTTTCATCACCATCTTCAGTCAATGAACTTGCTTGTGTTACTTGAGGTGGTGGTGGAGCTATTACAACTGCAGGTTGTTGTGGAGTCCCTCCTTGTTGTAGAATTTGATTTTCCATCCTTTGTTCCATCCATAATACCTCTTCTTGCATACGTAATTCAACCTATGTATCACAAAAGCTATTTGCTAAAGATGGATTTGTTTGATGGACAAATTTGAATAAATTAAGTGCTATTTGATTAATCAATCTATCATTTTGATCTTTGGCAATTGTGTTCCGATTAGCCAAATCAGAGGACAAGGTGGTGAGAGCCGTAGTAGTTCGTCGTAGCGTATACTCTCTTAAGTTTTCACCAGCTTTCATTCTTTTTGTCCTCCTAGATCCACCTTCATCGTCCGACGTATTGACATTGTGTCCTCTTTTAAACCTTTGAAATAAAATTCAATGGAATTAAGGTGGCTTATTCAATACATCATGTTGCGCATTAGATGCAACAAAATAGATTGATATATATACAACAAGATATTTTGATAATTTTATATAAATGTCCAACAAGGGCATCACATCCACTTGGTGTGTATCAAATGATGGTTGCGTAGATGAAACCCTTGTTGAGTGTTTACAATTTGTGCATGTCTTACAAAGCGATAATCAATCAGTCATCCAAGTGGAGGATCACACTTCCAACATTTTTCCTACATTTTTTCCTATCTACACATTGAGCATTCCTCTATAACCTTAGAATTTTGTCCATGAGTAGATCATTTATGCATCATCAACAACTTCAATAGGTGGGTGTCTCACTATTATTGCAAATTTTATCAAACCCATTCTTGTTGTTTATGCAATTTGTACATACTAGATCTATTGTACATGAGGAAATTCATTATTGATTACAGGACGACACCCTTGTGTTATTTACCGGGTCGTAGGAGCAACGAAATAAGTACACGAGGAGTCCTACTACAACCCGTAACAGGATGACATCGAGTGTAACACCATGTTGTCAAGGTTGCTTGCTACAATCTCTATTCCTCATGCTTGTGTCCAAATGGAAACATGACACGCCAACAAAATTTGGGATGGTGAGCACTAGGAAACCTTGTGAAAAAACAAATACAAGGCAATTCCTCAATCAATGATCGAGGAGAACCGGCAGGTAATTACAAATGAACCGGTTGAGTTTGAGAAATAACCGGTTGAAGTTCAAGGCTCCAGGAAAATTACCGATCATTTTAGAAGAATTTGGAGAATATACCCCAATCTTATAAAGGAAAACCGGAGGATGTCAATGTGTAACCAGTTGGACTTGCAAACACTAGGATCTCAACTGATTATGCCCAAAAATCTCCCCGATCACTGTCCTCAATGGAGAGTGTCCATGGTCATGCAGACGGCATTCCTTCAATCCAATCAACGTTGAAGACTGTGCTTCAGAACAAGTGCTTGAAAATGATTGAGATTACAGCTCCAGCACTTGAAGATCATCAAAGAACAGCAGGGTTTGACTTGTTTTGACAGCCCTAACTTCACACTCGGGCACTGCTATTTTACAGACACCGTGTCTCTTAAATCTTCTCGACTCAGATGTATCGATAATTGCAACCGATGCGCTCATGACTCTACTTCTAATAGGGTATCCTGAATTACATTATGTTTCAAGACTGGCAACGACAATTCATGAAAATTTCCCAACTAAATGTATGATAATCCATTGTTTACTTGACGATGCATTCTTCATAGTAGTCAAAGGGTCAGTTTCTGAATGAATGACGCTATTGTTGAAACATACATAAATTTCAGTAGATCATGATGAAGGCCAAGGGTCAGGTAGTTCTTGTTTTTCTTCTTAAATCTACCCAAAAAGATCCACGTCATCACAAAAGTATATACTGTCCACGTGGCTTCAAAGGGAAAGACCTCGTCAAGAAGGTTGTCATCTTATATGTGTGCACACTATTATCTTCCATTTCTCAAGCATCTAAGTCTCATCCAAGTGTTGCAAAGATTAACTTAATAAGTTGTGAATTGTTTTCCTTGTTTGCAACGGACAACTATCCACATGTCGGTTCAAGTTTACCTGCAAGTGACGTTCCTCTTTATATGGCTCAGCGTCATGGTTAAATTGATGAAACATCCACAAATAAAATATTGTGTTCTCTTTGCAAGTTTGTGTTCGCCCATGTGAAAGCCCCATCTCAGGCCACTTGCCATCAGGCCAATCCTATGTCAATATGAAGTCCCTTGCATTTTAGAAAGCCACAAAATTAGAATGAATCATGGTTCTCGAGCAATCAAGAATCGTAGCTAGAAATCAACCTTGTGAGTATGCCTCTCCACATTTTCTTGCTCAAAATTTGGTGTCCATTACATCTTCCATCAATCAACTACAGTAACCTCCCGCTTAAGTATGCAACTTGAACATGCACAGTTTGTGCGTACTTAGCTGGTAGGTGCGTACTTTAGGGTTTCCCAAATTGCTTGTGTTTCACTATAGTTGGTAGGTGCGTACTTTAGGATTTAGGGTCCCAAATCGCTATTGCTTGTGTTTCGCTATGCCGGTAGGTGTGTACTTTAGGGTTTAAGGTTTCCCAAATCGCTTGTGTTTCGCTACAATGTCGAAGAAACCAAACGGAAAGCGTCTCAATGAGCATCAACGTTGCGAAATCATCTTGAAGCTTAACAAAAGAATACTCCGAGTAAAAGGGCTCTAGCCCGAGAGTACATCGTTAGTGAAGGCGATGTTTAACACTCAGTGACTGAATATCGGTTTAGAAAACATAGTTATATTATAGGGTTTTGACTCTCTTTATAAGCAGGTTCTTGACATCGAGGATTAGCTGCTCTGCCTTGAAGTTCAAGCAGAAGCAGAGGAAACATTTGATGGCCTCAAGAAATCGTTTGAATCATTTTAGAGCAAGATCCGAGCGGTTGGCCTCAAAGCCAAACGTAAAAAACTTCCAAACTTACACCAAATGACGATTCACGACATGTTCAACTAAGAAATCTTGAACTCTAAATTCTTTGCCAAAAAATGCATACTTAACCGGGATGCTTACTTAAACGGGTGCGTACTTGAGCGGGAGGTTATTGTATTGCCTACAACGCCTACAATTCTTGTCCAAAGATTTTGTTCCTGCTTAAACCCCAATTGCGAGGCACCAAATAAAAGAGGGGTTGGCATTATATTCCAAGTCGTCCTTAGTCATCACAAAGAACAAGGGTTGACATGAAATTGCAAGACTATGTACTAAAAACTTGGTCCATGTCCTTAATACATTTCCGGACCTCAATTCCACTTTAAAATGCACTTATTTGGAATTGTGTCCAACTATAGAAAATTGGTACATGAAACGTCCAAGAATAACTTTGTGATTTGAAAATTTTGTGCAAAAGATATGAACAAATTTCAGCAAGCATTTTCAAGAAGTGAGGAGGTTTGAAGAGAAAATGTGTTATGAACAAATTTTTGGAGCTTGATTGTGCTAAGAAGAAAGAAAAAATTATGGAGTTGTCTTAAACTCATAAAACTTGGACAATGGAACATAGGACCACTTGCAACAAACAAAAGTGCAATTTGTAGTACTTATAAAAATAAAATAAAATAAAATAAAACCGACAACTACATACAAGTGGATTACCATGGCTTCATCTCTCAAGTTTACACATCCCACCTGGATTGTTGACACCTTATGGGGAGGAATTATATACTAAAAGGAATGGTAATGTAATGTGCAATGTGATTACCTTATACTTATTGATTGGGTACATGTGAATTGTGAGAAAGTCATATAAAAAAAATGTTGGAATTTTGAAAATTATTATTTTAAAGTGTTGGACCAACTTTTGGCACTTCAAATAATAATTTGGCATAGTTGTGTCAGACTAGCTATCAACCTACAGTAGTCATAATCAAATTTTTGGAAATCTAGAACAGTTTGTCCTAGGATGCACCTTTCATAACACATATGAGTATACGTGAGTGCACAAAAGGGGTATCAATATGATCCTTTCCGTACTATGTATACATATCCTACACAATTTATAACTCGTATAACTCATAGTTATATACATGTATGGAGAACATACACAATGTGTATATAACACAATGCGTGTTACATACATGGAGTACTATATGTATGTATGGAGAACATACACAATGTGTGTGTATGTGTGTGTATGTGTGTGCATTGTTGTTTGACTTTGCAGTGTGGCCAATCTCATTGCTTGCATTAACTGGAGCGTTAACAATATATATTACCATGCATGTAATGTACCCTCTAACAGTGCACAAATAATTCTATAATGAGTTGTGGTCCATCAACTCGTATTTTCTTTTAACATTTTATTTTCTTACATATCTTCTAGGATCCAATAGTGGTGTTCGACCATGTTTGTATCTAAATTATGAGAAGTGAAACCACATATTTTAATATGTTTAGAACTTATTTTTTGAGAAATTGTGTGTTATGTTGATGCTATCGTTGATTGACTTTGGATATTGTGCAAAGAAATCAATTCTCCTAAATTAAATCCAATGCATTATTTGTATCTTGTTGTATGGAAATGTTATTAAATTCCATCAATTTGTGTCCAAATTATATCAGTGGATATACCACTTTTATCTAGAATTGAGCAAGAACTCTATAATAGTCAAATACATTTCTCAATGTTTTAGGTATCAATCAATGATAATATATGGTTTCATGACCAAATCCAACATGGCTCATATATCGCCTTTTATGGTTTGCATTTAATTTTATGCCAAAACATAATACACAACATTTATAACACTTGAGTTATGATGTTTGCCAATACATGCATGCTTGTAATTTATAGATTGTCTTCACCCGCCACAAACATTTTTGGATGCATGGTGGAAATAGGGTGCGGAACACTATCAACAAAGAAAAAGTTTCTAAAGGTCTATAGATGTTGCACTCTCTAGCTCAATGTTAAAAAACACACAATCAATTCGGGTAAATGGTTTGATGATCGAGTGCATCATGACTCATATGCCGCATTTCCTGGTTAACAATCTCCTACCAAAGCCAAAAAAATACCACTTATGTATGTTTTGCCAACACTAGCATGATAATTATAATCTTTGCACCAACCCAAGAGTTTTGTGGGTGTGCAATGAGGGTGTGGAACATCGTTAATGAAGAAGAAATAGTTAGTTTGAGAAATGATTTGTGGGGTGCTTGTGAACTCACACTTTGTAAATTATTCAATGACAAGATATAGTTTGTTGACCAGGCCCAACATGTCTCATGTATCACATTACCTTTTTGCATTTTTTTTTGCTAGAGCACAAAAAGTTAAATTATGCTTACCAATACTAGTATGATGACAATTCTACACTCACTTGCCAATGTTTATTTAGATGCATAGTAATAGGGTGTGGAACCCCGTCACTTGAAGAAAGAGTGTGTAAGGTCAATTGGTCGCTAGCTCATCTTTTGAAACAATACAATCATAGTATATGCTTTGTTGATAAAGTCCAAAACGACTCAACATTGCATTCCCTAAGTAACAATCATAGTTTTCATGCCCCCCCCCCAAAAAAAAACCACAACACATGGATGTTTGGGTGCTTGAGTAGGTGACAAATAGAGATTTTGAGAAAATTGGTGTGTGTGGCACTCATGAACTCACCTTTAAAATTCATTCTATCACACTAAAAATATTATTGACCAAGTCCAACATTACTTATGCAACACATTCCCTAACTAACATTTAATATTCTACCTATAAAACAATAGACACTAAACTCTCAAAATTATGTTTGCCAATGTTAACATGATTATAAATAAGTCTCTTCACCCACCAAGAAGGTTTTGGGTGCACGGTAATAAAGGTGTGGAATACCACATCCCCATTGAAGAAGAAAGAATTTGAGAGGGTCAATGTTGTGCTCGTGAACGCAAACTTTGGAACCATTCAGTCACAATCAATGATATGTTGACCAAGTCCAACATGACTCCTATATCATATTCCCTACTTAACAAGTGAAAAAATTACTAAGAATATCACATCCCCTTATTCTCCCTAATTAAATTCCCATAACTAAAAACACAACATTTGAGCATGTTCACCAACAACATTAACATGATCATAATCATAGAGTGTCTTCACCTGTCAAGAAGATCTTGATGCGTGGTAATAGGATGCGGCACCAACACCACATGAAGAAGAAAGAATTTGAGAAAGGCGATGAATGTTGCACTCACGAGATTATGCAATCACATTAAAATGGTGCGTTGACTAAGCCCAACATGACTTGTGCCAAACAACAACAACTTAGTTTCACATAAAAATACTAACATTTATTTGCCAAATACTAACATGATTCATAAATATAAGAATGTCTTCACCCGCCAAAAAAAGGTTTTTGTGTGCACGGTAATAGGGTGCGGAGCACCACATCACCAGCGAAGAAGAAAGAAAGAGTTTTGAGAGGGCTCGGTCGGTCGGTGTTGCACTCGCGAGCTCGGTGGTGTCGGTCTCCTCCGTAGCCATCGCTCCGTTTATCGCTTTCTCTGCCTCCAGCTCAAGCTCAAGCCAGGTCAATCGCTTGGGCATTTGCCTCGCTTTGCTGGATCCGCTTCTGTGCTTCCTTCAATTCGGTTTTATCCCCTCTCTTTCGGCATATCAATCAGCGCCGGCTGCCCGGATTGGTGTACGTTTTTGAGGTATTTTTTGGGTCTCCGGTGGCCGCAAGGAGTGGCCACTTGTTGCGAGAGAGGAAGAGCTTGTGAGCAAGAGCCCCGCGGAGGACGACGAGATGGACCTGGATCAGTGGCTGGAAAAAGTGAAGGGCGGCAACCACCTCTTGGAAGACGAGCTCAAGCAACTTTGTGAATATGTGAGTCCGGGGTTGAGATTGGGGTTTGCTTTGCTTTTGGTGCGCTGCGCTAGGGTTTGAGGGCGGTGTGTGTTGTGTGCATTTTGGCAGTGTGCGCGCGTGCGCTCTGCATGCTCAGGTGGTGGTAAAAATTTCAGCACGGTAGATGTGAATCCAAGGATTAGGGTTTGGTACTTAGGTCTGGTGTGTGCCCCGCCATTTCCACGGGGTTCGGTTCCTGGTTTTCTTCCCCCGTTCGTTTTGACGTGGCGGTACCGAAACTGCAGCAGACACTAGCTTTGCCACCTGCGGGCGGCAAGCTGAAAAAATCAGGGTGCAAGGTTGTTTGGTAGTCAGCTAGTTGAGTCGTTTGAGTTAGCGTCACCTTGTGTGCAGGATGTGGCACTATTGCTGTCTTTCTTATATTGGAAGACTGTTTTTTTACCTGTCGATTAGGGTTAGAGGCTTTTAGATGCTCTCGCGCTTTGGCAGTTCACCAGGGACGGAGTGGAGGTTCAGTTTCAGGTTGGTGTGCCGGAATTTGGTGTGAAGGAATGGTGCTTACACCTATTGGTAATTCTCTTAATGCAGGTGAAGGAGATTTTGGTTGAGGAGTCTAATGTGCAGCCTGTAAACAGCCCTGTCACTGTTTGCGGTGATATACATGGCCAATTTCATGACTTGATGAAGCTCTTCCAGACTGGGGGCCATGTTCCCAGTACAAACTATATTTTCATGGTGAGGTTTTGAATTAGTGAGGAGCACAATTATACTCAAATTCAAAATTGAAAATTAATGCGAGGAGTTATGATCGGAGCCTTGATAATTGAGAGAGAGCACATGTGCTAAATGGACAAAGGGCTTGATGGAATTCTTAATGCAACCATTGAATTGAAGGCTTTTGAAAAGCACTTTCGAAAGTCGTTCACTTGAGAACATGCCCTGAGATCCTGGCCTAATTGCCTTGAGTCAGTCAGCTAGCAGTGTTCCTAGGGACATTACACTTTTGAAGGACCTTTGAGCCCTCGACTGCAAAGCATGCAAGCTGTTCAATTTCTCATGCGAAAACATTCAACTTTGTAGTATCTGGTGTAACAAGCTGGAAACAACGTACTTTTGGGCTCTTGATATCGCAAACAGGACTTTGTGTAGGGGAGTTAAATGTTTTTTTCTGATGGATATTGGTTAGTCAATAGTCGTCTTATAAGTGTGGATGTGGAGATGAGCAGGGTGATTTCGTGGATCGAGGTTACAATAGCCTGGAAGTGTTTACAATTTTATTGCTCTTAAAGGCAAGGTAATGTCCACTCTGCACTACTTTGGCAGAGTAACTATAAAAAGTCATTTCCTAGTTTTGAACAAAATTTGGTACTGTAAAGGCATGTGAGGGTTACAAATTCGGATCATGCCAATTAAAGGAATTGCTGTGTCATCATGTGCCAACTGTAATGGAGTTAGACCATGATGTTTGTTTATCACAATTTGTTGCTGATTGCTCAATCCTCTGACAAAGTTGGGCTGATGCAGATACCCTGCACATATGACATTGCTCAGGGGTAATCACGAAAGCAGACAAATCACTCAGGTATCATCTGCCCCTTTATGCACAATATAGATATGGTCCTGGTAATTTATTCTGTTCTTGCGCCTGATCTTCCAGGAGGTTCAAGTGCTTACAAATCAGAAAGCACACAGATGAGGGATTAATAAATGTGCATTTAATTGAATCAACCTTCTCAGGAAATAAGTTTCCTGTCTTGTCTAGGTCTGTCAGAGCTGCTAACTCCTCTGGTCTATTAAATATATTTGAAGGGCTGTCAATTTCAAGCTTGATGTGGTGTGATTGACAGGTCTATGGTTTTTATGATGAATGTCAACGAAAGTACGGCAATCCAAATGCTTGGCGATATTGCACTGATGTTTTTGATTACCTGACTCTCTCGGCAATCATAGACGGAAGGGTGAGCTCTACATTTGATCTCAGCTAAGTCCATTGTTTGATGATTTCCAAGGTTGTGTTAACATTATACATTATACAACTGGTAAACTTAATGTTGAGTAAGCAAAGTAACAGGGAACCAAGGAAGATGATTCTTCAGTTGACCAAGTGATAATATTTAAATCGTACCTCTAAAAAGATATTTGTCTAAGAACACAGATGCAGATAATTTTTTGGAATCCAAACATGTTATTGAAGAGCAGACTGTCTCCCAGGAGATGGTCATGTCTTTCAGCTGCGAGCTTGTATCACCCAGTCCAATTATCAGATTCTCCCAGGCCATTCTATTTTGTTTTTCAGACCAATCCCATTTGCCTGACTACCCTTCAAATTACTCTTGCTAAATTAGCTGCAGTAAGAAAAGTTGGACTGTATTTGTATTCTGGATAATGTGGAGCCAGGTTTCCCTTGAAACTTGAATGTGAATTGAGACTAAGTTTTAGATATGTGTTGCAGGTGCTATGTGTGCATGGTGGTTTGTCACCAGACATACGTACAATAGATCAGGTAAGACATTTGTAAGCAAAGCTCTATGAGATTGGTAATACAGTTGTGGCTGCAGAGTGCCTGTGGAATGCTGCAGTGTCCAGTAATTGCCAGAATAAAGCATCCTTTCCTCTATTTTGTATCATATAGCCTGTTGTATAGTATTGTGAGGTAGGCATAAGTCCTTTTCTACAAATGCTCATTCCCACAAATCATCAGTGGATAGGAGGTTTTATTGTCCAACTGTTTCTGTGGAAAGTCAAGCTGTTCATCTTTTTGTGAGTTCTGCTGCTTGAGTTGGGGTGTTCACTTCTGGTTAATGCCATGGTTACAGATTAGAGTGATAGAAAGGCAGTGCGAAATTCCTCATGAGGGACCTTTCTGTGACCTTATGTGGAGTGACCCTGAGGACATCGAGACATGGGCTGTCAGTCCACGGGGTGCTGGCTGGCTGTTTGGTGCACGAGTCACTTCGGAGGCAAGTATTTCTGACTTCTTTAGAAACCAGAAACTTAAAAAACAACCATATATTAAAACTTGTGAGTTAGCAGGGCAACCAAGAGAACACGATCATGTGCCCTTGCATGGTCATGGATTTTAAGTTTATGAGTCCAAATATACTACATCAGATGAATGATAATATTTTATAGTTGCAATCTGCAGTTCAACCACATTAACGGGTTGGAGCTAGTATGCCGTGCGCATCAACTTGTACAAGAGGGATTGAAATACATGTTCCCTGATAAGGGCCTGGTAACGGTATGTTTCATTTCACAACGCCAACTTGATAGGATAGAGTTGCTTAAGTTGTCTTTAGTATTATGTGGACTTTTTCCATCTTGTTCTTCATAGATATCTATCCAGCATCTAAGAAAACAATAGCTTCTATTAGATTTGCATGATAATCGTGGACCCTTCCTTATTAATTCCTATACAATGTAGTCTTTGATTTGGTTGTTTGTTGGTTGTCAAGTCAACTTTCTGAGGGCTAGTGGGCTGTTCTTTGCATGCTCTACTCCAGGTGTGGTCTGCTCCCAATTACTGCTACAGATGCGGGAATGTGGCCTCCATCCTAAGTTTCAATGAAAACATGGTTAAGCTCAAACCCTTTATTCTAGTTTCTGCATTGTCCACACTGCTCGTCATGTTATGTATACAATATTGTCCCATATTTGGAGTCTGTTACTTTTGTTATCATCAATTGAAAGCATGGCCTGTAGAAGTCTGCTGTCTTAGTGGCTTTTCAATAGAGTAGTGGTCTTTGAAGGTGAGGCTTAAGTGGCTTAGTTGGTCGAGGTGTGGATAGAGGTCTGCTTGGGTTTTTTCATAAGAGTTTAGATAAGACAATATTGACAATATAATACTTTGTGACTTTGATTGTAGGAGAGGGATGTGAAATTCTTCACAGAGACAGAGGAAAACAATGCCATGATGGCACCAAGAGCTGGAGTCCCCTATTTCTTGTAGAAAAATTCATTCAGCGGAAATGAAGTGGTCAAATAATATTGTGATCTGATGGATGGTCTGTAAAGGCTAGTCACCAGTATATTTTTGATCTGGTGTTTGCTGCTACCCATCCTGCACATCTGCCCACAAGTTGGCTAGAATCACAGGGATGCACCCCACACAGTGACCTCCGTTCATTCATATGGAGCATCACGTCCAGACTTATTTTACAGTAGTGATGTGAGACCTGTCCGATTTAGTGCAAGGTTGTCAAATGGCTTTGACTGCTGTTGTCAGGAACTAAATTCTCTACCTGTTTGGTTCTGTAGTTGTAGATTTCATGTAGGGGGAGAGACAGATAGCGTCGCTTCTCGTTTATTTACAAGGCCGTCCGTCCTGCAAGACACACGGTCTTTGTTCAATTCCGTCAGGAACTCCAATAGTTTGTGTTGTATGTTAGAATTGTTTCCATTGTCTCCTTGTGCACATACGAGCCAGGGGATATGATGGCGGAGGCAGCAGTGGTGGCAAGATACGGTCTAATGCTGGATGTAAATAGTAAGTACCTTGCAATTTGGTAAACTTTGTGACGAACTTGTGGCAGTCTTCTTGCTGTTCAAGCCATCTTGCAATATTACATCTTGTGGCAATACATTATTACTTCTCTGGATATTGTGGTACACCATACTGCACAAGTTTTCTTTGAGATTGATGAACAAGGGTTCCTTCCCTACTGAACCAATGTAAGGAAGGCATTGGATCCTACTACTGCAAGATGGGTTGATAGTGCTCTACAAATACACCGATGTAAACAATTGGCCCTTCTCCAGTTTGAACAGATTGCAATCCTGATTCTTGTAGAGAATGGAGGTGTCTGTACTGGAAAAATGTTGCTGATACATGTACTAAGGTTGACACTTTGGTTAAGATCATGTGAAAGTAACATGTTGATAGTGTGGGTTTGTGCAAATTGAACTTGCCTGCTGTCCTGTACAGAGTTGTGGTTGATTATAGTTCAGTATGATTTCAAAGAGTGGTGACTTCCCAATGAGGTAGAAGAAAAGAAAAGGAAAAACATGGCAAGCGCTTTCTGATGACATGCTCTGTACTGATGACAGAAATTCGATATGGGTAATTAGGAAGTCAGGTAGAGCTTAAGCATGTTGGTTACTTTTACCTGCATATCCCTGCAGTTTATGCGTTTCTTGTGTCTTCATATGGCTATCACCACCATGACAGTGAGCAGAACCAACTGACCCCCTCTCAAAATGCACAGTCGTTGCATTTCCAGTGGCATATAACAGCTTCAAAAATTGCAGAGACTTCAAAAGAGGATCTAGCAGGGTGAGTCACTAAACTCTGTCTTATAATGTGAAATAACCAAACTCACACTCGCAGCAAAATAGAAGCCTTAGGAGTGTTGGAACATGGGATATTGCGAAGATTAAAAACTACACTAAAAAGGATATTTAGTGTTTGGTTATATTTAATGTTGTTACCACCCTACCCTGCTCAACATTAAATTCAAACACTGGAACCTCAGCACCCAGTGTGATGGTAACTAACCTAAATGAACAACCTGTCTGTTGATGGATTTCAGTCCATGAAGCAGAGAAAGATGTATTCAATTGTAAGGCTCTTTTTACAATTTACAAACGAATCTCATCAATGTAAAACAAGTGATAGCACCCATTGCACAAAACTTTGAATGATCTTGGCTCCCCAGAGTGCTTACATAATGCAACAAAGACAAAACTGTCTATAATTGAACCATGTTGCTTTTCAAATTTCAACCAATCTGGACTCTTCACTCAAGAAGGGGTCCATTACCTTGTACCCTGGCTTCCGATACAGGTTGCTCAATATATTCTAAAATCCTACAAAGCTCAATCAATTTAGGTTCTACCTTGAAGCCTTCTCCACAAATAAGTGTGCCTGAAAATCACTGCCTCTTTACCAGGTGACAGGAAAGTATCAAAAAGAATGGAACAGGAGCACAGAGACTGACTTATGGACATAAATCATTTCCTGAAACACTGCAGTTGAAAGCTTGAAAGCTGGGTTAGGTGTTTCAAGGTGGGATTCTATTTCAGAAACTAGGCTCAGCAACTCTTCCAGTTTTTGTTAGCACTGATCAAAGCTGACAGTAAGCCAGCAAATGATAATAAGAAGGGGTTATCAAGGACCCCTTTTGTGTCTCGAATATCAGTCAATGCCAGCAAACTGTCAGCAAAATCCTGAACGATGGAAAGGGTTTTCATCACACGCTTCGCCTGCAGTTCCTGAAGCTCTTTGATTTCAGCGACCGGACTCAGCCCACCTTCAGCCTTCTTCTGCATTCCCTGTATCAGCTTTGATTCCTTCTCAAGAAACGCTGCAACTTGAATAGTCTTCAATGCAACACTTCCAAAGTATCCAATGAACTCCGCCCATGCACTTATCTTGGTCAATTGCTTCGAGTGACGTTTGTCAATTAGCCCTGCTTTCACCTGTTTGCAAAACCACACAGTGAGGTTAATAGGCTTCCACTGCAAATATCAGAGAGCAGTTGAAAACACTTTAGCTGGCTGCTTTTTTATCAGGAAGTGCCATTGAGAAACCTAATGAATGGCACCCGGATGAGCGTTCTGAATGGCACTTCTTTATGAAGTGATGAGACAAAATCCTGCTTTAGAGTTTTCAAACCATCACAACCTGTTTTTCTCAATAAAAAAACGTATCGTTCTTACTTGGATTATTACAAGCATATGAGAGTTTATTAAAAAACTACGTAGAAAAACTGCAAGATTTCCACCACCGCTGTCGCTAAGGTAGAGCATGCTAAAACCAGCACCCTAAAATCTTGCATTAAGTAAAAAACTTTGAACCCTTATAACTTTGGCATTCAGGATTCAAATAAGGCAAGCTTTGGTGCGTCGGAATCCACTTTCAGTTGCTAATGAGAGACATCTAACACTTTATCAATCTAGTACAATATTAGATACGATCAGCTCTTGAAGTGACGGGTTTAGCACCATCTACCTTAACAGACAGTGAAAAATGTATAAACCCTCCGAGCACACAGCAGAAACAAATGACCCGAACTAAACGAGCCCTCTCATTTTAATTCTCGTGATGATGCCCGTTTCGAAATTACATAGAGCCTTAGACTAACTCGAAGATGAATCATCAACACCATAATTCACCATAATTCACCGCCCAGTGGCAACATCAGAGTCATCATCTCTTCCCTTCTGTTTATTTTGATCAGGAGATGGCGACTGAAGCAATCGAGAAAGAGAGATTGAGAAAAACTAGAATTGTTTACTCACCAGCCAAATGAACTGTTCCACAAAGAAGTAGAAACCCTCTCCTCCGCTGGCCACGACCTCCAAGATGCCATCCCTAGTGCAAAACTTGGTTTTCTTCAACACATTCACATCCTGTATGAACTTTCCTAATCGAAAGGCCTTCCGACTGGTGCCTACACTGGCCTCGAAGTCCTTCAGCTTTCCAAAAAGCTCAGGGTTCGAAGGGGCGATCGGTGAAGTGAGCAACAACTTGGTCGAGTATCGTATAATTTTGAGCGCCTTATCAACACCATCTCTCCGCGCAAGGTAACACTCAACGTGGTCCAGAAATGGCCGTTTCCCTTCCGATTTCGCCATCATAGAATTTCCCAAAAAACTACCACTATTTTCTCAATTGAGTTACTTAAAAGAGCGTTTCGGTGTCAACATACAACTTGTCAAGGAAAGATAAGTTGCTCTATTCAGATGCTTCCAAGCTCGGTTTGTCATCAGTGACATAACCTGATGAAGCTATAACTTATACTTGTTGCCTTGCAAACAAAATTATACTCGTTTCTTAGGATGATCTCTGTAAGGTACTTCAACTCGGTCTAGCCTTCACAGGGGGATCAATGTGGAAGGAAAAGAATTGCATATTTAAGTAATGAAATCTTCGCACAGGGACTGCAAAACCTTCTGTAACAGAAAAGGTTACAAACTCAGCTGGCAGAAAATAGGTCAGGGAAAATCGATGCTTTTAGATATGCAAAGGTCGAATCTGAGTAACTCTCAACGCGGTCGCTACGAAAGGTGTAAGGATAAAAATCGATTTCTGCGGAAGAATAGGAAGACAAGCACAGAATCGATGGTTACATACTGAAAAAGCCTTCCGTCTACTCCGTCCTTAACCAAATTGACACTACGAAAAAAATTCACCTCCTCCTTCATAGAATACTTCTTGTAGGATGCGAAAAGCGGGCCAGCTCCCCGGTTCTTTCCACACTTAGCTTCTCCAACAGGATCTGTTCAACTACGATATCCGATCAACTCTCTAATACTTCCAAGACCAACAAGTTCACCGCCAAAACTCAGACTCTCGCACCGGAGCAAACACCAAAAATCGAGTTACCTCCGCTGAAAGTTTTGATTTATAAAATAAATCGCTTAGCTCCCTCTGGGACCTGAACAAAACTCACGGCGCGAGGCTATCTCGGCAGTCGCTGATCGTATCCCACCGCTCAGGTGCTTGACACTCCTTTAATCCTTGCCATGACAGCAAATCCTCCGAGTGCAACAAACCGCGGGACCAGAAAGTGCAGAGCTGAGCAAGCGGGTCGTGACGTAAAACATGAAGAAATTGAAGGGAATTGAAGGGAATTGAGGGAATTGAAGAGAATTGTGGTGGGGTTTGACGAGAGGGGAGTTGGTGTAAGCAAGAATTGAGTTTGAGTTTGAGTGAGAAAGGTGCGCGGGGGAATTACGGTGGCACCGTCGCAGATTCGGGGGTGGGTAGGCCATGTGGAATGCCATGGCCATGACCTCAAGTCACTCCAACGAAAAGTAAAGGTAGACGCTCCTAAAACCCTCACTTTTTTGGATACTTTTATTAGACAAAAGGTTTAATCGACTCTTGTTAGCAATTAATAAGGTAGACCCGTGACGGCCCGTTCACATGGGGTCCCAAGTCACTCATGTTTGCAAGTCTCAAGTTGGGTTGCAATGTGCGTTTTGAAACGAATGGAACGTGTTTCAAGAATGATACGGGTATTTCGAAACGTTTCGAAACACACAAGTTTCATGAAAAAGAGTTATATGATGTTGTAAGCTCTAGGATTATATTCCATCGCTTGTACAAAGCCGTAACAAGGCTAAAGCGTGGTTTTTGCGAGAATAAGCGTGAGGGTCTTCATAATGGTCAAAGTCTTGGCGAATTAGAAACAATTAAATTGTCTAAACCACTTGAATGGTCATCATGATTGCCACTTCAGAAATCATTGTCACATGTGTTCTTTTTCAAATTGTTTGTTTCAAAAAGTTTGTTTTGGCTTGAAGTAGAGGTTTCGTGAAATTGAGATTCATATGCTATAAAGCTTGCATGGTCAAAACTTCACTCAAACTCTTAGATTCCCGTTGTCGTGGCACACGTTGAGATGGCTAAGCTTTTTCTTCATACAAGAAAGAATATTGATCTTCAATTTTCAACCGGGGAGGCAAAGATGGAACATCAGTATTGGCAATTTCATCGAGATTCTATTTTGGAATGGCATCATCAGTTCCCATGCTCTCCAACATCCTCAAGTTTGTTTGAATGAAAACGAACTTTTTCAATTTGAGAGAAGGATAACATGTTCCTTTTCTAAAGGTCGTCCAATTATGCACATGCACGACCATAATGAAAATCGATACCCTAAACCTAGACTCTTGTTTCGAAACTCCACTTGAAACAAATGTTCTTGTTTGTTTCGAAACGGACAAAAATGCGTTTCATTGCAACTATAGTCCCGACATGAAGGCAAAGTCCCAACTTTTGAGCCTCAAGAAACCATTAGAATATAGTTAATTATCATTAAAGTTGGATCTTCAATATTTTATGCAAAATTATTCGTGGGACTCGTGTCAAGAGTTGGGCTAGCTTTTTGCTCAACCCAATTCTCAACACAAGTCCCAAGCTTCACCTCCAAAAAGTGTTGCCATGTAAATTCGAATCACCTAATCTTGATCAAGACCCGTCATGGATCTATAGGGTGCCATAGTTTGAATAAGGTTGGGATTGAATTTCAATTAGGTTGAGACTAGATTACGATCAGGCCAAAACCAATGGTGTCATATCACATGATATTGGTTTTGACGCTAAAGTGAGGAGGAAATGAGTAGTTAACACGAGTGGTTATGGCAACCTATAGACATTGGTAATATGTTCATGCCAACTTTTGAATTCAAAAATTCACAGTAATTTTGTTCTAAGAAATAAAATGACCAAAAAATTGCAATCCTCCTATTTCTATCTTCCTACATGGGAGAATTTTGCACCGCCTTATACTTCTCCAAATTTAGCGCAAAATCTCTTAAGTGGTCGGTGCCTCTACTCTAGAATATGGCAGGCAAAGCAGCCTACATGAAAACCAACCCTAAGTCTCCAACTTCGGTTATGGTATCACTAGGGAATCAATAATGCCATGACACATGTCCCCGGTTTTGAGTGCTAGTGTGAGGAGGCATTTGTCTCAAAATGAGCAGTTACGGTAGAAGCTAGACATTGGTAATATGTTCACGCAAATTTTTGGCTATAAAAAGTTAATATCATGTTCATACACACCCCCCCTCCTCACTATGTTGATTGTTGACTAATAAATTTTAGAAAAGCTATCATATTTTTTAACAAGTAGTCCAATCTCTATCAAATGCATGTCTTTTGAGCATCCATTCTTGAAACCATACCCAACCACATACCACTTTAATATAGGTGTTCAATTAAGATAAGAAATCATGTAACTTAAATAGGCATGTTTATCTTAGAGTTATAAACATAGGTTCCTCTATACTATGAAAGACAAAGTGGTTCACAAAGGATCAATAGACAAATCTAAATGGTTGGTGCTGATAAGGAAGTTTATAATATTTATCAAGACATTATGAGAGGGTTATCATTTGAACATATCTTATAAATATGATATAGATTCTTTTTAGTATATTTTCATAACTAGACACAAAAATAGCATGTCATGAAAACTTGTAAGGGAAAACTATCATATGTGTCAAAATTTGTTATTTGTGTGCATACCCTTAAGAAGCCTTAAAAAATGAGCACTTAGGTTATTGGGGTGGGTGTGGGCTCCACTAAGCTCAAGCCTTCCTCCTACCCACTAAAAAAATAATTTAATGACATTAGAGCTACATAGCTGCTTAAGGGTTAAAAAGGAAGAATAAAAGGAGTTTGACCTTGGCCAAACGACAACTAGATAATTTTATTTATTTTTACTAAAGTCAAACTCCTCTACTTCAATTCACCAAAATTGGGGGTTCCAACACCACTTGAAAGCTCTTTAAACATTATAAAATGTCGGAAGTGGGGTCATAACATTATTTAACCATGTAGGGTCGGTTTCATGACCCTGGAATATGTCAATTATATTACATGGGCCCCTTGAACAAGATGGGACTATTCATTTACTATGCATACATTCAAGATGAACTTGGAAATTTGGGTGGAGTTATACTCCCGGCATTGTGTGTAGGCTTTATTATTCATCCTAATATTTTTCCTTGAAATTATTATTATTACTTTTTTTTTGAAAATACCAACATTATTCATAATATCTTACTCTTCAAATTGGCACTATTCATTATTCATACCAACATCAATGTCATCTTATTTTATGTTTCTTCCCATGTCGTATAACACAACCATGTGATCGAATAATGTTATGGTGAAACTTCCTCCCAAAACATAGTTGTTTGAGATATTGTAAGAATAACTCTAGTGACATGCTCAGTTTCCAACACACCAAAACGTGATGTCTTAGGGTGGGTTCACTTAGAAATCGAGCAATCTTATTGGTCGAGAGCAAGAAATTGGATCCAAGGAATTTACACTAGTATGAAGAAAATGAAGTGGCACTAATTGCCATCGCTATCTTGCCAAATCTTGACATTTTTCACTCAAGAAAATGGTCCTCATAATTATGAAAACCGAATCTTGAGTATGAGAGCTAAGTGCATTTAAGGGTGTTTTGGACCCCACATTTCTTGCACTTAGCATTTAAAAAGGATACAAAAGACACAAAAAATGATAAAAGAGAAAGTATGAGAGAAGGGGAGAGAGAGATGATACCAACCTAAACGGAAGTAGTTGGCATGAACGTGAGAGGCATAGTTTGAACTCACATGTTAAATCAACACGTGTTTGCGAAGCTACATGAGAAAACAAAGTATGTACTTATTTTAATCCTTGTACAAAATATAAACCCCTATTAAGGTCATTTCAAAATTTGCAACCAATAGAAATCGCTTGCCCGATTCGGAGTTCATTGTGACACATGCCATGTAAGTACTATGTAAAATCCCCTCCCCCATGCATTTATGATGATTTGAAGGCAAACACCACTCTCTTGAGGGAGGCCAAAAAGGACTCAAAAGGGGAAGGTTTTGCCTAGGGGCCCTCCCAACCCCAACCGCAAACCCCACAACAAACAGCAACGAGCAAGACCCCGAGAGAGAGAGATAGATAGAGGGAACCCTAGCGAGAGGGGTTTGGTTGCGAACGACACTCGGAGTAGGAGAGTAGGAATGACGATGGTGATGGCGGACACCATGCAAAACGGCACGGCGCTCGCGGATTCCGCATCTCTGAAGGAGGCGGCCAAAGCTATGGTGGCCAACGGCGATGCGGAAGACATCGGGATGATGAAGAAGAAGCAGGGGAAGGAGAATGGGGGTTTGGGGGTTGTGGAGGGGAAGAAGGCGAAGGAGGCAGAGCGGAGGCGGAGACGGCGGAAACAGAAGAAGAAATCCACCAGGAGTACGTCGCTTAAGACGGATCAGTCGGAGGAGAACGGCAGCGACAATGACGATGCGGCTGATGAGGTAATACAATGTCCCTTGCTTAGGGTTCGATGTCCAAGCCTAGGGTTTGGTGTTAGGGGCTTGATTTTTCGTATGGGGTATGGTGTATGGTTACGGTGGATATTCTCCCGGAGATGTGATTTGATATACAATTGGTGTGCACAAGTTGTGGTAAGTTGTACGTTAGTTGTAAGACGTGTCCATCATTTGGACCATGAGTTGATTATTTACCTGCGCGTGCGGGTGTCTTTCGTGTGGCTGACTCATATGAGTTTGCAAACAAAAACACGAGAGGAAGGGTTTATGGCCATGATGTCATTAGCGTTTTATGGCCATCCACGCACAAGCTGAAGTGAGTTAGGGTAGGGTTATGGTGCGGTACATGTTCTCCTAGAGCTGTGGTTTGTTTCACAATTGGTTTGCACAAGTTGTGGTGGAATTTCTTGTAAGACTTGTTCATCAGTTGGAGCATGCTTGCCTCTTGCCTGCACTCCTGATTTTGCAATTGAAAAAAATGAGGGAGAGGTTTTACTGGCCATGATGGCATGCACAAGCTGAAGTGAGTTAGGGTAGAATCATGGTGTGGTAGACGTTTTTCCAGTGCTGTGATTTGTTACACAATTGCTTTGCACTAGTTGTGGTGGAATTATGCGTAAGATTTGTTCCATCATTTAGATCATGCCTTGATGCCTCTTACCTGCGCATGCGGGCTGGTGACTTTGGTGTATCTGACTAATGATGATTTTGCAATCAAAACATGAGAAAAAGGGTTTACTGGCCATGATGCCACTGGCGTTTTATGGGCATCCATGTACAACTGGAAGTGATGAATTTCATGACACAATTGAGCAGCTTGAGTCTAGTCTGCAAAGGCAATGCAGAGAGAAATGTACGTTAACGAACAAATTACAAGTAGGCACTGTAGACCCGTCCATGGCTCAACCAAAGATGCTGAAGCTGGAACCTTAATGTCACCTTATTCTATGCAAAATGAAGATCTACAATATAGTGGCCGTTTTGCAGTAGGACCGTCTTTAGTGGGTGCACTAATCATGTCTCTATTTTGTTTAGGCGTACTTGTAGTCCGTTCTCCTCTCTCTCAACTTTCTTCTCAAGTTTACTGGCACGAGATATTAAAGCAGGATGTTTTTAGTTTAACCTAATCTTTTAAATAGTTCAATACTTCCATTCAACCTAGCCTAGACCATATTTTGAGGTGATGTATTGAATGATCCAGCAGCTTGTGCAAGTTGGTTGCAATGCTGGATCCGTCAGTGCCTTCTGATATTTTTTTCAATCTACTTCATAAGAGAACAGGGGAAACTTCAACTATGTGGGACTAGAGATTACTCTACATACACTTTTTGTGCACAGCTGAACGAAATTGATATACCTCTAGAGAGTCGTCTATCACAATTGTAGTCTTTGCTTATTTCTGCTTGTGTAGAAAATTACAAAAATATTCATTCAAGAGGGTTAAGCATTTCAACGAGCAAGGGGCTTTTTTGTTTGGTGAGGGTTTGGCATGTCTTAATTGATTGACGCTTTTCTTTCAGAATCTTTGATCAACCTAGATGTATACTGATGTTATTCCATGTCCCCATCATGGCAGCTAGAGGAGAAAGTGGAGGTGGAGTATGTTTCGGAAAAGCCTGCATTTGAGGATGCAAATGGTAACTTGAATCCCCTCATGCAGGATTTAATGAGGGTTTTTGACAAATTTACAGCTGCAGAGGACATGTTTCCAATTGCTACTAAGGTGCTGTTTCAACCCTTTTTATGCTCTGTGAGGATTAATTGTGAAGACATCCTGTCTCTCCTTGCACAAAGTCTTGCAGCAGAGGCAGTTTGGTTTCTATGCCTGAAAGAGTGATGATGAGATCTGTGTACACTCTGTCTATCAAGCCAGTTGATTGGGAGTTAGAACAGAACAGGACAGAATGTAATTTACTCAGAAATTTGTGTTGCATCCAGGGTAAGGAAACTCAGGATGGTCACTATTCTTTATGTTGATTGTGGTATCAGGATGACGACTTAAAAACTGAAGAAGTCCAAGCTGATGAGCCAAAGAAGAAAACAAGTGATGATTCTGATGATTCAGATGATGGAGATGATAAGGACAAAGAGAAGGGTCTCTCAAACAAGAAGAAGAAGGTGAGCTTTTGTATTAAACATTCTCCAGTGTGGTGCCCCTTAAGTCTGCAGTATACTATGGTTTTCCTGATGCAGAAAAAGCTGATGGTGTGCAGTTGTTGCTTGCATGTGTAGCTGCAAAGGAGGATGAAGATTGCAGAGCTCAAGCAACAATGTATGAAGCCTGATGTGGTTGAGGTAGAATTCTAAACTTTCTATACCCTTTCTACTCTACTTCCTCTTCTTATTTCTCTTAGATGTCAAACTCTTATCATGTACTAGTGCATCTGAGTGTACAAATGCAAGTGTGTCTTCTGTTGTTAATAAGCTACATGTGCTGGGACAGGTCTGGGATGCAACCGCTGCTGATCCACGCTTGCTAGTGTTTCTGAAAGGCTACCGCAACACTGTCCCAGTCCCAAGACATTGGTGTCAAAAGCGGAAGTTCCTTCAGGTACATCACATTGCACCTGAAACTTATGAATCTGGGTGACTGACATCCCTCGTGGGTTGGGACTAATTGGAGATGTCCAGAGAGAACGAAAGCCTGCGTCTGGGTGGTTGTACGTAAAGAGTCTACAGACGGCGAGCTGGCATTGCCTCTTATTTGGTACATGTGGTTTCTGCAGGGTGCCGTGCATCGCCAAGTCTGATATATGGACGAAACACTGGTATGTGGGTGGCTGCGGAGGAGAGCCCCCCCCCCTATTATGAGTGCTATTAGTGTCTACTGTTGGCCACACCTTGTAAACATTGGTGATATGGGCTTTTGGTTTAAACAGTCTATAAGTTGGGCGTTGGGGGAGATTTGGGGAGATCCTAGAACTGTTTTGATTTGTTGATAGTCACATGGGATCAGTCAGTTCAATAGGTTGGGGGTGTAGAGTGTGGTATGGATGTTACATGTTGTGACAATAGAATAGCTTGTGTCTTAAGTGACAGCTGTGGATTGACAGTGTCCACATTTAGGTTGTCTGAGTTTAGGTGTATGTCTTTGTGTTTTCTTCTTATTTCTTCCCATGTTGTCTGACTGGAGGTTTTGATCCTGATACTGCAGAACTTTTCCGGGCGTACAACTTTTACTCTTCGGTGTTCATTTGTGTAGTAAATATATGGCAAAGAAACGCATGGCAGGAAGTAGTTAAGTAATTGTCTAGTCAGTGTACAAGTCCCACAATCTGCCATGTATAGGGACTGATAACATGAAACAGATGCACAAATTGATGTTTGGTGAGGCATCCTGTCAGGCTGCCTATTTGCCATCACTAATTTGCATATACATAATATAATGTAGCAGAAAATGTCAACTCTGAATTGGAATACTGCTAATTAAAGGAGGATATCAAAGAGATAGAATTCTTCTGGTTCTGACGGTACTTGTGCTTTCAGGGAAAGCGTGGTATAGAGAAGCAGCCATTTCAGCTTCCTGACTTCATTGCCGCAACTGGAATTGAGAAAATCAGACAGGTATGTAGAATTTGAAGAAGTGGTCAGTCTTCTTTGTAGGACTTCAGCATCTATTTACGTTTTGTTAATTGTGTCATTGAATCTTTAGACTCTTTAGACTTGGTGGAGTAGCAGTAGCTGTTGAAGAATGTTCTATTTATGCAGCATGTGTGTGTACACTGTTAAGGGCATGTCCAGGATTTTAGGCCTATTTAGTGTCAGATTGCTTAGGTTGTGGATGTTTCTGTTAATGTAAGTATTTGATATTTGTCTCGACATAGTGAAGTGGACTGTGGACATGTGGTTGTATATTTGCGAATGAGTGCTTGTGTACAAATCCCTTTTGTAATATGTGCTCCTTGTTATCATCTCAGGCTTACATTGAGAAGGAAGATAGTAAGAAGCTGAAGCAAAAGCAGAGGGAAAAAATGCAGCCCAAGATGGGAAAGATGGACATTGATTACCAGGTAACTTCTAACTCTGGCTGTTCGCTTATGGCTTCTCAGACATGGCATTTCTGAATGAGGGTTTTTTCAGCTGTGCTGTTGCACTTTTCTTAGCAGAGGGAGGCTTTGCTGCGAGTTGTAAGTAGTAATGTACCTTATTATTATCAGGTCATACATTCTTGCTGCCCATGATATGCCTTCCATGATTTGGAATTTTCCTTTTTGTTCATTAAACTCATGCATATTCCATTGTGTGTGCCAGGTGCTCCATGACGCGTTTTTTAAGTATCAAACAAAACCAAAACTGACTCATCATGGAGACCTTTACCATGAAGGGAAGGAATTTGAGGTAATCAAAACTGCTTTTTAAAATTCATGTATGTAGTCTCACTAAGCCTAGAGCTCTGTCTTACTTTATCTCAAATATTTTTCACTAATCCTCGATGAGTATAGAGGAGGACATCAGTCTCCAATAGTTGGATTGGTGTGGGCTTAGTGTTGTGCTGGTATGAACTATTTCACCTCTTAGAATTGCTTTTAAAATGGAAGTGGTGCTAGTGTTCTCAGCAATGATTTTCTGTTGCCATGCTTCTTCTTTGTCTGCTTGATCTGGACTAAGGTTATCATGCAATTATAGGCAGGATGTGGTTCTGAGTGTCTGATTAGAGAACCCATCTAAGGAATTGGTTAGCCATTTACATGCTTTTCTGGTTATTTTGATCATCACTGCAGGTCAAATTACGTGAAATGAAGCCTGGACAGTTATCACAAGAACTTAAGGAAGCGCTTGGCATGCCAGATGGTGCTCCCCCTCCTTGGCTTATCAACATGCAGGTTAGTACAATAGTTTATTGTGTAGTGCTCACTATTTCTCTTCCTATATACTGTTCCCAAACTTATATTCTTCTGTGCTGTTTATGTGAAAACTCTGCCAAGATATTGCAGAATATCAACTGTCACAATTGGATATTTGATCTTGTGCTTGTGAAAAAAACTATGTTGCAGAGATATGGTCCTCCACCTTCTTATCCGCACCTGAAGATTCCTGGATTGAATGCACCTATTCCAGAAGGTGCATCATTTGGCTACCATGCTGGAGGTTGGGGCAAGCCTCCTGTTGATGAGGTGCACAATATTCCAAAGGATTTTGCATGCTCTTAATTGTTTTGATATGGAGTAGAGGTCATTATTGAATTTTGTCTTCGACTACTTCAAATCGGATTTTAATATTTATTAAATGTATTACTAACTTTGAAGGTATTCATGGTGGTTTGATTCACGATCTATGGGCTTGAGCATAGTTGGGAATGTACCAAATGAGCGTAGTGTGAGTGCAAACAATTTAGTCATGTATTTGATGAATCATGTACAGACAAGGTTTTATAATGCAGAAATCAGGCCTGCACATGCAATGTCTGAAGATTGAACCTTTGTTAATGAGTTGCTACTGTTGTGGGGCTGCAGTATGGACGCCCATTGTATGGAGACGTGTTTGGTGTGCAACATTCAGAACCTGATACATATGAGGTATGTAATTCTTTGCTATAACTGAAGCTACATAGTTTTAGTAGTAGCTTCTTATGTGTGTAAAGGTTAATATGCTGATGTGCAAGTTAAATAGAATTATACATGTACATGTCAGTTTTGGTTGAAGTTGTGCATGACACAATACAGGTCGATGATATAATTTGTAGTTGACAATATTTGATGTGTTGACGGTCATAACTGTTCAAAGCATGTCACATCATGTTTGAACTGGTTATGTTCTTATAGGTTGAAATTTGTTGCTTAATATGTATTCTTTCATGTTGTGTCCCACCAGGAGGAACCAGTAGATAGGACAAAGCACTGGGGTGACTTGGAGGAGGAAGAAGATGAGGAGGAAGAGGAAGAGGAAGAGGAAGAGGCTGAACTTGGTGAAGATGAGATGGAAGATGGTGTTTCTTCAGTTGACTCTCTTTCAACGTAGGCTTTTCTTCCCTTCACATGCGTGTTCCCTAAAGTATAATCGTGAATTGTTGTGAGTTGGTGGCAATGTAGGTCGAGGTTGTGTGGTATTTGCATTTGCTCTTGTGGATCTTGTTGAGGTGCAAATTATATTGAGTTGACTATGTAGTTTCAAGTGCAATGTCCAGACGCAAGTCAGTAAGGTATATTGAATGGCTGTTATTCCTCGCAGTTTCACCTGGTTATGGTTCATGATGTATGTGTCTAAAATTCCTCATCACCCAAATTTTTGAACAGGACACCGACTGGTGTGGAGACTCCAGATGTTATTGACTTACGAAAGGCACAGAGGAAAGAGCCTGAAAAGGCATTATACCAGGTAAAACTCATAGGATGGTTTGGCATCTTGCAAATGTGCCTCACTGTACTACTAAGAGGATGCAAAGTATCCTATGTAAATGATTACCTTAGTATGAATTGATTAGTCATGTTTTACTTCTAATTATCTGAGGAAGTTCAAACAAGAGGCCAAAGCATGTACTGGTGTGTTTGCACACTTTTATGGTCAGTTGCTTACATATGAGGGGTGGCTTCTGTTGCAGGTTCTTGAGGAGAAGGAGGAACGAGCTCAACCAGGAACTCTACTGGGCTCTAGTCACACGTATGCCTCTGTCTTCGCTCATTGGAATCTCTTTGTTGCAACGACAAGAAATCCAGTACAGTAGTATGAATGTACTTTTGGTAGTCACACTGTCAAATCAAACGAAGTGCTCAAGAATAGACCTCACAGGATATGGCAGAGTTTTTGTTGCAGCCCTGACATAGAATTGTTGCTTTATGTGCAGGTATGTACTTCCGTCTGGTGATAAGGCAGCTGCCAAAAAGGTAAGACCGCATATTTAGCTTATTGTAAGTAATTTTTTTTTGTCAGAGCTGCGAAATGCTAGAGTTATCTGCGAAAACTGTAACGACTAACAGTGGAATCACTGTTGGATTCTTCAGACTGTTGATCTACTCAAAAGCCAGAGGACAGACAAAGTGGACATCACTCTCCGTCCTGAGGAGCTGGAAGGCCTTGATGATGTTGCACTTGCTGCCAAGTAAGTATATAAACATGATGATGTATGGATGCGTTTGCTTTCAGGGGACTTGCATATATTAGCACACTTCTCATGAGCAAATGCTTCATGATTGTGACCAGAAATTCCTTGTCAGGAGTGTTCCTCTCTGGTGCCTAATTCTCCTTGTTAGGCCGAAGTCATGTTCTTGCATGTTCTTGCATCAGGTTAGTTATGTGATGTCTTATACACCCCTTGTAACTTGTGCAGATACGAGGAAGCTAGTCATGAAGCTACTTTGCAAACCCAAAGGGAGGATTTCAGCGAGATGGTTGCTGAGGTTTGTTATTTTTTTGCTGACAGTCTGTTTTGTTACCTGCTGCTTGTGATGTGCTTTCCAGGCTTTTCAGTTTGTTGTTTTTATCTGATGATTCACGTGTTCTGCTGTACACTTGTCTTGAAATTACTGTTAATTTGTGTATCTGAGCATATGGAACTTGCTTATGTCCAATTCTGCAGGTGGAGAAGAAGAGGAAGCGTAAAGCTCAAGAGAAGGACGGCAAGGCAAAGAAGCAGAAGGATTTCAAGTTTTAGTCCAAGCTCACACCTCAAGTTTTTCCTTGACCTGCATCCTATTGGAGCATTAATGGGATTCTGAAGAGGTGCATGTACAATCTAGATGCTTGACACAGCTTCCCCTCCTGTTTAGAACCTGAGAAGATCTGGAGTTCTTTCAGGGGAGCCTGGTGAACATGGTTTCCAAGCAGAAACTAATTTCATGATTTCACTTTGTGAATTGTACCTTTTCCAATATCCGCACGGCTGATTTAGACTGCAACGAGAGACAACCTAGAGAACCTTGGAGATAGACTGCAGTTTGCCCTGGAGGGTGGACTAGGGTGGACAGTCTGGACACACACCATGTCTTGGAGAACTAGGATGTACTATGTGCTATCCTTTAAATGCATCAAGTAAGAAGAGTCTAGAGTGATCGCAAACACGAGGGAAAGGTCAGATTTATTTTTGATGTTGGAGATATGTGTAAATTTCTATGGCTAAAATTTGACTTAGGCCTTTGAGTTATACAGAAATCTTGTGTAGTTCACATTCCTAGTCTTGCTCATGAGTTTCTCCTACTTTTATGGACATGTGCAGCCTGTGGATACATTATTTGGTTCCATTTTTTTCTTCTAATCTTGCCCTAGAGGGTTGTATTCTTTCAAAGCATATATGGCAACATCCTTTAAATGACTTCCCCGTGCTTTGACTCATGAAATTGAAGAGCTGAAAGCTGACCTCTAGTAACTGTTAACCAAGATCTGTTACACCCGCGTCATCCAGAGGAACACCCAATACCCCAGATCTTTGAATTAGATGGCGACATTGTTTTTAACTCAATGAAGCAAACGAAGCAAGTATTTTATCCCACTGGTTAAGTTTCTCAAGATCAATACGAGAAGTGAGGTATGTGAGTGCTACTAAGTTCATTTTTCCTATTCTTCAATTTCTACTGATTAGACTCACAAAAAGTTTTGTGTTGTATTAGCAAATTTACAATGAAGCATCAACAATAGTCGGATCAAAATTCAGATCTCCCATGATCTAGTTATGATCAAGGGAAGTGCATGTTTGGTGATTCCTGAACTAAATACATAGGTCCTCCCACTTGTATTTGATATTGAGTGTGGGGTAAGGTAGAGGGTGCTTAAACCAACACTTTAAGCCATTGCGGGTACATGTGGCCATGTTATGGGGGAAAAAAATAGTGGATCATATTAGCATTTCAACCCAAAATAGCCTCAAAGAAATAAAAAATATTTTCAGGGGAAGTATAATGTTTTATGAATTGCCAAAGTCAGAATTAGTAGTTTCCTAATTCCACTAGCTAGGCCAGTCGAGTAATGTGAGCGAGGAACCCGAGGACCAGCTCATTTATTATATAATCTCAACCTTTACTAAGCTTAAATACATACTAGGCCTACCTTATACCGGGTACCGAGCTTATAGTCTCATTAAGCCCCACCATGCAAGGCTTTAAACCAACTTGAGTTTAATCATGAGCCAAGCCTAGTGGATGCGTGCCAAAATCCCGACCTACCAAGTCTACCAACTGGGCCCTACACTTTAACCACTATACCTACATGACATATTACAACCTCCTTCGTATCATGAACCAACCCTCGGGGCTTTGTGGGCCTAACTCCTTGGCAACAACCTTGGCCTTGGGTACCAACCTACGTTTTCACCATTGGTTCATAGCCCTACATTGGGTGTCCATATCCATGTCCATGCCATCCATGCCCATGGGTTTTGGGTGGACATGGATGCGATATTATTGTTCATGGGTGTGCATAAGTGCGATATTATTTGTTCATGGGTGGGCATGGTTGCGATATTATTATTCATGGGTGAGCATGAGTTTGATATTATTGTTCATGAGTGAGCATGAGCTAAAGCAAAGCATATTGGAAGGGATCATAGAATGAACTTTTATTCAATGCTTTCAAGGATAAGAGCATCGAATCACCTTCACCTAGTAAGGTGAGTTCATCATTCAATGTGTCTTCTTTTTGTTCTCCTCCTCCTCCTTCTTCTTGATTGTGTCCTTGGGCTCCCAAGAATCCTCAGTATTTTTTTTGTCACTTTCTTGTGCTTTTGCTTTTCCCACCCTACCTTAAACCCATTCCTGCCAAGAGGATTCCAAAACTCAAGAAAGAGGGGATGTTGTAAAGTGGTAGGAAGCGAAAGGAAAAAAATGCAAGGAATACGCTAACCAAGAAGCGTTCCGGCTGAAGCCAACGATAGTGAATGACTTTTTATTTGTCTGATCCAACTAAGACTTGGTGTAGGTAGGTAATGCACATTATACAATTCTTGAATACATGGGCACGATTTGAATAACATGGGTGGGCATGGGTGCGTACATGTTATGCTATGGGTGGGCATGGCTGCGCACGTGCTATGCTATGGGTGGACATGGGTGGCCATGAGTGGGCGTAGGTTGTTGCTGATGGGCATGGTCTGGGTATGGGTGCAAATTTAAAGGAAAAAGTTGGGCTCTGCATTGGTTACCATTAGTACAAAATACGGTTAAGTTATTATCAATGGTAATTGCAACTACTTTTAAAAATTTAGAATGGGTTTAGACTTTCATTAAGGTAGATGGATCTTAAATGGTTATTTCCAATAGCCATTTTTTTAATTCTAATTGTTTAAAATGAAATTATAAAAAATATACAAACTAATCTAGCATACCTTCTCTTGTAGTTCAATTTAGAAATGATGACGCCGTTGCTAGCCACTCTCTACGAGGGGCTCTGGGATAATGCACCCAAACTGGCTCTTACAATGGACATAATTCTTCACTAGGTGTTTTTTTTGTTCATAGTCCTTCTCCACATGCAAAACTTTTGATTTAATTTAAACAATAGATGCATTGTACCACAACATAGGCTTGGTATGCCCCCCTAAAAAGAGGTTTCTTAGCCCTTATTGCGTCATGCAATTTTACCCCAATTTTAATGCATTGTTTAGTTGGCCACATTACTCCATGTTCTTCTACACGTTCTTCGGCCCTCATTTTCTTTTCCTCTGTGTGTGTGTGTGTGTGTGTGTGTGTGTGTGTTTTTTTTTTTTTTTTTTTTTTTTTTTTCCCCCTCTTGATACCTCTTCACGTCTTTTTTTCTTTTATTCTAAAGCGGCAATATATTCATCACTAGTCATAATTATAGATTTTGAATAATCTATAAACGGTGTGCTACGATTCCGTCGAGGAATTGACACTATTTGTAAAAGGACTAGAATTGATATCAACTTTAACGCTGCATTCGGGTCAACTCCATCCAACTCTTGTGAAACGCTACATACCCCGTTGGTATCTTACTCCTCCATTTCCATCCCATCATACACACCCTGCATTGTATCCCCCTCATCATCTCTCAATGCCACCATGTATTGAGTTCCACCTCTTTGAATTTGTGGTATCCTTTCTCCAATAACGTCCTCCACATGCTCATCACCTACCTTTTTTTCATTAACCACATCTGGAGCATTAACAAACACTTCGTTGGGTCCCACTTTGTCATTCAGGGTTGTCCGATTTAAAGGCCAAATACATGTCGCAATAAACTCTTTTTGAATGTTTGTTAGGGTTATAACTTTCTTCAAGGCTAACGAAACCCATTGCACTAGGTTTTCCTTCGCAACACCCTTATCCTTATGTCTAAGGGTCTAAAAATCCCAATATTTCTGAAGCCGTTTTGAACGGTTTGAAAATACTATCATCTAAAGGCTGGGTGACATGAGATGTGTGGATGGGAATGGTAAGGAGATCTAGACCTACTTTTCGGGCCGTGTGCGCAATATCTATGGTAACATGGGAGTTGTGCTCATCCATTATCAGTAGATGCCGATTCTCATTAGAAATGCCATACATTTGACCAATGTGATGTAAGAATTGGTTAATCCACTTGTTGAACAATGTTCCCGTCATCTACGTTTTTTTTTGCATGGCCATACAAGCTCCCTCTTCACACCTAATTATGAAGTTCCGCCTAAATGACCTATCCTTAAATATTTAAAAATTAGGAATGCTAGAACCGGAGTCATTGATGTACGACAATACAGACAACCATTCTCTCTCATCCGGAGTGATAGTATAGACACTTCGTATCTCTCATTTGGCCAAAATACGTCTCCCGCCATTCCTCCCTGCTTGGGCCTTGGACTCATCACAGTTTCAAATGTGACTGTCCGGATATTTGTGCCTTATGTACATATCCAATAAATTATCATATGAAGATGCAACATTCTTAAGGCATAAACCCTTCGCCTTGCATTGCTCCAATCCTTGCGCCACTCTAAGTGTCAAGGTTGGATTCCTTATTTTAAACCATTTTACCCACCATGAACCGGGAATGCCCTTTGTAAAAGGTGTATCCCGGTCTTGGGTGATCTCAACCACCTTCAATCGGCATTAACTCAAATTAATTGGATGACCTAATGTTTGCATTTTAAGAATCCACTTTACAAGTTCATTCTCTTCTCCAAATGATAGCACCCTTGATTTGCCACATTTTCTACCTATAGTTTTCCCAGTAACATGGTCATGTAAAGATGTGGGAATTCCATAAAGCCTAGCCATGGTTTTTATAGGAGCTGTATCATCAACTGCAAGCATGGCTGCATTTAGATCTTCATCCATCCAATTTCGATTTTTCCTAAGTTTTGTACATGTGTGTTCAAAATATGTACCATTCATAGTACTCACATCAACACCTTAATGAATATCCCCTTGTTTCCGAGGAGTGTTGTGAAGTGGGGTAACACCAAAAACATGCCCTCCTAATGCAAGAGTGTGAGCCGCTTGAGCCCTAAATGCATGGGAACCAGGGGGTAATCCATCAATATTATGAATTTGGATACCGCTTGAATTTCCTACTCCACGGGCCCTTAGACCACCAAGACAGCGACCTCGAGTAACCAACATTTCGGGAGACGCCAAAGCACATGCCTTGATTCCACCCATATCATGATTGATATTTTCCCTTATTAAGACGTTAAATTGAGGGATTGGCTTGGGAAGTTGTTCAAAATTAGTAAAACAATCCTCACTACGTGGATCAAAATTAGACTCCTCTCCACTATCAATAAATGGTTAAATTGTCCCTTGGGTTCCTTGAATGTGATCAAATAATTGATCGTTTTGTTCATCCAAACTTATAACATAATCTTCTGCATGTGATCGAGCCCCCTCTCATGGCTGCACGCAATGAACTCAAGGTATTATTGAAAATTAATAAACATGTGCACATACAAATAATGGGAGCACTCTCTAGTGTTAAATTTATTTAATATATATTTCTTCAAGGCCCAAACAATGCATGAGATTCTAAAAATGTACAATTTGTTGTGTATGTAAGTTAAAATCTTAGTAACATAGATCTATACATATGAGACGTTTGTTTTATAGACATAGATCTAACATATATGAAGTTTACGTCCCACTCTTACTTGACTTTAGCTAAGCCAAAAAGTTAGTTTTCAAAATAAAGCCTTTATACCATCGATACCTATCAAGTCCCGAGCATAGTTGGCAAACGATGTGTCATGATTTAAAAATGGAGGTTTGAAGTCTCAAGCACTCACCCTCTTATCGGTACCTAGACATGTGGCAAGAATGTAAGACCTTTAAAAATGTCGTCTCCGGCCCTTGTAATTAGTTGCTTTTAGTCTTGGCTATGAAGGCACAAAGAACTCCATTAACAAAAACCAATGGTAAGATAAATAAGTAGTAAGACATTTAGGGCTGAGAGAAAAAACTAACCAACATGTCATTGTGTGGTACATTAAACAATGAACATGTGTGAAAACTACTTAACTAAAATATATTAAAAAATTCTCCGGAGCAATTTCTTGTAGGTTCATTGGAATAGCCGAATGCCTCCCCTATGACCGAGAGAGCTTTACCTAGGTTATTTGATAAAGTTAGGTCGGGAGGGGGCATAAGTAACCAAAAGTCATGTAAGCTAAGGAGTAGGCTCCATGTGCTAAAGCATAGGGTCCTCATGTTAAATCTTAGGTGTCCCATACTAAACCATAGGTGCCTTATGCTTTATTATATAGCCTCAATGAACTTCAATATGGATGCCTCTACTATAACCGAGAGAGTTTAATTCGGTTTTAAAGAAATATTGTAGTTATTTGGTAAAGTTGGGTGAGAATGAAACATTAGTTATGTATCAAGTGATTAAAAAGCTAGATTCTATATTTATATCGGATAAAGATGTAATAAATAATTATATATGTAGATCTAGCATTTATGTAGTTTAGTTATATAATAAATGATTAAAGGCTTAAATATTATATTTTTATTGCCTAGTCATATAATAAATTATTAAGAACTTCAATATAACATCTATATAGCATAATCATGTAATAAATAATCAATTAGATAGATCTCAAACCTATAGTGATACAATAATTGATCAAAATGTTAGATCTTAATATATTTATATGAATATAAGATGCAACATATATTTAAAATGAAAATCATACATATCAAACCATAGATCTATTTAGGAATGAAATTAAGATGGTTAAAAAAAAATATTACCTGAATGAAAAAAATGATGAGAAATACGATGAGAAAAAACCAATGTCAATATAAATAATAGCGAATACAAATAAATGATAATACTAGATTGTTTAATATTAGAAAAATGATTTTTGTGGCCTTAAACGCTTTGCATTGAAAACATGTCCTTTGAGGAATGATTAAGACATTGAGGCATTGAAGACATTTTAATTCCTCCTCAAAGGATATGCTTTAATCAAGGTAAAAGCAACCTCTGCCAAGCTAAACACAAAAACCAAGAGATTTTCATTGAATTCCGAGATACTTAAATACTTGTACCATTCTAGTCTAAACCTTCAACCACTACTTCATGATTGACAAACTAGCTGGACAATAGTAGTGGAATGAATAGTGTCGACAACATGTTCATTTTTAATATCTGGAATTAGCAACTTCATCTAGTGCAAAGGCCGTTAATAACAATATCCAACCTAACACCTATTGTATGTGATGGCGTGACATCTGATTGTCAAAACTGTCACTTTGCGGACTCACCCACAAAATTGGCATGAGAGATGATTTAAGATAAGAAAAGATTGGTAAATAGGAAGCAAGTATAGACATTGGTTTAGGATGGGATAATGAAATTAGTTGCTTCTATCTTATTTAATAAAATTTAAATACATAGCTCAATCTCTCTTAAACACGTGTATTTAAGGTGTTTGTTTTCTGATCCTTACCTAATCCTATACCAATTAAATATAGGGGTTCATAAAAAAAAATAACCGAATTACACCAGGATACCTTGAATATTCATCACATTCCATCGAACTGCTTGAACAGAGTAATCCCTCGAGATTCAAAACTTTGTGTTGTTCAAATGAAGAGATCTCTTCACAGAGTTCCATCAAACGATGTCTCATCCACAAAACTCGGCCTGCACGTTACATGATATCAGACGTCAAAGTTCAGACTTTCTAATGTTCATATCTTGAATGTTAGTTAAATGCAGCAAATATTCAAATCTGAATACTGAATACATTGCAATCTGAATACACTCTCATACAATGTTCATGCAGACAAGCAGCTGCAGTTATACATGTGATAAAATTTGCGTAACTTTCGCTCCTGTGCGTGGCCGACATTGGTGACTCTGGAATGATGAATTTTTAACATAATATTCCCAGAAATTGGAATCAAAATTCAGTCCCGACTTTGGGGAGCTCTTGTCTCTCGTCAACAATGTCTCGTCTCATTCTATGCAATTTGTCTGTCCACAACAACTATGCTTATTGACTTCAATGATTTCAATTTGTAACATTAATCGTTCTGTCCTTTGTCGGAGGAGAACTTCATTGGAGTCAAAAGAATGGACGTTTCACTGCGACATCGCACTCTGAATCCTCTGGACACTCGATCTGTAGTTGCCGACAATCTGTAGACATTGCACACCTGATGAATTTTTCATAGTTACAATGCCGCTGCTGAGTGAATTTGCAAATGCCATGACGTTCATAGCGTGCTTCCTTCCGGTGTTTAATGACTTGGAACCACTTGGGGCCGACTTGGGCGACTGAGTCTGGCATGGTGTGTTTTCAGTATTATATTCCCAGAGTTCGGAATCGTATGAGCTCCAAAATCCTGAGGTCAAAAGGGTACGGGCAGGATTTGCTAAGCATCTCCCGCTACTGTTTCATATCCTACGAGAAGGGGGTGCAGAGAGGAAAGTACCCCAATAACACACGTCTACCTTGGTTGCCGTGGACAGATAAATTGCGTATAATGAGAAGAGAGACGCCAAAGTCGGGGCCGAAGTTTTGAGTCCAAACTCTGGGAAAATTCTGGTGAAAATTAATCATACCAGAGTCCCCGATGTCGGCCATTCACAGTAGTAAAGGTTACGCAAATTTCATCACATGCGCAATTCCAACTGCTTGTCTGCAAGGAAATTATCGGTGTCATCAGATTTTGATGTTGCATTAAAACATCCATTCCTTTGACTCAAAACGCAAGCTGTCCTCCGACTAAGCATGTGATCACTTCAACTAATTCGGTCGGTAATTAAGCATGCTAATTACCGCTCACTTAATTAAGGGGTTTGGCTCAATATATTCAGATAACTAGGCAGATTAGGATGATTGATAGCTTCTTGACTGGCAAGGTAGACTCATCAGTTGCTTCATTTGAGCAACATTCGAGATATGAACAATTGAAGAGTCTGGACTTTGAGGTCACATTTGCAAATGCCGTGGTGTTTATCCGTTAATGGCCATTGTTCGCTAATTTGGCATGCTTACTAAACTTACTGACTTAAATGATCTGGACTGAGAATTTGTAACATTAATCAGTCTGTCCTTTGTCGGAGGTGAGAGCTTGCGCTTGAGTCAAAGGAACGTTTCAAGGCAACATCGTAATCTGATGACACTCTCATACAATGTTCTTGCGGACAAGCTGCAGAAATCACACACGTGGTAAAAATTCCATAGTTAATATTCTGCTGCTCAGTGCATTTGCAAATGCCATGACGTTCATGATGCTTCCCTCCTATGCTTAGTGACTTGGAACCATTTGGGGCCCACTCGGACGACTCTGGGATGAAAAAATTTCACCATAACATTCCGAGACTTGGTAATTTTTTGAGCCGACTTTGGCAGCTCTTGGCTAATTCTGGACAATGAACCGTCTGTCGATGGCAATTATGTGCACGTTCTTGGAGAGGCAGTAGTCCGTGTCTGCAAAATTCTCCCGACCAAACCTGTGTCTCGATCGATCTGTTACTATAAGACTGGATTCATATCCCATTGTACAGATCATGCACTCGTGGACTATTGAAGCAGAGTAATCAAGGTGTTCCATATCTCCAGTGATGAAGTGAATTGGATTTCCGCATCACAAGTTACACTGATTCAGATTGCTTCGCAGCTTGATCTGTGGCCGAGCCAGTGGAGGGGTAAATTTCTATCCAGCTCAAGTTATAAGTTCCTTGATGTGGATGTGTCTCCGAGAAGTAGAGAGCTGATTTTACAAAACGATGATCTGGATCATGCCCCATGACATATAATTCAGTATTAACCAAGATATACCGTGAGGATTTGTGAAGTATGGGCCCGCAGGAAATTAATTTGTAGAAAAGCATGCGCTAAATATCCTGTTCTTCGTACTTCCATCAACAGTATGATCACATGACTAGGAACTATTAAGGTTTGCTTTTGTGAGTGGTCCTGTACTAGCAAGCATATAATGATGGCAACCCCAATTTTGGCTCAAAGTCAGATTCTGTAAAAGCCAGGTAATTACGCAGAACGCAATTGATGGAAAGATGAATAAGTCAATATCAGACTCACAATTGATGGATGTAGACAAACAATTTATGGCGCGATATGCTATAGATCATCGCCATGGTAAAAGTTACAAGTCTAACTTGTTTCATTTTCTCTCTCGATCTCAGGTTGTGAAGGAAGAGGTGATTAGTCTCGGTTCAATCAATATATCCCATCACCAAAGATACGTGCATCCACCAGGCGGTCAGGATGGCGGTAAGCAAACCGATCGCTCTAGAGCCAAACCAAGATCAAACTTGCTTCATACCATATCATGCAATGAATGAATTTGTACTCGTCGTAGTGGCTTTGATTTGATCATACACCTTGTATCCAGACTAAGTTCAAATAAGAATATGTAGTGTATTCTTAAAGGTAATTGTACTAGAATTGCCTTCGATCTACCTCATAGTTCATTTATCTGGGAATTTACTGATCATCTTGATTGAACATAAGGTGATGGATTCCAAGACCTATGCATTTTTGGCCTAGTTGTGGGCACTAATTAAGTTAGACTTATTGAGAATGAAGCCAATTATGATGATTATGAGTAGAAAGCGTAGAAACCAATTGTGTCATGCAATTTTGTATTAAGTTCTTGACATGCGCATGGGTTTGTGACAGCATAACAACGTCTTCAACCATAAGGACCCAGAAAATCTCAATGCTCGTCAAGAGTTCTCAAATGTTAGGGTAAGAAGCTCCCCGATGAGGTGCTCAACATTACTATAATTTAATTTGTGAACGTGCATGTAGCAATGCGTGTATAGGATCAGTGAGGTGCCATCTAGATAAATCAATACTAGAAGTTTGAGAAATAAAAATAAAACATGAGCGTTGAGTAGACTCTGTGAACTTTATAAATGGATTCTTCTTGAGGGCTCTACATTTTGTTTTCTCTTCAATCATGGCATGTGTCGTTCTTACATTGCATGAGACCCTCTTGATTCCCATGTGGAAACTGTATTTCCCTAAACACGTCTAAAGTTTTAAAAGATGGGCACCTGAGGTAGTCACTCACTACAAATTTCCACCTCATGCAGATCACCGCCACAATATATGCTAACATCACTCCAACTCAACTGCAAAGGATCCGACAAGAATATGGAGGTAATGTTCACTCACGGTTGCTATTAGGCTTCCAGTTAATGAGCAGCCTGAGTAATTAAGATGAATCTTAAATGGTTATTTGTCCAACTAGCCCATTTCTCCTAGGATATGAAACACACAATTAGTACAAGATGATAAACATATCCAAATCCAGCCTATAGCCAAGGTCCTCATAATGTTTTAAAGCTTGTACGTATAAATATCTTGTTCTTTATTAAAGTGAAGATTCTTGTATTCATCAAATGTTCATATATCCCAATAATGTTGAATATTGAATTGAGAGAGGTTGTCATACTTGCAGAAGCACGTAGTTCAGTCTCTTTTAAACACATATATTTTTGGTATTTGTTCTAGAGAGGTTGGAATACTACCTTCCAGTCTAATCAAAATTTTAGAGAATAATGCCGTTTATAATAATCCCCATTCTCCTCCTCATCACTTTGAACAATCAACGTCCTTCCTAGACTCTGACAATTTCACTAGTACATGCTTTTTTAATAGTTAATTTGAGCTAGCCGTCCCCCAAGCATGAACTTTGATCAACATGTTGTGATCTTTTGGTTTTTCATTACTTATTTGAGGTATATTCCATAGATTCATCTAAAATGGTTGGCAATTTTCCTGAAGTCTTGAACTTCAACCGGTTATTTTTTAAACTCAACTGGTTCATCTGTAACTAGCGGTCAATTTTACCCGTTCAGTGCTCACACCAAGACAATGGTGTCTGATGTTGGAATTCTAGAATTTGATATTGGCGATCGGAGGCAAAACAATGCCATCACCATAGAAGGTATACGGGATCAAGTGGAACAAGATGACTTCTTAAATGCTTTCCGGAGATATGATCCTAATGCGTATCGTGCTTGATAATTTCATACACTGCACCAACAAGACGAGAAATGTCGGCGACTGCCATCTGCATTCAATGGGTTTTCCATTTTGCTTACAATAAACATAGTCCACTTCTTGTTGTAGATAGTGGAAGTAGTTGCACAAAGTCCAGGTTATGGACCTTGTGGTGTACATAGATTCATCCATTCTTGCACCTATTGATTTTCTCATTCAATCAGTTCATTCTTTCATTCAACATTGAACTTCAAGACTGTGGTGTGTATACACATGACTATTAAAAATAAATTGGGAATATTCTATTACCAAACTACCAAATTCGTTTATGTGTTAACTTTACGTAGCTCGTCCATTAGGTGCGGTGCTGTGCACTTTTGTCGAAATCAAATTATCGGGTGTGGGGACTCCTTCGTTTTCAACTCCCAACTTTCATACTTCCCTTCAAGTATTTGGTGCCAGGTGTATTGTTGAAATGCGTTGAGTCCAAGAAATATTGGGAACATGCCTTCTGCGACATTTCTAGAGCCAAATATACACATAATGTACAGTTTGTGCGTTCCTTCTCTGAAGAACATGTAAGCTTAAGCTTCTACAATGAACTCTGACAATAAAGAGTCAATATTATAGAATTCAATTAAAAAGAAACAGTAGCAATCTGAATTTCGCTTACTGTACCTACACTAGGGGTCCAACTCAAAAAATTATTCTCATTCAATAATATTCATTTGTATCAATGTGTTAGGTGAATTCTTAGGGTACACTAGAAAATTGTACACAAAGAGGATCACAAGTTGCTGGCAAGAGAAGGTAGGGTTTTGGACAATGGATGAACTCATCCATCATCCACGACAGTATTTGCTCACTTATAAATCTCAATTGTCGTCCGAAAAGTTACCATAGTGACATTAAATACCATATGACACTAAGGGCCGGTTTACATTATGGATCATGAAGTTTGACCAGGGCTCTGCAGTGCAGCTGATTGGTTGCTGAAGTTGCCCCGGGACAACTTCAGTTTACACTAAGGCAAAAATGTCAGAGGGACCATGAAGGTCGAGGTCCCCAAAATATAATTGTTAAGGTCTAATAAATGAACTGACATGGTCCAACACGTTTTGCGGTGAGCGAGGCAAGAGAGATTGTCTGGTAGGAAAAGCCAAAGGCCCATTGCAAAGAAATTCCAACTACCATCTATGTGCCTTCATATCACAGCCCATGAGACATACCATTACTACCTTGCCCTACCCCTTAAAGCCACTCCCACGCGTTTCACCAAACAATGTGGGACATCTAAAACTCAAGAATTTGAGTGCAGATTTGTGTTTTTGCTCTACCAACTGGAATGTTTGGAATTCGGGGGCTTATAATATACCATTGAAAAGGTCTTGAAAATACCTTTCCAACGGTATATTACACGCCCCAAAACAATTTAGAATTATAGTTGCAAAACGAAAAAGAAAAATATGTAGTCGTTTAGTGACTCTAGATCAGGGTGGTCAAAAAGACCACAATGAGAAATCTTCTAACACTAATTATCAAAGAATTGAACTTTACAGCTGAGCAAGGTAGGGTGGGAACAACATTAAATATAATCAAACACTAAATATCCTATATATTGTAGTGACAACACAAGGTACATGTCACGTGTAAATTACATTGAACATGTACAAATTAATTCGCTCATTTTTTTGTAAAAGTTATTGTGAGAAGATTTGCAAGCCACATCTTTGACACATTTAACAAGAAGTGAAGACAAGTGAAGCCCAGGAGAAGACAAGAGAATGGTCAAACTTGAATTTGTTTCAATATTTCCCTTTTTGAGCATGTATTAAAAAAATCAGCACCTTGACTTGTTGGTGCATGGTCATTCTTCTTGGTCCACATTCGGTTTACACCTCGTGAGGGGCCCAAGGCTCTCAAAACTAATTTTTTATGAAGTTGGACCATGAAAGTCGGACCATGTACTTGGACCATTGACAAAGGCCATCTTCCATGGTCCATAGTGTAAACATGCCCTAAATATCATATTTAGTGTAGCATGAGAGGGACTTGAGGGCCACTTCACACATGAGACAGAGAGCCCGTGACCATTGCGCTTCAAGCACTCCCGTTGGTGGAAAAGGCAGAGCTGGTCCAAGTTCGCTTCGCAGTACGCTTGAGGGACCAACGGAGTATGTAAATGCAACATGTATGTAAAGTCTACATGGATTCTTACATGGCATCGAATGGATCATGTTTCATGGTCACTTGGACTATTTTCAAAAATCACCTCTTGAAGGTAGGCCTAACACAAAACCAGGAGACCATGGCACCCCGAATGCTCACAACCATTGATTTATTCTATCTTATCATGTGTGAAGATCCGCATGAGTAGAAATTCATTGAAATAGCATTTGATCGAGGGCCCGGTCACACATGGCTTCACACTACACTTGAAGGTCCGTGACCACACTACATGATTTTGGAGGTGTGTTGGGACGGCCTTTGGACACATTCTTTTGGGCTCTCACAATTTCATGGCCACGGCTCTTGGCTCATGTGTGAAGTGGCCCTGAGACTTGGTTCCATGTTGGCCGTTGTTTACTTCAAGATTACTTTTGGTAAGGGTTGATGGCAGACACCAATTTTGTCATGGATAATAAACACATCCCTAGATGGCTTGGATCCTAGGTCAAAGCCCAACGACACTAGCATGTGAGTAGTGAGCATTGATATGTGAGCCTAAACTTATCAATATGATTAATATCAAAATTAATAATGCTATTTTTATTTATTTTCATATCCACCTTCAACCTATAACCGTGGATTTTGAATATATGATGAGACTTAAATGAGAATGTGAATCATACAAAACATTGATGTGAATAAAATAAAACTAAAATATGTCAAAAGAAATTGTCATTTATTTATATAATTAAACAATCTACGGTCGATTGCTCCCAACACCAACAAGGACAAGAAGATGTCAGCTTTGTTGTAGCTCAAACTAGGAGCATGGATGTAATTATCATGCTCACAATGAACTTTGCAAACAACACGAAATATATAATATAAATGTTTGCATATAATATAATGTACGCGGCACTAAATACCATTGATTGGTGTGATATATAAATATTGACTAGGATAACCCAATAAAGAGTGGGAGGGCTAGGGCTAGATGGCACCTCTTTGAGGAGGTGACCGTCCCCACTCCCACTATTACGAAGGTGAAGGGACTCTAACAAATCCATGACCCGCGTAGGTTTATGATGGATTCATGTGCATGGAGTCCCTTGGCGTTTGATTTGAGGCTTCGGAGGCTGCTAATGAAAGGGCCAATTTAATTTTAAATGCAAGGAAGGAACTTAATATATGTTGTAGAGCATGATAGGGGGGACGTTAAATACCCCCCCAAGAACTTTTCGGACTGTCAGAGTTGGGCTGGGGCACCCGCCCGGCCAGAAAATCTGAATTTTCTGGACCCGACCGAAAACTGCTGCCCGCCCGCCCGATTTCGAAAAAACCATTGCCCTTGCATTCTTGAAGGCCACTTACTCACAAATCCCATATTGAGTGCACTTCACCTTCAAGGGCCAAAATCCAATATATATGTTCACTTCCATTGAGTAAATAAGCAGTTGACTGGGGTTTCATTATCAAAGTGAAATCGTCAAAAGAAACATGTAATTAACTTGGAAGTCAAAAATATTACAAAACCCTCACTAACATTGAGGTTATAATTTTTGTGACTCACAATTTGAAATTGTCTTTGTCATTCTAAAATGACACTTAAAACATGTGTGCTGATTTAGTATGTGTATTTTATAATATTTTAGGTAATGCCGTCTACTTTCACAAGTATTCATACGCATTCAATAATATCAAGTGGGATTAAATATAATTAAGTCTAATTAATCTTCATTAATCTTCATTAATCCCAAATAAATCAGAAACTATGCTTACCAAATTAAGTAAACCTAATTGATTATAAAATGTACTTACTGTAATTAATTAATTATTGAAATTAATTCCAGTGAGTTAATTATAATAATTAATATATGTAATATTGTAATATTTTGACTTCCAAGTTAATTACATGTTTTAAGTGTCATTTTAGAATGACAAAGACAATTTCAAATTGTGAGTCACAAAAATTATAACCTCAATGTTAGTGAGGGTTTTGTAATATTTTTGACTTCCAAGTTAATTACATGTTTCTTTTGACGATTTCACTTTGATAATGAAACCCCAGTCAACTGCTTATTTACTCAATGGAAGTGAACATATATATTGGATTTTGGCCCTTGAAGGTGAAGTGCACTCAATATGGGATTTGTGAGTAAGTGGCCTTCAAGAATGCAAGGGCAATGGTTTTTTCGAAATCGGGCGGGCGGGCAGCAGTTTTCGGTCGGGTCCAGAAAATTCAGATTTTCTGGCCGGGCGGGTGCCCCAGCCCGACTCTGACAGTCCGAAAAGTTCGTGGGGGGGGTATTTAACGTCCCCCGCATGATAGTGGACTGCGTTTTCACCCCACTAGGTACGGTAACTTATTAATTAGCAGGGCTAGGGGCCCGAGCGACGAGGTTGGCGGAGACTAGGGTTGGCCGGGCGAGCCCCATCCGACCGTGCGATGTGGACGGCCGAGATGGAAGGAGGGCTGTTCCAGGCGGAGGGTATAGAAGGGCTTCGCAAATTCGGCGGAGGTCTTCTTCTTCACCTCCGCGACGACGCAACAAATTTGCTGAGCTGAGCCAAGTCTGCGATCATGCAGATCTTCGTGAAGACCCGTGAGTCCCTTACCTTGGTAGTCTCCGTGGCTAATGGTTGTGTGGTCGCTTGTGTGGGTTAGATGCGCGATGGTTTATTAGGGTTTTGCATTCCTCTGGGCGGATCACGGTCGGGTGGTGCGATGTGAATTAGGTTAGAGAGGGCGGGAGGCAGAAGTTAGGGTTTGGGCTACAGAGGGGGAGGGAAAGGTGAAGGATAGTGTGTTTTGCGGTAGGCATGCATGAAAGTGTGGTGTTTAATAAGGCGTGGGTGTGTTGGGTGGTATCGCAGTAACGGGCAAGACTATCACCCTGGAGGTGGAGTCTTCGGACACGATCGACAATGTGAAGACCAAGATCCAGGACAAGGAAGGGATCCCCCCCGACCAGCAGCGGCTCATCTTCGCCGGCAAGCAGTTGGAGGACGGGCGCACCCTGGCCGACTACAACATCCAGAAGGAGTCGACGCTGCACCTGGTGCTCCGGCTGCGCGGCGGTGCGAAGAAGAGGAAGAAAAAAACGTACACGAAGCCCAAGAAGCTGAAACACAAGAAGAAGAAAGTGAAGCTAGCGGTCCTCCAGTTTTACAAGGTGGACGACTCCGGCAAGGTACAGCGTTTGAGGAAGGAGTGCCCGAACCCCGAGTGCGGCGCAGGAACGTTCATGGCGAACCACTTCGACCGTCACTACTGCGGAAAGTGCGGTCTGACATACGTGTACCAGAAGGCCGGCGGCGAGTAGAAGCGTTTTTGTTGGTGGGTTGGGCTGCCGACTCCGTAGGGTGCCGCTCACGCGTGCAGGTGCTAGGCGAGGCAGCCATTGCAGAAGCGAAGGGAACGGAATCTGAATACTTTTGGAATAAAGTGAAAGATTTCGCATATGGACGGGTTGTATGGTTTGATATTGGTGAAATAGGTAGTTAATATGATGAATGTGACCTCCTTATGACGAGAATGATGAGATTTATCCCTTGTTTTCTTCGTATTTTCGTGAGGCTGGAGTTGTTGGGTTTGGAAATGGTCATCCTGATATGAAGTATTGTGGCCCATAAATAATAGGATTACTTGGTGCACCTAAGGGAAGATGACATGCATGATAAAAGAAATGTGAACGTCAGTGTTTGTGCACCAACACGAATGGGAGCATGTTTTACCTCACACTGATCATGGGCCGGAAAGGTGCGGAAAATTGCAGGAACGTGCCGGTAAAGGAGCCAGAGCTTTGTCGAACTGTTGGAAAATTTGTTACTGTGAGATTTGTAGATATTTATGGGCGGGTGTCCTGAAAACTTCTGGTTGCCTTAGGTAAAGACATTTTTCTGCTGTCACTCGGCCACACGCATGTACGAACTTAATCCAACAATTGCATATGCAAATTTTTGAATGCTTTCTACTCAAAATCACGATAAGTGGCTTCATTGTCAACCAGTGCGACTTGGTGCCCAGAACTGGGCCAGTAACGTTAGGGCATGGACGTTAAATCTATCACCTTATGTTTAATCAAGATGATCAGTTGATTGCCAGCCAGATGAATAGTCAGATTGAAGGCAAACTGAGTACAGTGAGCACTAAGTATGGAGTGTAATTTGTATTTTAGTGTGGCTACAGGATGTATGATCAATTCAAAGCCACAACGACGAGTTTTCGAGTTTTTCGATGAATTATCACACATATTTATCAAGTAAGTGATCTTGATGAGGTTAAAACATTTCAGAATCTGAAAGGCATTGAATGAAAGCTACACATGATTATGATTTTAGTACCACTCCCTTCTCTCTATATGGTGGTTTTGATCGCTCAAATTGATGCTGCCGACAAAACAGAATGCACAATGTTCATAACATAGTGGCTCATTCTGCATCCAAATTTCTCTCTCTGAGGAAAGGAAAGCGTCAATCTCTACAAGCAATCATTGTAAACTCTTATCAATTGCACGTTTCGCCCCGAAATTCAAGGCATCTGTTCCCTTTAAGCAAGAAAGTTTAGATGCAAGAAGTGACTGAGGAGAGCTTAGTTCCAGCTTCATTTCCTGATTGAGGTTAAAGCATTTCAATCTGAAAGGCAGTGAACAACAACTTACACATCAGTAGAAACAAAGATCCTTCTTGTGCACCTCCGTAAGTATGATCAAAACACATGGCGACACCGTGGAAAGACGGGACTAAGGAAAGAGCCTCCGATACAAGTGTGTGTGATACTGAAGACGCCAAAATGAGTTTGGTACCCAATGAACTAATATGGAATGTCCATCGTTCAAACCTCCACATTGACTCCAAGCATGCACCCACAACTTACCGAACATGGAAAGTTATGCATGCGAAACAACCAACTCCCTACTAAAACTCCGGTTGAGTTAAAGGATAACTCTAATGTACAATTTCTATTGTAGCCGCTATGGATGGGGTCTACATAATGTTAAACATTCTCACATTCAATTTGAATGTGGGAATACTTTGTGGAATATTGTTTATACAACTTTTTTTTTTTTTGGTTTGTTTTTGGTAAGCCAACGCCATATAAGGTCTTTGAGTCATCTTTATAATACATTTGTGATTCAAGTTGAAATCCTTGACATTCAAGTGTTAAGTTATTTTTAAGAAACTTGGATTTAGTTTTAAGAATAAGATTAACTTTTGTTGGCATGAAGAAAACTTAATTTTTCATTTCATATTGGCTTTGTAAATTAGGGCGCTTTTCGATAGCCTTGCTCAATAAACATGTCTTGGGTTCACATATGAGCTCATGGCTATGATCAAGGTGCAGTTTCCCTCATTCAGGATAGCTCTCTCTCTCTCTCTCTCTCTAGTTCTTGTTTTATGCCATGTTATACTTAAGCTTATATTTCAAACCTTACACTAATACACCTTAAAATAATTGTCATTTCAAGACAAATGACCATTATACAAAAAATTACTAAATCAACATACATGGAAAGAATTCAAGCTTACCATGTAAAGATAGTAATGAGGTGACGGATGAATGAGATTACCTTAGTAACAGACGGTAACCAAGTATGTAACCTAAGGTAAAAATAAGGTTACGAGGACTTACCACAGGTAAGTACCCCAATATAAACCCTTAACCCTAAAATGAGCTTCTTTTTCACCATTCACGCGGGTGAGAGGGGCGGCGAGCAATGTGTATACACGTTAGGGTAATAGAGACACACTTAGAGTAAGGTTGACTAGGATTTACTATCAAGAGGAGGATTCCACTTGGAGTAACACAATCATGGCAAAAGAACAGGTTTGTATACTCATTTATTGTTTTTACATTGAGTATGGTTTCTTGAAATACTTGGATGCATTTGAAATGGAATAGTTGTGTGCGACATGGATAACAACTGGGTCCTGTTGTTATTTACCTCGTGTACGTAACTAATCCTCAATTTTTTGTTGGTTGGTTGCATGGGCACAGGTGAGGCAGGCCCTTCACACATTCAATACAATAATGTGTTATGATTATGACATTTTATGCATTTCTATTGGTTAAGGTTACTAGGAACTTATCTTCTTGTAAGTACCTCATACACATAGTGGATTAGTTAGGCGTACTTTGTATTGGAGCAAGGAGGTAAATGATTAAACTCCAAAGCATGGGATAGTCAGAAATTTCACATATGGTAGTGGACACCTTAGGTTTGCAAAGTATGGAGATAGAGGATGTGGTCATACATGGCATTCTAGTTCAATACATAACATACTTATGTGATATCATACATACTACTATGCATAGTTATGTGTAACTCTCTTATGCAAAGTAAAGTTATGTTAGAATATGGGTAGATATGAAGGATTATGCAAGAGTCTTGTAGACAATCCCACCCACCCACCCTTGTATTGCAATGAGGAAGAGTTTGAAGGATTTGGCCTCTGAAAAGAGGAAGTTCAAAACTTCGTTTTGAAAAGTCAGATCTCTCTCTCGATTTTGCCTTTGAGATATAATTAAATGTAACATTCTTGATTAAAACCTTCTACTAAGGCTAGGACACTTAGTAGAATCTACACCGCAGTTAATAAATTTAACTAAAACTAACCATGAGTTAACTTACCATGGTAAATGAAAGTTACCATGCTCCACGTTTTAGAATTTTAGTGACCTAAAGCGGCCACGATACCTTACTAAACCAAAATTTAAACTCTATGCTCCTCCATGTGAAAACTCTTTTACATGCTTGAAGGAGCACATTCTTGGCTTAGAATGTGGATACAAGACTAGTGTGGAAGTGCATGGTGTTTGGTGTACTAAAGATTGTTACTATCCAAGAAGTTACACAATATGGCAAAAGAGTGGGTTTGTATACTCATTGTTTTGTAGTGAGTATTGGTGTTTGCAAACATTCAATGGACTTGACAGGTGAGATAAATGTGTGACATGGATTGCAATTGAGCTTAGCTAAAGACACCTGACACACGCCTTTCTAACACATAATTGTATGTTTGGGTTGGCACGGGTGCAGGTGAGGCTAGCTCTTCACATTTTCAACACCAACAATAGTACATTATTCATGTTTGGATACTCTTACACTTCATGATCTTATACTTGTGAAAGTTACTATGTCATTTTGAAATGGTATCTTGATATGTACACAAACTCTAGAAAGTAGTTGAGATATTGAGAATACATATAAGTGAGGTATGTAAGTTTACATATTACATCTCTAACTTATTAGTTGGTTGTAAGAATAGTTATTAAGCACAATGCAGTGACATACTAGACTATGTTTTGAACTCAGCTACCATATGTTATGCGCTTTTGTGTCCATGACACACATCATTGCATTTTAGTACTTTATGCCCTTATAACACCATGCTATCAAATTTTGATTTGAAAGCAAGGAAACATGATAGCATATCTAACCACTCTTATGAGAATACATATTCTTTGTTGAAAGTTCAAACTACTTCATATGATGTAGAACATAGCACTACATCCATGGTTACAATGATGGATACTATGTTTTGGGGAGCAATAGACTTGTGATGAAAGAAAATCCCACCCATGCACCCTTGCTTTATTTTGATGAAGAATAGAAAGGAAAAGACCTCTGAAAAGAGGAAGATCAAGCTTTGAGAAAAGCCTTGTGTGAGCCCAAAATGATGCCCACATGTGCCATTAACCCTTTGAAACCATTAGGAGTTGGATTTTTATGTTTCATGATTGTTTTCAAAAATATAAAAAGAGTGAGGCTTGGTGTGAAGTTATGTTTAAGCCTTAGGCTTATTTTGCGTAGTTGATTAGAAGCGTAGTGGTATTAGGGAAGTGCTTTGGTTAGGTAAGTGGAGTTTGAGAAAGCAAAGGGAAGGGTCTTGGGTTTAAATGTTTGAATTGGGTTCTACCTTGTTGGTTTAGGGGTTGAAGGGTTAGCGGAGAGGATGAGGTCCTACTAAGGGGGAGAAGGTTTAAGGGGTTGTGATTGGATGCCCTATCTCTCCTCTTCCTCCCTTATCCTCTCCTCTCCTTAAGTTCCCTCTCTTAACCTTTTCTTCTCTTTTCTTCAAAATCTCTCTCTCTCTCTCTCTCTCTCTCTCTCTCTCTCTAGGATTTTGAGTTCTTAGAATTAGAGAAAAAGTGTGTGATTAGAAATGGGTTGTTAGTCTAATTAGGGGAATTAGGTAGGAAGATTAGGTAGGGGCTTGAATAATTAGTAAGGTAGTTGGGGATTACCACTACAAGGCTGCTACAAGGCTTCTGTTACTGGGAGCTGCTGGCACTGGGCCGAGCCGAGGGTGGACTGCAGCTACAAGGCTTCTGTTACTGGGAGCTGCCGGCACTGGGCCGAGGGTGGACTGCAGCTACAAGGCTTCTGTTACTGGGAGCTGCTGGCACTGGGCCGAGAGCTAATCCGAAGCCAAACTTATTAGAGGCAGGCCAATTAGAGGCCAAGTTAATTAAGGGCCATCCTAATTAGGGGTTAGGCTTGTGACAAGCCTTGGGCTTAATTAGAAACTTGGGCTAGTCGTGCTAAGACTAAATTAGTTTATTAGCAAACTAGGGGAACAAGAGGCATTAGATAGTGGGTGAAAGGGGTGAACTTGGATGGGAGAATTGTTGAGCTAGTAATAGAGTGTGTAGGTTTGTGATAATAGAAAATAGCGTTTGTCAACGCTTGTACCCACACTAGGAAATAAACTGAGTACACGAGTTGATGGAAAGTGTGAAGGATTCTTGCAATGTTGAGACAAGGAAAATCAAGACTAAAGGAGCGAGAGGAATGTCCTTAAGGGCATGTGTAGCTAAGGCCGTGGGTTGGACTCTTGAGAAGGCCCACGCTACATCTAGTCAAGAGGCTAGCATTAATAAAGCATCATGACTTTAAACAATGTGGGTGTCTCCGGATACGGAAGTTACATTTCATACTACTACAAGTTTTAGTAGAATGCATGTGATTCTCAAAACCATCACCCGGACTAGGACGCTTAAGGGTGGTGGGTTTGGCCTCACACCTTGAAAAAAGACAACTCTCTGTCTAAACTCTGTTTTTACTTTGCCTTAAAAGATTTGCACTGATAGTAAAATACAACCCTAAAGGTTCACTTACCGTAGGGTTAGGAAAGTTATACCTAACACACATCCATCTTAGATTTGTTAAGATGCATCTACGGTCAAGGATAGTTACCTAATCAATATTAAGAGAAAGGAAACGTGGGAACATCCTTTCAAAAGGTTAAGCCGCATGAGCAGTTTTACCCTAAGTAACTTCTGAGATTAGAGTAAAAAAGTGTAGAAGTGTGGAATGTGTGGACTAAGTGTTTCATTCTTCTTTCACACAAGATGGCAAAAGAACAAGTAGAATACTCAAAGGTAATTTGAGTATGTGTTGATACAAAATGTATAATCTTGCCTTGTATGATTGTCTGACATAGATAACAATTGGGATTTGTTGTTATTCACCTCATGTACGTTATTAACCCTCTTCTTGAATTTGGTTGGTGGCATGGGCAAAGATGAAGCAGACCCTTCACAATCTTGATGGCATCATTAGGTTTTGTATTTCATCTTCTTACAAAAATAATGTGTGTATAGTACTTAGGTATTCTATAGTGTTGTAGAATACTTAGTCTAAGGTGATGTAAGAGTAAACTTGTGGAGTATACACTATAAGGCTCTTTTTCTAGTTTTTGACTTTGAAAACCTTGGATGTTAGAATGCTCAAGGGTTATGCACTTCTTAGACGTACACCAAGATGAATTAGTAGCAAGAGCATTGGAGATAGATATGCAATGATATAGCATTGAAGGATGGTCCCACCCACCCTCTTGGGTTTTGCAAAGGGAGATGGATATGTAGTAGAATGGTTTGGCCTCTTAATTAGAGGATGTATATGAAAGGTTTATGCTTGAAAATAAGCTTAAATCTCTCTCTCTCTCTCTCTCTCTCTCTCTCTCTCTCTCTCTCTCTCTCAAAAATAGGTCGGAGGGAATTATACATATGAGTGTACCCCTCATTTTCCAACAAAAGTGTTCTAAAATAGTATGTAGGTTGGAGCTTACCTTTTTATATAAAAAAATTAACGCTCAAATTATGTGCAATTAGGTTGCCTTTGTGAATAAGGTGCCTCTTTACCTATGAAAATCATATTAGGTCATAATCAAATCACAAAACTTAGAACTAAGTTCATTCATTTCTATAGCAACCACAACAAATAAACAAATATTATTTTATTACTATGGTAGTAAATATCCACACACTAACAATAAATTAGTGTGGGCCAACCAAATGTGACATATTATTGTAGCTTTGAAGACCATTAATTACTCTAACACCATCCCTTTAGAATGAATGAATCACAAACCTATAGGGGGGCAAGTTTTTAAAATGAATGGATGAGAGGCATGTCCACATGCAACAATCCCCCCTCACCAAGAAAAAAAAACTTCAAGTTTATCTTTTACATAAGTATATCTTACAATTGATTCCATGATGGTTACAATATCTACGCATATGTTCAATATTTACAATCATGTTGGAAATAAGCGACTCTACCGTAGAAAATGACAACATAATTGACCCGGTTAAGTTTGGAGAGAGGGAATTATGGCATACGAGCGTACCTCTCATTCATCCAACATAAAAGCCCTTATATAGTATGCAACTCAAAGGTTACTATTCTATTACTTGGGTGACACCGGAATCAACTTCAAAGACCTTGAATTAGTCTAGTCCGAGTCATTTGTTACAAATTAGCTACAAACATGTAGGGGTCTAGGTTTTATGTTGGATGGACGAGAGGTACGCTCGTATGCCATAATTTCCAGTCTATGTTAAGTTTTCGATGTCCTTATACCGAAGAGAGGGGTTCATCTCAAATGACCTCAAGTACACTAATTTAGGGTCCTTGAAACTAATTCCGGTGTGAAATCAACTTCAAAAAGCAACCTCAAGGGTGCATACTATTGCGGGGTTTTATGTTGGATGAGAGAGAGAGAGTTTTTTTCTTATTTGCAACTTACTCACGATCCGAGAATGAAGTGAAGAATCATCCGTCCGGTTGCAAGTTCATTGTAGTGGGGTTTGACAAGATCCATATAGTTGACGGAGCAAGTATTAAGAAGGCCTTGTATGGCCTTGTATGGGTTAATACGAGCTTGAGGCAACTTCTGGAAACAATTCATCTCCTACATGGACACTGAGAATCGGAGAGAATAAAATTGTAAGAAACAATGTTGGATGAGTGATCCATTGGCTGCCTTTGGTACTCATCCTCCTGTGTATTGAAAGAGTACCAGCGCACTCCATTTGTCTTAGTTTCTATGCAACAAAGTCAGTGCCTGGAGCACTTCAAGGAAATGATGCACTCATTCACCAAACTGTATCCTGAAGTGTTGTGATGGATACACATCATCGTTGCAACTTTATTTTTGATGCCTTGAATAACACGACTTTGATATCGTCACAGGTACGAAGCACCGAGGAGTGTGGCCAATCTTGAAATTTAGGTTCCTGGATCACCATTCACCAGGGTGGAAACTCATGCCATAACCAATTCATAATCTGAAGCGTTGTAATCTTAATGAAGGCAACTTGGATCCTTGTGATTGCGTTGTGGAGAACAAATTGTGAAACTATATGAGCAATCCGATCTCATGATCCGTTTTTTTTTTGGAAACACATTGTTAGAAGATCCAGGGGTATCGGGATCATAATTGGATCATAAGAATGATCAATAAAAGCAGGGTATTTGTATACTTATTATTCATAAGAAGTATCATGAGATAAGTTACCACAATGACATAAAATACCAAATGACATTGAATTAAAATATTTGGTGTATATCCGACCGGACAGATCAACCAACACCTTCAGACCATCACAACCATGAAATGTTGGCCATGTGGGTCTTTGAGCATTAAGAAACCTGTCGCATGTTCTGCAACACACAAATGGACCGGGAAGCACTACTATATTTGGGAATTACACTAAAGACTGTAATGAGTGTCATATGATATTTTATGATAACTTTTGCAATGACACTTCTTATGGTTAAGTTCACCACCATTGTCATGGACGATTGAAATTTGAATGAAGTCCATGCCAATTGTGGAAACAAAGTGCGGTATATTTTGCATCCTAAGAATTCCATAGTGAAATATTGTCATGGATGATTGATGTTTGGATGAGAAATCACTTAGTGAGTGATAGTAATTGCAACATTGTAAATATGTGATGCCCTAATTTTTTTTCACGAAATGACAAATAATGTTCGGTTTACATTTAGTGTTGGTGACTCTGCACAGGCTGTTTACTTTGTTAGTATTAAGCAAGACAAGTAGAATTGGTGACACTAAAATACAATACTTAGTGTACGTTTCGCGTGATAAGCAATTTTAAGGCCATAAATTCTAAAACCCGTCATAATTTTCTGAGAAGTGTAAGTAAATACCTAGGGAATTTGGATGGTGATCTATTTAGGAACAAAAACACTTCAAAGCAATTTCAATATTTGAATATTTTCTAATTCAGGCACAAATGACATGATCGATAGCTTCCTCTTAAAATCTTCCATTCAAGCGTACAACTCCTTTTTATAAATAAAATGAATCATCGATTCATTAGAAGCATTATGGTGTCTAGGTCTACTTGATTGTGACCTTTAGGAAAACACAACCCCTATAGATGCTTGCTTCAAATAGGAACATGAATGGAATCTAGGGTCACATTCGGATATGTTTATCATCAACACCAAAGAATCAAAGCTTATACATATGTATTGTCCAAAATCTACCATTTGCAAAAATCTATTGAAATGCTCCTTCAATTACCAACAAGGCCCAATAATACTAAGGGATTGTTTACACCATAGACCATGAAGTTGTCCCAAGGCCCTATAAAATTTGTGATTGGTTGTTGAAGTTGTCCCATGACCACTTTGGTTTACAACAACGAAAAAATGTTAGAGTTACCATGGAGTTCAATGTCCTTAAAAGACATATTTTAAGGCCTACATTATTTATTGACATGGGCCAAGAGGTTTTGAGGTGGGAGAGGCAAAAGAGGTAGAAAAAGGTAGGGGCCCATAGCAGAGTAATGTTGTTTTAATAAAATATAATGAATTTTTATTTGAGAAGTGAAGAGAAGTGAGGACAAGAGAAGACAAGACAATTGTCAAACTTGAATTTTTATCAAAACTTCCCTTTTATCAAAAAACCAACACAAGGACCGTTGGACAGATGATTCTTCACTTCATTCTTGTATCGTGAGTAAGTTGCAAATAAGAAAAAAACTCTCTCTCTCTCTCTCTCTCTCTCTACATCTTGATCTATGGGCTCCCCCAAAAAAATCCCTGTGGGCTGCCCGAAAAAGAAACGAAATATAAGTATAAAAAGAGGAGCCGGAAGGCAGGAAATCATCTGACAGGCTTTCCTCGATCTTAGTGTAAGAGTATTACTGCAGAGGCTTCGAGCCTGAGTTCCCCTTATGAGTAGGCTTCGGCGTACAAGTAAGATACTGCCTGTCTGTGTGATGCTACCACAAGTCTCTCAACAGGAGAGTTCGGTTCCATAGAAGTGTCCGAAGCCTGAGTGATTTCAGTCTGTGACTCTGTGTAAATATTCACCTGTATACTGTAAGTCAAGATCCCAGTGCATCTCTACAATGACCAAGTCTAGCTCATCGCAAGATGAATTCAAGGTGTAGCCACAGAACATTCTCTGAAAATTCACAAGACTACACTTCTTGGTCACATGGGATAATCAGCCATCTAACCATATTCTTGATTCAAGATTTTATGTTCATATATCTTTTCAATATATGCAACTATTTGTATTGAATATGGTGAATGATACCTACTTCCTAGGAGGTGAAATAGCCTTGTTGACATCGATAACAAGTAAGAAGGTCCGCTTACACCTGATGTACGCTCTACTAACTTATTTCTTGGTAATGTTGGGGAGCATGGGCACAGGTGAGGACCTCTTCTACGAGTGCTGAGCACCTTCCAAAGAAGAAAATGGCCACTCATTATATCTCTTCCAAGCAACTTCTCTTTGAAACCTGGAATAGTGATTATGAGTATTTCCTGATGAAAAATACATTTCTCTATAATTGCTGATTCTTTCCGGAACTTACAATTCGGATATATGACAATTCTGTGATTCTTAAAAACAGTACAGGGAGATGTAAATGGTAACTTCCTGCTCACAAATTTGCTCCTGGAATTACTTACAGTAACACAGAAATTATCGGCGATTCATGATGAATACTGGTAGTCTGTGTATAGTCTCATTACACATAATGGGTGGATTTCAGTGTTACAAGAAATATTAGAAATAATTTTCTTGTAAAAAAACTCTTAGCCCTCTAAATACTGGACGGCCCATGTGTGATACAATTCACATAATTGGATTACTAATTGAAGTATGGTATAAGACTCGTCACAGAACTCAGTACCTCGGAAGTGTAGAATGACTCCTGTAGTCTTCTTACAGGCCCAGGATTAACAATCAATTGGCTGAAAGAATATCAAATAACTTCCCATATATAAGGCTTTTATTTTATTTTAAGGATGGATGTGACATAAACTTTTACACATTCATATGGGTATTACATAATTTGATTACTGTTTATATACAGTAGATAGCTTCTTGGAACCCAGGACTGTCTCTGAATAAGTTTATGCTCTGAGACAGACTCACAAGAAACGAGACGCATGATATCCTTGATATCGTGAAACAAGTTTCTATCAGTGGATAAGAGAGAATAGAGTTCTTAGAAAAATCATTACTATATAATCTGGTTCTGACCAGGTAAATACTACTTACTTCAAAGCCTACTACGGATAGTCAGCACATACTTTAAATCTCTTCTATAACAGGTCTCGTATGACCACAGATAGTCTTGTTGGGGGATGAAGGATTCTCTTAGAATCAGTATATCGATGGCTCAAAGGTTATGACTCATGAGTCTCGGAGAGTCTTTTTTAAGTTACTCACAGGACCCACCAGGAAAATGAGTAGCTGTCACGTGATTGAGAATTTGAGAGCTTTAAGGTTTTGATACCAATAAATATGGTTAAATGACCATTTCAGAAAACCCCAGGAATGAGAAGTTCTACTAACAAGAATACACTAATAGCAGTATGAGTTATGACCATTTCGGCAAAGCCGAAAATCACCAGTATGAGTAATAGATAAGGAATTTTTCACCTGAGGAAGCACCTTATGAGCTACTGATTACGAACAAGGAAAGTGTTCTGACAAGATTCGAAGAAAACCCATCTGTCATGAAAAGATTGACTATGAAATCGATAGGATACCTGACAGTAACAGGTATTATGGGACTTCAAGTTATAAATTACTGGTGGAATTGCAGTAATATTCTTAACCAGCAGTTGACAAATGGGTAAAACTACTCAGGAATGTTGATAAGAAGAAAATGACTCTATGTAAACGAGTCACACATGATTAAACCAGTTTCTCATTTAAGTACTCAAAATTTGAGTCATACCAGTGGATTATCAAGACCCTGTTTTAACAGGGATGTATGTTGTCCTAACATGACCTTACAATAAGGGGACTTAACCTATTGTAACCAATCAAGACAAGATTAGTCAGCTCTCTTACCGTATATCCATTACTTTAGAGGGATCTAAAGTATCTTGCTAATCTATATGGTATCTTCTTCATAAGGATGGTTTGATCATCAAACATTCTTTCTCCTGGTTTTCTGAATATAAGTTCTAGCTTCACTTCAGGTATATATACAAGATGCTCTTCATAAGCATAATAATATACTACTGAGTGATTATAAATAAACCCCTTATTAACACGATAATCTATGAGTAGTTTTCTCACACTGACGATCTATTCATCGACAGTCTTTCTCCCTGCTCTCTAAAAATGAGTCCTACTTCACATCAGGTATGTATATGAACGATGCTCTTCGTTGCATACTAATATACTACCATGGGAGTATAAATGGCCATTTGCTGGCACAATAATCTAAATAATACTTCCTGCATACTTATGGCTTATTCAGCGATATTCTTTCCACATGACTTGTGAACATAAGTCATTGCTTCATATCAGGAATTTTTATGAAGATGTCCTTCATAACATAAGTACCCCCTTACTGCCACGATAAATTATGTGGCATTTTCCTCATACTAACGATGTAATCATCGACAGTATTTCTTTCATGTTTTCTGAAATTAAAACCTAGCTTCTCATTTGGTGTGTAATAAACAATATTTTGTATAGCACACTAACATACTATTATGGGATCAGAAACGGCCCCTTGCTGACAGGATAATCTATGTGATATGTCCTGTGCACTAATGGTTGATTCATCGACTGACTTTCCCCTGGTTGTCTGAAAATAAGTCATGGCTTTACGACAGGGTATATATGGACGATGCTGTTCATAACATACTAAATATATGACTGGATGATTTTAGATTACCCCTTTTGGATAGCTCAATAATCTCCACACCGATGGTCTATACATCGACACCTCTTTTTGTTGAAAACAAGTCTTTGTTGTACATCAGGTGAATGATGCGCCGCATCACATACTAATATATTGCTGTGTGATTACAAACAGCCCCCTTCTTGGCACAATGACTTGGCCAAAAAAGGGTACAAAGACCCTCTGACACCGCCCACACCAGGGATTCAAGCGACGATGGCGTCAATCGCCAACGTGAATTTTCATACTACGGTGCAGCGCCTGATTACATGAAAATAACGATGTTGGTTATTTGTACTGTAACCAAAACGGGGCTGAAGGATCCAGTGGCGGTTCTAATACCACTTCTATTTCTTCTCCGGCTTTTGGCAGGAATATTTCATGGGATTGAATAAGCTGACAAACTAATCCTGGTATGTACAGATCCCTCCCATACTATTGCAATTTCAAGAACAGTTAAACAGGATGAATTGGGAAGAAATTCGATATGTAAGGAGTCTAACATAAAACGGATAGGTTTTGTGCACTCTCTATACCCTAATAGGGCGATGGAATGGGTTAGCATACGTCACATCTGTGCCGATGCCCTTCGCAGACAAGGAAATGATGGACTCATTCCTTGTCTGGAGAATATTACCTTTGGCTGGAGATACTATGACCAGTTTCACTCAACAGTGTATAAACCAGCAAAGGTATTTCGTGATTTCGTTTTTGATAATAGCACGTTTCTATCACCATGTCCATGTCAACTCACCAAAAGATTCTCTAAATACCTGGACCCTAGCACTGCGGAAACTATCCCGGTGCATACAATCCCTTCGCTGACAGACATACATGTTCGCACAATGAACATTGAAATCATCCGAGACCCAATTTTGAAGAATAATTTCAAAAGTGGTCTCAACCATATACCTTTAAGACAAACTCGCCTACAAGAGGTTGTCGAAACAGTGATTGATGCATGGATACAGGTATGTTCCATTTTACACATTGACCCATCTGATCAAACATTATGGATTAGAAATACTACGTGGATGATTCTGAAAGAAAAAGCATCCAAGAATGAAGGCGGATACAAATACTCCCAACCCTCTTGGAAGAAAATCCATTCAGCCATTGATGAACTTCAATGGATCCAGGAACGTTTGTTCATAGCCGGGCTAGATAAAGCGGCTTCAAATGCCAGCTTTATCTGTATAAGGCACATACGTGCTCAAGCACTATTGAGACTCCAGGGCAAAGATTTTGCCCCTTGTCTACAAAATAATTCATGGACTAACCCTCAGAATAAAGCAGAGGAGCTATTTGAAGAAATCTGTAATCTTCTTCCGGAAATTCCTCTACAAGCTGCTCGTCTCCCATACCTGATGGGTACGTTCAAGCAACACAAAAATACCTACAGATGGCTTACAAATGCCCACAATTCTATATACTCCACCATAGCACAATTCATTACTATGGCATTAAAGGGTATTCTCCCTACGCTGAAACAATGGTTTGCTAAGCGTACGCGGACTTACCGCTCGTTAATGGACACTGACACCTCTAATTTCTGGGTAATTGACTCAGTGATGGATCTAGTCCTTAACCTGCCGGAGACAATACACGATATTTTTGTAGCCGACATAGCACACTGCTATGAAGCTATACCGCTTGAGGGGGAAGACAATCTGATGGGAGCCATATCAAAATTAATTTCGTATGCCTTTCAACAGAAACGAATTGAACATCCGAAATCCGAACAAAAACTGTGGGTCCGCTTTGATGAAGCCAAGATGATTGCCTCCTCTACGAAATGGGCAGCTCAGGCACCGCAATCTGGTCTTTGGGTAGAAATCAGGGAAGCAAGACTAATACAGCTTAACCAGTGGTTAAGCACTAACTGTTTCGTCACCCTTGGTGACCGAGTTTGGAGACAGATTTCAGGAATACCTATGGGTTTTTCCTGCAGTCCGTTATGGTGTAATCTGTATTTTTTACAATATGAAGCTAGCTTTATCACAAGATTAGCCACACTCGGGAGGACTGATCTAATGAGGAGATTCAGACATTCTTTCCGATACATAGATGATCTATGTGTCTTAAACAACGGAGATATAATACAATTTTTGGACCCTAATGCCAAAAGAGTACCATCTAACCCCTACTGGATTTATCCTCTCGGGATAGTTGAAATCAAAAGCGAAATTGATAGATTTTCTACGATGTTCCCACAACGAGGAACAAGTGCTCATTTTATGAACATACAAATTTCTATCATTAATGAAGTCGATGGCATATTTCGAACACACAAATTCGATAAACGCCGAAACCTTCCATTCCAGTATTCACAATTTTTACAATTCAAATCCAACCGGAGTGTCTCGCAGTCGTACAACATCATCCAATCGCAAGCTTTTCCAATTCTGTACCTATCAAATAACGAACATGATGCTCTTAACGAGTTGGAATTTCTGCTAAGAATTCTAACCGACAATGGGTTTCGACGATATAAACTCAAGAGTCGATTGCTCAAATTTCTCAGACTGGGGTCCTTCCCAGCTCTAAAATTTGATCTGAGTAAGGTTATTCAGTCTCTGGAGAGGTGAGTCGATTCAACTCGTGTATAAACTCACTAACTCTTTGAGAGCTTCTTTTTCATACCTTGCTTTATTACAGATTACTGTTCATAACACAGTGATGACTACAGGAAAGTCACACAACACCTAAGTTAATAATTTTTACGAATTTCAGAGACACTCTTCGATTTATATTCGCAGAGTATACAAACTATACTAAGTAGATCAATAGTTATGTTACCTTGTGATTGACCGTACAAAGTTAGACAGTAAACCGTTGCACTAAGCATTTAGGCTATGAATACCGTAGCATATAGAGAGAAAATGGCATACCACAGGAACTTGGTGTATCCTAAAGTTCAAAAGAGAAAGAGATGTGATGTTTTTTATAATGACATATTTGTCATTAAACAAGGAGTTTGGTGGTGCACTCCCTATATGGTGAGTGCACCCCACTCAAATATAGGGAGAAAACAAACCACCAAGGGTAGGATGGTGGGACTCTCTCTCTCTCTCTCTCTCTCTCTCTCTCTCTCTCTCTCATTCTTGAAATTCTGTAATACCTATTTCCAAATATACCCTTACGGGCTGCCCGTCCAAAATAAGGAAAAAATAACAGTATAAAAAGATAGCGATGCGGGGCGGGTCTACATGATCCTCGCCCACACGATATGCCTGACAGTACTCCTGAAATGAGCGCGTAGAGTCAGGTGCTTTATGTCTGTCTGCTTAAACAGTGTTCTGGGAGAGAAACTCTGCGGAGGAAGCGTGGTTCAGAACTGAGACGCTGTAGATATGTGAGCACAGCCGAACCGGTAGTGGTAGAAAGCATATGCTCAATTGCTAGACTGAGTCCGAGAAGCATTGAAAAAAAAAAAGAACAGTCCTCTTGAATGCGAGTATAGGATCTGACTCAACAGTATCATATAAACTGATCAAGGAGAACTGCTTAAGTTCCAGAAAAGACAGCATCAGCAAGATGAGCAAAGTTAACTCATCTAAAGACGAGTATAAGGTGTTAATTCTGAATTGAAGTATATCTACACTGATTATACTCCTGATGGATGCAAACTACTCGTAAATTCTTGATGAGACTATACTTATATTACATTGAAATATACCAGTATTTCCTACATATATGTAGAGTGGATAAATTTTACCTACTTCTAAGGAAGAGGAATAGCCTTGTTGACATCGATAACAAGTAAGAGGTTCGTTGACACCTGTTGTACGCTCTACTAACTTTTCTTGTAAATGTGGGGAGCATGGGCACAGGTGAGGACCTCTTCTACAAGTGTTGCGCACCTTCCGAAGAACTGTCCACTCATAGTTATCCCCCAAGAAAAATTTGGCTTAAAAAATTTTCTTGAACTTTGGATTTCTTACTATGAGTCTATATTTTTCTTGATGAAAAAACAATTTCTACTCTCTACATCCTAAACTGATATAGTACCTGCTCTGTTATTTGGGGTATCTGAACTATGTGAAGGTACTAATATAATACAGCGAACTGTTGTGAACTAATCTTTGCTGGTACGCAGTTTCTGAGAATACTGACTGAGTTATGGAAATATGTCCTTATGATTAAAGCCATGATAACCTGGCAAATATGAATTAGAGTCCTCTCACAGTTTTCTTCCAACAGAAGCAAACTAGTTAATGAGAAGGGATGAGTATTAACTTAAGGCACACCTTAACTATACCACTTGAGAATGCCGCTCTGATATGTATAATTGTAACGAGATTTCTGAAGTCTACTTGTACTGGTCATCGCTTTACTGCATAAGTACTATTGATCTGATTAACAGTTTTGTATGAACAAGTTTATACTCAATAACTTGTTCTAAACATTCTTGATAATCTGTAAGTATATGTTGTCTCTGAACAAATAAGGGCAGGAGTTGACATCAATCCTGTTAAACCAGAATTAGATAAAAACGTCATGGACAGATGTATGGAAATAAGACTCTCATTCAGACTTATTACTGGAATGTGAATACCTGGTAGTGAGATATTATGATTACCTGATCATGCGGCTTACTGCGGAAGTTAAGACAGAATAGTCTCCTCTTATAAACTGTTGGTAAACTACCACACCAGAACTCTTAAGCACCACCCGACTGCCAAAGGGTTGGAGTCTCTTAACAACCATCTGAGAGTGGGGGATGTACCGTAACTTTAAACTGCAGATTGTCAGCAAACTGCTGCAAAAATTACTCTGAACTGATTATCTGAATATTTGACCATACAATTTCAGATAGAAGGGTTTCATAGTGGGGACAGTAATCTATCTTTCCTAAACATGACTCAGATAAAGAGGAATGTAAAATAATTTACCCTGTGAATATCAAGACCCTACTAGCAAAGGGATGTATGTTGTCACTACTAAACCTAACTCTACAAGAGGGATAACATATCCTATTCTGACAAGAGTTCAATCTAGACAAGATTGGTCAGCTCTCTCACATCCAACATAAAACCCCGCAATAGTATGTACCCTTGAGGTTGCTTTTTGAAGTTGATTTCACACCGGAATTATTTTCAAGGACCCTAAATTAGTGTAATTGAGGTCATTTGAGATGAACCCCTCTCTCCAGTATAAGGACATTGAAATTTTCACATAGACAAGAAATTATGGCATACGAGTGTACCTCTCGTCCATCCAACATAAAACATGGACCCCTACATGTTTTGTTGTTGATTTGTAACAAATGAGTCAGACTAGACTAATTCAAGGTCTTTGAAGTTGATTCCAGTGTCAACCAACTAAAAAAATAGTAACATTTGAGTTGCATACTATATAAGGGCTTATATGTTGGATGACCAAGAGGTACGCTCATATGCCATAATTCCCTCTCTCCAAACTTAACCGGGTCAATTATGTGGTTGTCATTTTCTACCGTAAAGTCACTTATTTCCAACTTGATTGTAAATATTGAACATATGTGTAGATATTGTAACCATCGTGGAATCAATTGTAAGATATACTTATATAAAAGATATACTTGAAGTTTGTTTTCTTGGTGAGGGGGGATTGTTGCATGTGGACATGCCTCTCTATGGTTTGTGATTCATTCATTATAAAGGGATTGTGTTAGAGTAATTAATGGTCTTCAAAGCTACGATAATATGTCACATTTGGTTGGCCCACACTAATTTATTGTTAGTGTGTGGATATATACTACCATAGCAATAAAATAAAATATTTTTATTTGTTGTAGTTGCTATACAAATGAGTGAACTTAGTAATAAGTTTTGCGATTTGATTATGACCTAATATGATTTTCATGGGTAAAGAGGCACCTTATTCACAAAGGCAACCTAAATTGCACATAATTTGAGTGTTAATTCTTTTTTATACTATGTTAGAGCACTTTTGTTGGAAAATGAGGGGTACACTCATATGTATAATTTCCTCCAACCTATTTTTCTGTGTGTGTGTGTGAGAGAGAGAGAGAGAGAGAGAGAGAGAGAGAGAGTGAGCTGGCATGAATGAGAGACGCTTCACCTTGATCATAGCCATGAGCTCGTATGTGAACCCAAGACATGTTTATTGAGCAAGGCTATTGGAAAGTGCCCTAATTTACAAAACTAATAATGAAATGAAAAATTAAGTTTTCTTCATGCCAAAAAAACTTAATCTTATTCTTAAACTAAATCCAAGTTTCTTAAAAATAACTTAACACTTGAAAGTCAAGGGGTTTCAGCTTGAATCACAAATGTATTATAAACATGACTTAGAGACCTTATATGGAGTTGACTTACAAAAAAAAGAAAAGTTGAACATATTGAATTTTACTAAAAAAAGATCCCACAAAAGATTCCCACATTCAAATTGAATATGAAGAATATTTCATGGAATATTGTCAATCCCACATAACATTGTTATGGATCTGAATGACGTTATGTAGACCCCATCCATAACAGCTGCAATAGAAATCATATGTTATCCTTAATCTCCACCAAAGTATTTTAGAAACAGTGCCTGTCCTTTCAGATTGGCCAATTACACGATGATTTGGTATGCATTTAATATGTTTATAATATCCTCATGATACTTACTCTACATTTGCACAACTGGCCGACACGTCATATTCCACTCATCATCAATAGCATACTTTTGTATTGGAGGTGCGCAAGAAGGATCTTTGTTTCTACTGATGTGTAAGTTGTTGTTCACTGCCTTCCAGATTGAAATGCTTTAACCTTAATCAAATGCTTTAACCAGATTGAAGCTGGAACTTCGCTCTCCTTATAAACTTTCTTGCTTAAAGGGAACAGATGCCTTGAATTTCGGGGCGAAACGTGCAATTGATAAGAGATTACAATGATTGCTTGTAGAGATTGACGCTTTCCTTTCCTCACAGAGAAATTTGGATGCAGAATGAGCCACTATGTTATGAACATTGTGCATTCTGTTTTGTCGGCAGCATCAATTTGAGCGATCAAAACCACCATATAGAGAGAAGGGAGTGGTACTAAAATCATAATCATGTGTAGCTTTTATTCAATGCCTTTCAGATTCTGAAATGTTTTAACCTCATCAAGATCACTTACTTGATAATTATGTGTGATAATTCATCGAAAAACTTAGAAACTCGTCGTTGTGGCTTTGAATTGATCATACATCCTGTAGCCACACTAAAATACAAATTACACTCCATACTTAGTGCTCACTGTACTCAGTTTGCCTTCAATCTGACTATTCATCTGGCTGGCAATCAACTGATCATCTTGATTAAACATAAGGTGATAGATTTAACGTCCATGCCCAAACATTACTGGCCCAGTTCTGGGCACCAAGTCGCACTGGTTGACAATGAAGCCACTTATCGTGATTTTGAGTAGAAAGGATTCACAAATTTGCATATGCAATTGTTGGATTAAGTTCGTACATGCGTGTGGCCGAGTGACAGCAGAAAAATGTCTTTACCTAAGGCAACCAGAAGTTTTCAGGACACCCGCCCATAAATATCTACAAATCTCACAGTAACAAATTTTCCAACAGTTCGACAAAGCTCTGGCTCCTTTACCGGCACGTTCCTGCAATTTTCCGCACCTTTCCGGCCCATGATCAGTGTGAGGTAAAACATGCTCCCATTCGTGTTGGTGCACAAACACTGACGTTCACATTTCTTTTATCATGCATGTCATCTTCCCTTAGGTGCACCAAGTAATCCTATTATTTATGGGCCACAATACTTCATATCAGGATGACCATTTCCAAACCCAACAACTCCAGCCTCACGAAAATACGAAGAAAACAAGGGATAAATCTCATCATTCTCGTCATAAGGAGGTCACATTCATCATATTAACTACCTATTTCACCAATATCAAACCATACAACCCGTCCATATGCGAAATCTTTCACTTTATTCCAAAAGTATTCAGATTCCGTTCCCTTCGCTTCTGCAATGGCTGCCTCGCCTAGCACCTGCACGCGTGAGCGGCACCCTACGGAGTCGGCAGCCCAACCCACCAACAAAAACGCTTCTACTCGCCGCCGGCCTTCTGGTACACGTATGTCAGACCGCACTTTCCGCAGTAGTGACGGTCGAAGTGGTTCGCCATGAACGTTCCTGCGCCGCACTCGGGGTTCGGGCACTCCTTCCTCAAACGCTGTACCTTGCCGGAGTCGTCCACCTTGTAAAACTGGAGGACCGCTAGCTTCACTTTCTTCTTCTTGTGTTTCAGCTTCTTGGGCTTCGTGTACGTTTTTTTCTTCCTCTTCTTCGCACCGCCGCGCAGCCGGAGCACCAGGTGCAGCGTCGACTCCTTCTGGATGTTGTAGTCGGCCAGGGTGCGCCCGTCCTCCAACTGCTTGCCGGCGAAGATGAGCCGCTGCTGGTCGGGGGGGATCCCTTCCTTGTCCTGGATCTTGGTCTTCACATTGTCGATCGTGTCCGAAGACTCCACCTCCAGGGTGATAGTCTTGCCCGTTACTGCGATACCACCCAACACACCCACGCCTTATTAAACACCACACTTTCATGCATGCCTACCGCAAAACACACTATCCTTCACCTTTCCCTCCCCCTCTGTAGCCCAAACCCTAACTCTTGCCTCCCGCCCTCTCTAACCTAATTCACATCGCACCACCCGACCGTGATCCGCCCAGAGAAATGCAAAACCCTAACAAACTATCGCGCATCTAACCCACACAAGCGACCACACAACCATTAGCCACGGAGACTACCAAGGTAAGGGACTCACGGGTCTTCACGAAGATCTGCATGATCGCAGACCTGGCTCAGCTCAGCAAATTTGTTGCGTCGTCGCGGAGGTGAAGAAGAAGACCTCCGCCGAATTTGCGAAGCCCTTCTATACCCTCCGCCTGGAACAGCCCTCCTTCCATCTCGGCCGTCCACATCGCACGGTCGGATGGGGCTCGCCCGGCCAACCCTAGTCTCCGCCAACCTCGTCGCTCGGGCCCCTCCTCGTCTCTAAGGGCCCCTCAAAATGGGGCCCCCGCCTCTGCCTGGCCTGCCCCGCTTCTGCCTGCCCGCTAGCCCGCCCTCCCTGCCCGCCTGCCCGCCCGGTCAAGCTGACGAACCGGTTGAGTTCGAGAAATAACCGGTTGAAGCTCAAGACTGCGGGGAAATTACAGATCATTTTAGAGGAATCTATATAACATACCCCAATTTAATAAAGGAAAACCGGAAGATGTTAACAATTAAACGGCTGGACTTGCAAACACTAGGATCTCAACCGGTCATGCCCAAAAATCTCCCCGATCATTGGAGCATAGTTTCCAATTTCAACCGGGGACATGTTAACATCTTCCGGGATTTCTTTATTCATTTGAGATTTTTTTAAGCTTGAAAAAATGATAGGTAACTTTCTTAAAGTCCTGAATTTCAACCGGTTATTTTTCAAACTCAATCAAATCATTTTTTAACCATATGTTGCTCACATTCACCTCACCTTCAAGGTCCAAAAGTCAATATTATATATATATATATATATATATCTACTTTCACTTTCACTTAGTAAATAAGCATTTTATTGGAATTCTATTTTTACAATGCATTGTTCATTAGACTCTTAACCCTTGCTTGGTTTAGGGTTATGAGAGGATTACGAAGACGATTTTTGAGACCAAGAGTAAGTTGGAATCATCAAAAGAGTTTCTTCCTCGGAGTCTTCTCCTTGCCATAGAGAACCAAAAATTCTTTTGAATTCGCTCGGATTTACAACACATGAGTTGGAATGAGGTAAAATATGCCTAGATTTGGCATATCAATCATATATCACAACTACGACAAGTACAAGGTACAACAAATCATCTTTTGCATAAAATCATCTTGAACATGAGCCTAAATAATCAGGACAGTTTTCTCGAATGTAATTTGCATTAAATTGATAGTTGCAAGACCCAAAAGGTTGAATTGTGAGACAATATTGAATAGATCATTAGGTAAATGTTGACTTAGCCCTACACATAAATCAGTCCTCTAGAAGGGTGGGTATGTACTAGCAGCTTAAATGCAGGTCACTTGTAGTTTTGTGATGTTTGTATCTCCCATTAGCGGTGTATTTTTTAAAATACTATAATCCTACAACGACTTACTGCTTTTGGATTCGTGGTTTACCTAGATTTTCATACAGCAAAGTTAAGACGTATGAGTACTTCCCGTTCTACAGCTTAATATTCATTGCAGTTGAAGTGAGACTTCTTAGACAGTTCTCGAGTTTCACTTTACTTATGGTAGATCAACGAGTGAGTCTAATTTGTTGCTCTTTTATGATATGATTCTCAAATGACAGGTTTGGATGCGTCGTCTGGACCGCAAGCTTGGTGTTTTGCGACAGAAATGGCTTCAACAATTACAAGTGTTCCAACATGTTTTAAAGATGATTTGTTTTAAACATGAAAAATGATAGGTAATTTTCTTAAAGTCTTGAATTTCAACCGGTTATTTTTCAAACTCAATCAAATCATATTTCAAACATATGTTGTTCACATTCACCTCACCTTCAAGGTCCAAAAGCCAATATATATGTCCACTTTCACTTTCACTTTCACTTAGTAAATAAGTATTTTATTGGAATTCTATTTCCATAATGCATTGTTTATTGGACTCTTAACTCTTGATTGGTCAATGACTTTCTTGATTTATTAGTTTGATGAAGAACCAATTGTTTTCGTTTTAATTTCTTTACTCCTTGCTATAAGCAAGGTTATTACCACATTATTAATGATTCAATTTGCATGATTTGTTGTGTTTCATTGGAATTATGAGGGTTTAGTGTCTAACATTTATAACCTATAGCCCATGCGAACGGGAATTTTGAGATGAATATAGATTTAGCAAGCATATTATTCCAAGAAGTTTGTTTAGGGTGGATAAATATTTTATTTCTCATTCCTCAACCCAAAAATTGTTGCATGGGCAATTGAGTTTGAACTATGATTCTAACATTCCACCAAAAAATGCTAAACAAAGGGTGATTAAGTTGATTTCAATCATGTCTTCTTACACACTTTCACTCATGTCTAATCATAATATATTTAGACATTGAATATCAATGACACTCCTGCTAGACTTGGGATTGGCACAATGCCTTAAGGCTTTATTAAAAACCAAATCATTCACACCCCTCAAATTTCAAACATAAAGACAAGTCGACTCCGAAGATGAAATTAAGACACTACCACATCATTATACATTATTTCCAAAATCCCCATGTGTAACAATAAGGACTGACAATAGCGAGTTATTTTTATTTATTCAATAGTAATATTGCTAAAACTCATATTTCATCATCAACCCGGAAGTCTTCCACCTATATGGTGGATCAATAAAGATGTAGCTACTCAACCTTAGGAAGTATTTAGAAGAACTACATTTAGAAAGATCACAAGAGTTCAAGCAAGAGCCATTTTGAAACATAAAATGAAAAGAGTGACAATTGCAAATATATAGATCATAAAATCTAGTACATCAAAGATGAGCTCTTGTTGCTCATTGTAATTGTGAAAATGAACAAAAAAAATAAGATGGTTGCCAACTCCATGAAGTCGCACATATCTGCAACAAAAGATAACATATCTTAGAAGATTGTTTGCCGGCGTGGAGTAAGACAAAAATTATATAAATAATGAAGCACATATATGTGCTCAACCACAAAGCACAAAGCACAAACCTCAAAGCAATGGGTTATCCAAAAGATATTCATAATTCTAGAACTTTGGTAAGAGGCCTATATACCTTAATCACCGGATTATTCAAAAGATGGCCGTAATTCCAAACTCACAAGGTTGTTGCAATTTTGCACTCCACATAACCATCATTTTCTTCCACCTTTGTGTTCACCTTACACTTGTCACAATGTGACCTCAAAATCTTTGAAAATATGGTTTTTTAATAATTTGAATGAAAGACCAGTACATGTGCATGACGTATTGGAGTTGGTCGTGATCCATTGCCTACTTCATATTCCATGTCTTTCATTTTTGTCCATGCCCCATCCTTGTTCGTCTCACATTCTCCTGAATATTGGCTATAGATCCACGCCGGAAAATATCAATAGTGGAAGGTCTTTTGAAAGTTATAGGCTTTGAAAAAAAATCAAGAAACGTCCGCATAGTATGTGTCTTGCGCATCATTTCTTCTTCACAATAATGTTCAACACAAGATCGTTTTTTTTCCTCCAATTTTTTAATGTCATCCAAAGCATTCAAAAATCCGTTCATATAATCATTTATTTCCACGATATTTCCAGAAATATTCGATTCCAATGTATCAATTTCCATTGAGGATATTGATTTCAAATTCCCAATATCATCTAAATGATTCACATGCTTCACACGTTCCACATGCCCTATAAGTTCTTTAGCTTGTGGACAAGAAAAATATTCTTTCACAATCAATTGTACTCCCAATATGTGTTTGCAAGTAGATTTTTGTAATGGACAATCACAAAAATAAGTGTTCAAAGAAACACTATACTTTGTATTCAGAATACTTTCACTTGTAATCCGAAATAACATATGATCCGCATCTACCACCTTCAATATTGCATCCGGATTCGTTTGGTAAGCTTTCAATATTCGTTCTCCTCCTTTTAAACGTCGACGATGCTCCTTGGTATTATCACTTCTTAAAAACCTTCCTGAATCACCTACATATAAATTACAAAATACATAAGATATACAATTAAATTGCTACAAACAATATGTATCACGAAAGTCTATCAAAAATATTATAATATTATAATATTATGCATGAATTGAACAAAAAAATTACTTACTTATAAGTTGCACAGTTTGAAAATGATAAAGAAGAGTAGGTCCACCAATTCGACTTCCATCCGCCGCGCTACCCATAATTGCAACAATGAGATCTCTAAGCGCACGATTAACTTTTCCTTGAATCAAAGTATATTTAATCCATTTCCAATGTCTTTCGATCTGATTTGTAGTAACCATACCTCCAAATCAAGGTAAATAAACGACCAAATCGTGGCCATAGTCTTCTTCAAAGTACATTCTCACCGGCCCATCATTTTTCCATATAATCTATCACATTCGGTATATGTTGAAAATTTTCGTAAAATCTCTTGAGATTGTTGTCAGATTGTTGTTCTTGTGGACAATGCATTAAAAAATGCAACGCTCTCCAAATATTATCTTTGTCAATAGCGGAAACACGAGTAAGAAGATTTTCACTCCAAGCCTTCATAATATGGAAATGACATAATAACACATTTCCACCAACTTGTATCTTTTTCTCATTTTCTACATGCCAACAATGAATATCCTTGCCAACAATTTCATTAATAGCATTTAAAGACGTCTTATGCTTATCGATAAGAATAGCAAAAGGTCTCACATCTCCAATAGATGCAAATGCAGCAGTAAAAGCTAGTTCTGACGCGATACCTTCATGACTTTGTCCTTATCTCGTTTCACATCTCTAGTGCATAATATATAAAATATAGGAACTCCTTTGTCATCTTGGTTTGGGACAATTGCGGCATATAAAGAAAAACCATGTTGATTGGTACAAAAGTAGAATCAATAGCCCACGAATTGCCATGTGAAAATGTTCTCCCAATATTTCGCATCCATTCATCTTGTATGACTACAATAAAATGACGTTTTCTTGGATCTTTCTCTTTTGGCAAATATGGTTGATACAATATGATCTTTTGTTGATCTTGTAATCTTCAGCATTCTAATTGAGCGGCATCCCAATCGTCCTTTCGCAAAGCATCTACACATATTATCATGATAACATATCAAAATATGTAATAAATATTTTAATTTATTTTAAATGACACATACATTATAAAAAATATAACGTATAATTCAATCTCATAGAATACCTCAATTGCGCCACTTTTTTTGCGATAATAAAAAATCAATATGTAACTCTTTCCAACTTCATCACAATACCTTTAATATTGTTTGCCTCTCGATTGGAAGCAAGAGCCACCGTCGATGTGGAAATCATCCTCTTTAAATTTTCCTTCGCCATAGCCATAACCAATGGATGCACAGGCTGAAAAAAGATATCGGCTTCCGAACCTAGAACATGTCCCGTGTGTTGCGTATGCATAGAAATTGTAACATCTTCCAATTGTAGGTCACGGTCATAATTATCATATATAATGGCTTCCACCGTTTTCAATTGAAAAGAACAACCACACAACCTAAACTTCCTATCTTGATTTGCATTTTTTTCTTGAGATTGACTAATAAAAAATGTCATTCTATGAGGACGCTTCTTGTTTCCACTCCGATGACAATGATAGTACTTCACAATTTGATCTTAACATTTATAACTTCTTCGTAATTTGCGGAAGACCATATACTTTGTGCATATTTGGTCAAGTGTGACATCCAAAAGGTAATGGGGAATATTATGAACCCGATCCCATAACTTGACATTATCACAAATTGCACAAGAGCGAAGACATTTTTCAACATATGAACTATGAATTCCTCCAACTCTAATATCCGTTGTCTACTTCTTTCGATTCGCATTAAGTGGGGAAGTTAACGGTAAATATTTGCCGTCAACATTTACATGACACTTTTGAACTATGGAAGGTCACAACTCAATGGGAGGAATTTGCCGTTCTATTGAATCTTGTCTTATGGGTGATAAAAATACTTCGTCATTGATATTAACCAATTTGACGCTCTCTTGAAGTTTTTTCCATCTTTCTACGGTATGACCAACATCATTGACATTAACATAACGTCCGTGATTTTTTTGAAGGGGTCGAAAACTAATATCCGATTGACGAATTTGCTTAAATGTAGGAATTGATTGTGTTTGTAAACAATCAATCATAAGCTTCATACTCCCAAATGTAAAATGCACATACTTTGGAAAAGTATCAATAAGAATATGCTCCAAAAAAAGAGAAGAAGGCTCATCTTTAGAATTGTTGATGTTGGCACATGAAAAACTTGCATGGTCCACATCACTTTCATCTAATCCTTGATGAATTTCTTCATGGCCTTCAAATTCGGAGTCATAATCCGATAAGTTGAAGTACGTCTCCCCGTGATTCTCGAAAGAACTTCCAACGATGTCCTCTACTTGCACAACATAATCAAGTTCTTTCTCAAAATCTGATGGATAAATATAGTTGTCTTGTAAATCCTCAGAAATCTAAAGCAAAAATTGGTTGAGGGAAGAGTACACTCACTTGTGGTGAAGATGCCCACACTCGGAGCAAATGTGTCCCATGCAACAGGCAAGTTTGAGAATTAACCAGTTGAAGTTCAAGACTTCAGAAAAATGACCTCGGAGGCTTGAATTGTTTCTTTGAGATACTCCCTGCCATAGCCACCCAAGAATTCGTTTGGATTCGCTCGCCGCTCCTGAGGGGGGGGGGGAGCCACCTCCCGGGCAGAGCAGGGCAGGCAGGCAAAAGTTGGGCGGGGCGGGCAGGTAGGGGGGCAGAGGCAGGGGCCCTTAGTGACAACGCGGGCCCCTAGCCTTGCTAAGTTACCTTACCTACTGGGGTGAAAACGCATTTCACTATCATGCTCTACAACACATATATATTATGTTCCTTCCTTGCATTTAAAATTAAATTGGCCCTTTCATTAGCAGCCTCTGAAGCCTCAAATCAAACGCCAAGGGACTCCGTGCACATGAATCCATCATAAACCTACGCGGGTCATGGATTTGTTAGAGTCCCTTCACCTTCGTAATAGTGGGAATGGGGACGGCCATCTAGCCCTCGCTTTCTTTATGGGGCCTATCCTAGTCGACATTTTTATATTTAGCCAATCAATGGTGTTTAGTGCCGCATACATTATTTGCTAAGGGCCTAAACCAGATGCCTCAATCAGAGGTCTCAAAAGTGTGTCACGTCCACCGATTGCCATCATCGTGATACTAATTGTCACATTACTAAATATGACATTTAGTGTCACTCGCGATTTGGAATTACACAATGATGTATCTATTTACCGTATATCTCATACTTTACCAACAAAATGTTGAAGTGCTTGTCCGGACCTGACAAAATACCCACAACTTTACTTGGTGAAACATTACATCAATAGCACTATGGAAATCCAAATACTAAGTGGCACCAAATATCATATTCAAGGTGGTTGTCTTAAGTGAACAAATATCTACATTGTGACATTCAACATAGCACGCTCAGATACATACTTGACATGATATAGTATTGCTTTTCAATATGCAAGGGGAAGATGTTACGGAGCACACGAATGGCAAGTTTCATGTGTGTTGCATTCAACATGCAAGAGAGGATATTCTTGAGCATCCTAATGCCAATTGCTATTTGTCTCCCGGGGAGTGCACTTAAAGTTAAGATTAGGAATACACGTGAGTGCGTTTTAATACCCCCTACAATACCCCCTACAATACTTGGCCTTAAAATAGTTTCTAAATTAAGACTTTTAAAGTGCCAAATCATTACGTATATATCTATCACTTGGTATAAATTTCAGGATGAAAAGTTTTAAAAAATTATTAAAAAAAATGATAGAAGTTTGAACTAAAATGCGTTGTTTTTTGCTTCAAAAATCAATTTAAAAATATTTACAATTGATTATTTTTTGAAATTTATACAACAAGAACTTTAGATTGTGTTTAACAACTTTGTATTTTTTTTACAAATTTTAGATGATTTTTTAGTACATACATAGGGGGGTCAAAAGTACGCACTCACGTGATTCCTAGTCTTAACTCTAAGTGCACTCCCCGAGATTTGTCTGCCTCGTCAAACAATGCTTGGATTCTCGAAGACATGAAAATAGGAAGAAAGGAAGACGCCTCCCATGTTGCTACTGATGTGACTTATATTGTTGCTTCATCTTTGAGTCAGTTCAAGTCTATATGTAAGTAACACGGTGTCAAGCATCACCACAATTATCGTCGCACCCTTAATTGGATTATCTTGACATGAATTTATCGTTTCATTGTTTAATGCAACTTATCGCATAATGCAATGATTGCAAAGCCTGAGATGTGTAGGTATTTCTCAAATTAGATTAAATACATTTGTTCCTTCCTTCAAAAACTAGTCTTGGATGTACTCCATGAAGGTGAGAAGCCTGCTACAGTCTAACATCGTTAATACGACACTCATTTATACGACACCCTCGATGTTACGACACATTTTTGCACACCCGAACTTTTTAGTTCAAAACTCCCTCTTTTATACGACTACAACACTCGATAATGCGACATCTAGAATCTCCGTTTTGTCATATTAAAGAGGTAATTCATGCTAAAATTTCTTTCATGTATGTTATGTACATCTAAAATACACCCATTTTTACTTGGGAACTTCACTTACTATTGGGGACTCAATGAGAATTAGGGTCACTAGTGCGGAATGGACATGGTTAGGGTTAGAGTGGCCTCTTGCCTAGTATGTTGCTAAACCTCATGCATCATTGTTATCTAGTTTCTTATTACACAACTCTTTATATTTTGGTGTTAATGAAATCATTAGTTTTCAAAAGTTAGTAGGCAATTTAGATAAGATGACAGTTGTTAACTTGGGTAGGCAACACCAAAGATATTTGGACTCTTATTTCAAGAGTTCTTAAGAATATTTGTATTTGTTTGGAGTTATTATTTATTATTTCATACCATTGATATTGCATAAACTCCCTGTATATATATTTTAGGCTCATAGTACCTATGTTTTTTTATTCCCTCGATAATACGACAACTTTACACCATTTTTCATATTAATGAGAAGATGACACCTTAATAATATGATTTTTGTGTTTTGCAAACGTGTCATACTAAAGAGGAAGAACAATATTACCATCAATTGAATGATCTAAAGGTTAAAAATTTGTTTTATTTAAAAAATAAATTCTCATAACAATGTCCCTTATGTGAATGCCTCATTTTAACTATTATGTTTTTTTAAAATCATAAAGAACTTTTATGTGCATCCTAGTAAATGGATTCAATTTTTTGCAAACAAACAAGTATTTGAAATCCAATCATCCAATGAATCAAAAAATATAATATCAAAATGTGTCGCAAAACACAATGAAGGTCAATCAAATGCAAATAATGCAACTAATACAAATGTACTTGAGGGTCAATCATAACTAATAGATGTATCATTCTTTATAGCCTTAATTTCTAAGTATTTGGAAATAACTATATTGTCTGAATATTTGAATCATGACGAGAATTATGTGATGATTCTGGAGCATTAGCCAAAGTATTGCTACTGCTTCTTCATAAGGTGGCAAACAAGGGCTAAGAGTAGGACTACATAAAATTCATGTAGTCCAAAGAAGCGAACAAATATTGATTTCATGATAAATTTCAAGAATGCAAAACAATATATAATATGATTAATATTGTATATATAAATATTGACAATTCAAATAAAATTTTCAAAAATCCACACAATAACCTACTCACAATTAAAATTCATCAGTTTTTCATCTACCAAAGCATCATCAGCAACAACTTCAATTTGTGGGCCTTCAACATCATATTTTGGAGTTTTATCAATAATAGGTTTTAACACACAGTCGAATATTTCTTGGGCTCCCTCAAATGCAAGAAGGTGGCAACTGCATGCACGAGACGCCAAAATTGAACCTCATGTAAAGCAAGTGAGGTCGATAATATGACCATCTTTTGAAGACAAACATTCACTAAAGATTTTAAAAAAAACGAGGAGGCTTCTGTCATCCACCTCTCCATATCTTTCCAATAGTTTTATTTTTCATATTTGCTCATTATTTGTCACCATATTGATACCTACATTTGTAATGAATATGTTTACAATAATACAACAAAGAGATACACTAGAAACAAGCTACAAGTCATTTACTATTAATAGTGGTATAATTAACTTTCTATTTGGTCATAATATCATAAATCCTAGCTTGATAGGCAAAAATATTATCGGATTCAAAAGCTTTAAGAACCTCATCAAAAATTTGAAGAAACAACATCATCTTGAATTTTTAGTTTGCCATTCATCTTTTTATGTCTAGTTGTCTTCCCAATCTTAGGTTGAATAAGAATTGAAAGACTTTTATTAGAAAGTCACGGTTTACGATCATCGATATTTGTAGAAGAAGAAGAATGTTAGGTTGAAATGTCCATATTTTAAACCTAAAAAATGAAAAATAAAACTCAGTATATAATAGAGAGTAAATAAATGAGTTCCAATATATAATTGTATAATGCAATAGAAATTCTAAAAATAAAGAGTGTTGAAAATGATGGAGTATAGTGGTAACAACCTATCCAATGAGAGTGAATTTGAAGTTCGTATAATAGAATAAAAAATAATAATATAATTAACCAAAACAACATATGAGAGTTGAAAAGATAGGGGCAGGGCGTAAACGCCCCAGCTACCTAATGAGAGGCAATTGAAAGTGTATGTAATGCATAAAACAACCTGAAATAATTTTGAAAAACCAAAAACTTATATGAGAGTTGAAGGGGAATGAGGAGGGCATTAACGCTTTATCCAATGAAAACCAACTGAAGGTATATGTAATGATAAATGAACAACATGAAATAATTTTCAAAAACCAAACAAACATATAACAGTTGAAGTGGAAGTGGGAGGGCGTTAACGCCCTACTTAATGAGAGGCACCTGAAGGTGTATGTAATACTAAAAACAACATGAAATAATTTCAAAAAACCAAAAAACCATATGACAATTGAAGGGAAAGGGGTAGGGCCCTACCAAATGGGAGCCAACTAAAATTTTATATATTGAATTAAAAAATAAAATCAATAATAAAAAATATTTTGGGGACTATTTATGATATGTTTTGGAAATGAAGGATTTGAGGTCTAGAACCATCATAGAATGAATTACAGTCATGGAGAAAAAACAAATTTTGGAAGTTTCTAAAATCTACACTATGGTTAGATTTTGTGGAAATCTATAATGTCACCAATTTTAATACCCTTGAAAAGTTATTGTACTTTGATGTTTAAAGAAACAAATCTATCTTTTTTTTGTACAAGTTCATAAGTTGATGATGTCTATGTACAATTTTGATTTGATAGGCTTGAGGTAGATTCTACCAAAGAACTATCAAATCTATGAGTTTTGGATTATTTAATTAATGAATTCGTTTATTTATTTTTTGTTTGTTTGTTTTGGGCTTGCATGCTTCAGGCTTCTATACTGTGCACTTTAGTTAGGGTTGTGGGGGTAGGGCGTTAACAACCTACCTCTTTGACCTCAATTGTTGTCAAAACAATGGTTTCTAATGTGTTTACGTGCATGCGGTTGTTCTAACATCAATTGATGTAGAATAGGTAGGGCGTTAATGCCGAAGGGTGGACGTTAAGTTCCCCCCCACGAGCTTTCCGGGGGAGGAATATTCTATCAGGGGCAGCCGCCCGTCAATTTTTTTGCACCCGAGCGAAAATTGTTGCCCGCCCGCCCAACTTCGAAAAAGACTATTGTACTTGCATTTTTGAAGGCTACTTGTCCACAAATCCCATTATGAGTGTACTTCATTTTCAAGGTCTCAAATCCAATATATATGTTCACAACTCACTTCCATTGAGTAAATATGTAATTGACTAGATTTCATTTCAAAGTGAAACCGCCAAGAAAGCATGTAATTAACTTGGAAGTCAAAAATATTACAAAATCCTCATTAGCACTGAGGTTATAATTTTTGTCACTTACAATTGAAAGGGACTTTGTCATTCTAAAATGAAACTAGAATTTATTTATTTTTAAATATCTTAAAATTTCATATAATTTCATATAATTTAATACCTTCTACTATTACAAAGTTTTCATACGCATTTAAACTAATTAAGTAAGATTGAATGCAACTAAGTCTAATAAATTCTGATTAATCCTACTTAATCCTATTTAAGCCCAATTAAATCAGAAAATATGCATACCAAATTAATTAAGCCTGATTAATCATAAATTGTATTTACTGGAGTTAATTCCATTTAAATCATGATTAATTCCAGTAAGTAAATTTTATAATTAATTAGGCTTAATTAATTTGGTATGCATATTTTCTGATTTAATTGGGCTTAAATAGGATTAATCAGGACTAATCATAATTTATTAGACTTAGTTGCATTCAATCTTAATTAATTATTTTAAATGCGTATGAAAACTTTGTGATAGTAGAAGGTATTAAATATATAATATATAATAGGAGTAGGCTGACAGTAGGAATGTCCATTTAGGATTATGCGCAGATGGTTTGAACCCACATTCGCAGAAGAGGACCACTCACTCACTATGTCATGTATTGTTATTAAACTATAACATACCTCCTTGGCTGACCATCAAGAAATATTTCATTATGATGACGCTTCTGATACCTGGACCCAAGGCAGTGACAGCTGATCACATAGATGTTTACTTGAGCCCGTTACTAGAAGAGCTTAGGGAACTATGGGCAGAGGGCGTAGCGTGCTACGATGCAGCCCGATGGCGAGGAGAGGCCGTGTTTACATTAAGAGCAATGTTGTTGTGGTGCGTATACGACTTTCCGGCCTACACCATGTTGGCTGGTACGGCGAACAAAGGATATTGTGCGTGCCCAGTGTGCGGACCAAACACTCAAGCACGATACTCATAAAGTTTGTCAAATATTATGTTTGGCGGGAGGCACCGACGGTGGTTGCCTCCAAACCATCCATTTAGGTTCGACACAAGAGCTGGACTGCGCACCTGCTGCAATGGATGCGTCAAGCTACATCCGCTGGGCGTACATGCGTGTTGAGTATGCACGGTTGGGGGAAGGATTGGAGGCGATGGTGACCCGACGCTATGCATCGCTATGAAGTGACTACCTGCATTATACTCGCTGCCATACTAGAAGGTAACTCCACTTAAGTTTATAATTTATGGCAAATACCTGTGGCAGGGTAGGATTACGTGTTAATGATAATTTTAATATCATGCGTGCAGGGCATGCCAGTGCGCCATGTGCTGGACGTTATGCATATAGAAAAGAATATTACAGAATATGTATTGAAGTTCCTCTTTGGAGAGAAAGACACTCCGGAGTCAAGGAGGGACATGCAGGAACTAGGGATATGCAGGGAGCTTTGGCCGAGACCCCGAGCGAACCGACAATGATTTTTGAAGCCACACGCGCAATATGTTTTCACCGATGCTGAAAGAAAATTTTTTGTGGACGAGATAAGTGCAATCCGCACACCCACATGGTACGGCAGTGCACTTGGCAAACATGTAACGAAATCAAGGTTCACAAGTCTGGAATCTCATGATCACCATTGTTTAGTCTAGCAAATCATACCGGTGGCTATTAGATCATTGTTGCAACCTTTACAAAGAACTGCACTGATTAGGTCAGGCAAGAGTTTCAGCAAAATTTGCACTAAGGTCGTAGATAAGGCCGACATAAATGCGCTGCGACTGTATGTTGTAGAGACATTCTATATTTTGGAAGTATGTTTTCCACTGGCATTTTTTGATATAATGGAGCACACTCTCATCCATTTGGTGGATGAGATGGAGGTGTGTGGCCTAGTGGGGGGCCGATGGATGTACCCATGCGAGAGATATATGGGAACTTTAAAATCATATGTCCGAAGTAGAGCGCACCCAGAGGCATCAATGGCCAACGGGTTTGCGGCAAATGAGGTGCTAGGGTTCTGCACGGAGTACCTGAACCTGCACAGACATATCAAACGTCACGTATGGGAAACCACATAAGAGGGAGGGACAAGGGATTTGTTGTGGAGGGACGGGGTCGTGTCGACGTGTTGTCGGTGCAGGATGTTATTCGGGCATTCGGACACCATCCCCGGACTTGGGAGATGCGCCGGTAGGTACAAGTTGATACTGAATTTTGAAGTTCGCATGTTGTCTACATATGTTGCAGACATAAAGGATGGTTATCAAGGACATGTGTGGTGCTGTGAACAGAGAGTACGAAAATGAGTTGGCATGTGAAGAGCCGATGGAGCCATTCAGAAGGTGGCTGCGGGAGCGGTGTGCAACTTTGGAAGATTGCGTCGACACTGAATTGCACGAACTGAAAGCATTGTCGAGCCCTCCATCAAGGAGGGTGTTCTCATTTAGGAGCATGACCACATATGTCTCGCACTATCGAGTCAAGGTCGAGGAAATAAGTGAGAATAATGTGACATTCGATAGCGGAGTTGCGGAGTTGGGGCATCGCATCGATGGCAATGACTCGCCGGCACCAGGCGGACATGTCGACTTATTAAGAGTTGGGACATTGAAAAACATCACGGTGCTGAATTATTTGAACATGAATGTTGTGTTGATGGTGGTGTCATGGGTGGCCCCCAATACCGAGTTGCAGCCACAGATGCGACGAGACTCACATGGGTTTTGGCTTGCAAACATGGCTGCAATGCCACGTTCCAACAAAGATCCATACATACTTCCTTCACTGGCAACGCAGGTACCCACCCATGGTCGCTGCATCCTATGCCGCACATGTGCGTGAATAGGGGGGACCCTAAGTATGTTGTTTGATGACATCCGAAATGAACGTGTGCAGGCATTTTTGTGGTAGACAAGGCGAACCCTGGATGGAGTGTTATTCTGCAGATGGAGGCCCGTGGAAGGCGACTAACTGCAACAGGTGTGGAGCATTCACTGGGCCAGGAAGAGTCCAGTGGCGACAAAGATGTTTTCACAGTAATGGAGGGAGAGAGGAGGGAGGCAGGAGACGAAAATGATGTTGGAGGTGGGACACATCCGGGGAGGAGGGGGCAGAAGGTTTAGGAGGCAGTGAATAGAAGACAGCAAGTGAATCATTGTGGCTTACAATGGACACAGTGGCACTTACTGCAGTCACACAGTCTGTATGGATGGGTGAACTCTATGTGCACATTTCTAGGGTCATTATATTTGCTGCACTTGTTTGTTTGGGCGAATGATGTAAATATGATGTAGTCACATGTACTGCAGAGGATGTGGGCGCTCTTGCGCCCGGAAACGGGCACTTGTTAGTCAGCCACAGAGAGAAGCTGTGAGATTGCAGCATGGCTGGTGCCGGCAATAACAGACATGAGCCATTGTTGTGATGGTCGCTAGGATTGGGATACGGACGCAGTGATTTTGAACCGCAATGGTGTATCAATCAGAAGGTACAAAATACGCACGCCATCACTTGTCACTTAACCCGTGGTCTTCCAGCTAGGGGGAGTTGTTTGACGTGCAAACATATGTGCCTGAACTGGTTTTGGATGCCCATCCATTTGTGTGTTGCGGAAGTTCAACGGAATTATCCCTGAATATAGTTTTTGGAATGTAGGCATACTAGACGATATATTTTCACAACCAATACTTCGTGTTGCACACGGATTCTTGACTCGTAATGCGCACCCCCGGGTTTAGGAGTGGCATGTACGTGGAGGTTGAAATTCCAACCTTGCGCCATCTGCAGCCACCAGCGGCTGCACATGATAGATGCAGGGATGCTTGAGGGGAGAGGGGGGGGATCTGACCCAGCTAATGATCCCGATGTGGAATTTCTTGCAGACCTCCACCGATGTCTGGAATGGCCACATGGGACTGCAGCATGATGCATCACCCACAGACAAGAATGAAGGACCACGAAGCAGTGACTGCGGGAACAGCTGCGCCCAAAGCAATGCATTGGAGACACGCGCTGGCCTCGGATGGGAGTTAACATATGTATTGCTACAGACATCTGTGTGTATTGCTTCTGCGGGATCTTGTGATTGTTCTGAAAGCGGTGGAACTTTATGGCAACTCTGTGTTCCCGACTGCATGCAACCCTTGGCATGATATGAGGCATCTCGGCGTGATTCCGCATAACACGAGGTTTTCTTATGCACACGGACTTCAACATTCAGACGACCACTGAATGTGTCTGTGTTGGTTTCCTACAGTGTGCACAAGATGGACACAACGTATGCGTTGCGCTGGAGCTCGGCGTCTTGCTAGCGGGGGATGTATGCCCCCGCCTGATAGCCATATAGTATTATATTTCCTGATGCACACTTGTACATATATTACTTCAAATACATATTGAAGCTAGGACGTAAAAACAACAGTAGGTTGATGATGTGCTACATGGGCACATTGTAGAAGGGGACACAGTTGGAAACCCGCACAAAGACAACAAAATTACTTTCACGAACCCTGCAATTGGCAAACAATGGCAATTTACCAGCCATCCGGCTTGTATACAAGCCTAACTACAGTCAATATTGCCTGCCACACACTTGTATGATGGCGTTGTCTCAATTCTGGACTGCTCACACATGCACAATGCATTCTTCGCAGTCAAGATAGTCGTTGCAGTCCAAGCAAAGTTTCACAGAACTCCTCCCAACACACAAGCAAAGTACATTACAGCACGTAAACAAAATACATTACAACGCTGTAGCAAAATACATTGCAACATATACATAATTATATAAACACGGAAAATACAAACCATCACAATACCAAAATACAGGAGGAGAGAAAATTCAACGCAACAAATAAACGAAATACTTTGCATTTGACAATACAACACATGGAATACACAAAGTACATCACATAGACGGTATATTCATGCCCGTTAAATCCACACTGCCGACGTGGAATTACTTTAGTGGAAAACCAATACGTTGGGGGCTGACCCTAATTAAAGCCTGCTTGCGTTGCGATCTACGCCTTCTTTATTGGGACTTCATGTGCCTTAATGTGGGGGGTACTCATTCGATGCGTTAGTGAACCTTGACGTTTTTCGGCCAACGTGCCAGGACCACATTCTAAATAAATTGCACCCCTCCACACAGGCGAAGGGATGACACAACTTCAACAAGTGCATAAATGGAAGCATAATTTTTTGGCATTCGCGGATTTCAGCTGCCCAGGCACTAAATATCCCTTGCGTGTGGGAATATCCCACACAGGAGGCCCTCTCTGTCATGCGGGGCCCCATCCCTTCTAGTGTACACACTTCAAATTTGCCCTCCTTCCACCCCCACATTAAAGATCCAACCCTCTTTCCACGTGCACGCTAAAAATCCGGTCCTTCCTCCGCCCTCATACTATGTGAGAAGAGAAAACGAGGACCAAAAACTCAAAACTATATAGTGGGCGTGAGGGTGGCGGCTAAGGTTTTGTGGTTTCTAGTGGCCAATTATAATTCAGAAAATGCCTACCTAACATTCTCACTCAAACACCTTCATATGCAAATCATTTATGTAATAGAATTTCATGAATGCTTACAATTCACAAATGCTTACATCTCTTTCTTCTTTCTCTTCATTGTTCGTGATTGTATCCATGTTGTTGATTGTGTGGTCATTTTCCCTTTCCTTTTCTTCACATTGATTTTCCATATGTCTAGATGTCAATGTCTCCATCTCCCCATCGAAAATCAATGTTTTTTCGGTCTCCAGTATGTCCTTCATATTCCTACTATTTCATTTCTTTTGTACTCTTGGCATGTTCTTCCTTCTACACCTTTGCTTCTCTGATGTAAAATATAACAATTTGTTACGTTACCTCTATAATTTCTCATGTGCTACAACAACAATGTCTTCCGACTTAATCAAACATACTCATGTGCTTCATGCTTTTCAAAATCCTTTACATCTCTTTCTTTAATCCTTCGTATGTTTCATTTGTTTATACTTATATATTATGAATATGGTTTTCTTATTTATCACATTCTTACAACACATTCTCTGCATTATTTTATTTTATTTTATTTATATCTTCTTTGCATTAATACTAGATATATGTCTTTTTATTGACCATATTCAAATTATTCAAATTTCATAAAGTTTTATATTAATATTCTTAAATATATTTCTTTTGTGTTATCGTTATTTCTTACTTGTTTTCAATACAATGTTTTTGAATATCAGTTTCCATCATTATTAAATATTTTCTAACCCACATGTTGCATGTGGTTTTATGTACAGTTATTCAGCTTGTGTTTGTAGTACGCGGTTTTTGCATGTCCTTCACAGTCATACGTTTCGTGCATTCAACTTCTTCTATGTGGTTTTTCAATCTTCTTTTTAATTTCCATGGTTCCTTTATTTGTTTACGTACCATGGTTTCTATTTGTGTTGAAGGGCATGGAATTCCATTTTTGTTGCCCCTATCTAATGATGGGGAGGGGGGTTGTCAATGTTTCAAGACACATTCTTAGCTTACGTTTTCAATTTCGACTATCCTTTATTTTCCTTGAAGAAGAAGTTCTAGATGTCTTTGGTGTTGTATCTCAAACTATCTTGCAAAATTTTATTCAAAGTCGTGAAGCCATTGTATGGAAACTACGATCAAGACAATATAGGGTTTCTGGTATTCCCAAGTCGCCATTTCCTCAACCCTTTATGACTCCAATTACCGCAACCTCTATAGCTCAAGATGTTCCACAATTCAAAGTCAAAGTAGAGTCTCAAAAAAAAAATTATTACCATTTCGAGTGATTCATCTTCTCATGATGAAGTTGATGTTGCATATGTCAATCCCACTTTTTCTAGACCACATCTTCCCGAAACGGTTTCATCCCCATTACTAGTTCAACATCTCTTCCAATGTCACAATCACATTTTGTACGTCTTTCCAATCTTGATCTTCAAGAAATTCCTAGTGTTGTTCATCATTTGAAGAATCTATTAGACACTCATGGTTGCAAAAACAATTTGCGATCTTTGAACTTTGATGTTCTGGATATACAAAAAGTGTTATATCTTCCTTTTTTTTTTAATGATGATATTATGTTTGAGTTTGCCCCTTATATCATCAACTAAATCAATTTCCCCAATTGGAAAGTTGATGGATGGAATGGACAAAAAGAATGATGGTTATATGTGGTGTAAAACAAAGACCACCAATATCAAAAATGATTCTAATTTGACATTTTGAAGATATGTGTGTGTTGGCCATCTTCAATGTCAAAATGATGTTTGCCAAGTTTTTCTCATAACTTCTATACACAACGAGACGGAATGGGAAGGTGTGGCCATGAATCCATTTGTTGTGGGCATCTTTCACCTCAAGCCTCCTAAATCAACATTGGTTTGTAAAATTTGTAAGGTGCCCCCAACTTGCATTGATACATATCATTGTCAAATGTATTATGTTATGTGCAAAACTAATATTATGACCAGAACATGCATTCAATTTGGACATCATAAGCATTTAGTATCTCTCGGAGTTTGTAGAGATGCTTTGGATAACATCCAGTCCCTCGTTGGTCAAGAGGTGTCCAAGACACCTACTGCCAAAACATTTGTCATTGCTCTTGCCACAAGTAAAGAGTTTCTCTCTAGCTTTTTACTACATGACCATGACGATGACGATGACGATGACAATGATTCTTAATACATTGAAAACGTCATTGTTAAACGGTGTTATGGATCAATATACGGTGTTGAGTTCTCCTAATATTCGCAACATCATTTCTTCATTTCGTTTTCAGTTTGGAGGCAAAGGCTATGTAGACAATATTCTAGAGCTCAAGAAACGTAGCAAATGTGATATTGTTCAAGAGAGTGTATTCCTAGGCCAAGGTTCAAAAAAAAAATTATCTCTTCAAGATGTCAATTAAAGGCCCAGGGAGTGGAGTTAATCTAGTTAAACGTATGCAACCGGGTGGTTCTTTGGAGAATGCTTGGCTTATGATTGATCATGTAAAACATGTTAAGGATTGGACTTCAATGGCATGTCATGTTTATGACTCAACCTATTGTAAGGTCATGACTATTGCAATATGCGACATGCAATATGAAGATACAAAGTCTCAATGGTTTATGTGGAATGCACTAAATTGTGTGATGGCCAACTACGGTTTACCTAATCCTAATTTCAAAGGATTCATGGCTGATAGTGCTCAAGCAAATTGGAATGTTGTTCGTCTCAATTGTGGGTGTGTTGATCCAAAAATCCTATGGAGGATCGTGAGCGTACATGTCTTCTTCAGTGGATTGTGTTCTTTGATAGGCATACCAAGATGCTAAAACTATTGAAGAATCTAAGGTCAAATATTTAGCTATCCAAGCATGGTGGCCATCATCGGGTGCTGCAACACAAGAAGGAATTCGAGAGTTGGATGATTGGTTGGAATTTTGGCATTTTCGATATTGGCAATGGGGTGGCTTCAAACTAATGCCACGATGATTATTTTCTTCCTTTTTATATATTTATTCATGAATATTATATGCATAATTTTTATTTTTTGTATTTAATATTTTGGAATGTGCATTTGTAATGTAGGAACTCACTTTGGATGAATTGGTTGATACGCCTTCTTACAACCTTTCTGAAACTATACACGACAAATGGCTTCAACAATTTGGTAACAAGGGTTCAAATTTGTATGTTGCAATAGTGGATGATTATGTTCGTGCATTTTTACAATCAACAAATTATTATGCATATTTGAAGGGAAACAAGCCTGGAACTCGACTAAATAAGCATGAACTAAAGTTGAGGGCAACAAGACGTTGTGGTGATCCACAAAAAATTGCATGGGTTGTTAGCAACTATTCGAATAACGATGTTTTCAACACCTGCATTCCACACCTTTAAGGTGAAGAGATATTTGGATCAAGTAAACGAAAATTGAATTTGCCCCCAGGATTTGATAATGATTCTCATTGTCCAAACAAGGTGAATTTTTCCATACCTAGAGTTGTGCAAACAAGATCTACACGCGCACATTTGGATGAAAGAATTTTGACATCTCAATTTCATTTGGAAGACAGTGGATGCATGGATACAAGACCAATACAAATGAATCACTTCATTAATGTTCTTGTGACAAATTGTGATGTCTCAAAATGGCACACTGCTTGTTGTCCAACAAAATTTGCAAAACAATGTTGTGCATTGCAAGCAATTACCAAGAAGAAATGCACATCTCGAATTGCTAAAGGTCCAAAAGGTACACCTGCCCCCATTTATCATGGATTGAAGATCGTGTATGGTACTCATGAGGAGGTTTTTGTTGATTTTTGGTTTTGTTGTGATGATATTGAAAGATGCGTGAAAGGATACAAACGACAATTTGTATTGGATTGGCCTGCAATTCCCAACACGTGGCCAGTGAAGGTTGGCACAAAACTTACACGCCAAGAAATTTTGGCATTGGAGGATGCTGGATTTCAATTGGAAGAGCACATGAATATCTCCACATGAGTTTTTTTTGGCGGGCCATCCACAACAACTATGGACATCATACACCATCGTAAACCAGCTAACCCCAATGACTGTGCTACAACACGATATGGCAAAGTCATATGGCGCAACTTGAAAGCTCCTACCATTGATCATCGCAACAAATGGGAAAGTGCATGCCAAGTTTAGAATGTGATTGAGGTCCCTTACCCTGGATTTGGTAGGGAATTTACCATAGATAGTGGGATATATCCAAGTAAAAAAATTATCACGTTACAATTAGCAATTTTCCCGATTGTTCACGTGTTGATTTCGTTAACATGTTTGTTGTAGTATTAGGTAAGAGGGGACAATGGGCGAACTGCAAACATTTATATTGTATATTTCGTGTTGTTTGCAAAGTTCATTGTGAGCATGATAATTACATCCATGCTCCTAGTTTGAGCTAAAACAAAGTTGACATCTTCTTGTCCTTGCTGGTGTTGGGAACAATCGACCGTAGATTGTTTAATTATATAAATAAACGACAATTTTTTTTTTGACATATTTCATTTTTATTTTATTCACATCAATGTTTTATATGATTCACATTCTCATTCAACTCTCATCATATATTCAAAATCCACGGTTATAGGTTGAAGGTGGATATCAAAAAAAATAAAATCAGCATTATTAATTTTGATATTAATCCTATTGATAAGTTTAGGCTCACATATCAATGCTCACCACTCACATGCTAGCGTCGTTGGGCTTTGACCTAGGATCCAAGCCATCTAGGGATGTGTTTATTATCCATGACAAAATTGGTGTCTGCCATCAACCCTTACCAAAAGTAATCTTGAAGTAAACAACGGCCAACATGGAACCAAGTCTCAAGTCCCTCTCATGCTACACTAAATATGATATTTAGGGCATGTTTACGCTATGGACCTTGAAGTCGGACCATGGAAGATGGCCTTTGTCAATGGTCCAAGTTCATGGTCCGACTTTCATGGTCCGACTTCATAAAAAAACAGTTTTGAGAGCCTTGGGCCCCTCACTAGGTGTAAACCGAACGTGGACCAAGAAGAATGACCATGCACCCAAAAGTGAAGGTGCTGATTTTTTTCATACATGCTTAAAAAGGGAAATATTAAAACAAATTCTAGTTAGACCATTCTCTTGTCTTCTCCTAGGCTTCAATTGTCTTCACTTCTTGTTAAATGTGTCAAAGATGTGGCTTGCAAATCTTCTCACAATTACTTTTACAAAAAAATGAGTGAATTAATTTGTACATGTTCAATGTAATTTACATGTGACATGTACCTTGCGTTGTCACTACAGTAAATAGGATATTTAGTGTTTGATTATATTTAATGTTGTTCCCACCCTACCTTGCTCAACAGTAAAGTTCAATTCTTTGATAATTAGTGTTAGAAGATTTCCCATTGTGGTCTTTTTGACCACCCTGATCTACAGTCACTAAACGACTACAAATTTTTCTTTTTGGTTTTGCAACTATAGTTGTAAATTGTTTTGGGGCGTTTAATATACCGTTGGAAAGGTATTTTCAAGACCTTTCCAATGGTATATTAGAAGCCCCCCGAATTCCAAACATTCCAGTTGGTAGAGCAAAAACACAAATCTGCACTCAAATTCTTGAGTTTTAGATGTCCCACATTGTTTGGTGAAACACGTGGGAGTGGCTTTAAGGGGTAGGGCAAGGTAGTAATGGTATGTCTCATGGGCTATGATATGAAGGCACATAGATGGTAGATTCAATGAACATTTATTAAATTGGAATTTCTTTGCAATGGGCCTTTGGCTTTCCTACAAGACAATCTCTCTTGCCTCGCTCACCGCAAAACCTGTTGGACCATGTCAGTCCATTTATTAGACCTTAACAATTATATTTTGGGGACCTCGACCTTCATGGTCCCTTGCCTTAGTGTAAACTGAAGTTGTCCCGGGAGAACTTCAGCAACCAATCAGCTGCACTGCAGAGCCCTGGTCAAACTTCATGATCCATAATGTAAACCGGCCCTTAGTGTCATATGGTATTTAATGTCACTATGGTAACTTTTTGGATGACAATTGAGATTTAAAAGTGAGCAAATACTGTCGTGGATGATGGATGAGTTCATCCATTGGCCAAAACCCTACCTTCTCTTGCCAACAACTTGTGATCCTCTTTGTGTACAATTTTCTAGTGTACCCTAAGAATTCACCTAACACATTGATACAAATGAATATTATTGAATGAGAATAATTTCTTAGTTGGACCCCTAGTGTAGGTACAGTAAGCGAAATTCAGATTGCTACTGTCTCTTTTTAATTGAATTCTAGAATATTGACTCTTCATTGTCAGAGTTCATTGTATAAGCTTAAGCTTACATGTTCTTCAGAGAAGGGACGCACAAACTCAACATTATGTGTATAGTTGGCTCTAGAAATGTCGCAGAAGGCATGTTCCCAATATTTCTTGGACTCAACGCGTTTCAACAATACACCTGGCACCAAATACTTGAAGGGAAGTATGAAAGTTGGGAGTTGAAAACGAAGGAGTCCCCACACCCGATAATTTGATTTCGACAAAAGTGCACAGCACCCTATGGACGAGCTACGTAAAGTTAACACATAAACGAATTTGGTAGTTTGGTAATACAATATTCCAAATTTATTTTTAATATTCATGTGTATACACACCACAGTCTTGAAGTTCAATGTTGAATGAAAGAATGAACTGATTGAATGAGAAAATCAATAGGTGCAAGAATGGATGAATCTATGTACACCACAAGGTCCATAACCTGGACTTTGTGCAACTACTTCCACTATCTACAACAAGAAGTGGACTATGTTTATTGTAAGCAAAATGGAAAACCCATTGAATGCAGATGGCAGTCGCCGACATTTCTCGTCTTGTTGGTGCAGTGTATGAAATTATCAAGCACGATACGCATTAGGATCATATCTCCGGAAAGCATTTAAGAAGTCATCTTGTTCCACTTGATCCCGTATACCTTCTATGGTGATGGCATTGTTTTGCCTCCGATCGCCAATATCAAATTCTAGAATTCCAACATCAGACACCATTGTCTTGGTGTGAGCACTGAACGGGTAAAATTGACCGCTAGTTACAGATGAACCAGTTGAGTTTAAAAAATAACCGGTTGAAGTTCAAGACTTCAGGAAAATTGCCAACCATTTTAGATGAATCTATGGAATATACCTCAAATAAGTAATGAAAAACCAAAAGATCACAACATGTTGATCAAAGTTCATGCTTGGGGGACGGCTAGCTCAAATTAACTATTAAAAAAGCATGTACTAGTGAAATTGTCAGAGTCTAGGAAGGACGTTGATTGTTCAAAGTGATGAGGAGGAGAATGGGGATTATTATAAACGGCATTATTCTCTAAAATTTTGATTAGACTGGAAGGTAGTATTCCAACCTCTCTAGAACAAATACCAAAAATATATGTGTTTAAAAGAGACTGAACTACGTGCTTCTGCAAGTATGACAACCTCTCTCAATTCAATATTCAACATTATTGGGATATATGAACATTTGATGAATACAAGAATCTTCACTTTAATAAAGAACAAGATATTTATACGTACAAGCTTTAAAACATTATGAGGACCTTGGCTATAGGCTGGATTTGGATATGTTTATCATCTTGTACTAATTGTGTGTTTCATATCCTAGGAGAAATGGGCTAGTTGGACAAATAACCATTTAAGATTCATCTTAATTACTCAGGCTGCTCATTAACTGGAAGCCTAATAGCAACCGTGAGTGAACATTACCTCCATATTCTTGTCGGATCCTTTGCAGTTGAGTTGGAGTGATGTTAGCATATATTGTGGCGGTGATCTGCATGAGGTGGAAATTTGTAGTGAGTGACTACCTCAGGTGCCCATCTTTTAAAACTTTAGACGTGTTTAGGGAAATACAGTTTCCACATGGGAATCAAGAGGGTCTCATGCAATGTAAGAACGACACATGCCATGATTGAAGAGAAAACAAAATGTAGAGCCCTCAAGAAGAATCCATTTATAAAGTTCACAGAGTCTACTCAACGCTCATGTTTTATTTTTATTTCTCAAACTTCTAGTATTGATTTATCTAGATGGCACCTCACTGATCCTATACACGCATTGCTACATGCACGTTCACAAATTAAATTATAGTAATGTTGAGCACCTCATCGGGGAGCTTCTTACCCTAACATTTGAGAACTCTTGACGAGCATTGAGATTTTCTGGGTCCTTATGGTTGAAGACGTTGTTATGCTGTCACAAACCCATGCGCATGTCAAGAACTTAATACAAAATTGCATGACACAATTGGTTTCTACGCTTTCTACTCATAATCATCATAATTGGCTTCATTCTCAATAAGTCTAACTTAATTAGTGCCCACAACTAGGCCAAAAATGCATAGGTCTTGGAATCCATCACCTTATGTTCAATCAAGATGATCAGTAAATTCCCAGATAAATGAACTATGAGGTAGATCGAAGGCAATTCTAGTACAATTACCTTTAAGAATACACTACATATTCTTATTTGAACTTAGTCTGGATACAAGGTGTATGATCAAATCAAAGCCACTACGACGAGTACAAATTCATTCATTGCATGATATGGTATGAAGCAAGTTTGATCTTGGTTTGGCTCTAGAGCGATCGGTTTGCTTACCGCCATCCTGACCGCCTGGTGGATGCACGTATCTTTGGTGATGGGATATATTGATTGAACCGAGACTAATCACCTCTTCCTTCACAACCTGAGATCGAGAGAGAAAATGAAACAAGTTAGACTTGTAACTTTTACCATGGCGATGATCTATAGCATATCGCGCCATAAATTGTTTGTCTACATCCATCAATTGTGAGTCTGATATTGACTTATTCATCTTTCCATCAATTGCGTTCTGCGTAATTACCTGGCTTTTACAGAATCTGACTTTGAGCCAAAATTGGGGTTGCCATCATTATATGCTTGCTAGTACAGGACCACTCACAAAAGCAAACCTTAATAGTTCCTAGTCATGTGATCATACTGTTGATGGAAGTACGAAGAACAGGATATTTAGCGCATGCTTTTCTACAAATTAATTTCCTGCGGGCCCATACTTCACAAATCCTCACGGTATATCTTGGTTAATACTGAATTATATGTCATGGGGCATGATCCAGATCATCGTTTTGTAAAATCAGCTCTCTACTTCTCGGAGACACATCCACATCAAGGAACTTATAACTTGAGCTGGATAGAAATTTACCCTTCCACTCGCTCGGCCACAGATCAAGCTGCGAAGCAATCTGAATCAGTGTAACTTGTGATGCAGAAATCCAATTCACTTCATCACTGGAGATATGGAACACCTTGATTACTCTGCTTCAATAGTCCACGAGTGCATGATCTGTACAATGGGATATGAATCCAGTCTTATAGTAACAGATCGATCGAGACACAGGTTTGGTCGGGAGAATTTTGCAGACACGGACTACTGCCTCTCCAAGAACGTGCACATAATTGCCATGGACAGACGGTTCATTGTCCAGAATTAGCCAAGAGCTGCCAAAGTCGGCTCAAAAAATTACCAAGTCTCGGAATGTTATGGTGAAATTTTTTCATCCCAGAGTCGTCCGAGTGGGCCCCAAATGGTTCCAAGTCACTAAGCATAGGAGGGAAGCACGCCATGAACGTCATGGCATTTGCAAATGCACTGAGCAGCAGAACATTAACTATGGAATTTTTACCACGTGTGTGATTTCTGCAACTTGTCCGCAAGAACATTGTATGAGAGTGTCATCAGATTACGATGTTGCCTTGAAACGTTCCTTTGACTCAAGCGCAAGCTCTCACCTCCGACAAAGGACAGACTGATTAATGTTACAAATTCTCAGTCCAGATCATTTAAGTCAGTAAGTTTAGTAAGCATGCCAAATTAGCGAACAATGGCCATTAACGGATAAACACCACGGCATTTGCAAATGTGACCTCAAAGTCCAGACTCTTCAATTGTTCATATCTCGAATGTTGCTCAAATGAGCAACTGATGAGTCTACCTTGCCAGTCAAGAAGCTATCAGTCATCCTAATCTGCCTAGTTATCTGAATATATTGAGCCAAACCCCTTAATTAAGTGAGCGGTAATTAGCATGCTTAATTACCGACCGAATTAGTTGAAGTGATCACATGCTTTGTCGGAGGACAGCTTGCGTTGAGTCAAAGGAATGGATGTTTTAATGCAACATCAAAATCTGACGACACCGATAATTTCCTTGCAGACAAGCAGCTGGAATTGCGCATGTGATGAAATTTGCGTAACCTTTACTACTGTGAATGGCCGACATCGGGGACTCTGGTATGATTAATTTTCACCAGAATATTCCCAGAGTTTGGACTCAAAACTTCGGCCCCGACTTTGGCGTCTCTCTTCTCATTATACGCAATTTATCTGTCCACGGCAACCAAGGTAGACGTGTGTTATTGGGGTACTTTCCTCTCTGCACCCCCTTCTCGTAGGATATGAAACAGTAGCGGGAGATGCTTAGCAAATCCTGCCCGTACCCTTTTGACCTCATGATTTAGGAGCTCATACGATTCCGAACTCTGGGAATATAATAGTGAAAACACACCATGCCAGAGTCAGTCGCCCAAGTCGGCCCCAAGTGGTTCCAAGTCATTAAACACCGGAAGGAAGCACGCTATGAACGTCATGGCATTTGCAAATTCACTCAGCAGCGGCATTGTAACTATGAAAAATTCATCATGTGTGCAATGTCTACAGATTGTCGGCAACTACAGATCGAGTGTCCAGAGGATTCAGAGTGCGATGTCGCAGTGAAACGTCCATTCTTTTGACTCCAATGAAGTTCTCCTCCGACAAAGGACAGAACGATTAATGTTACAAATTCCCAGTTGAAAGTATTGAAGTCAACAACTGTAGAAAGCATGTTAAACTAACGAACAATGGATGGACACCACGGCAGTTGCAAATTCACCCAGGAGTAGCGTGATTATGGAAAATGTCGTCACATGCTCAATTACTGCAAACTGTCTGCAAAGTACAGATCGAGTCTCCACATATTCAGATTGCGATGTTGCATTGAAACACCCATAAATCCCTTGAATCAAATGCGAGCTGTTTCCTCCGACAAACCACAGAATGACGAGTTTTACGAATTCTCAGTATAATCATTCCAAATCATCGATCAATATCGGAGGCAGACTAAGGATGTGTCGAATTCTTGAATTTGACAGTCAAAAACCTTATTGAAATGAAGAATCAGAGTCGGAACGTACACAAAGAGAGGATTTGACAGGTGCTCGTGCCGGAGTGGTTATCGGGCATGACTAGAAATCATGTGGGCTTTGCCCGCGCAGGTTCGAATCCTGCCGAGCACGGTTTTTTGATTCTTTTACTGCTCTTTTTCACAAGATTCCTAATCACTAACATACATTTATGCTCTGTGGTGGAACCTGAATCCATGCCGTTTTCAAGGAACCCAAAGTCGTGCTTATTTAACTTACTTTTGTCATCATGTCGAATGTGAAGGTTACGTGTGTGAATCTTCATGACCTACTCCATCAAGTTAAATGTGAAGGCTACATGTGTGATTCTTCATGACTTATTCCATCATGTTGGAAAATGATATCTACAATTTTACTACTCTTTTTCAGAAGATTTCAAATCACTAACATTTATGTTTTGTGCTGGAACCTAAATCTCTGCCCTTTTTCAAGGCACCCAAATTCGTGCTTATTTAACTTACTTTTTTCATCATGTCGAATGTGAAGGCTACATGTGTGGTTCTTCATGACTTACTCCATCATGTTAGAAAATGTCAGCTACATGTGTGAAACCTCACAACTTTAGGGGACTCTATATAGTAAGATGGTAGAAGGGGGGGGGGGTATTGAAAATGGGTTGTTTGCTCTACATGTGAATCACCTTTAGGAGCTTGGAAGTAGAATATAACCATTCTTGATCTTTTATGATCAAGTTGTTGGAGGGGATCGACAATTTCAATAGCTACGTTTTAAGATATTTAGTAGGGATTTGTTGTGACTTGCAAATGAAGTGCTATGTGATGTTCTTCACATTCTCAATCATAAATTTGGTGGAGTGTATGTTTGGGCATTTTGATGTTGTAAGGCCATGATGGTATCAAATGATCACCTATCTAGAATGTCACATCTCACATTAGGGCCAATATTCATTGGAGGCATTGAAAATTTATTGGAATCAAAGTTTGGCTTGCTTTCTAGTGTAGATGACTAGCTTGGACCTATCTTGTCCTGTTTGTGGTCCCCCCATCTTTCCAAGAAATGGTTGGCAACATTGGGGAAACCATCACCACTAGCATATTCATTGTATATTTGATCACCACCGTCACCACCAGCATATTCATTGTATATTTGATCACCACCATCACCACCAGCATATTCATTGTATATTTGATCACCACCATCACCACCGACATATTCAATGTATATTTGATCACCACCGGCATATTCATTGTATATTTGATCACCACCATCACCACCGACATATTCAATGTATATTTGATCACCACCATCACCACCGACATATTCAATGTATATTTGATCACCACCGGTATGTCACGTGAGGCGACATCGGGGGCCAAGTCACGTCAAATTAGGAGTAAATGGACTCCATTAGGAGTCCATGTGTGTTTGGATGGATTATGGACTCCATTGGGAGTCCTAGTTAGTTGTTCATCCACTCCATGGATGAAATCCACATAGGATTGGGGTTATGTGGAGAGGAAGGCATCTTGACTTGCCATTGTTGTCAAGTCAAGTCTTGTGAGTGTGTTTTGAGAGAGAGAGAGAGCTTGTTGTTGCTATCTTATGGCTATGGTGTAGTAGATCATGAGTAAAGCCTTTGCATTCTTTCTCCATCACTTGCACTCTTGGATTCTCCCTTTGTGGAGTGAGAGATAGCTTGACTCTTGTGTGTGAATTTCAGAGTTTCTTGAGCTTTGTAAGAAGATTTCTTAGTTTCTTGAGCTTGGAGAGAGAAACCCCCATACTTGACAACAATGCGCTTATTTTTCATTTTTGGTTGTATTTCTGAGCTAAAAGGGCCCAGTAGTGGGAACAAATGAGTGATACAAGTGTATGAAAGCTTAGTTTGCAATTCCTTGCAACCCTCAAAAAGATTTTGAGAAAAATCTTCACATTTCTCTTTTGGTGTCTCTTTGTGTTTTCTTGAATTGTTGATGGTTGAATCTTGAGACCAAATGGAATCTCAAGTCACATCTTTCTTGCTTGCAAATTGTGGAAGCAAAGTTTAATTTTTGTTCTTTTAAAACAAACATAACAATAAAATAAAACAACAATAAAATAAAAATCCGAATTGTTTTTAATTGTTGAGCTCCGGACGGATCCGGAGCTCACCGGACCCTCCTGGAGCTCTTGGAGCTCCTGGAGCTCCGGTTCTGCAAGGGGCAGGCGGCGCCAGCTAGGCCGGGCCCACGGGGGCGGGCGGCGCCAGCCAGGCCAGGTAAGCCCTCCCTCTTTCTTTTTATTTTTTTATTTTTTTATTTTTGGTTTTTGGTTTTTGGTTTTTGTTTTTGTTTTTATTTTGTTTTTATTTTTTTATTTTTTATTTTACTTTCACCTTTCAAACTTGGCATTCACTTCTCACAAACTTTGAGGTTCAAATTTGGGGGCATACTAGCTCCGATTGGAGTGAAATTTGAGCCTATCTTGTGTGAAATTTGCCAAGGAATCCAATGGTTTAATTGGATTGTTGATTGGAATTCAAAATCATTGCTGAAATTAGCAATTTCAACGCTGATTTTTGTTTTTGGGAGCAAATTAACTCCGAACGGAGTGAAATTTGAGCCTAATTTGTGTGAAATCTTCCTAGGAGTCCATTGGTGCAATTAGTTTGTTGATTGGAGTCCATAATTACCTTGGAAATTAGCATTTTCAACGCTGATTTTTTAATTTTAATTACCAATCTCGAAACCTTTGCACAATTTTGGAATTGTGGGGGCATAAATAAACACTTGGCATTTGGCAAGGAATTGCCATTTAGATAGCCCGCAACAGGTGCAGGTTGCCATTACCTTGTAGGTAGTTGCAGGAACTCAAGTGATTATTTTATGGTGCAAACTAGGAGCCGATATTATCGATCTCCATCACCAGATTACTTGGAGGACGTGCATACCACAAATCTTGAGCCAGAGGTAGATACCAACGAGGCTTTTGAGCCTATTTCGGCGTTGGACACGACTAGTAGGCTTCGGATTTGGAGTGTCGGCACGTTCGACGAAATGAAGGACGATCGTCACAATTCAGTGCGTGATCGGTTTTCAGGTCGAGCTGGGGGCATTTCCTTGCCCGATTGGAAACTCCGGTTTCGTACCTGGATTAAGGAGAAACGTCAAAGGTCTTCCAATTTCAATGATTGGTATGCCTTTGAACTTCTGCCTCAACATTTGGAGTATGAGGCACTCCAAACTTATGAACGTTGGACAGAGGGTCATCAGCGACAACTTCGGGAGGTGGAGCAGTATTGGGAGGCTCGGGTTGAGCTTATTTCAGCCCTTAAAGATGGGGCGGTTGCTACCTTAGCTCCACCCACCTTAAAGGAGGAGGAATCGCCGGAGGAGTCTAAGGACAAAGAACTGGCACTTGGGCCAATAGTGGTTGGCAGTAGCACGGCTACCCTTTCACGGATGGCACGTGCTACACATGCAGCATTGACGGCTGTTGGTCCACCACCTCCATTTAATCCCCTTGCTGAATTTGTCGCACATTTGGAGGTGGAGTATGGTGGATTTCGGCGAGACCAGATGCAACGCATTCAGGATTTCCGCCGAGAGAAGGATGACACTCCACGGACCATGTATACGCGACTCGCACGCTTTGCTGTTGAATCGGGAGGTGTTTTTGGTGAGAGTCAGTTTGTCAAAATCTTTTTGTCTAAGATTGACAAGCGGCTACTTGAGTTGGCATCACCTCGGATTATTCTCGACTACGAAGGCAGAGCTACGCTTGCACAAGCGTTTGCCGTGGTTGAGAGGTGTGATCGGGCTCTTTGTCAACACGATGCCACAGACATGGTATCTTGGATGACAGAGAGTACGAAATCAAGAAGAATTGTCACAGCTACTAGTAGTTTAGCTGAGACTCAACCCGTTAAGGAGCAAAAGATTTTGCATTGTTGGGGTTGTGGAGAAGCTGGTCATTCGAAGAATGATCCCAATTGTCCTAAGAAGAAGAAAACTCAGCCTTTGGGAAAATTAAAACAAAAGATGGAACCAGTAAAGGCAGGGGACAATTCTAAGAAGAGACAATTGAAATGTAACCATTGTGGTGGCACTAATCACGATGTAGATCATTGTTTCCAACTTCATCCTGAGATGCGGCCTGCCAGTTATGTCACTGGAAAATCTTCAAGGGAGCAGAGTCTTGAGGCTAAGGTGGTAGAGCTTGAGCAAAAGCTCAAATCTTCTGCATCTTTTGCTCAAATTTCTGAGCCGCATGCGGGTGGTGGCACCTCAGGGTCGGACATGTATATGTTTGGGGCATCTGGAGAGGTGGTGGCTGCGGCTTCTACGCGATCATAAACATTGGCAAATGCGGTGGCTTCTACAAGTGGTGGTAGCAACGAGGTGTCACATCCTCGCCATGCCGGACCAGCGGATCAAGTTGGTCAAGGACGTTTACCTCTCTCATTTGGATTGGTAGACACCACTGTTGTTGGGGCTAAAAACCCTGTACCTTTGAGAGATGGGGATTCCATCTCGAAGGATGTTACGCAGGCATTGGCATATAAAATTCTCCATATGCCAATTTTCTCGGGTTCGGAGTTGATGGCTCCGGATTTCAAGCCTGCTGGAGTTTTCCATTTAGCTGGGAAAACGTTAGAAGGTAAGGCGGATTTGCCATCCCTTCAAGTATCCCAAGCTGTTGTTGACGTACCTGTGGCTGAGGAGGTGGAGGACTAAGCCAATTTACGAGCGAGCCTTGCGGATGCGGCGATCATTGCTTTTGATAAGCACACTGATATTCCTCCATCAACAATTTCAGCAGTGGACACGTCATTTTCGCATTATGCAGCGGGAGCGGCATATCTTGTAGATATTTCTGCAAGGCCTGCTCGCGAGCGGCATAATTTGCAACCTGGAGTTGTACGGCTGATGAACGACAAATCTTTCTTTGTCGTTTCACGCGCGGATATGCCTACTATTCGTGCTACACCACTGAGAGTTATGATGGATTCCGGTGCTCAACCGGTTATGATTGGCAAAGGACTTGCTGACAGTCTTGGATTGACGCCAACAAACTTAGATCATTGTCCATTCACAATTATGACTTCAGTAGGGGGTACTGAACGTGCAACAGGTTACACCAAGGCACCTCTACGTTTGATTTTTAATGTGGGGGCAGGACCTACCTACACCCATTTGTCAATGAAGTGTGTTGTTATTAATGCTACCAACTATGATATACTTGTTGGTCAGCAAGCTCTTTATCCACTTGGCTTTGGTTTGGATAATTGGACTGAAGAGGCATGGATTAGACCGGGATGGTCTTCTGGAGATGGCATGAAGGTATTTATTCCTGTAGCATTTGCAGCTACTTCTATGACTATGGTTGCGGAGGCAATGTTTGGTTGCAGCGGTTCAGTTGCGGATTTACCTTGTGCTCCAGTTTTGTTGGAGGAAACATTGGACTACGCTTGTAATGCAGTGTGAGCCCAAAAGGGTGCCCACATTTAGTCTTAGACCCTTGAAACGTTAGTTGATGCACTTTGAAGTAGCATGTTACTTCACAAAAATATAAAAAGAGTGAAATGTTAGTCTTAGAAGTACCATGTTGTAAGAGGCTAGGATGTGAGTTGTTATTGTGTTTTTACCTTCGGAAGGATTTGAGTGAATGAGGATAGGTAAGGAGAACTTGGATTGAGTAGTTAGTGAGTAGGCTAGTACAAATGGATGGAGACAACCAAAGTGACTCAAGAGGCAAGTGCATTCGAATTGGGATGAATGGAGGATCACATGGAGCGCACAAGTGGACCACCTCATCATGGCCACTTAATGGGGAAGGCCCAAGGAAGAATGCAAGGTGGAGGATAAGCAAATTCTCAAAGCACCAATCAAATCACGAGTTAAGCATCGTGGTTTGAATTAAGTGGTGAGCGACGATTTGGAAAAGTAAGGGGAGAAAGTTATGGCGGCGGAAAGCGAAGGAGGCTAAGTTTGGGTTGAAGCATCCCAAGTTTGGTAAAGTGTGGTAGGTAGAAAGCCAAGGCTAGTTAAATGTTCGAATTAGGATCCTTGTTGATCATTTGAGGGAGGAAGGCTTAGAAGATAGGATTGGCGCCTACTAAGTAGGAGGAAATCTCAAGGGCTTATCGTGAGCCTTGAGGGTGCTCACCCCCTCAAGCTTACTATATAATCCCTCATTCTTCCCTCACTCATCCTCTCTTTCCTTTGTGCTCCAAGGCACCCCACGAGTTATAAGTGTGGGTGTGGGAAGCCATATTGGAGCACATGTGTGTGCTTAGTTTTTAGTTTGAGAGCCAAGGCTTGTTAGCCTTGAAGAGGGCTTGACCTCTTGGTAGAATTAGTGTTGACGTGAAGGATTTTAAAGTTAATTCATGATTCCAATTTGTGGTACTTAAAGTTCATGTTTTGAATACACGTGGTTGCAAGTTCCATGTTTAAGAGTTGAGCACTTGATGTTGTGATGAGTGCAAAAATATACTTGTGTGGATTAGTTAGTCTTAGTGAAGTTAGGAAATTCTCTCTCCCCCTCTCCTCTCTAGGATTTTAGGATTTTAGGATTAGAGAAGAATTGTGTGATTAGAAAGGGGTTGTTAGTAGAATTAGGGAAATTAGGTAGGAAGATTAGTTAAGGGCTTGAATAATTAGTGAGGTAGTTGGGGATTACAACTACAAAGTTGTGGGTTTATGAAGGAGCTGGGTTTATGAAGGAGCTGGGTTTGTTTAGTTAGAAGCTAAGAAGCTGGGTTTATGAAGGAGCTGGGTTTATGTAATTAGAAAGTAAAGAGATGGGTTCATGAAGGAGCTTAGTAGATAGCCTACCTAATTAGCTCATAGACAAGTAGTTAGTTACATTATGCTAGTTAGTGTTATGGTGGCTTTCACAAGTAAATGTATTTGAGATTGACTATAGAGAATAGTGTTTTTTTTAACACTTGCATCCTCTCTTTAAAAATAAACCACGTGCACAAATTAATGGAGAATGTGGAGCACTCTCGCGATGGCAAGACAAAGGAAGCAAAGACCAAAGGTGCGAGGGAGAGATTGACATAAGTCACATAAGTATTTCTTAATACTTAAAGGCTTATGTACGGTATGGAGACACCAAGTGAGACCTCTTATAGTAGCGATACGGAATACACAAGTGATAGTTCAAGTGGTAGTATAGAGTCAACGGCACGGACTCCATTTAGGAGAGGGATATCCTTAAGGGCTTGTGTAGCTAAAGCGGCCGGATGGACGTTAGAAGCAAACAAAGACAAAATAGCACCCGAGCATAAGGAGGTTAAAATAACATAGTTAACTTGTGCATTCTCCACATACGTATTGAAATTGTACATTGAGTTGTTAAAAGTGAAATTCCAGTTAAATCCAAGACCACTTGAAGGGTGAACCTTGCACTATGGACTCATCCAAGTCCAAATCCAATACCGCGGAGGAATGTGAGCCCAAACCCGCTACTCGGACTACGGACGCTTAAGGGTGGGGGGTTTGGCCTCACATGCAGCAGAGCAACAAATTTTGTCATCGTTACAAATTTCTGCTCGACATTTCAAGGATCCACCTCCACCATGGCGTACTCCTAAGGAGTTATCCGACCATTGTCGACACATTGTAGTAGATTTGGGGCTTGGAAAGACACCTCCAACGTCATCCTCAATTTCTTTTGCTCAACCCATTCGTTGGCAACCACCACCTGAAGGTATTGTCCTTGTAAAAATCTTTGGGGGCATTGGCACAGGTTTGGCGGCAGTGTTGGAGGCTGGGATTACAGTTAGGCGATATATTCATGTGGATAATGGATATGCAGCCAACAGAGCCGTCCGACACCACATTCAACAATTGTTGTTGAGGTACCCCGCACAATTGTCAGCCTCTGCCATTCTTGGATGTTGTGGTCACTTCCTCAAGATGTCACTATGATTAGTGATGAGGATTTGAGAAGATTGGGCCACGTGGATTTAATTATTGCAGGATGGCCTTGTCAAGGCCATTCACGGGCAGGAACTGATCAGGGTTTGGATGATCCTAGGTCTAGTTTGTTCGCGGATTTGATGTGATTGACATAATGGTGGTTTACCCACCAATCAACTCCGCCAGGGTACATTTTTGAAACTGTGTCATTATTGGATGATACACGGCACAAAGTGGTGAAGGATGGTGAGTACATTAACCAAATTTTGGTTACTCCAACATTTCTGGATGTTGCATCTTTGGGATCCTTTGCTCATCGGCCTCGTTGGCTTTGGACCAATTTGGTATTACCTCAGGTGCTTTCAGCGGTGATCGCCCACATTCCCCGCCTTATGAATCGCAAGGTGGATGATATTTTAGATGCTCATCGTGTTTCTTTGGCAGTTACCAAGGATGACACCTTGCCATTTGCATTAATTAACAAAGTGGGAATTCCGAGAGGTGCACTACCTACTTTTGTGACATATCCACAATCTTTTGCATTTCGATCTCGTGGACCAGACATGGTTTGGGATACAAAATCCCAAACTCATGATGAGCCTATGGCAAATAAGCGGGAACGAGCCATGGGTTTTCCTACAGGCACTACAGCTGCTCATGGGCTTCAGGAAGGTCAGAGACGTTTCCTATTGGGAGAAGCTATGGATCTCAATAGCATTGTGTGGATAATTGGAATTTGTCTTGCTGCTCAACAACGTATGGATAACCAATTGTTTCCTCTGAGGGTAGAGAACAATGGTCAGGGGGCAATGGAGCCGCAATCCAAGGATCGCATGGAGGTCAATGACACCGAGGGATTATCTTCTTTGAAACAACAGGTTGCGGAAGAGTTTCGAGCCCAACGTGTTTTTTCAGCTTTGGCCCAAGATTTTGGGAAGTTGGAGGCCCATAAAATATTTCCACTTCTATTTCTTGGTGACACTTCATATGTGGGTAGCTATTTAGCTACACAAACTGATTGTAGTGGAGAGGATACGCATTTGGATTCAAGTATAGATGATGGGGGCAAAGGTGTTGCCCTCTCCACGGACTAGCAATCACAGGTTATGCTGGCACCAAGTGGCAATCCTTCTATGAAGAAGGAAACCACAGAGTTTGACAATTGGCCAATTGAAGTGGGTCCAAAACTTACTGGTGTCGAAGCACGAAAGGTACGGGCATTTATTCGCTCTTACCGTAATTGTTTTGCCTTTAGTCTTCATGATCTTGAAGGATATAAAGGTAAACCTGTTCGTATTCAACTCGAGGACGACCATCATATTTTCAGACGGCCGTACAGACTTAGTACATCTGAAAGGTTGGGTGTTCAAACTCGATGTCAAGAATTATTGGCAGCGGAATTGATTGAACTCTCCAATGGAGAGTATGCTTGTGCCACGGTTATGCCTTCAAAGAAAGATATCTTTGGCAATTGGACGGAAAAACGGATGTGTGGTGATTATCGTCTAGTCAACCGCAAGACCAAGTCGGATCGATATCCAATGCCGATGCCAAAGGAATTGTTTGATGCACTGGGATTTGCTAGAATCTTCAACACTCTGGATTTGAGGTCTGGTTATCATCAATTACCTTTGTTGTTGGGTGATCGGATAAAGACCGCATTTTGGGGAATTGATAAAGATGGCAAAGATCAACTTTATCATTGGAAATTTTTGCCATTTGGTCTTAAGAATGCACCAGCTGAATTTCAACGAGTGATGGACCAATTATTGGCTGGTTTACCGTTTGCTAGATGTTACATTGATGATGTTATCATCTTTAGTAATAGTCCACAGGATCATGCGAGACATTTGCAAGCGGTATTTGAACGACTACAACGGTGGGGACTCCGTTTACATCATGGCAAATGTAAGTTTTTCCATGATCAATTGCCCTATTTAGGCCACATGATTGTTCCTGGCGGTCTTGGTGTGCAACAGGCGAAGGTGGATGCTTTGCACAAAATTCCCGCACCTAGTGATGTACCACGACTTCAGGCATTTCTAGGATTGGCAAATTATTATAGAAGGTTTGTCAAAAAGTTTAGTTTGATTGCCAAACCTCTCACCATTCTCACGGGGAAAGACCAACCATGGATTTGGAGTCGGAAACAACAACAGACATTTGATACATTGAAGCAGAGGCTCGGTTCAGCTCCAGTGCTTCAACGCCCGGATGTGTCTAGAGCTTTTCAATTACACACGGATTTGAGTGCAGTGGGGTTGGGAGCGGTATTGACACAGAAAGATGAAGAAAGAAAGGAATATGTGGTGGCTTATGCATCTAGAAGCAATAATAATGCTGAATCTAATTATTCTTCTTATGAAGGCGAGGCCTTGGCGGCCGTTTGGGCCATTGCACATTTTCGACCTTATTTGTATGGGCAAAAATTTACTTTGGTGACTGATCATCAGCCTTTAAAATGGCTTATGGAATCAGATAAACTCACTGGGAAACTTGCTAGGTGGGCATTGTTACTTCAAGAATATGACTTTGAAGTTATTCACCGAGCAGGAATTGCCAACTTGGATGCAGACGGATTGTCTCGCAATCCAAGTCCTTCAGATGAGGATTTAACTGGAGCCAGGTGGCATGGAGATTGTGATTGTGAGGCAGTGCCGGGTTGGCATGCTGCCACATATCTCACAATAATGTCGGGATTGGCTGCTGAGATCCTTATGGAAGAACAAGATGAGGAGGTTGATAAATCTGTCGTTGTTAGTGATGTGTGGGAAGACCAGGCGGTCTTGCACAAACTTCAACAAGGGATATTTCCTCTTAAACTATCTGCTATGGAGCGAGATAGAGTTAGCCATCGAATAACAAGGTTTCGTTGGGCAAACGGCTTGTTATTTCGTGTGTGGCCAAACGTGTCGCGCACCTCTCCATAAGGAGTGCCCGAAACACCATGGGCACAAGGGGGACCCCGGAGTGACACCCGGGACTTGTGGCGCCATTGGTGAGAGGGCCCAAGTGATCCTAGTGTGGGTGAGGGCCCCGGGCGTTGGGAACGCCTCCCACCCACGGAGACTAGGAGGCATGAGGGTAAGGCCATGAGCTATGCGTAGCTCATGGCATGGTGATTCTAGAATGCTCAAGAACACCTCAATCGGAGGTGTGAGCTAGGAGTTATGGCCATTTGAGTGGGGCGCTGTCCCGGGACAGCGCCCTGGTACAGCAGTGCCTGGGAGTGATTCCCGGGACTGCCAAGGTTCAAACAGGCATAACTTCGTCAATACTTGCCCAAATGGGGCAAGTGAGGAGTCCATCGGCATCTACGTGAAGCGTAGATGAAGATGGAGTGGTTGGTTGTTAAGATCAGACATCAAACAAGGAAGTTATGATGGTCTGAAGCTGCTAGGGGCTTCTAGGCCCAGCAGCTAAGGGAAAATGTCCACTTGGCCCCAACTCTTGGTAGAGAGACAAGAGGTCTCTTGACGGTGAGGTAGGGGTCCCGCGTAGAGTCCTAGAGGCTTATATGGGTGAGGTGGTGTGGCCTCACCCACCCGAGGCCGAACGGCACGGCCTCCATTGGCATTGGCCTAATGTGAGGCCATAGTTGCCTAGTATGGTTCGGGTTGTTGTAGTGTTGCTTCGGCAACGCGATGATCAACATAAGATTGGACTTCCATGGATGGAAGTCCACATCTAAGGATTGGTTACCAATTAAAGGGGTGAATCCCGAAGTAAAGCAAAGTAGGAGGGTTGGTTCCCCTCCTATGAACTATAAGGTCCGGGGTGAGAGGAGCTAACCATTAGCATGGCAGTATGCGAAGGGTTAGCGACTCGTAACCTTTGATAGAATTGCAAATTGGCAAGATTGTTAAGGGGGCTAGCAAGGGTTGCGACAAAACGGAACGAGGCGCATCGTTCCAAGGCCAGATCAAAGAGCTTCTTTAGTGCGGCAAGTGCACGAGGAGCTTGGACATTTTGGAGTGCGAAGGACACACTCTATGTTGCGCAACCAATATTGGTGGACTGGGATGTATCAACAGGTTGCCACTTATGTTTCTAGGTGTGAAGTGTGTAACCGGGTCAGGTCAAGTTTTAATACTTTATCACCTCAACTCCAGCCTTTACCTATTATGGGCTTGGGATATCGTTGGTCTTTGGATTTTGCCGGACCGCTTACTGTCACTTCACGTGGGGCAAAGTATGTACTTGTGATGGTGGAGCATTTTAGTAAGTGGATTGAACTCGTGGCTCTTCCCCAAAATTCCTTAGAATTGGCGGCTATGGCATTTCTTGATCGAGTTTTGGCACGGTTTGGAGCACCTGCAGAGGTGTTGACGGATCAAGGGAGATAATTTCTTGGATCTTTCGAGGCTTTGTGTACTAAGGCTTTAATTGATCATCGAACAACTTCCAGAGATCACCCTGAGGCAGATGGCTTAGCTGAACGAGTTGTTCAGATTGTCAAGCGCGGTTTGCGGAAGTATGGGTTGTTTCATGGCAACCATCGCGATTGGGACTTGATGTTACCATGGATAGCAATGGATTACCGTTTCAGCAAGTAAACATCTTTGGCATTCTATAGTCCTTACCAACTCTTGTATGGACGGGAACTAATTTCACCTAGCTCTGTGCAAGAGAAATTGGCTCCTGTGGTAGACTTGGATGATCCAGATGTTTGGGCTCAATGTCTTCATGACCGAGCAGAATTCTTTCAAAAGGCCATGCCTATGGCCATGGAAAACTTAAACATAGCTCAACATCGTGATACATTACGGTATGCCCGGATCTGCAGTGGAGCTTATCGACCTCAGGTTCGTAGATTTTCCAAGGGGGGTTATGTTTACTTGCAACGGGAGGCGCCTACGACATTGGATGTCAAGGCTGGGCGCACAATTTTGTGGGTAAAAGATGTCTTAGCAAGTGGTATATTATTGCTTGAAGGCAAGGATGGACGGGAATGTCGTGAGCATTCAAAAAATTGTGCTCCATATTACCTTCCCATCGACGGCTCTGTGCATCCCGAGTTGGCGGTTGTACCACAGGGTCTGCCTTGTTATGTGTGTGGAGAGAAGAAAGGAGCTGCAACGATGTTATTGTGCGACCATTGTCAACGTGGATGGCACATGGCATGTTTGACACCTCCCCTTTTGACTTTTCCTTCTGGCAATTGGGTTTGTCCTTGTTGTCGGAAAGCCTCCCACTCCATGACCGTTAATGGTCATGATTAGGGACTTTGTGGATGTTTGCCACATGTCTTAGTGGTGAAGTTGTTATCTAGTTGGTCGGAAGTTTTATGGGATTGAAAATCACATTGGGAGAGTTATCAAAGAATTCAACATAAAATGTTGAAGGCGATTAAGGATGGGGCTCACATTGCACCCAGCCTACAGTTCTTGGGTTACTTCCTCAATCATGAATTTAATTCCTTAGATTACCACTATCCAATTGGATATGTATAGATGTAGCAACAACTTCATCATGTTCAACACCTCTACCGATGAGTGTATTTGTTCCTAGCCGATTGGAGGGGCTCCTTATCTGCCAGGGGGGGCACTTGAAGAGGTGGTTGTTTAGCATATTAGTTTGCTATGTTTATTTTGCTAATTGATGTTGATGACGACACTCGATCTGTTGTGTTTAACGATCTTAGTTTACATGACAGGTATATTCAATGTATATTTGATCACCACCACCATTGAGAGACCATGCTAAAGTGGATTATGGATTCATGAACAACGAAATATATGACTTTTGATGACATTTGACACACACGAGGTAATTGCTCCACGTAGTGCCTATTTGGGTAATGATAGTGTCATGGAAGCAATCCGAATGGACTCAATTGTAGTTGAGATGATGATAAAAGGCAAAACGAAAATAATTTGTATCAAAGATGCCCTCTATGTGCTCAAGCTATAAACAAATTTTCTCCCAGTGAGCAAACTTTTGTTGAATGAAATGGAAGTGCAATTCAACCTAAAGGAATATAGTGTAAGAGATCTGGATGGAGAGGTGATTGCAATAAGACTATGTGAAGACAATTTGTATGTAATAAACTTTACCAAGTGCATGAAGTAGATGTGGCCGATTTGGTACAATTATAAAAGAAAGAATGCACACTTAAGTCTTGGCATCATTGGTTTGGATATTTTTGAATATGAAGAGTGTCTTCAAAACATGGTGAATGATATGAACCTTTGAGAAAATATTTGTCCTAGATCTTTGTTGATTTGTGAAGCATGCATCGAAGATAAACAACATAGGCCAACGTTTTCCAACGATGGGAAAAGACGAGCAACTAAACCTTTGGTGCACGGGGAGGTCACTGGAGAAAATTGTAGAAACAACATGCGATTAAAAATAAGGTCTAATATATTCATTGTAGGTAGATTTTGCAAAAAATGTACATATAATATAGGGGGTTTTTAAATAATGAAACATGTTTACATGTAAAATACCATCACATATAATGGCCTTCTTTTATCAAGTCAGTACATGTAAAACAACATGGACACAATTACTAGAGGTAGTAGGTCTAGGGTAGGGTGTGTGCTAGTGGATGAAAAAAAAGGCAATTTTCTGTTAAAAATGCTTGGATGGGTGACTTCGCACGCTTGCTTGCTTGAACGTTATTGAACCAACGATTCCAATGTGGAGTTAATGGTCTCTACCCATGTGCCGGGAGGAATTTTTTTGGCATTTTATTTGACTTTATTTCACAATCTAAGACAATACTTCAATTATATGCCTTTGCCTTAGGTTTATTGTTTTGATAAAATTCATGTGAGTTTAGCATTGTGGCTGAACTTCACAATTCATGGTTGTAAGAAGAGAAATATCCTTCATGAAAAGAAATGTCGCTTACAAAACCAAAGGAAATTGGAGTGTACGAAAAAAATGCGGTTTAAGAAAGAAATAGACAACAAATTGGGCTCCAAGAAGAAGAAAAATGGGGTAAAGTAAAAAAAAATAGTTACTTGGGGTATAAGAAAAAAAATGCAGTATAAACTGAATAGGGTATTTTTAAATGATTCCCCCAAAAAATTATCATGACTGATAGGGTTTATTAAAATACAAGCATTTACCTTTATTTTGAAAAATACCATCCTTATAATCTTTTCCAGCAAGGTAAATATCCCCCCGATAAATAGGTCCTAAGTGCACGTGTATGCATTAATTAAAGAGGGAGTGACCTCCCCGTGCTTTGGTGATAGCGCATTTGGACGTGTGTGGCCCCATGAGAGATGTTGTGTTGAAAGATGATAGCATAAATATTAAGAGTGATTTGGAAATGAGTCCAAGTGGAAAAAATGAGGCCCCATGGTAGTTGGGTGGATGAATGTTTCAAATCACCTTTGTTTGATCTTGGTGAAGATATTGAAAAGCGTGAATAGTAAGTAGGAGAAAAACTAATTGCAATTCAAAAGACAAGATGGGGACCAACAAGTAGAGGGTGTTCTTCAACACCTCCGTCTTAAGACAATTGTAAAAAAGGAATGAAACCTACTCTAAGAATTCATGAAGTGGGGTAGCATGTGGATGAGTGAAGATGGCCCACAATTATAGCGTCAGACGCTTGGAGAATGATGGAAGAATCACATATTGTCCCAACATGATTAAGAAAGGGCCAATATGACATATTTTGGTGATTCTTTGAAGTCGTGTTGATTGAAAACATGACACTTGCAAAGGAAATACAACAATCATTATTAAACGGAATGAAATTGCAATCCTTTAATTACTCGCAAAGTGATATTGTTGAAGTTAGATGATAGATTGTATTGAGTTTAGAACATTAAGTTACTTGTAGTCATATGATTGTGATTGTTAGAGGTATATGAATAAGATTTGAATAAACCCATATGATTTGCGGGAATTGGGATTTGAAATATGCCATATGTATTATATGAATCAAGGAGGAAGAATGCAATAAAAAAAAAACAAGATAAGGGGTGTAGGTGACCATCTCATTCCAAACATTGTTCATATGCATTTGTGTATGTGTATGTGCTTGTGCAATTTGATCTCTAGTTTATTGTACTTCAACACAAAGAACTCACACATTGGTAACCAAGAAATTTGTGTGTTATGGATGTTGGATAAGTTTAAGGGATGGTATAAAAACAAGGTGGGTGATGGTCATCCCAAAAAATATGTAAATCGGTTGGTGAGATTTAAGTTTGTATTTAATAATTGTCCATATGCAAACATGAAAGGCCACCTTACAATATATTAGGTCAAGATGCATTGTTTGTTTGTTTGTTTGGTTTTCTTTACCTTGGAGGGAGATTGAATAAAGTTGTCCAACAATGACATGTTGATTCTCTAATACTGCCAAATATCATATATAGGGCATTTGAGGATTTGCTAGTTTATTCGAAAAACTTTATGGGCCAAAAAGGTAATTTGGAACCTCATGATGGCATACAAAGGGGTTTGAGATTATTTTTTATAATTATTTTTTGTTAAAAGCTAAAGGTGTAAAAGTAATCTTATTCAAAATTAGTCCATTTATCATGGATAGTGAAGAATTCTAAGCAAATATTAATGGCCCTATTGCTAAATTTCATTCACCCTCACCCTAGGCATGAGAGTTATACGACCAAGGGCTAGGAATAAACGTGTTGTGATTCTCAAGAAAGAATGAGTTAAGGCTTAGTGCCGCAACAAGGTTCCCATGGAATATGGCATCTCATTTATTTTAAAAGAGTAAAGAAACATGGGGCTTAGCAATTCTATGCAACTTTCGAGTTAGCTTAGTTTATTATTCCGTAAGCATTGGAGAGGCATAAGCCTTCACAAGTGGTCACGTCCGTTCGGTTTCGGCCATGCCAATTCTTGGAGCGGCTACGGCTACCCTTGACCGGGTCAAGATCATGTTGCCAACCAATGTCGTGGTTCCCAGTTATTGCCCTCCGGTATTCACAAGTTGGCCCTACCTTCTTCCGTATATGCTTCACATAATCGTGTTGAGTCTGGACACAAATTCAAGGCAAATTGAAGTTCAATATCACATACAAAAGTACTCCTTGTATATGATTCATAGAGACAACAATCTTCAGTTTGGAGTTACCGCAATTTCTTCTTCTTCATCATCTTCTCCTTCTACTACTACTATTTGAAGCACTTAGGAAAGCTATGGAGTAAAACCTTGCCAATAAACCTAGAAGCCAAATCTGGGTGGGACTGAGAATTTTGGAGGCATTATTCTTTGAATATACATGGGCTCTTAGAACTTGGTTGTTGTGTTGAGTATCTTATGGAGTTAGCCGAAGAATAAAGTTATATGTAAAAGGTTAGGATTAATTATTTTGCATTTGGTCATGAATCCCAAGAAACCCTATCTAAATACAAAGACTCAAGGTGAACAATAAGATGTGTTCAGAGATTGAATCTAACCCTCAAGGCCACCCGCCTTGCTTGCATAATCAACTCTAGATCATGCCAATCCTAATTGTGTGCACCTATTATTTTGATCTTCTTCCCAATTGCGCATGGAAGCAAACTACAGTCTATCATAACCTTGAGATAGGCACCTTTGGAGTTTAGTCATGGCTTTATGAATAGATTTTTACACAAGAATGTCAAATTATTTGTGAGTAGCATGCCTAACCAAACTTTGAGGAAAGCCCCTTAAATATTCTATGTTTTATCCCAACATTTTTAATGTCCCTCCATTCCTCAACAACAAAAGCATCGATCTGTATTATGTAGAGACATAGGTTCTACCCATGTAGTATTATAAGTATGTGTATGGGTATTACATACTTGACCAAGAACTTGTGTTACATCCTCTAATACTAGTACATATACCCGTTTTAGATTTGTGCATGTAGCATTGCAAAATCCCATGGTATCACCCATATATTTTGTTGAGTTGCCATGATTGACTTACATGTTCGTATGAACTCTCCAATGGCGGTGGCACAGGGGTCTTCCCTGCACAATGTAGATAAATGGTATCAACATTTTTGGGTTCATTCACTAATAATTGAACCCGCACGGGGCTCACTTTGAAGTAGAGAGAATGCTCAAGGTTGTAATTTCTCTCTTTCATGTTGGCCCACGGTCAATGTCTTCTCTTTCAAATGAATTGATCAACATCCACATTGCACATATACCAAGTCAAGCTTTCCAAGCAATTAGTGAGGTTATGAGATTCAAAATCCAATCTCTTATGTAAGTGCAACTGAAACCAATTCTCATGTAATGAATTTGTCACTAAAGACAAATAATAAACAAAGGATTTGTCAAACAAAAAAAAACACCAATAACTGGTAGTTGCAGAGATCAGCATGCTTACCATCTCCTAGAATGAATGATGTTGGTTTATGACAATTATTCGACCCCATCTCTGTCACAAATAGTGGTTTCATAAGTACCGGGACTTCATGAAGAACATGCGGATGCAGACATTGCCAATCTCAAAATCTCTTAACACATAAACTAAACTGCTCACATGTTCTCACAATCGGTTAAACCCTTGAATTTCCAATTCATCGTTTAATTTAGTTTTGATGTTCTTGATTGTCCAAGAATGCACACAAAACTCGATAAGTCCCTATCCCAAAATTCTAAGCTCTCTCCCTAGCCACCATACCCATCATTGCCCCTTGTTCTTGTTGGTTGTGGCCGCTTAATCAATTTCTAGATATTCATGGGGTCCCCAAATGAAACAACGACCCCATGCATATCTAGAAATTGATTAAGCAACGACCCCACATACGTGACCAATGAGTTAGGAAATTGAGGGTTTAGCCAACAATGTTCTATGTGGAGTTGTATTTACACTCACGTATCATATACTCCACACCGTATTTGAACTCATTGTAGTCGATATTTCCGGGTCTAATTCCATTAGCAGGTCCAAAGTTTACGTATCTGCTCCAAGCCCAGTCTGTCTCATACCATCAGGCTCTTACAAGTGTGATAGAAATCATTCTTCTTTGATCACCATCCATGACACATATAATAAGGGACCCAAAGAAAATTGAGCTCATTGTCTTTGAAAAGTCCATGGGGGTGTTTTATGAATTTTTAGGGGTGAGACTTATGAACGACTTATAATGATGTTCTTTCAGGTATATGTGTTTTGAACTTCATAGAAATCATCATAGGTCACTCTCCAAATTATGTGCGCCCACGTAACACCGATTGCCATCGACACACATAATCTTGACTATATTTTTGAGCTTGCTATACTCGAAGCCCATGTAATGTCTTGTGAGTTTTTAAAGTGAAACTCGTAGATGCCCTTTGATGGATTTCTTTCTCATACGTACATTTGAACTATGGATATGTACGTATACTTTAGAAACCATCATAGGTTACACTTCCAATGTAGGTAGGTATATCCACTAACTTAGTCCAATGAATGAGGAGAACCGACTACTACACTATTTTGTCTAATTAGTGTAGGTTATTGTTTGGAGTTATGCATTGCTATAACATTTTCCTGAGAGTATCATTTTTGAAATCAACTAACGAAAACTACATTACATATGATATTTAGTGTCATATGGCATTTTAATTCAGTTTTTTTTTCTTTCAGTGACACTTTCTATGAATAGGTTGACCAATATTGTCATCCCGAATTAAGTTTGGTTCATCCAAATGCCAATTATTGAAGCAAAGTTTGGTATGATTAGCATCCCAACAAATATGTGATTGAATGTTGTCATTGATGATTGAAATTTGGATGAATGATCACTTAATAAGTGACATTACTTGCAACATTGTGAATCTATAATGTCCAAATATTATTCTACAAGGAATGACAAATACTCTTAGGTTAACATTTTGTGCTGGTGCCACTACACTGCGGTTTACAATTAGTATTGAGCAGGACAATTAGAATTGGTGAAACTAAATATCATATATTAGTGTAGTAAGTATGCTCACTAAAGAATATGATATAAGTTAGTTGGTCCTAAACCAATAATGTCGGGAAAGAATAAATTATAGCAACACGTAACTCCGCATGGTAACTCACACTGATTAGACAAAAATAGTGTAGTTGACTTAGGGTGAGTTTCCATGTAGGCCGCCCACCCACCGTATTCTAGTGGAAATGTAGATCTCACCTGGTGGAAACTAACCCTTAGGGCCACTTCACACACGAGCCAAGAGCCGTGACCATGAAATTGTGAGAGCCCAAAAGAAAGCGTCCAAAGGCCGTCCCAACACACCTCCAAAATCATGTACAGTGGTCACAAATCCTCAAGTGTAGTGTGAAGTCATATGCGACCGGGCCCTCGACCAAATGCTATTTCAATGAATTTTCTATTCATGCAGGTCCTCACGCATGAAAAAAACATAATGAACCAACCGTTGTGAGCGTTTAGAGTGCCATGGTCTCCCGGTTTTGTGTTAAACCTACCTCCAAGAGGTGGCTTTTGAAAACAATCCAAGTGACCATGAAACGTGACCCATTTTGATGCCATGTAGGAAGGAATCCATGTCGACTTCACATCCATCTTGTTGTTGCATTCACACACTCCGTTGCTCCCTCAAGCGTGGTGTGAAGCGAACTTGGACCGGCTCCGCGGTCTCCACCAACGAGAGTGCTCGAAGTGACATGGTCACGGGCCTCGGTCTCGTGTGTGAAGTACGTGACCCTTAGGGCCGGTTCACACTATGCCCAAACTTCGAGAGGAGAAGCGTTTGGAGCAATGAAAATGCAGAAATGTCCAAAGTTCGTCCTCTCGGCCTTCACACTAGAGGCCGAAGTCCAAAGGACGTCGCCTCCAAAAGAGCCTACGTGGCAACACTTTTAGGAAAATATGGCGCCAAGAGTTCGGCCTCTCGAGCCAAGTTTGGGTCGAGCAAAATGCTCGACCCAAACTTCCGTCGAGAGGCCGAACATTTTTAGCCGTGGATTATTTTAATATACTTTTTCAACCCAAAGGCTTCTCCTCTCGACATAGTTTGGTCTAGAAAAGTGACGCTTCTCCTCTCGACTTGGGCATAGTGTGAACCGGCCCTTAATTAGTCGGCTTAAAATCATCTCGATTGAAAATTCCAAACAATAGCAAAAGTCGCCTCACTCACTCACTCACACAGGCACTCACTTGAGCACGTATTCGAGCTCGTAATCTTCCAATTCGCGCCCCATGGCCATGGCAAACACCTTGGGCAAGAGCGCCCTCCGGCAACACCCGGGGTGCTTGTTGAGCGCCGACATGTCCTCGAACGCGGAGAGGAACGCCTCCACGGGATACTCATACACTTCCTTCTTGAAATGCTTGCGCACGTTGCTCTTGAAGTACTGAGGATCGCCCATGGTGGTCATCCCGAAAAAACTCCCGGGCAGCTCGAAGTTCACGTTCGAAGTGTACTCGTCCATGTTGAACAAAATGCAATTGTCGAAGCGAGAGCCGGATCTCCACACCTGTTTGAGACCCGATTCGTTAGCGCTAGGGTTGAATGTGTCTTTGATGATTAGCTCTTGTTGTTTGGCACGATTCTCGACTTGGGTTTCAGAGTTTTTTGTTTTGGCATCTGTGAGTGTGATATGGAGATTGTAGCGATAATCACTATATTCGTTAATTTGAGACTTTCTTTTGTCTCAAATTAATATATGGACCACAACAACATGGTCTAATGTTTGGGTCGTCCTACCTAAACCATCTTGATATGAGTTCTTAATTGGGTTCTTGATATGAACACCCGCTTCAAAGTATTTGCATCTTACAACATTCTTCAATATCTGTGTGATTTTATCCATATTCTTATATTTGTAACTGTCTCAAAATGCCAAAAGAATCCCAAATTAACGAATAATATACCCTATGGAGTCCGTTTGTCTCCTTTGTTGTGGGTGTGAATTTTTGCAAGTCAAAAAGTGCCGGAGTCGTAAAACGATCGTGTAGGCTCCCCTCAATAGGGTTGACTATTGAGTCTAGAATGGTTAACTGACATTTTGAGCACGTAGTCCGATCTCTTTTGAAATGCATGTATTTTTTGGTATTTGTTCTCAGATCCGTGCCTAGCCACAAACCACTTAGATACAAGTGACCTATTGAGATGAACGATTGAATTAAGCACGTCTACTTTAGTACCCCTTTGTTGTGCCAAAAAGATGGGGTGAAAGGAAGGAAAACAAAGGATAAAAAAATAAAAATTCATGGAGTCATGACAAAGGTAAAGTATCTCCCGGCCATATTGTTCAAATGCAAACTTGTGATTGCAATTATGCAAAGGAGAAGCCATGCACTTGAAGAAGGTCGCTTGGCTCTTTTGTACGTGTGTGCAAAACCGTCTTCCATTTCTCAAGCATCTGAGTGTTGCAGTGACTAACCTACTTGTGAGTTGTTTTCTCTACTTGCTATATGCAACTATCCACGTGTCATGTCACTTTCTCCCCGCCGTTCATATAATGAGCCGAATCGACGACCAATAGGAGTTTCGCTAGGGTTTGTCCACTTTACCACATGTTTCCCTAGGTAGAAAATTTCCCAAAGTTTCATTTGTAGAGTTATGCCCAACTATAAGCACAAGGTATGAAGGGATTTCTGTAACCACCACCTTGCCAATAAAGAGATCACTAAATCTCTGCACATGGAATAGAAACCTTTGGCCTGAAATTTGTGTCAATTGTAATTTCCTAACCTCCAAATCGTCATCTTTGTATTACGAATCACACCTCCAAAAACCTCTTACTGGAACTCTTCCAAGCACAATATATAACACAACAAACCCACAGATAAATAGATAGATAAATAGGAAGATAGATATAAACGCCGACTCCTAAAGGAAATACAAGGCCCATATTCGTATCCATGGAACCGGAAACTGGGCACTTCACCAACATCATTTCTATTAAAACGAATGGATTGGAAAATTTGCAAGCTTTAGTTCCCATTTACCTCTTCTACACCGTAGTTGATGGTTGACAATGTCGAGTTGGTTCTATGAATTCTTGGTGTTGATGATTCTACCAAACATTAATAATCTTCTCTTAAGCTTCGACAAAAACACATATGAGATTCTTAGCTTACGGAAAGAAAGACTAAGAACACCCAAGCAAAAAGTGGAAAGGACACAAGCCTAGGAGATGAAAGGGTCAAGGAAAAGGGAGAGGGGGGTTCAGCTGACATGGAGGCAGTTGCTCCCCAACTACCTTTATCTCGCTGTCTACCAATGAATGGGGAGAACTGACCGCTCCACTAAGTACCCAATTAGCGAGTATGGGAAAATTAGTGAATGTGATGCTAAACTCCTTTATGTTATGAAAACAGTGCCACTAAAAGATCCAGGAAGCATTCTTCATCTTGGTACTTGGCATTATTCACTGACAAGCATGTGGTACATGCTAATCACAAGCACACACTAGTTCTTTTTGAAATTTATGGTAAATGAGCAAAGAATTTACCTTCTTTCTGAATTTAGTGTCACTCAAATAGCAACCGCAACCCTCGGTAACTTTGAGATTTGGCTAGATTGTGTGTGTGACTTGAAGTAATACTACCCTCATTAATTGTTATATTTAGTGTAGTTACAGATGAACGGGTTGAGTTTGAGAAATAACCAATGGAAGTTCAAGACTTTAGGAAAATTACCCATTGTTTTAGAGGAACCTATGGAATATACCTTGATTAATAAAGACCAACTGAAAGATCACAACTTGTAATCGGTTGGACTTGGAAACACTAGGATTTTGACTAATTATGCCCAAAAATCTTCTTGGACATTGTTGCCTACTTTCATATGGTCCCAATCTTAGGGATTTCTTTTACGCACCTCCATCCTTAAGGTAGACGGGTCTTGAATGGTTACTATTTATGACCAGCCCATTTTTCCTAGGATAGAGAACATGTGATTGGTACGAGATGGTTAGCAAACCAAAATCGGGGTTGTGTTCACTTTCCTCATTAGAAAGTGAACATGGATTTCCCATGTAATAAAGGCATATTCGATTTATGATTTATATTCTGTATATGTAGTCGAGGCGTTATCACATTAAATTGAAAAGCTTAGTATAAACACATGAATCCATTTTCTAGCTTATCATTAGCATTTAAACATTTGTTTTTCTTCATAAATTTCTTGTACCACATGCATTAGTGGGGTGCAAATTTGGCTTGGACATAGTAACTTTTTTTTATAAAAAATGCATATAATATAATTACACCACATTATTTAAAGGAACCCACCCCTAGCTACTGAAATCCCTCCCTAGTTGCACATGTTTTCATTGCAAATGGCTCCCAAAACCATCGTAACCCTTGCTTTAAGCCAACATTGTAACCAACATTCCACTCAATTAAAAAATCAATCCCTCATAACTTTTGCATATGGAATTCAAATAATCCATATAAGTATCCCACCTCTAGGAGACCCTCAACAACATTCCAATGCTCGCCTAAAACTAACCCTGCTTTGTGCCATAGACATTTAGACAAATTTAAGTGTCTTTCAGTTACAGGTTTAGGAGGCATGCATAGGTGGGGTTTTGAAATGGGGACGGGATTAGCACCCTCCACCTTACAAAATAAGTAATTTAATCCAAGATTTTTTTGGCATGTGTAGGATAGCCTTCTAGGATGAAGACTACTTGGTGTTAGTAACTTGAAAATAGCTACTTCTAAGGGACACCTCTTGCTGCAAGAAAAAGATGTTACTTCTTGTGCATGAGACATATCAAGGTAGACATGTATAGTTCAATTACTTATCTTAATTAGATACCTATATTTGAGGTGTGTGTGGTTTTGGTGTGGTTCCAAGAATAATTACCAAAAAGATATGTGTTTAAAAGAGATTAAACTACATGCTCAAAATTTGGTAACCATTCTAGACTCAAGAATCGACATAATTTGAAGGGGGGGGGGAACTTATATGACCACTGATGAGCATGGGAATCTTCAATTCAATAATGAATGAGATAATCACATGAGCTTTGAAAATTAGAGGAAAGTGGCTATGACCTCGGGTTGGATTTGCTAACCATCTCATACTAATCACATGTTTCGTATCCTCTAAAGAAGTGGGCTAGACGGAAAAATAACCATTGTTTAAGACCCATCTTTTGTAATGAAGTCATGCTCTAGCCACAACAAGAATGAACTACCTTGACAAGAGGGAATTACCTCATACAAGTGCATCTCTCATCTATCCAACATAAAAGCTTGACCCCATAAAAGTTTGTGGCAGTATCATGGGTCTTTAAAGCCAACTTTTATGGAGTCAAATAAAGTTCCAAAAGTAACGCCTAGGTCAGTATGCTATTTCAAGGACTTTATGTTGGATGAATGAGAGTTACGCTCGTATGTGGAAAATTCATCTTGCCGACTTCTCCAGCTATAGTTCTCAAATATTCATCCAAGTAAGATGACATCTAATGCTATGGAGTCTACATGACATTATTCAAATCCATAACAATGTTTTTTTGGGACTGACATTATTCCATAGAATATTCCCCATATTCATATTGAGTATGAGAATATACAAGAATATTCCATACAAGAATACATGAATATTGCCAGTCCCATAAAACATTGTTATGGATCTGAATATTGTTATGTACACTAAACTAGGACATTGAGAATATATGGCAACAAGTTGAAGGATGGCCTTGACCGATTTTGATATGGTATCATCTTATTTTGATACCATTGCGAAATTTATAATGAGGATACTAGTAGGATATGAGTATTTGACATTATTATTGTTTCCGATACAATTCAAGTCTATACACCATGCAAGAATCTTCATGCTTAGGCAAAATTGCCCTAGTATCAATACAATTTAGAATGGTGTTGACCCAAATATTAACGGTTGGGGATTCATGGACCTCAAGTATTTTCATCACTAGAGTGCTCATGTGCTTTCATCTTGTCAATGATATTGCTAATTTTGTTTTAAACAATTTAAGCTATAAGCAATAAGATGGTTCCTTGTCTAATGTGGGATAGTAATTTATGCCTAATGGAAAAATCTAAAATTATCTAAGCTGGCACACTAGGTTGTTGATGTTGCAAACTTGCCAACTTGAGGCCTTGTAGGACCCTCCACATCCTTGCTTCTTCACATCCCCCATGAACTACTTATGAGATTTTGTTTTCCTTCCCTTCCTCGTTGTGATTGACATGCCCAAGCTTTGCTCCACTTCTTCATCATTCTTCTTTATTCTAAGATCTTCACGTTCTTCTAGTTTTTTGCTATCGTTTTTCATTGATAGTGCATTATTTTTCATTTTAATTTACACATCAAAGATCTTCTTGTTACTTGCATCTTGTTTTTTTCAAGTGTTTTGTTTCTCAATTTGTAGACCTTCATATGCTCCATGTTTTTGTCCTTATTTTGCTTTTTGCATTTTGATTTCTTAATGTCATTTTTTTTCCTTTGAGATCATCTTGCTCTTGTTATATATCGTGCACTATATTTGTTCTTTATCTAAATTGGTTTTGCTACTCCTATTCATAATGCCTTTTTCATGTCTCTCTTTCTACTTCAAAATTACTTCATTTTTTGGTTTGAGATCCATTGCTTCACTTAATTTGGTAATATTTTCTTCATGAAAATGGCCTTGATGGTCTTTCCTCTTAATAACACTATTCTTCTCTTATTCTGAAGAACATTTCCTCATCTTCTTCAACTCTCTCTTTGCTAATACCTTTCACCTTCTTATTTTGAGGTAATCTTTTATTTCATCTTATAACTTACAATCATAGTGTGTTTTTATTTTGTATGTTTGAAAACTATCATGATACTTCATTTAACTGAATGCAACCAATGTACCATCTTTATTACTTTCATGAGTAGCAAAGATGGATTTTTTGGGTGAAAATTTACCTAAGTATACCTTATCTTAAACAAAATAACATCATTATTCATGAACTTAATTTTTCTGATAATCACAAAAGACTCTAATCTACGTGAGAAACATGAAGTTATCATTGAAATGCACCTAATGGAAGATATCATGAACAAATATTCTTATCTACTTGATATATGGATAGCTAGCTAGCTAGATAGATAGATAGATAGATAGATAAGGTATCGTCAAAAAGTTTGAAATTTTTGAATATGTCCTATCCATAGATGTATGATAATATGATCCATCATGGTTGATTTTTACAACTGTTTAATGATATAATCATGTTGCATATTTTGAAATAAAAAATAAAAAATTGACAAGTGAAACTTATTTCAATGAATTTAAATGAATAAAAAAATCGAATGATACATTTGTTGAAATAAAATACAATCATGTCTTTACCTCTTTATATCATTGTGCTTCTTTTATTTTGATATTTTTCTCATCAAAAAACAATTGCACAACATCAACATACTAATATATTAAGATAGACATGTATTTATAATGATTTATGTTATTATAATAAAATATATTCTCATTTGACATATTAGAAACTATAATTTTCACTTGTGCAATATAAGTGATGGATTAATCAAAATAAAAGTTGGTTGTAACAACACATTATAGTGACTTGCCACATGTTACACACGTGAACACCTACATTATTAATCAAAATAGATTTGTGGAATCAATTGTCACATCATGGCCTTGATGACAACTTGCACGAGGTTAGATAATAAGGCTAGAGCATCCTCAAACCACATCATGGTTCTATGCCACCTATTTGCGATTTCACAGTATAGCAAGAACTCAATAATAGCTAAGAGGGGACAAGAGATCTTATGCGCCAACTCAAAGGCATTCAACTAAACTAAGCTCTATCTGACCCTCTTGATAAACTCATCCAGATCTTGTTACCAAATGACTTTACTTGAGTGCCACGAATCCCCTGCCAAATATTAACTTACATATGCAAAGATTCTATCACCTTGGCATACCCACCAAATATCAATATTTGACTGGTATGACAATTTAGAAACCCACATGTAGATTGTTTGATACCATTATTGAATATTAAAACTATGCATTTACCTATATCAGACCAAGATTGGGTTTTTATCCATTTAAAGATAAATCCAAGAGAAGATTTATGCCTCGACCTTATTTGTACAGAGAGTAACACTGCTGGACAAAGAGTGCCTGCAAGCGTCATTTACTCAAGAATAATCTGCTCGTTCATTAACAGTTAAATTTTGACAAATCACGGTGAGGAGATAGTTAAATAGGTACATTTGGACACACACCCCCAGCCTGTGGCAACATGGCATCAAGACACAGCAATGGTGCCCTGATGCTGGAGGAGCTTAGAAGCGAATTACAGCAACTCATCTCTGAGTCGTTACAATAACAACCACTTGCAATTGAAAATGCCTAAGAATCCTGTGGTATGATGACATAGATTACACTGCAGTGTACTCATCGGTCAATCCTGTGTATAGATCAGCTCAATCTGTTGAGCCTACTTTTAATTACGCACAAGGCAAGAAAGCGAATTGTGAGCTACACAACAACAAATGGATTTATACTGTCACATCAACCCCATAGGAAAAGGAGTATTCAACCTATTACTTTTATACAAAAAAAATAAAAAATGTGAAATGTGAGATCTTCTGCATCATTGAGGCATACGACCCAATAGTGCATCCATTATGTTCTGTGCAGATGTACTTGTCTCAATTGACATCGTCTCCGTCTGCCATCAACACATATCCGTCAGATATAAAAATAAATCAGCATATGTACCAATATCGCGATGAAACAAAATGTCACTCTCATGACACTAAATATGATAAATAGGAGTGTAAAGCCTTTGTATAAAAGTGACTAGAAATGTGTATGTTGGGGAATTGAGGCATTACATTGTCAACAAGTGAACCAGTGATTGCAGCCGAAGTTTGGTCGACCAAATCGACCTCACCTACAATGCCCCTCATCACATTCTGCGCCGCATGCTCGCTTGCATCTAACTCCTCCATCACATTGTCCTCAAATGAAATCCATGAGTCCAAGATATTCATCAGTCTGCCCATGATGAGATTTATTCCCTCTGCTGCTCTTTCGGCAGTATCCAGTGGAGGAGTCACCTCATCAGCCTGCAAAAGTAATAGATGTGAGTGTCTGAAAGCACAAGTCTGGAAGAAAGAGATAACTTGGTGGCATTCACTTAATTTTCCAACATAAACAAGAATCTGCCTTTTTCTAAATTTCAACTAACAGACACTTCAGACATATCTTGCTTTCTATTTCCTTTTTGTTACAATTAAGATCACGATGATCAAGAGGGTTCCTCCATCACAGATAGTGTCCAATTACCTGCATTAAATCTGCAAAGAGACATCAAGTCTACAAGGAACTCAATCAATGTGACTTCTTTGTATTATGAGCTTAGTGTAATGAATTGAGTTATATGTTGCTCTTTATTGTTTAAGTAGCAGTGAGTTAAAAGTCTAGAGTTCACATTGCATGTGGATCATCCTCCGATATGTATGTCTATGAAAATTTATTGTGATGAGCGGCGACATCTTTAGTAACATAAAAGAGTTTGGTGAATGAAAGAATTTCGCATACCATGATAGCAACTGCATGCCGAGACTTGACCATATTTCCAACCTCGATCTGCATTTGCTTAACCAGCACCGGCACAAATACCAACTCCAACTGCAAATTGCCAAGCAACAAAAATCTGTTAGAGAAAGACAGCAGGACGCATGATACTGATTCCACATGAACGGAGTGAAGTTTCAACCCTGGATAGATGAAGACACTAGGATTTTATACAGCACCTACATGTTCCGGTACGCCTTTACACTAAATTACACTTGAAGGCCCATGACGACAAAAAATTCAATTTCAGTTATCCATGGCATGGCCCTCGGATGTATTACAAGGGCCCCCACAATTCCATGGTCACGGCTTGGCCATAGTGCAAATTGGCTCTCAACTGGGTATACCGCAGTATATCAACTAGGAGTAGGATGAGATGATGAGTGTATAGGAACAAACCTCACGCTCCACCGGATCGTAAAAGTATCCTTCCCTTGTCAATTTGTCATAAACTCCATCAGTGATGCGCTTGAGCACCCGCCTCGCAATGCCTTGCGCCTCGCACTGCAAACAATCAAATGCAATCAGACGTCCACTTCACATATTAGTAAGTTGTCACATTATCCAGAATTGCCACCTCTATCTAGACTTCAATCACTGCAGTTTCCCATTCAAATTTCCAAGAAAAACTGGCAACAGTCGTGGTCGAAATTAAGTCACTGGAGTTGTCGGACATACCCTGGCTGTCGCTTGCCTTTAGGTTAGAGTAAACACTAAAGTATGGACTGACGAGGGAGGGTCGGAATGAAACAGATCTTCCGTGATAAAATACTGTCACTGTGGCGTGACTTCTGGAATTTGTTATCCCACTTTGTGCTCCCGTAGAAGTCCTTGAAGGAGAAATTGATTTATTGTGGGTGCAGGCTGACCTTCAGACGTAAGAGCTCTTCTTCGCGAAGACGAGCCTTCTCCTGGGCTATGCGCCTGTTCTTCTCCTCCATCATTCTTCTCTCGTTGGCCTCCATGCGTTGTGTGGCTGTGAGCTCCGCAACCCTCAGTTGCTCAAATTGGTCCTGTCATCGTACATTTCCTCGTAATGTGATCAACTGATTAACTCAAGCTGACGACACTAAAGGTCTTAAATTCAACCTTGTATACATAACCCTAAAACTACATTACCAGGCGTCTCCGGCCTGCATAAATATTCAATTTGAATTAGGATGCATGGAGAATCCTGCTACTGCAGTGCCTTGATGCGGGTTGCTTTTTGGGATTAAGAATTACTTGTTCAGAGTGCAGATGCAAATTGCAAAATTTCTTGCAAATTTGACTTTCCGTTGTGACAGGAGAGCGTGTGAGGGATGACAAGATTGCGAGAGGTGTAAACCTGGTGACACCGCAAGTGTTCCAGCTGCTTCTCTTCTTGGACTTCCATTAGCCCTTGCTCGAGGCAACGGCCTACAAGAACCTCCAGCATTGGTTCCACCTCCATTTCAAAATCAAATAGATCTCCCTCAAAGATCTGCAAGAGTCAATTGTCTTCATCAGAGCACTGAAAGTCAATCACTAAACATGGTTTCAAATAGCATTGTCGTGATGGTCCAAGCGTGATGTCGTTGGTGTGACCCAACAGTATTGACCTCCTACAAATACTGAACAAGGAGTTAGCAATAAGCAATCTAATTGCCATTTCATGTCCTGCAACCGTAGCATTCTAAAAGTGATGCAGTGAGTGGACATCCTAGGTAAGGATCTTGGAGAGTATACACTCGGATAGATCCTTTTTGGCAAGGCATTTAACTTGAATCTTGGTGGATGGGAGAAGGCTTGTCCGAAGACAGGTAACAATGAGGCGTCGACCACTGAGAGCTTGCCACTTGACAAGGCTTGGCATTCATGCTTGTAATCGAGGACCTTGATTTATACTTGAAGCTAGAATAAAGAGAACGTCCTTACACATGCTTAAGAATGCTATGTGGCCTGCCACTGTATACCTTAATAAGAAACCCTGAACAAAGAGCAGAGATGCAGAGATGCAGAGAGGAAGTGTGACCTGAGTGAAAGCATCAGGGCCAGACTTCCAAGGTATGAAGAAGGGTGTAGCCGGCCGATCAAGAAATTCATCTGTTTGCGTGTCAAAGTCATTATAGGTTATCTTCGCACTCTGGTCTTCAAGATACAAGTCTGTCTGTCATCAACGATTACGCTTACGAAGTTTAGGGCACCATAAAAAACTACACTCGTAGAAGACAATACACTGCTTATAGTGAGAGAATGAGGAGTATAGTTCTGTGATACATATCTCAGATGAGTGGCTCACATTCACAAAGAACGAAATGGCAAACAGGAACACGAAAGGCCGTGTGGAAGCAGTTATTCAGGAACAGAGTAGGCTTTAATATGTTCCAAGAATGGATGGATGCGGAACAATAATCACCATTTCTTGGGAAGCGGCCTAGAAATTGCTACATGATACCTACTCTGAATTATGCGGATTGCTGACCTGGATATCCATATGCTGTCGACCCTTAACCGGCTCAGGCGTGCCGCCAAACCGCATCCCTTTGATGTTCGGCCGCCTCGGTTTTGGCGGAGGTTCATCCTCAGGAATCTGCCTCAGAAGTAAGTCCAGCTAATTCGTCAGCTTATTTTGAAGGTATTCCCTATTCACATTACCCTAACCATGCTCCAGTGACCGGATGTCTCAAACAAGAAATCCCATGAGCTACGACACAAAAGTGTATGTTCCGCCGAAATGGAATGAACTTACTATCTCATTCGTGGCGACAGGGTTTGATGCTAAAGAGCAGTGCGTGCACTCAACAGCAAGGTGGCAGACATGGTGGCCTACACGGTGAAAGGAAACAAAGAAAGAAAGAAAGGAAAGGATAGAAGCTTTCCCCAATTGACATAAATCTAAACATGCTCCAGTGACCACATGTCTCGACTTTTCAAAGCAATGAGCTACGACGACACAGGAGCAAATATCCAGCCGAAATGGAACGAAAAACTATCTCCTTCGTGACGACAGATATTCATGCTCTTTCGTCGCGAAAGAGCCGTGTGCGCTTAAGAGCAAGGTATACAGCACACATGTGGCTCACACGGTGAAAGGAAGGAAGTAAATGGAAGTAAGTGGAAGGAGGCTGAGCTGATTATTGTTGGTGCATGTGGAAAGAGAGAGGGACCTTGTATTTGTGGGAGAGGTTGCCACGATGCACACGAGGATCAAAGGACAAATTCTGCATCGGTGGCCGAAGCCTGGTCGACTTGGGAGCTGTTCTGAGAGGCTCCTGGTTCAGATTCTCCTGCTGGTCCACGGGGCTCTCATACTTGGGCCGCAATTTGTTTCCCCTGTTGAACCTGGGGTCGATGGCGTTCGCCGCCCTCTTCCCCGGCCGAGGTTGATCTCGTGCTCCCGCCATTGCCTCCAATCCAATCTTTTTCCAATTCCTATCAATCAACCTCTTTCACTCCACCAGCTGATTTCTCCCATCAAACCATTCCCAAACAACGACAAAACGACGGGGCATGTCAGGCATATTCAATTGATCTTAACCCCATCCTGCCGCATCATCCTTAAGAACAAACGCACATCGTCTTACTCTAAGACTACGGACCCGGTCACAAGATTCAAGGTAGAAGTGGAGACGATGCATCGGATCTCCATTACATTTGACAATTCAAATTGAGGATGGAAATTGATAAGTTCACACCCTTATTGAAACGCCAGAAAGGGACAACAACACCAGGTAGAATCACTCAGCAAACGATGGAAATGCAAGAAACCCTAATGCAAGTCTCTTAAGCTTCTCATACTTTCCGTCACAATCTGCTCACATCATTTTGGTCGATAAACGCCCTCGGACTAGAAAGGCTGGGCGCCATTCTCGCAAAGTCCTCTGCAACTACCTTACATTTAGGTCACAAGACAGGAATTGACAGAGAAGGAAAAAGAAACACACACACACACTCAACATTGTGCATGACGTATGGGTAGAAGTGGAGACGATGGCATCGAATCGCCATCACATTTGACACATTCAAACCCAGGATGCAAACCAATCAACCCGATGAATTCTAACCCTAGAGATTGGCAGAAAGGGGCAACACCACCAGGTAACCTCACTCAGCAACGATAGAATGCTAGAAACCCTAATGCGAGTCTCTTGAGCTGGTCATACATTCCACGACATCTCCTCACATCATTTCGGTCGCTCAACACCCTCAGACTAGAAAGGCTCCCAGGCGCCATTCTCGTAAGAACCTCTGCAATCACCTTACCTTTAGCTCACAGCCAGGATTTTGACAGAAAAGGCAGTACCCACTCACCGTTGTGCAATAAAGAGAGGAACTGTTAAGTCTGGCGGTTCAATGATGTCGATGATGGTGATGATGGTGATCCCTCCAGGTGCCAAATTGAACCTTCACCGGATGCAACGAGTGCAACAAGATTTTTGCGTGCGTGTTTGATTCCCCGCGGCAATGACGATCCTGCAAGTGACGAAGACTTCATGAACAGGACAAAGAAGGAAGGAAAGGGAGGGAGGGAGAGGGTGCGAGAGGGCCAATGGTTTGGAAGGGTGAAAGTCCCAGCCATGGGACATTGGAGGTAGTTATGCTGCCCGGAGAGAATTTTTGGGACTGCCCCCTCTGCCCTTCTTTCTCTCGCGGGCAGCCCGCTAAGGGGCCGGGCCAAGGGGAAAAAGGTTTCCTCAGGTAGGGTAGATAGTTACTTTTTCCAACTACACCGATTATCACAATTAGTGAGGGAGGGCTAATAGCGCGTGTGGGAAATTAGTAAAGGGGATACTAAATTTCTTTACGCGGTGAGATTAGTGAAGGGATACTTAATTTCATTACGGTGTGAAATTAGTGCCATCGAAAGGTCTAGGAAGTAGTGTTCATCCCAACACTATTCACTGGAAATATTATTCATTGCAGCATACCAATTGCTTATTAATTAAGTATCATCCAAGGGTTTCATTTCTTATTAATTAAGTGTCATTTGTAAAATTGATGAATTTTCAATGGGTTCACTTTTAACATCATCAACTAAAAACAATGACAAGTATCCTCAAACATCCTTGCATGACACTTTGGGGCTAATGATTGGCATGAGGCACCTTACCTTAAGGTATGCGGGCCTATAAAAATTGGTTGTTAAATGGGAACACAAGTTGTCTCTTCTGTTTAGCAATTGCAATTCAAGAAGATTGTTGTTTCAAATGTCGAAATCAAAGTTTCATGAGATGCATAAGTCATAAGAGGTTACAATAAAGATGCATTACAAAAATAAATAAAAATAAAATCTTAGCTCGGTGATCACCTAGGCCCTCTTGATTACGATGTACACTGTTCAACCTAGAATGATGTCTATATTTGCATCACATGGACAATATTGTTGTAACCCATGTTTTTTTGGTGGCCACTCTCAACCACAAACCTTGCCATGGGCTTGTTGTATACCTTTCAAATAACATGTGTCTACACACACCTAACTAGTGTTTGATTAAGCTGGATGTGCCCAATTTGATGGCGGGACCATTGAGACTCTTGGATGGGCCTTGATGGATCAACGGCCCGGATGCACCATGCTCACAACCACACAAGGCTCATTCACAACGCCTCAGTGACGCATGTCCTTGGGGCCCCATGATCAAAGCAGTGGTGGACGAGAACCAACTTAGATCTGGAGGACGGGAGAGGAGGAGGAGGAGGAGGACTACACTAAATATTGTATTTAGTGTCACCAATTCTATTTGTCTTGCACGATACTATTTGTAAACCGACCGCGTAGTGTCACCAACACTAAATGTAAACCTAGCATTATTTTGTCGTTTCTTGTGGTTAAAAAACCGAGCATTATAGATTTACAATGTTGCAATTATTTGTCATTTACTAAGAGATTTTTCATCCAAACATGACAATATCTCATTACAAAAATGTTAGGATACAAAATTTATCAAACTATGCTTCAATAATTGGCATGGATTTCATGCATTATGTCACAAAAGAGTGGGCAACCAAGAGTAGGCACACAACCACACATTAGCAGCTCTGCACAACGCAAGCAGAATTTTAAGCAATGAACGAACTAAAAGAAAGTTGGGATGACATTACTTGTAAACTTATTCATACAAATTCTCATTATGAAAGTTACCACATTGACAATAAACTATCATATGACATTAAATACAAAACTTGTTGTAGCGGCCGGTTCTCTCCGTTCGTAGATCAGGTGCACTCTGGCCTAAATAGTATTAAGTAATTTTTTCCACGCCGCCAAGGTGCTAAATCATATTCCAAATATAGGAGCTTCTCTCCAACTCCACAATGAGTAAGGTATGAAGGAAAGGAAATTATCGTATATGAGCGTACCCCTCATTTACCCAACATAAAAAGCCTTGAAATGGTAAGCAATCTGAGATTCTTTTTGAGTTTTTTTGACATTGGAATTAGCTTAAATGACCCCATATTTATCTATTTGAGCTCATTTGAGATAAATCAGCAATGAACCTATAAGGGATTAACTTTTTATGTTGGATGGAAGAGATATACACTCGTATGTACAATATTTCCCTTTCTACAAAGGCATGCGGGTGTTATTTTGTTTGTTTTTTCATGTCTTCAAATTCTACAAAGAGATGGAATTATCACATAAGAGCGGACCTCTAATTTGTCCAACAAAAACCCCAAAATAGTATGCAACCATAACTTCTTTTTCAAAGTTGATTCGACAACAACATTAGCTTGAAAGGCCCCAAATTAATCTAGTCCAAGTCGTTTGAGATGAATAGGGGGCCAACTTTTTATGTTGGATGGATGTGAGGTATGCTCATAGGCACTATTTCCCTCTTTTCAACTTGTATGGATCACATTTATACAATGAAATTCTAGGTGCATTAGCAATCTAAGATGAAGCATTGAAAAAAAATCGAATTCAAAAATTGGACTTCTCTTTATTTAGTTATGATGGTTTGAAGAACATGTTTGTTGATTCGTCAACTGGATATGAAGGTTCTTCCAATTGAATTCATTATTGAGCAGTTAACAAATTTGATGAAGCAGTCCAATCTCTTTTAAACATGTGTTTTTTTGGTGTTTGTTCTTTGATTGTCACCAAATGACACACCAATCAAATTTAGGTGTCCAATTAAGAAAAGTAACCAAATAGCACCCACACACCTTAATCAACCACAATAAGAGTGTGTTTCAAAGGTTTGTGCGAGCTATTGTTATTCAAATGCATGCCCTGATATTATAATATGTTGTGGGTTTACAGGGATTCATACATGGCATCCAATGGATCATGTTTCATGGTCACTTGGATTGTTCTCAAAAACCACCTCTTGGAGGTAGGCCTAACACAAAACCGGGAGACCATGGCACTCCGAATGCTCACCACATTTTTTAATTTAATTTTATCATGTGTGAGGACCCGCATGAATAGAACTTCATTGAAATAGCATCTGGTTGAGAGCCCGTCACATATGACTTCACACTACACTTGAAGATGATTCCATGACCACATTACATGATTTTGAAGGTGTCTTGGGACAGCCTTTTGACACTTTCTTTTGGGTTCTCACAATTTCATGGTCACGGCTCTTGGCTTGTGTGTGAAATGGCCCTTAGTGTAGATTTGTTCTAGCCACTGCTACACCAATTTTTAGTGGGAATATTCAAAACACATACTCCAATTGGAGCCCATGTCCCAAACAAATGCATTTTGAGTTGCATATTTTCATCTTTAGCTAATTGTGTCATGCATACAATTATGTATCACATCTATAATCACGATTCAATCGTGTATTCAATAAATTTTATCACATCTAAAATCTAATTCATTCATGAACTGTATTTTACAAGTTGGTGAGAAATGCGCCAACAAACTCAAGCAGGCGAAGTTGGATCAAGAGAATTGTGGCTTATTCGCAATGCCACACAATCTAAGGTACATGCCTATCCCATGCCTACCAGTCATGTAGGCTTCTCGCTCACCAAATTCCAATGGGAATAAGGACAAACTCAACCCAAATGTTCATGGAATTTGATGGGGTAGGGATCATATGTGCCAACTAGCTACTCTCATCTTCTCAATTTTGTACCCACCTCCTCCTCCTCCTAAAACATGTCTTCAAATATGTAGTCATTGAGCAACTGTAGATCAAGCTGGTCAAAGAAACCACAATCGATTTCGGCTGCGGATCCTTTTGGCATAGTTTTCTACTAGTGCTCGGATGTCAATATCAAGTTGAGCATCTAATTAGAGACTCACATGGAACTTTGTCTAGAATTATTATAAAAAAACAAAAATATAAACCAAAAAAACAAACTCACTAGGATCAGATGAGACAAATGATTATAAGATACATACTCCCATTTTCTCCCAACATTGGCAAAGTGTATGTCACAATTGTTTGGACAGCTGCATCCATGATATAGGTTGACACGTGCTCTTCATTTGAAGTCACACCTTTATGATTAGTGACAACATAAACCTTGCCATCTGAAGGAGATGTCAATGGCATCCATTTTCACTATGGCAAGATGTTCTCAAATATGCTTCCCATATGTCCTAGAGTGCTTGAACATGATGATTTTTGTTATCATTTGAAACTTGACTTAAACACATGAGTCCCTCATGGCGAAGATCTCTTCCCGTTTCAATTTCATTATTTTTTCGAAAACAACCTTTGACCACCTCCACAAAATGCATATGATGTCTAAATTAAGTAATTCAAGTTTGTAGTAATTTGTAATTGGACTATAAATATTCATATTATTATTTATATATATATATATATAATATCCAACTATATTATAGTTGCATATATCTAATCCCGTCATCCAAACATAGAAAAGGTTACCTTTTCACAAGCTGCATGTACATAGGAAGTCCAACTTTGCAACCACAGGATCTTCTCGAATTTTACGGGAATGACGTGTTGTTTTGATATCCATTGCCATGCATCTGTGGCAATGAAGGAAGACACACCCAATCAATATCACTCTCTTTTTGAAGCCACTTTGTGCTCCCATTGGGGCATCCCCCGGGACCCTCTTTGTGGCTTTAAGCATGTGATATTATCATGGGCGTGGTAAGTTTGTAAGCATGATGAAGTTGTACACGTACCACTTCAAGACTTTTAGGGTAAGGGAGATGGGTCTTAAGTGGTTTATCAATTTTTTGAATTAGCCCACTTCTCCTAGGATATGAAATACGCGATTAGTACGAGATGGCTAGCAAATCCAAATTGAGGTTGTAGTCACTTTTCTCATCGTTTTCAAAGCTCACATGAGTATCTCAATTAATATCATAGTGAAGATTAATGGTTATCATATTATAAGCATGTAGTCCAATCTCTTTTGAGCATGTGTTTTTTTTGGTGACTGTTCTTGGAGTCACACTTAAACACTATATTAAACATTTCGGGACTTTCGGGAGTCTCAAAATGTGAAAAATGTCTACATCATGTATATGGGAACAAATTTATTGCACACATGAACATATTACAGGCTTGTGGGAACATGGGAACATTGAAGTCGGAACACATGAATGTCATCTGCTCACATGGGAATGTCTACATGGGAACATGGGAACATGATGATTTGTAATTATGAGAACTACAGATTGTGGGAACTATACGGTCTTCCATGTTGGCCTGGTGTCCACCTCTTCCTAGTACTACATATAGAACTTGTAGTACTAACTTGAAGTTTAATATGCAACACTTCACATTGGATAGGACAACAAACCTTCAATGTTTATTTTTAAGCATTCCATTAAGGTCGTCATGGGTACACCGTGTTGACAATAGCCAAGGCTTAGGTTGTTCAACTAGCTCCAATTTAGAGATTCACAACTTGCGGCCTTTTTTCGATAACTCGGAAGTATTGGTACAATTAGCATGTAAAGTATTGAAATCAATGAAAATAACTCCCACTAACCTTGAGATGCCATGATGGTCTCCTATGGACCAACCACCCAAAAATATTTAATAACAATGGTAGTATTTGTTGTAGTGGCTCGCACTATCAACAAAGGCACATGCAAGAAGCAATTATGATGTCTCATTCTTACCGCCCTCAGTACTTTCCCCGTCTTTCATCATGAATGTCCACAGGGGGTGAGGCGTCCATGAGCCCCTTGTCCACTAGTTGCACATCCACGACCTCCTCGTCGCGCACTAAACCCCTAAGCGTCCTCCTCAACCGCCTTGCATCTACGCTCTTGCGCAGAACAACGGCAAAGGTTGTCTATGGCAAATTTGATATGCTCTAATGGAATAGTAATCTTAAGGGGCTCAAAATCTTCATGTGCAGGTAGAGGCCATGCTACCAAGATGCAGTCGATTGGTTGCCAGTTGGGAATGGAGTATTTCGAATCACGTTTCCACTTGAAGTTGGTGTTTGAGTCCCAAACATGAATTCTTTGTTATGTCTTTAGCAGTAGAAGTGGAAATGAACCATTGTACAACAATTTGACAGGGATTCTCCCCAGTGAAGTTCAAGTTAGGTGGACACAAAACATGGCACACCCAAATGGGTATATTGATATCTTGTTCTTGGGGTCGAAGTATGAGGAAATATCCTTCATGCACATTGTCGGCAATGCTGAAAACATGTGCAGGGCGAAGGTTAGAGGGCCCCACATATTGGTTGTATGGTTGGCTGGGGATTCGTGGCACTCACTTAGAATCATCCATCCAAGATATCGTGGATGAAGTGGCTCCAATAAAAAAAAAAGCCCCCCTATGGGGTTGAGGGCCGATTCATTCGAATGTGACGTCACTTGACTAATTCGGGGCCTTTGACTCTATTTCCGGAATCAAATTACCCAAAAATAGCCATTTAGATGATTCTTGTGTTTTTTTCATCCGCACGGATGATTCTAAGTGAGTGCCACGAATCCCCGGCCTGTATGTTTGGTGCTCATCGCAAAGTTCTCTAGTATGCAGGAAAGTATGTGCGTCATTTTTTATTCTACTACACAGCCAAAATCCCTCTCTCAATGGCAATCCCGCAGTGTTTACATTTGTGAGGGGTGCATCTAATGCCTCCTTCACCCCAATCCAATATTGTAAAAGACGTCCGTGTGAGCCTCTATATGCTCCGATCATGTTGTGGTCGCATATTGATTGCCAAATAGTCAATTAACCCTTGCAAACTGACCACAACATCTTCTAGTTTGGCCATATCTCAAGGTTTTGGAGGAAAAAGGTCCCATGTGGGGAGATTCGACTCCCCCTTTATATTAGATTTCCACATCAATATGCCATCTTTGGGCAACCAATCATCACGCATATTGAGCACCTTGTTATGCACAACATGCCAACCATCATCCCCGACAATAAATTTGAGTTGTTGGGCTTTTGTATGCCCAATGAGTTTGTCTAGACCATCAAGATTGTAGTCAATAACAAAGGCCCTCCAATCTGAGAGTTCCTCTATCATACGTGGGATGATAGGGACCTTCTCCATGTCCATGTAGGATTTCATGTGCAGGGGAATAGTGGGGTAATCATGTTCACGCAAGTCCATACTTCATCTACCAAATGAAACGTCAATGTCATCATGGGTATGACAACTAAAAGGTAAGACACATGGACCTCGGTTTATATACCTTTGGCCGTGAGCATAAACCAAAATGCCTTCACGAACCTACATTTGTTGTCCTTCCAACAATTATCGAGCTAAACATGCAAAACGGGTGGAAATGAATAGTCGGGATGGGCTCCGTTGGTGGAGTTGGTAATCCTTGCAAACATATATCATTCACATAAATAACAACACGATAAAGTGGTGACCGTCTGGCACCATGGACAAGCTCGCAAAATGAAGACACCGGGGCTTGTTCCAAATCACAAAGAAGCCTCACGAATGAGACTATAGTGTGGTTGCAATTGCCAGGATACAAATCCAATGCATAATGAGCATATCTCTCATCTCATGTCCATGGGCCATCATTCATGTTTCCGAAAGTGGTAGTTTCATGAACATATCAGTGTCTTTGTTCTTGTAAGCGAAGCAAAGAAAGACAATTTTGCCATGGTCCATCTTGTCGTGAATGATGGTCAACACCTTCCGGGGATGTTCAATAGAGAGAGTCCTCATTCATTGGTAAGCATTACGAACTCACACATGGACATTCTATGGAATTTTGTGTTCACTTCAGTCCTTTAACATGCACACAATAGCTGCATTGTAAACCACAGTGTAGCATCACCAACACCAAAATGTTAACCCAACATTATTTGTCAGTCCTTGTAAATTTTGGGGACATTATAGATTTATAGTGTTGCAATTACTGTCACTTACCAAGTGAATTTTTCATCCAAATTTCAATCATCTATGACAACATTTCATCACAAGTTGCAGACAGAGAGAAGGTAGGGTTTTGACCACTCATCCATCATCCATGACAATAGTTGTTCACTTATTCATAAGAAATGTCATCCAAAATGTTACTATAGTGAAATAAAATACCATATGACACTAAATGTCATCTTTAGTGTACTAATCAACACCAGAAATACAACAATGATTGTCCAATGCATCCTTCAAGTTAGTTCCGATTGGTCACAATTCTTCAAGGAATGTGCACATGAATTTCTATGTCCCTACCCAAGTTCTCTCCTAGTGTTCATACCCCTAATTGCCCCTTGCTCTTGGTAGTCGTTGTTACAGAATTCCTATATACTTTAATTTCTATTTACACAAATGACCTCCAAATGGCAACAAGGCCCACCTATTAGTCAGAGCGTGTGCTTGTACCAAGTTGCAATGACGGAAATTGTCAGTGCATATGGTTGCCTCTGAGATGTAAAATTAATTGGAGGCGACTGAATGTAAGAGCTCTACATGATTTACAACATGATTGTGATTATTGGGTTTACTAAATAATAAGATGAATATGGTGCAGTGTCAAGTATGATGTCATTCAGTGTATGATTCAATGGGTCGGTCGAGCTTCTTTGGCAAGAAAGGCTCGAACGTGGCGAGGAATGTTAGAAACGCAGTGGCTGCCAAGAAGAAGAAGACAAACTGACTTCCTGCACCACAATATAAACACCTCAAAGTCAGATTCCATGAATGTCATGCAATTCTCATAAGGTGTGTGGGTGTCGTTTGGTTACTTTTTCATGTTCTCAAACCTGCACTGATTGGATTTATGCAACAAAACTTGTGTTGCATTAGGAAATCTACGTTGAAGCATCAGCAGACGTTGGATTGAAGATCAGACCACCCCTGATTTAGTTATGGTTATTGGAAGTGCATGTTTGTAGATTCTTAACTGAATACAAAAGTCCTCCCACTTGTGTTCACTATCAAGTGTGGAGTAAATAGTGAAATTGAATACGTAGTCCTATGTCTTTTAAACATGTGTTTATTCTATGATCCACACCTAACCAAACACCAATCAAAACATAGGTGTCCAATTTTAAAAAACATAACTGAATGGCACCCACATCCCTTAGAGCCAGAGACTTGGTGTGGAAATTCATTTTCACACCTTTATTTTCAATTACTGTAATCTACCATAGGGAGAATGTAACGCCGAAAATGAACTGCTTTACCAGTACAACACAAATAGGTATTTACAAAAGCACTTTATAGACCACATCACGCAATTGATGGTAAAATTTCACATCCTATGTCAGACTTTATAGCACTTCATAATTCCAAATGGTAATCCACACGAATTCAAATGAAAGGTGTAGCAGATGTTGATCTCTAGATTTGTGATTGTCTGAAAGTAATTGCACCATTGATCAAGAAAAATAGCAAGCTTTAACCTGACAAAGGAAAAGTGTCAGCTGAAGAAACAGGCATGTCGGAATTACACACCTGGAAGGATGTCCGCATCCTGCCGTCTCTGCCCCCACGCAAAACTGCAAATACAGCACAAACCACCTTTATTAATTAATGCTGAGCAGCCTCCAGGGTAGGTTTCTTGATGCTGCGTTATCATAAACCTAGGGTTCCATAAAGAAATACTGTCCTCTTTCACTAAAATCATGATGCAACCAAAGTAGGTATGCTGAAAGGATTGTCCAAAGTTGTAATTCATGTGAAAATTTAATTCCAAATCAGCAATTTGGCAACAAGAGGTTCCAAAAGCCATTCAAATATCGAATCATTCCATCCTTCCAAAAACTCAGCAGACCTAAGGTAGGTGTGCCCAAGTCCAATGCAATAATATTCACTTTGATAATGAAACTCCAAGATATTTATATGAGCTCTAAAAATTGTAAGGAAAACAGCTATGGGCACAATTTGGATTTGCTGATCATCTTGCAATTATTGCATGCTTCATATCCTACGAGATATAGGTGCAGAGTGTGAAGTAGTACATCAAGAGTACCAAATGAAGCAGGCGGATAAATATGTGTGAGGATAAGTTTATGACACTTACACACTGCCACCTGCAGCTGGCCCCACAGCTTTGAACAATGACATTGCGCTCATTAGTATTCCATTTGCTGCACCCCTTTCTTTGATTGTCTGCAAACCAAACTTGTTGGGTCAGAATGTAGAGTATTTAGCTTGAACAACCCTGCATACAAGAAATTCACCTGAAATAACAGGATAAGTTGCTCTCTACGATAGGACAGATAGAAGGGAAGGAAATGTAGACAAAGATATTCTGGTGAAGATTTATTTCCTACAGGAGACTTACCACAGCATTGTTCACCAGTATGAAAGTGCCAGTAAATGTCATAGTCTGCAACAAACAAAGTCATCATGATCAGAGTCACTGGGGAGAGAGATAAAACAAATGAATAAATAAATAAAAAGGCAAAGGATCTCCCAGTGTGTATGAAAGATGCATCAAGTAAGACCTCAAGTCAAACTATCAATTTGGTGCATTTAACTATTTGAACTGCTCATTGGGCGTATCACTTTTGTTCAGGTTTGTCACGTGGTGGACTGTCCCGTCACCTCATCAAAAGAAAGGAATTATTCAAAAAACAAATCCCTACATTTTTCCACACTGGCTTCCTGATTGACTTTCGACCAGTAAGTCAAATATCCGGCCTGCCTGGGAAGGGAATACCAAAACAAAACAAAACGAAATAAATCAAGCAGTAAAGTCGACCAAATCAACCACCAAAAGTTACACGTTTCCCGTCTCCTGTCGGTCAGCAGGGGAACGGTCCCATCTAAACTGACAACCTTGCTATTGTTTCGGATCAAATTAGTTTTAGTTGCTATATTTTCAGTATATACAAGGGGCACCAGAACCACCTTATATGCTTCAAGGCACTTCTACAAGAAGAGCTTCAGAATTGCTTAGCATCTCACCCCGAAAATGACTTTGAGATTACACGCTAGACTGACGAGGAGCCAGAGAGTGACTCCATGGAGCATTGGCATGAAAGGGTAGGCACCCAGAAGTAGTACAGTCAACGCCTGCAAGCCAGAGAGTATGTTAAATTAACCCTAAACCCTAAACGACAAAACCATAAACGCTTAGTATTTCTGCAATGTTACTTAGTAGGGAAACTCCACATCACATCAGATATTAGGCTCGAAATCCCTAACAATACTTTAATTAGGTGATATAATGCTGGAGAGCCTCATTGCATGTTCCTCCACAATCATCTCACCAGTGGTTGGACAAGGAAGATGATATTTCTTACCGCGCCTGTGCGCACCACAAGTATAGATCCCATGCAGTCAACAAGAGGACTGAAAGCGACTAGTTGAAATGTCAGCATACACAATCCTGGAATGCAACATCGCACAGAGGAGTTTGGAGTTGGTGTTAGCATCACCCAAAAGACATATTGTTCAAGGAAATCTCTTTTTCAGCCTCACAAGCATCAGGAAATTGAGTGTTCCTGAGGAGGAGTTAGAGACCTTGTCCACTTTTTGATCATAAATCCTGACATTTCTGTGGTAGTCTTGGAGCCACATACCTGAGATTGCAAGTATATTACCAACATCATCTGTAGTGTAGTTCAGTCCTCCCTCCGAAGCAGGACTAACGCACCACAAGGAAAATACCTGCAAACTGATGTATGTCATTGGCTTGAGACTGTACATTTTATGTTTGTAAAATAAAACTATGACACATGACAGACTGCAAAAACATTGAACGCCATTGCTGCCCTAGAAGTTTATCAAGATCAACAGTAAGGTAACAAAATATTTGATACAATGTGCATGAAATGAACCTTGTTTGAAGATGCTGAAGGCTTTTTAAAACCCGTGAAACCAGGAATCCCTTAAGCACCCTCAGCATTGAAACTACCATGTATGGTTTAGCTGAGATTAGACATTTGCATGGTCACCTTAACCCTTAAAAATTATATACTTTCAAATCGATTGAATTTTGAGTGTAGTATAGACTTGCTAACCTCAGTGTATGCTATATCGTGGAAAGAATAGATACAGACGGCACTGATGGAACCTATAAGTCCTCTTCCTGTCAGTAACGAGTTCTTGTTGAGACTTGAATGTTCCTGGCCTGCCTCCAACTTATTGTGATCCTCAGTCACTGCCACATTCACTCCATTTCCTGAACAATAATAACCTGGCGTGCATCAGGTATAGTTTTTCTCATCCTCTCATGCGAAGGCCATACCATAGAAATTTGGTGTTGTATGTGCTCAAGGGCCTTCAAGTATAACGTAAAGACATATATGACTGGGCTCTCAACCGAATGCTATTTCATTATCATCCTGTTAATGTGGAGCTCTCCTAAACAAAAAGTTGTAGAAAATCAAGTTGTGAGATTTTGACGTGGCTTGGTCTCCGGGTCTGTGTTAGGTCCACCTCTTTGAGATGGGCTTGACGCAAAGTCCGGTAGACCATGAAACATTCTCTAATGCCATGTTGGACTTCATGGAAGTTTCATCTATTCAAGCTTCCTTGGTCCTCACGCGGTGTCAACATTTTGCACCAATGAGAAATTTTAGATTTTAATGGTCAGGAGCCCTCAAGCCCAAGGTGTAAAAGTGTACTCTCTCATTAAACATGCCCATTCTCATGATTAAGTAAAATGCACAAATCATTAACAGGAGTAAGTCTAGTGAATTGAGATGTTATGTGTACCTTGGACTTCGTTTGCACCACCCAAGCCTACCACAATGGCGCGGTCCTTCGAGTGGGGATGAAGAGCATCCACCTCTTCCTCTTGAGTGTCTGATTTGTAACTCGAAGATCTACCAAAAGAACGGACTAGCATTGGGTCCTCAAACCCTTTGCTACGCATGTACTGGCTATTCTTCCTACTCCCCAATCGCAAAATTCGGCCTGCAACAGAGTCCTCTGGATTTACATCTCCTCCATCCTCAGTCACTTCAATATCGTGGTTGTGGACTGTTTCCTGCGAGGTATGTTTTCACTATTAATAACATAATTGGACTTCACTTTATACACTTTCTCAAACTGCCAACACAAAGGCATAAGGTAGATTGGTCTTGAAAGGTTAATTTTTCCAACTGGCCCACATCTCCTAGAATATGAAACAATCCATTAGCAAATCCAAATCGAGGCCGAGGCCACTTCTTCTCATAATTTCTGGAGTTCTTTATCCAAGGGTTCTCATGCTCATTAAATGGTCACACATTAAGTATAGGTGTCTGATCAAGATAAGTTGCCGAGTTAGACACATCTATCTTACCACCTCTAGAGAAGATATCACTGCATTGCAAACCAAACACATGGATATCTCTTTGTCTAATATATTGTATAAGTCAAACGCACAACAATACACTAATATTACATGATAGAGACGTGCATGAGACCACTTACAGGGAGATATGAGGCGATGAAGAGAACCAGAATCGCTGGTACAGTGATGCAAAGAGATGGTAACAAGTATGCGTATCTGTTTTTTTCGACAAGCACCATCTGACAATGAGCCCTTTAATTACTGTCACCGTGCATGCAAATTTAGGTTCGTGACACAAGCAGAAACAGAGTGAACATTTCATGCAGATCAGCCTAAGCAACCTCAACAATGAATAGGTAGGTAGCAACAAAGGCGCACGAGAGAAATGGTAGACGTTACCGATCGAACAGAGACCCTGCGGGAAATAAGGTTGGAAATTTGGTCGCAGGCTGTAAAGGAACCATTGGCACAAAATGAGTTCCTACGTCGTATGATAAATGAGATGACCACTCGCACATATAAAAGAGAAGTGTGAAATTGTTGTGACTCCCATTCTTCCTCCGCTAGTATGTATCTTTTCTGTAGTATAACAGCATTTTGCTGAAGATGACTATTCTGGGAGCAATTTACGCTCTACAGCTTCGCAGGTTATAACATTCTTAAGAAGCCTATATTCGAGGCTCCGGTGCAAAGGGAATAGTTCTTAGGTAATCCAGATGACCTAGCCATGATTCTATTAAGCAGAAGTAGGACACAACTCTTTAGTGGATTTTTTATAGTTGGAAGAAGCCTTTGTATTCGAAGGTAGGCAACAATGAGGTGGTAATTAATGAGAGCTTGCCACTTGACTATGTCAGCATTCATCCATGTACTAAGGACACTGTTTTGCGAAAAAAGACCGTCGTTGCACATGCTTAATAATGCTATAGTTGAGGCTAAAATTACATAAAACATATGAGCAATTAAATTAAACACTTGAAATTCCATCTAGTGTGCTTCCGAACACTAATTACCTGAGACAGGTATCCGCCTACAGCCGGTCCAATAATGAGCCCAAATCCCCACATGACACTCATCTGTACACATACCCCTCTCCACATCAGCACCCTCAGTCCAAATCTGTCTACAAACAATGCAAAAGTAAACTGCCTCACATAGACTAAAACATGTATCATTACAAGGATCACGGGTCATTGCCACTGCAAGGTAGATCCTGATAAATCTGGATATCTACCTTGTAGTGGCAAAGAACGAGTGGCAACAACCCATGATCCTTAACATGTATGTTAATCTTGTGATGCACAACAAATATTTGGAGGTATTGGGAGAGAGACAAGCGTACAACGGAGAGACACCTTGCTTGATGGTGTTCGCTGCAGATCTCTGATGCATATGCCTGCAGAATTGAAGTATATGAGCCACTGGATGGATACTTTGCTGATACAAAGTCAAATAAAAGGTTTGATATATGTTGAAAGCTTGCTATCATAAAAGAGAAATTACTTCACACCTTGAGGGTTCCCATGCCATTGATACTACCCATAAAAAATCTTGCAGTTAATGCTGTCCAGAAATGTTTACTCGCTCCAAATATCGTGTGGAACACAATGCTGCCCCCACAGAAATCCACATGTCAGGTTCAGGGAAAAAATATAATCCTTAGTGTTTTTGCTCTTATGATAATCTACAAATTCAACAGAATCACTTCCCCTTAGGGACACTGATTACAGGCTTTACAATGATTCCAGCATCCAGAAATTGAATACCCTACTTAGGGGTTGTTTACACCATGGACCATGAAGTCATCCCAAGGCCCTGTAAAATCTCTAATTGGCTATTGAACTCGTCCCGGGACCACTTCACTTTACATCAAGGCAAAAATGTCAAAGTGACCATAGAGTTCAAGATCCCCTACAATATTCACTAACATAGTCCAACGGGTTTTATAGTGGGAGAGTCAAAAGAGGTGCTCTGGTAGAAAAGGCAAGGGCCCATGGCAGAGAAATATTTTTATAATAAATTTTTAATGAAATTCTTTTGGGTGAAGAGAATATGAAGACAAAAAAAAAGTAAAAGAATGGTCAAACTTGAAAGAAAAAAAATCAAAATTGCCCTCTTTGAACATATAGTAAAAAAATGAGCACATTCACTTTTTGGTGCATGGTCATTCCTCTTGATCCACATTTAGTTTCCACCTAGTGAGGGGCCCAAAGGCTTTGTAAATTGATTTTTTCAGAAATCGGACCATCAAGTCAGCCCATGGAAAAAGGCATCTTGCGTGGTCCGACTTCATGGTCCATGGTGTAAACCAGCCCGTGATACACTTGATATCTGTAAAGATAATACAATAAACAATTTTCTTATTTCTTGAAGCCCGAGCAGAAAGTACAAAGAAGAGATGAGACAAATTACACAGAGAGAATTCCCATGAGTATCACAGGCTTCCGCCCATATCTGTCTGATACCATTCCCCACTGCACTGATGTCAAGAACCGGCCCAGCATGTAAACTGATCCTGCAAGGTAAACATAGCAGCACATAAAAGAGTTATATGATATATACATGCACATACAATGTGTTTTGGGATTTGATTTCCTAACTCATGGTTGCCATTCGTTGATCAAGGAATATCAAGCAACTGATGGAGAAGCTGAGCAAAATACACATTGACTTAATTTTGAAATGACGGTGAGAGCTGGAATTAAGTTGATAAGGAAGGACCATTTTCATTTAATCTTGCACTAGACTCCTACACATTGCAAGGTACTTCTGAGTAATTGAATCGCAGCTACTTGGAGTCTCAACCAATTCAGATGATCTGAAAGCACACCAGCTGGCTAAAAACATTGCAAAAGCTCTAACTCTTTCTTACCTATATACCCAGCGTAAAAGCCTATGTCCTTCTCAGAGACGACATTAAAATCTCGCACCTGTCACACAACGAGAAACAAAGCCACCGACCATGAATAGCAGATAGATATTAAAGATCTTCGCCACACAATCAACAACGCCAGACTTCCCACAGTAGAAAGGGCAATATTCGCTTGTTACATGTAACAAATTGCATTCCAGATTGCCCAGAATTACATCCAAGAGCATTTCACATCCGAATGGAAAAGGATCGCATACCATGAAGTACAGAAATGGAAAGAGAGACGATATGGGCAGCGCTGCAACAACAGAGACAACCCCAATAAACCTTGAGTGGGTCGATTAGGTCTGAATTGTCTGGTGGTCTTTCAGTATTGGCCCACATGTGTAAAAAACAAAAAGATATCATTCTATTGCAAACTTCAATCATTCACTAAGGTAGATGTGCGTAAATTGAACACAACAACAATCTGGACTCCTATATTTAGACTGATATGTGATTAGGTGTGGATCTACGAGCGGACACCAAAATGACATGCCTTTAAAAGAGAATGAACTAAGTGCTCAAAACATTCTAAACATTCTAGGTTCAATTCAACAGTCAACATGATTGGAGAGACCTATATGACCACTCAATAAGCACGAGAATCTTCGCTTTGATAATGAATAAGATATCAATACGAGCTCCGAATATTATGAGGCAAATGGCTACGGGCACATTTAAATTTGCTAATCATCTTGCACCAATTCGACGACCTTTCGGTAAAATCTCCAGAACGAATTCAAAATATTGCCACCATGCAAATCATAGGAAGGTGATGCAGGGACAAATGGGAAAGAAGAAAAATTCGCACTGTAGACAAGGGTGACCGCCGAAACGATAGCGAGCTCCTTCATGGGAAGCTTGGCGTCTGGGTCCTGGAGATAGCTGGCCCTGCATCCCGGACAATTTTCATACACCCTCTGCTTCTTCTTCCCCAGCAGCGGCTGCTCTATGTCTTGATCCGTTCCTCCCATCTTCTTAACCTCCTAATTCCCTTCCCTTTAATTTCCTCCGTCACTGCCTCCACTCAGCTCTCTCTCTCTCTCTCTCTCTCTGGCTGGAATTGCACCTAATTTTACCTGCTCTATAACGGCAACCGTTCCTCTCTACGTGAACTTCGAACTAATTGTTCAATCCTTTTACTTCTCCTTCTTCGTGGGTATGGCACCTTCTACAGGCTTAGTAGGGGCTCTGGTCCTCTATGTGAACTTCGAGCTGAATCCAGAATCCTGTAATTCTTCTTCTTCTTCTTCTTCGTCGGAAATGCACCTTCTACGGGAAATGCACCTCCTACGGAAATGCACCTTCTACGGAAATATCCTCTTCCTCTTCCTTTTCTGCGGAACGCACCAGTTTCTACCGCCTCTGTCTGGACATCATTCCTCTACCTAGAATGTGACATTCAAACTTCCACAACAATCTCCTTCCTCTTCTTCGGAAATGTCCCTCTATGTATGTAAACTTGGAACTATTTTCAAGCGAGCGAGTCCTCTAACTCTGCATTAACAAGTTTTTTAGATTCCTTCTTTCCGTAGCGGGGGGAGGGGCTATCTTCTTCCAAACGTGCAATGATCTACGTTGCTCAACTTCGTCCTGGCGGTCCTATATTCGGAAAGCGGTGTTAAATTTGTCCGACCGCATGTGTCTTCTGCCGCCTGATGGCAGAGTCTGTTAGCTGGACGTCATATACAATTCCTCACACTAGTAAGTAAAGTAATCCACGCTCATGGGCCTCATCAGACTCGCCTCTGGAAACTGATCCTCTCCACAGTAAACTGGACAATATAATGATACTCGCACTCGAAGTACACAGCTCATCAGCTGATGACTCGTAATGTTGACTGCCATCAAATCGTCCACATAGGCATAACATTTGCTTAGTTCCATGGATGAATGGTCGCCACCATGTTCCCAGCCAAAGACATTACGCATACGTAGAGGTATTAATGATCGGTCTGATTCCTGTTCCTGACTTATCGGCCGCAGCTCTGGCTTCCGGCGAAGATGCTTTTGGGCGGGTCCTCGGGGCCCCAGGATCAAAGCAGTGGCGGAGGAGAACCAACTTAGATCTGGAGGACGGGAGTGCAGGAGGACGACGACGACGACGACGACGACGACGGAAAGTGGCGGTCGGAGGCGGATCAGGACCAGTGTCCGAAAATTCTGGGCACAATCGGTTAAAGTCATGTTGTTTCCCAGGCCACCCGGTTAACATTCTAACCTCCCTAATATCACGCCCGTGCCAACCAAAGAGCACGTGATAGTAAGAGTGATGGTAAGCAGTGGTGATTTTTCACAAGGTCCTTAACATGTCCAGGGATATGTTCATAAAAGAAAAAACATTTCCAATGGACGGGTTCTTAGAAAATGAACGGGTTTTTGGATGTGTCAAATTCACTTTGGACGGGTTCTAAAAAAAACAATTTGTTTGATAATTTTTCCCAAGAAAAATAAATGGTACAAATATCAGTTACATTATGTCATAAATGACATGTGAATATAAGAATGATGCAATCAAACCACTAATACCCAATAAAAATATCAATCTTGAAGTGCTTGATTCATTTGCATACATTAATTCATCAACCACAAAATTTAGAACCTTTTCAACATAATGTCAAAGATTATAATTGAAGGTAAGCTTAGTAATTGAATAAGAATTAGTATATATAAACATGTTCAAAAATTTAAAAATAAAGAGCTACTCACCCTTCAAAGAAGTGGATGAATTCTCCTATCCTTCATGTTTCTCCAAACAAGCATCACTGCATTCCAATTTTCAACTGGAATATTTGCACATGAAATACGCATCAAAGCATCTAAAGTCTCTAACTTCAAACTAGTACGTAGATGACTTTTGATTAGGTTTTGTTTAGAAAAAAACCCATCTTGTGGAGGGAATGCGGGTGGTGATGGACGGGCAATGACGGGTGATGGAAACACCTTGAGGATAGAGTGTGGGGAAAGAAATGGGAGATTGAAGGACAAGAAATAAAAAGAAATGATGGTGGCGGAGGAAATTAAAATGGGGTATATTGGAAAGATGAGAATCGACAGCAAAGGACAGATAACGAACGGGCATTGAAGGCATAATTTGTCAAGATCCTATTGTTTCCAAGTGCAACCAGTCACATGTCAACATCTTTCGGGTTTTTTTTTTTTGTTTTTAAAATTTGTACCAACATTGTAAGAGATTTATTTATACCTCTTGCGGGACGGGTATTTTCATTTTCAAACTAGTTTTGGGACGGGTTGTTTTTTCTTTAACCTTTCCATGGACGGGTTGATTTAGAAATTACCGGTTTTGGGACGGTTTGCAATTTTTTTGCCTTTCAATTCAAGGTTTTTGGACATGGACGGGCAAAACTTTGTGAAAAATCAGCCCTAATGGTAAGAGTGATAGTAAGAGTGATGGTAAGAGTGATAGTAAGGAGTTCTGTAGTCTTAACATGGATGCGTGATAATAAAGAATTAGTGTATCGTGTGACATTGTGGAATAACATAAAGTTGACACTGCAATAATGACAAATGGTTCTACTGATGACGACAATGTGGTGCATGCAATCATGTGGTTTGAACTTTTTGGTGATTACTTTAATGTCGAAACTCGTTATACACGGGAGGGAAATGTGACAACAAGGAGGGAGATTTTCATTGAGAACGTTTGTTCCTTAGGGTTTTGGGATACAAGAGACGAAATGGCATTAAAGGAGGGTGGTATTGTGGAGGTTAGGGTGTGTATATTGTGATATTTCGGCTTTTCTTTATAAAGTTGAGATGTGTTCCATAGATTGCTCTCAAATGATCGGAATTTTTCTTGAAGTCTTGAGCTTTCAACTGGTTATTTCTCAAACTCAACGGGTTCGCCTGTGACTACACTAAATATTGCAAATAGTGTTACTAATTCTATTCGTAAACCGACCGCGTAGTGTCACCAACACTAAATGTAAACCTAGCATTATTTGTCATTTCTTGTGGGAAAGAAATTGAGCATTATAGATTCAAAATGTTGCAATTATTTGTCATTTACTAAGTGATTTTTCATCCAAACATGACAATATCTCATTACAAAAAATTTAGGATAGAAAATTGACCAAACTATGCTTCAATAGTTGGTATGGATTTCATGCATTATGTCACAAAAGAGTGGGTAACCAAGAACATGCACACAACCACACATTACCAGCTCTGCATAGTGTAAGTAAAGTTTTAAGCAATGGATGAATTAAAAAGTAAGTTGGGATGACATTACTTGGTACAAGTTACCAAAATGGTAAAAGTTACCACAATGACAATAAAGTATCATATGACATTAAATACAAAACTTGGTGTAGCGGTCAATTCTCCCCATTCATAGAACAGGAGCACTCTAGCCTAAATAGTATTAAGTAACTTTTTTTCACACCACCAAGGTGCTAAATCCTATTCTAAATATAGAGAAATTCTCTCTAACCCCACAGTGAGTAAGGTATGGGAGAAAGGAAACTATTGTTTGTGAGCATACCCCTCATTCATCCAACGTAAAAGTCTTGAAATGGTATGCAATCCGAGGTTCCTTTTGAGTTTATTTGACACTAGTATCAACTTAAAAGACCCCATACTTAACTATTTGAGCTCATTTGAGATAAATCAGCAACAAACCTATAAGGGGTTGATTTTTTAATGTTGGATAGATGAGGCATACTCTCGTATACAATAATTCCCTCTCTCCAAAGGTATGCACGTGGGGCCATTCACGATCAGGGTACTACTTTCAGGACAAAGAACTTAAGGACTTTGTCGCATTGATCTTGGTTTTTATCATGATTTATTATTATTTGATCAATAAATTTTACGTAAATAAGTAGATAGTTCATAAGTTTTATCAAGAATTTTTTATTATTATTTAATAATCACCCTAAACCCTAAACCCTAGGCCACATCAGTGGCATTTTTTTGCTATTTAGGTGTGCATTGGTGGTCAATTATTTCCTGTTATGTATCTTGGTACCTTGGTAAAAGTGTCATGTGTCCATTCATATAAATTTTTTTGTGCAATTGTAATACTAGACGTTCCTTTTACGTGTGGCCGTGAGTATATGTATATTTGGACATGTTTGGTGCCACATGTAAAGTTGGGCAATTGCTATTCAATACAAATTTGGTTCTATTGGTACACACTTGAACGATGAGTGTGAGGAAAAAAAATTGGGATCGTTTCGATTGATTCTTGTTGTCCTTTCCATTCCTTGATCCTAAGGTGAACAATTAAGACAACACTCCTGATTGTCCTTTAAGGAATCAAATTTACAATACAAATCTAAGCATACCAAGCATGTGAAGTTATCCAAAAAAGTCCGTTTTCCGTTAGACGGCCAAAAGTAGTACCCCAACCGTGAATGGCCCCACGTGTTATTTGGTTCGTACGTTCAGATTCTATGGAGGGATGGAATTATCACATAAGAGCGGACCTCTAATTTGTCCATTAAAAGACCCCAAAATAGTATGGAATTGGAACTTCTTCTTTTAAGTTGATTTGGCAACATAATTAGCTTGAAAGGCCCCGAATCAACCACAAACCTATAGGGGGCCAAATTTGGATGTTGGATGGATGTAAGGTATGCTCGTATGTGCTATTTCTCTCTTTCCAACTTTTATTGATCACATTTACACAATGAAATGTTACGTGCATTTAGCAATCTATGATGAAGCATCGAAAAAAATCGGATTTTTCTTTATTTAGTTACGATGGTTTGAAGTACATGTTTGTTGATTCATTAAATGGATATGAAGGTCCTTCCAATTGAGTTCATTATTGAGCAATTAATAAATTTGATGAAGCATTCTAATCTCTTGTGGTGTTTGTTCTTTGATTATCACCAAATCACACACCAATCAAATACATGTGTCCAATGAAGAAACATAACTGAATAGCACCCTCACACCTTAATCAACCACAATAAGAGTGTGTTTTAAAGGTGTGCAAGCTATCATTATTCAAATGCCTTGATTTTATAGTATGTTGTGGATTTTTAATTTTATTTTTGGCACAAAGTGAAAATCCAATTGCAAGAAAGGAACCAAAATACTACCAACACAGGCGAATCAGTGCAACCCGAGTGAAAATCAAGAAGTAATGCTCATGTGCGATCTAACCTTCCAAGTGACAACTAAGTTGTTCCAGTTCACAATGAGGCCTTCGACCCTCCCAGTCGAGTCGAATTTGTGGGTTTTAAAATTTGGAATGTGTGAAATTTGCTTCTTAGGGTTTGGACAAAATCTCCAGCCTAAGGAATTTTCCCAATTCTCACAGCTAGTATTTTTTAGTGTAATGGCATTGGCTGGCCATTCTTAGCGTTGGTTAGCAAACAGACGTCATGTCACACTAACAGTTGCATATTCACGTTGCCATGAATTCTACCCTCTGTCATTTAGTGTAGATTCGTTCTAGCTACTGCTACACTAAATTTTAGTGGGAATATTAAAAACGCATTCTCCAATCAGAGCCCGTGTCTCAAATACATGCATTTTGAGTTGCATATTTTCATCTTAAGCTAATTGTGTCATGCATAAAATCATGTATCATGTCTATAATTTATATAACCGTGAAGTGTATATAATAGATTGTATCACATCTAAATTTTAATCCATGTATGAAGTGTATTTTACAAGTTTGTGAGAAATCCGCCAACAAAACTCAAGCAGGCGGAGGTGGATCGAGAGAATTGTGGCTTATTCGCAATGCCACACAAGCCTATGTACATGCCTATCCCATGCCTACCAGTCATTGTGGATTTTTATTTTTTATGTTTTTGAGACAGAAGGCTGACAGGCCAACGCCAAAGCACAGGAGGCAATTGACCACCTGGCAAGTTTTCCGTCAAGTAGAGAGGAGATTTCACAGCCGGGATTCGAACCGCCAACCTCTTCCTTGAGATTTGGGTATCTCTCCACCATCATCCGGTAGTTTAAGGTCATCTCGGACCAAACATTGTGGATATATACTCACCAACATACTATGGTTTAGGGGGGTAACCCCCTAAGGGTGAGTTTCCATGTAGGTCAATTGTCCACTAGATTCTAGATAGTAGTGTGTTGGAGGTGTTTTCATTTAGATAAGCACAAGCCGTCAACCAACCACATTCTAGCGGCTCATTAGAATGTGGAGGGTTGTGGACATGTGTTGTTAGACTTTCATGCACCTACTAAGGATGAGTTTCCATGTAAGCCTCTCGCCCACCAAATCCCAATGGGAGTAAAGACAAACTCGCCCAAATGTAGATGAAATTTGGTGGGGTAGGGTTCGTATGTGCCAACTAGCTACTCTCGTCTTCTCAAATTTGGGCCCTCCTGCTCCTACTCCTCCTCCTCCCAAAATATGTCTTCAAACCTTCAGTGATTGGCACTTGTAGATTAGAAAGTGCTTTAGTGGGTGCATGGTAGTCTAGCAGTACATGTCCATGACCCTCCACATTCTAGTAGGCCACTAGAATGTGATTGGTTGGTAGCTTGTGCTTATCTACATGGGAACACCTCCAACCCATTATTATCTAGAATCTAGTGGCCGTGCGGCCTACATGTAAAATCACCCAAAAGCATTTTTTAACCTACAAATGTTTGTACTTAAGGTTTGGAGACCAATTTTAAAAGGAGGAGTTGCTTAGTAGGTGGGTGTGAGCCCAAATTAATGCCCACATTGGTTGTTAACACTTGTAAAATATTACAAGTGGTGTTTTGGTGATTTATGATTATTCACAAAAATATAAAAATAGTGAAGCTTGAAGAAAGTTTAGTTTGAAACATTAGGCTTTTGTGGAGTGGATTTAAGTAGGAGAAGGACAAACCTTGGTAAAATGTGGTAGGTAGAAAGCCAAGGTTAGTTAAATGTTTGAATTAGGATCCTTGTTGATCATTTGAGGGAGGAAGGCTTAGGAGATAGGATTAAAGCCTACAAAGTAGGAGGAGATCTCGAGGGCTTATCGTGAGCCTTGAGGGTGCTCACCCCCTCAAACTCACTATATAATCCCTCATTCTTCCTTCTCTCATCCTCTCTTCCCTTCGTGCTCCAAGGTACCCCACGTGTTATAAGTGTGGGTGTGTTGGAAGCAAGATTGGAGCACATGTGTGTGCTTAGTTTTTAGTTGGAGAGCCAAGGCTAGTTGGCCTTGAAAAGGGCTTGACCTCTTGTTAGAATTAGTTTTGGTGTGAATAATTTTAAGATATTTTATGGCTTCAAGTTGTAGTACTTGAGTTCATATTTCTTGGGTATTTCTTGAGTAGTCTAGGTTGTAAGGGGCATAACTTCCGAGCAGAAGAAGACACTTCGTTCAAATTTAAAGGGTTAGTAAACAACTTGTTTATATGAACATGGTCAAAATCTGAGGATGTTTGGAGTACTGAAGCAGCAGTTATGGCATTCTGAACTTCGCCTACATTTTCAAGCTGAAATGGGCATAACTCCTGGACAGAGGCTTGGAAACGCATGAAATTTTGAGGGATGCTTTGTTCTTAGGTTTCCTAGTTGTGGTACAAATTTCAAGTCATTCCGAGTAGATGAGAAGGAGATATATCATTCTGAAGTGTTTTCAAGAGTTGCAGACTAAAAATATCATAACGTTTTGGCAGAAAATGAAAATAGTTTGAAATTTCAGGGGGTCATAAACAATTAGTTTTTTGTGATTGCTCCCAAAATTTGAAGTTCTTTGGAGCCTGTGAGAGGAAGTTATGACATTCTGAAATCTGGATAAACTGACACACTAAAATGGTCATAACTGTCGGACAAAAAATGGGATAGGCTCACAAATTGGTGAGATGTTTTTTTTTTCTTTGTCTCCCTAGTTACAGATAAAATTTCAGGACATTCCGAGAAGTAATGGGAAAGTTACACTATTAGCTAGTAAAGTCTAGGGGAGCAAAAGAAGTTTACTTGGTTCCATTAGGGATAATCATTAGTTCATTAAACCAATATAGTGGTTGAAGCATGAGGAGAAAACTACAATAAGTGACAAGTATTTATCAATACTTAAACTTGTATAATTCATGGAATCAATAAGCGAGAACTCATGTAGTAGTGTGGAGTCGACGGCAAGAACTCGCTTTACAAGAGGGATATCTTTGAAGGCATGCGTGGCCAAAGCGGCCAGGTGGACTTTAGAGAAGTACAAGGATGTGACATTACCCGAGATTAAGGAGTGTAAGAAGACATAATATAGATTTGGCTAAGTTGTGTATATTCCAACGATAGATTGGAATCATACATTGTGTTACAAAGAGAGAAATCTCTACATGTCATTATAAACTTCTCCATTCGGGCTAGGACGAAATTGAAGGGTGGAGGCTTTTTGGTGACAGTGGGCCTAAATTTTAGAAGATGAGAGTATCTAATGGGCACATACAAACCCTACCCCATCAAATTCCATCCAACATTTGGGTGAGTTTGTCCTTATTCCCACTATAATATGATGGGCGAGTGGTGTACATAGAAATTCACCCTAATTATACAAGAGGGCCAAGGATTCGTGGCAATGAAGTATTTTTATAGCTATAGTTTTCTTCATTCGCTTTCATCTCATCGATGATAATGCCAATTTTATTACAAGCAATGTAGGTAATACAATGATCTCATGTCTCAAGCAAAATAATATACATCCATGTGGGCAAATTCTAAATAAATCTAAGCACACTAGGTTGTTGATCTGCATCATTGAGGCATTGTGAACACCTTCCGTGTGGTCGGCAACCAAGAAGATCTCGGCCATTGAGTGTGATCTAACAGATCTAAAGGCTCCTATGCTGCCCTAGCTTCTAGCTCTTCTTCATCTCAAGTAGAGCTTGAAAAACTTTACATTGGATGAAATCTACACCTCCATCCACTCGCAAATCTTGGATGAAAATTTTAAAATTAAGTCCTTCATTAAAAAAAACATGTGGAGGAGATGATGCCAATGGGGTGGTTTGAACTCCTCCCTCTTCCTTCTAAAAGGTAGAACCAAGGGTATTGTGAAGACCTCACCGAGGTTTAAAAAGAGGTAAAAAATTACAATTCCCCGAGGGGACCACCGGTCCCGGACTTCCCAACCAAAACAGAAGGGAAGTTAGGCCGAATCAGGGCCAGATGTGGCAACCCAACAACCAATCCCAACGGGTTGCCGCAGGCGGAGTAGTACTAAGGTTGCAAAGACTAAAAGAACAAAACCAAACCGCAAAGAGAAGCAAAGAACAAAAAACAAGGGTGGGAGAGAAGATGGCCATGTGGGGCCCCGAGGAGGGGCGAAACTTCCCGCCAACAACAGTTGAGACCATCCACCAGTCCAACGGCTTGGAGGAAGAAAGGCAGGGCGAAGCCGGAGCGCCAGATGGCAGGGGGGTTCCCAATGCGGAGCAAGGCATGCCGGAATGGTCATCTGACGCGTCAAGGAGTCGGTGCAAATTGCCTCGAGGTGGCATACAGGAAGAAGAAGTGCCTCCAAGCAAACACATGAGCATTCAGGGAGCATCGAAGGGGGAAAGGCGTAGGGGGAAAGGTGTCAAGACCAGGAAACGAAGCCTTGATGATCAACACCCCACAAAAACCTTTTGAAAAGATAACATGCCGAAGGATAAATCCTTGGGACGGAAGTTCTCAGTGGCAGGGAAGGAGGGTGGAATCTTGAGTGATCAACAGATTGGGGAGCTTAGGGCCAGACACCAAGCCCTCTAATCATACGTGTCCAATATGTTGAGGCTCTAAGGATCAAAGGCCGTCTCAAAGTTGAAACAAACATTGTCGAGATTGGTACGTAGCCCATCAATACACACCAAGGAGAGCACCAATGGTGGGGTGGCCCTTGGCCCGGAAGCCACAAAGATTGTCAGCTTTGGAAAACGCGAAAGAAGGCTCCATAGAGGAGGTCGATGCTTCGTTGGGCAAAGACCTTGCTTGCCTCCAACTGTCCTCCGATTCTTGTAGAGTGGCGTTAATCTCCAAAATAAGATTTCCTTCAAGCATGGTTTCAAAAAACCCAAGGCGTCTCTACACGAACCTGTATGGGTTGGGTCCTACGTCAAGAGCAAGAGAAACCTTATAGTGACCAAGCGGAGACTACTTAACAACCGCGTGATTCATTAGCATCGGGCAATCCGGGAAGATGTGGGGTTGTCGATCAACATTGGATGGCGCCTCATTTCTCTGCGCAAGGTCCCTAAGATGATTGTACAATGTAGCAAATGAGATGTGATATGGTGGCTCGACTAATAATGATTGTCATTGATCAAGGAGCTTGAGCATTTTTGTACTTTTATTTTGGTAATTTTGAGCTTCCATCGGTGTTGTGTTTTGGAAGTGGTAAATTGTTTGTATTCACCTGTCCTCTTCTGTTGCTAACCACTAACCAACGGATGGTGTGGGCATGGTCCTGCGTCCTAGGGGATATTGTTAACGACCCAAGTGTAAAGTGGTGGGGTGACACTCGTTTCTTTCTTAGATGTAGGAGTTTGGCGAATGCTCTCCAACCATAGCCGTTAGGTCTGACAATGTCTTTGAGGGATTTGAAGTCATTTTTTGACCACCATTTCATGTTTGAACGTAGTTTAGTGCCCCATTGTACCCCGATTTTGTTGGTGAGAAAGTAATTACCAAAGAGGGGTTGCCTCGCAATTTTTTACTAGCTTGTGGGGTCTTGTTGCTCCAATCCTGATTGGATGGTGCTCCAGGCCTTCACAACCCCTTGCCACATTGAGGAGCCTTGTTTCACCAGGTGTGGGGCGTTCATGATCTAGTTTGCGTGAGTTGGCCACCTTCCTCGTCGTGACTGCTTGGTTTGAGCCACTATGTATCGAACTAGTACCTTCCAAGGTTCATACCCCACTAACAAACCTCGAATGAATAGTTTCACCAGAAGTGTTGAGGCCTGGCATTTGGGGTTTAGGATTTTTACCCCACCTCGCGTTATGGGTAAGATGGCGGTGGCCCATTTAACACTTGCCCTTGCACATGATTCTTGTTTGCTGGACCACATGTAGTTTTGAATTGTTGCCCTTGCCAACTTGAGTGTTTTGCCGGAGAGGTCGGTGCAAGATGCCAAGTACCAAATTGAAGAAAGTACTATCTAGTTTGAGACCATTATTCATCTCACTAGGGAAGTTTATTCCCCGACCATCGGAGAAGGTGTTTTCTATTTTAACTTAGCATCTTGTCGTCTTTTTTTTTTGTACAATGTTTAATCCAAATGAATAGCCTAGATATATTGTAACCTCACTTAGGGCTAACCAGTTGAGCACAACCTCTTCACCCCATTGCCATGCTCGTGCCGTTTGGGATAACCATAATCCTATTGATTTATGCAAGTTTCACTTTGCCCCAAAACGGTTGATGACATTGAGGGCCCTATCCAAATAATCATGAGTTCCATCTAGGAGTAGGATCATGTTAAGATAATGGATAAGCACCTATGCAACCTAGGTTAACCGTCATCTAGCATGGAAGCTAATCGGTATTAATTAGTCCCACATGGGCATTAGCCACCTTAAGTAAAGTGGCGGCCGCCGGTAGGAGGCCGTGCACACAAGTCCAAGGTATCTCAACTTATGAGCAAACAATTAGTTAAGGGCCTCGGTCTTGGTATAGGAGACCGAGGCCGAGCTAGAATATTTCCACCGAGGTAGCTAGTCCACGGTGTAACCAGGTGCCGACACTTGGACCTAGTCCAAGTGTCGAGCCAGATTGTATATAAGGGCAGTTCCCCCTTTGATTAAGATAGTTCAAGAGTTTGAGTTAGCACCGTTACTCTGTTTCATTATGCACCTGGTTTCCTCATTCTTAACACGTTATCATCACTGCTCCTAGCACCTCATTGTTCACTTTAGATTGTTAGTCAATCACCTTTGAGAACACTTGAGTGGTCACTTTTAAGAGATCACTAGATAGACATGCATGTTTAGCTTGTTTAAGGCATCAGAAAGTCATTTTTACTACTAGACAGATAGTTTTACCATTGGACTACTATTAGAAAGCACAGTTTGTCTAGGATCAGATATAGCTCTTTGTCATTCCATGACAGCTACTATATTTGAAAGCATTACTATCTTTTTTATCCCATTTTTCACATTTTGGATAGTTGTGATAGTACCGAAGTGCTGCCAAATTTTTCCCCAGATTTTCATGTAGAAAAGTCATACATTGTTACAATACCGAACTACTGTCCAATAATTAGTAGCAAATCAGATATACCTCCTGCTTTTACCAAGTCACAAGAAAAGTTACGCTACAGATTCTTTTCTCTGAATTTTCCACCCTCAGAAATGTTATGCTGCCGAAATTTACTTGGAAACTTCCACTTTGAGATTCTAACCAATCTGTTTTAAGCTCTTCTACCTAAACTAAGGAGTAGACACTGGCATGTGTTACTAGTGTTTGATTTCACAGATGTTTACTTCATCAACTGATGACATACACACCATAATATCAATGTCTACAAAACCTAGATTTACGGAATCCAAAATGCATGCCTTAATGTTTGCACCTCTGAGTTCCGACGGGTCAAACTTCTTAGAATGGGTTAACGATGTTAAAGTGTTACTGAGTGCTGAGGACCTCGCCAAGACTCTAACATCACCACCTCCAAGCACAAGTACCACCCCAACGGACGACACACCACCGATCCCGCCAGCAGCCAAATGGCATACACTGATGATACTTCGACGCCACCTCGACCATGCATTACGACTTCAATACTTGCAGATCGAGGACCCCGCCGAGCTATGGGCGGAACTTCACGCCCGGTTTGACCACGAATAGACGTTGTTCCTGCCACAAGCTCGAGCGGACTGGACCAACATCCGAGTACTCGATTTCCCGGACTTCGCTGCATTCAACTCGGAGCTGCACCGGATTACAGCTCAACTTCGGTTGTGCGGGCAAGTCATCACGGACGAGGAGCTAATCGAGAAGACCCTCTCGACATTCCCACCTGCAATGGCCATCATCTCACAACAATACATGAATATGAAGTTTAAGAAGCACTCGAAGCTCATGTATCACCTATTGCTCGCCGAGAAGCATCACCAAATCCTGCTACGAAACGCGGAGTCCCGACCAGCGAGGGAGGTGCATACGACCATCGCCAAGATTGAGGACGTCGAGCCGGAGGAGCTAAACGGAACCACGGGAGCACTCGCACCGATGCCGGGGACGGGACGCGGAGCGGGAGCAACGCGCGGAGCCAGAGCCGGACCGGGAGCGGGACCGCGGCGGGACGACTCACCAGTTCACCACCACGCGGAAGTTCACACTACAGAGGCCTCCCGTAGGCCACCAAGAGGTTCTTTTCGCAAAACTCCACCTCAATGGCATAATAAACCTACAACAAGGAACCCACACAGACCTAGATACTTCCCACCTAAGCAGGAACATGCTAGGACAACCTCGGGAAATTGTCACAAATGTGGGAGAAAATGACATTTTGCAAAGGATTGTAGGGCATCACAGTATATTGTAGATATGTTCAGGGAATTGCAAGAGCTACGTAATAAACCAAGGCAGAATTACAACTTTGAACCCTCAGACATGCCCGATCTTGATTTTGATGTGGAAAATTTTATGGCTATCCGGGAAGGAGGCACGTCAACCCAAGATGTTGCCCTCCTGGATAGCGCATCAACTCACACAATCCTAATTAAGGCACAATTCTTCCACTTCCAAAGTGAGAAGTCCTGGTCCACTTGTAAAATACTTACAATGGCCGGAAGCCGGACGCTAAGGTTCCGGGAGGGCCGGGCAACAATTATCTTGCCCGGGGGATTCCCCCTCAATTGCGAGAAGGCAATGTACGCCCCAGATGCGCCGAGGAGCCTGATCAACTATCGTGATCTGAGGGCGAGGAATATCCACCTCTACACGGCGATGCAAGGCGATGAAGAAGTAATTGAGCTTAGGCAAGGACCCCAGGTCATTGCCACCGCTAACGCGGGCCTCGATGGACTTTACAAGGTTGCCATAAAACCCTTGGCATCTAGCCCCACCCTAGGTGAGGAAGAGGTTTGCATAGCCGCGTGGGAGAGAGGTCCCACGACAGAGCGCAACCTGGCGCAGGGGGTGTCTATAGACACTAAAGCCGCCAAGCCAAATATTTGGCATTCTAGACTGGGACATTCGGGAACGACCATATTCCGGAGGATGATCCCATTGACCCAAGGTCACGCCCTTACAACGGTAGACGCCGGGAAGACACTAGAATGCGTAGCCTGTATCCAAGGAAAACTAATCCGGAGGCCATTACATTGGACACTACCCACGGAACTACCTCCACCACTATTCAGGATACACGGGGATATACGCGGGCCAATAAGCCCACCTTCAGGGACCTTTCGCTACTACTTCGTACTTGTGGACGCATCGGGAAGCCACCTCGAGGTCGCCTTACTCCCGACCCGAAACCTAGCCTTCCCAAAACTCTTATCCATCCTTATCAGGTACAAAAACCACTTCCCTGACAACCCGATTAAGCACCTAAGGATGGACAATGCCCAGGAATTCTGATCTCACGCTTTCGAGGACTATTGTAACGCCTCTGGGATCAACCTAACCTACTCAGTACCTTACGAACACTCACAAAATGGCCTCGCAGAGGCATTTGTGAAGAAAATCCAACTAGTAGCAAGACCTTTGTTACTACATTCCCGATTACCACCCAATATGTGGGGCCATGCGGTCTTCCACGCCGCGGCCTTCCTTAAGTTACGACCCACCCTCCTCAACACACAAACACCTCACGAACTCCTATCCGGAAGGCCACCAAATGTGGCCCATATCAGAACCTTTGGTTGCCAAGTTTGGGTCCCTCTCCCGGACCCAAAACGGCACAAAATAGGCCCACAAAGACACGAGGGAATCTATGTTGGATACGATTCATCCTCGATAATCAGATATCTAGAACCCGCAACCGGGAACCTCCTTAAAGCCCGATTCGCTAACTGTAAGTTCCTAGAGCAAGTATTCCCGACACTATCCTCAAACAAGCCAAGCTCACCTTTGAACTTTGTGAGCCCAAAAGGGTGCCCACATTTAGTCTTAGACCCTTGAAACGTTAGTTGATGCACTTTGAAGTAGCATGTTACTTCACAAAAATATAAAAAGAGTGAAATGTTAGTCTTAGAAGTACCATGTTGTAAGAGGCTAGGATGTGAGTTGTTATTGTGTTTTTACCTTCGGAAGGATTTGAGTGAATGAGGATAGGTAAGGAGAACTTGGATTGAGTAGTTAGTGAGTAGGCTAGTACAAATGGATGGAGACAACCAAAGTGACTCAAGAGGCAAGTGCATTCGAATTGGGATGAATGGAGGATCACATGGAGCGCACAAGTGGACCACCTCATCATGGCCACTTAATGGGGAAGGCCCAAGGAAGAATGCAAGGTGGAGGATAAGCAAATTCTCAAAGCACCAATCAAATCACGAGTTAAGCATCGTGGTTTGAATTAAGTGGTGAGCGACGATTTGGAAAAGTAAGGGGAGAAAGTTATGGCGGCGGAAAGCGAAGGAGGCTAAGTTTGGGTTGAAGCATCCCAAGTTTGGTAAAGTGTGGTAGGTAGAAAGCCAAGGCTAGTTAAATGTTCGAATTAGGATCCTTGTTGATCATTTGAGGGAGGAAGGCTTAGAAGATAGGATTGGCGCCTACTAAGTAGGAGGAAATCTCAAGGGCTTATCGTGAGCCTTGAGGGTGCTCACCCCCTCAAGCTTACTATATAATCCCTCATTCTTCCCTCACTCATCCTCTCTTTCCTTTGTGCTCCAAGGCACCCCACGAGTTATAAGTGTGGGTGTGGGAAGCCATATTGGAGCACATGTGTGTGCTTAGTTTTTAGTTTGAGAGCCAAGGCTTGTTAGCCTTGAAGAGGGCTTGACCTCTTGGTAGAATTAGTGTTGACGTGAAGGATTTTAAAGTTAATTCATGATTCCAATTTGTGGTACTTAAAGTTCATGTTTTGAATACACGTGGTTGCAAGTTCCATGTTTAAGAGTTGAGCACTTGATGTTGTGATGAGTGCAAAAATATACTTGTGTGGATTAGTTAGTCTTAGTGAAGTTAGGAAATTCTCTCTCCCCCTCTCCTCTCTAGGATTTTAGGATTTTAGGATTAGAGAAGAATTGTGTGATTAGAAAGGGGTTGTTAGTAGAATTAGGGAAATTAGGTAGGAAGATTAGTTAAGGGCTTGAATAATTAGTGAGGTAGTTGGGGATTACAACTACAAAGTTGTGGGTTTATGAAGGAGCTGGGTTTATGAAGGAGCTGGGTTTGTTTAGTTAGAAGCTAAGAAGCTGGGTTTATGAAGGAGCTGGGTTTATGAAGGAGCTAGTTAAATCCAAGACCACTTGAAGGGTGAACCTTGCACTATGGACTCATCCAAGTCCAAATCCAATACCGCGGAGGAATGTGAGCCCAAACCCACTACTCGGACTACGGACGCTTAAGGGTGGGGGGTTTGGCCTCACAAACTTTGGTGCACCGGAGACGTTAACCATGAATCCAGACCCACCTACATCGTTAACCAACACCGAGACATCTAAGCTTCTAAACCTCAAGGCCTTAGCCAAAAACGTGCCCGACGGATTCTCAACCGAGGAAAGGGTGATTCGAGGTGCCATCCCTGGCACCAGCAACATCCTCCCTAACAAACACCCACCTACCAAACCACCTACCAAATGGACACCCAAACAGACACTCAAGGTTCATTACACTATCGAGTCCTTAGACTCGAGTCCCAACACCGATCCAACTACCTTAAACCAAGCTAGGAAGAGGAAGGATTGGCCTCAGTGGCAATCGGCCATAGAAGCCGAATATACCTCTTTTCGGAAACACGAGGTATTCTCGGACATTGCGGATGACCTTGAGAAGCCACCAATCGGCCACAAGCTAATCTTCACCCGAAAACTCGAGTCCTAAGGTATAAGGTAAGGCTAGTAGCCCAAGGTTGCACTCAAAGACCCGAAGTTGATTTTGACCAAACGTACTCACTTGTGATGGACTGTGTCTCCTTTAGGTACCTACTGGCACTAACAATTCATCTTGCTCTAAAGATATATCTACTGGATGTGGTAACCGCATACCTCCATAGTACATTGGATTCAATCCTACACATCAACCCCCCACCCGGATTCCTAGAATCCGTTTCTAAGCCCAAACCGGGACGGTTTGTGGGCTTGAGGATATGTAAGGCCCTCTACGGCCTTAAGCAATCAGGCCGAGCCTGGTGCCACCATCTTTGCAACTTTTTGGTATCACAAGGTTTTGTACACAACTTTACCTTACCTTGCATTTTTACATATTGCACTAAGCATGGTTTTGTAATCATTGCCGCATATGTAGATGATTTGAACATCATCGGGAATCCCGAGATGTGCAAATATGCTCAAGACATTCTAACAAGCAAGTTCGACATGAAATGCCTTGGACCAACTATATTTTGCCTCGGATTTCAAGTCCACCATATGCCGAACGGCATATTCTTACACCAACAGACATACGTGTAGAAAGTACTCAAAATGTTTTAGATGGAGGACGCCAACCCATTGGCTGCGCCAATGATCGGCCGGAGCAAGACGAATGAAGACCCGTACCAACCTCGTGAGGAGGAGGAGGAGGTAATAGACAAACAGAAGTACCTCACCGCGGTTGGTTCATTCACCTACCTCACAACTCACACAAGACCCGACATCGCATTCGCAACGAGCATATTGGCTAGGCATAGCCAAAATCCAACGATGCGACATTGGAACGGGGTCAAGCACCTGCTGAGGTACCTACGAGGTACATCCGACCTCGGATTATACTATCAAAGAACTAACAAAACCGAGGTGATAGGTTTTGCAGATTCAGGTTTCCGAACCGACCCGAACGCCGGGAAATCACAAACGGGATACATCTTCCTTAAATGCGGAGCACCCATCTTGTGGAAATCCATGAAACAGACCGTGACCGCAATATCGACAAATCATGCCGAGTTGCTGGCCTTCCACGAAGCGGCCCATGAGAGTGTTTGGCTACGAACCATCGAGAAGATCATATGACAACAATGTTAAATCCAGGAGGAGGAGAAACCAATGATCATCTTCGAGGACAATGCAGCCTGTATACAACAAATGTCCTCGGGCTTCATCAAAGCCGACCGGACTAAACACATTAATCCACATATCTTTAATTTCTCTCAAGACTTGATTAGCAAGGATCAACTTGAAATTAGAAAGATAGAATCGGAGCACAACATTGCCGATATGTTTACCAAAGCTTTCCCGGCATATAAGCATAAGAAGTTGTTAGATGCCGCCGGGATGAGGTCACTCCAAGAACTAGACTCACCGAAAGATTATCACTATTTTCTTCCTCAAGGTTTTATCCCGCAATGGGTTTTATTTGAGAAATTTTTAATGAGGTTAATCTTAGGTTGAGGAGGAGTGTTAAGATAATGGATAAGCACCTATGCAACCTAGGTTAACCGTCATCTAGCATGGAAGCTAATCGGTATTAATTAGTCTCACATGGGCATTAGCCACCTTAAGTAAAGTGGCGGCCGCCGGTAGGAGGCCGTGCACACAAGTCCAAGGTATCTCAACTTATGAGCAAACAATTAGTTAAGGGCCTCAATCTTGGTATATAAGACCGAGGCCGAGCTAGAATATTCCCACCGAAGTAGCTAGTCCACGGTGTAGCCAGGTGCCGACACTTGGACCTAGTCCAAGTGTCGAGCTAGATTGTATATAAGGGCAGTTCCCCCTTTGATCAAAATAATTCAAGAGTTTGAGTTAGCACCGTTACTCTGTTTCATTATGCACATGGTTTCCTCACTCTTAACAGATTGTGTCATCAACAAACATTTGTTTAGTAATTGTTGTGTTGTTAGGTAGGCGGAGGCATTTGAACTCCGCACCTCGAGTGTTGTTACAATTGTCCGAGGACGTCCACTGTGAGTTAGGAAGAGGTATGGAACAAACGGGCAACCTTATCTCACTGAACGTTGGAGGTGAAAAGTTTTAGACTGCTCACCGTTTACAATGATTAAGGTTGAGGCGTTCTCGTTCAGCAACATCACTTGATTGATCCACGTGAGGTGAAATCCCATCTGCTCCATAGTTTGGCGTAGGAAGGTCCAATTCACCCTGTGATATGTTTTTTCAAGTCTAAGAATAGCATGTTAAGATCTTGATTGTTTTCATGTGTCCATTCAATGGCTTCAAATGCAAGGAATATATTATCAAGGATGCATCTATTCGGGATGAATCTTGTTTGGGACAATAGTATTCAATTATGTAAAAATGGTTTCATTCTATTGGCATAGACTTTGGCAATTATTCTGTACATTGTGTTAAGCAGTGAAATAGGTCTAAAGTTTTGAATCCAAAGTATGTCCTGTGATTTGGGTAGTAGTGCAATTTTACTAACATTAAGTTCCTCGGTGAGGAAGGATTGGTTGATCGATTCCTATACAAAGTTGAAGATATCAAACTCGATGTCTTCCCACCTCTCCTGGTAAAACACTACTGGTATGGAATCCACACCTGGTGATTTGCCTACTGGGAGTTCTTTTATGGCATTGGACACTTTCTCCATGGTGAGAGGATGTAGAAGATCAACATTGTGGTCCTTGGTCCCACCATATGCTTAATGTGTTGGGGGCAGTCATTTTGTGCAACTAAGGGGCACTTTATATTAGGGCCCATTTGGAGTTGGGCCCATTTGGAGTTGAAGTGGGCCTTAACTTTAGCCCTACTTTACAAAGTGGGCCGTAGAGTGGGCCTTGCAATATAAAGTCCATAGGCCCACTTGTAGGGCCCAAATTGGAAATTCTACTTTAAAGTGGGCCTTCCAAATGGGCCTAGGGGCTTTATATTGTAAGGCCCAATCCACGGCCCGCTTGGGCTTAAATGAATTATGCCCTTGCTTGAACTAAAGTCATAAAGTCATAAAGTCATAAAGTCATAAATGACTATATGACGGAAGTTGGGTGAAGTGGGCCGAAGGTGCAAAGTGGGTCTCCATAAACAGTGGTGATTTTTCACAAGGTCCCTAACATGTCTAGGGACATGTTCATAAAAAAACAAATTTCCAGTGGACGGGTTCTTAGAAAATGAACCGGTTTTGGGACATGTCAAATTCACTTTGGACGGGTTCTAAAAATAACATTTTTAAATATAAAAAATCCTTAAAAAATAAATGGTACAAATATCAATTACATTATGTCATATATGACATGTGACTATAAGCATAATGCAATCAAACCACTAATACCCAATCAAAATATCAATCTTGAAGTGCATGATTCACCTGCATACATTAATTCATCAATCACAAAATTTAGAACCTTTTTAACATAATGTCAAAGATTATAATTGAAGGTAAACTTAGTAATTGAATATGAAGTATTATATATAAATATGTTCAAAAATTTAAAAACAAATAGCTACTTACCCTTTAAAGAAGTGGATGAATTCTCCTATCCTTTGTGTTTCTCCAAACAAGCATCACTGCATTCCAATTGATGTTTTCAACTATAATATTTGCACATGAAATGCGCATCAAAGCATCTAAAGTTTCTAATTTCAACCTAGTACGTAAATGACTTTTGATAAGGTTTTGTTTAGAGAAACCCCTCTCACATATTGCAGTGCTCACTGGAATCACCATAACTGTTCTCCACAAGTTACTCAAACCAGACCAATTGATTGACCACTCTGGAGTGGTACATGCAAACTCCCAAGCTTCAAATAAAAACTTATTTGGGATCATCTCTCTCATGGTCTCCACCATCTCCAAACACTCACCCTGACACCGATCTTGTTTTTCTTTAGAAGTCTGAAACTTCACAAACAACCTTTCCAACCACTCTTCAGTAATACGAGTTCTCTCATCATCATTTGTTGGATAGAGATTGGGACTAGAGAGCTTGCATGCATTGAAGATGCCTAAGTCTAAAAACTTGTTATTCAATGCATCCACCAGAGAGAAAATGATGAAGGAGACAACAAGCTGTTGTGAAGGATATGAGTCTGTTTCTCTGAACTAGTCTATGTGGACGAAATGGGGTAGGTGGCAGCTAAAATAAATAAAGCAGAATTGAAGGAAGATACTATTGTTTCCAAGTGCAACCAATCACATGCCGACATCTTTCGGGTTATCTTTATCAATTTGTTTTTTCTTTAACCTTTTCATGGACAGGTTGGTTTAGAAATTACCGGTTTTGGGACAGGTTGTTTTTTTCTTTAACCTTTCCATGGACGGGTTGGTTTTGAAATTACCGGTTTTGAGACGGGTTGCAAATTTTTTTTGCCTTTCAATTTGAGGTTTTTGGACGTGGATGGGTAAAAACTTTGTGAAAAAACACCCCTGTCCATAAACCCTCGACCCAATTTTTTGGCATCGGCCCATTTCTTTCCCTCCAAAACACCGCCATGTCACCCGCCACGTAAGCTTTAGGAGAAGTGGGCCGACTCTCAATATAAAGCCCTTGGGCCCATATTAGGGCCCATTTGGGCAATCTAAGCACTCTCATTGGTTGATGCCTAGGGTTTGGAAATGGGCCCTAATATAAAGTGCCCCTAAGTTGTCTTCAACCTATTCATCCCTAGTGTACAACTTTTTGTAGAAGGTTAATATGTGTGCTTCCAACTCCACTTGAGTGGAAAGGAGTCTATCCCCGTCCAACATTTGAGTGATAGCGATAGGTTGTCTTGCATCGGCATGATGGTAAGAAATTTTTTTGGTTGAATGGAGGGCGGTTTTGTTTTCATGTTCCTTTATCGTTCATAAATCCCGCATGATCGGATATATCCGGTAAGGTTGGTAGGATCCCCGTGATGCCCCCTATACTTTCAACGTGGACCAAGACATATATCCAATCTATTCTTGATTGACTCATTGTTTCATCATTGTGTGCATTCATTCACGTGTAAACATTGTTTGACTTCCGGAAGAAGGCTCCCAAGTTAAAAGCATCCCTAACTCCCAACCTTGTGAGTAGTTTGTTCCATGTTTCCAATTCTCGCGTATTAATGTTTGTTTTGGTCGAACCACCTTGTTTATCTCTAGGGTGTTCGATATTGTTGAAGTCCCCCATGATTAACCATTTTGCCTCAGGTAATTCAATGTGTGCCAGGTGGTTTCACAACATTGCACGTGGGCCAGTATGGCTAAAACCATAGACGTTGATGGTACCAATTTGGAAGTGGGGGCTATGTTTGAGTACGACAGATTGTGCTCTGCCTAGGTACATGATGCCATGGTGGGTGACGGAGGAGGCCATTCGCTCGGAAAGAACTGTGTCGGTTCCTCCCTTGAATCTTCCTCATCGTGCACAGAAGAAGCCTTCATTCCATAGGTTGGAACCTCCTCTGAATTCAATAAATGTTGTTTGTTTGAGGCAAATTGCTTTAGGTAAATTAGTTTCCTGCAATAAAAGGATAGTTGTGCTTATTGTGGTGAGTTTGAAGAGGTTTTTGATCTCTTTGCGTTTGTTGCATCCTAATAATCCTTGGCCTAGTCCTTGGGTGTTCTGGGTTGCAATGGTGAGTTTGTCACCTTTCATTCATGATAAGAGAGTTATAAGGCGGAGAGGACTTCCTCCTTGATCAGGGTTGCGAACCAGTTGTGGGATTCTAAGGGAGCTTGGGAGGTGGTGTTGGGGCTGGACAAGTTGCCTGCTATATTCTACCACTAGGAGTGCCATATAGCTTCAGCTTGAATGTCGTCCATCTCATGTGAGGTGAGTAATGTATGTTGGTACCCTGCACCATCCCAAGTTCGTTCATTTCCTAGGTTTTCACTTTGTGTTATGGGACGGCTACACTTATGAATAATGTGCAGATGTGTTCCCCTTCATGCTCCCGTGCCCGTTGTGCGTACCATCGACCTTAGGTCTAGATATGGAAGGGATTGGACAATTTGTTGCTGAAAATGAGAATTTATGTAGTGTTTACGAAACATTGTTTACTACATGTTGTCTTGCTCTGGTTGTTGTCCATGGTATTCCAACAGGTAGTTCAACTACCGTAGTTTACTAGCAGGTTCGGCAACTTGTTGCCTAATATTTAATTAAAGTTCAAAAAGTAGGTTCGGCACCTTTAAATAGTATATTCATATTTTCGGCAATTTTCTCTTTTAATTTTTAAAAATTCAGCTTAAATTCATTTTTAATTTTCTATTTAAGCTTATATATTGTACATCTCTCTTGCATTGAATGACAAGTAAGATGTTAGTGAAGAGTTGAGAATGCTATGTGCTTTATGCAAGTAGAGTGGAGTTGTGTTCAACAATGCATATGGGATATGTAAACTTTGAGGTGAAGCACCTAGTTAGACTTCATTTTTATAACACGCATAACTTTTGCATAGAGTCTTCAAATGACATCAAATTTGTTGGAGGTGAAAGATTACTTGATTTCTAAACTTTTCTTAGACCAACAAAATTCCAAAAAAGTGATCTTCTATGCACAAATGAGCTCCGAAAAACTGTTATGAACGCATTTTAATTTTTTGATCTTTACACGGCTGCAATGTTTTGTCCATATCTTTTGCATTAAGACTTATTTTGACACAAACTTGTTGGAGGTGGAAGAAGGATTGATTTCTCAACTTTTGTTAGTTGGACAAAATTCTATAAAACTTCATCTTCTATGCTCAATTGGACTCCAAAAAATTGTGTACAACACATTTGAAAAGCCTCACCTAGAGTCTTGCTACTTCTTAACCCATATTCTTTGTGGACTAATGTAAGTGAGCTTGATTACAAAAGGAGCACCTTCTCTCCTTCAAAATTCACATATTCTTCCACTGTAAGTAAAACTTAGTGAGAAGTAAAAATTTCTTACTTTTCGGCAATTTTGAAAAATAAATAATTTTATATTCGGCAAAAAATGCCAATAATATTTCAAAATTTTAGGCATCTATTTTTATGATTATTTTGTGCTGAACCTGCTATTAAACTAAGGTATATGGACATTTGATATTGTATTGCAGGGCTAAACATTTATGTTGACCAAATACCCGACTTGATCAAATTGTCAGTCCTTTGTAAGAAAGGGGATACCCCTAAGCATTTTTGGGTTGGACTGGGGTGTGTTGGCCATACCTAGGGTGAACCAAAGGTCCTCTGCAAGTCAACATGTTCAGTACCCTTGTCTAGTGATAGGAGTTGATTCGGTGTGTATAACCTTGTTCTTACCCCTGTTTGTGTAGTTTTTGGCAGGCAATGATCCTTTCGAAGTTGTTTTAGAAAGCCAAATGAAGGTTGGAGTTGTGGCTAGGCTTGGTGGAATTGGCTCTTGGTTGAGATGACTATCTTTGGCCTCCTAGACATGTGACTGTAGTTTGGGAAAGTTGGTGTTGTGTGGCTGGAAGGTTGGGATGATGTTCGGGTTGGGCTCTGGTTCTAAAGTTAAATCAGCTACTTGTGTAGGGTTGCAAGCAGGAGTTGGTGGTTGTGCAATTGCATGTGATTTTGGAATCGAGTTGGTAGTGTTGTCAATAACCTATGGGGCTTGTGTTTGCATCTATGTGTGAGGTTTATCCCCTGTGTGTGTTATGGCAATGCTTACTCCCAACTCTGCGACGATCTTCGTCATGGCGTCCTACTTGTGGTGGGTCATTGGATGCGTATTTTGCTCGACAATTGTGTCCATTGGCTCAGGTATCTTCAGTGCGTCTTTTCATGTTCCTACTACCATGTACATGTTTGACAAATCCCTCTTGCTCAAATTGGGGACTTTCTTTGGGCAGTATTTCACCTGATGGTCTAGGGAGCGGCAACGCCCACATTGATTGGGCATGCCAATGAATTCCAAGTTGTACTCCACCCTTCCATCTCCATCTAATTGTGGGATAACCACCGTGTGTGGTAACGTGTTTAGGTCTCGGACGAGGAGGCAAATGTGCAGTCCAAAGAGCTTGGCTCAGTACACCTCCGAGTACGTTGTCAATGGAGACCACTTGTCCAATATGTTCGCCAATGATTGTGAGGAACCTTTCCTCCCTTAGTATTTGGCAGAGATCTATTGTTTGTACCCAAACTGAGTAGTCAAACTTGTTTGTTGCATGTGGTGTTTTGGAATCAAAATGCGGTCGTCACCTGGAGAAGTGAATTGCAGTCGTTTTGCACGTAAGGCCAGCTTGTGTCAATGCGTGAATTTTTCTTGTGGTTGTTTGAAGGTATATAACCTCAAACAAATCATTAGTTTTTTAGGATAATAGAGAGAAAGAGATGGGTGAAGGGTTTATCGGGCCCAAACTATGAGAGCTTTGAGCCCAATGTGCTTACCTTGAATCATACCTAGTAATGATACTTTTGCTTTGGTTGCACAGGTGGAGCGTAAAGTTTCCAATAGTGCCTCCGGAATCGTTGCTACCAGTTTGCGCGACGCACCCTGGTGGGTGGGTGCTGCTAACACCAAATCGTCAAGCGATGGGTGGTCCATTGTATTGATTGGTGGGTGTGGCATGAAGGGTATGGAAGTGAGTATCTGGGATGAGTCAGACGATCCTACAGCTAGTTTTGGAGGAGTTATCTCTCCTACCTACGCAAGTGGTTTGCTATTGTGGGTGTATAGAGGTGCGCATGGGGCCTGATGTTGCATCGGCTGACATTGCTCGATTCGTGGCCGCTCCTTCGCTGCATGTTTGTGGTTCCAATCGACACAATTGATGTGGTCCGACCCATTGCTTTGGCTGCCTTCCGCCTCCAAACGATGCGGCTTGAGAACTCCGACAAGCTAATGTTGGGTGTCATTGGATGTGCGATTCACAAGAGAATCCCGTGGTAGTAATGTCGATCATTGATACATCATTGTACACTATAAATTTTGCATTTTTGTGATCTTCCTGGAAAACCAGATCTCACCCGATTTTTACGAAGCTCTACTCGCCTTCGTCATTTTTCCTTGACCAGTAGAACCAAGGGTACTAGCCATCAACACCAAGCCCCATATGATGACCAACCTTGAAATGAAATGAAATTTAACCGGTTGTATGAGAGCATTGTGTGGGATTTTGAAGGTTCCCAGAGGGTTCCCTTATTTTCCAACGGAGTTCCCCAAAGGAACCTTTAAAATCTCACACAAATGCTCTCATACGATGGGATAAACAATCAACCCCTTCATCTTGCAAACATTGATTTTTCATCCTTTCTTATGGGATCTTCGTACTCTTCTTATTTTTTATTATTCATCATGAAAGTATCTTCTTCTTTTTCTTCTTCTTTGTAAGTTTTATTTCACATTTTCTAGTAGACCTTCAATGTTTTTATAGAGGAAAACTTATTTCTTTGAGATCACTTTGTTTTTTCTTGTGTCTAGCAATCCCCTATAATACTTATCACATGTGCACTATTCTCTTTTTAAAATATGTCCACTTTTCCTATTCTATGATGTTTTATTTGCATATCTTCATTCTTGAACTTTTATTACTGCTCTTAATTTTTGAGATCAACTTGTTTCAATTATTTCGGTGGTATGTCCATTATTAAGATCCCATTGATCATCTTGTTTTCTAAAATCATCTTGCTCATTTTTCTCCTTGATATGACATTTGAATTTATTTATTTGGATGGCATTTGGGTTCTCCTCTCCTAGACAATCACATTTTGTTCCTAGAATTTGTCATTGAAAAATAATCATGATACTTCTTTCATGTAAATGCATTCACTACAATCAATCATTTTTTCTACTCTCACATGCCTCGTCGCCCCTTCCCACTTATTTGTTGTTTACGAAATAGCAAATGCTTCACAATAGCTAAGAAGCGACATAGTCGTCTTACATGCCAACTCGAAGGTGCTTACTAAATGAAACTCCATACAAATCTCTTGGTAGATTCATCCAGTATTTGTTATTGAATGACTTTACTTGAGTGACATGTATCCTAGACCATATAAGCAGACGTATCTCAAATAGATGCCTTTGAGCTTCATAATAGTACTTCACAATACTTTTGCACATGAAAAGCCACTTCTTTTTCTATTTTGTTTGGGTGTCCAACCTCCATCAATATAAAATAGAGTCATACCTTTATGAAATTTTCTATTCTATTTGGGTGTCCGACCTCCATCAATATAAAAGAGAATCGTACCTTTGTGGAAGGTGCACATGTCACCTTTAGATAATCCCCATAACGAAGGGTTGATATGTGTGCATGTCCTTTTGGTGTCTCTTAAAAAACTACGAGCCTTGGCATGTACCATTTAAATGCAACCATTTGATTGAGAAAAGTGACCTCATAAGGCCCACAAACCGCCAATGGATGAGAAGTGAAAACATTGGCAAGTGTCTACTATCCTTCAAACAAAAAATTTAGTATTAAAAAAAACTTAAAATTTTGGGAAGCTCAATCATCAAAAATATCCATGGCAACATTCTTGATGCGCGAAGATTTTTTGTGCACCACCACTAACTTTGTGAACTAGAGATGTCCTAGAAGTATGCAGCCATGTTTGAAAACTTTATTGTCCTAGTACTATTACCCATTCACTGTATAACACATTCCATTGCAAATAGAGCGTTGCAAAAACATGTAAATCATTCAGTCCATTTTTGCTTTGAGATTAAGAGATGCTTCATGTAGGGTTCAATCGCCAATTGAATCCAACTTTTTATATCTAAACCAGTGCCCAAGAAGTTTTTGGGCATAGTCGGTCAAGATCTTAGTGATTCTAAATACAACCGGTTACACATTGACATCTTCCGGGTTTGCTTGATTCATTTTAGGTACATTCTATAGATTCTTGTAAAATGATCAATATTTCTCCTTGTAACGGACTAATTGGGAAATGTATCATTGAGGATGGGGGCAAATTGCAGGGATGAATGTCCAAGACTAAGGAGTGTGGATGAATGGAAAGTCGATGGATGAGAAGTTGGATGATTGTTATCTATATAAAGTAAAGTGAAAATGATATACACGTCAATCTATATATAGAAAGACTTTACACTTCTAAAAGTATCTCATGGATACTATGTAAAGACAAGACTCGGGGGGAAGGAACACACGTCATGTTTTGTGTGTGTCTCTAGGTTGGGAGGTGAACATTTACTCAATAAAGGATTGTTTACAGTGATCAGGGAGATTTTTGGGCATAATCGGTTGAGATCCTAGTGTTTGCTAGTCCAACCGGCTACATGTTGACATCCTCCGGTTTTCCTATATTAAATTGGGGTATATTCTATAAATTCCTTGAAAATGATCGGTAATTTTCCTACAGTCTTGAACTTCAACCGGTTATTTCTCAAACTCAACCGGTTCATCTGTAACTAACTACCGATTCTCCCTGATCATTGATTGTTTATGAACAATTTAACGAGATATGTTACACTCCTCGAGTGTCAAACTTCAACCGATTATTTCTCAAACTCAACCGGGTTCATCTGTAACTAATCACCGGTTCTCCCCAAGCAGTGAACTAAACACCTACAACTCTATAGGTTTTCTATTATCTTTTAACAAGAAAATGGTAGAAAACCGTGAGGCTATGTCCTTTACTATGAAAGACTACAATTGTAGTTGTCCACTTTGCTCATGCCAATCCATGGTTATTCACTATACCAAACCTCTCTTGGATTTTGGGCACCTTCTTCTCAAATGCGGGTCAAGGATTGAAGCTACTCATTTATCACTCGAAATTTTTATCAAGAATTGCCAAAATAACTATAGTTAACTAGATTTCTTTCAATGCATTTTAGGGAGCAATTATATATATATTTTTATATAGAGAGAGAGCCCACATTAAATAAAGTGGACCAAAAACAACAAGAACAAGTAACATCCAAGTGTGAACGCAAAGTGGTTAGGAAATTTGCTCTTGAAACGAAGAAGTTGATGCATAATCTTTGTCCTACAGACAAAGCCAATAAAGTAAGCTTTCAACAAAGCCTTCCTTTCTTCTTTTTTGTCACAAACTAGTTGGGTGGGTGCATGGGAAGGTGTATATTACGTGTTGGGAACTGTTAAGTGTTAGAACTTGACTACAGTGATGAATTTAATTTATTGGCTCTGTCTGTAGGACAGAGACTATGCATCAACTTCTTCGTTTCAAGAGTAAATTTCCTAACCACTTTGCGTTCACACTTGAACGTTACTTGATCCTGTTATTTTTGGTCCACTTTATTTAATGTGGATGTTAACTATAATTATATATGTATATGTGTGTGTATATGTATATGTATATATAGAACTATAATTGTTCCCTAAAATGCATTGAAAGAAATCTAGTTAACTATAGTTATTTCGGCAGTTCTTGATTATTTATTCTAAACATTTCGGGTGATATCAAAATCCTTGACATGCATTTGAGAAGAAGGTGCACAAAATCCAAGAAAGGTTTGGTATAGTAAATAGCCATGGATTGGCATGAGCAAAGTGGACAACTATAATTATAGTCTTTCATAGCAAAGGACAGAGCCTCATGGTTCTACCGTTTTCTTGTTCAGAGATCAATCAACTAGTCAAATAAAATATCTCCAAAATGTGCATGTCTCTCCTACACGTGCATGCAAGAACGTCGACAAAGAACACAATTTCGTGAGCAAGCTCGTGTGGTCCTCATCATATTCGAGCATTCATTTTGCCATGGAGTAGCATGTCACCATGATCAATTTTTATTTGTGGGCATGTTGGTTTTAGTGGGAATACATTTTTTATAACTACAATTCGACATATAGCCCACTCACACTTACTGGTGCGGATTACTAGTGAATAGTGAGTACCACCATTGGTTACATTCAGTGGCTCTCAATGGCTAAACCAACTCTAAAAGTGAGGCTCCTGCGGGTAAGAACGTTTCACTGGTGGCCTGCACCAGTAAGTGTGGGTGGGCTAATAATAACCCTATGGCATTATAGTAGTACAACATACTTTGCAACCATGCTATAAAATGTATTCGCCAATATAATTATGCGTATAATTGACACCTAGTATATAGTAGAAAAAATCCCACTCTATATGATCATCTATTTCAAGACTAGCATTGTTAGCAAATAATAAGGGCATTATATAAAGCACACATTTAGTGAATGAATCTTTAGTCTAAACAACACAATCAACAGATAAACAATATCTTTGGTTATTGTAGTAATTATGAACAACAAAAAAAAGAGGGAGAGGGATTGAATATTTATGCCCATGCACAAGCTCATTGAAGCTATTCCTAGTAATATGGGTGTAAAATTAGCACGGAATGATACGAGCCACACTTATGTTCTAGTCATGGTGGAAATGACGTGGATCCAAGACCTTGGATGTTCCCCTCAACCTTTATGAAGACTTCTGCTCTCAAAATTAGTTAGAAGACAAATCTAGCACAAAATAAAATAACCAACCACGTTGCTTTTCTAGAAGAGCAATCATCGTGGCCCACGCTCATTTTCTACTAGAAATTTAGCGTGGGTTGAAAATTATCAAAGGCTCTAGAAATGTATTGTGGCCCACAGTAAGAGGACTATTTGAGATATTGCTTACGTGCAACCTCGTGCCTATGCTTGGCAATGAATACACTAAATTGACATTATATATATATATAAAGAGAGAGAGAGAGAGAGAGAGAGAGATTATATATATATAGCTGACTTTTCAAAACTTTTTGCAAAGCTTGAACTTCCTCTTTTCAGAGGCCAAATCCTTCAAAATCTTCCTTATTGCCATACAAGGGTGGGTGGGTGGGAACTTTGACATAACTCTTTCTACCACTAATGCATTTCCTTATTGATTTACACAGTATCATTTTTGCATGATGAAGTCTAACACAATATGTTGTATAGTATAGACTTGTTGTACCACAACTTATTTTGCTTTGCAAGAGTATATGCCATACTTAGGGTTTCTATCATCTAATTGTATCCTATACCAAACCATTGTTCTTGACTACCCCATACCTTGCAAGTTTAACCTACTATCCTCGTGCTTTTACCCTAGGGTATGTATACCTCATATGCTCTATATATGGAGTGCTTACAAGGGAAACATTCCTAGTAACATCAACCACAAGATATGCATAAAATGTCATAATCCCAATACACCATCGTATTGTAAGTGTGAAGGGCCTGCCTCACATGTGCCCATGCAACCAACCAACAAACATTTGAGGATTAGTTACGTACACGAGGTAAATAACAGCAGGACCCAGTTGTTATCCATGTCACACACCTTTATGTTTCATCAAATGCATAGTAGTTTTTCAAAATGTAACACTCATTGCAAAATGACAAATGGGTGTTCAAACCTATTCCTTAGCCATGATTGAGTCACCCCAAGTAGAATACTCCTCTTGGTGATTAGCCCAAGTTTCCTTCACCTTCCTCACGTATCTACCCCTTTGGTGAGTACTCCAAGAGTTACCTCACCTTGCGTTTGTATGAATGGTAGAAGAGAGGCTCATTTTAGGGTTAAGGGTTTATATTGGAGTTCTTACTTGCGGTAAGTTCTTCTAAACCCTATTTTAACCATGAGTTAAAGATGTGAGTTACATCAATAACTGTGGTTACATTACCCTATTCCTCCATAACCTTATTACCTTTTTAGTATGGTAAGCATGATCACTTCCATACATGTATATTAAGGATATTATGTGCTTATAGTCGTCTTTTTGTAAAGATGACTTTTGCTAAGTGAATATTTTGAAGGTTCATATTTATAAAACTTAAAATCATGGTATTGAACAATAGAGAGAGAGAGAGAGAGAGAGAGAGACTAATAAGGGGCACTTTATATTAGGGCCCATTTGGAGTTGAGACCACTGCTACCTTAAGTGGGCCTTAACTTTAGCCCTACTTTACAAAGTGGGCCGTTGAGTGGGCCTTGCAATATATAGTCCATAGGCCCACTTGTAGGGTCCAAATTGGAAATTCTACTTTAAAGTGGGCCTTCCAAATGGGCCTAGGGACTTTATATTGTAAGGCCCAATCCACGGTCCACTTGGGCTTAAATGAATTATGCCCTTGCTTGAACTAAAGTCATAAAGTCATAAAGTCATAGAACCATAAAGTCATAAAGTCATAAAGTCATAGAACCATAAAGTCATAAAGTCATAAATGACTATATGACGGAAGTTGGGTGAAGTGGGCCGTAGGTGCGAAGTGGGTCTCCATAAACCCTCGACTCATTTTTTTGCCTTCGGCCCGGTTTTTTCCCTCCAAAACGCCGCCATGTCACCCACCACGCAAGCTTTAGGAGAAGTGGGCCGACTCTCAATATAAAGCCCTTGGGCCCATATTAGGGCCCATTTGGGCAATCTAAGCACTCTGATTGGTTGATGCCTAGGGTTTGGAAATGGGCCCTAGAAATGGGCCCTAATATAAAGTGCCCATAAGTAATACACTACATGATAGATGAGGATGGCTGCCAATTCCATTAGATATTAGAATCCATGATTTTAAAAAATCGTTGAGAGCAACATACATTTGCAAAGACTACGAAGTAACATTATAAGGTAGAAGATTTGAAAACGATGGATAACTACTATTGGTGCATTGGACTAGGGGTACAATGATTATTGTAAGGACCAAAATGGCTAATTGTAAAAAGTGGTGGCCTGAAAAGGATGTCGTGATAGGTGCCATGCAATTAGTGGTTGGATACGTGTTGCTTCACATCACTTGCAATCACTTTTGGGTGCCATTGAATTGACTATGTTGTGTGCATTCATATGCGTAGTAGGATATTTTGATGCTCAAATTAGGGAGACTCTAGTGCACAAATAAGGGGTTTGACTTATTTGCCTCTTTGGGAAAATATAACCAATTATGTACATGGGATAAAGTCACAAAACGACTTGCATTCCTCAGCATGTCCTCTATTCCATCTCTGAAAAATATCGTACAAATTTCAAGCCACTCTTTATGGCTGAATCAACTTATTTTCATCATTTTCCATGCATATACCTTACATTCTCATTGTGTATGCATTGTAATTTAGGTTTGGGTTGGGGATCGGAATTGGGTGGAGTTTGAATGGAGTTCATGAAATTTGTGGGATAAAGTTAAATTCACTGGCAAATGTGAATGTGTTTTCAATAACATAATGAAATTATGTACGTGGATTTCTATCAACAACGCCTATGACAAAGATGACATAAATTAATCTTAGATGTGGATTGCATCTCTTGTTGTGACACATTTAGTTGGATGTTTTATTCTTTTAGATAATTTCCCCCAAAAAATATTTCCCTCCAATATGCATGTCTCAATTGTGCAAAAAAAATACTCTCATATGCATTAATAAATTTGGACAAGTCTTTTGTCCATATTTTCTTGAATCCCAGTTATGTCCACCAACAATATGTGGCTTCAAGGCTCAATGTTAACTCAAGGGCAATGCTCCAAAGAGCGATTTTCCTTCTTGTTTGTTTACAAAAAGAGGAATTCTCACAGGTAGAAGACTATGCCAGAAAGAACCGTAGACAAAATCAACTACGGTACTTTTGGCCAACCCGACCTGAAGTCGCTAAACGGTATATTACATGCCCCCAAATTCCTAAACTTTGAGTTGCTAAACAAAAAACAAAAAAAACAAATTTGTAGTCGTTTAGTGACTGTAGATCAAGCCGGTTAGAGGAAATGCAACCGATTTTGGCTTCGGGTCCTTTTGGCATAGTTTTCTACTTGTGCTTGGATGTCAATATCAAGTTGAGCATCTACTTGGAGACTCATGGAACTTTGTCTATAATTACTATAAATTCAAAAAAAGCAAAAAAGCAAACAAAAGCAAACAAAACAAACTCACTGGGATCACGTAAGACAAATGATTGTAAGATACATACTCCCATGTTCTCCCAATATTGACAAAGTTTATGTCATGGTTGTTTGGACAATTGCATCCATGATGTAGGTTGACACGTGCTCTTCGTTTGTCACACCTTTATGATTGATGACAACCTTGTCCGGTGGGCATCAGGTCATTGACATTACGAACGGACACTTTATTCACGCCGACCCCTTGCCAAAAAGGGACTGGAGTTTCTATTCTATTTTTTTTGATGACAACATGAACCTAGCCATCTAAAGGAGGTGTCAATAGCATCCATTTTCACTATGGCAAGATGTTCTCAAATATGCTTCCCATATAGAGTGCTTGAACATGATGATTTTTGCTATCATTTGAAACTTGACTTAAACACATGCGTCCCTCATGGCGAAGATCTCTTCCCGTTTCAATTTCTTTAATTTTTCATAAACAGCCTTTGACCACCTCCACAAAATGCATAAAATGTCTAATTTAAGTCATTTAAGTTTGTAGTAATGTGTAATTGGACTATGAATATTCATATTATACATAATATTGTAATATATACTAATGTAATATGATACATAAAAATTATATATATATATATATATCTACTATATCTACTATATCTACTATATCCAACTATATTATAATTGAGTCTATCTAATCCCGTCATCCAAACATAGGAATGGTTACCTTTTCACAAGCTGCCTGTGTATAGGAAGTCCAACTTTGCAACCATAGGATCTTCTCGGAGTTTAGGGAATGACGTGTTGTTTTGATATCCATTGCCATGCATTTGTGGCAATGAAGGAAGACACACCCAATCAATATCACTCTCTTTTTGAAGCCACTTTGTGCTCCCATTTGGGCATCCCCCGGGACCCTCTTTGTGGCTTTAAGCATGTGATATTATCATGGTTGTGGTAAGTTTGTAAGCATGACGAAGTTGTACACGTACCACTTGAAGATTTTTAAGGTAAGTAAGGGAGATGAGTCTTAAGTGGTTTGTCAATTTTTTGTGTTAGCCCACTTCTCCTAGGATATGAAATACGCAATTAGTATAAGATGGCTAGCAACTCCAAATTGAGGTTGTAGTCACTTTCCTCATCGTTTTCAAAGCTCACATGAGTATCTTAATTGATATGAAAGTGAAGATTCTTGTGCTCATAAATGGTTATACATGTCCCTCCCTCCCAATTAGGTTGACTATGAAGCCTATAATGGTTATCATATTACGAGCATGTAGTCCAATCTCTTTTGAACGCGTGTCTTTTTGGTGTCTGCTCTTGGAGTCACCCTTAACCTTATACCACTCAAATTAGGTATCTCATTAAGGCATGTAATCAATTAGGCACATCTAACTTAAGGTTTGTGGGTGTTGTTCAGTTATTTTTCTTAAGCGAACTCTTACATTTGATTGGTGTGTGATTCGATAAAGATTAAAGATCAAATGTTGTAAAGACATATGTTTGACCATATCTTCAAACCTCATCAACTACTCCATACTCAATAGTGAACATAATTAGGAGAACTTATGTAGTTGATTAAGAAATCAATAAACATGCATTTCCGATAGCTATAACTTTATCATGGGATTGGCTAATGCTTCATCATAGATCTGCTAATGCAACACAAGGTTTTATTTTAAACCTAATTGGTAGAAGTTGGAGTATAAACCCAAAAAATGATAAAATGATAAATAACGAATAACACCCACATACCTTATGTGGCATGCCTCTTGTGGGCACTTACAATTTTGGTTGTTCATTGAATTGGGAATCGTCTCATAATATTGGCAATTGCCCATCACTCATATTGACATTTAAAGTCTCGTGATGTTCGTAGTTGAGATGTCGAATCTTTAAGTTCTCAAAAGTGAAGGTTATCTTTGTATTTAAATATACACAAATGCCATCTCCATTAAGGGTCGGTTTACAACATGGACCATGAAGTCGGACCATGGAAGATGGCCTTTTTTCATGGTTGTCTAACTTCCATAGTATGATTTCTTAAAAAATCAATATACGAAGCCTATGGGCCCTACACTAGGTGTAAACTGAATGTGGACCAAGAAGAATGACCATGCACCAGAAAGTGAACGTACTAATTTTTTTGATATATGCCCAAAAAGGACATTTTTGAAAAAAAAATCAAGATTGACCATTCTCTTATCATCTCTTAGGCTTCACTTGTCTTCACTTCTTGTTAGGAGTGTCAAAGATGTGGCTTGCAAATCTTCTCACAACAATTTTTACAAAAATGAGCGAGCGATTTGATTCGTACATGTTCAATGTAATTTACGTGTGACATGTACAGGTCTTGTGTTGTACATTGAGCATTATTTGCAACCCGCTTCATCATGTGTACTTGTATTCTTGAGTTCTAGATGTCCCACATTGTTGAGTGAAACATGTGGGAGCCGGTTTAAGGGGTAGAGCATGGAAGAAATGGTTTGTCTCATGGGCTATGATATGATCAAGGCACATAGAGGGCGAACTTGCTTCTCAAGATTCATTACGACACATAGATGTTGAAAAGTGTGCCTTACCTAGTGGGAAGAGCTGTATGTAAAGCCCCCCCAACAAATTCATTAAAGTTTTATTGTAAGAGCATTTCTCTGCCATGGGCCCCGGCCTTTTTCTACCATACCACATCTTTTGCCTCTCTTACCGCAAAACCCATTCGACCATGTCATTGAATTATGTAGGCCTTAAAATATGTCTTTTGGGGACCTTAACCTCCATGGTCACTCTGATAACTTTTTCTTGGTGTAAACCGAAGTGGTCCTGGGACAAGTTCAACAACCAATCGATGCTCTTACATGGCCCTAGGACGACATCATGGTCCATGGTGTAAATAACTCCTTAGTTGACTCACCACAAGCATATGATTCTTAGGCAACTTGTCTTGCATCATTAGTGGCAAATTTGCAAGAAAGCACAACAACCCTAAACCCTAAACCCCAAACTTAAGATGGTTTACATGTTTTGAACACATAGTCCCACCGTAGCATCACATGTGCCTTCTTGGTGGCCATTCAAAGAGACAAGCCTCGCCATAGAATGCTCAAATATAGTTGTTCGTTCAACATAAATGATCACCTAATGTCCACATACCTTATCTTACACTATTGCGGACAATGGTTAATATGCAGCTTATGGTACACTACATTCATTGTCCTCATTAGTGTGTGTTATTATTCAAAGTTACGCATGTGCTAGAACCTTCCTAATGACAATGTAGTATTTGACCAAGCAAAGTCATTTATGTTATATGATGTCCGAACAACCTATTGAGCTTTTGTTCATAAATTTTGAACTCATGAGTAAAGCGTTATTGCATTCCATAACTCCAAATACTAACATGAACTAATTGGGATAATTGATGTGGTATTCTTAAAATTCTATCTTTTGGATGATACACTAAATATAATATTCAATGTCGCTTACTATTTGGAATTGCGCAACGCTATAAATATTACTCTACATCTTCTTCTTTTTACCAACAAAGGTCAAATTGATTGTTTGGACATTATAGGACGTTAACATCTTCACTTGGTAAAAAACTACATCAATAGGAAAAAAAATATAAGAATGTGTAACTCAAAACAGTAAGTGACTTAAATAACATATTTAGTGTAGTTTGCGCCTTAGGGCAAGCCAGTGGTCTTGGATCCGCATCTGCATCTGCACTTTTTCATCCGCGATGCAAATGCAGATCCAGGAATGTGGCCCAGTTTCCTTGTTAACTGTAAGGGCGGATGAAAACTAAAGCAGGAACTGACGCCCTCCATGCATAACGTCGACTTATGCAGAGAGTCTGCTATTTGAATAAGACGCGATACTTGTCAGATAAGACAAGCCAGCTGCCGACTTCGTAGTGCCTGCCCTTCCCTTGCATTGAAGCAACTTTTGCTTGTATGCAGGCATGGTTGGCCGACTTACCTGCATCCCGGATGGAACCCACTTTCCGTTCCCGGATGCAGATGCAGGTGCAGGAAGTCACTGGGCTTGCTCTTAGTCTTGGAATGTTGTAGCTAGGTGTGCTTAGAGCTTACCTTGGTGCAAAAGTTGCACGGACACGTTGTCACTCAACCAATAGAATGCTTCTGTATAAAGCTCATAAATGTGTAAAGCTCCATATAAAGTGCATCACTATCAATTGCAAACCAACAACTCGATGTGGACATTCTATGGCACTCCGTGTTCACTTTAAACCCTTCAAAGTGCACACAATAGTGTACTTGAACTACAAACTTTTAATTTTATACAATTGTTTCAAAAGCGACCCCTTTGAAACAAAACTCGTTCTTCGCGTGCACTTTTAAAATTGTCTGAATGCCTTGGTGTTATTGATGACATAAGGTCAAATACATAGCATTGATGTCATTGGGTGCAAATGCACACATTTTATTTGCATCATCAAGTATGAGAATATTTTCATTTTATTCTCAACATCAAAATCCTATAAAATAAGGTCTTAAACTCATAAATATATATCATATGCCTTGTACGAGGCTTGTACAAATGGTGTATTTGGTCGTATATTGAGACCTTACGTCTTTTAAGGGTTGATATTAGTTGGATGGTGTAGTTCTTATCGTACACCATGCCCTGTTCACCTCTCCACCAAAAATATCAGCTCTACCACCTAAAGGTCGCACTAAAGTGGTAACTATGAGTGAGCTTCTTATAGCAGGGTTTTCACCGATCGACACTAGGGTTTATTGTATTTCAACTCTACATTACTTAGCATATTAGTTCTCCGCAATCATCCCATGTTGATAAAAGAAGATTGCAAATCTACCACTGCATTAGATTTGGAATTTGTCTAGTAACATTAGACAAGTTTCTAGTGATGTAGGTCAATTGTCCAAGACTCTAATGCTTGTAGAGCTAGAACCAAGTTTGACAAGTGTAGTTGTATTCATCACTCCTCCATGCATGATGGAGTTTAATGCCAAGCTATGTTTCAATGTAAGAAACAATGGACAACACCTGAACCCCTAAATGCTCGAGCAATCACATTCCATTTTTAGGCATGTCCAACACCAGTGCAAAACAAAGTATGTTTTCTTGAAATCCAACTTGTATGGATGTGAACTGGATTGCCACATACTCGTGCTGTGAAAATCTTAAGTCAATCGGACCACATTTTTTAGGTCAGTTTGACATATGAACATGGCCTTCATCCCTGGGGCAACTAGAGAAAACTTTGATATTTCTCATTTCATGACCATTTTAGTCAAGCCACACGTTTTAGAAAGTTGGAAACTTTCCCATAAAATTTTATGTGGATGACAAATGAGCTACTCATAGAAATTTGGATTTTTTTGAGAGGATTTAGATAAAGTCCGTCAACCTCAAAGTTGGAGGGTCACATGAAGTCATTTTGGGGAAATTTCCCTTTCTCATGGAGCAAGCAACATGTGCACTATTTTCTTTGAAATCCATCCAATCAAGTTGTGCAAAACCGTCACCTTGTCCCAAGGGAAAAAAAATCCACCCGAATTGGGCATCATCCGCGAAAGACATTGGCTCCTAAATTTGCCTCCTACATGTGGGCAATTCATGAGACCACCTCCCAACACAAGGAAATGCCAACCTAATAAAAAAGTCCCAAATGCTTGGAGTATGAGATTTTTATATGTTATTTTGGCCCACCCTACACCAATAGATACCTTCCATCCACGTAAGTTGCCACCTAGTGGCTCGCAAACCCCATGAAAATATTAGGTGGCGACCCATTTCGGATTGTATGAGCGCCAAAGGGTTAAGAATAGACTTTGCAAACTCTATGTGTGCATTGTTTAGACTCCAATGTAAATAAAAATAATAATGTTGAATTGAATATGTGCATATGGAGCATGGACACCAATCAATCTACTTCAATATCACTGCAAGCTCTTCTTGGTTGTGCAAGGTTCTTCATTGTCAATGCTCGAGCTACTAAGGTAGTTGTCCACAATTAATGAGAACCATTAGAAGTGTTTCCACTCAGGATGCACTGATTTTCCCCGGTTGGTTGTATTTTGGATACGTTCTAGCAATTGAATTTTCAATTAACGACCCAAAAAAAAAAACATTAGAAGTGTGTGGAGTTCCTCACTACAAAAGTAGGGTACAAATACAAATTTCTTACATATGCTCATGTTAGATTTGTAATTTGTTTGTAATGGCGTGCATAACATTATTCAACCCGTACAGTTGAGTGATGTTTCTATATTTAGCATCAAACATGGCCCTCCACTCTTTTACCTTCATGGTAAGAAACTTACCATGATAGGAAGAAGTTGACATTGATATGAACACCCGTATGAATATTGTGAATAATGCCAATATTTTCAATGAATAGTGATGCTATGATTAGTTTTTTCAATGAATAGTGATGCTATGATTAGTTTTTTCAATGAATAGTGTCGGGGACAAACAATGCTTCATGAGAATAGTGTTGAGAATATAACTAAACTCAAATTTCCAAGTGTCAGCCTAAATGTATGAACGATAACCAAATATTACTACTTTGTTTGGGGCCTTATAAAATATAGTGACTTTTTCCATGATCCAATGAAATTACAACTATGGTTGCGTAATGTTCAATATGGTGTTGACAAAAGAATCTCCAATACACATATGAGCTTGTGGCTATGATCAAAGTGAAGGGGTCTCTCTCTCTCTCTCTCTCTCTCTCTCTCTCTCTCTCTCTCTCTCCCGCTCTGCTCTTGACATTGCCATAAAGATGTACTTAAATGTAACAATTTTGAAAATTTTGATTAAAGCTTTATACTAAGACTGGGACACTTAGTATAATCTACATCACAGTTAAAACAATAAAATAAACCTAACCATGAGTTAACTTACCATGGTAAAGGAGAGTTACCATGCTCCACGTTTAGGGTTTCAAGTGACCTAAAGCGGCCACTATACCTTACTAAACCAATACTTAAACCCCAAGCCCCTCCATGTGAAATCTCTTTTACATGCTTGAAGGAGTAAACTCTTGGCTTAGAAGGTGGATACAAGAATAGTGTGGAGGTGCATGGTGTTTGGTGTTCTAAAGATTGTTACTATCCAAGAAGTTACACATGATGGCAAAAGAGCAGGTTTGTATACTCATGGTTTTGTAATGAGTATTGGTAGTTACAAACATTCAATGGACTTTACAGGTGAGGTAAATGTGTGACATGGATTGCAACTGAGCTTAGTTGAAGACACCTGACACACGCCTTTCTAACACACAATTGTATGTTTGGGTTGGCACGGGTGCAGGTGAGGCTAGCTCTTCACATTTTCAACACCAACAATAGTACATTATTCATGTTTGGAGATTCTTTCACTTTATGTCTTATATTTGTGAAAGTTACTATTTTACTTTGAACTAGTATGTTGGTATGTACACAAACTATGGAAAGTAGGTGAGATATTGAGAATACATACAAATGAGGTATGTAAGTTTACACATTACATCCTTAACTTATTTACTTGATTGAAACAATAGTTGTTATGCACAAAATAGTGACATACTAGGCTGTGTTTTGAGCTTAACTGCCATATGTACTGTGTTTTTGTGAACATGACACACACCACTACATTCTAGTACTTTATGTTATCAAACTTTGACTTGAAAGCAAAGAAACTTGATAACATATATGACCACTCTAATGAGTACATACTCCTTGTTGAAAGTTTAAACTAGTATATATGATGTAGAACATATCACTACATTCATGGCTACAATGACAAATATTGTGTTTTGGTAAGTAATAGACTTGTGATGAGAAAATCCCACCCACCCACCCTTGACTTATTTTGATGAAGAATAATATGGACAAGGCCTCTGAAAAGAGGAAGATCAAGCTTTGAAAAAAGACTACTCTCTCTAGCTCTTGTTTAATGCCTTACCATATAATGTTCTGAAACTCAGAAACTACCTTTATGATCAAGCACGTGGCAATGGTCTTTATTGATAGCATAAATGACCAATAAGCCAAAAAATACTAAGACCCAAGCACATGGCAAGAATTTGTACTTACCATGAAGCAAACACTACGGAGGATTGGATAAAAAAGATAATATGAGCTTAGTGATAGACAGGACCCACGCCTCAAACCTAAAGCCAAAATTAGGGTTGAGAGAATTTACCATAGGTAAGGACTCCAATATAAACCTTAACCCTAAAACGGAGCCTCTTTTCTACTATTCACGGTAGTGGAAGGTGCGGCCAACTTAGTGTGAATTAGGGTATTAGTTAAGTGCTAAGAGTGAAGGATTAGGAGTCACCACCATCACTACAACAAAACCATGGCTTAATGTCTCGGCACAATTGACTATCCGTGTTTATTTAACTGAGGTAGCCCGACCTCATAGTCAGGGTGGTTTTTGTGACTGACCATAGTCCCAAACCACCCTTGGTTTTTTTGACTCAGCAATTCAATCGCACTTATTGACTAAACATAGTCCACAAAATCAGAGGAGGCATACATTATTGGGAGCAAGCAAACTATGCATTGAATATGTTTTTTTGACTCAAGACCCAATCACACATTTAGACTAACTACAGTCTTAAAAACTTAAGCCGGTATGACATTCATTCTTCATCTGAAGATGAAATTCCAAGGTAATCTGAATTGTCCTTTGAGTCAAATGGAAACTCATGAATATCTTGCCCCTCATCATTATCATCTGCACTATCATCATGCTCCACATCACCTGCATCTAATGTGGGATCTGCCAAGCCTGAATAATTGCTATCATTCCCTAAGGTCAGACAAGGCACCTCTACCATTTTATCCTTGGCACATTCTACTCTTCGACTGCGAGGCTCGTTCTTCATAACCACTTTCCATCCAGGTTCACTGCCGGGATCATTTGAGAAAAAAACCTGCTCAACGTGGATAGGAAATGCAAAAGAATCTTCAGAGATGGGTAACATATGATTGAAGTTCACCAAAGTGAACCCATACTCATCACGTTTCATAGTAGCCCCTGCTCCTCTATGATTGGCTCTCACCCAATTGCACAACAACACTATCACACACATGGTACCATAGTTTAATTCCAAGATATCCTCCACGTAGCCTACATATTCAATCTCTGCTTCAATGGGATTCCTGTCATTTACACTTGAGCAACACGTTGTCCCAAATACAACTGCAACTCCAGAATCCATGGTAACCAAATTGGTCTCAGCACTCTTCACACGAATGTGATTTCCATATGCATACATAGACCGGTATGCAGTAGCTTTCATGGTAGGAGGTATGCTCAATTGAATGACCTCCTCTTCTATGTTCTCTCCATCGTTGATTGCTTTGGAAATGGCTGGTAATATCCAATTTTCATAAGGCGGCAATGGCCTCAACTCATCTGGATATTGCAACCTTGCTCCCCTCCTCCTATGACTATTATGATAGTGCAATCGAGCTATGCCTTGAGCTTCCACAGCGTCTTCGTACCTCCTGCCATCAAAAAGTTAGGTATAAAAGTCAACATACGATCTTCAATACAACATGGGCCACCTATGCCAAAATGAAAACACAAAATGAAATCTTACTTTTTCCAAGGTTGTAATGCGGCTGCGTTTTTCAAGACAAACGAGTGTGCCCAATCCCTCAAGATAGCAGGCATAAGCCTGTCATGCCCCTCTCCTTCAGGCATTTCATCATACATCTTGGGATCTTCACGGTCATCCCATACTCGCGTCCTTGTGCTCTTGGAGTCTTTCATATACTCTGTACAAAATCCCAGCGATTCTTCAAAGGAATACCCCTCCGCCATGCTTCCTTCCGGCCTTGCCTTGTTACGTACAAAATTCTTCAATGTCTTCATGTACCTTTCTATAGGGTACATCCATCTGGTGTGCACATGACCACAAAGATCCAACTCCTCCACTAGGTGATACATCAAATGTGTCATTACATTGAACAAAGAAGGCGGAAACTCTTTCTCAAGGATACACAATGTCATTGCAGCCTCTTCTCTTAGTTCTTTCATACTGCTTGGATCCAAGGTTTTGGCACAAATCCGTTGAAATACACGACTCAGGCGAATGATTGCAAGCCTTGGTCCCTTCGGCAGTATAGTGCGAACACATAAAGGTAGGACCTGTTGCATAAGAATGTGATAATCATGGGCTTTTAAGCCCTTCAATTTGCTAGTCTCAGGGTGTATTCTTTTTTTTCAAAGAACTTGTGTATGAAGTGGGGGCCTTCAACTCCTGTATTATACCCACAAATGTTTGTCGTTCATCCGCTGTCATCACATAAGGTGCAGGTGGTAGCTCTAGTTCTCCATTCCCCATAGGAATGGGCCACAAATTTGAGCGTATGTTCATAGCAACCATGTCTCTCCTTACAGCCACTGTATCTTCTTCACCAAAAAGAATGTTCATTAAGTGCTCAACGAGATTTTTCTCGCAGTGCATCACGTCCAAAGTGTGACGAATAAGAAGATCCTGTAAAAACCATAATAAATTATCAATTATGTTACATACTTAGATTGGATACAAGCCTTCTTCATACTGCTATATTGGATTATGTTGGATCAATCATTTAAAATGTTGGAATATATCTACACCATAATTAGTCTAAAAGCAAATCAATGCTATAGACTACACTAAACATTTGACTAGAATGCGTCTTAAAATAATTTACAAGCTCATAATTGGTTTATTTGACAATCTTTAAGACTAGAGTATTTGTTGTACATAAAGAGCAGAGTTTGAGATAAACAAACCTTCCAGTAAGGGAGTTTCCATAGAGCACACATTCTTTTCATTCCATGCTTGTGTACAGGGTCATTTATGGCTCCAGGTTTCCCCCCTTTAGCAATCCATTCTGTACCATTTTTTATAATCTCGTATGTCAAGAGTGCTCGTGGTTTTGTCCTCTTTTCTATCTTGCCATTGAACCAACTTTTCTTTTTTCGGTAAGGATGTGGGCGAGCGAGTAGGCGTCTATGACTGGTATACATCATTTTCCACATAGGTTTCGAGTACCTTGCAATTGTATTTGGCCCGCAATTTGGACAAGCCTTGTAACCCTTGGTTACACACCCTGAAACAAGACCTAGGGCTGGGAAATCATGTATGGTCCACATTAAAACAGCTCGCAACAAGAAGCGATGGTTACCATTAATTGCAGCAACATCATATGCCCACACTCCTTGCCATAGCTGGAGAAGTTCTTCAAGGATAGGTGCTAAATAAACATCAAAGTTATGATCCTTCACCGCTTCTTTCCCAGGAATGATGAGAGCCAACATGACAAAAAATCTTTTTGTCACAAGCCATGGAGGTAGATTATAGTTTAAAAGGATCACTGGCCATGTAGAATGTTTCAAGTTGAAATCTCCAAATGGGTTCATCCCATCTGTAGCAAGTCCCAATCGGATGTTACGGGTCTCAATAGCAAAATCAGGCCACATATTGTCAATATGCTTCCAAGCTTTGGAATTTGATACCGATCGCACCAAATACTCATTTTCTGCACCTATTTCAGAAGATCCTTTATCATTTGGTCGATTATGTGCATGATGTTGCATAAGCCCAGCTATGGATTTGCAACGGTACATTCGTTTAAGTCTTGGGATCAAAGGGAAGTGGCGAAGTATTTTTCGCGGGACTGTGGACGACCCTTCCACATATCGGCTGCAATCGCACTTTGAGCATTTGTCAAGATCCTTGTGCTCCCCTCGATACAATATGCATCCATTTTCGCAAGCGTGTATAGAGTCATAGGTCAATCCAAGGTTTTTTAGAAATTTTTTGGCTTCATATCTTGATTTCGGCAACAAATTGCCCGGCTCCAATATATCCTCATAAAGGAGAGTTAATAACTCATCTACATGGCCATTTGTAGTACCATGCATTGTGCATGTATTAAGAATAAGCAACACAGCCTGTAAGAGCTTTACTTTACTCCCTGGATACAAAGGAGTGTTAGCCCACTTCAGTAATTCATCCAAATTGGGGTCCACCACAGGCGATTATGAGTCCAATGTATGCCCATCCTCATCATTTTCCACCTCTTAAGGGATGTCATCTTGGCGTGAGCTATTCCCATGGACTTCGTCATAGCGGATAAATGCTTCATTGCACATGCAATGCAACTCAGTTTCAGGATCTATGCTTCCATTGAATGAACCTGTACAAGGTGCTTGAATTCGATCGCCATGACGACCCAATGTATGGGGATCACGATTTGACAGTGAATAAGGATCACAACCCAATGGCGCCAACTCGGGATCCGGTCCCTACCAAATTTTGAAATGAAGTAACCCTAGCCCACTTAGAAACAATAAGTTCTCAAGTTAACCAAGAGACAATGCACATATCTTACAAAGTATATTTGTGATATATATCAAAGTATATATTTTACAAAGTATGCAAAATACAGATTTTATGAACTTCTGTTCCAGTGCACTGCCAATAATGGAACGAGTGGCCACAAAAGATACAGTGGACCACACAAAAGAAGTCACCACCAAAGAGAATCACACGAGTGAAGCTCAGTAAATTCTCAATCTTAAAAAGGAGGGAATTGAATGAAGCCAACTGTGAAACCCTCAGCAAGCATTGTCTTTTAAGTTCTCAAGTTAACCAAGACAAAAATAAAATGTTTTGAAATTTATAGTCATATAAATCCATTTGGGACCCAATCCACATAAACCCATTAAAATCAAGTCATATAAACCCATTAAAGTCAAGTCATATAAACCCATTTGGGACCCAATCCTACCTCTTGGTCCATTGCTAACCTCAAAGTTTCAAAAATTTACTTTATAGTGTGCAAATAGTTCTTATCCTGTTTTGATAGGCCTAATTGACCTAGTCATTATATATCCCCATTCTTGCTTGTTCCATGGTCTAGGTTCCACATCATGATATTCCTAAATGACATTCTCAATCTCCTAACGCCTATCAGTAGAGCTATTGATATAGCATGCAACATTCCCTTTTTCCACATCCCCATCAATGTAAAATGTTTTTTCTGCATTCAATGCATAGGGTTTCACTCTTGGAAAATAATCTCGCATCTTGTTGTATTGGTTGGTTGTGTAGTAAGGCCCCGTAAATGGAAACAATTCTTCTTCTGCTTCCAAATTTTGAAGTGTAAATAGACCCCAATCCATGTACGGAAATGTGGATATTCTAATTTCCCATTGACGGTTCCACCATGTGAAAGGGGTCATCCGTGGGATTGGTAGAGTAGGCCATTGGCCATAGTTTTTCCCCACTTCAAAATTGACCAATTGGGTTATGGCCTTAGGTACAAATGAAGCTGACATTTCTTGCTTGGGAAAGCCTTCCCTAAGGAAAGCCTTTAATACCAAGCTCATTGATTTTTTCACTTGTGGGCGATGTTTATCCTACACCATAAATAAATGGAAAACATCAAGTATATATACAATATAAGTATACAATATGTTGCAAAAAATGAAATTGATTCAACTATCAACATATTATGAATAAATAAAAGAACTCACCAGAATTGATTGTGTGAAGAATTCGTCACGCTTGAACTTTCGGAAATGTGCTCGTATCGTCGTTCGGTTGAGCACTTGAGAACCATGACATTTGTTGCATGGACAACGATATTCATGCAACTTAAGACGATTTGCTTGTAGTTCTTCTTTGGCACAAAGGGTAGCCTCCATGGTTTCGGGATCAAGTTCCCCTTCCACTATGTTAGGGGTAACATTTATTAGATAATACCATAATAATTATATTGATACATTATAATAATATACATATTTGTATGCCACAAAATTAATTAAACCACAATTTGCCATGTAGGACTTATTGACTAAGGTTAGTCAATAAGTCACAGAGCTTACGAGCATATTAGGACTTATTGACTAAGGTTAGTCAATAAGTCACAGAGGTACTTATAAATATTGTTTAATTGACTGGATGTCACATATTGTGAGTCAAAAGGTACCTTATTAACTTCATAGGGTATTTAAAATTTGAAATTCAAAAAGTGACCTAAAGACGCCCTTCACTTGCACGATTTTCAGGGTTCGTAGTTGTTCGTAGTTCATCCAACCTCAGGTTGTGCGTTAGATCGTTGGCTATGGCAGAAGGTGAGGAGGTTGAGGCTTACGAGCATCTGAGAAGGCAAAAGATTGCAAAGAACAATGCCTTTCTTGCATCATTGAATCTTCCCAGGTTGGAGAAGTTGCGTGTCTCTCTAGTGCTTACTTCCAAGTTTTTGTACTTACTTGTAGGAGAGGGTTAGGATGAGTGTTGCGCCGATGGCCGAGGAGCGCCTTTGTTTTGCCTTTGTTGATTGTTTTGTCTTGTTGATTTCTGCTTTGTCTTGTTGACTTCCTCAAACCCTTGCCTGAAACCCTTGCCTCAACCCCTTTACTCAATCCCTTGCCTCAAACCCTTGCCACTTGTTTCAGAACCCTTGCCTACATGCACGGATTTCTCCTCCAAGGTTCGGTAGTCGTTAGGAACTTAGAGAGTACTAGAAACATGCAGGCGGAAGCATAGAACATCATGTGGATGAGGAAGAACGATCCTTATAGACAAGCCCCTGTTCTTCAATGTGGCGTTGGAGATTTGGACGGCGAAGGACAAACTGTTTGCTTATAGGGTGGAGAAGAAAACGAAGCAAAGCTTGTCTTAAGAGATCTACCAGCTGATAGGGTTTCAAGTGTCTTATGTTTGCATTTCTTCCCTTTGTTTGTCTCAAACCCTTTCTTCCCTTTCCTCTCTTCCCTTTGTTTGCCTCAAACCCTTTCTTCCCTTTCTTCCCTTTCCTCTCTTCCCTTTGTTTGTTTCAGAATCCTTGTCTCAAACCCTTGCCACTTATGATTTATGCTTTGTCTTGTTTGTTGAAACCCTAGCCCACTTAGAAACTTACTTAGTGGTGAGACAAACTACTCATACCTGCACTCAAACCCTTGCCACTTATGATTTCTGCTTTGTCTTGTTTGTTGAAACCCTAGCCCACTTAGAAACTTACTTAGTGGTGAGACAAACTACTCTCATGGTATCTCACTCGACATAGATTATCTTCACTCATCACGAGCCCAGTGTGGATAAGAGTTCGATGCTGGTAAAAAAAGGTCGGGGATGCTGTTTTGAAAGCCGCAACCATGAATCCAAGTGCTCAGAATTTGCAAGTCACAGTCGTGATGAGGATGATTGTGTCGGAAGACTCTAGTTCCCAGGTCAGGTCAAACTTCTTAGAAACTCTCAATTGTCCACAATTGAGAAACCCACAATTGTCCACCCTCACTGTTCCCACCCATTGCATTCTTGGCCTCACTTGCAATACATCACTTGCAATTAAGTAGTTGCTGGCCTTTGTTTGGTGAATACTTTCCTTTCCCGCCTCCATAGAACTCCTTTCCCGCCTTTTTTTTACAATCTTGGTTCTTAGTTAAACCTAAACCCTAATTGCCCAATGAGTTAGTAGTTAGTATGTAACTACTTACTTTGCTCCACTCTGATGTTCATGAGGTAATGAGTGAATTTGTTGCCCAATGAGAACATTCAAGTTTTTTTTAATTAATGAGCCGTCTGGTAATTAATGAGGCATTGCCCTTGCTGATGCCTTATGATGTACCTTATGATTATTATTATGTTTGAGAAGATGCAACCCAACTCTGATTCACATTGCTAAAGACTTTAGAGCTTCCTAAAGTTATTTTGATGTTCATATTTGTCTTTTTGATTCACAATGGGGCATTCAATGGATACTAGCGATCTTATCAGAAGATTGGCTAACATATCAGATATTGACCAACAGAGTGTTTTCTTGGCATTGAGCAGGTTTCCTTCTATTCATCAACCAATCCTTGAGAAAGCCACCTCAGACCTTGTGAATACCTTTGAACTACAACAAACCTTACCTCGATCAGAGGGTGCTATTGAAGGAATATGCACGCCTAGACGGAGTAGGCGCTTGAAGGGAGAAAGAAATAAGACCGCGTGTTGATAGAATCTTCAGAAGACGACAAGAGCAAAGACAAAGATTTTGAGAGTTCTAGTAGCTCTACAGAGGATACATCTCCACCTCCATCTCCTCCTCCTAAGAAAAAGGTACATTCTAACCTGCCTTACTCATTTGCGCTAAGTATGGATGTATGAATGCACTAAGTATGAATGTCAGAATGCACTAAGTATGGGTTAGTATTGAGTTTCTTTAGGTTTCTCAAGAGTCAAGAGTCAAGAGTTAAGTTTAGAAGAAGAGGGTAAGGAAACAGTATTGTTGCCTGCAAGTCTTATGTTTAACTTTGCAATTTGCTTAATTTGGTCATATACTAGGTCCTTAATTTGCTTAATTTGGTCATATAACCTGTTCATATACTAGGTCCTTGTGATGTGTTTTATGTGTTTTATGTTCTTTATGTCTCTTTGAGATTCCAGTGAATATGCAAATCTCTGGATTGACTTGTATTTGGGACGGTGTAGTTGGGAGACTCATCTGGTGGTGTCTTGCCTTCTACTTTTCACTGTGTTCATATCTGTTGGCAAGGATTATATTGGTACGTGATGAAACTTCGTAAATTGTCATCATGGAAGATTCTCTCATAGAACATCTTCTATTTTCTTTCGTGGAAATAATGGGTTTGTTGCTCTTAGGTGGTTTCACCTAGTGTGTCTGTATAGACCGATTCTGTGCAGAGTAAGTTCTCCATGTCTGGAGAACAATTCTTCATTAGTACCCTTCAGGCTACAGAGTCCCAATCCTCTTCAACTTTCGTCCTCCAGGAGTGCTCTATCGTGGCTTATTCTGTATCAAACCTGTATTTGGTTAAAGTGGGGGCTCTCATTATCATCTGTTTTAATCACCTTCGTCAGACTTATATGAATACACGGGTGTGTTCAATTACAGCTCCTTGCACCATGAACTTGAGATGGATCCTTCGCCAGTTTATTCATAGGTCATGACTTAGAAACGAAATACCACACAATATTTTTGTTGTTTGAATACTCTCAGTTTTCATGTTGTTCCTAGTATTTCCATTTATTCTCCGCCAAGTAACATGCAGTACAAGAATTAGGTGTGTAAACTCATCCCAATTCTTCTCATATTCAATTGTCATGTTCAATGATCATCTTTTCAATGTGATTCAGATTCTGAAAGGTTTATCACAATGACATTAGGTTTATACAAATCTATATACTAATGTTCAGTCCATGTTTTTATTGTGTGTTTTAGGAGGAGCTTCTGCACGTTTGGAAGAAGAGGAGCAAAGTGAAGAATCCTAGAGGAAAAATGGCACCTAACAAAAGAAAATCACACGTGGATCCCCTACCTGGTGAAGATGAAGATCAATCGTGGTTGGGAGAATTCGAGCTCGATGAGGACGACAATGATGAATTTGGTGAGGCCCAACTTGCTCAACCCCTTCCACAGGTATGTGCCTTCAGCTGGTGTTTCTTATTTCACCTTGTTATTGTAATGCTCTTCTGACTTGAGTGGATACCTGAAAGTATGATCATCTGAAATTAAGCTTGTATGTATGAGTGTTCTTGGTGACTAATTGCTTATGTTTGAGTAGATGCAGCAAGTGCAGCCTCCCCCACAACTTATACCCGTCCATCAACTTCAGAATCTGCAAAATCCACAATTGTCCTATCTACTTCAAGCATTGGGACAACAACCTGCACCCCAACATATAGCATACCCTAGTGTTGGCCACGCTCAAGGCAATGTCCTAGGAGCCTTGTTGGCCGGGTTATTAAATCAGGTATGTTTCTATATTCTTTTGTAGCCAATTTATAAAGCAGAGGATGAGTGCTTCTCAATTTGAAATTGAGTTCTTATTGAGTTCTTATTGAGTCCTTATTGAGTGCTTGATTTTTGTAGGCACCAGCTCCAGCCATACCTGCACCAACCATACCAAACATTCAATTTGGCCATGACGAGGACTCTGATTTTAGAATTCGCATACCTGGGGAGTCATGAGCAGAACGAATTGTTAGGTTGAGAAATCGGAGGCGAAAAATTGCAGCAGATGCACGATCTGAAGCAATCCTACGGAAACAAGCAGGGCAAAAACCATATTGGGTGAAATGTGATGTTAAAGAATTCCCCACAGGTTCTAGGTTGTATTTGTGGGGATCGGCACTTCGGGGGTATTCCCATGCATTGGATTGCAGCATCGTTGACTTGAACAAACAACCTCAGACTGCAATTGAAGCCATCAGGCGTCGACTGGATGAGGCATGGGAGTATGTAGACTACAAGCTCCATGATCATGCATTTGAGAAGCATTTGAAGCAGATTTTGAAGAACAAGCGACATCTCCTAAAGAATCGCATTGAGGCTAATAAGGAGAGGCCGAAGACCTGCACTCCAAAGCATTGGGAGAACATGAAGCTTTTGATAAAAAATCCAGACAAAATAGCTGAGGCTGAGAGGTTGAAGACTGTACGGTTATGCAATCAGACATCATCAGCTCGTGGAGAAGAATCCATTCGAGAGCGTTTGGTATGTGAGAGGGATTATGTATTATAATTTGTTGAATAATTTGTTGAACATTTTTATTTGGACAATACTTCTAATTTTGTGACATTGTAGGAGGAGGAGCTTGGCAGGATACCAACAAATGACGAAGTGAATGATGAAATGAAGAGGTTGAGGGCAACCAAAAAACAGAAAACAACTGCCTCAGGGATCTCTACAATCTTGCAGGTTCAATTCTTTTCTCTTTTCTCTTGTTGTATTCTTTGTCAATTGCATCTTGTTGTGGGTGTAAGTTTGGAATCAATTCAACACGCCATGTAGACCTGGCCTATATCTTTAGTTATGAAATGTAATTGCTTTGCTAATTAGACTAAGTGCTGATTAATCGCATCTACTGACTAAGTGTTGTACAAAACTATTCAGTACCAGGTAAGTGGGAGAATTGGTCATTTCCAATTTTGATCAAGCTTCTGCTAGTAGTTAGTTTGTCAACTGGTCAAAAACTAGAGAGGGGGACATGTTTACACTAAGTTACCTTCTTTGCACTTGTAACAGTCAGACAATTTCAGTAGATGGGTAATGAGTAGATGGGTCTTAAATGGTTACTAAGACGTCAAGTGAGATTTGCAATTATGGGTCGGTCACCAGTATGATGCAGTAACTCGTCTAATATTTGTGGCATTTCAAGGGGAAATTTTTGTGAATTCATTCGCACACTGAAACGTTAGTTGTACAGTTTTCCAAGGTTGGTGATGGGAATTGCAGGCCGGGGAGGGAGGTTAGTATGTCAGGCTGGCGCATGCCAAACTTCTCTAATTTTTGCAAGTACTCTAGTACAGGATATACTTTTACAGCGGCGACTCCAAGGGGAAAGCAGACTGAATTCTGCTTGCGAAACTGTACATCTGAGATGATTTGTGTGCGATGAAACTTTGGTAGTTGAGTTTTTTTGGTTGTTATAGGAGGTGATGGGAATTGGGGCGGGGGAGGTTAGCTATGAAGTCTATATCGGTGTGGAAAAAGAGAGGGATTTGACTGCAGGGAGACAATCATGGTTGCATTGGTTGGTATCGATCGTTCTTCTCTGCCTTGATGCATGATCATCCAGTTTGCTTGCATCCTTCAATATGAAGGCATTGTAGATTGTTTGACATGTAGATGATGATGCTCTCCGTCGTCACCAACTGATCCTTTTTATACATACTTTTCTTGATTCTTGGAAGCTATAGAAACTACACAGTTTCTTTTATGCACTTAGTACTGCTAGTGGATGAACTCACTCACCGAATCATTCTCAGTTGTTCGTCTAAGACGTTTGATGACTTGCAGGAGGTAAATTCAGGGGTTGGTGGAGGTGAAGGAGCCTCAAATATGGTTTCGGGATATGCTCATGACCCTACAGCTCTAGCATTAGAAGGAAGGATCTCAAAAATGGAGAGTAAAATGGATGAGATGCACGCGATGTTTGCTGCCTTCATAAAGTCAGCAACCCCTAACCCACCTACTATTGTTGTCTCACCTATTAAGACTGTGGATGCGCGGGCCATTGAAGTCCAAGATAACCAACAAGTGGACCAAGAGGCAAGAGAGAAGGTGTGTGATGCTTATCCCTTATTTACTCCGAATAACAACACATGTTGCAGAATAGCTCACATGAGAAACTTTTTCCATTATGAGTCTCAAATATCAAGTTGTCAAAGTTGGAGGGCAGATAGATAGGTCTTGGGCAGACAGTCGTCAAAAACCTAAAGTTTTATGTAAAATTGTGCTCAACCATTGATTGTCACACAGTAATTAATCACCAAAGCACCTGCTATGGGTGGTGAGGTCTTGCAGGATGGGCTTGCATGCATAACTTATTTGATAGAATAATTCCCTCCCACAAATCAAGTTGCCATAATTAAGGAACAACGTTTAAAACATGTTGTTGTGTATCCAAAGTGCGCATGGATGGACTTACCCATGCCTAGAGTGTCTTGTTTCTGAATTGAACTTGTGAATTGTAGCGGTTGTGGATCTAAAGTACTGAGGGAATTTTGTATCCGAGTGTGTTGATGATGGTTCTGTTTTGTTGGGGGTTTGAATTACATGTTGGAGTGTCCTTTAATGATTTGATAGACAGAGAGGGGGTGCCTTGTTCTGAAGCTGTGGAATGTAAGATGTAGGCTTAGTTTCTTTTTGTCAAAATGAGTAGTGTTTGTGAATCTAAGAATCGCGAGTTGCCAAAATTGGTGCATTTCAATGAATTTTTCTATCGAAGTGTGCTGATGGTTCTGCTTCGTTGGGGGTGTGTTTCATTCAGACTTTATCCCGGCATCTGTTTACTTTGGTTGCAACTTTAAGCACATCTGAGTTAATATGTTAATATGAGGCAGAACTTCTTTAATATGACAATGATCTTCCCATAAATCAAGTTGTTAAAGTTGGAAGGACGGACAGTTGGGTACCGTAGTCTTATAGTTATGTTGTTGAGAAGGTGTTGTTATTCAATTAGGAGTAATTAATCTTTGCAAGTTCTGAAGTTCTCATTACTTGATCTAAGCATCTGGTTGGTTGCACATTTGGTTCAGGTCGTGGTTTGATATATTTTCTATTGTTGATTACTTGAGGTGGTTGAGCCAAAATTAATCTCAATATTGCTCTGCAGATTCCCACCTAGTCTATGTAATCATCTGAGTAGCACCATTGTATACACATCAATTTGCTACCCCAAGCAATTTGCATAGAAATTTCAGCAACTATAATCAGTAATCATTTGTAATTGTTGTCATTATAAGTAGCAGCTATTGGTCCTGTCAGTGAACCTTTTCCAGGCAAATTATCCAGGTTTAAATGTCGTCTTGTTTCATTTGATTGCTTCTCTTTGTTGCATGTTGTTTTGCAAAAACCTGTATTTGGTTAAAGTGGGGGTTGGCTCTGTATGTATTTAAAATCACATGTGACCCTAAGTAACACCTTCTACCTTCCATGTCTGTGACAGTAGCAGTTGTAGAACTAGAGTGTTTTGATGTTTTGAACTAGAGTGGTATCAGATGTTTTGAGCTAGTAACCTTCATGAACATGCAAATTTCAACCTAACTTATTATTACGGTGTGTGTTTCATTCAGACTTTATCCCGGCATCTGTTTACTTTGGTTGCAACTTTAAGCACATCTGAGTTACAGCAAGAGAGTTACAGTAGCAACTTTTAGCAATAGAGTTACATTAGCAACAGAGTTACAGTAGCAATACAGAGTTACAGTAGCAATGCAGAGTTACAGTAGCAATGCAGAGTTACAGTAGCAATACAGAGTTACAGTAGTGATACAGGGGCTGCAGCTGCTCTGCTGGGACCCTCTAGCTAAGATATGTTTGCTAAGATACTTTTGTGTTGGAATATGTGTGCAGGAAGCTTCAGAGGCTATGGCTGTGTTGGGCCTTGCTGTAGCAGCAAAAAACAATGCGCCACAAGTTGTGAGCAACAATGTTAGCCCTACACAAAGCGGGAACGGACAATCTTCAAAGAGAGCCATACGAGGCAAAGCAGGTTCTAGTAAAGTAGGAGGTAGTCGGAGCCCACCCAAAAAAAAAACTACACAACCTCCTCCAAAGCCTGCAATTGTGAAGGAGGTGAGAGAAGATGATTCCTCCCATCACCCTATGATTCGAACAAGGTCCGCTTCTTCCAAAAAATTCTTGGTGATTTTTGAGCTGGAACATGTTCTTTGTAGGATTTTGGGTGATGAACGAAGGGATTTGGGAAGCCTGTGTGAGAATTATGAGAAGGTTCAAGGTAGTGTCGTGGTTTTGCGGTGGTCAAGCAGTCAACTCATCAAAGACTGTATGTCCAAGTTTTTGGTTGTTTTTTACTCGTCCCTTCCATGTGATATGGTGGCTGGGATTGTGGATATTTTATTGCGGGGCATATCTGAGAGACCAATTTTCACTTGGAGTAGGGTAAACTGTGTACAAACTAAAGTTACCCACCCCGAGAACCCGGAGACCATGTTGGTTATGAAGGATTTGGAAAATGTGTACAAACGGGTCAAAGGACCTATAGCATTTACTAGGAAGAACACTATACTTGTAGACTCCAATGTTCTTGAGACAGTGTGTATTCCTTCCGGTAATGTAGTGCATCCTAAGAGGTGGGGGGACTCAGAGTTTGAGAAGAGTTATTTAAACAAAAAAGTATGGGGCTATCTTTTGGGGTTAGATAGATACGATGATGTACTAACGTACACAGGAGCTCATGATTTGGATGGGGAGGCAAGAATTTCACCAAACCACATGCATTGGAAGGATGTTGCACCCTTCTGTTATTCATCTTTACTGGTTCATTCTTTACAAGTATGTTTTTAAGACTGAATTTGTGTGTATGTGTGTATCATGCAATCATGTAAGTATGTGTGCATGTATATGTCTCATGTTACTACTTTTAAATGTGGGTTATCATTTAACAAGATCATTGTCACTTGAGACTAACATGTGATTTGTTTGTGGATGTATGCAGTGGAAGGGGAATGCAGATGTGGACGTAATGGATCCTAATTTTGGTTTAGTTGCGCAAGGTCGAATTTCAGGTTGTCTAGGTGACAACTACAATGGAGATGAAATTTCCGAGGGATGTTTTAGTGTTCTGGTACACAAAGTGTGGGTACCAGATGTGAAATTGCAATATCCAAACCTTGCGGGGAATCCTCCGCAAGTACGCATGAGGGATTCTCAATTTGCACCAATTTTGTGGAGAAAAGAAAATCTAGTACTTCTTGGTTGACTAACCAATATTTTGTGAGACTAGGGAACTCATTGTAGACTGTCATGACTTTATATATAGTAAAGGTCTACATTTTTTTTTTATTGCCTACCTAGCCTCATGTTGCAAGTTTTATTGACTCATGAATGTGTTTGATTGGTTTAAAAGACACAACATGCCATTTTTTTCTTAGTCAATATGCTCATACTTGACTGCAAGATGCTTTGATGTTGATGTTTCTTGCACTAGTCAATTATGCACAACATCATATATTGTGTTATAATGCACTACATATTGTCTATTAGTATGCTTATAACATGTCTTAATTGACTACAACTAACCTATTCGTACACAAACGATAGTCAAATAACCATATAAGCCATGTTCTTTTTGACTAATAAACCCTACCATAATATAGTCAATTACTATACACCAAGTAGTCAACAACGCCACAACAAGCTATGTTTTATTGACTAGGAGTAGTCTATTATGTCTCAGAATGTTTGTCAATTTGAATCGTCACGGTAGTTTATTTGACCATCCATAGTCTACTTATGTGTGTTTTATTGACTACCCATAGTATAATATCTCTATGTGTTTTGACTACCCGTAGTCTAATGTGCCATGATACTTGTGACTAGATGTAGTCTAATGTGCCATGATACTTGTGACTAGATGTAGTCTAATGTATAAATGTTTTATTGACTAGATGTAGTCTAATGTATCAATGTTTTATTGACTAGATGTAGTCTAATGTATCAATATTTTATTGACTAGATGTAGTCTAATGTAGCAATGTTTTATTGACTAGATGTAGTCTAATGTAGCAATGTTTTATTGACTGACTATAGTCTAATTTAAAGCTCATAAGCATAGTCTAATGTACATACCCGACCCATAGTCTAATGAACACCATGTTTTTTAGACTGCGTAACATTTGACTATGCCTTATTAGACTAACTTGAAACGACTAGGAAGTCAAAAAGTATTTGAGTGTTTTATAAACTCAAAGAAGTCATATGGCCAGTCATATAAACGTTGATTTGTTGTAGTGCCAAGAAGAGTATTCTACTTGGAGTTACCCCATCATGGCAAAAAAATAGGTTTGAACACTCATATGTGGTTTGACAATGAGTGTAACTTTTTTGAAATACTTTGATGTTTTTGAAATGGAGTCTAAGTGTGCGACATGGATAACAACTAGGTCCTGCTGTTATTTACCTCGCGTACGTAACTAATCCTCATTTTTTGTTGGTTGGTTGCATGGGCACAGGTGAGGCAGGCCCTTCACACATTCAATGCAGTAATGTTTTGTGATTATGACATTTTATGCATTTCCATTGGTTGAGGCTAATAGGATTATTTCCTCTTTGTAAGTACCTCATACATGTAGTGGATTAGATAGATACATTTTGCATTAGAGCATGAAGGTTGGGGATTAGACTCCAAAGCATGGGATAAATGGAACCACACAAATGGGTAATAAAAACCATTTGTTCACAAAGCATTTAAATGAGGCACTCATCATTGCAAGGCAAGTTAGGATATGGCATAGAATACTTAGGTGATACCATACACCCATCAATATATGATTGCAAAGGACTCTCTTATGCAAAGCATTATGTAATGGTGAAATAGGGCAAGGTAAGTGACTTAGAAAGAGTCTTGTAAACATTCCCACCCACCCACCCACCCTTGCATTACAATGAAGAAGAACTTGAAGGATTTGGCCTCTGAAAAGAGGAAGTTCAAACTTTGTGAAAGTTTTGAAAAGTCAACTCTCTCTCTCTCTCGGATGGACCAATTAAGTCTAATTATACAATTTTTTTTTTTTTTTTATTGAAGCGCAAGTTATATAATTTACATTATGTTGCACAAAGCAAGATGACTTTTAAACAATATAAAGCCGCTCTTAAAGTGTTAGAATGCTTCCAGCTCAAAACTAAGGGTTTTTGCCAAAGTATTTCATCAATTCATTTGTTCCTGCAAAGGTCATGTTGAATTGATAACTCATTGCAAGTTGTGGCTCATCCACAAGATGCATATGCACTAGTTGGGGCATCCCATGGTTATATTCTTGGGCCTCACATGAATGAACGCACTCTGCTTAATAACGTTATGATCCAATTACACCCCCATTTATTTAGATTATCATAGGGTATAAGCATGGCTTATTTGAAAGTTGAAATAGTTTGTGGGTTTGAAGGGCAAATAGACATGGGTTACCGTATGTTTGAGTTCATTGGGCATTTGTTTTGCTTGCCATGGGAAGGTCATGATTGGGGGGTTCACTGCCCAAACGGGTTCACTAATCAACTGCATTTAAGGGGTGTATTTATTGATGGCTATTTTATCATTGTGTGGGAATGTTGTGTTAATTTAGAGAGAATGTTGGGAATATACCAAGTATGTATGCTTTGATACACCACATGTTACTTAAATCCATCCTTGTCACATTGTGGGCACTATATTTGAAATAACTCATTTATAGGTTATCACCTCCAATGTATTCTAAGGACTCTATATTACAATGTTGACGGTTTCGTACTTTGCGATCATAGTGACCTCATCTAGGCAAACTATACATTGTCTTACGATATTGAAGTCTTGGATATGATGTAATTATCTTGTATGTATTGTTTGGGGACGGGTTGGTAATTTCATGTAGGGCTCTACATGTTTTTAGGTGTCGTACAACATTGGTTGCATATATTTAAGAAACAATTATGAATGCTTGTTTATTTACAAAAGAAAACAAGTATTGGACAAGCTTATTCTATGTACATTATCTAGCATATTCTATACATTTGGACCCGGTATGTGAAAATGAAACCTTAAAGTTTCACTATGTGTAAGCAAAATAAATGGTTGTTTCTTTGTTTTGGGCAAAGTAAGCATCAAACATGTGCTCAAGAGCACATGTCACATGATCACACTAGAAATTATAAAATAAATTCAAGCAAGTAAATTTTGCTCATGACATTATTAAGATCCATGACAATGTTTTGTGAGACTAACAATTTTCCACAAAATGTTCCCCATATATCAAACTAAATATGGAGAATATGTACAAATATTCCATGAAATATTGTCAGTCCCGCTTAACATTATAATGGATATGAATAATGTTAAGTTTTTCAACGGTCACCATGTAAACATTGCAAGCAACCCTTCACTAAAATATGAGCACCCTTTGCAAGTTTTCTCTCACTCGTATTTGGCTACCTAGAAGCATGGTCTATGGAACCCCATGATTTTAGTCACAATTACAAATCCAAACAAAATGTTTGTCCATGGTTCATACTCGGCAATGCAATAGAGTAGAGTTTTGGTGCAATAGAAAGTTGCTATACGGGTACAAAAGCGAATCCTTCCTTGGGAGACAACATCAAAGGATCCAAAATAGCTCTCATATGCAATATAGGGTTAGGGGTGGTAGTCCAGACATTGGAAATAATTATCATTACGGCAACAACTTTGAGCACTCTCAAGCGCACCGGAGTCATTACGTAAGTAATGCAACGTTTTGGTTTCCAAAAGTGGAGTACAATTGCCCGAAGCATGTAGTTTACTTTACCGAGTATAAATTGCATTATGTGAAGAATTCAATGCATTCAAAACGATTTTAAAGTTGAAACATGCGTTGATGAGTTCCAACTTCTAACAACATGTACATGTTTGCTCCCTTTTTGTGAATATGCTAATTATTGCAGGGTTAACATGGACAATGTTCCAATTGAAGTGCGAGAAATGTTTCAAATGTCAATGAACTTGGGAGATGCTATCATTAACACGGTAATAGTTTGGTTTTCTTGTTGTTTTCAACATGTTACAACGAAATATTATAATGCAATGCAATTTGAAATGAATTAAATTTAGTTTATTACACTTAAGGTGGATTTCATTTAATTAAGGTTGATAATCATTAAAAATTGCAATTTGTATGATTGTTGCAGGTAGTAGGTGTTGTCAATGCAGTCCGAGAATGATGAACTCATAATCACAACACATGTAGCGATCAACTTCTCTTGGGTGTAAATCATGACTTGTATGTAAACCAAGGGGGGGGGGGTAACGGATTTGATGCCATGTGATATCTTCATATCTAACCTTGGTAATGTGTACCATCATCACGTAAATTGTTGTATTTATAAAAAATCACATCATAAAGTTGAGTACAAATATCATGATTGGGAATCATGTTAGAAAGTGAAATGGCGTGCATTTCATACAATGTATGCATGTGGCTATTGTGATATATTAAATGCAGTTGCAGACTCAATTAAAATGTAGGTGGCCTTAAAAACATCAACAACTTGAAATTATACAATTATTTACACATGATCTCCATATGTAATTTAATTACTATATAACATTGATGGTGATGTCATGTACTTTTGATGGTTACGTGCATTGCAGGTTGTGCTTTACAACACTTGACCGCAACAACTTTGTTTGATATAAACACACCATTGAATTGAACAACATGACAAGGGTTGAAGAATATATAAAGTTGTCCAAATGAAGCCAATACAACCCTCCTACCCATATTCGGTTGCAAAAAATGACAAAATAGATTTTACACGTGTTGTAAATTTACAAGGGTACTTGGAAGACAGGGATAGCGTTGGCCATGACCCATGGATAAATGTTGTGTTATTTTTGTGGGTTTGCACATGTTACACTCCATTTATCACGTGAAAAGAGGGTGATTCATCAATGTTTAGTACTTATGTACAACTCTTTATTGAATAATGTTATGCATTGAACCCATGAAGAAGAGAAAGGACAATCCTTTAATTTTGTAGTCCAAATTGTTATTTCAACATGTAACCTCGTTATGATGAACTTGTTAAATACTTTCACATCATAATGTTTATACAACTTGCTTGTAATATATAGTGTGCACATTTGAGTTAGGATGGATTACAATGAATTGGTAATGGACTCTTGTCTTCTAATTGTGTAATAGAGAAGACGAGTAAAAACGAACACTTGACAATACTTCAATCATATAAAAACAAGAAAACGGTAGAACCGTGAGGCTCTGTCCTTTATTATGAAAGACTACAATTGTAGTTGTCCACTTTGCTCATGCCAATTCATGGCTATTCACTATACCAAACCTTTCTTGGATTTTGTGTACCTTCTTCTCAAATACAGGTCAAGGATTGAAGCTACTCATTTATCACCCAAATTTTTTAAAATAAATAATCAATAACTACCGGAATAACTGTAGTTAACTATATTTCTTTCAATGCATTTTAGGGAGCACTTATATATATATAACTATAATTAACATCCACATTACATAAAGTGGACCAAAAACAACAAGAACAAGTAATGTCCAAGTGTGAACACAAAGTGGTTAGGAAATTTGCTCTTGAAACGAAGAAGTTGATGCATAGTCTTTGTCCTATAAACAGAGCCAATAAATGACTCATCCAAAAGAGGAATAGACCAGTGCACACCATTGCATTTTGTGTGGCCATTGTTATTAAGCATTGCATGAAGGTCCAAATTTTATTCTAATATGACATTTTGTCTATAGTTGATGAATTCATGTTTCTCACCCCCTTGTAGATTGATGCTCGAGATTGAACAATATTTTCACCATAAAGGTTAGGATTATTCCCCCAACAAAACCATGTTATTAATAGGTTTTTTTTGCATGTTGTGTAGTACCTCTCCTAGACAAAAGTTAGCACATTTATCTCACTTAAGTTCAACAAAGTGAGATTCAAGTGTAATTGGATTCATTTGGAAAATTGGACTTGCATGTATCTTGCAATATCTCCTTTTCCATGTGATTGAAGATTAGCTACATGAATGCATTATGTATGGTTGAGGTGATCAATGCATTTGATAGAACTGATACATGCGAAAGTTTGTAAACAAATTTGCCAATATGAACATGGTATCATGCTATTGGGGCACAACAAGAACCATCCATTTGTCCCAACAATTGTCGTTGAAGAAATTAACCTATAGTCCTAGCAACAATAACAAGCATAAGTTATTGGACATCATCGTCCCACATTGAATTTAAAAGCTAATTTTATCATTGGCCCCTCTTCACCATTCATGATTCTATGTTGTTATTGAAATACATAAAAAAATTGAACAAAATTACAATAAAATATCATTTTAGATAGTTGACCCATGATTTATGTTCCTAAATTAATAGATTTCCATCATTCTCATGTTACCATAAAAACCTTAAAATACAAATTAATTCAATTTTTTGTTATAGAGATGTCAATCACAATCATAATTTAAGTATGTTTCAAATATGTTGCCTTATAAAGACAATACTACACCAATTATCAATTGGTGTACCCAAATTCATAAACATTTATAGTTTTTTTTTTCTTTTCTTTTGTTTTTGTTCTTGATAATCATGTATCAATAAAATGCTTTATGACATGACCATGCCTTTTAACTGTTCATGTTCAATACAATGGCTCTGAAACCACATTCATTACTAACTTAAGAAAAAAATAACATGTGCCATTCATGCTCAATTTCAACATCTTTGAATTACATTGAAATTTCATTTCAAAATTCACCAACAAATTGCCCACATATCATTATAGGAAATCTTATGCCTTAACAAAGTGGAGAAATTTAATTAAGCCTTGTGTCCTTATTCGCGAAGTTAACCATCAAACAAAACATAAACAATAAATATTACTTTCATGGACAAATTCAAACTAAAATCACACTTCAATGAATGGGCTACATGGTTGGATTTCAACTACACCACATATGGACTTAAAACACTTATGAAGATGAATCTAAGTCAAGTACAACAAAAACACACTAGGAAATTTTCCATTAATCAATCTATGTTGCATTGCACCTTCCAAACATACTTGTAATTTTCAACAACAAACCATTGACATTTCCATTGATTTTCCTCAACATAATTGTCTCCATTCCATCAAAGAGTGTTATTATTACACATTAAAACAAAAGTTCTAATGGCTTGTGGCATGCGCACACATCTCTCTTATCCAATCTACTAAGTACTTCTCCCTGTGAAATATTTATGGCTAATTGACTTTCCTTACATTTTATTCACAACCTTGGAAGCTATGTATTCCAATTTGAACCCAACTACAGTACCATAAACTAATTTATAGCTATAAATGGTTATCAACATTTTAATTGGACGAATGAGATACATATGTTGATATATACAACTAGTGTAGACTCTTGCCTGTCCCAACCCATAGCAACCCATGCTTATGCATCCAAATGGTTCATCAGTTCAACCGAATGCTCATAATTGGATGCTCTTGGGCATCTTCCCACAATGCGCTTCAAGTGAGGTCGGAATGGGAAAAATATATATAGCTAAAACCACACTTAATTTGTTTTGTTTTGTTACGCCACTTCCCCTTATTTCACATCATAACCCTTATTCGTTTTTACCTCCTCTTGTATACTACCCCCCCCCCCCGAACAACATGTTTATTCCTGGTTCCTGGTTCATGGCATTAAAACCCCTTGACCTAGCCACTAAATGATGATTAACATCATTAACTTGGGAATGGTGTCCAAGTAATCAATACCTCAATGTGACTGCTTAAAGTTGGTGGCATGACTATGTCAACATCCACTAGTTAAGTGTTATTCATTATGTAACCTGCTCCAACTATAATTGATATTATACCCTTAATTCGTGGACCTCTGTAGAGGCATTGACCTAAAACATAACCTAAAACTGACATTATCTAGCATTTAACACACATTTAAAGGCCCCAAATGTCATGACCATTGTAAATAGTGTTGGTTTTGGGTAAGTATGCAAACCTTGAATGTGACAAATCCCACGCAACACGTCTCTCGGGTCACAACTTTGAAAAATGTGACTTATTAGTGTGGGGATGACATGCTCCCATGTGGGTTAGGGTTTAAGGAGCTTGGTTCAACTACTTACACTCACTTCTCCCTTTGTGACTAAACCCTAGCTCCATACTCTCCTTATCCCCTGTTTGTGATCTCAGATGGTATGCAGGTGTCTTCAGTTCTGTCGGTGAGTTTCATACCTCAGATTTGAATCCATTCTGGAATCTTTGTTGCTGCTGTTATGTTTGTTACTCAATGTTTTAGAGGCACAATATTTGGAGGGAGTATCATGTAAGTCCTACTTACATAAGTTCCTCTCTCGGGTTGCCTTCGAGATTCTTTTGTTGTAATTTCTAGTCCATTCAATGTGTCCGTAGCTTTCATTTCTTTTTATTTCTGGTGCGGGTTCGTTCTGTAATCAGGTGATGGCGTTCTCGTCATTTATTTTAATTGATTGAGTTCATTTTTTTGTTTTTTTCATGTGTGGGAGTCTCTTTCTTAGGTTATGTGTTGGTGAGCTGCGGTGAGCAAAAAAATCTTAGCTGACTTTGCCGAATAGTTGTCTGCAAGTTTTCAGCCATTTCAAGGGATACAGCGGAGTCTTTGGTGCGGAGAGTGTTTCTTTTAGGTTTTGTAGTTTGGGTGAGTTATGAGCTCTTAAAAGGATTTTTAGAACATTCTGGTGACATGAATGTGCTGAGCGCTCAAATTTTAGTTAGCTCTGTGAAATCAGTTTCGGTTCTCTGTTGTCACTTTTGCTCATATTGTAGTTGAATGAGATGCCATGAGTTACATCGATGCTCATCAACTTTTTGTTCAAAAATAGCTTCAGCGGTGAAACTTAAATCGAAACTGGCTAATGATTCAGCTGGAAATTCGGAGAACTTAGTTCTTGCCTTCTTCTTGCTGTGGCTTTTTTAAAGAGTTACGCCTCCCACTTTGCATTCCCAATCAGGTTTCCTTCCTCAGCAAGGAGCATTTCCTGAACAGCCTTCAATTTTATTGCTATAATTCAAGAGATGATATAAGGAAGTTATCTTAGTACATTTATCCTTCACAATTTATCTGCCGTGGCTTCTTAGTACTTATGGCTACACATGATGTCTACTCTGCACTTACATGTAGGGTTCCTTCATCAGCTAGAATCAATTTTTTGAAAAGTTTTGAATATTGCTGCTAACCCTCATTGCCACAGTTGTTTTGAGCAATTTTGTGCTTGTGGTTCTCTAGCTATTGATGGATATTGTTGCATTATGAGGCAGTGTGTCTTTACACTTGTTGGCTGGTTGATTTTTTCAGGTGCAGGAAAATCCAATTTGCTGTTTTCTCAAACCTGGTTACATCCTTTACGGTTGATTCTTGGGTTTTGAGTCCAGTAGCCCTGCCAGGCCCAAGCAGAGTTTGAGGCAATGGCCGCCCCAAAAGATAGTAATGCCCACCTTGACAGTCTTATGCAGTCCTTTGAAGAGCGTGCCAAGCTTGCTGAGGTCTACTCTTGCTCATAACACTTTCTAAATGAATTTGGTTGCTTCATATACATAGTTGAGTAACTAGGTGATTGCTCCATGTTTCTTACTTTGAAACGCTTGAGAATATTGCTTTTAGATGTAATTAGAAACTACATCCTGTTGAAATGAGAGGCTCTGATTTACACAAGGATGTAGTTTCTGATTTACAGTGAGGGTGCACCTTGATTATTCTGAGCCTCTCATTTACCGAGACTTTTACATCACCTCCCAGAAAGATGATGTGTCTTGCACGTTCATTCTCCTGAGCTTATGTCGCACAATAATCTGCAGTGTTTGCATTTTGAAAGATCTATTCTTGAATGTCTAAAGAGTCAACCTAATATCTTACCTACTCATGAAATTGGTGAGGAGAGGTTGTGATATGTAATTGCCATGCATTTTTCTTCTTCTATTGATCAGGTGTGGTCCACATTGTATTGCTGTTGAAAATTGTCCTGAATATCAACTTCAAATGTGGATAAGCCTCATACATTTATATAAAGTGGAGGAGGAGCTGAACGTTGGCATTATATTGGCTGCAGGAGCGACTTGCAAAATTGGAAGCTGTGGTTCAGAATAATCAAGGTGCACCCTCACTGTAAAATCTAAGAGTGTTGTAACATGTTGAATTGTGCTCAAAAGAGTACCTAACAACTATACAACATGTTCCTCTGTGGTTCAGGTTCGGGTGGACAGGGAGATCTTTTGAACTCTCTGATTCAGTTGCGAGAGAAGCTTGAGAAGGCGAAAGTGGAACAAGATGCAGAAAGGCAGAAGCTGATTACTGAAAACAAGAAGCTGCAATATCAAGTCTTGCATCTGAAAAGAGCAGTCAATGAGGCTGATGCCAAGTTGGTGAAGAGTTCCTGATTGCATCCAGGCTTTCCAACATCAAATTTTTGTTCTTGTGAGGCTGCAAACTCTCGTACATCAATTTGAGACTACTGGACTCGCTTTAGTTTATCTAGTGTAAGACAGGGTGGGACTTTGGGTCTTAGCTGCAGGTTGTGGCAAGGATATTTTTGTGCAACTTATATATTTATATGAGCTTGACGTATAATGTTTTCCACCCAATAGAAGGGTTTGGACCCTTCCTCTTGAATGAGGTGGTTACATTGTGGCTTAGCAATATATACTGGAAAAGAAATGTACACTTTATTTTAATGTGGTACATCATGATGTGGTGGCACCATGATGTACCATTCACTTCTTTCTAATTCATATTCTTGCAACTGAGACAATGAAGATGAGTTCTCATTGTTATTTGTGGATTTAGATCAAGGCATCTTGAGTCTTTGATACTATGTGGCCAGAAATTGGTGTTGAGGTTTTGATTTAATTATCAAAGAAATAGAATGGCGCATCTCAACAGAGGCCTGCCCCTTTGTTGTGGATGCATCTCAGGAGAGGACTAGGAAAAGTTCAAAAGTTGTGGGCAAACTTGAAGCATAGATAGAAAGTGAACATACAGATGATTACCCAATTATCAATGAGTAGACAAAAGATCCAACGTTTTCTTACAATTGCCAAGCTTCACCAAAACCTTTTCTAAGTGTTCCCAATTTCTGCTGCATCAGGACCTGCATACCAGAACATCGTCGGAGTATGAGTACACGAATGCAGATGGATCTGGGTCAGTGATTGAATTTAGCAGTCTAGAGCTCAGTGTGATTTAAGCAAGGTTGATTAATTGATTCGGAAGAGAATTTGTTAGTATCCCATTTGTTGCCTCCTTGTAAGCTTGATAATGAGGGTAATTCTCCACTATCTACTTACACTCGGCACCCATTCTCGTCTGATGCATCCAAAATCCTGATCCTGGATCATATGTCCACAGAAATCAACAAGTATTCCATAGAATTCTACAAGAATTTCATAAATGTCGCTTTTGAACTGTAGCTGCTTTCAGTATGACAGTCCAAATTATATCTCGAGTCAGATTATTTACCCAAATGTCAACTCTGCTTCATCTGTTGTGTGCTTTAAGAAGAAAGGCCATTTGTAGGCATGTAGAGACCACATTGAAGAAACGTGAGAGGAGAGATCTGTGAAGAAATCTGAGCTTTGTAGTAGATGCATTAGTTAATGCTCACGCTTTAGGACATGGCGAGGCCTGTGCGGGTTCTGAATGTTGCAGAGAAGCCATCGGTGGCAAAATCAGTGGCCGGCATCTTGTCGCATGGAAACATGCGCACTCGAAATGGGCGGTCCCCATACAACAAGATCTTTGAGTTTTCTTACACCATCGGGGCCCAGCAATGCGACATGCTAATGACCTCAGTGACAGGGCATCTGATGGAGCTTGACTTCGAGGATCAGTACCGCAAGTGGCATTCCTGCGACCCTGTGGACCTTTACCATGCACCAGTGCGGAAGAAAGTCCCTGATGACAAGGTGAATCTTCAAAAAACTTTGGAAGAAGAAGCTCGTCATTGCCAGTGGCTTGTTTTATGGCTCGATTGTGATCGGGAAGGTGAAAACATCGCTTACGAGGTTGTTGATGTTTGTTGTGCGACCAACCCCCGTCTCAACATATGGAGAGCACATTTCTCTGCCTTAATTGACCGTGAGATACACCATGCAGCACAAAATCTGGGCCGGCCGAACAAGATGTTTGCGGACGCGGTCGATGCGCGCCAGGAAATTGACTTGCGAATTGGTGCATCGTTCACGCGGTTCCAAACCATGTTGCTGTCAGATTCATTTGTGATGCCATTTGGCACGGAGGAGCGAAAACTTGTTTTGAGCTATGGGCCTTGTCAGTTTCCAACTTTGGGGTTTGTGGTGGAGCGGTACTGGCAAGTGCAAGCTCACGTTCCAGAAGATTTTTGGAGCATCAAATGTTACCATAAGTCGGAGGATGGTAGTGCAGAATTTGCATGGGCGCGAAAAAGGCTGTTTGATGAACTTGCTGCTGTGATCATTTATGAAATGTGCATGGAGGAGCCTACGGCCACTGTCTGTGAAGTGACTGGGCAGGAGAAGAGGAAGTTCCCACCGGTTCCACTCAACACTGTGGAACTGCAAAAGAGAGCTTCACGCTATTTTCGAATGGGGTCGGAGCAGACGATGAAGGTTGCTGAGGAGCTTTACCAAGCGGGATTTATCAGCTACCCGAGAACAGAGACTGACAGATTCTCAGAAAATCAGGACCTGCAGTTCTTGGTGAATGAGCAAACCCAGCACCGCGATTGGGGTCAATATGCACTACGACTTTTGGATCCTCAGGAAGAGCTATGGAGGCAACCTGGGGATGGTGGCCACGATGACAAAGCACATCCTCCAATTCATCCGACTCGATTCTCCCAGGGCGAAGGCAACTGGACGCAGGACCATACGCGAATTTACGAGCTCGTTGTGCGCCATTTCTTAGCTTGTGTTTCCCAGCCTGCGATTGGCTATGGAACCACTGCTACAGTAGACATAGCAGGCGAGAGGTTTACCGCAACAGGGCTGATGATCACAGCCAAAAATTACTTGGATGTGTATCGATTCGATTCCTGGGGTGCTTCCACCATCCCAAATTTCGAAGTAGGGCAGCAGTTCATACCAACAAGATTGACTTTAGAGGCGGGAAGAACGCAACCTCCCCCACTTCTGAGTGAAGCTGACTTGATCAGCTTAATGGATAAGGCAGGGATTGGGACAGATGCAACTATGCATGACCACATCAAGAAGCTCTTGGATCGATGCTACGCAACAAAAGATGCGCAGACCCGTTTTTGCCCCACAACCCTTGGAGAAGCCTTGGTCATGGGGTATGATACAATGGGAAAAGATCTATGGAAGCCTGATCTTCGTGCACTAATGGAGAGTGACATGAAAGCTGTAAGTGATGGTAGGAAAACAAAAGCTCAAGTTCTTGATGCAGCAATTCAAGGAATGAAGAGCTGCTTCGTTGACACAAGAACGCAGAAGGAGAAGCTCCTGGATGCACTTGGGATTTTCTTTGAGAGGTCAGCAGGTGGTGGGGAGCAGCGTCAGACTGGAGAAATTGTGAGGCTGTGTCCGACATGTCAACAAAGCAACATGATGCTCCGCAAAAAACCAGATGGGAAGTATATGGTCGGATGCTCGGGGTACCCAAACTGCCGAAATGTGGTGTGGTTACCTGGCCCGGCTTTCGAGGCATCTGTCACGAATCATGTGTGCCCTAATTGTGGACCAGGACAGGTTTTTAAGGTGAATCTGAAGTTTCGTCGAGGTGAAATTCCTCCAGGTTACAATGTCGAACACACAGGCTGCGTATTTTGCGACCGAGTGATCAAAGAGCTTATTGATGCATGTGGCTCTGGACCTCGGCCTCCTCCGGGTGGTGGTTCAGGGACACCAGCAGTACCGTCAATGGCCAGGGCAGGTGCAAACACAAGGCCAGGTGGTGGATTTGCAAACACAAATGCAACCACAACTGGCCGCAGTAATAGCTTTGGTAGTCGAAGCAATGTTGGGAGTGTGAGTGCATTTGGTAATGGCAATGCAGGTGGAACCGGTGGCAACTTTGTGAGTGCTCGAGATGTGGCCAATGCAAATGCAACAAGGAATTGCACAAATTGTGGGAGAGCAGGGCATTACAACATGGACTGTCCCCAGCACGGCCAAGGTCAAGGTCATCCTCCTACTACAACCCATCGACGAAACGTCTCCACTCCTGCTGCAGCAGCTAGAGGTGCAATACTATGTGAATGCCAAGAGCCTGCTGTGTTGCTAACTGCAAATACGGAGGCGAATCGTGGCCGACGGTTTCATCGATGTCCCAATAGAGCATGTGACTTCTTCCAGTGGGAAGATGATACTCCTGCAGCCCCAGCAGCTCCAGCTTCGACTCAAAGAGGTCAAGCGCGAGGTCGTGTTGGCGGACGCAGGGGTCAGTCTGCTGCAACAAGAGCTCTTGGCAGATCAAGCAGTGCGAGAGCAACAAACAGGTCGGGCAGCAGCAGACAGGCTCAAAGCTCGGGTAGCTCAAGGTCCAGTGGCAGTGCAGGTAGGAGGGGACAATCAAATGCAAGAAGGCCAAATAATCTTGTCAGTGCGACTGGAGAGTCAATTGGAGGTGGTGGCAGTTGCTTCAATTGTGGAGAATCTGGGCACTGGGCGAATGCATGCCCATCTCGGAACATGTAAATCAATTCTGCAATAGGAGGTGGCACCTGCTTTACAAACACAAATGGCCGCAGTACCTGACATTCAGGTCTGATTGGGCACATCACTGCCTAAATTCAATCTCCACATCATCTTCTAAGATGTTCCAACCACTCACATGATGACATGTGGCCAGAAATAATGAGTTTACACCTAATCTGACCTGTGCTCAAGATGTCCGATAGCCAATGCAAATGCAAGGATGTGCACAAATTGTGGGAGAACAGGCATTAGAACATGGATTGTTCCCAGTACGGCCAAGGTCATCATCGTGCAATCCATTGACAACGGAAAGTCTCTGCTCCTGCTGCAGGAAGAGAAGCAGTACACTAAACATCTGAGTTGGTGTGGCATTAAATCGGCTAATTAGAGTGGTTTTCATGACTTGTCATGGAGTACCAAGTGTCATATGACACCCACTCTGGTTGCCAGTGTGAGATTGCAAGACAACTGATGTGGGTCCATGATGATTAGTGTGGGCCACACTAAATCACATATTTAGTGTAGTGCTTTATGATTGCCCGAGAGCCTGCTGTGCTTTTAGCTGCAAACATGGAGGCAAATTGCAGCCCGGTGGTGTCATCACTGCCTATTAGAGCATGTGACATCTTCCAGTGGGACGATACATCTGCAGCTCCAGCAATCACATGCAGTAAGGAGCAATCAACTTTTCAGTGCTACGAGAGAGTCAGTCAGAGGTGGTGACACCTGCTTCAATTGTGTAGAATCTGGGCACTGGGCAAACATGTGCCTTTCTCACAACATGTAAAACATTCATCAGTTTACATCAAGTTCAACTGTGTATATATGAGAACTTCACTTGTTTCACTTCACCTACCTTTGAGAATATATTCTGCTCCTGTTTTGTGATAAAGTGGTCTTCTTGAAGGAAATCTGCAGCCATCAAAGTATGAATGCCACTGTACTTACTAGATCAGAGGTACGTGTTTATGTTGGGTTATGCTTGATTGCCTTGATGAGCATGAAATAGGCTTATGAGGTGGCATCTGCTTCAATTGTGGAGAATCTGGGCATTGGGTGAATGCGTGCCATCTATCTTGCAACATTTAAAAAATTCATCGGTCACAATAGTTCAAGTGTGTATATGTGAACTTTTACTTGTTTCACTTACCTTTAGACATAAATTCTGATTCGGTTTAGTGATGAAGTATTCATCTCAAAGGAAGGGTTCAGCCATCAAATTATGAATGCTGCAGAACTCTTCAGATCATAGGTACTTGTGTATCTTGGGTTATGCTGGATTGCCTTGAGTATGGAGTAGATGTATGCCATAGAATCTCTGCGAATTGAAAGCTGAAAATGAAGACATAAACAAGAGCCCAGAGAATATGAGAGGATGGTGAAACCACATGTTGCTCATCATAATTTCTTGTAAGTTGTATGTGTCATCGATGGGTATGAATTCAATTTCATATATGTGAGCTCTTAGTTGATTCACAAACCTTGAGCATATGTTCTGAATTTGTTTTGTGAAGCACACAACGTAAATGTTCCTTCACCTTCTTGGGGGTGAGTTGTAACTCAACCTGTACAATAGCTCAAAGAGGGGTAGTTCATGCCTTAAATAGAACTCCACACTGCAAACTTTTACACCCACCTGCAAGCCATAACGTCGATGGGTGTTAAATGGTTACTTTTGTGTTAGCACATTTCTCTTGGATATTAGAGGTGCTAAAACGACTTTGGCCCCAATGAATTGTTATGGAATGTTCTTCATTGAAACCTCCACATCGACTCCATGCATGCAACTAAAACTTACCAAACAACTAACTATTGACCAAAACATTGGTTGAGTTAAAGGATAACTCTACTGTACAAGCAATTTTGATAAGATGATAAGAATATTTAAGTAAAAAGATCTAGCCATTCCCTTCATAATATGTGTCTTGTATTCAATGTCATGTCATATGTTCTTGGGGGATTGAGCTGTACATATTTACAATTTGGTTTGCAATGGTCAATTGGGGCAAACACTAAAAGAGATAAGTGTGTACCATCAAATCCTTACATAGTATATAAACTTAGCTTTCCTTGGAGCTAATAGTGAATAACATGGTTGATAACCACACCAAATAGACTCTTCATCCAATGAACATAATGAAGACATCCATTATTTGTGTTGAGTAGCATGTACTAAAGTGTGTACCTTTAGCCAAATGGTGTCCCCCTTCTTGGCCAAGAATTTGTGGCACAAACTGACTATGAATTGCGAGAGCTTGTTCATCATTGCAGATGAGAGCAAGCTTTTAGCTCATATCAAGGTAGCATGTTAGTTTACCGGCTCCTTTCCTCATGTATGTCCAAAACAAATAGATGAGGTTTGTATGTTTGTAATTTTTATAGTTAGATTAAAAGGCACAAAAATGGAAGGCCGCGAAATATCAAATGTTGAGATAAATTCAAACTGTGGTCATCTCACACCAAATTAAAATTCTAAACATCTTGCCCTCATGTTTCTTTAATATTCATTGTAGAGAGTATTTCCATGTTTATAAGATCAAGGTATTATAATATCAAATGTATATCACATTAAGTTAACTTTATTTCTAATTGTATCGTATACCTTGTGCCTTAGGGTTCAAACAACTTCTTTATAGCTTCTCACTTAGAAATATCAACATTTCTAGTCCATCCTGTTGGATTAGCAAAAACAAATACTATTCTCTTGGATATTGAAACATTTGTAACCTTTCCAACTCCTTGAGCAAATTTGTCAAAATGTCGTCTTACATCTTCAAAATTTGGTCACATTGTGCCATACAATACATATATAATTTCTGCTTTTGTTATACTCATTTATTTCCTTCATTAATAATTTCAACAAATAAACAAACCCAAGAGGTTTGTGTAGTGAAGGTGTTATCACAATGCTGAGTCTTCTAGTTTGGTATTATGCATAGTAGTTAACGTTTTTTCATTATTCAAGATAACAAGATTTTTTTTGTTCTCAAAGTATCTTGAATTTTTTCACTTCATGAAATATGTTATTAAAAAGCTATTGGAGAAAACAAAATCACAATATATATATGATATTAGATATATAAGATAGAAATTGTGCCTATATATTATGATATATGTACACGTGTATATATAATAAGATACATACTGTTTATAAATATGCACATTATAAAAATATATATCATGCCATGAATTATTAAAGATACATGAGGATTATTACTTAATTATTGATAAAAAATAATATATACGAATGACAAAAAATATGTTTACCTTGATAATGCAAACATGCATCAAACCAAAAATATTCTAGTGTGCCGGATCATTTTTAATGCCTTGTCCAAAAAAACCTAGAGAAATAAAATATTGTTTTAGGTTCAAATGGGCAAAGTATTAGGAAATTTGAAAGACAAAAAGCTCAAAAGTGGGGGTCATTCAAAAGGAAGGCTCTAGATTCAAAGGTGGACACCCTAAATTAAGATATCATTTAGCAAGGTTTTAAATTCAAGTTGGTAATCTTGTGGGTTGAACAAATGAAATCATTCATCCAATCCCAATGAAAGGGTGTCACGGAACCAAATCCCAAAAATATTGGAAGACGAGTGGCATGTATAGAGAAATTAGGGTTTCATAGGAAAATAGTAATCTTGGAGCATAGGTGATTTAAGGGTGCTGCTCAAAGTCCCTTAAATGTCTCACATGTGTTCTTCGTAGTAGTGATGGCCAACCAAAGAGGCAAATCATACAAGGGCATTAAGGTAGACCAATCCATTTCCGTCGACGTAAGCGATTTCACATAAGTGTAATATAAGTTTGATATTGGAGTGAATTTCACATGTTTAAAGATTGATATCACAACATATATATTTCAAGTTTTGAAATTACCGTAAATTTTTGAAGGTTCTCCCAACCCATATTCACAAAATAGGTCAATCTAATCCTGATAACCAGGAGATGAAAACTTGAGTGCAACTACACCGTTTAAGGTATCTAGTGTCATTTACTATTTGGAATTGTGTAGGGCTATAGCATTTTACTGTAGATTTCACAATTTACCAACAAAGTTTAAATAGGTTATATGGACAATATATAACATAATTGACTTTACTTGGTAAAAGCTTACAGTCTTAGCAAGAGGTTAGAGCAATGTGTAACTCCAAATAGTAAGTGACACTAAATACCATAAAGAGTGTAGTGCCCTTTTTAAGCAGCCCAAATTTGTGCCTTTTAAATTTAATATACTCCTTTGGTAAGATGACTTCACATAAGTGCAAACTCAATTTTCATGAAGGTTCCAAGTTAGGTCATGAACCTCCAACCAATGTTACAAGAGTGTTCGACCAATGTGATGAACCTTTTAAATGTTCATGATTCTTCTAAGCTGACTTACACACGTTGCACACTTCAATGTCATGATATTGGACCTTTACCTCTAGCAATTGGATGAATCTTCCAAACCAATTTCATAAATCTTTTAGCATTATGTGGTTTTTATAATCTCAACTTCTCAACTTCTTGTTTTGCATTCTTTGTCTTCTCGTTGTTCATTGGTTCCTCTTTGTTCTATGTTTACTTGGAAGCCTCTAGCCTTGACGTCGATTTTTCTTTGTCCTTTCATGATAATACCTCAAAGCTAGAAGCAAACATTAATGATGATGCACAAGCGATCATTGCAGACATGGTCCAAGGTTGGATAAGAGAGGCCAATCAACATTTTGGTAGAGATAGTCGTGGGGAGCGATTAGGAGAATCCTATGCATGATGTACCATGCTTTGTGAAAGAGAGCTACACAATTCATGAAATTGATTTTGTGAAGTTGTGAATATGAATACCAAGTCATGAAATCGTTCTGATGGTATCATGAAATTGATTGAAAGTTCAAGTCAAATTGGTTGTCTATATAGTGAACTTGGTCCATGATTCCAATGAAATTGGTAGAGCCTGTGGCTAAATTGGTTTGTAAAATCATGAAATTGAGTTTACACTTTTGTGAATTCATCTTACCAAAGGAGGATGTACTCTATGTAGTTTGGGCTTGTAAGGCACTCCTTTGATCTTCGATGAACGAGGTTCGTTCGCTCCTGGATGAATTTGGATGAAGTGAGGTCGCGTTCATACTGCACTGGAATCACTTGACAAGGGTTTAACGATCAGGGTTTAACGCTTGTCCTGTTCGAGAGGAAATGCGTTTGAATGTCCAGCTTAGCTTTGTTAGTTGAATCAATTTGCTTCGTCCCACCATTTGCCGTCAGATTTTCTCGGTTGCGTGGTAGGCGATAGGATAAATTCGGTTCTTGAGAGGGCTAATTTCAACGATTCTCTGCTTGTTTTAGGTTTTCCCGGTGCAGAGTGCTGCACTATTTTGCTGTAGGTTATTTCGATTGGTAGTTCCACTCTACGAAATGGTTCGTCAAATATGTCGCGACTTTCAGCGGGGAAGGTGTGCAAATTGTTTTTTCCTTTGAAATTGCAGCTTTTAATATCTTTGACTGAGCCATGGGCGTAAGTGTGGTCTTGTTGTATTGCATAAGAACCTGCAACGTTTTTCTGATTAATACTGCGGTATTAATTTTAGTTTTATTTGATTTATTTAATTGTAATGCAGTTGCCGATTCGGCACCCGGTGTAAATTTCTGCACCAACTCTCACAAGAGCAGCCAACGCAGCGCAGTGCATTTGATACTGCTCCAAGACAGTCTCAACAGGTGGATTTTCTAATCCTGATTTTTTTCTTTGATGTTGTGATTTTCTGGAGCTCTGCAAGAATAAATCCAGGAATCTCATAGTTCTTGAAACTGTTTAATAGTTTGTGGATGTCAACTTTCCACCACTTTGTCATCAGTCTGAATAATGAGTCTCTTTTGTCCTGAAAGGCTGACCAGGGTTTTAATACAAACCGATTCGGGTCCCTCTCTGATGCTCCTAATGCCAATGCTCACAGGCAGCAGCAGCAACCGCCGGCAAAAGATCACAGGTGTGTATTTGAGGTGGACTGACATGAAATTCCTTGACCTAATGTCTGGCCATTTGTATGCTCTTCTGCTTGCTGTACAGGTAATCATTACGTTTGGTCTGTTGCTAAATATTGAAGAATAGAAAGAAATGCACATGAGTAATTGATTTTGTATCATCCTCTATGAATGATCAATTTCTGAAACATGCTGCATGTCCAATTTGATGGTAAGGCCAATTCAATCATCAACTATGTAGTGATTTGGGCAATCACATGACACTCATTGTAACACTATTTTTCTCGTAACTGGACTTTAAGAGTGCACTTTAGTTGTCACCAACTTTTTTAAGTCTAATTGAAAACGGAATTGCTGGATGGCAGGTGCAACAATCCAAAGGTATGCCAGGACCTGATGAAGGAACATGTGAAAGATGAGCAGCCAACATTTTGGCGCTTGACATGCTATGCGCATTATAAATGGTAAGGATTTTGTGAAGGAGTATCTCCTGGTGCAAAGCTTCAATTGGTATTTTAAAGCAGACTGACAAAGTGTCTATCAAGTTCTTTAAATCTCCTCTCTTAATTCAGGAGGACCACAAGTATTTTATTTAATGTTGTCAAATGGATGACACTCAGGGATCATGTATAATGCCATCCTCCATATTTTTTCATAAGGCTGTCATGCATCTGTAGTCCATGGTTAGCTTAATCGACCAATATTATATGTTGGGGCTTGAACCTGGAACAACCTCTGTCAGTGACTTCTTTGTCCAACATTATTCTAGTTAAGATTATTTGGATTGGTGTTGTTGTTGTCCTGTGCAGCCTTCCCAATGATATATCTGGTGATATCAGTCCGGAGGAGTTACGTGCTGTGGCGTATGATAATGCAAGGCAGGGAGTCCCTGTATACCAAGTTGTGAGTCTGAAGTCTCTTCTAGGGATAGTTGGTTGCTATTCCTACTTCTAAATGAGCGACTTTGAGCAATTTCAACTTATATTGGATAATGTACAAGTTCATCATCTTCAGATTGCTGTCAAAAAAATTCCAATCATTAATATCTGCGTATTGTGTTTATAAGTGTCAAGCACTTGAGTTCAATGGTAATGTAATATTGTGTTCTTATATTGGACAGGTCCAAAACGAGCAGGCTCTGGTTGCAAGAAAAAAGGCTGAATTTGATGCTCTTCTACGCAATCCTTATCAAGCACCACAGAGCAAAAATTCATCAGGGTTTGGACAGGGAAATGCTTCTCCATTCTTGACCACCACTCAGCCAAGCACAAACACAGTGTTTGGTGTTGCTCAAAATGCCCCAACGTCAGGGTTTGGCAAGCCACAAATGTTATTTGGAGTTCAAAGTAGTGCCTCTCAACAACCTGCGTAAGCTTTCCGGCTCCGACTTCCAGTAATTTGTATGCTCTGTGGTCTATCTTTCATTGATCATTGTTGTATTTATTACTAGCCCTCTCTTCCAGGCATCAATATTTAGTCAACATTCATCTCTGTATATGCTCTAAGTTTTCATTCATTGATGGTCTATCTTTTATTTCATCTGTGTAAAAGCTCCTCAACCTGAAGTTATTTCTTTCATTTTTTTGATAACTTTTGGCTGTAGGTTTGGAAGGCATTGCCTATGCAGAGAATTTTGCAGATCTTACATGGCTCTTATTTGACTTTGATTGTTCAGTGGGAGTATGTTCAATAAAACAGGGCCAATTGGTCCCGCCTTAGGCGCCGCACCCTTCCAATCAACCAGCTTTGGACAATCTGCTCAGAATGCCCTGGGGGCACCATCACCTGCACCACAAAATATTTTTGGCACGCAGAACAAAGCTGTCTTTGGGAATGGCAACGCTGGGTTTGGAGGTATTGTTGCATGTGCTAATAATTCTTCTGTTTCCTGACATTTGCATTGCCATGCCTTTTGCAAGCATCTGATATCTGGTATCCTGTTTCAATAGGTGCTGTGTGTGCACAAGAGCATCATCTGCCTGCCACAATGCAACATACAAACATGATAGAACTGCTTATGGAGTTTGTAGGATCTGAAATAGATTGATTTTGTAATTTCACTTCTGTTGGTGAGAAACTGAAACAACGTGAGAGCTTATTAGGAGCTCAAAGTATTCCACTGTTTAGATTAAAATCAATATACAGTGTCTTCTGAGCTGTGGATTTGCTTACACAGACCATGCAACAAAGTTTTTCGATTTTTTTATTTTATTCATACACTTTTCAAATGACAACCTCAATTTGAAACCTGCTGCATAGGCGGTTCCTGATATCAGTGTGTACATGGCAGGAGGTTCTGGGGCATTTGGCACCCAAAGCTCTTTCAACACTGCTCCAAACAATACAATGGCAAATGTGTCCATGTCTCCTTTCAGCACAGCTCCAGCAACTACTACGAATTTTTCACAATCCCCATTTGTCAGTGCACCTCCGGCAAATACAATGGGTTTTTCACAATCGCCATTTGTCACCCCTGTAGTTGATCCGTCTTCAGTTGGAAATAGCAACATGTCTCCACAAATGTGAGTTGTCATTGTTATACCTCTTCTCCACCTCTTGCCTAAATCTCTATTAAAGACAAGCTGTAATTTCTTGCGGCTGTATCAATATCCTCCTTACTATCTTCATCTAACTTGAGTTTTCCTCTATCCCCTATATTTGTCCAACCCCAGATATGCCAATTCTCACCTTTTAATTCAAATCGTTGCAGGTCTTCTACAAACAATGCACAGGATTCCACTAAAGGAGACCAAATATGGGTGAAGGATACATGGAAACTGGGAGAGGTATGTATGGAAGAGTTCTCTACTGGATTTATCCAGCAAGGACTATTTACTTTTCAACTTCCCTGCCAATACTTTCATTCCTGTACCAATCAGTTATCATAATTTACTTTGTTTTTGCAATGCAGATCCCAGAGGATGAGCCTCCAGAGCAAGTTCGATAAGTGTCCAGTGCACATCCTCACAATTTTTCAAGCTGCAAGCAAGTAGCACATTCATTGGTGAAGATAAGGTTGTAATATGTATATGGGACAGGTTAGAGAAAACTTGTAACATTGTTGAGGTAGAATGAGTGACACTTATTGCAGGTCCAATACATAACCTTTGTATCTATTGAAGCTCAAAAGAGCTCATGTGCTGTAGAATTTTATCTGATAGGACATATAGAGAGATGTAAAAAAAAAGAGAACAGAGAAGGATTGAAAGTATCCTTCATCAATATGCACTCTTCATGATATAGTATATTCTATGTACCTTGTACTATACAGCTGACGTGTGCATATTGTTGAAGGAGACACTGCTCAAGGAGAGTATGTTGTTTCTGGAGAAACTCATTAAGGTGTAGTTTATTGCCATAATTGATTGTGCAAGTTAGCGCTTGCTTGTGCCAATTTGTGCAGGACATAAACTAAACTTGTCAAACCACATGAAATGAAATTGAATGTAAGGTCTAAGATGCCAAAAGTAATTATGGACTTAAAGTAATCAAGATGGTCACAATGAGGCTAATTCCCAAGAGTAACACAGTGCAGTGGTCTCTGTGAAATAGAGGCAAATATTAACTTGATGATTCAATAGGAAGAAAGTTTTGAGACTGCCTAGTACTACATTTTGAAATGCGGAAGAGAGTTGAGGGGACACTACTTCCCAAAATGGGTATCATTTTCAATCACTTTGTAAGAGAAACAGTGGCATAATCTTTTATTTCTAGGGATTGGAATAGTTGATCACAAGTAACATAGATTGCTGGGGGGTCAATGGTTTGTGGGTAAGTGGCCCAGTGGGTCAGGGTTGAAGAATGCCATCATACTCCATATCAATTGCATTGTTAATTCCATATCGATGTCAGATCTATCTGAGTCTGCTCCATAATGTATTTGCACATCCCACAAGGGAGGAAATCATTGCAAGTATCATCAAATTGATAAATATATCAGGCTACCAATCCACTATCGCTCATTTGTATCCCTATCATGAACAAAGCTCAAGGGTGGTTATACATTCAATATGTGGTGTTTGAGGGAACATGTCAACTGGTTGAACGTGCAGTAGTTTGTAGCATGTTTGCACCTCTGAACCTTGGTCCTGACATCCCACCATCATCCCCAAATTTGTTAATTTCAACAATATAATCAATCAGTGACATCATCATCACATATATACTTCTTTATGACAAGCAAAAGATACAACACAAACTTTGACAAGGGATGCAAATCATGAGGTGCTGCTTGAAAGCCACATAACTTACCTTGTTATGACAAAGGAGGTCTAGGTCCCGGGCACATGTAGCAGGGTTGCAGGAGATGTAGACAATGCGGGGTGCCCTTAGCGCCAATAGATATTTGATGAGCTTATGATGCATGCCTGGTCTGCTAGGATCTGCAGGCAACATACCAAAAAGAGTGAGGAAGGCTTGACTGAAGTTTTGGACGAGGTGATAATTCCATTCCTTAAAAGGATATAATATATTCCCACTGACCCAAGAAAGTGATTGACAACCATAGAGTTATCCTTTAACTCTTATGGGACATTTCATCGGGAGTCGGTCCCTATGAGTTTCCATTAGTATTTGGATTTGAATGAAGAGCAACCCACTTCAGTTCATTGAAGGCCAAAGTCAATTGAGCGCCTCTTGGCAGGCAAAATGAGTTCGACGCTCAATCAACCGATATGGAATGTTCTTTGTTAAAGCCTCCACACTACCTCCAAGCATGCAATAAAAGTTACCAAACATGAGAGATGATGTATGCAAAATAGCTAACTTCCGACCACAAGTCATGCTGAGTTAGAGGATAACCCAGGTGTTGCCAAACTTTAGTTGGTTCCCAAAACAGTAATCGATATGTATATATAGACAAAAGACAAAGTAGGTGCTAAACATTGAGAACTCCCACAATTTTGTCCCATACATTAGAGTCACAACAACATTGCTTTCCCCTGTTCAATCCACTATCTGGCGGTCGAACACCCAATTATTGATAACTGCCATGCTGTACCTGTTATCACGATGTCAGGTCGTGGTAAGTTGTTCCCAAAGTCATCCGTAAGCCTGTTCAGGTCACCTTGTATAAAGGTGGCATTTTCTATTCCATTTCTTGCAGCATTGCGACGGGCATCCGTCACAGCTTCTTGCACCAGCTCAAAACCATACACATGCTTCACCCTATATAAAAGAAACTGTCAATGTCAAAACTTCCCAAAAATCTGCATGGTAGAACAAAACAGATTCTCAGGTTCTGGAATCTGTCAATCTTGCGTTACAACCACAACAAGGATTCCAAATACAATGCTTTTGCTGCCCTAATATGCAATATTGACAGTCGACAAAAACAGACACAAGTTTGAGGTTATTAAATCTAATTGACAAGAGAACGTGCAGCAAAGAGGTTCACTTATACCACTCAAGTTGGATTTTTGAGTCAACTAGTGTATAGTAAGCTATGATGCAAAAACATGATGTATCTCCTATATCTTACTTTTTTGCCATGCTGAGGCCAATTGTGCCTGTACCACAGAAGAGATCAAGAATCACTTCACTGCCATCACCTTTCAATCCACACTGCTCTTCCACGCACCGATATAGCACCTCGGCCTGCAATAATATTGTTAAAAATGTAGTGAAAACTCTGCTGCACTTGGTGGCATATTTCTTAACTGATATCCAAGATTCAATACAATCTATAGCTCTAGAGAAAATTACCAATTCTAGCTCTTACAGTATTTTTTTAAGAATAATTTGTCTGCAACCAAAATGCTCACTCTAGATAAATACTCTGCAAGGGGTCACCACAGTGGCTCAAGTATTGCAGTATCTAGTGACCTCAAAATGCATTTGGAAACCAGATGTATCTGAGCCCACTCCTATAGAGCTCATGAGCTTGTCTCATTTGAGAATTGTTAAAACTACAAGTGATTTACAAGATGTCCAGAACATTGATACCAATGTGTACATAACTCTCCAGTGCGATTCAGTTCAAGAGCAGATTACAGTAGGGTTTGTTTGCAGACTTCTGGGGTTTATCCCAATACATGAACTGCATGCAAACATTTCAACCACTTTTAAGATCTTGCATACTATACCTGATCAGTGTTGGTCTGAAAAAATGAGTTTGCAGAGATCTCAAACACAAGATCCCGTAGTTGTTCTGTTATAAATGCTTTGCCATATAGTACATGCTCCTTATCCACAATTGATGACGGGCCCACTGCTGAGTTTACATTATTAACCACACTCACCTGTGAAGAATTCACTGACTATGATTAGGAAACTCAGTCGATGAAACTAAAAATACAAATCACAGTTGTATGTGTATGTGTTTGTGTGTGTGTGTGTATCATGGTTTCTTTTTTCTTTTCATAGATACTCGTATAACTTTCTCTTGTATTGAGAAATCAAATAAGAAACAGAATATACACCCCTACTCACCACTTGTGGGAACAAGGACGTGATTTGGTCCACCAAAGGTCGAAGGAGCTCATGCTTATCTCCTTTGGTTACAAAATTAATCATCAACTGTAACTCTCCTGTGTCACAATCCCTGTCACACCAGTAAGTCCAACTAAGCAATACCACAACTTGCATGTATCATCTTCAAAGAAATGATTTCTGGGTAAGTAATCGACCAGAAAGAAACTAAACAGAAAACTAGCCAGTCACCCAGAAATTAATTTCAACATTTTGCAGACTCCTCACCTGCCAGATCGGATAGTCAAGTGCTTCAGAAAACCTTCATGAGTACGTGCATTATATGGTGGCAGTTTCATCACGTTTTTTTCACCATATTCTTGAACTAGTTCCAGAACCTGCAAGGAACAAGATTAAAATGACCCCTGGTTTTCATCGTAGAAGTGAAAAGCTGACATCCATTGACCACTTGCAATGCTCCATTGTCAAAGCTCCCGAACAATTAAAAGAACATGGAACTTGGCATAGCAATTTCTACAACATTGTGGCAGGAATAACAAAATTCCTATATTGGTCAATGTGCAGAGAAGGATCACCTTGTTGGCAACATCTTGCTGTAACAGACATTTGTGAATGGGCATAATCTTATCAAAACGACCAGGAGCATGAAGACCTAAGGCAAACTCCAACATGCGATCTTCAGGGTTTTCGGTTTCTGAGCTCGGTGCCACATACATTCCTGCTGATTTCCACTTTTTGGTTCCATAGGAAAACTCCATCTGCAATTATTCAACAGTAACCTCTTTTCATTGACTGCTGTGACGGCATACTACTGCTAGGTATCCTGACCCTCCATGATACAATCAATACATAGAAGTATATGCTATTGTCTGAAGGAGAGACTGCATTCATGAAATTGAAACAGAGGCTTTCAACAATTGCCCATTTAGGAATTTTCCATTTCACTTTTGGGTTTGCCTTGCAATTATTGCTGCATACATTGTAATCACAGTCCCCTGCTGGATTCTGATCACAATGCTTCGAGTGATAGATATTCAATGGTATACAAGAAGGTGGTCGTAGAAACTGCAATACTTTTGGAAACCAACCAACACAGAAAATCTAGTGAGTAAAACAAACACAAATAAATCATCCTACAAAGGAAACAAACCTAGATTTAACAGTTTCACATACAATCTGTTGTTGTTTCCTGTACACTCTAAATCAAGCATTATAGATGTGCTCATGTCACACTCGCCACGTTATAAAAAAATTAACTTGCCAGATTCTGTCCAACTGCATCTTCATAATCCAATTGCTAGTTTTTGTTTCCATCTTTTTAAATATATCCTTCAGGGAAATGAGGTTGGTTTTATGCATCCAGTTTCGGTGTAGCAGTTGTTTGTCAAATTATCCAAATTTTCCAAGGTTTACATAACTGGACTTTTTATATATTTCATAGGATAGAGGTTGCTGGAGTAATAATTCCTAATATGAGCCATAAACTAATTCTGAAATTTTACTGGTAGATCCAATGGACTTTTGAGGATCTAAATTTACAAGCTTGACAAGCTGAGTTGAACTCCGTGATTCACCTCTCAAGAGACAAACAGTTGCACATACAATGAACTCAAAGGTCAAACAAATATCTTTCAGGGTGATAATGTACGAGTAGTAAGGCTGCCCAGCAGCTGGTGAACTCTGAAACCAATAAGGAGGTTGCCTGGTTGAATCAAACTGTCAAGTTCTAGAACACTATGATTTGCGATTTGTAGAGGAGGTAGAATTGTAGAATTTGTGTATGAAGTGAAAGCAAGAACTCATACCACAACACACCTTATTGCGGTAGCCATATGGGGTGGGGCAGGGCACTATGGGCATCATGTAACTCCCAGATTCGCCCGCAGGAGGGCTCTTGCCAAATTTTCCCATGCGTGCAATCAGATCATGAACCTGTTGCTCCTTTGCCTCCAGTTGAGCCTCATAACTCAGATTTTGGGTTTTACATCCCCCACACTCACCGAAATACTCGCAAGGAGCCTCCACTGCATTGTCGTGTACAGATAGTGTCTTCAACTTGTATGCCTGCAGGGGACATTTCATTTTTCACTTCAGCAAATATCATGATATGTGCAGAATACACCTGGCAATGTGTCATGAACCAGAAAATGATGTGTGGATGGTGTAATGAGACATTCAGAAAGAAAGAAAAGAAGAAGACTCCAACGTTGCCACCAGCATGAAAATTTTGGTGTTGCTTCATTTTGAGTTGTTCTAAGTCTATATGATCCTGGAAAAAGGCATTACAAGAATAAGAGGGACCCCAAATGACTAATGTCTCCTTTCAAAGGTGAACATCTTGAACAGGCGTGGACAAGCCATCCAACACCGTTGCTGGGTCGTTGAAAAAATCCAGTTCACCCGGATACCCGCACTATGATTGGGTGGACCATATGTGGTAGGGTGGGCTTGAAATCAAGTGCTAGGAAAGTCACCCATCCAAGTACTATTCTGGCCTTATGCGTCTTAACCTCAGAGTTCCCGTGGGATCCAGCTTAAGGACTTGGATATGATCCACCCATTTAATGACATAATTAACATAAACATACAAGAAGACTGAACATAAATCTGCTGAATCCAATATTGACCAGAGCAGATCAGTTCCACCCGAGGACATTGATGTACTATTTGATGGATTTGGATGATGTATTAGCCACATTTCATACTTTGACGATAGAGTCCTCAAACCTGTACTACTCATTCGTCCATCAATGCATATTCCAAAGACACGTTGATCTAATGCTCTACATCCAAGTCAAAAATTCTCAAGAACTAGTGTCTTTGACTAAAATGCCTGCAAGGGACATAGTTATAGTTAACTTCAGCACATGTCATAGTATGTGCAGAATACACTTGCCTGCATGTCATGAACCAGAAAATCATGTGTAGGTTGGTCTATAAGACCATCAATATCACATAGGTTACATGGGTCATAAATGGTTACTCTTTTCCAACTAGCCTACTTTTCTCCTATGATATGAAACACATGATTAGTGCAAGATGGTGAGAAAATCCCAATCAAGGCTGTAGCCACTTTTCTCATCATTTTTAAAGCTCATATGAATATCTTTCATTATCAAAGTGAAGATTCTCATGCTCATTAAATGGTCATATAGATCCCCCCCATTTTGTTAACTGTTGAGCCTAGAATAACTATCATGTTTCTAAGGACGTAGTCCAATCTCTTCTAAACACATATCTTTTTGGTATCTGTTCTTGGAGCCCAACCTGACTACACACAACTCAAATATAGGTGTCCGATTAAGAAATATGACCGAATAAGGGCTGCCTACCTTAGAAGAAGACTGACGACAAATCTGATGAATTCAATATTGCCCAGAGCAGATCAATTCCATCTGAGGACATTGATGTGTGCTGTTTTGATAGACTTACAGGATGATGTATTAGCCACATTTCATACTTTTGAGAATAGTCCTCAAACCTATACCACTCATTATTTTCTCAATCCATGTTCCAAAGAAACATTTTGCTATGTATGCTCCACATCAAATTCTCAAACTCTCAGCCGGTACAAAATTTACTTGCAAAGGAATGCAGACTCGTATATAGAATTTCTTATTCATAATGACCATTCCAGCGATTGGATAAGCTGGAATGGGGCTCCCAATTTAACCCACTATGAAGTCTTTGCTGATTAATGCGCCGAGTTGAATCCGTATGACGTTCAAAAATGAAGAGAATTAAAGACGACCACTTTGAAATTGAAGGGAAAAGTGAATTTGCACCTCTGCAAAGCCTTTCCTCTTCTTGATAATTCGCGCCACGAGACGTTCCCCAGGCAACGCGCGCTCGCAAAATACCACAAACCCACTCTCTACGATTTTGCAAATCCCAAGCCCCTTGTATGCCAAGCTCTCACACACCATCTCCAAATCCTGCCCCTTCTTGGGGAAGAAATTGGGGGAGCGTTCCAGAGATTTCTTCCTCTCAGGAGGCGAATCTTCTGATTCAGGTGTTAAACCTGAAATTTGTGCGGATTCTTCATCTGCCTCCACCCGTGATTCAGCTAGCTCAGAGAGCTCGCACCTGCTTATGAATTTGGCTCCATAGGGCTTGCAGGTTGTGATTCTTGGAGCTTTGAGAATCGGAGTCTTCAATGCTGGCAGGCTCCTGTGGCATGCGACATGAACCGATGAGAAGCACCGCCCCAGTATGGCGAATGCAGTCGCCATGTTCCAGTGCGAAGGCTGCTCAGTGATGAATAATCTTGCGCTCCATCGCCATAGCCAGACAATCTTCGTGCACAGGTGCACCACCCCATCATCCGCTAGGGTTTAGGGTTTAAGGATTACTTGCCTAAACCTGCCCCACGCACACTGGGACTCTCAATCATTTTCAAATGATCAGATCTTGTTTTTAAAAAAAACTAGTAGTTGGTTTAGCAAAGTTGTTTTTCCATATGTAGTTTGTGAAAAATCTATATCACCTTTACAAGCTTGCATAACATTATTAAGTAGTGTGCCTCCGTTCATGTGGATTCAGAGAATATAATCATGAACTGCCCCAATCTAGTGCAAGGAGATTCAAATTAAGACTTAATCTGCACCCCATCATCCGCTAGGGTTTAGGGTTTAAGGATTACTTGCCTAAACCTGCCCCACGCACACTGGGACTCTCAATCATTTTCAAATGATCAGATCTTGTTTTTAAAAAAAACTAGTAGTTGGTTTAGCAAAGTTGTTTTTCCATATGTAGTTTGTGAAAAATCTATATCACCTTTACAAGCTTGCATAACATTATTAAGTAGTGTGCCTCCGTTCATGTGGATTCAGAGAATATAATCATGAACTGCCCCAATCTAGTGCAAGGAGATTCAAATTAAGACTTAATCTGCACGAATTTGGGACATCCCATGGTTATATTCTCAGAGCACACATGAATGGAGACACACCGCTTAATAATGTTATGTGATTATCTTATTTTATGATCAATTAATTTAATCTATGTACTTTAGGAAGTGCCCACATCTCAATAGATGTGCCACACATCACCTTTGGAATTAAAGTTTAAGGCCCACTAGCCTAAACCTACCCCAAACAAATTGGGACTCTCAATCAACCTCAAATAATCAGATCTTGACCAAAAATAAGTAATTGTTTAGCACCTTCCCCCCCCCCCCCCCCTTGCGTACTTTAATTGTTGAAATAGTCTATGATTCACCTCCAAAAGCTTGATGATGGAATTTATTATGAATGTTTAACGTAGATGGACCTTAATCGATTATTGGCCTTACCCTTTAACTTGTTCTTGAGGAAGTGCTTACATTTCAACATGTGCACCACCCATTACTGCTAGGGTTGAGGGGTTGAGGTTTAAGGGCCTAAACCTCCCCAAACAAATTGGGACTCCATCAAATTCAAGTAATTGGATGTTGTTGAAAATAAGCTAGGGTTGAGGGGTTGAGGTTAAAATCCGCAAGTTTATGATATTATTTTTTCAACTCCAAGCAAGCTTGTCCCTCTCTCAATTTCAAATATGCTCATCAAAGATGATTAGGTTGACGACCAAGACGACTAAACAATGCATCTTCATTGATATCACAAAGAACTCTAGACTTCACAATCGACAATTCACTCATAGCTTGAAAAGTGTTTACAACACTCTTTAATGCAACAATATACAATTCTTGGTTTACCTTGCTAGGTTAGCATCTTCATGACCCTTGGATCGTTGTAACACAACCCTGGGAGTTTCACCCAAGCCTTGATCCGCTTCTCTTTTGCCTATTGTCAAATCTATATCACATGCTATTTGTTTACTAGGTGTTTGTGCTCCTCTTACAAGTTCTCTACACCACCACTATGGATAATCCCTCAAATAAAGCCAACAATGCATGAATTTGAATGGTTGCTTCTCTTTGTGGTTTCCAACTTTATCAAGAACAATTTTCTAAGCTTCTTTGTATATGAGTTTTGCCTTGTATTGAATGTATGCTTTGGTTGACTAGCAATACAAATCCTATGCATCCATCACCAAAACCACACTATTGGCTCACCACATCAAATAAACGAAATAAAAACAGCAATTGAAAACCTGCAAATTCCACAATATCATATACAAAATGCCCCAGCTACCCCCTATAACACACCAATCAATAAAAGCAAAAAATGGACCAAACTCCTATACCCGCTGGACATTTACCCAGCCACACCAAACATACCACCCCTCCCAAACTTCGTAACATACACTACACCAAAATTCCAACCACAATACAACTACTATACAGATGGATCCTTCATACCTCCAGCTCAAAATGCTAATGGACATTGGAAAAAAGAGAAAGCAGGCTATGGAATATACAACTCAGCTAAAGATGACATACAAATATCAAAAGACTACCAGGGTTACAAACAAGTTTCCGTGCAGAACTAATGGCTATACACAAAACACTTAGAATAATCTTAAAAAAAAATCCAGACGAACCCGCACACATATTCACAGATTGCCTTAATTGTCTATACAATCTAAACACACACATTAAACATCCAACCATGCATAACAATCATGTGGACAAAACCATACTAAGCCACATGGTTGAAATGCTAAAAACCCGAACCCAAACCACCACATTCCACAAAGTCAAAGCACATATTAACATTAAAGGCAATGAACAAGCGGATAAACTGGCAAAACTACGAGCCAGAAAAATCTACTCCGTTGCCACCAAAGCATACGAATTTGCACACTCCACACCATTCTACTTCCAAAAAGACATATAGCCAGGTCCTATAAAACGACCAGACAAAGGCCCAGTCACATGCCTTCAAACATATATAACCAAATACGACCAAGAAAATAACATTAAAATAATGGCAAACCAATTCCCCAACATCAACAAATGGACCATGAACCCATATATCGACAACGAATTATCCAATGCATTTTGGTCCAACCCATCAATTATAGATGCACAAAAAACAAATATACTAAAATTCTGCACATGTCAATACATGGGTAATGCACGTAAACAACTATTCTTTGGAAGAGAAAGATTCCCCTCAATCACATGTTCTATCTGCAACTCTACATATATAGACACATGGTTACACGTACTTCTAAAATGCAACCATCATCATATACACGCCATTAGAGTCAAAAGGCACAATAAAGCTCTATGGGAACTAAGAAAACTAATCTTGTCATCACAAAAATCTAGATGCTACACTCTCATGAACGCAGGAACCTTCAACAACAATCCTCAAGAAAATACAATACCACCATGGCTGCTAACATGCTCATGCTCACAACAAAGATGCCATTGCAACGCCATATTTAAACCATATATTCTCTGCGTAAAAGGTCTCCCATACAAAAATGACCCACCATCAAATCCATCAGACGACCTCACAATCCAATTCATTGAATTCACATTTAATTATATTTCATTTTAGTAATTAAAATTTATAATTAATTAGTATTACTTAATTTGGTAAGCATACTTTTCTGATTTATTTGGGTTTAACTAGGATTAATCATAATTAATTAGACTTAATGACATTAAATCACACTTAATTGGTTTGAATGTGTATGAATACTTGTGAAAGTAGACGGAATTACTAAAATTTTATAAAATATACATACTAAATCATCACACTAAATTTAAGTGTCATTTTAGAATGACAAAGACAATTTCAAATGGTAAGTCATACAAATTATAAGAGCATCCTCAGTCGGTCTAGGTAAAGCTCAATGCAAACCAAGACCTATCTTGCTTAAAATTGCTCAAAATTTAGAGGGAGTGCACCAAATCTTGCTTAAAATGGACAGATCCTCCCACACTCCCTCTAAATGTCAAAAATTTGGAGGGAGTGTGGGAGGATCTTTCCATTTTAAAGCAAGATTTGGTGCACTCCCTCTAAATTTTGAAAATGTGGTGTTTTCAATGAGGGATTTCACCTACATCAAATTTTTACAATTCTTTTTTCTTGAGAAATATCTCACGTTTATTTAGGTGTGCTTCTAATGATGGTAATTTCAGTTTCTAATTTTAGGTCAGTCAAAAGATAGGTTTTGGTTTGCAGTGAGCTTTACCTAGACTGACTGAGGATGCTCTAACCTCAATGTTAATGAGGATTTTGTAATTTTATTTGACCTCCAAGTTAATTACATGCTTCATTGATGGTTTCATTTCCGGAATGAAATCCCAATGAATTGCTTACTTACTAATTGGAAGTGCACATATATATTGGATTTTAAACCTTGAAGGTGAAGTGCACTCAATATGAGATTTGTAGTCAAGCGGCCTTCAAGAATATAAGGACAATATTTTTTTTGAAGTTGGGCGGGGCGGGCAACAGTTTTTGGTCGGGTTCAGAAATTTCCTTGGAGGCTGCCCCCGCCCGGATCTGACACCCCCCATAGTTTGTATGGGCGAACTTAATGTCCGCCAAAACATAGTACATTCTGACTCAACAATATTAGCACGAACCGATTCTAAGTTGCCTGCCACACGAGTGGCATCGGCAGGCACCGTGCAGGCTAGGGTTTACTGTAGGGTCCAGACGCCACCTCACTACCGGGAGTGAGACGGTGCTCCACGAGGGGCACCCAGTCACCGGCAGGGGTAGTTTCCGGTGACCTTCCGCCCAGTCTGCAGACCACCAGCATGCCAAGGGATTACTCTGCCACAGCAGAGGCCAGAGGAGTATTTCGGCAGCAGCAGGCTAAGGACTAGTTCGGCAGTGCAGACTCACGAACAAGTTAACCACTTTGTGTTGAGGTTGAGGAGTTGCAGCTGCTCCGCAAATGCACACAGTCTCTCAACATGGATAGCGATGTCCGGAGGCTTGCAATTTTGCTTGTGTTTCAACTCTCACTACTTTGCACAATGAAAAGTTTGTCGAGAGATGCGGGGGTGATAGCTTTATTGCATTGGCAACAGTTGTGTTACGTGACGGTCGCGGTGCAAGGATTGAGGGGGTGCGTGCAAGGTGTCCAAGACGTCTTTGGACTCATGAAAGAGGGTTGGGAGAACATGGATTCTTCGATCGAAACCTTCTCGGCTCGTTCAATGCCAGGGAATTCAAAATACGCATGCGTATGGATGTCTTCACATTTGAGTACTTGTGTTCAACTCTCGTACTGTCATTGCAGAAACAAAACACAAACATGCGGTCAGCAATTCCGGTTTAAGTGAAGGTGGCGGTGATGATCTCCATATTGGTCACATGTAGTTCCATGCAAACCATTGCTGATTTGTATAGAATTGGCCTTTCAACCAGTCAATTGGCAGTCAACCAATTCACTGGTGCAATCAAATCAATCCTCTTGAAGAAATTTATAAGATGGCCCTTCACATCTACTATGGAAAAATTTGCACGTGAGTTTAAAAACTTGCACGGGATACCTTATATGGTTGGGGCAGTACATGGCTTTCACATACCCATCGTTACACCACGTTTCCATGCGGCAAATTATTACAATCGGAAAGGTTTTCACTCCATACTGTTACAGGGTGTGGTGTCTAGCAAATGCATGTTCTGGGACTTTGACATAGGCTGGGTTGGGTCATTGCACGATGCCAACTTATGGGGAAGGGCCGCAATCGGTCAATTTTGTGGGGCGGGTAAGCTGTCGCCATTTGCTCTAGTTAGTGATGCCGCCTATCCATGTCATCCGTGGATGCTGGCTCCATATAGGGGGACACAAAGATGGGCTAACTTGGGAGGAATATCACTAGAACTTCGTGTAGAGCTCCACCTGCATGTGCATTGAACGGGCATTCGGAATGCTAAAGAGAAGGTGGAGAATTATGTTAAAAATGATTGACGTGCATTTGAAGAATGTGCTAGAATTGGTTGGTACATGCCTTGTTATTCACAACATGTGTATCATTTTTTGAGATGACTTTTGGAAAACTGAATGGATGCAAGAGGCGGCAGATGAGGTGCACAATGGACTGACTTTTAGAAGAGTTCATGGGCAATCATCACATGAGAGACTTGTTGTTGTCAACCATGCACTGCAAAACTTGGCAAGCATTGAGGAGAACTCCAGAGACACCTTGGAATACATGTCACAAGAGGCGGCAAGAGAGTTTCAAAGTTCAATGAGCACAAATGGCAAAACATTCAAGGAGCTCTGCGTACGAAAAAATGGCATTGTCAGAAGCTTCTGGCTAGCGAAAACAAAAGCGTGCGTTGCAGAGACGTTTCCTATGGAAGTCGAATAATTACATGTCACGAACTACGTGGCTGCCTACAACTTGTCTACCAATTTCTGCATGGTTTGTTGCATGCTCATAAGTAAAGTCATCTTCATGTCATCGTTGGCCTTCAAGCTTTCCATTAAATTCTTGCTACTGTCACGAATCTCACCTATGCATCGCTCCATGAACATGTCCTCCTTCCGCTTGGGCTCTGGCGATTTGGATGTGCTCTCCCCACTCCTCTGCTAGGTGGTGTTCGTTTCTGATGTTGTTGTGCACTTCACTCCATCCCCATCCACCACACTAGCGTGCGCATGCGATACAACGTTGGCTCGGTCAAACATGAATTCGTCAACCAATTGAAACCAACGGCATTTCTCTGAACGTTGCGAACCGGACTTCAAGTTCAAAGCCTTGTCCTCCTTGTAGTCGTTGTAGATGACACTCCATTTGTTGCGACAAACCTCGCTATCCTTTGAAAAATCCGGGCACATGGACACAAGTTTCGTGTGTAGCCGCGACCAATTGTCAACACCTACACTTACGCACATTTTTAATTCATCGTTCATTCCACACATTTCACATTCACACATGCCATGCCAAGTCCGGAAGCACGCCCAAAAATTGAACACGCCAATACAAGCATAAATATGTCTCAAATGCACTATGCAATACAACCAAATTTGGAAAAAAAACAAAAAAAACAAAAAAAACAAAACCGTGCCTGATGTAGCCTGCTGCCTCTGTGCACCAGAAAAAAAAACCCATACCAGTGCAGCAAAAGCATGTATGTAGCCTCTGCTGCCTTTGCTGCCAAAAAAAACCCAGAGCAGGGCTTCCAACTGCCTGTAAGCAGTCTGTGCTGCCTTTGCAGCACAAAAAAACCAAAGCAGGGCTTCAGAAGCCTCTGCTGCCTTTGCTGCAGAAAAAAAACCCAGAGCAGGGCTTTTAAACCCCTGTAAGCAGCCTCTGCTGCCTTTAGAGTAGAAAATAAACCCAAACCAGGGCTTAAGAAGCCTTTGCTGCCTTTGCAGTAGAAAAAAATAACAAAACAGGGGCTTCCAAGCCCCTGTAAGCAGCCTCTGCTGCCTTTACAGCAGAAAAAAAAACCCGAACCAGGGCTTCATAAGCCTTGCTGCCTTTGCAGCAAAAAAAAAATCACAAAACAGGGGTTTGTCAGCCCCTGTAAGCAGCCTCTGCTGCCTCTACAGCAGAAAAAAAAAACCGAACCAGGGCTTCAGAAGCCTTTACTGCCTTTGCAGCAGAAAAAAAATCACAAACCAGGTCTTCCAACTGCCTGTAAGCAGCCTCTGCTGCCTTTGCAGCAGAGAAAAAACACAATCCAGTGCAGTAGAATTGCAGAGCAGCCGGAAGGGGTGTTGTGTGGACCTCAGGGCAAAAAAATAAAATAAAATTCAAACCCTACATACTCTGCAAACAGATTGGGGATGACAACAAAACTTTGAAGTCATCCGAGAGCATGTGTTTTGGGGGGGCAAAGGATGTGGGATTACACGTTAATTTGAAGAAACCTTGCCTCAGCTGACAACATGTGAGGTGGAATACAGATAGGCAGAATTTATGGAAGGAAATGTAGCAAAATAAATAAATTAAATGTGAGAAGCAAACATCACCTTGCTTCGGGGGCGCGGAGAAGGTGCTATGCATTTCTCCCCGAATGCTGATCAACTGGATGACCTAGTGATCCTTCCAATGCCCAGCGCTCTTCAAAACCTCCCCCTCGTCCTTCACGTCGTCCAATTCAACGATCTCCGGTTTTTTCCGGACCACTCTCCGCTTCTTGGTGGAATTGGATTGGTATGTGCCACAGTCTTGCGAACTCCGATTCTGGGAGCCCGCCGCGACCTCGGCGTTGCCGCTAACAGCGCCGTGGACGGGAGGTGCAAACCCGACACCCGGATGCTGAGGCATGAAGGAGTGCGGGAAGAGGAATGGCATTTGACTACCATGGTGTGGAAAACTTGCAAAAGATGGTGGAGGAGGGATGGTACTTGGGTGTGCACGGAGCTCGCCGCCCATAGTGGGAGGATTGCCGGAGGAGAGGTGAATCGGATTGTTTGGAGCGACGTCTCGCAGAGGTCCTTGTGAATCCATGGAATTGAAAACCCGGAAACCAACAAAATTTTGGACAAGAAAAAGGGTTCCCAAAAAAACAAAAAAACAAAAAAAAAAACCTAGGAGAGTGTTCGGTGGTGGCTAGAGGTCGGGTGTGATGGTGGGCGCAGAGGGATGGCGAGACGTAGGCTGTAGATTGTGAAAGCTTGCAGCTGCAGGTGGAGCGTCGAAGCTTGCTGAAGATGCTGGTCTACCAAGGGGACTCTGGCACTCTTCGGCACGGGCGGGGAGGGTGGGCCAGGGGCTAGCTGGCCCGAAATCGCCAAACTTCAGGCCACAACCCCTGGAAATTCTGGCTACCACGGTGGTTCCCGCCACCCTCCATTGCCGGCCGTGGGGTAGCCTCACCCAATCACCGGCCTCAGCTACCTGCTGCTGCCTGTCGTGTGGCATCGACTTAAGGCCCTAACCCAACTAGGAGCAGTACCCTTAGCTGGCCGGGCTAGGGTTAATATAGGCTGGAAGGGGCCTTTCCAACCCTGCCGCCACGAAGACGACCACATTGGGGGCAGCCGCGTGGGGAGGTAAAGGTAGGCAACGGCAGAGGCCAGCTGCCGGGAAGTTTTTGGCCGGGCCTGCAGACTCTGCAGAGCCTGCCAAAACCAGGGGCCTCGTTTCAAAAACAGATGCAGATTACACAGTGTGGCCTCCCAAGCTCTCACGCTTGTGGTTTAAAAATTTCAAACTAGGGTTGCGCAAAAAATGGACCCGATGTCCATTTTCTCACATTTTTCCTCATTTTCCAGCTCTCCTTGCTCGCCACCTTGGAGTGTATATCTAGAGACAATGAGGCGGTTTTATTGTAGCACTGGCAACAATTAGGTTGCTTGACACTTGCATTGCATGGATTCAAGTTGTGGAATGGGAGACAACAACGACGCTTGTGGGCTCATGATCGAAGGTTGCACAGACCAGGCTTCTTCGACCATATGCTGTTGGGGTCATTCAATGAGAGGAAGTTCAAAGGGCGCATGAGAATGGACGTGTCGACTTTTGAGTACTTGTGTAGGACCTCACACTTGACTTGCAAAGACAAGACACAAGATTGCGTCTGGCCATTTCAGCTCAAATCAACGTTGTTGTATTAATTTCTGGATTGGCTAGTGGTAATTACATGCAGTGCATTGCTGATTTGTACAAGATTAGCCTATCTTCTAGTCAACGAGTTGTCTCCGAATTTTGTGGTGTCATAAAGAAAAATTTGCTTAGAAAATTCATCAATTGACCTTCTCCTTCCACCATAGAAAGATATGCACAAGAATTCCAAGACTTGCACCAGATTCCCTACGTGGTGGGGGCAGTGGATGGCTCGCATATACCCATCGTTGTACCTAGACTTCATGCTCCAGATTACTACAACCGCAAATGATTCCATTCAATCCTTTTGCAGGGTGTGGTGTCAGCCAAATGTTTGTTTTGAGATTTTGACATAAGCTGGACGGATTTGATGCACGATGCCAACCTCTGGGGCCGGACCGCAATCGGCCAGTACTGTGAGGCTGGCAAACTCTCACCTTATACTTTGGTTGGAAATGCTGCGTACCCATGTAGGCCTTGGATGTTGGCTCCTTTCAAGGGCCACAAAGACGGCCTTTCACGGGAGGAGTACCATTGGAACTTTGTCCAAAGTTCCACACGCATGTGCGTCGAACGAGCATTCGGGATGCTCAAAGGCAGATGGAAAATTCTTTTGAAAAGGGTGGACGTGCATTTGAAGAACGTGCCCGACTTGGTTTCCATGTGCTTGGTTCTATACAACATGTGCATAATTTTTTGGGACACTTTTTGGAGAGAAGAATGGATGCGGGAGGCCACTGATGAGGTGCACAACGGACTGGCCACTCCACAGTTGTCGGGATCATCCATACGCGAGCGAATGACAGTTGCAAACTTGGCATTGCACAGCTTTGCCGGCATTGACGACCAATCACGACAAACTCTAGAATACATAAAGCAAGAAGACGCTATGGCATTTGAAATTTCAATGAGCATTGCCGGAAAGTCATTCAAAGAGTTGTCTGCGAGACGAAATAGCATTGCAAGAAATCTTTGGATGGCCAAGACAAAGGCGTGCATTGCTCAAACTTCCATTGATGACAAGGAATAGAAATAAATTTTTTTCAAAGCTTCTCTACTAGTTTTTGCATTGTTTGTTGCATGCTCATCAATAAAGCCATTTTCATATCATCACTTGCCTTTAAACTATCCATAAGATTTTTGTTATTCTCCTCAACTATGCCTAAACATCGTTCTAGGAAGATTTCTTCCTTGTGCTTGGGCTCGGGAGATTTTGATGTGTTCTCACTTGCATTGTGTTCCGTGGTGTTGGTGACAGATGCGCTTGCGGACTTCGGAGCATCTGGATTCGTTGCACTCGCGTGCGCATGGCTTATGGTATGCGCCCTGTCATACATGAATTCATCCAAAAGTACATACGATCTAAACCGACATTTCTCTGAACGGTCTGATCTGGACCGCATATTTATGGCCTTGTTTTTCTTGTAGTCGTTGTAGATGGAACTCCATTTCTTCCGGCAAGCATCGCTGTCTTTTGTGAAATCCGGACAGAGGGACACAAGTTTCGTGTGCAACCGGGACCAATTGTCCACACCTGCACCACGTTCCGAACAACAAGCCATAATTACGCACACCGCTAAATGACACTTCACATATGCCTTTTGAATTCAAAAAAATTGCGAATCAAAATAATCCTAAATCACACGAGGAAAGGGCGAAACCAAATTTTTTTTTGAAAGGGTTCCACTTATGTGTATGGCTAATTGCAATTTCAATTCCACCCTAAAACTGTGTTTTGAAAGCAATTTTAGATTCAGAGTAAAAACGAGTTTGCGAATTAACCCTTAAAGGACAATGCAATCCCCACGGGCTTCGTATTATTTTGGTCGAATCTTGTTCAAAACTTGTACTCCATCGCATCAAATGGGTTTTTTGGAATGCCAAATCGAGCACCTTAGAAAGATCTATACTTCTTGACAATAGAGCCAAAGTAAATTAGAAACATAATCATACTTAAAATGAATTTTAAAAGAGATATTGGGTGTGGTATCAGGAAAGCATATGTCCTTTAAGGATTAACCAAAATATGCAACTGGAAAAAAAAATAAATAGCTGCTACGATATGTCTGCTGGTTTTTGTTTAATTAGTAACCTGATTACAGTCCGAGCATTGGACAATCTGCTGGTTTAGTTTAGTCTGCAGTCAACTAACTAATTATAGTTTGCAGTCAACTAACTAAATACAGTCTGCATGCCCATATTTCAGCCTGCAGACAGACAATATAGCAGGCAACAATTTGGTTCTGTATTCTATGCATTACAGATTACAGTTTGCAGACAGAATACAGGCACAGAATATGGTACAGAATACAGGTACAGATTACAATCTATTTCAAGAATTCGAACCCGCGAGCGTGTTAACCCTTGAAGGACGCAAGCTCTTCTGATAGCACACCAAAAATCTTTTTTAAAATTCATTTTAAGCATGATTATATTTTTAAAGACTTTGGCTATATTCTAAAGAAGTATAGATCTTTCTAAGGTGCTCGATTTGGCATTCTAAAAATTCCATGTGGTGCAATGGAGTTTCAATTTTGAACAAGATTCTCCCAAACAATACGAAGCCCGTGGGGCTTGCATTGTCCTTTAAGGGTTTAACCAAAAGAAAAAAAATTCAAATTAATTCAAACAAGCAAGCAAGGAGGTTCTAATTGCAATGCACATACGAAGCACCCAAAGCATAAGCGAAATTACGGGGAAAAAGGGAAAAAATGTTGCGAAATTAAAGAGGCACACCTTGCTTTGGTGGTGCATTGAATGACCCAATGGTCCTTCCAATGATGAGCATGCTTCAAGAGCTCCACATCCTCTTTGGCATCGTCCAATTCCACAATTTCTGGTTTCTTTCGGGGGGCTCTTTTTTTCTTGATGGACTTGGAGTGATCAATGAATGAGTCTTGGGGGCCTCATTTTGGTGATTCCTCCGTGAGATCAATTGTGGTGCTAGGAGTGACTTGGGTGGGAGCACTAAACTCATACCCTGGAATTGGAGGCATGTAGGAATGGGAATATAGAAATGGCAATTGATTCCCCTCCCCATGGAAGCCACCAAAGAATGGTGCGGGAGGAATGGGAGGACGTTGTCCTGAATTTGGAGCGCATGCGACAAGGGGGATTCCACCTGTCACAACACTTGCATTGGCACCACCACTCGCATTACCCTGCGAATCCATTGAACCCTAAACCCAATTCCCCCAAAAATGGAATATTTAATCAAAAGTGAAGCAAAACTATAACAATAAAATTTTAAAAAATAAAAAATAAAAACCAGAGAAGAGGAAAACACAAAAGAAAGGCTCACCTTGGGCTAGAAACTGATGAAGTACAAGCTAAGGCAGAGAGCTCCAAACCGTATGCACTGTGCTGGCCGTATGCAGCAAACCAGCTCTTGTCGAGTGCCGAAACGAAGTTGGTCGACTATGTGAGTCGGGTGCCACCTCACCCAGGGCCCATCGCCACCAGGGCCCGTAGCCGGGGGGGTCGGGGTTCCGGGGGTCCTCCCCTGGAACTTGAACCCGCAGACGGCAGTCTTCAGGTGGCCCTCCTGCCCTAAACCCTGCCCCTAATGGGGCACGCCACCCACCAGCGCAGCCAATCGAAGCTGTGTATTTATATAGCCAACCCCTAGTGGGGTACCCCCCTAAGTTGCTATAGTTCCCCAGTCTCTGATCACGTTTTCCGGGAGTCAGTGATTCCCCCACGCACCTCATATTTAGGAGTCAACCAGATTTGGGCATAAACAGTAAGATTCTAGTCTTTCCAAGTCTAACTGGTCACATGTTGATATATATCTTTGGGGTTTCTTCATTTCTTTGAGGCACTCGGAGATTCCACTAAAATGATGGGTAATCTTCCCAATGATCGGGGAGAACCGGCAGTTAGTTACAAATGAACCGGTTGAGTTTGAGAAATAACCGGTTGAAGTCCAAGACTTCAGGAAAATTACCGATCATTTTAGAGGAATTTGTAGAATATACCCCAATTTAATGAAGGAAAACTGGAGGATATCAATATGTAACTGGTTAGACTTGCAAACACTAGGATCTCTACCGATTATGCCCAAAAATCTCCCCAATCACTGAATCTTCCTGTAGTCTTGAACTTCAACCGGTAATTTCTCAAACTCGACCGGTTCTTCTGTGAGTAGCATCGCAGTCGGTTCGTCGGTTCTCCCCGGACACTGTTGCAGACTGCATAATTTAGACCGGGGGACGTTAAGTACTCCCCACGAACTAATAGGGATTCTATATTCGGGCGGGGGCAGCCCTCCCACGAAATTTCTGCCCCCGCCCGGATTTTTTCCAAACCCGCCCGAAAATAGCTGCCCGCCCCGCCCGAAAACGAAAAAAACATTGCTCTTCCATTCTTGAAGGCCGCTTGACTACAAATCCCATATTGAGTGCACTTCACCTTCAAGGTCTCAAATCCAATATATATGTGCACTTCCACCTAATAAATAAGGCATTAAATGGGATTTCATTCCGGAAGTGAAACCATCAACCAAGAATGTAATTAACTTGGAAGTCAAAAAATTAGAAAATCCTCATCAACATTGAGGTTATAATTTTTATGACTTACCATTTGAAATTGTCTTCGTCATTCTAAAATGACACTTAAATTTAGTGTGCTGATGTGGTATGTATATCTAATAATATTTTAGATAATTCTGGCTACTTTCAAGAATATTCATACGCACTTATTTATAAAATATACTTAATGGAACTAATTAATCAATTATTTTAATTACCGGATTTAAATGGAGTTAATTCCATTAATTATATTTTAGGGTTAATTAGGCTTACTGGATATAAAAATTGAGTATTGTAATTACTGAAATTGATTGGACTTAATTGGAGTTAATTCCAGTAATTAAATTTTAGGATTAATTAGTCTTACTTAATTTGGAAAGAATACTTTCTGATTTATTTGGGATTAATTAGGATTAATCAGAATTAATTAGACATAATTACATTAAATCACACTTAATTAGAATAAGTGCGTATGAATATTCTTGAAAGTAGCCAGAATTATCTAAAATATTATTAGATATACATACCACATCAGCACACTAAATTTAAGTGTCATTTTAGAATGACGAAGACAATTTCAAATGGTAAGTCATAAAAATTATAACCTCAATGTTGATGAGGATTTTCTAATTTTTTGACTTCCAAGTTAATTACATTCTTGGTTGATGGTTTCACTTCCGGAATGAAATCCCATTTAATGCCTTATTTATTAGGTGGAAGTGCACATATATATTGGATTTGAGACCTTGAAGGTGAAGTGCACTCAATATGGGATTTGTAGTCAAGCGGCCTTCAAGAATGGAAGAGCAATGTTTTTTTCGTTTTCGGGCGGGGCGGGCAGCTATTTTCGGGCGGGTTTGGAAAGAATCCGGGCGGGGGCAGAAATTTCGTGGGAGGGCTGCCCCCGCCCGAATATGGAATCCCTATTAGTTCGTGGGGGGTACTTAACGTCCCCCATTTAGACCAAGGCACATTAAACTGTCATATGTTGCATGATGATCCGTCCCAAACATAGTACATTCTGACTCATCACAAGATAAGCACGAACCGAATCTAAGTTGCTGTAGTTCCCCAGTCTCCGATCACCTTTTCCGGGAGTCAATGATTCCCCCACGCACCTCGCAGAGCCGCAGCTGAGAGGTGCCGATGGTGTGGTGTTATGATCTGCACCCTTTCTTCTGTTCTGCACTCTTGTGTGTTGTTTTCGGAAGCTTTTCTTTTGGTTCACATCGGCTGTTGGAGCCTGCACTCAAGAGGAACTTCCGAGCGTGATATGGACTGTGCCTGCACTCATCATCCCTCCACACTGAAATCCCAAACTTCCACAATTGGTTTTTCACTTTTTGAGTGTAGAGAGAATGAAGAAGTGTGTTTTGGTTCCTGTGACTATCCCTAGGTTACCCGAGCAATCGTCTTATTGCAGGAAATTTTGAGATTTTGCGGGTGCGGACGTGCATCAATGGGGCTACCCACCACAATTACTATCCGGCTGAAGATCGAGTGTTTCATCTTCAACATTTAGAGCTGTATACAACTGCACCACATTTAGACAATCCCAAGCCTTCGGTATGTGATATCGGTTTCTATATATGTGTCCGCAGTTAATTGCTCAAAATAAAGTGTTGTTTAGTGCAAGTAGTGGGCTTTCCCAAGTAGGCAATTCTACAAAGAGCCTTGAAGAATTTTGAGGAGTTACGAACTCCAAGTAATGATTGCACAGTACACTTGGGCTTTGAATTGCATCAATCGAATAGAATTAGGATTGGTTGGTTATCTGAGTCCACCTTTACACTAGAGCTTGAGTTGAGATCTTGTACGTTTCTAAGGGTTTGATACTCGCAGCTTCCATCCCAAGCTCAAAGTAAAGAGAGCTTGACTATTCCTCAAGCTCTCCAAGGGTTGAGCAAGTGCAAAGTTGCCATGTTCAAACTGAGATTTCAAAGCGGGAATGGTAACTAAGCATTCTTTATACTGTAGCTTCAGTTGACAGCTTGAACTTGCAAATCTTGGGAGTTTGATACTTCCGATTTGACAAAATTTCGGCCAAAGCTCAAACTATTCATACTTGACCTGGTTTGAGGAAATCTAAAGTGACAATGCCAAAGTGAGATATCGAAGGAAGAACAGTAGTAAGATTGTTGTGGTCCAAAGAGTCATAGATTAGATGGGTTGAGTGACCCGAACACAAGTTCGCCTCCACCATGTAACTATGAAGAATTGACTTTGCAAATCGAATTGCATAGTGTATTCTGACACTGCATACAGTTGCCTTTAGTAGAAAATATGAGAACTTTTGGCCCAACACATTGCAGGCGTCCTTATGTATAAAAAACATCGCAATCTTATTTACACATAATCCTTGCAATTTAGAGCGAAAGACCAAAATCCACAACTAAAACTTGGTAGTAAGTTCATTACCATACCTGGATGGTTTTTGTGAAGCAGACCATCATGCACGTGTTGCCCTTGATGATCTCCGATGTACAAACACTTTTGGGAGGTGGATTGGATTGGGAATTGCCTCATTTGGTTTTAGCAATTGTGAAGGAGGTTAATTTAGTGGTGATTATCTTCCTCTTTAAGTGATCATAGAGGCTTTCCTAATGTTGTCTTGAGTGTACCAAGGTTGGTTTCTATCCAATCTCATCCCAAGCCATGGATTTTTGGTGTCCATTCTTGACTACGAGCCTTGTCATATGTCATTCAAGTACATGTGTTCAATTAAGAGTGACCACAAATTGCTCACATCTCAATGAGCAGAACTAGGGAGTTGTACTGTTCTTTTTGGTTTCTTGTCATTTCTTAATTAGCAATATAGTGCTATTTCGTGAATGTAATGTCATTTCTTGGATGCCATGTTATTTCTTAGAATGGTGGGGATTAGGTGACGTTAGAACACAGATAGTTGTTTCAAGTTTCATAGTCAGAATTGAATGCATAAGTTATAGAAGGTAAATTTAGTGGCAATTTTTCTGATTCCATCATGTTTGCCTGGACTTTATCATCATGTTCATGATCGTCATGCTCGTTTGTATTGCGTCCCCGTTGGATTGGGCGTTGCAATGAATAGGGAGAACCGACAGCTACTTACAGATGAACTGATTGAGTTTGAGGAATAACCAGTTGAAGTTCAACACTTCAGGATAATTACCAATCATTTTAGAGGAATCTATTAAATATACCTCAAATTAATAAAGAAAAACCGAAAAATCACAACATATAACCGGTTGAACTTAGAAACAATAGCATTTTGACTGATTATGTTCAAACTCCTCCCTGGACACTGGGTTGCCACCTTAGCTCTTCTGGACACACTGTTGGGGTCCACAAGGCTAACACCCCCCAACTTTGGCTCTGGGAGTGCTAAGACGCTCCGGAAACTTTCTTTGTTTACACTCTGAACGAATGATAATTAAGTTAGGAGATTTTTCCCCCCTTCATTAATTTACTTACTCATCAGTGGTTCCCCAATTTAAGTGACTCACCAATTTGACAAAGGCACACCAGTAAACATAAAAATAAGAGGGAGATCAGTATGACCCACCCACTTCAAGGTGGGTTGGGGCAAAACAATGCATACATTGGTTCCTAGGAGGTAAGGGTTCAGGCATCCAACAAGGAACGAGTGTATGGGTTGGTTCGCCAAAATCCCTCAAGGTGGGAGTCCAATGACTACACTATTACCCATTAGTGCCTAGTCTCGTAATTGTTAGGCACACTAACTTAGATTATGATAACTCTTAGGTTGAGCCTCATCGGTAGACTAACTTACCCCCTTTCTTTCGTCTCTTTTCTTTCTTGTGGTAAGAGGCTCCCTCCCATTCTCGTTGTGCAAGAGGTTGGCCGCCCTTTCAACTTATAGTGAATGAATCTTGTTTACAGCCTGATATAGAGTGCGTGGGTGCTAGAGTTGTGTTGGGTTGTTTGTACCAACTCAACACTATGTCGTGGTGCGCTAGTGAATTGTAGTATGAGCCATGCATCTCTGTACTCTTGTGTGTGCATTTGGTACTTAACATCTCATCTTAGCACCATGGTATGTTGTCATCATTTTTCTTTTAATGCCTATTACTAGGATTCAAGGAAGGATTACTTATGTTTCTAGAAGAATAGAGCATGGCCATGTTTGCAATGGAATTGTTCTTCATTGGAATCTATCAAGGGAAATGGCCGCTTGGGAGACGCTTGAAAAATCCTTAAAATGTTGCAAAATTGTTCAAATATGGACTTGTGTCCTTGGAGTATTGGGAGGTAGAATAGTATTGAGTTAAATGTTTTGTTTTATTCAATGATTGGCTTCATCTTTGTTGGGCACACGGAGTTTGGATTATGAGGTCAATCCAGTAGTGGACATGTTTTAGTGGTGTTGTAGACGTCGGGGAGGTATCAAACTTTCTCCAAGGAGTGCATCAATACACTACATCAAGATAGATAACTGTGAATGCTTCAAGTGGAAAATTGTTCAAACCTTCCTAGAAAAGTGGTTCTTGTGGGTATGATCAAGTCTATATTAAGATTTTGAGTTTATTGATGTGTTGTTTTGAGGGTGGTCTTATTGTGTAGTGTATTAGTTGGTTCAAGTTTTTGAGACCGTGGCATGTATAGAGCCAAGAATTTGTGGTAGCCTTGTAAGTTGAAGTTGAATCTTTAGAACCCCATATACCACATTTTTTTGGGGGAACAAATTACAGTCGGAGTCAATATTAGAGATCCCAAAATAGTCTCGTGGGATGAGTCAACTATAAATTTATACATGGCTTAGCAAGTTACTTAATGGACCCCTTAACATGGCTACCACTAATTGTAAGCCATACTTGGGGGGTTTCCCTTTTGGACGTAGCACAATGTTCACTTTGGTGTAGCCCCTTCAGTAGATTACCATGTGTGTTCGACTATGTTGTAATGAGTTTTGCTACCTAGTACCTAGAGTCTCATTCTATGCATTTTTTGCACTGCTTTGTCCTAGTCAAAGGCATAGAATTGTTTTTTATTGTATTCGACCTAGAGTGACCTTCTGTGCATGTATTGCTTTCATTGTACGGGTGTATGAGGACTTGCTACTATTTGTTTCTCTAGGTTATTAAATGTTATGAAGAGTCATTACGAGACCAACATGAAATTCTTGATTTGATGTTTTGAAGGTGGTCTCCATATGGCTTGTATAATATTCATTTTTTATCTAAGTAATACATCTGTAGAATATGGGATATAGGGGGCATTCCTTCTTGATGCATAGTGGTTGACCTAAAGTAGTATGCGTGATGTTTAATTTGTCCTCATTAGGTAATGAAATAGTTGTCGCGATGGATTTGTGAAGAGAGGTTTGCTTTGTTGAGCTTAGTTGCATGAGACAGACTAGTAGTTACGACATTGCACTTCTAGATGGTTTTAGCTCAAATTCAATGATGACCATGTGCATGTGTTTGTAAATATCAAAAATCAAAAGTCATATGCGAATGAATTCATAGTAGGCAAATCAACAATGTCTTGCAGCCAACTTGTTTAGGTGTCAGGGATTTAAGCTACAAAACTTTGCAACTATTGCTAAGCTTGAACATGCATTATGCTCACTTCATGACAACCGTTGAGCATTTTCCATGGTGAACATAAGACTTCAAAGTCCGAGAGCACCAAGGGAGGCTATTCACTTCAAACAATTCTCCAAGATTTTTCATTTTATCAAGTTTAAATTTTGCCACATCTCTTAATTGTTCGATTCTAATGCTTTGCGAGTGTAGTCAACAAATTCTTGCTATCTCATGTACAATATATGCTAGATGATTGAGTTCATGACAAACATTTAAAAATGTTCATTGAGCTTGCATCTATATGAATGCTAACTAGTTATAATTATGAAATGAGATTTAAGAATAATAATATTCAAAATATGTATTTCATAACTTGGGTATTTATATAGAATATTTTTATACAAGCTATGGGAGGAAAAAATCCAATAAAAATAAGAATTCTCCACACCAAAAATAATATCAAAAGAACCTTGAGACTGGAGTATGGCCTCTTAATCCCTTAGGGGTTCCTATAATCATGTCAATCTTTATTTCTATTAGGCAATGGAAACATCTTTTTTATATCATTGCCATGTGAGCACTTCAATGTCACCATATTTGATTTGAGGTTGTTAGCACATTTTTCTAAAAAGTGTATTGAGAAGTTTTATATATTGGAAAATCATCTTTGAAAATTGATCATAACCCTTGATTTTGCATCTCATTATGAGTGTGCTTGCATGTGTATACTACTCGTTCTTCACAAAGAGTATTTTTGACAACAATGATTTAACGGAAACGACAACGGAATAAAAAACACCAGTGTTGAAAATGACAAACTTTGTACGGGTACCAATGGAGATTGCAAATTTTCCCAAATTATCATTGTCAAAGGAAGTTTTGAATAGACGGCAATGTGTAAATTTATTGGACAATTTACGCAAGGGTGTGCAAGCAATTGAAACGATCACCAATAGTTCACATGGGAAAGTCTTTCATCGAGTGGAGGAAGACATGCTCTTAGTTGTAAACAAGGCAAAATGTGTGATAGAAGAATGCTGCAAGGATGATTGGTGTCGGGTTGTGGTGAAGCAAATGAATAACAAAGAGACCTTTAGAGAGCTTCTCGAGGACTTCGAATGTTCTTTCCACACAATGTGCAACATACTTCGCCATGTTTTTCCTAGTCGAGAAGCTGAAATTTTGAAGATTGAAAGCTCTACGACATTTTTTCCAACATGCATTGATGAAGTTGCAGAGGACCATAATTCAATGTATGAAAGGTTTTCAAAGCATTTGGAAATGTGCAAAAGTGCAAGTTGCAAGAATTGCATGCTTGTACGGTATCTAATGGGGCGAGTAAAGGGTCTTGCAAAGGCCGAAGGTGGTGAATTGGATAGCATTATCTTTCCTCATGACTATCCTCGCCCCGAATATGGAAGGCCACTTGTTCCCTTGGGTGGAGGTGCATTCGGAAGCGTATATTCCACAAAATGGTTAGGAATTGATACTGTCACAAAGGTGATCGAAGTCAATGGCCTAGAGCATGAAACACTCGTTTGGAAAGAGGCGGGTATATTGGGAGGATTGAATCATCCGAATATCATCAAACTGTTTTGTTGTGGCTTTATGAGGGACAACAATCAAGGCAAAGAAAATAAAGAGTTTGAAATTGTCACTGAACGAGGAACTATGGACTTGTCACATTTCTTAAATCAACAAACTTTGTCCAATGAAGAAAATGCCATTGATATCATGTTGCAAATTGCAAGCGGAATGTGCTACCTTCACGATATGAAAGTCGCCCATCGTGACTTGAAGCCTGATAATGTCGTCTTGACCTCAAATGATTCAACTAGTATGGAATATGTGCATGTGAAGCTAGTTGACTTTGGTATTTCCAAAATTGAAGTGACAAGCTCTTCAGAGGTGCTTATTGGTGGGAAGATATATGGAACTTGTGGGTATATGGCACCTGAGGTTTTTGAAAGAAGTTCAAAGGTAGATGCATTCAAATCAGACGTGTTTAGTTTCGGCATGATGTGCTCTGAGATCATTTTAAGAAAGAGGAATTTTGATGGTGTTCTTCTTCGTGACTATAATAACTCCATCTTGAAAGGTGAGAGACCCAAACTCCCTCAAGCTTGTTCAAAAGTATTGAAATCATTGATACAACAATGTTGGTCCACGGAACCTTCAAAAAGGCCGGTATTTCTTGATATTCTTAAGACTTTGAGAAAATTAAAGAATGATACAATCTTCAAGACTATCCATGATGTTACAGCCTCCGACCATTTCAATGAGCCCACATGTCCTCTGAGTTCTATCCCAAATCCAAGGCAATGGTGGAGAAGGGTCAAACATGAATTTTTTCACCGTGTTTTGTGGGTCAACTTATTCTTGTGGCGTATGTATATCACCCTCACCCAATGCTCATCACAATTTACATCCAAAGCTTTGAAGCTTGGTAGTAACACCTCATTATCAAGAATCAAAGAGGAATCAAAAATCATATTGTCGAATCAAATGCTACATGAGGTGAATTTTACTTTGTCAAAGTTTATTTACAAGCAAGTTGGATGTATCTTAATCAATAGTAATATTAAAAACTTAATAGTGCAAAACAATATAAGACCTCATGTGATTTATGAGTTTTGTTGAATATCACTGAAGTAACTTGGTATATTGACATTCTTGTAGGTGGAAAACAACACAAATGGGGATTCCAAATTGATTGGCTTGAAAGAAAAGATACCAAAATTGGAAAAACTACTTCACGATGTTGGTAGTTTGGGGTTTGTGGGCATGGGCGGAATTGGCAAGTCAACGTTTGCGGTTGCTTTAAGTGATCACATCTCCCACCAATTTGATGCGATGGTCTTTGTAAATGACTTCAAAGATGAAAGTTGTAGTTTGGCAGTGCGATACAAGTTACAAGATGTCAAAGCATTACCCAAAACCATACCATTAATAGAAGGACGAGAGATTTTGACCCAATTGCAACACACGCAAAAAGTTCTTATTGTTGTAGACAATGTTGGTAAAGCAAGCCAACTCAAGGAACTATTGGGCAATCATGAATTTCAACATGGTGATGGAAGTAAATTCATTGCCACTTCTCGTGAATGGAAGTCCTTGGAAGCATACGTACCCATGGTTGGTAAAGTAGAGGTGCAAACCCTTGATGGGCAACAATCTTTGGAATTATTTTCGATGTATGCCTTTTGTACAACCAACCAACCATGCTTGCCTTACTTGAAATATGTAGTTCAAGAAATCGTGAACGTTTGTGATGGACTCCCATTGAGTTTGGAGGTGATGGGTAGTTCCTTAAATGGGGAGAGACGTTTAAGAATTTGGGAGCGAAGAATGCAAAGATTGTTGAGGGCAAGGCATGATCAAAGTAAAGATGAAAGAATTTGGAACACATTGAGAATCAGTTTTGATGAGCTAGATGAAAGGGAGAAAAACATGTTCATGGATATATGTTGTTTCTTTTGCAAAGACTCGAGAATTGGTGGCTTGCAATTTACACAAGAAAGAATACTTAGATGCTTTGATGATGATGAAGACATTATAGCACGAACTTTTGAGCAGTTGCGAGACAAATCATTGTTTAAAGTTGATGAAATTGGTGTTTTGGATATGCATGATCAATTGCGAAATATGGGTCGTATGATTGTGGAAAAAGAATACCAAGGCTCTCGAATATGGGATTTTTCTTCATCAACATTCATTGATTATTGTAATCAAAAGGTATGTTGCACAAACGTAGGCATTTTTTTTACTAATATCATATATGAAGTTATGTCTTGAAAGTGAGAATTGTACCCATGAGCAATAATAAATTAAGATTTAAAATAAATGTTCTGTAGTCTAATGTTTGTTTTCCATGCAGGACACAAAATCAATTGAAGGCATGTCGTTTACAAATTTTGAGAAAGGAATGACATTTGCACCAATTGTACAAGCACATGATCTACGATTGTTAAGTGTTCACAATTGCGAGGACGTGCACCTTCTTTTTGCTATCCTCAATGGAACCACCAAACTCAAAAGGTTGAGGATCCATTTCAAAACCGAATGTGATGATTTTTTAGCAACGCAACAAACATTCAACAATGATTTCAAAGAGATTGCGAAACAAAATTTGAAGAAATTAAGTGTACTTGAAATATGCAAAGGTCGAATCACAAACTCATTTCCATTTGATGTTCTCCACTTCACAACTTTGAAAGCATTACACTTTGTAGGGTGTGAAACATTGGATGAGTTTCCAAATGAACTTCAAAGCATAATCTCTTTGGAGGAATTATGCATTATACAATGCAAATCCTTGAAGAAGATTCTGGGAGGATTAGGGGGTTTGACAAGTTTGAAGGTACTTCGCATGTGGGAATGCGAGGCCTTGGAAAAATTTCCATCCGGAGTGTGCACGCTCGTAACGTTGGAGACATTGAGTTTCCCTAGATGCAAGTCGTTGAAGAAGATTCCGGGAGGATTAGGGGGTTTGACAAGTTTGAAGAAACTATACATGAATGGATGCGAGGCCTTGGAAGAATTTCCATCCGGAGTGTGCACGCTCGTGGCGTTGGAGGAATTGAATTTTGGTGGATGCAAATCCTTGAAGAGGATTCCGGGAGGATTAGGGGGGTTGACAAGTTTGAAGGTACTTCGCATGTGGGGATGCGAGGCCTTGGAAGAATTTCCATGGGGAATGTGCACGTTGGTGGCGTTGGAAGAATTGAATTTCGGTGGATGCAAATCCTTGAAGAAGATTCTGGGAGGATTAGGAGGTTTGACAAGTTTGAAGGTACTTCGCATGTGGGGATGTGAGGCTTTGGAAGAATTTCCATCCAGAGTGTGCACGCTCGTGGCATTGGAGACATTGAGTTTCCCTACATGCACATCGTTGAAGAAGATTCTAGGAGGATTAGGGGGTCTGACAAGTTTGAAGAAACTCTACATGAATGGATGCGAGGCCTTGGAAGAATTTCCATCCGGAGTGTGCACGCTCGTGGCGTTGGAGGAATTGAATTTTGGTGGATGCAAATCCTTGAAGAAGATTCCGGGAGGATTAGGGGGTTTGACAAGTTTGAAGGTACTTCGCATGTGGGGATGCAAGGCCTTGGAAGAATTTCCATGGGGAGTGTGCACGCTGGTGGCGTTGGAGGAATTGAATTTCGGTGGATGCAAATCCTTGAAGAAGATTCCGGGAGGATTAGGGGGTTTGACAAGTTTGAAGGAACTCCACATGTGGGAATGCGAGGGCTTGGGAGAATTTCCATCCGGAGTGTGCACACTCGTGGCGTTGGAGACATTGAGTTTCCCTAGATGCAAATCCTTGAAGAAGATTCCGGGAGGATTAGGGGGTTTGACAAGTTTGAAGAAACTATACATGAATGGATGCGAGGCATTGGAAGAATTTCCATCCGGAGTGTGCATGCTCGTGGCGTTGGCCGAATTGAATTTCGGCGGATGCAAATCCTTGAAGAGGATTCCGGGAGGATTAGGGGGTTTGACAAGTTTGAAGGAACTCCACATGTGGGAATGCGAGGCCTTGGAAGAATTTCCATCCGGAGTGTGCACGCTCATGGCGTTGGAGACATTGAGTTTTCCTAGATGCAAATCCTTGAAGACGATTCCGGGAGGATTAGGGGGTTTGACAAGTTTGAAGAAACTCTACATGGATGGATGCGAGGCCTTAGAAGAATTTCCATCCGGAGTGTGCATGCTCGTGGAGTTGGACGAATTGAATTTCGGTGGATGCAAATCCTTGAAGAAGATTCCGGGAGGATTAGGGAGTTTGACAAGTTTGAAGGTACTTCGCATGTGGGGATGCGAGGCCTTGGAAGAATTTCCATCCGGAGTGTGTACGCTCGTGGCGTTGGAGGAATTGATATTTGGTGGATGCAAATCCTTGAAGAAGATTCCGGGAGGATTAGGGGGTTTGACAAGTTTGAAGGTACTTCGCATGTGGGGATGCGAGGCCTTGGAAGAATTTCCATCTGGAGTGTGTACGCTCGTGGCGTTGGAGGAATTGGATTTCGGTGGATGCAAATCCTTGAAGAAGATTCCGGGAGGATTAGGGGGTTTGACAAGTTTGAAGAAACTCTATATGAATTGATGCGAGGCCTTGGAAGAATTTCCATCCGGAGTGTACACGCTCGTGGCGTTGGAGACATTGAGTTTCAATGGATGCAAATCCTTGAAGAAGATTCCAGGAGGATTAGGGGGTTTGACAAGTTTGAAGAAAGTCGTCATGTCAAACTGTGAGGCCTTAGAAGAATTTCCATCCAGAGTGTGCACACTCGTGGCATTGGAAGAATTAGCATTTAATGGATGCAAATCCTTGAAGGAGATTCTGGAAGGATTTGGTTGTTTGACATGTTTGAAGAAACTTGACATGTCCAAATGTGAGGCCTTTGGAGACGTGCAATACAGAGTGTCCACGCTCATGGTGTTGGAGGAATTGATGTTTGGTGGATGCAAATCCTTATAAAAGATTTGGATAGGATTAATGGGTTTGGCATGTTTGAAGGAACTTCATATGAAGAAATGCGAGGCCTTAGAGAATTTATGTATAGAGAGTGCTAACCCATGGTGATGGAGAATTGGCATTAAATGGATGTAAATCCTTGATGTAGATTCCGTAAGGATTAGGGGGTTTGACATGTTTGAAGGAACTTCACATGTCGGAGTGTGAGGGCTTGTTGGAATTTGCCACCAGAGTGTCCACGCTTGTGGCATTGAAGGAATTTCATTTTGGTGGATGCAAATCCTTGAAGAAAATTACGGAAGGATTAGGGGGCCTAACATGTTTGAAGAAACTCTACATGAAAAATTGCGAGGCCTTGGAACAAATTGCGATGTTGTATTTAGTACATTTTTTTAAAGTGTTGGTGTTGTTTTCGGGTACACCAAGACAAAAATGGGAGAGTGACTATGGAGGTCGAGGTCCCCAAAATAAATATTTCAAGGCATACTAAATGTATTGATATGGTCCAATGGGTTGTGCGGTGAGAGAGGCAAGAGAGGTGGTCTAGTAGGAAAGATAAGGGCCCATGGCAAAGAAATGCTCTTACAATAAAAATTTTAATGAATTTTTTTGGGGGTTTAATATACAACTCTTTTAACTATGTGCCTTGATCATATCATAGCTCATAAGACATACTACTTTTACCTTGCCCTACCCCTTAAACTAGCTTCCACATGTTTCACCAAACATCGTGGGACATCTAGAACTCAAGAATTTGAGTGCAGATTTGTTTTTTTGGTCTACCAACTAAAATGTTTGGAATTTGGGGGCTTGTAAACACCTTTGGGCTTTTCAAGACCTTTCCAACGGTATTTTACATGCCCCAAAATGTTAAAAAATTGCACTTGCAAAATGAAAAAGAAAAATCCGTATTGGTTTAGCGAATGCATATCATGGTGGTAAAAAAACATAGCAATGGAAAAACAATTGCGATTCTTTTTCGCATAGTTTTCTAATAGTGACAACACAAGGTACATGTCACACGTAAATTACATTGAATATGTACAAATAAAATCGCTCATTTTTTTTGTAAAAATTGTTGTGAGAAGATTTGCAAGCCACATCTTCGACACGTTTAACAAGTGAAGACAAGTGAGGCCCAAAAGAAGACAAAAGAATGGTTGACTTGAATTTCTTTCAAAACTGCCCTTTTTGGGCATGTATGTAAAAAAATATCAGCACATTCACTTTAATTACATAAGTCGGAGTTTAGCTCACAGTCCGGGGAGTTCTATACACAAATGGGTACATTTTGGACCTTTTTTAAGAGGTTTGGATTTTTTTTGCTTACTCGGAACCTACCCAAAGCCAATTTTTTTCCTCGGTTAAATTCCAAGATTTACCTTTACCATTTAGTAATTTTTATAGTTTCTAAATTTTACTTCAATATGCTTCCAAAGTATGTATAGTAAGTCGGAAATTTATTTTTATTTTTATTTTATAAAAGAAAATTGGTGTTATGCTTTTAAGGGAATAAATTTGTGTTGAAATAAATCCCAAGTATCATGGAAGGAGTTGAACCTTGCCAAGTCCCCAAGATCTTGGGGCCGAGGATGTAGCCGTTGAGAAATATGGATCCAAAGAGGGAACATACATTTTTTAGAGGTTTATTAGTACAACAATACATGCAACCTTTAATTCTCATAATTGGGAACCAAAATTGAAGTTACTGAACAAGAAACGTCACTTGCAAAAGACATATAACGTGAAGGGCTTGCATATAGGAATTGGTATTTAGTTCCATTTTTCCACAAAGAAATTGCCTCTTCAATGATATTATCAAAGTTTTAATCCAAAGCAATTATGAGCAAAGCTTTCAATTTTGTGCTTCCAAGCCTATTTTCACTCACGTTTTGATTGAATTTTGGACATTAAACGCTTTCTCACAATAGTAGATGGTACACATTGTATTCTAGCCAAATTAGCAAGAACAAGCAAATTAGGATACTGGATTTGCAAAGAAAAAATTTCATATGGTCATGCCTGTGAGGCCAAACCACCCACCCTTAAGCGTCCTAGTCCGGGTGAGGGAATGGTTATCACATTCGTGTTCGCATAACTCCATCTTACCAATTTCGTAAACATCCATTTCAATTCCCATCAAATGTTGCACACCAATTTATTCCATCATAAGAGTACAAGCATTGAAAAATGCTCTTCTCTAATGTCACTTCCATAATACATCCCATAATAAATCCATACACCTAGTGCACATTCACACCACCACCCATCATAACGGGGTGTTCTCACTCACTTACTAACCACTCGATTAGGCCGACTTAGGCCACATTTAGCCAACCCCAAATCGCTAATGTGAGCCTAACCAGCTGCTGCCTTCAACTAGTCTGAAGCTAGTATCTGCAGCTAATCAGCTGCCGCCTTCACTAAACTGCACCAGTATCTGCAGCTACCAGCTGTTGCCTTCAACTAGTCTGAAGTTGTTATGCAGCTAACCAACTGCTGCCTTCACCAATCTGACTGCAACTACCAACTGCTACCTTCACTACTCTAAACCAGATTCCGCAGCTAACCAGCTGCTGCCTTCACTAATCTGAACCAGTTCTGGAGCTAACCAGCTGCTGCCTTCACTGATATGACTGCAACTACCAGCTGTTGCCTTCATTAATCTGACCCAGATTCCGCAGCTAACCGCTGCTGCCTTCACTAATCTGACTGCAACTACCAGCTGCTGCCTTCACTAATCTGAACCAGATTCCGTAGCTAACCGCTGCTGCCTTCACTAATCTGACTGCAACTACCAGTTGTTGCCTTCACTAATCTGAACCAGATTCCGCAGCTAACTGCTGTTGCCTTCACTAATATGACTGCAACTAACCAGCTGCTGCCTTCACTAATCTATTAATTTTTCTATCTTATCCCACTTAATCCACTAAAACCATTCATAATTCACACATATTCTTGTTTTGCTCTAAGAGCTCCAACATCCTAGAGAGGAGAGAGGGAGAGAGAGAGAATGAAGAGAGGAGAGGAGGAGAAAGGGAGGGCACCCAAGACCACAAGCCCTTCAACCTTCTCCTACTTAGTAGGACCTTATCCTATCCATTAAACCTTCACCCTCTAAACCAACAAAGGCATATTCTAATTCAAACATTTAAATCCAAGGCCCTTCCCTTTGCTTCATCAAATACCACACACCTAATCACAACACTCCCTAATATCATTAAGCTTTTAATTAACTACACAAAATGGCTTAAAGCCTAAAACATAAACCACACCAAGCCTCACTCTTTTTATACTTTTGATTGTTTCAATAACACTCCAATTGCACTTCTAATTGAATTCTAAACATAAAACAAATATGAGCACTCATTTTGGGCTGATAATGCCCCATAAGTCTCTCCAAGTCTTATCCCCCCATTCGGTAGTGGCCTGCAATTCCAAGCTAAAAATTCACGCTTATAAGCTATTACATTCATAAGGGAGTGAATTTTTAAGCCTTCTTGTGAGCGATCATGTCCATAGTAGGCTAGTAACTTCTCCAATTCAATATCTTATCGGGGCAAGGTAGACGTTTTCCCTTAGTCTCTCCGCCACTCCTCCGCCTGCCTCCCGCGCGCCGCTCCGTCACTCCTCCCGAGAAAACAAATAAAGAAAAATCTATATAGCAATTTTATTCAATTAAAGCAATATAAAAATTGGAAAATAACCCCTCTGCCACATGTCCCGACTAAAAGTAGGTCGCCGATAAAAATATTTATCTCATCTATATATGACCGATTGAAAATAGGCATATATTTTCATCTATTTACGAGCCGATTCAAAAGAGGGGGGGGGGGGGGGTTGGATACGAATGGAATTCCACACACTTGGGTATTAGGACTGTCATTTGTTTAGGAGCGATTCACATGGTTGTCATTCGCATGGGTGTGGAATACATACAAATGGAATTCAGCACATTATTATGGATTCGATTTCCATTCGTTTAGGAGCAAACACATGGGTGTTGGATACAAATGGAATTCAGCACATTATCTTAGAGAGCAACTATTTGATTGAATACTAGTGTGTGTTGATGGAATTCAATACTAGGCTATCAGGGTGGGTGTGGAATGCAAATGGAATTCGGAACACTTGGGTGTTAATTCGAAACTCTGCTAAAAAGGGGTCCGAATTTGGATTTACTTAGGGCCCGATTAAAAGTAGGTATACGAAACACACATGGGTTTGGACACACTTACGTATTGAAGAACCTGGTAGCCTAACCATCTTCATATTAAATGTGCTAACTCTCTCCGATGCGCCTTCGTGGTTATAGCCTATCTCTTATGTGATTTTTATTCAATTTCAATCTCAGTTTTGAGGTTGATTGCTTGTCTCTCTAAGCACTTCATTCAACAAACCTCTCGGTATTAAATTGTTTCCCTCTTCATGCGACATACTCGTGTCTCTCTTAGACTCTTCTTCAATCAACCTCGGCTATATTGGTTTACATTGTGCATGCATCCTCAGTATCATATGCTCTACCTACTTCTCATTTGATTGCCAAGAAGTACACATTTAAACTTAATTTTATGGCTTTCATAACTTTCAATCTCTTATTTCATGGCCGACTGGCTAGTTAGGCTCAAACTACTGTGTTTATAACATCTCTATGTGTCACAACGTTTCTTAGTGTTTTATCTCGGCCGACCTTCCTCTCTAACATTCTTGCTCAATATTCCTCCTTCTCCTTGGCCTATTGCCAAATTTTGTTCATTTACACTCAATTTTGATCATCATCGTCATTAATAACTTGCTCTTGATCCAAACAATCCTTTTGCTTGGAATTAAGATTATAGCTATTGCTCACATACATTTAAAACAATTGATTACACACAATAACACAAAATTCCAACATAATTGGTATATTGGCTATATTATATGAATAGTCTAAGTATCACCTCATATCATAGGAGGTATGAATGCTTGACAACAATCAACTCAACAGTCCTTTCACATGCATCGTCTCTCTTACTTAACCCTTACTCAAGGCTATAACCTTTCTTTGCTACTTCGGCAAATTCTAAACCATATCCAAACATAAACTATTGCCCTTGCTCTCTCTCTCGCGCTATTTTGCACTCTTCGAACTCTCTAAGCTACCTCTTTATTATAACCAAACTTGGTGGCTAGTGCCTTAAGTAGTTATAACCATCTTTACCTAACAATCACCTCCTATTTACATCTAATAGCCTTTATATACATTGTATCAATGTTCTTTTACTAAATGTTAAGACTTATAGATGAAAAAAAAACTATGGCTAAAAATTCATGATTACACTCTCCAAATTGTGTGGCAACAACCTCTTATTTTTTGCTATAGTCCCTAATTTTTTTGAATGTATGTTTTTACACTAATATCATTGTGATTATCATTTAAAATTCCCCTTATTGTATATATATATAATATTATATATAAACATCCTATCTAAAATCATAATGCATGTGAATTCAAATTTAGTATGCCGAATAGACTAGATCCTCTAACAATACATTGTTCCTCTTTGTCCACAATAAAATTGGAGGTATTGGGGCTAATTATAAATAAAAAAATCTGCAAGTTTATGATATTATTTTTTCAACTCCAAGCAAGCTTGTCCCTCTCTTAATTTCAAATATGCTCATCAAAGATGCTCAAGTTGACGACCAAGACGACTAAACAATGCATCTTCATTGATATCACAAAGAAATCTAGACTTCACAATTGACAATTCACTCATAGATTGAAAAGTGTTTACAACACTCTTTAAAGCAACAATATGCAATTCTTGGTTTACCTTGTTAGGTTAGCATCTTCATGACCCTTGGGTCGTTGTAACACAACCCTTGGAGTTTCACCCAAGCCTTGATCCGCTTCTCTTTTGCCTATTGTCAAAACTATATCACATGCTATTTGTTTACTAAGTGTTTGTGCTCCTCTTACGAGTTCTCTACACCACCACTATGGATAATCCCTCAAATAAGCCAACAATGCATGAACTTGAATGGTTGCTTCTCTTTGTGGTTTCCAACTTTATCAAGAACAATTTTCTAAGCTTCTTTGTATATGAGTTTTGCCTTGTATTGAATGTATGCTTTGGTTGTTCCTAATTCTTTCAATGTCCTTATGTTCACATAGTACCCATGATACACATTGCAAATCCTTTGTATCAAGGCCCACCTACCTTTAAGAACTATGATTCAATGAAGGCTAGGCGGGGCTGATACACAAAGATTGCAATGTGTATCATGGGTATTATGTGAACATAAATACAACCAAAGAAGACATACAACACAAGGCACAAGTCACATATTCATACACTTTGCAAAAATGTGATTATTGTTCGGTTTATTTATTGTATAGGATCTTGTGAAATACGTACATAATGCCTACACAACTAGAGAACCTCATAAGGTCCATTGTTTTTTGAACAAAGCGATTTGTCTATAGTTCCACTCAAACTTGGTACATTCTTCATTATTGATGGTATGCAAAAAGATTGTATGTGAATAACAATGATAGATACACATCTTCATGTTTTTAAATAGAATTGCAAGCCAAAAGATTATGGAAATATTTGTACTTTTATTGTATTCTTGATTGAAAACAAATGTTGTTTTGCTTTTACTTTAAATATCTATAATTATTACAAACTTAAGACTTTAACCTATGAATTTTTTGATAAAATGATTTGTGTAGTAAATGTAAATATTTTCAAAATGTTATATACAATGTTCAAATTTAAAATAATTATTATTATACAGTAAAATAGCCAATGAACGTCTTCCACTAAGTTCTCAATAGTTGTCATCCCAAGGCAATATTTCATCACTTAAATGTTAGGATACAACATATGCCATTTTAAAAGTGGATGAATTACACGGGGGGTGCACTTCATTGTCAAGTTGAACACCACGTGCGATAAAACAAAATCTACTTTTTACATAAAGCATCACCAAAATGGTTCAAAAGTTTATGATTTTTTTTCATGAGTAGATATACATAGTATCTATTACATAGTAACTTTGGGATGTGACTAATTGTGGATCTGTACCTAGGTAACTCAACTGCATTTCCTTGTTGAATTTTGTTAATGTACTTGATTTCGTTTATTTAGTTGATGTTGTTGATTTACTAATTTTATTTGATAGATATAGTTCATTTGGACAATTTCGTTTTTTTCTTACAAGGACATCTATTCTTGGTATTTGTTTATGAATTCAAACCATTGAAAAAAAAATTACTTGTAATTATTAACTATGATACATATTGAATTGGTGTTATATGGTATTTGTAGTCATTGTGGTAAGTTTTTGACTAATACTTCTTATGAATTACAAATATTTTTATCTCAATTTACATTATTACATGTGTACTTATTTCCTTCTCATGAGCAATTTGTGTGCTTCACATGATTAACCTCTGGCTTTGCATGTGAATATTGTACGTGTGCCTCCTTGAGACTTTGCAGGTACTTAAATACATGCCCCCCATTTATATTGTTTTTTTTCTTGGGCTTTATATATAAGTATAAAGAAAAGAAAAAAATTGAATTTGCAAGTTATTCCACATACATGGAATCCCAAGCTCAAGCTGAAAAATATCATGAAAGTTCTACGGAGGTAAACATACCGAGATTACAAACTTGCTGAAACTAACTACATAGTATCATACCAACATTTGACGATTCGTGATTTTGATCACGAATCAGTGAATACATTGTATGTAGAGCATTAAATGTCTTGTTACATATTGTTTTCCAATCTAGGGGTTTAACTGCTATTTGGTTACTGGTAATAATCTTGTTATAGCTAAGCATACACTATGTGCCTGATTTATCTTGATCATGTACAGTACTTACAGAATAAATTTTGTCAATATGCAACAACTCCTCCAGGAAATACCATTTAGTTACACCCTGATTAAGCTCCAATACATCTTCACGCTAGCATTTCCTCTCTTTGATTCTAGATTACCTTGCATGTTTTGACTTCCCACTCACATTCATCAAGTTGTTAATGAAATTGCAGAGTACATTAGGCTCACTTGAGTTGGTAAATTTTACTAAGCCGAATATTGTTGTTGATTCAAGAATCAAGTATGGAAGACATTTCAAGGAATGTTCAACTAAGTAAACCAATAATGCAAAACCAAGGCAAAACACATGCTCAATTTATTTATGTAAGTGTAATAACATAACCAAATTTTTACACCATGTCTGCACAACATCCAATATTAACATGAGTCTACTACTTCACATGTTTCTTCAACAACTCCATACCAAGAATCTTGCTTGTTGATAAGGCAGAATGAAGAAACTAGGTGAAGCCATATGATCAATCTCTCCATTATCTCAACAACTCTTACCTCATCCTCTATCTAACGAACAACTCATGAACACTTGTTAGATTCATACTTCCTTATTACATACTTACATTTAATTTCAGGACTACAAAGTAAACTACTATCCTTATCCCCAGCCAGTCTCAAACAAAAAATCAAGATACTAAACACAGTTATAAAACCCCGTATAGCATATGCATATTATGCAGTCCCATTCTCCAAACCCGACATTACGAAATTGGATAAAATAATAGACAATCTAACCAAAGAAATATGCAACATACCTAAAAGCTCTACCAACATTCTCACACACCTTACAAATGAAAACTTTGGCATAGGAGTCTCCTCCCTCTTACCCAACTACATACACTGCATAGGCCAACAATTACTACAAGCCCTCAACGACCCATACCAACTAGGAGACATATATCAAGGCCTAACTAAATACATAGCAGCTAAATACGGAGGTTCACTCCACCTCCCGAAACTTAAACAACAAGCATGTACAAGGTCACCCATAGCCCAAACCCTCTTCCTACTCACAAAAGAATACGAAATACATGTTACCACGGCCAATCGAGCATTCCCCCTTAGGAAAACCCCACTAGAGCAAGCATGGCTATCCAACCCAATATACACCACCCTTGATGATGCCTCCAAAACAAAATCCCAAAAATACCTAGACAAGCTTTGCACACATGGCATTACAACACTAGCACAAATTAAAAACAAGAACACCAAGGCCATACTCACACAAGAGGAATACCGAAACATACACAAACTTGCACCCAAAACCATCAAAGAAGCCCTACACCAAGCCACAATAATATTCCCGATCACAACAACACCCAACCCCCTTGAAAATCATCCCCAACCACCACACACAACACCCACAAATACCACTCTAGACCTTAACCACCAACCCCACCACGTAGACTCCACACTAGGGCGGGCCATCCATTAAATAGTTGATACAAAAACCACCAACCGAAATGACAAATGGGGAGCACAAGCCTTCAAGAGAAAATATCAATGTCAATGGCTCACTATGCATGGCACCACACAACAATGGCGCCTTGAGGAGGACCTCTTACACCCGGACAACATTAGATAGATAGATAGAAACTCCGGTCCCTTTTAGGGGCCGGCGTGAATAAAGTGTCCGTTCGTAATGCCAACAACCCGATGCCCACAGGACATGGGGAAGCTGGGACAAAACTACTCTCCTCTTTCGAGGATGGACACTATAGTAACAGAGAAACAGTAACCGAGAAACAACAATCAAGAAACAAATAACAAGGGCCGATAATGGTCCACGGAGGTGCATGCTTTTTAGGTATAATTCATGTTTTTTGTAATGAGAGTGAACGCCAAGTCATGATTCCTCGGTTGGTTGTGGGAGGATGTTTGAGTTAAGACGTTCCGGGTTCGATTCCAGTCGAGTCCGTATGATCGTCTAAAATGTAACACATGACTTGGTGCTGCTAGTGAGTAAAAGGCAGGAAATTTGTACCAACCTGCCGGCACCATCCCTCATTTTGAGTTGTACGTAGATACTAGATATAATATAAGTTTTTGGGTTTTATGGGGGGTCTAAGTTTTGGGGGAGTGGTTGGTGGTTTTCAAGTCTCCTCTTATGTAGGAGGATGGACATGGCATATTGTATTGCAATGGTATTAATGTTTTTAAAGGTATTTTTGATGGTAACCATGGGTATTTTGAGATTTTCTTCTAGTATTTTCATAGATGGGATGTGGGCCGTAGCTCGGGCCCCAGCTGTGAGTACAATAAGTGGTTCGATTTTCCATCCTCTGGAAGCGATATTGTCAATCAGTGGTTTGTATTTGTTGTTTTTTGCTTCTATAGTTTCTGGGGAAAATATGTCGTTACAATATGTGAATTCAATAAATTGTATGGTGAGGTTAGGGTTAACGTCGATGGGAGGGTCATTTTGATATCGTAATCCTTTGACGCAAAGTATGTCAGGTCTGAACCTTGCATTGCAATGACATCTTTGTGTGTTACATTCACAAGGGAGTAGCCAATTGGGGACAGTATTTTCTTGGGGATTATTATTGAAGGTGCCGGCATTCATGAGGGTAAAACATCGGGATTTTTCGGACGAGATTAGGAGCTTCCTAATTTCTCCAACTGCTTTGTTATGCCTTTTAATTCGTAGTGAGTGTATATTTTGTTGGTTACATTTCAGTAGTACATGTAGCCAAGTGTCTGGATCGTTTGAGTTGCATATGGGACACGTGATGGAGGGGTACCTCTGGTGACCGAAAAACATTTGTTTTCTAGCATTACCCATGTATGTTCATGTGCGGAATTTAATAAGGCATGATTTTTGTTTGTTTGTGATTGAGGGATTTGTCCAGAATTCGTTGGATAGTTCTTTGTCAATGTCTATATTTTCTGTCCATTTACACGTGTTGGGGGTTTGTGTGGCCATGACTGCTATATTAGTTTCCTTGTCATATTTTTTAATTTGTTTTTCTAAGAATCTTACTGGACCTTTGTCTGGGACTTCTTCCATTGAGGCCCAGACGTCCTTTTGATAATAGTATGGGGTGGCGTGGGCATGTTCGTATGGGTGTATGGCGATTCTGTGTTCTAATTCTAACCCGTCTTTTGCTAGTTTATCAACTTTTTCATTACCGTCAATATTGACGTGTGCCCTGACTTTGTATAGTGTGATAGGCTGTGTACGGTCTTGGAGGATTTTTACCATGGAGTTGAGTGTGGTTTGGTCTGGGTGACTATTATGGAGAGTGGGGTGTTTGATTTGTGTATTGAGTAGGTATAGTACGTTTAGACTATCTGTGAATATAAATGCGGGTTCGTTAGGGAATTGTGTATTGATGATTCTTAGTGTTTTATGTATAGCCATCATTTCTGCACGTAGTATGTTTTGATGCCCATGGAGTCTTTTGGCGATATTTAAGCCTTTGGGGCTATAGATACTATATCCAGCTCTTTCTCTTCTCCATACTCCAGGGGCAATTTCTTTGGGTTTTATAAAGGATCCATCTGTGTAGTAGCTAAATTGGGGGTGGAATTTTAGCGGTAAGTTGGTTTGGTAGTTTGGGATTTGTGGGGTGGGGTTATTATTGTATAGGGGTGTGTTTGGGTAGTTTGATTTAACCCATTTTTTACTAGGGTTAACGGTGATGTTCGGGGGGGTGGGTGGTGCAATTTGAGTGTGGCTTTGTAGTATTTGGAGGTTATTCGCAGTGTCGTGTATTAGCTTCATTTGTTCGTAGGTACCTATGTTATTATTTTGATGATGGATACAGAATATTTACATGGTAGATGGTTCTTTCCTTATAGTATTGAGCTCGGGGGGTATTGTTGGTTCTTCGTATGTGATTGTGTCAGCGGCAAAATGGGCAATGACATGTGTGTCTGGGAATGGGCCTGTGTTGTAGGTCTGTTGAGGTGTGAGGATGTGCGTATCCAATTCCTTGCCATTTATAGTCAAACATTTTTCCTAAGGATCCAAATATTATGTCTCGTGAAAAGGGTGAGTAGAATTGGGTGAATTGTGTAGGACATGTAACTGGGGATGAAAAGTAAGAATGAGAAATATTGAATGTTGTAATTAGTAGATCTAGTATTTGTGTTGGTATTGTATATTGGGCTCTTTTGAGTGGGTCGTTCTTTGGGATACGATATTTGTATCTCTGGTATAGCCAGACAATTTCAGTTTCGAATGATTGGGTAGATGGTTCTAGACCATGTGTGGTATTTTTTGCCAATTGATATTGTTTCCATAGCCATGTTAGTCTAGCTTTTGGGATGGTGATGAGGTGCCTTCCATTGTCTTCGTATATGTGGGCGACATCGAATTGTGTTTGGATAGTATCAGAATTTGTTTCGATGTCGTTTTCTGGGTTGCATTCACTAATAGAAATATGTGCTAGCGGAATTATTGTGGGTGGTGTGACGTATCTTGTGTCTCGGTGTTGTTCCGTGGTGAAGTAAGCGTTAATGATGTTTGAAAAATGATTGTGTTGTCTTTTTGTGTAATATTGGATAAGTAGGTTTGTGTTGTGGTTGCATATGTCGGCTTCACAGTAGGGGTATAGGTCCCTTTGGGTTCGCCATTTATTATATGTGTTGTTATTTGTTGTGGTCCATTGACACAGGTATGACGTGACTGTTCTTTTTATTCCATTGTGGTCGTTAGATTGTTTTTGTTTGTGATTGAGTATTTTGTGTATGGGGAATTGTCGGGGGTCTTTAAACATGTTGTTGGGGGAAGGAGGTAGATGAGGGATGGGGGGGTTAGGGGGGTGTACGGGGGCGGTCGGTGTGTGAGGTAGGATGTTGTGATTTCTTATTATATATTTGTTTTTAAGGGATCTTGGTGGGTGGTGTTGTTGGCAGGGTAGGGGGCATTGATTGCAGGGGGGGGTGGCAGAATAGTTCATTAGCTATGTTAAGTGCGTTTTGGATGAGTTTAGAAGGAGTGGAGTGATATATTTTGAATTCGTCCTTGTTCATTAGAGTGATACCAGGCATGGTAATTTGGTCTAGTGTTGTTATATTATGTATAAGTAGTTTGTGTAGTAGTTTAAGTGAGGTGTTGGGGTTTAGACCATGTAGCATTTGTGCTTCTTGCATCCATGCAGTTTCAAGTGAGGATGGGGTTAGTAGAAAGTTGTTTATTGTGCTTTTTAGATGGACTCCGGTTTTATGTTTTAGTAGGAACAATGTTCTAGCGATGGGTGATCTAACACAGTGATGGTATTTAATGCGAGTGATTTCTTGAGAGCCCCCATGTGTAGCGAGTATGAATTGTACTAGGCCAGTATATATTTTCCCAATTCTCCCTTTGTCATTGAGGGCATTTTGTAATTGTTCACCAATGCACCTTAAATAGGCATTTTGTAGTGAAAATGCTTCAATTCCAAATAAGTTGTGGGGGAGTTGCGTGGCGATATTAGATGTGCATTTAGGTATTCCGCATATTGTTTTATGGAGTGCGATGATCTTTTTGTCTAGTTTTTTTTTGGCTGGTATGGAGTATGGTACTGCATAAAAACTATATGCTATTCCAGCGCGTATGACTGTGTCTGCCATGTTGATTTTTTGTTTCATAGTAGCTGGGCAAGCTATTAGGGCTTGACACTGTTTAATTACTTTAGTTGTGGTGGTATTTATTTGTGTTTTCCATTTGAATGATGATGCAAGATTTATTCCTAGGTATGTATAGGGTTCATGCTGGTTTAGGACTGGTATAGGTTGGTTTCTATAATTTATGTTGGTGGATTGGATTAGGGCCTTGAAGGTTGTGGGATTGAGTTTAGATTTGTTTGGGCATCCAGTTACTGCACATTTTGGTGTACCTAGGTCCATGCCTGCCCATTCACAGAATTTGTCTAGTTTGTTTAGTTGTGTTTGTAATGCTTCTAGTTTGTTGGCGATTGCTGCAAGATCGTCTGCATATGCTGCTGATGAAATTGTGACTCTGGACGTACCGAAGGTGTCGCGCACCTCTCCATGAGGAGTGCCCAAAACACCATGGGCACAAGGGGGACCCCGGAGTGACACCCGGGACTTGTGGCGCCGTTGGTGAGAGGGCCCAAGTGATCCTAGTGTGAGTGAGGGCCCCGGGCGTTGGGAACGCCTCCCACCCACAAAGACTAGGAGGCATGAGGGTGAGGCCATGAGCTATGCATGGCGTGGTGATTCTAGAATGCTCAAGATCACCTCAATCGGAGGTGTGAGCTAGGAGTTATGGCCATTTGAGTGGGGTGCTGTCCCGGGACAGCGCCCTGGTACAGGAGTGCCTGGGAGTGATTCCCGGGACTGCCAAGGTTCAAACAGGCATAACTTCCTCAAGACTTGCCCGAATGGGGCAAGCGAGGAGTCCATCGGCATCTACGTGAAGCGTAGATGAAGATGAAGTGGTTGGTTGTTATGATCAGACATCATACAAGGAAGTTATGATGGTCTGAAGCTGCTGGGGGGGTTCTAGGCCCAGCAGCTAAGGGAAAATGTCCACTTGGCCCCAACTCTTGGTAGAGAGACAAGAGGTTGGTTGGCGGTGGGGTAGGGGCTCCGTGTAGAGTCCTAGAGGCTTATATGGGTGAGGTGGTGTGGCCTCACCCACCCGAGGCCGAACGGCAAGGCCTCCATGGGCATTGGCCCATTGTGAGGCCATAGTTGCCTAGTATGGTTCGGGTTGTTGTAGTGTTGCTCCGGCAACGCGATGATCAACATAAGATTGGACTTCCATGGATGGAAGTCCACATCTAAGGAGTGGTTACCGATTAAAGGGGTGAGTCCCGAAAGCAAAGTAGGAGGGTTGGTTCCCCTCCTTTGAATTATATGGTCCGGGGTAAGAAGAGTTAACCATTAGCATGGCGGTATGCGAAGGGTTAGCGCTCGTAACCTTTGCTAGAAAGGAAAATTGGCAAGATTGTTAAGGGACCTAGCAAGGGTTGCGACAGAAGGTATATCCATTATTTCCTTGTTGCAGCCATCTAAGTAGGGGTTCCAAGAATATAATAAATATGTATGGGCTAAGGGTATCGCCTTGTATTGTACCTCTTTGGATGTGGATTGGTAAGGTTTTACCGAAGTGTTCGCCGGTAAATATGGTTGATGATTGTGAGTATATGTTTCCTATGAGGTTTATGGAGTCATTGGGGTAACCCAGGTCTTTCATTATGGCTAATAATCTGGCGTGGTCAATGGAGCTAAAGGCGTTTTTGAAGTCAATGTAAAGAATGTATATATTTTGGTTCGTGAATCTGACGTCTTCAAGTGCTGCAATTAGTATTTGAATTTGTCTAGAGGTGCTTCTTTCTGCTCTGAACCCTTCTTGGCTATCGTGTAGTATTTGGTATCTTTCTCCGTATGCTGATAGGATAGAGGTTAATGTGCTTGTGTATAATTTATATATAGTGTTAGCTAGTGCAATAGTTCTGTGGTTTGTTAGTTGTGATGGGTTACCTTTTTTATATAGTAAAACTGTTAGCCTAGTTTTCCATGATGCTGGGATTTGTTTTTGTTTATAGCAGTGTTTAAAGAATAAGAACAATATTTTGTGAAAGCGTGGAGGCATATTTTTTAGAATTGAGTTGGGGATTTTGTCTGGACCTGGGGCTTTATTGTTACTTAGGTTTTTAAGACAGAAGTCGTATGTTTCTTGATCAAAGTATGTGTGCAAGGGAATTTGGGGTTCTCCTCGTCTGTCTATTGTGTATCCATCTAAGTCGTGCCAAGGGTATTGCCTTACTCCACATGTACAGTGAATTGGATGTATATTTTGATGGTGGCATGTGGGGACTGTTGGGCGGTTGCTGATGGATTGTTGTGCGTAAATCTCTGAAGCAATGTCTTCAGGGTTGGTTAATATGTTGTTTTGTCTATCAATGATGGAGTCAAGAGGTGAAGTTTTAGTATTCTTGAAGACTTTCCGATTCATTTTCTTGGGATTTTTTTCATACATTTGACGGTATTTTGATACGGCTTTTAGAATGCAATCTCTGGTGTATTTTATGGTGATTTTCCTGGCTTCTTTATTTGCCGTTTTTGCGATAGTTGCTATGGTGTTAATCCATTCGACAGGAGATGCTGTTATAGTAGGTGGGTGTGAGATGTTGACGTGTTGGTGGTTTCGTATATCGTTTAGGATGGGGTGTACTTGCCAGTTTGGGTCATTTTGTACAATGTAAATGGTTTTCTTGATGAGGTGATATGTGTTGAGGTGTCTTTTCCATTCTCTAGCTAGTTTGCGTGGTAAAAAACCGCCTTGTTGTGATGTTCTGTTTGTGAGGTTGGGTAGAGGGTCAGCTCTACAGGTTTTTTCAATTGTTTCTGAGATTTTGTTTATAATGTAATCCAATGATGTGCATGCATTTTGCCATTGATCAGGTGTTAAGTGTTGGTGGTCTTCTAGTAGTGTGGTAAGTTCTTTAAGTTGGATGGAGTTTTCTTCGAAGAATGTTATGTTAAATTTCTCTAGGTTTTCTGGTGGTATCGGATTCAGTATCCTAGTTGGTGAGGTGTTTGTAGAGGGCGGAGGTCTGGCAATAAGTGTGTTGTGTGGGATGTGTAATGTGACTGGGTAGTGATCTGAATTTAGATTCATGTTTGTGTTTGTAGTGGAGGTAAATTTGCTGTTGTCAGGGGAGTGAATGTAGAAACCATCTATTAGACTTGTTGATGTGTAGTTGTAGCCACCTTGTCTGAAAATACTAGTGTTGGTAGTGATATATTCTAAGTCGAGAGATGTGGTAAAATTTTTCCATTGGAGGTCCTCTTCTTGTGGGGGGGTAGTAGTGTTGTTATTTTGTCTGCCCCTAAGTGCAATATCTCTGTTGAAGTCGCCACACAGTGCGTATATGTGATTGGGGTGTGTAGTAATTTGTTTAGTGATTTCATTCTTGAGGTGTGGGATAAGATATGTATCTTCTAGGTGCGTAGACATATACATGTGTATAATTAGCCAAGGTGTTAGTGGATGGTTATTTATTTTTATTACTTGTAGGTACGGAGAGATGTTTGCTGATGTGGGAATTTTGGTGACATTTCCCGGGAATGCATATTTGTGATGGATAAGTGTGAGTAGGCCACCTCTTCCGGGGGTATAGGGCATTCTTTGTTGGATGCACCTTGTGAGTGCGTGTGTGTTGTTGAAAATGAGTTTGAATTCCGGAAATGAGTTTGAATTCCGGAAATAAGTTTTGTATATATTTAGTAGATTTGTTTGCAGTGAGTTTGGTTTCTTGGATATGAATGATTGCTGTGTTATTTAGAGAGTTGTTGATTAAGTCTTGTAAGTTTAGTAGTGATGTGTTGAGCGATGACGCATTCCAAGTTATTATGCTTGTTTCATGCTCGGTGATAGAGTTTATTCGTGTGATTGGAGTGGGAGCGGCCGGGAGTGGGGGTGGGTGTGAGTATTCGTTTATATTTTCTAGACATCTAAGTGTTTCGGTTATTAACTGGTTTGGAAGGTAGGGGAATTCTTTCTTGAGGATGATTGATGTGGGTGTGGTAGCTTGGTTGTGGATAAAATCATATATTTTGGTGTGTATTGAGTTTTTTGGAAGTATTATATCTTGATTATTTTCTACAAATGTTGTGTAGGGGTGGGGTGTCAATATGTGCCTTTCGGGGGGGTTGGTGAGGTTAGTTAGTCTAATAATTAATGTGTTGGTCCATATGTTGTTAAAGTGGTAATTTTGGGGGCGGGCTAGTATGTTATTGCATGTGTCTATTGAGGGGTGGATGGTAATAACTATGGCATATAGTATATGGGTTAGTGGTGATTGCCTTTGTGTTTGGATGTATTGGTGTAGGTGTGGGTGGGTAATAATTGCTTGATGGTGTAGGTGGTGTGTATTTTTTAGTATGGGAGCAAATGTATTTGCTATGTGTTGGTATTCAAGTTGTAGTTTTATAGTATTTGGGATGAAGTATATCTTGGCTCTCTTTTTGTGTGTGGCAGGATGTGTATGTAGGATGTTAGGCATTGGTCCGGGGTTGGATTCTATGTCTCCGCATTTTAGTAATTCTAGTTTGTTAATGAAGTAGTATCCATGAAAGTGAATTATTTTGGGGTTTTTCATGTTTGTTTTTAGATATATTGTGATTGTAAATTTGGTTGTGGTAAAGAGGTTAGGTATAGCGGGTATGGTTTTTTCTATTTGTATGGGTGAGAAGTGTGGTTTTGTATTATTTGTAGATTTTTGGCTTGTTATTGATTTAGGTTTCCAATTGTTTATGAAGTGGTATTTGTTATTATATGTGTGGTGAGGCCGGTAGGCCGAGGCCATTGTGTTTTTTGAGTGGGGTTGGTAATTTATATGGGGGCTTAATAGTTGTTTGGTTTTGTTATGATGTTCGAAGTTAGGGTAGGGTTTATTTTTGGAGCATTTGTTTTTTAGGTGTGTTTTGATGTTTGTTGAGAGGCGGGGTTGGTAGGTTGAGGTTACTTTGTTTTTCGGATGGAGTTTATTTTTTGGATGAGAATTGTGTCTTGGAGGGAGTCTATGTTTTAGATGAGATATGTATTTTGAGTGAGGTTGAAGGTGTTTGTGGTTTGGGTATAATTTGATTTTTGGGTGAAGTTTATGTTGTAGATGGCCTTTATAGTTTGGGTGTAACTTATTCCATGGATGGAGATCGTGTTTTAATTGTGAGCTATATCTTGGGTGGGGGAAGTGTTTTAAGTGGGACCGGGGTGGTTCTTGTGTTGTGTGAGTATGTTGTGGTGGGGGGAGTGTTATATTTTTTAATTGATTGGTTAAAGGGCTTGTTTTAGGTTTTGGTTGAGTTTTGTGTTGATGTTGTAATCTATGCCTTGGGTGTGTTTTGACTTTAGTATAAAGTTTTTTACTTTGGAAGTATTTGTGTTGTGAGAGGGGCCATTGTATTTTTACTTTTGGGTGATCGGTAAAATTTGGATGCGTAGTGTGTTGTGTTATGGGGTTGTGTTTTGGGTAGTTAATGATGTAATTTGGTATTTTTGTAAATTCTATCCTTGAGGTGCTTGCAATATTAGGTGAATATCTATATATGTTAATTGTTTTCGGTTTTGTTTTGTTTGGATTTAGGTTTTTGAGGGGTGTTAGTTTTGTTGTGGAAGGGGAGTGGTGTAGGATGGGTGTTATGTTTTTATGTTGTTTGAGTAAGGTGTATAAGTTCGTATATTGTTTAGGTACTTGGTTTGTCATTAGGGTGGGTATCCAATTGGTGAGGTGAGTTTTCCGGTTCTTTTTGTGGCGAGGCCGGTAGGCCGAGGCCACATTGTTTGTTGGAAGTTGTTTGTATTTTGAGTAGGTGTTGGGTTTTGATTGGGGGTAGAGTATGGGTTTTAGGTGGGGTTTATGTTTAGGATGTAGTTTATTTTGTTGGCGTGCCTTTAGGTTAGGGTAGGCTCCTAGTTTATATGGTGGGTTATGTATTGGACGAGATATGTATTTTAAGTAGTTTATGTGTTTTGGATGGGATCCGTGTTTAGGGTAAAGGAGGTGCCTTGAGTGTTGTATGGGTTTTGAGTATTTTACGGAATTCGGAGTGTGTATTATGATATTTAATTGTTTAGATGTACGGGGGAGATTTAGTTTTGAGTATGATCTTTGTTTGGGATGTAACTTATAGTTTAGATGCGGTTTGTATGTATGATGAAGTTTGTTTTTTGGGGGGTACCTATATTGTAAGTGTGGCCGGGTTGTTTTGTATGAGAGTTTTTTTGGTTTTTTCTTGTTTGGTTTTTGGTATTTGTTAGGTGTAGATTTTGTTGTAGGGGTAGTGGTGGGTAGGGTGGGTATAATGTGTTTTAGTTGTTTAGGCATGAAGTGTATTTTAATATAGTTGTTTGTTGTTGAGTTGTATTTGCATTTAGTTTGATGGCGAGGCCGGTAGGCCGAGGCCATTTTATTTTTTGGGTATTTTTTGTAATGTGGGTGGTAGTTGGGTGTTATACGGTGGTAGCCTTTGTGTGTAATACGATGGTATTTTTTGGGTTTTTTGGTATTGTATTTTGGTTTGAGTATAGGGTAGGTGTATTGTATTATGTATGTATTCGGATATAGGGGGTGGGTATTGTATTTGTATACCAAATGGGGTTTGTGGTATTGTATGGTACCTTTTGTACGGTATATTGTATTTATTTTAGTATGTATATACTATATATATATATTTAATATGTATGTATTGTATATGTATATATTGTATATTGTATATGTATATATTGCACGTATATATATATGTATATACGTATATGATAGTATTTAGGTAAATACTTTTGGGTTTCTTGGCGGTTTGTGGTCACTCCACATTTGGTTGGTCTTTGAGCATTGGTTTAACCACTCCCGTGATTTGTTGCATCCCCGTTAATGCCAAGGATAGGGTACTTTGAATTTCCATCATTTGTTTTTTGAGTTTTTCATTTATTTCATCCGCATATAAATGAGCTTCTTTTACAATGTCATTTTTTAACTCCTTCATATCCTTGTGGAGTTCAAGTTTGAGCTTTTTATTACCTTCCTCTATGGCCTCTTTCATCACGGTAAGAACATCCTCATTTGTCACTTTTACCTCTCCTTGTGTTTGGTTTTGGATGGCTTCGACCGTATTTACCAAACACGTATTAGTGTCTTCGAAGCCGAATTTGACTAGTAACTCCTTGGATGGTTTTTCACTTCCTTCTAGGCTCCTTCGGTGCGGGGTAATTTCCACGTGGTAGGCCCCGATTTTTGCCTCTTTGCCTAAGAATTTCCTATAGACATAGGGGTTGAGACACTCTACGTTTGCACTCCCGTTATGCCTTAGCCCATCTTGCTTGTGAAACCATATTGACACAACATTTTTGGTCCCTAGGATTTTACAAATCTCTAGGGAGGTATCCTCGATGTTCATTAGAATAGGGAGGTTGTAAAAGGTGAGGATGAGGGCCTCTTTTTTAGCCTTTTGCTCTTGGGTGAGGGAGGGGCCTTTGGTAACTTGCCCCTCTAGAATTTGGTGATGGGTAGAGACTTGTAAAGTTTGAATTTTTTTGGCTTGGAGAGGGGTGGGGGTCACAATATACGCATGGTTATTGGGGGTACCCTTTTGAACTTCTACTATTTCAAATTTGTGCCCTCTCTTAAAGCTATTTTCTAGAATGTCTAGAAAGAGGTCATGAGCGGTTATGCCCACAAGTGTGTCATTGGAAATTTTGATTGATAGGTTGTTACTCCTAGCAATTGTATGGTAGGACTTACAAACCTTGCCTAGGCTTCCAACACTTGAGTGTGGCTCAAGGTGAAGGATAAAGGCCCTTAGCCCGGTTAGTAAGGCAATCCCGTCAATGTGAGGGTTAAGGAGATGGAGTTTAATGATCCCGGCCCACACTCCTTTCATTCCTCCCCTTTTCACACTCATGCATAGAACGGATATGGGTTCTATAAGGTTGGTTCCTAGTGCGATCTTCATGTCATCTAGCCTCTCTTGTACTAGCTCTTTGATATGATTGTGCATAAGAGGGTGGTTGGGAAGTTGAAAGTGGATAGCAATGTGAAAATCCTTGAAAAGCTTAGAAATTGGGTCAATTTCTATTTCTTGTGGTAGTTGGGTTAGGTTAAGATGTTGCCCATTTATGCCATCACTCCTCTCACTTGGGTATAGGGTTTGAGGGACTCTTGGGTAAGAGATACTTACACACTCCAATTCTTCGGCCTCTTTGCGGGGGATGCCTCTTGTGATGCGGTCGGCAATGGATTCATCATTGAAAAGCTCCTCGACTCCTTGCTCCTTAGCTAATTTTTCCATAACCTCAAAGCCTAACCAAAATCTAAATTTCATTGGGTGTGTGAGAACGGATTCCATCTTGATGGGTTCTCTAGTACGCTTCCCTTGAGCTGCCCCTTTGCTTTGATTTTTTGCTTTTTCTTCCAAAAGTCTTTTGAGACTTTGAGCTGGAGAGTCTATCTCCATAATGTCCTCATCCTCCCCAAAAAATTTTGCAAGAGTAATTGGAGCTAGGCTTCCACCATCTGCTCCGTTACTTTTGCGTTGGGAGGTTTTCTGGGATGTCATTTTTTCTGTGCCTACTTTTCTACCCTCGGCCATGTTGCTACCGGTTACCCGTTTCGGTCTCGCAGCTCTCTCTCGGCTGCTTTCCCGTCCAGAGGCCTCGGCGGCTATAGGCTTCAGCCTTCTCTTGCGCAGGCTCCTCCCTCCCACTCTCAGGCTCTTCCTTTCTCGCAGTCGCTTCCTCTCCTCGCACCGGCTCCTGCTTTCCTCGTGCTGGTTCTTCCTCGGTGTTGGCTCTCCTCGGTGCTGGCTCTCCTGGTTTCGGCCTTTGCTGGGTTTCCTCCTTTCTTCTTTTTGGTTTGTTTTCGGCGTTTTGGTCACGGCGGTTGTAGGCTCCTGGGTCTTCTTCTTGCTCAAGACAGGTTTGGTCACGGTGGTTGTAGGCACCTTGGTCTTCTTCTTGCTCAAGACAGGCTTCTCGTCGGCTTCAGGCTTCAGGCTACTCTTGCGCTGGCACCTCCCTCCCACTCGCAGGCTCTTCCTTTCTCGCAGTCGCTTCCTCTCCTTGCACCGACTCCTGCTTTCCTCGTGCTGGTTCTTCCTCGGTGGTGCTGGCTCTCTTCGGTGCTGGCTCTCTTCGGTGCTGGCTCTCTTGGTTTCGGCCTTTGCTGGATCTCCTCCTTTCTTCTTTTTGGTTTGTTTTCGGCGTTTTGGTCACGGCGGTTGTAGGCTCCTGGGTCTTCTTCTTGCTCAATACAGGCTTTTCGGCGGCTTCAGGCTTCGGCCTTCTCTTGCGCAGGCTCCTCCCTCCCAATCGCAGGTTCGTTCTTTTTCGCAGTCGTTTCCTCTCCTTGCACCGGCTCCTACTTCCCTCGCGCAGGTTCTTCCTCGGTGCTGGTTCTCCTCTTCCCTCACACAAGTTCTTCCTCGGTGCTGGCTCTCCTGGTGTCGGTCTTTGCTTCCTCTGCTGGATCTCCTTTCTTTGGTTTGTTTTCGGCGTTTTGATCACGGTGTTTGCAGGCTCCTGGGTTTTCCTCTTGCTCTAGACAGGCTTCTCCCCCTCACGTAGGCTCCTGCTTTCTTTTCGTTGTTTCCTCGCCCTCGTAGCAGGTTTCTCGTACTTTTCCCCTCGATATTGGCTCCTTCGTTCTTCGCGCCGGCAGCCTGCAGTGTGGATCCCTTCGGTGTGGATCTTCGAGCTTCCCTCGGTGGTGTCACGGTTTTGGTGTAGGTGGTTTTTGATGTAGTTTGCTGGACTTTCTTCTTGCTTGATCCTTTCGCCGCAGATCTCCGATCTTCCTTCAGTGTGACTCTCTTCGGTGTAGGTCTCCTCGCTTCTCTCGGTGGTCTCGTTTTTTCGGTGTAGGTGTTCTTCGAATACTGATCTTCCTTCCCGCTTGGTCTTTTCGGTGACGCTTACCTGCCGTTCGAAGTCGGTGTCGATCTCCTCCGCATTTTGTCGATGTAGGGCTGTGGCTCTCCCTAGTTGCTGTTCGAAGTCGGTGTCCTCCCGATCCTGCCGCTGAAGACCTTTGGATCTCCCTAGCTGCTGTTCGAAGTTGATGTGGATCTCCTCCACATTCTGTTGCTGAAGGGTTGTGGATCTCCCTAGTTGCTGCCACTGCTGTGCAAGATCTATGCTAGGTAGAGAGGGTAGATAGAATGTGACTATAATGAGTGTAAGAGAAAGAAGGAGCCTATGGCACCTTCTGTGTGTTGTACTATCTATTTTTTGAAATGTTTTTCTGGATTAGCATATGACCATGAGTACAAATGTGTTTGTATCCTTGGTGCTCTGTTTCCCTCTAATGTGATGTATCAATGCAGATCTAGCTATCTACAAGCATAGTAAATGAAGTTTCAAACTCAATGCAACCAACAAGGGCCCCAACACATCAAAATACCCTAACCTTGAGATCTGAACAATCATACACATTTGCTTGTATCACTAGATCTGATCTAAAACCTTCACATGTACCCCTTCCAACACGTTTCTGCACCTCAACAAAACACACTTAACCTAACTGCTACACTGATGTGTGTGGGGTTAACTGCTAGCCCAACTTCTAGCAGCTCACACATCAGGATGCAGCGGCTTACTCCTTAATCACACACCTCTCCAGAGAGACGGAGCTCTTCAACTTTGGTACATCGTGATTCCAGTTCCTCCAACCACTTAGGGTTATGGTCCCGGACAACATCATTTTAGAACACAACCTCCTACTAATAACAAGATACCACACCACCACCCATATACAAAAAGCCACCCAAACATATGACAACTACCTCAACTACACCCAAACAAAGGATAAAAAACACATACACCCCCCGCTTAGGATCACCAACCTCAAAACATCCACACAAGAATGTAACCCGGACAAAGATATCATTACCAATAAACCTACCATACAAACAAGCGCCGTGGAATCCCACATATATGACCAAAATGGACAATTCCTCGCTACCATTACCATGGAGAGACTAGAATGGCTATGGGCACGCTTCTCTCAAAACAACCTAATCCGCCTAACCAACTCCCTACATCCCCCAGTACAAAACTTCGAAACAGAAATATTATGGCTCATACAAATATACATTACCATACTCCCCAAGAAAAAACCTAAACACATACTACCCAACAATCAACATCATACAATACACCCGGAAATCACCAAATTACTTATAGACTCCTTCAAAATCACACACTCATACTATTCCTCCCCACTTACGTGTCCCACACAACTCACACAATACCACTCCCCACACACCCGAGACATGATATTCGGATCCCTAGGACATGCACAATCGTCCAAATGGAGTGGTAGGGGCCTAGCATTCCCAACAGACTATAGTACAACCTTACAAGCCATTCATTGGGCTCGAATGGCCGCCAAAGAAGATACACAGACAAGCACAATCCTCATAATTAACCACCAAGATTGGACACCACAAAAATTAACCCTCACCAAAGGAGTAGATATCCATGTCATCTCTACCATACCACCTCATACCATACAATATAAACCCACGCCAAAATGGCCACAATATTACCAATATACGGAACCATCACTCACATCCATCATATACATACACAACCAGCTAACCCCAACACTTCACCAACAATTCCCAAACAATCTAAATAGAGTCCTAAAAAGAATTACCAACACCCACATAGACATCCATCCCATTCAACCCACTCCCAACAATTATCACATTAAATTTTCCAAAACATGGAAAACCGCTCCCATAAACCACACCATCCCCACCAACAACAACATAACACTACCCCTACCCCCCGCATACAACCACATACACCCCCTCAAATACCACCCACAACAATGCATATATACGGACGGGTCCTTCATCCCACCTTCCAAAAATTCCGAGGGACAAATAGTCGGCAATATCGCGGGCTCAGGGGTATACAGTCCCAACAACAATACCCAAATAGCCGAAAGATTACTGGGATATCCCAATATTCTAAGAGCTGAGCTCAACGCCATACTTATAGCCATAAAAACTATACAAACTACCTAAATAGACACACATATATTCACAGACAACCTTAACAACATCTACCTAATAAACAACCACATCCAACATCCAACACCCAACATCTCAACACCACCACCCCGATAAATTACTCATCGCAGCCATCGTCCACCAAATATATTGGACCCCACACATGATACACATACACAAAGTACGCGCACACACGGGAATTAGAGGCAATGAAATGGCGGATGCCCTAGCCAACGAAGGGACACTCAAAGACAAACCGGAAAACACGCCACACATACACATAGCACACGCTACCCCCTACTGGCTAGCAACCTCCCCCACAACTACACATGATGGAGCCATCCGCAACCTCCACACATTCATAATGAAAGATCACGAAAACCGAGAAACTTCACTAGCCAAACAAAAATTCCCATACGTAGCCAAATGGCTCTCGAATGAAGAAATCAACCAAAAACTTTCCAACCATTTTTGGAAACATGATAAAATACCCGACACACAAATTACCCAAACTCTAAAATTTAGATATGCCCAATATATGGGTAACCATAGGAAAAATATATTTTGGCCCCTTAAATACCAAAACCCCAACTGCACACTATGTCGCACCAATGATAGAGACACATGGCCACACCTATTATCTGGCCACATGCGAACACCCATACCTAAAAGGCCTACGAATCGCAAGACACAATAAAGCAACCCACCTCATTTCCCAAACCCTACAAGCCAATAACAACACCAGGTTCTTCACCTTGACCAACGCGGGCAAATTACCCAACCAACCCCAAGACCAAACAATTCCCGACTGGCTCCTCCAATGTATATGCACGCAAGCACCATGCCATTGTCAAGCCAAATTAAGACCAGACATAATGTGCATTATTAGAGCTCCCAACCAAATGCAAACTCCAATACTACCCTCCCCAAGCCACACCGTACAATTCATTGAATTCACCTACTGCCACGATAGATTCCCCGAACAAGCCCGCACACACAAACACAACAAATATGACCCGCTAATTACCACACTAAGAGCTAACGGATGGAATACCAACCCCCTCATTACTATCACCGCAGGAGTAAGAGGTGCTATTCACGAGAACTCCATCGAACAATTAACCAACCTGAAAATCCCCAAATCCCACATCAAAACCCTCATGAAAAACATACACCAAAATGCCATTAAATATCTTACCTATTTGGTCTTAAATAAAAGGAAACTTGACAACAAACAAAACCCTATCCCACCACCATAAGGTGGAAATTATCTTGCACTACACCAGAGCCCACCTCCCACAGGAGGCATAACACCCAATATTGCATCTCAGATTCCCAAGATCAATATAGGGTTAACGGGCTCACATTCACGCCGGTATGCATAATACGGGCGTTATCTTTTCTTTTCAATTTCAGGATGTAGAACTCTTCCAGGATGAGAGGGGAGGAGTGGATGCAAAACGCCATGTCATATGCATATGCCCATCACTGTAACGATCGCCTGCAAATCGGTGAATGGGAACTGCAACCTCCAATTCTCTTATGTCCTCCTCACTCAAGGATACTTTCAATGCCCCGATATTTGAATCTAAGTTCTTGCGCTTTGTCGTGCCAGGAATGGGTACAACATCCTTGCCTTTGTGATGCACCCAAGCAAGAGCCAGCTGATTCAAAGAGCATTTCTTTTTAGCTGCCATCTCCATAACCAATTCTCGTAGCTGATTATTGATCTCCAAATTCTTTCCCAACACTTTTGGATGAGACTGCAGCCATGCAAATTCATCAAATTAGGATCTAGGTAATGGATGCAAAGAGGTATCCCATGGGTTGCACTACTTGCCCAACATACCGAGCCGTAGTAATTAGTGCGTCAATATTTATTCGTTGCTTAGCATAGCCCATGGCAAGGTTACATGTGTGCATTGTCAAATGTAGTGGTCAAGCCATGCCAGGGTCTTCATTTATGGGTGATAAAGTCCATACTTGTATCCAATTAGGAATAGACACATCAATAATATAGCTTAATCGCTACAAAACCAAGGATTGTCCACAATTGAGAGACAATCCTTTAGAAAGGAGAAATTTACTTCCAATTTAATTGTGGTCTTGCACAAAACATATAGTTTGTAGTTTGTTTGACAAGCTATACTTTGATTCATATTTGGCATATAATAACCCTCCTTCATAGTGACATATATATTAGAGGAGCAACCAAAGGTCAAAGAGAGTAGAGTGGCACAATATGACAAGTAATGATACCTAGGGGCAAATTGGATATTCCAACCACTAAACAAATTCAATGCAATTGTTGCTATTTTTGTCACTCCTACTTGAAGTTGGAGGGAAAATTTTCTCCAAACCTTGCGGAAATCATTCCCAATAGCATCCTCAGGCTTGTAACCAGCAAAGAACCCGCGGCCAAGAGGGCTGTAGCAAACTATTGCTATTCCCAACTCCCTAAACACAAAGTAGAGAATAGTTAAACAACTATAAAAGCCACAACACAATATAAATGTTTACTACACATCAAATTGCCTTAGATTGTCCCCACACATGGCACTACATATTTAGCTTCTAACCTTGGCCACTGTTAGCTGACTATGTCATAGAAACCCTTTTTCTGCCTCACCAAATATGGTGAATCAAAATACTCCTAAAGGAAGGTTTCGATGACATTATTTGTCAACTATAAGTGCTTTAGACATGTATGGACTTTGGAGATGACATGTAACATTTAGGCTTACCTTGAATGACCTACAAAGCCCATGGGACTTGTTTGCAATTCCATGGTGGGAGATGCCTTAAAATCTCTACATTTCTTTGGTCTTTACACTACCAACATATGAGACCTAGATATCTTGTCTTGTGTCAGTGAAATTTCTTGCAAATTTATTACAATGATAGATTTTCAGAATTCTCAATGATGCAAGAAAGTTGCCAAAGACTCATATGCTTGTACTGTTCACGGAGGCATATGCACCGACTACACTTTAGATCACTGACAGGCTAGAGTGGATAATTGCACAGACAGACATCAACACATTTCATAGCACAATTCTCATGTTGAAGAGTACCTTGTTGATTTGTTATTCATGTATCCACATCAGACATCATCAATTAGAGGCAAGCATATGACATCTGGTGACGTTCAATGTAATCTACAGTTGCTTCATATCTCAGACCTAAATCGTCAACTTACAGCAGAATTATCACAGCTGGATTTTGTATAGAGGTACGGTAACACATTAATATATGAAAGATGTAGGTAGAATGTAAGTATTGAGACCTGCAAGTGGGGACGATCTCTTCTTCCAAATCTCGAGACCAAAGTGACCACTCCAGTTGAACAGCAGTGATTGGATGCACGGCATGTGCCCGACGTATGTCACTTGCCGAAGCCTCCGATAGACCCAAGTACTTCACTTTCCCTTCCTCCACCAGCTCCTTCATTGCCCCTACCTGCACTCTCCCCAACCAATTCTTGCTCAAAACTCTTCTACCTTATATCCAAGTCAAATTTCCCAAAAGACTTTCACCTTTAACCTTTCCACCAACAACAATTATTCTTGATAATTCCACAGATATATACAGGATCATAATTGTAGAATTGTGGTGTGCAGACACATATATACAGCAAACAAGTTATTAACTACATTGAACATCTAATTTCATGTGGCCCACACTTATCATCATTGACCCACATGAATTGTCTTGCAACCGAGGTTAAGTTCCTAAGGTCAAAATAGTACTTGGATGGGCGATCTTCCTGGCATTTGATTTTCAATACACCCTACAACCTAAACTGAATCCAATCACATTGCAGATATGTGTGATCCAAATATTTTGTACCAATTGTGTGGGAACGAGCCTACGCCCTTGCCCTTTGGGGAGATAGGTGCTAGCCGGCTTTACAACACCCGTTCAAGGTGTTCACCTTCAAAAGGAGGCATTATGTTTTAGGGAATGTTTATTTTGGGATTACACATAGATATAGACCAACTTGAAAATGAAACAACACCATAATTCAAGCCGGTGGCAACATGAGAGTCACCCTACATGCTTTTCCACCTTGCAAGCACTAGATGATCTATAGAGGGATCTATAGAGGGATCTATAGAGGGTTGGTGCTACATGACTAGCCATGAACACCACTCTAAACAAAATGACACACCACCAGAATAGCACGAACAGTCAGATGTTTAGAGTCGAAAACACAGGAACCTTTTGGCGGGTTTTCTCCAAGGTTGGCCCAGTTTATCACATGTTTCCCAAGGTGGTAAATTGCCGAAGGTTCTGATTGGGGCTCTGAAAGATCGGGAAAGAAAAATGGAGCATCGACTTACGGTGATTTCGATGGGGACTTTGGTGTCCACACTGTGCTGGTAGTAAAGATCGATGCAATCCACGTCCAATCTCTTCAAGCTGGCCTCACAAGCGGACCGCACATACTCCGGGTCGCCTCTCACCGACACATTCCCCTTCTCGTCAACCACGAGTGCAAACTTCGTGGCCAGCTGCACCTTCTCCCGAATACCCTTAATTGCCTGCACCCCCCCGGATGGCAGCTCCCCCCTTTACAACAGTTGTTTTCAAATCACTTGTAGTGCTGCTAATGCTTCTGATCAAATGATGAGTTGTTACTTTACAAAGTAGAGCAACATGCTTAGAAAGAGGGCATTTAGAGAAATCCATTTGTATAACCATTTGTGTCTGAAATAGAAAGAGTTTAGTGAGGGTATAGGGCAAGGGTCGCCATTCGAACCTCGAATTTTGGTTTATCACTTCCACAGTTTTCTTAAACTTTATACTTCTTGTAAGGGGTTAAAGAACAAAAGCAGATCCAAAATAATGCTTCTTAAAACATTCTAGCACCTCCGAATCATCATGTTTTGAAGATATTTGCCACCTCGGGATCTCCATTTAAAGAAAACTCTCACAACTTATTTCACATGCAACTTCATTCTTCGAACGGCGCTTAAGTCCTCCTTCAACCCCTCACCCCACTCCCAATTCTTTTCCGAGGCACGATGTTGCCTGCAATCCGAAACCCTAAACCTCAAACCTCATCGTGACTGCTTCGAATTCCATCACTCCAACTACAAATGGAGCGATGCTCGCATGCATGTCCCATGTTCTCAAATGATATGTAACACCAAATTCACATGACGAGGATTGACGGTATTTGGTTTCCCACCTTGCCAACAAGAATCTCGTTGGTGTGAGGTCCATACATGTCGGCGGTGTCGAGAAATGTCACCCCACTCTCAACAGCATGGTGAATGAGGTCGATCATTTCTTGTTCCGGGCCAGGGGGGCCGTAGAAGGCACTCATGCCCATGCATCCCAAACCCTGTTGGGAAACCTCGAGCCCCTGCGACCCCAGCTTCACACGGGGAATTGACGACGCCATCGCCGTTCGCAAGATATCCAACCTGACAACGACGACGACGACGACAACAACACCGAACTGGAAATCATTAAACCTCCAGCACACACAACACTAAAGTGAAATCAATCGTCGAATACTGCAGCCCCCTCCATGTACAATCAAATCAAGGCGAATGGAGCGATGAATTTACTTCGCTTTCACCTCAAACAGCAATACATAGTTAAGCCTTCAAGAAGAAATCTCCGATGATGGGAGTCATTAAATGCTTGCATGAATGGCGAGCATAGTCAAGTGACATAAACCTCTCGTTACTCGACACCTAGTAAGATTCGGCAATCAAGATTCAATGAAGACGTAATTCCCAAATGAAATCGTTCTCAGGTTATCTGGTTTACCTAAGACTCATTCCATTTGCACTTGCAACATTACACAGGCTACTTAAGGGTGCTATACATCTGGTGCACCCAAAACAAAATACTTCGTTCGCAATCCAAAGTGAAGACCACAATAACCGACTCGATATCATTGCACCTCCCGTACATACAAAACTGACGTCAATTATCGAAAAATGTGACCCGCAGATGCACACTCAGATCCAGTCCGGATGCTGCACCCCCCTCTTAATCAGCGCCGAAAACCAACATAAGTTAAGCTCGCTTGCACACCAAAACATAACATATTATATATATATATATATTCATCAGCCTTTTAAGGACCATCTCATTTTAATCTAGCTTCAAAAATGGATTTTGCAGTAATCTTGAAAGTCCTCGATGCCCCCTTGATTATCTGTATGTATGATATGTATGAATGTCAAGCATAGTCACTCGGCTTTAAGCCCCCGTTAGCCATTAGTCGACACCTTATCGTTGCCTATCTTTCATGAATCGTTATGAATCCTTCTCCCATCTAGCAATTCAGTTGATGCTGTGCTTCTCAAATAGATTCATTCTTGTTGTTATCCGGATTACCTAAGAGTCAGTCGCATTTGCGCCGGAACACTTACTCATAGGCCACTTAAGAATGTTATCTCAATCCAAGCTAAAAACAACAACGCCCCAGTCGACACTTACCTCCCCGGCCGCACACCCAACAGCGAAAATCAATCGTCGAAAACTGCAACTCTACACGTTCGATCTCAATGCCTCCTCAGTGCACCGGAGTCAGTACCTTCAAACACTTTCAAGCTCCTGGCCACCAAGTCTCCAACCTCCCAAATTATTTCATTCAAATTAAGGTCCCTTGCACCATGTATACCGAACTAGAAGCGTGACCATCTTCCAAATTTCCCTGCCTTTCGGAAACTACCAAGTGTATTGAGAGTTGCGTACGATGTAGATATTGATCCCGATGTATTCCCGGAGGTTTCCATCAGCATGAAAGTGTCAGGTTTGTTTCCTGCCGTGACGAAGAAAGTCTGACTTTCTCTGTCCACATCTATGTCCGGGAAGAACCGGCGGTTGGTTGCAGTTGAACCGGTTGAGTTCGAGAAATAACCGGTTGAAGGTCAAGACTTCAGGAAATTTACCGGTCATTTTAGAGGAATTATTAGAATATACCTCAAATGAATAAAACAGAACCGGAAGATGTGAACATGTAAGCGGTTGGATTTACAATCACTAGAATCTTGACAGAATATGCCCATAAACTTCCCGGGCACTTCTCGTCGTTAACATGTTGGACACACGTGGCACACCGTGATGACACAGCAATCCACGCCATGGCCTCCCTTCCATGTCATCATGTGAGTTGGCATTCATGCCATGTCCATAGACACGTGGCTTCCGAGTCAATTGGCCATGTCATCGTGCATTGCTAGTTGTGTGACACGTCGTATTCCTCATTATACGAGGTCAGATGGGGTCAAGTACAATATCGCCACGTGTCCATTTCTACAGTGCTTATGTAGTCATTTGTTGTTGCTGAACATGACATGGCGCAGACGTGGCGTTCAATGGGGTTTCGTCATGTGCCTATGTGTATCGTAAACGACTATTCCGTTACTATTTAACAACTACATGCGAGTGACATGTCCACCACTTTATGCCATCTGTGAGCACATGGAGCCATTGTTTACTCTTTCATTAGTTGGATATATCATTGCGTGTGCCGAGGTGTCATGTGTACATGTGTCATATATGAGGAGTCGGTTCTCCACAATGACGCACAAATAACTAGGATTTGACAACGGCAATAAAACACAATACTCATTAAAATGAGAGTTTTCCAGTGAATTGAGAGTACATAAAGCAAACTATTAATCCAAGAATGAAATGAAAACCACTGGAAAGTTGTAGAGTACAAGTAAAAAAATAACATTTGATTTTCCGCCGTAAATTCCGCCGTACTTTCCATTAAAATGAGAGTATGTTAAGCTGGGAAATTGACTCATTTAGGTCGACTCAACCTAAATTGACAACATATTGTCCTCATTTAGGTCGACTCAACCTAAATGAGTCGATTTCCCAGCTTAACATACTCTCATTTTAATGGAAACTACACGTTTGAAGTATAATCTAGTATTTATGAACCTAACATGACTTTTAGGTGTCCAAATGGCCAATATTATTTTGAGAGGATCCCACTCTCTCAAAATATTGAATATCGTATTATTGTATTACCAACATTGCTATCTAAGATTTCGCTTCATAAATCGGTTGAAACACTTGTCACCAAACCTTATTAGAATGGAATCACCGAATAATGTAATGTAAATCCTAGTTAATTGCATCAATATTAAAAACATATAGCATTGTGTAACCCCGAATAGCAAATGACACTAAATATAATAGATAATGTAGTGGTCCTAAATCAAGTTTCAAAAGTGTATATATGGAGAAGATTTGTTCTTTTCAAGCACATCTTAGGATATTTGGTTTGTATTCCTACATGCTTATATTTTCTAAATGCTTATGGATGTGTAGAATGTGACAGCCAAGCAAAGCAACGTCTGCCAATCTCCATATTGACCTACTAGTTTACTCACCCACCTGTCTACCACCCTACATATCCACCCAACTCCAACGGGTACACAAGTGTCGATTGCACAATCTAAGCTCAAACTGAAGAATATCACTACATATTAGCATACCAACAATTGATAATTCGTGATTTTGATGCACAAGGGCCTTGCGAACATGCCAAATCAGTGAATACATTGTATCTAGAGCAACAAATGTCTTGTTACATACTATTTCCCATTCTAGGGATTTAATTGTTGTTTGGTTACTAGTAATAATCTTGTTATACCTACGCATTACACTGTTGGGCTGATTTATCTTGATCATGTACAGTACTTACATAATGAATTTTGTCAATTTGCTACAACTCCTCTAGGAAATACCATTTAGTTACATCCTTATTAAGCTCCAATACATCTTTACGCTAGCGCTAGCATTTCCTCTCTTTGATTCTTAATTATCATGCATGTTTTGACTTCCCACTCAAATTCAGCAAACTGCCAATGCAATCTCGGAGTACATTGGACTCCCTTGAGTTGGTAAACTTCACTAAGCCAAATATTGTTGTTGATTATAGAATCAAATATGGAGGAAATTTCAAGGAATGTTCAACTGAGTAAAACATCAAATTGAATGCAAAACCAGGGCAAAACACATCCTCAACTCATTTGAACATTTGTAACAACATAACCGAATTTTACACGATATTTTCACAACACCCAGTGTCACTATGAGTCTACTACTTCACATGTTTCTCCAACAACTCCGTACCATGAATCTTGCTTGTTGATAAGGCAAAGTGAGAAACTAGGTGAAGCCATATGATCAATCTCTCCATTACCTCAGCAACTCTCATCTCATCTTATGTCTAACAAACGGCTCATGAGCACTTGTCAACTTTATACTTTCTCATGACATACTTACATTCAATCTCAGGATGAAGAACTCTTCCAAGATGACAGGGGAGGAGTGGATGCAAAACGCCATGTCGCACGCAAATGCTCTTCTTTGTAACGTTCGCCTGCAAATAGGTGACTGGGAACTGTAGCCTCCAATTCTCTTATGTCCTCCTCACTCAAAGATAGTTTCAATGCCCCAATATTCGAATCTAAGTTCTTGCGCTTTGTCGTGCCAGGAATGGGTACAACATCCTTGCCTTTGTGATGGACCCAAGCAAGAGCCAACTGATTCAAAGAGCAATTCTTCTTAGCTGCCATCTCCATAATAAGTTCTCGTAGCTGATTATTAATCTCCAGATTCTTACCCGACATTCTTGGCCTAAACTGCACCCATGCAAATTCATCAAATTAGGAACTAGGCAATGTATGCAAAGAGACAACCCATGAGTTGTACTACTTGCCCAACATACTGAGCCGTAATAAATAGTGCATCGGTATTTATTTGTTGCTTAGCACAACCCATGGCAAGGTTACATGTGTGCATTGCCGAATGTAGTGCTCAAGCTCGGGGAGGATACTTAGGAAAATTAGTAAACATGGTGCGTTAAAATACAGGGTGTATTTTATTCATGAGCAATAAAATTTAGAAAAAATTAGATGTAATATAGGATGCTTAAAATTCAAGTAAGGAATAATTAGAGAATATTAGAGAATATTTGAGAATATACCTCAAATAATCCAATTATGTGATAGCCTCATTTAAATACCCCTTTAACGCACGTGTTCACACAAAGTATAGTGAAGTGTCCCCCCGAGTGCTCAAGCCATGCCAAGGTCATCAATTAAGGTTAATAAACTCCGTACTTGTATCCAATCAGGAATAGACACATTAGCAACATACCTTGGCTTAATCACTACAAAATCAAGGATTGTCCACAAATAAGAGACAATCCTCTGGAAAGGAGAAATTATTTTTAATTCAACTGTGGTCTTGCACAAAACACACAATCTTTAATTTATTTGATGAGCTATACTTTGATTCACAGTTGGCACGGATACACAATATGACAAGAAGTAATGATATGTAGGGGCTAATTTGGACATTCCAACCACTAAACAAATTCGATGCATATGTTGCTATTTCTATCACTCCTACTGAAAGTCCGAGGGCAAATTTTCTCCAAACCTTGCGGAAATCATTCTCATCTGTAGCATCCTCAGGCTTGTAACCAGCAAAGAACCCACGGCCAAGAGGGCTGTAGCTAACTATTGCTATTCCCAACTCCCTGCACACAAAGTATAGAATCGTTAGACAACTATAAAAGCCACAACATAATACAAATGTTTACTACACATCAAATTGCTTGAGATTGTGTTCACGCATGGCGCTGCAAATTAGCTTCTAACCTTGGCCATTATCAGTTGACTATGTCAAAGAAACCTTCTTCTTCCCCACCAAATATGGTGAATTGAAATACTCTCAGAGGAGGGTTTCTATGACATTATTGGTCAACTATAAGAGCTTTGGACATGTATGGACTTTGGAGGTGACATGTAACATTTAGGCTCACCTCGAAACACCTAAAAACCTCATGCTATAAACTTGTTTGCAATTCTATGGTGGGAGATGCTTTAGAATCTATACATTTCTCTGGTCTTTACACTACCAACATATGAGACCTAACCACCTTATCATGCATCATTCAATTTAAATTTCTTCCGAATCGATTATAATGATAGATTTTCAGAATTCTCAATGCCGCAAGAAAGTTGCGTAGGACTCATATGCTTGTAGACTAAGTGTTATAATGGAGGCATATGCACCGACTGCACTTCACATCATTGGCAGGCTAGAGTGGATAATTGAACAGACAGACATCAACATCTTTCATAGCACAATTCTCCTGTTGAAGAGTACCTTGCTGATTTGCTATTCAAGTATCCACGTCAGACATCATCAATTAGAGGCAAGCATATGACATCTGGTGACGTCCAATGTAATCTACAGTTGCTTCATATCTCAGACCTAAATCGTCAACTTACAGCAGAATTATCACAGCTGGATTCTGTATAGAGGTATCACACATTAATATATGAAAGATGTAGGTAGAATGTAAGTATTGAGACCTGCAAGTGGGGACGATCTCTTCTTCCAAATCTCGAGCCCAAAGTGACCACTCCATTTGAACAGCAGTGATTGGATGCACGGCATGTGCCCGACGTATGTCACTTGCCGAAGCCTCCGATAGACCCAAGTACTTCACTTTCCCTTCCTCCACCAGCTCCTTCATTGCCCCTACCTGCACTCTCCCCAACCAATTCTTGCTCAAGATTCCTCTATCTTATCCAAGTCAAACTTCCCAAAAGACTTTCACCTTTCACCTATCTACCAACAACAATTATTATTAATAATTAAACATATATATATATATATATATTCACGATCGTAATTGTAGAATTGTGCTTTGCAGACATATATACAGCAAACAAGCTAGTAAGTACATCAAACATCTAATTTAGTGTGGCCCACACTTATCATCATTGACCCACATGAATTGCTTTGCAACCGAGGTTAAGCTCTTAAGGTCAAAATAGTGCTTGGATGGGTGATATTCCTCGCACTTGATTTTCAATACACCCTACCACCTATAGCCAACCCAATCTCACTCTACACATGGATGAACCAAATATTTTCAACTAACCATGTGGGAGCGAGTCTAGGCCCTTGCCTTTTAAGGAGATAGGTGCCGGCCGACTTTTCAACACCTCTTCAAGGTGTTCGTCTTCAAAAGGAGGCATTGTTTTTAAAGGAATGCCCAAATTGGGATTACACTTAAACATAGACGAACTCGAAATGAAGCAACACCATAATTCAGGCCGGTGGCAACACGCTTTTCCATCTTGCAAGCACGAGATGATCTAGAGAGAGTGTCACATGACACGTGGTGCTGCATGGCAAGCCATGAACACCAATCGTAACAAAATGACACACCATTATAATAGCACAAACAGTCAGATGTTTAGAGTTGGGAACACAGGAAACGTTTGGCGGGTTTTCTCCAAGGTTGACCCAGTTTATCAAATGTTTCCCAAGGTGGTAAATTTCCGAAGGTTCTGATTGGGTTTCTGAAAGATCGGGAAAGAAAAATGGAGCATGGACTCACGGTGATTTCGATGGGGACTTTGGTGTCCACACGGTGCTGGTAGTAAAGATCGATGCAATCCACGTCCAATCTCTTCAAGCTGGCCTCACAAGCGGACCGCACATACTCTGGGTCGCCTCTCACCGTCGCATTCCCCTTCTCGTCAAACAAATTTGCAAACTTCGTGGCCAGCTGCACCTTCTCCCGAATACCCTTAATTGCCTGCACCCACCCGGATGGCAGGTCCCCCTTTACAACAGTTGTTTTCAAATCACTTCTAGTGCTGCTAATGCTATTGATCAGACGATGTGTTGATATTTCACAAAGTAGAGCAACATGCTCAGAAAGAGGGCATTTAGATAACTCCATTGACATAACCATTTGTATCTGAATTAGAAAGAGTAGTGAGCGTATAGGGCAAGGGTCGCCATTCGAACCTCGAATTTTGGTTTATCACTTCCACAGTTTTCTTAAACTTTATACTTCTTGTAAGGGGTTAAAGAACAAAAGCAGATCCAAAATGCTTCTTAAAACATTCTAGCACCTCCTAATCATCATGTTCTGAAGATATTTGCCACCTCGGGATCTCCATTCACACAAAACTCACAACCTATTTCACATGCAACTTCATTCTTTGAACGGCGCTTAGATCCTCCTTCAACCCCTCACCCCACTCCCAATTCATTTCCGAGGCACGATGTTGCCTGCAATCCGAAACCCTCAACCTCAAACCCCATCGTGACTGCTTCGAATTCCATCACTCCAACTACAAATGGAACGATGCTCGAATGCATGTCCCATGTTCTCAAATGATATGTAACACCAAATTCACATGACGAGGATTGACGGTATTTGGTTTCCCACCTTGCCGACAAGAATCTCGTTGGTGTGAGGTCCATACATGTCGGCGGTGTCGAGAAATGTCACCCCACTCTCAACAGCATGGTGAATGAGGTCGATCATTTCTTGTTCCGGGCCAGGGGGGCCGTAGAAGGCACTCATGCCCATGCATCCCAAACCCTGTTGGGAAACCTCGAGCCCCTGCGACCCCAGCTTCACACGGGGAACTGACGACGCCATCGCCGCTCGCAAGATATCCAACCTGACGACGACTACGACAACAACAACTGCAACACCGATCTCAAAATCATTAAACCTCCCGCACACACAACACTAAAGTGAAATCAATCGTCGAATACTGCAGCGCCCTCCATGTACAATCAAATCCAGGCGAATGCAACAATGAATTAACTTCGCATTCACCGCAAACAGCAATATATTCTTGAGCCTTCAAGAAGAAAGTTCGATGATGGAAGTCCTTAAATGTATGCATGAATGCCGAGCATAGTCAAGTGACATTAACCTCTCGTTACTCGACACCTAGTAGGATTCGGCATTCAAGATTCAATGAAGACGTAATTTCCTAATGAAATCATTTTTGGGTTCTCCGGTTTACCCAAGACTCATTCCATTTCCGGTGCAGTATTACATAGGCTACTTAAGGGTGCTATACATCTGTTGCATCGGAAAACAAAATACTTCGTTCGCAATCCAAAGTGAAGACCACAATAACCAAGTTAATATCGTTAAACCTCCCGCACATATATACAATACTGACGTCAATCGTCGGATTATGTGACCCCCAGATGCACACTCAGATCCACCCCGGATGCTGCACCCCCCACTTAATCAGCGCCGAAAACTAACATAAGTTAAGCTAGCTTGCACACCAAAAAATAACAATTTATATTGATCAGCCATGTAAGGACTATATCATTTTATTCTAGATTCAAAAATGGATTTTGCAGTAATCTTGAAAGTACTTGATGCCCCCTTGATAATCTGCATGCATGAATATATAGTCGAGTGGCTGTAAGCCCCCGTTAGCCATTAGTCGACACCTCATCGTTGCCGATCTTCAGTTGTGAATCCTTCTCCCATCTAGCAATTTAATTGAAGCTGTGCTTCTCAAAAAGATTCATTCTTGTTGTTATCCGAATTACCTAGGAGTCAGTCGCATTTGCGCCGGAACACTTACTCATAGGCCACTTAAGAATGTTATCTCAATCCAAGCTAAAAACAACAACGCCCCAGTCGACACTTACCTCCCCGCACACCCAACAGCGAAAATCAATCGTCGAATACTAGAAGCGTATATACCATATATACCGAACTAGAAGCGTCACTAGCTTCCAAATTTCCCACCCTTTCGGAAACTACAAGGTGAATTGCGAGTTGCGTACGATCTCTATGCAGGTAATGATCCCGGAGGTGAACTTCAGCTTAAAAGTGTGAGGTTTGTTTCGTGGCGGTCGCTACACCGCCCTACGAACTTTCAGATAGGAGGTGGATTGGAGCCAGGGCCGTCATCGGGCACCTCCGGGCAGCCCCAAGAAAGCAAAGCTAAAATTTTCATATCCCGACCAAAAAGTGTTGCCCGTTATATCCGACTTTGAAAAATAAAATTGCCTGTGCATTTTTAAAGGCCTCTTGTTCATATAACTCATATTGAGTGCAATTCATTGTCAATGTCCAAAATCTAATATATATGTTAAGTTCGAGGTTAATTACATTCTTTATTGACAAAAACTGAAACCCTCATTTGGATAGAGGTTGTGATTTTTGTGACTTACCATTGAAAGGGTCTTTGTAATTCTAAAATGGAACTAAATCATTGTTTTATTTTGAGTAGGTGTATTTTATAATATTATAGCTAATACCTTCTATTTTCAGGAGGTATTCATACCCATTGAAACTAAACAAGTGTGATTAATTATAATTAAGTGCAATCATACCTAATTAATAGTAATTAAGCCCAATTAAATCAGAAAGTATTATTGTCAAATTAATTATAAAATGCAATTATTGGAATTAGTCATGATTTAATTCACATATGAGGAATGATATGCTTAATTGATTTCCTATGGGCTTGTGACAGTATCATCTCAAATAAGTGTTTGCAGGGATGACCCACATCCCAACGGATGTGGAGTGGATGTATATTATTTGAGCATGGTACAAAGCAATGCATACATGTGTGGAACGACATACCTTACACTCGATAGTGGACCTAGTAGGGACAACATTACGCACAACAAATGGGAGAGGAGTTGAACCGGCCCATTCACTGTTATTCCTCACACCCTCATTGCGATGCATGTAATTAGAACAGTCGTTATGACATTGGAGATAACCAATATAAGTAGAACGCCGGAAAGACAGTTCAAAATCGTTTTGGATATTTGTGGTTTTGGTGGTGCACTAAGGGTGACCATCGCACATCTTGTCCATGCCGTCCATTGAATGGCCATACGTATTTGGAACTTTATGTGCCACTAGGAGCAAGAGAAACAAAACATCGGCATTAAAAGATGATGGTAAGTACTTGATATCACGAACATCTATTTGTCAAAATGAATGAATGTGAGATCTGTCTTTGATTTTTTTCTTGACTTTGTGAGCTTCAAGGTATGTACGATAGTCAACCCTATAGTTGAAGGTGAAGGGTGTAGTGGAGGACGTTGAGAAGGTGTGCTATGGTGGACCAACCTCCCGTACATAGGACTGCATGGTGATTTGGCTACATGCATGGGAAGTTGTGAAAGAGTAGAATTAATACTTCTAAATGGAAATGACGACGTGTCTGAAAGATCAATAGATGCACAAATGTTCTCTTCTGAATTTGATAGTACAAACACACTATCATCAATGAGTTCCAATCTAAAAGTTGCAACAAAGAGGATTTGAATTGTGAATGTACCGGATTTGTTTGTCAATATGACAGTTGAAACTTGCATCTAAGACTTAGGAAGATTTATCACCCTAAATGAACCATGGCCTAAATTCCACATGAAACCAACCTTGGTTCTGTTCTTTTGAACCAAAATCGTTTCATACACCTCTCCATCCATAGAGTACATTTTTTGCTATAGATTCATGGTTCCTATTTAGAGGTTGAACCTCAAACTAAGCAAATCCTCCGAGACATCCACATGACCATCATTTTGAAGTGACAACATGAAGGAAATAAAAAATCCATGAGCTCTAATGGTAGTCATAAAGAAACAAAGTAATAAATGAACATCACATCACAATGATATTGGATTGGTGGAGTTTTTGTATTGAGTTTTGTATAGTGCAATAATGGATGGAATTTAAAACGTGTGATACCATAGCATCAAATAGTACAAAAGTAGACAAATCACAACAATAATAAGAGAATATTTAAGGCAAGGTATAGAACCCTAAACCAGATCCTAAAAAATATCTCATTTGGAAAATAAACTATAGAAAATCCCACCCCACAAGGGAGTTGTGTATTATAAGTTTAACACATTAAGATAAAAAAAAAATGTATATTATAGGAAATAAGAACACATAAGAAATACAGACACGGATGTTATGAAGAGAATGATGTTAAATAATAAACAAATTGGCAAAGTTTTGAAATTGTGGCAGTGCAATCTGAATGTAGATGCAGAAACCATTAGATTTGGCCGGGAAGGTAAATAATAGATAATTCTGAATAAAACCAAGTGGTTGGGGAAGGTAGGGGTGTCAGGAAAATTTGGCGGGTATAATAAAAACATAAGTAGAATAAAATACGTGTAGAAATAATTCGGTCTTTGGATGCCAATTGCAACACAAATGATTAAAATAAACGCCAAGTTCATGTGAAATAGAGACATTGGAAAAATGCATGAAAATGAAGTGGTAGAGGACATATCTTTGACATCAATGATAATAGAGGATGTAGAGAAAACACCCGTGAAGCCAAAAAGAAGGCGTATGAAACCTTTGTATTTTATTTATGAGAAAGAGAGGTTCAGGCTTAGTGTGGGAAAGAAGAATGTAAGCAAGGAAAGGAAAAAAACTTGTTGAGTACGATAGAAGAGATTGTGAAGACACTGGATTTTTATACAATAACAACAATAGCGATGAAGGGTGATGAAGATGTAAAGAGCAAATAATAGAAATACGGTTTTATATCGGAATCGGAAATAAATACAAGAAATAAAATACAAGAAACAAAAAGGTAAGTCACCTTAATTTTCGTATATTTTGATAGTGCATTGTATGAAGATGAGCTAGAGAATGACATTTACAAAGTTAATTAAGAATTGTCGAGTGGTTTATAATGATGGATATGTTAGTCAAGTGAACCATGTGCGTTGACGCACATGGTACGTGAGGCGAATAAAAGAGCTTCAAAGTTAGGAGGGGGAATCATGTGCGTTGACGCATAGGGTACGGGGGACGAGTAAGAGAGCTTGAAAGGTAGGAAGAAAAACCATGTGCGTTAACACAAATGGTACGTGAGAGGAGTACACGAGCTTGAAAGTTAGGTTGGAGAATCATATACGTTGACGCATAGGGTATGTGGTAGCTACTTAGAGAGGTTATAAATTAGGAGGGAGAACCTTGTGCGTTGATGCACATGGTATATGGCAACAACTTAGAGAGATTAAAAATTAAGACGGAAAACCTTGTGCGTTGACGCACATGGTATGTGGCAACGACTTAGAGAGGTTATAAGTTAGGAGGGAGAACCTTGTGCGTTAACGCATATGATATGTGGCAGTGACTTAGAGAGGTTAATAGTTATGAGGGAGAATCCTATGCGTTGACGCACAAGGTATGTGGTGGCAAGTGAAAGATCTTGAAAGATAGGAGGGAGAGTCATGTGCGTTAATACACAGGGTATGTGCCGGCAACTTGGAGAGCCTAAGAGTAAAAAAAAGACCTACTGCGTGAATTGAAAATGACGCATAAAGATTTGGAGCAATGAAATTCTCCAATATGGGACTGAGATGCAAAAAGTAGAAAATATTTGTGTTAGAACATACTTGCAATATGTAACAGGGGCTAGAAAAACATAAAAAACAATAGGAATTTTTTTTTGCCCGCAAACCTGTAATATGTAAGGTGGCTAAAAATAATGAAATCTATAGAATAATGAAGAGGAATAATGATATTAAAGAAAAAAACCTTATAAGATAAAATTGCAGCTACGGAGATTTAGATAGTATAAGGTATTTTAATTTTAATTTCTGGATACGATTTGGATTATTTATAGATTTTATAAGTTTTGACAAATCTACCAAATCCATACACTAAAAAAGCACCTTAAAACTTTTCAAAGCCATATGTACAACGTCCACATCACTACTTTTAATGGTCCAAAGTCTACGATGTGGACCCTATGCGTTAATGCACAGGGTCCACGCTGGCAACTTTCAAACGTATGTAGCTAGGCGCATAGACCCTGAGTGTTAACGCACATGATCTAAAAACGCAACCTTGAAAGACGTCCAACTAGATACATAAACCCTATGCGTTAACACACAGGGTCTACCCTAGTTCTTTAGGGCGAGCCGCCATCCTAATCGTACAATACTTAAGCTGCCAAGTTCACATGCTAGAATTTTTTTCCTCTTCCTCTTGTTGGTGGTGGTATTACAATTGTTGTTTATTTGCTATTGGTTCTGTTGTTGGGGCTATTCTTTTCTTGCTGGTTCTGTTGTTGGTGTTAGTCATTTGTTGTTGGTGCCACTAGTTCCGCTGTTGGTGCTGCTCATTTGTTGTTGGTGCTATTCTTTTGCTTCTGGTTCTGCTGCGAGTGTTGCTCATTTGCTGCTCTTATGATGCTTTTGTACTGTAGGTTCTGTTGCTAGTACTGCTACTAGTGCTGCTGTTATGTTGCTTTTGTACTGTAGGTTCTGTTGCTAGTACTGCTACTTTATTATTTATGTTCTTACTGCTAATTCTCTTCAATTTCTGTTGGTCTTTCTACTCTTAGGTATTTTCCTTTTCTAATTTCTCTTGCTTTGACTATGTTCTCTTTTGCAATCTACAATTTCATATATTTATTGAGATGGTTTGCTTCATTAAAATGATTTAAAAAACTTCCTTCATTGTTTGCATTTATGACCAACCAATGGATGTGGAGAATACAATTCATAATTTTACTGATGATGATTTCACAAAATATTCTACTCAAGATCGTTCATCTCTACCACTTTATCATCATCAAAATATTATGTCAAATTTCAAGAATAAGAATAAGGAAAAAATCAGATAATTCCCTCAATGATTTTCACTCCGATGAAGACAACGATGGTGATGATAAACCCTATAAACAGAAAGTATAGAAGGTTACAGACAAACGAAAGGTCAATTCAACTGCCACAATTTATTCAATCCGTGCTAAGTCCAAGTTTTGCTTACATGTGCCCTTATGACACATGGTTGCTATGCCTATTGTGCGTCATGCCTTAAAGGGTGACATTACTAAATTGAAGGCTGATTTTTTACGGTTATCGTGTGTTTTACATATCGTCCACTGATTCTAAAACAAACTTTCAATTTATGGATGATGAGGTTTGTGGATCTTGGAGCCAAAATTAGGCTCAAGCCAATGCCATATTTGAATATCAATTAGATGGAGACCTTCATTTATATCACAATGCTCTTTGTATGGGATGGTAATCACATATTTTTTTTGCTTGGAAAAATTACAGTGACCGTGTACATACCGATGATTATAAACGTTACGTCTTTGTGGATTCTATAATTTGAGAGCCCTACCTTGACGACCTTCCAAGTTTTTTGATTGCTATGTACGGCATTAACAAGTACTGTTCTTAACCATTGGTTTTTATTCATTAATTTGTTATTTATAATCTATTTGTTAACTTATATCATCATAAATATGATCAATTCAATATTTTTTCAGGTCAACGGAGAATTTTCACGTTTCTACCAATTTGGTGCACATTTTGTATCGGATGCAAAGCATTGGCACCATGCCTTTGACTTCCTTAAAAAAACAACTAGATCCAAAAAGTTATAAATGATGTAAAAAACTGATGTAAAAAATTTAAAATAGTGAATGATCACTTATGTTGCATTAGATTACAAGTAGAATAAAATTTGTTTGAATCCAATATGATTAATTATAAAAGTGGTGGCTCAAAAATGATGCATTAATATATGGGATGGGGTAATTGGCTATGTAGAACACTATATTCGTTAATTTGGGATTTTTTGGGCATTTTGAGACTTTTACAAATAGAAGAACATGGATAAAATGACACAAATATTGGAGATTGTTGTAAGATGTAAATACTTTGAAGCGGGTGTTCATACCAAGGAACCAATAAAGAACTCATATCGAAATAGTTTAGGTAGGACAATCCAAACATTAAATCATATTGAAGGGGAAATCATATGTCAATTATATTATTGCAAATAAAATATACAACAAATGTCATGTAAATTAAATAGCATGCTAACACCACACATCCATTGGATAGTGCGACCCAAAATGATCTTGCCTATGGCCCAAAACCCTACGCCCACTATGGCCTCAACATTCCTGAAAATCTCCGCCCCGCGACTATAGCCAAGGTTGGGACGTGGGCCCTCCATTACACATTTTGGATTCCGTCGGCCACCCGAATTATATGACGAAGAATTCGAATACGATGAAGTGGACTGTCTTGCATTTCTGGTTATAGCATACAAACGCTCCAACTCGATGGACGCACTAGACCGCATAGGTTAAGGGTTGGATGCAACCTGCAACGCATCAGGCCAAGAACACATGTGTTAGTTTGAGCAAGGCGTCCCGCAAAGGAATAAGGAGGGGTCCACTCTTTGCAGGCCGAGCGTCCATCCGCAGCCGCCGTTGAGGTGTAATATTGCTTCCGGGCCGAGAGGGGGACTCCCAGACGCATTTGCGATCTATGCCCTTGAGCGGGGATGGAGACAAAGATTGTCGGAAGATTTGCTTGGGTGGGGGGCTATCGACGACGCCGGCATCAAGGGGCTCCTTGGAGTAGTCGATGGTGGACGTGGCATCGTAGACGGTCTCGTAGAAGAGCTCCCCAAGTTTGATTCACTGACGACCTCAAGGGAGGGCTCCAAAAGATGATGCCAAAATAAAAACAGACAAAACCCAAGGGAAGAGGGGGAAGGGGGAGCATGTGAAAATCGATATACATTTGAGGCATAATATATCACACAAATGGTACACCATGTAGTATCTCAAATGAGTTTATTATATTTCGCGTGAGCGTACAACTCTCTGTACATATAGTCCCTCGGATCCATGGATCTCTCGCCTATCGGATTACAATTAAGAAACCGGGGCACGGGTAGTCCGCTCCCCACGAGCGTTTGAATGTGCTTAATTAGGTCTAACAAAAAGCGGTCTCGGACCTTCTCGACCGTCCACGTAGGGCAAATTATGAAGTTGGAGGTTCAAAATGTTCTTGGAAGCACTGTCGTCCACCATCAAGGTGTTGTCACGGGTGGGGTGAACATCGTAGGGACAGTTGACCATGGTGGGACGCTGGTCCCATACAATTGGCTTTAAGACCTTAAGATATTGATTTACGGCCGGGTTGTTGGGCTTCCTCACAACCCTGCCGTCGGATGTGTATAACGTTTTACATGACTCCTGTCCTAGGACCAAGCAGGGGGTTTGGAGTCCCTTAAAGATGAATTCCACGACTGCATGGGTGTTCTCAGTCGCACACCTCTCCATGAGGAGTGCCCGCAACACCATGGGCACAAGGGGGACCCCGGAGTGACACCCGGGACTTGTGGCGCCATTGGTGAGAGGGCCCAAGTACTCTTAGTGTGGGTGAGGGCCCCGGGCATTGAGAAAGCCTCTCACCCACGGGGACTAAGAGTCATGAGGGTAAGGCCATAAGTTATGAGTAGCTTATGGCGGTGGAATTCTAGAATGCTAAGGAACACCTCAATCGGAGGTGCTAGCTAGGAGATATGGCAATTTGAGTGGGGCGCTGTCCCGGGACAGCACCCTGGGACAGCAGTGACCTGGGAGTGGTGCCCGGGACTGCCAAGGTTTGAAGAGCCATAACTTCCTCAATACTTGCCCTAATGGGGCAAGTGAGGGGTCCATCGGCATCTACGCAAAGAGTAGGTGACAATAGAGTGGTCTTTTGATGGCATCAGACATCATATGTAGAAGTTATGGTGGTCTGAAGCTGCTGGGGGTTCTAGCCCCAGCGGCTAAGGGAAAATGTCTACTTGGCCCCAACCCTTGTAGAGAGACAAAAGGATACTTGACGGTGGGGTAGGGGCCCCGCCCAAAGTCCTAGAGGCTTATATGGGTGAGGCGGCTTAGCCGACCGACCCCCCCGGAGCATACTTGGCAATGTGCTCTGGGTAGTTGTAGTGTTGTTTTGGCAACACGATGATCAACTCAAGAGTGGACTTCCATCCATGGAAGTCCACCTTAGCCATTGGCTACCTATAAAGGGGAGAGTCCCGAATGCATGAGTAGGAGGGTTTGGTGACCAAACCATGAGCTTGGAGGTCCGCGGTTTTGGGAGCTAACCATGCATGTGCGTGGGATGTGCAGATTAGCGCTCGTGGCACTTGCTAGGTTGGAAAGGCAGTCAAGCTAAGTTAAAGAAAACTAGCAAGGGTTGCGACATTCTTGGACTTCATGGAGCTCCACACGATCACCCACCATTTGGATAGGGCGACCTGCAGGAAGCGCCGAAGTCACGGCCAGAGGTACACTAGCTTGCTTTTGATGTACGCGGGGCGGGGGTCCATCGTAGTTCGCGTCCTCGGACTTGCAAAAAGGCACCGTGGGGACCCTGGGACAATGCACGCACTGGACGAGGACCCCGTTGAGGTCTAGCAGGAACCAGGAACCAGGTCTTGGGCGGCGAAGGTTGTGTGGGTAAAATCGGGGGGACCACCACGCTCCTCGAAGAGGACCGGTGGGGTGCCGCGACGCTATGCTCCGATCCTTGCGGCGACGCCCGAGAGAAGGCAGCGAGGACTATGTTATGCTATGTGCATTTCAAGCACAACGAAATATTTGTGCAAACACAACAAACAATTGAACCATTGGCGGCAATAGAAACATTCAAGGGGAACAACTCACAAGATACATTTGAACACATGTGGGCACATATGGGCACCAAAAATAATAATTTTATTTTTACAATTCTCTATGTACAATTTGCTGGGGGGAAACGGCGATGAACGAGAGCATTCACACTATCCTAATTGTACATCTACAAAATTGCTTATGAGCGCCACGCAAGATCGAGCGTAGTCGAGTGCAGGGTGACGAAGGGATCGCGAGGGGGGTCGGGAGGAGCACGGAAGGGGCGCAAATATTAGGCATGGGGGCATCAGGAGGTCGGGGTGCAGTTCCTCCTAGCTAGGGGGACAAGACCACGCCAACAAGACAATGACCTTGGAGGTTTGGGTCGGTCGACCCAAACTTAGAGGTCTTAGTATATTCCCTCGCCTTGGTCATGTCTCGATGCCGTGGAGGCTTCCACCGTCTCTGCTGCCCCTCCTCTACGGCCACCGCCTTCTTCAACGACGTCAACAACCTTCTCCTGCAAAGGTTTAGGATCAGGCCCTTGTCCTAAACCAATCTCCGCATGTGCATTATGCATGGGTTCATCGACTTGGTTAGGAGTAGAGGTATCACCAGGCCCTTGCAGGCCTTCAACATCTAACATGGTTGTGTCTTTTTGACACTCATGTTGGTCAAGGGACGACTATCCTGCAACAGGGTTTGGGTCACCCGACCCAAACTGTTCTGCATCTGGGTAGTTTCCTTGGGGCACTACAGGGGGCTGTGTGTTTGGGTCGTCCGAACCCAAACATTCGGGGGTCGTCATGTTGGTGAGGGGGCGCCATCACTATGGGGGGCCAAAGTGGTGGAGGGCCCAAAGGACAGGAGGCTCCAGAGACGCGCCAAATGTTGGGATCGTCCACTTGCCGGACTGGGGCGTAGGGGACATGGTGTGGCCGCATCATATGTTGGAAGCTGAAGGACGTTTGCGGCACAGGCTGTTGAGGGATGCTCTGCGCAGGGAAACCGGGGGCAAGTGCGGAAAGGCGTTGGAGGGAACCATCACCAATCCTTGCGCCCACATTCCTTGTATCACCTGCGATATCAGGTCGGCGCTGGATGGAGGTTGGGCCATTGCCCTTTGTCGTTCCTCCTCCAACAGGAGAGCCCTCAATTCTGCTACCTCGTTCCGCATTGAGGGTTCTTTTGCGGCAACCTTCTGCAGGCGGACTCGCTGCTCCTCGTCCCTCCACATCTTCTCGTTCGCCTCCTCCAAAGTCAAGACTTTGGGTTTCACCCTAACCATGCATGCGAACGTTGTCGGTGAGGGGGGATCCGACCTGAGCCGTTTGGCGAGCTCAATGTCGTCCTCGTCCTCGCTGCTTATGGCAATGGTCTCCTCCACTGCATAGTCGCCGTAGAACTTCTTCCCCTTTAACCTCCTCCTCTCCCTGAATGTCGCAGTCGCGTCCCTGGAGTACATGTCCCTAGCATCGGCCACCGTGAGGACAGACACCAACTTACTTTGCGGGGTTGCCACCCGCATAGCTTTCTTTTGTTGGGGGGCTTCGGATTCCTGCGTGTAACCCGTTGCTCCTTCTTCGACCTCCCCTTTGGCCTTATGGTCCTCTTGTTCCTCTAGCTTGTTCCTCCTCCTCCTCCACCTCGTCACCTGGCCCCCGAGATGAGATACCTGGATGCAATCCGACAAGTGGTTCGGGTGCTCCAACCGGCGCCCTCGTGGCAAACTCTTTAGGGTTGACATGCCTTGCCATATCCATCGGGTTTTCACCCCCCTTCTACAATAATCTCCTCGACGTAGCTTCCCGGGATCCAATCAAGGATGTCCATCTTCTTTGCTAGGGTTTTTTGGGTTTTGTAAAAATGATGATCACCATCCTCTATATAGGAGTACATCTTCAAACCCAATATCTGCACATTCCAAAAAAAATTGGATAAAAAATATGCTCATTAAATTACACCAAGAACAAGAAAAAGAAAAAATAAGAGAAAATCAAAACAAAAGTTTTGGGTCGCTCGACCCAAACCCACACTGTGTCAAGTTTGGATCGCTCGACCCAAACTATAAACCAACTATTTTAAAGTTACTTACCATGCCATCATAGATAGGTTTGGAGCCCCCGAAGACGTTGAAAATAGAGTCCCCTCTTCTTGTCAGGGCCCTCATGATCCGCAAGTAAAACTCCATCCGCAGCTCGTCGGCAGTATAGTTGGCGTATTTGGCCTCGTCATACATGCTTTTGCTGGCACCCAACCCCTCTGCAACTTGGAAGAGTTTTTCCATCCGGTTTATGGGGTGGTTGTCTACCTTCAGCAAGTTCACTTTGTACACAAAGTACAAACACAATACGTTGACGACCTTTGTTTTCTTGTCTTTCAACATCGTGTAAGCCCCCTCTATCAGTGCAGCAATGTAATGAAATTTAGAGACAACATAATCAAGTTGTATTTTCCTCACAATCTCATATACCTGCTTTGCCCTCCTATCCTCGACTATCCACAACCAAATGTCGACCTCCCTGAATTTGGGACTTGCATAGTCGATGAACTTTGATAGGAAGGGCTCATAGAAGGGGATGCTCATAGTACCCTCAAACGAACTTCCAGGAATGTTCATGAAGTCTATCCAAACGGGAATCGATCCCCAACATTCGTCCTTATTGCTTTCCGAGCGTCAACGCCAGGCCATCCATGGATTTTTAGAGGCTCTATGGTGACAAGGTTGAAATGCGCGTCCCCCTCAAAACTGACAATCTTCTTCCCCTTTATGAAGTTCGAGAAGGCACACGCTGTGTGATCTAAAAACGCCCGATTCTTCCCACCCTTCACCAGTTTGGAATGCAAGAAGTCTTCCTCCGCTTCCCTTATGAGAGTCACCATAGATGCACTAGTGAACTTGTACTCTGCCTTGAAGGCTCTCCAGTTTGCCTCGTGGACCTCACCATCTACAAAAATGTTCATTTCGGGGACTAGCTTATGCAGCTCCTGGACGATGATAGTCTTCTTCTTCCTATTCTCCGTCCATTCCTTCATTGTGTAGCATGAAGGAACGAATGTTTTGGGCTTGGAGAAGACTATCTTCGGGTGCACCCAACATCTCTTTGCCGAGGGCTCGACGTGTAGAATGTGGGTTGCCGCCTTCCCCATTTCTGTCTCCGAGAGGCCTTGGAGTGTTCGAAAGAACTCTCTCATTAGAGGTTTCAGTTGCTTGAAACGTGAGGTAGCGTTGAAACGCAGGCTTGTGTCGGGATCGATCAAGCCCCCATCTCGTGCTTCTTAAACACGTTCTTCCACTTCAATCAAACATGATCTAATGTTGTTATCAAATAAATTTCTCCTCGCAACTCGTTATATTTTTTTTGCTTGTGACTCGCATTATCAATAGAGGAGAATTTGTTGATCATTTGGTACTTGAAGTACTATATATGAACATAGAAACGCGTGTTAGATATGTATATGTTATTTGTTCATTTTCTTAGAAGAAAAATCGTGAATAATAACTCCTACATCAATTTGGATTGGTCAACCCAAACTATGAAACAAAACAAGAGTTTGGGTCGGTCGACCCAAACCATACTCACCTCCCACTTTGGATTCTTGTCCTTCGCATTCTCCCTCTCCTTGGGAGGCCTGCCGTGGAACTCCCACACCTCCCGTGAGGCCATGATGTTGCGAATTCACGAAGCTTGGTATGCTCATTTCTTGTTCCCCATGTCGAAGTAGCGGGAGATGTCGCTGAGTCTGGTTTCGTCATCTGACCACACCACCAAGGCCTTCCACACCTTCAATTTCTCTTTCTGGTGATTGGGATCATCCCACTCGGTCATTAGTTGGATTTTCTTTGACGCTTCTACGTTGTGTTGACCGTCAATTAGCCAAAAATCGCCTTTTTGAATTGGCGGCCACATATCCGGGTGGGCATTCTTTTGTGTCCCTGGGGCATGACTACGATAGTTTGCCTATTGTCTTTGAATTGCTCACTCACTATCTGCGCGATTATCCAATCCACGTATGCATCTTCCTTTGCCCGAACATACTTTTCTGGCGGGACTAGGTGGTACTGAGCAATAGTGACGTCGAACTTGAACTCCCTACCCATGAAGAAACAGTGAGAGCACTTGGTCGTGAAATTGTTCACGATTTTTTGGATCTCAAACGCATCCACTTCTTGCCCAGGCTTTGGCATGCGCAACTATGGGGAGACTAGCTCATCAGTCATAACTGATGCCGATTCTCTTGGCCTCTTTGAAGGAGCTGTCTGGCGGCTGTTTGATGGCGTTGGTGTCTCACTATTAGCTGGTGTTTCCGTAGGCGTAGTTCTTCTTGAGTAAGTGGGAACAACTCGCGGTTTTCTCACTGTTTGAGGTCTCGACGAGCCTGCGTCTTCTTCAGTTGTGGCCTTCCTCCTCACCGGCTATTGTAATTTGGACCTGCTCTGTTGAGCCTTGTTTATTGCATTGATTGTATGTTTGACCTTTGTAAACCTGCTTGCAACCTTCATGTTTGAAATGCTTATATCTATGAAGATAGACTCCGGTTTAATAACGTCTGGCTCAACGCAAGAGTCCTTAACGTACAAGGGATCAAATGGCTCAGAGAATTGGTGCATGAACATATGTGCATTCTGCATTGCAGAATTCTCAAGAATGACGTCGACATAGTCACCTAGAGCCTGTACTGGCGCCACCTCCCACCCCGTCAGAGTTGCCCATGTGTTTTGATCCATTGTCCCAACTTTCACCACAAAGAGGATCTTGAACTGCGATGCCTTAACAACTTGAGGGACCACGCAATCACAAGCCCGTCCTTAGGCACGTAAGACTCATCTTCAAGGGTTTCGTGTTCTTGCCATACCACATCTGGTGAGAGCATGAACCATATTTCTCTAGGTCTTTTTTGGGGGGCCATCAGCAAGAAAAATCATAGCACTGTTAGTTTCGGTCGGGCCATCCAAACTATTACAAATTTAAATAAGCATGTATACGGTTATGAAGGATGTCAAATATGTTGAGGTCACAGATTGATAGGTTTGGATAGAACGACTCAAACATAAGCCACATGAAGTTTGATAAATGTCAATAATTATCTGGGGTTGGGAATTAGCTTGATCGTGTAATACGAATTTTGAAATAGTTGGTAAAATAGTTATTCAGAAGTGTTTTCGTTAGTGGCCATTTACATATTTCATGTAGATATACTTGGACATTGCGCTTATTTTGGTTTTAGGGTTTAGGTTTCATAAGATGTTATATTATGGGATCAATATGAATTTAGTATCCCATGGTTTGGGTCGCTCGACCCAAACAAGTTTCCATACATTGAAACAAAAAAAATCAGTTGTAAATTATATGTATTTTCAACTAATTCTTATTGTTTCAATTTTTGATCACTAATGATACACTGCTTATTATAAAATGATTATAAAATAAATATTATTATATAATACTTATGATAGTATGCTTAGGATAGAATGCTTAGGATAAGCATAAGAAAAACATATTTATGCACGAAAAAAATTACATGTTCTTGCTAGCTTTACCAGAAGTTTTTCTTGCAAGCTATTGATGTAATTTAAATCTGACAAGCAGTTGTGCTCTAATCTCACAAACACTGGACACTCTGATGAATCTAAGACCGCTCTACAAACACTTTACAATCAATCAAACTCACAACACTCTGAATGTAAAGCTATCAAGACTTTGAAGGTCATAAACCCTCAACATTCTGAATCTCACAAACTCACAACCCTCAACACTCTAAATCTAATTCCTTCAAGCTATGAACAATCTAAATGATAAACCCTCAACACTCAACACTCTGAATCTCTGACCCTGAACACTCTAACTCTCAAACCTTCAAGCTATTAACACTCTGAAGCTCTTAAACCCTCAATACTGTGAATCTCACAACCCTCAACACTCTGAAACCCATAAACTATCAATACTCTAAATGATAAACCAATGAGAGGAATCACAAATGAATCTATAGCATCTATACTCCCAAACTACAAAACAAGAAGGGGGAACTAACCTTACACTCACGTTAGCAAAAGAAAGGAGGGAGGAAGAGAATGCGAGGGAATGCGTCGGTTCGTGGAGGCGGCACAGAGCTGCACTTGGCGCGGAGAGGTGAAAAAAACCCGAAAAGGGCGACCTTTTGGGTTTTGTTGCCCTCGGGAAAAGGCCCTAATCCATGGCTTTAGGGCACTCACGCAAATAGGGTTACGGGGCAGCCCTAGTCCCTAAACCCTTATCATCCTAATCCCTAAACCCTTCCGAAACAGGTACATAGCCTAAGGTATTTCACGAAATTCTCAATTTTCCAAAGTAGTTGAACTTATTGGTTCCTAAGCAGTTTAGGGACTTTAGATAAATAACACAATTCATTTCACATTCAACTATGTCATCTTTGATGATCATCTTTCCCAACTCTGATTTTAATGTATTGAATTGAATTGTCCTTAATTGGGATTGCTAATATTGAAATTAAGCCATTATGTGTTTTAAAATTTCACATGTTTAGACATATGGAATCACAAATGCTCAAAGGCAATTACACGGTTTAATATTATTAGCGTGGTAACTATTTACATGGTTTGATAAAATGAATACATATTGTCATTTCTATGATGGTTAATGCTGGAGGACAAGGCTCTAGCCTATCATAGATCCCCTAATAAGTAGCATTACACAAATTTGGGTATACGAGTTTATGTATATTCAATTATTATAATATAGAATTAGACAAAATGTATTGACACCTTATCATAGTTTTTTGTCAAAAACAAAAATCGGTTGTTTAATTTATATCATGGAACATTTATATATTTATATGGAAGTTGATATTTAAAGTAAACATGAGAAGCATAATGATTACAGATGTAACCCTTGCACCCCCATGGAGTTCAACATCATATGAAGCCATTGAAGCAATCACTTTGTTGGTCAATGGTTGCTCCACATATATTAGGGTTTAGGGTTTAGGGTTTAGCATGTTCAAATAAGAATAATAAATTGGGACTTGTTGCACCACAAGCCATAAATGATTGGCACATAGGTCAAATGACGGGGCCTTAGTGCTTGTAAATTTAATTACAAATGTATTTAGTCATGACAACATTTTAATTCAAGGATGTGGAATATGGTTGTGTAGTCATTTACAAGAAAATTCACTAAAGCAAACATGTGATGTAGTGGTCACAATCAAGTCATCCTTAGTACGAGGAGTCTAATAACAAGATTATAGTACATACGATCTTTATCATGTTAATATGTTATTTGAAATAATTAAACATTATATACTAATAAAAGGTACATTTTATTTTGTGAATGTTATAATGACATACATTTCGAACTTTGCATGTTTTTCTCACAAACACTGCTAAAGTTAAAAATGGATTTGAGGATAAGTTCAAATTAAACATCCTTGGAAGAGTGAACTAGAAAGTGACATTTGTAATTGGAATTTCATTAATGACTTCCACAAAGGTTGGTCATTGTCACACTTGCATGCTTGAGAATGGAACAATGTTGTGTGCACACATTACCACGGGTAGATCACTTAGTGCATTTTAAAAACGACGTGCGGCATAATATAGAGAGGATTAAAATCATTTGAAATAAAAATTATAAAGGAATTCCAAATAATAAAGGGGCCATTAAATGTAGACAATCCCATTATAAGTAAGTTAGATGGACATAAAATGTGGGCCATTATTTTTTTGTAAAATTAATATAGGGGCTGAAGATAAGGATCATAGCAGGTATGTTTAGTTTGGTATGTAAATGGGTTTAAGACTCACGGGGATGTTTGCACCCTTCTTTGTTCCATGCTTTCCCTCAACACTTGTCAATTGCATTAGGAAGTATATTAGCTTTTATTACTTAAAAGGAATATAGAGTACAAAAAATTGCAGTGACTTGGACAATATAAGTAATGAAAGGGTGCAAACAAATGGGCCATTTTTGAAATTTAAGTAATTATAGGGAGGCTTTAATTCAACCCTTGAAGGTAAATAACCCCAAAACAAAAAACCCCCAGCCGCACGTGGTGCACAAAAATGCCTTAGAGTGATCTACCCGTGCACATTACAAATGACATATTCGGAGCTTTAATAGTTTTTCTCATTGGCACAATGTCATGTTTGTTCTTTGTTATTAATATTATATACTTCCTCTTGCAATGGTCTGAATAGCTACTTTAACTATTGTGTTTAGTGACTTTTACCATATGGAGTTAAACAATGCTGTCACTTTTTTGTCAACATATTTGTTAAAATATAGCATAAAATTTGAGTTCAAGTAGAATAATATCTTGAAACATAATTTATTATGTTCCTAAGATGGATCAAAGTGAAGTTGTGTGGGGATGATTTTTCTAAATCACTTATCAGATATTCATTTCCTTTAATGCACTTGCTAGAATACATGTGGCTACGACCCTTCCTGCCAATGGTGCAAGTCATATTCATTTCAGAAAATAAAAAACAGATACAATATCTCAAATAGTGACAATACATATTTATTCTACACACAAAATATATGTCCACTCCAGTGATCGGGGAGATTTTTGAGCATAACCGGTTGAGATCCTAGTGTTTGTAAGTCCAACCGGTTACATGTTGGCATCATCCGGTTTTCCTTAATTAAATTGGGGTATATTCTTTAAATTCCTCTAAAATGATCGGTAAATTTCTTGCAGTCTTGAATTTCAACCAATTATTTCTCAAACTCAACCAGTTCTCCCTGATCATTGGTCAACTCAAGGCACTTGATAGTTGGGGCACCGAAGAGCCACACTTAGTACATTTATTCTATTATAAACATGAAGCGGAAGATTGTGTCAGAAAATTTGAACTAACGGCTAAAGGGGAATCAAGCGGGAAAGGTATCCAAAGAGGAAGCAGAGGGAGCGGAGGCGGACAGTATAAAGGGCTAGCCTTCCGGAAAAGACGGTCATTTTTGCTCATCTCCCGCTCCTGAAATTGCAACAAGCTCTCTCACTTGGAGCTCTACTACAAGGTTAGAGCACGCTAGCATTCACAACATCCATCCATGACTTTAATTTTCCCAATGAGCCTATATATAGAAGATGCTATATTCATGCCGCATTAGACGACGGATTGTTCGGACAGTTTGGGTCGGTCGACCCAAACCCATCCCCACATGGGGCAGTTACTAAGGTGGACTCTGAGCCCATCCTACCCCACAAGGTTTGGGTCGGTCAACCCAAACCTATCCTCACATGGGGCAGGTACTAGGGTGTACTCTGAGCCCATCCTGCCTCACAAGGTTTGGGTCGCTCGACCCAAACCCATTCTGACATGGGGCAGGTACTAGGGTGGACTCAGAGCCCATCCTATCCCACAAGGTTTGGGTCGGTCAACCCAAACCTATCCTCACATGGGGCAGGTACTAGGGTGGACTCTGAGCCCATCCTACCCCACAAGGTTTGGGTCGCTCGACCCAAACCCATCTCGACATGGGGCAAGTACTAGGGTGGACTTTGAGCCCATCCTACCCCACAAGGTTTAGGTCGGTCGACCCAAATCCTTTCCCACAGTGAGGATGTACAAAGGATGACTCTGACCCCATTTTGCGTCAACAAGGTTTGGGTCAGTCGACCTAAACCTTGTTGAAATTTTGGTTATGTGGCAATTTGACGACGCAAACATTACAATCGCACTAATATAGTAGTCATACAAACAGGTGTTAGGACTAAGTGTCCCCGAATTTCATGAAGTAAAATATTTTGATTGTTTTGCTTTTGGACCCTTAAACTTGTGTGCCTCTTTCACAAGGCTCGATGTGCATGTGTGTAGGCACGATGGAGAGATTTAATGGACAAGGGGATTGCTCCTCCGAAGACATGGCCACTTGGCTATCTGCATCTGAGGATGAGCTAGACATTGTCGGGGAGGCCACTATGGATGATAGTTTAGATGAAGATCATTTGGGGGTTCCTTCAACTTCCGTTCCGTTTTGCCCCACTGTGGAATGTGTAGGGCTTTCAAGAGCTTCATGGGTGAATTTGGAGATGATACTTGTTAATGACAGTGGAGTGGCTGTGGCGGAGGGTATTTGTCGTAACACCCATCCACAAGATTGCATTGATGAAAACCCGCTTGGCACCGAGGATGTTGGGGTTGTCATATTGGAGTCACTCATTCATTCCGAGGTGGATCCCACTCATAGGTTTTCCCTCCGCAAGTGGCCATTGGGGAATGTCATGATTGATGGAGTTAGTTTGCGTGAACATGAGCAACGACGCATTCAAATCCAAAAGGAGCTCCAAACAAACATGCGGCCACGCAAAGGGCAACGAAAGTACGAGACATTGGCACGTCCTACTATGTCTACAAATGAGTGTAAACATCAAAGGTTGCTCGGTGAAGAGTCCATTAGAGAAGTTGCTACAAAGGATTGTTGTGTGCACCGTTGTTGCCAATTGTTCCCAAGGGATAAAATGAAGGCCATCCGGGAAGAAATGTGGCTTGGAGATTTCCGTTTGAGATCCACCAAAAAACTTGATGTACATAGGGTGATACATGTGAACGGGGCTAGTCACAAGGTCATCACCCTTGAAAGCATAGACGTGTGTTGTACGGCATGGTACACCATTCGCGGTGTGTCCAAAGCTGAATTTTATAGACAAGCCGCATATGCCAAAGAAGGCCGCCGGTCTCGTCACCATGGGAACATGAGTTTGAAGAAACCTAGGGAAACCACAAGGCAAGTAACTGCCACTTTGGCGACTATCGTTGTCACCTTTGCCGATGCAATGCCGCACAAAACACGCACACTTGCAACCAGTGAAAAGGTTGTGGAAAAGGTTCTTCCCACATGCACAAAATGGAAAGACATATTGTTGGACGTAAATGCAGTGGGTGAGAAGGCCAGTTTGGAGCCAATTTCGCTGTCAAAATTGAATGCAATTAAGAAAGCAAATTTTAGCGAATACATTACAAAAAGATGAGGTGACAAATTTGCGCGGTGTTCCAATTGCGAGAAGTGAAGCGCCTTCGTGATGCACACACGATGGGTACCGAATCCTATGCAGCACATCAATTGAACTATTTCAAACATGTGAACATGCAAGAGGCGCACCGTAACGATTACTACAGAAATAGAGCCTTATCCATTTCTAGGCCCTTGGAGGTCCTTACTGTCATCCATGACAAAATGGACCATACCAAAACAGCGTCCCCATGTTTTGCAAATCGAATAAAAGCCACGGATGGATTTTTTAAGCTGCCTGTATCGGTTACATGTGAATTTGGAAACAACTACATTACATACCCTAAAGAGAACTTTGTTTGTTTTTCGTTTTGGAAATGGGGACATAGATATATATAAAATGGATTAAAAAAAATGTATAATAATCCTCTGGGTTGGTATTGTAAGAATGATTGCACATGGACACGGTGATGTAAAGTTTGCTGATTATGCTCTCGATTTGTATCTGGCGGACTCAAACCATACGATAGGGTCATTTGCAAGGCTTTTACGTGATTTGGAGAAACCACCGTCCTATTCTTCAAGATTGTTGTTTGAAAATACGGGGTCAACACCTCTATATGAGGCGGTGTTGGATGGAAAATACATATACATGCATTCGTTGCCGGAACCACCTAGTGAACCCGTGCTTGCTATGAAATTGCCCCCCACCATGCGTGTCCAATTGGACAATTGTGCCAAGGACAATAAAAGTAGATATGTTTTTGCATATTGGTCGTTGTTGGTTGCGAAAGGCATTTTCAAAGAAGTGTTTGTGTCCATTCTTTTGGTAGGCCACACGCACGATGATATTGATGCATCTTTTGGGCGGTAGAGCATGGAGTTGCGAGAGGAGGATTTTCCAACAATCCCATTGTTGATGAAGTCGTACATGGATTTGAAGAACGTTCCTGTCATCCCCCATATGATCGAGGAGGTGCCCGACTTTAAGGCATTTATAGAACCGTATATTCGAAGTGGAGCTCACCATTTGATCGGGCACACAAAGACACAACAATTCCGGTTATATATGCGGGGCAATGGTGTCCCCGCTATGCAATACAAGTTGTTGTGCACTATACAAGACTGGACACGGATAGATCACTTAGTGCATTTTAAAAACGATGTGCGGCATAATATAGAGAGGATTAAAATCATTTGAAATAAAAAATTATAAAGGAATTCCAAATAATGAAGGGGCTATTAAATGTAGACAATCATATTATAAGTAAGTTAGATGGACATAAAATATGGGCCATTATTTTTTTGTAAAATTAATATAGGGGCTGAAGATAAGGATCCTAGCAGGTATATTTGCAATGATCACTATATTCGTTAATTTAAGACTTTCTCTTGTCTCAAATTAACATATGGATCACAACAACATGGTCTAATGTTTGGGTCGTCCTACCTAAACCATTTTGATATGAGTTCTTAATTGGGTTCTTGATATGAACACCCGTTTCAAAATATTTGCATCTTACAACATTCTCCAATATCTGTGTGATTTTATTCATATTCTTATATTTGTAATTGTCTCAAAATGCCAAAAGAATCCCAAATTAACAAATATAATGATAATGGTATTACTTTGATATGGTCTCCTATGTGTTTTCTTCATAACTCTGTTCGCAATGGTATTATTGTTTGCACCATTTTTTGTTTCCATGTTTTCCCTCAACACTTGTCAATTGCGTTAGGAAGTAGATTAGCTTTTATTACTTAAAATGAATATAGAGTACAAAAAATTGTACATAACATTAAGTAGCAATGTTAAGAGGGTACCCTTTGAGTACCCGCAAATTTACCTCAACAAGAAGGGAAAAGTTTGCAAAGCAAGGGTGAATGAATGGATAATTAATCAAATATAGAAGCTTCAAAAAGGTATCAAAGAGGTTTCCAATGCGGGTGTCGGGAGACTTTTCCAAAAAGTTCAACTACCTTTTTGACCTAACCAACTTTCCCGTTGCTTTGTAGCTATTTAAATTTGTTAAGATCGTAATTTAGCCTAGATTAGAACCTTTATCACCACTTGACATTAGTTTTGTCCTAGAAACCGACATAATTAATACTAAGCATTAAAAGTAACTACCCAAATAGATCTAAAATAGCCTAAGTACAACTCAAACCTAGTGTTACTTTTGCTCTTTTAAGAAGGTCAATTCGGGCTTGCTACTTAATGTTATGTAGTGACTTGGACAATATAAGTAATGGAAGGGTGCAAACAAATGGGCTATTTTTGAAATTTAAGTAATTATAGGGAGGCTTTAATTCAACCTTTGAAGGTAAATAGCCCCAAAACAAAAAAACCCCTAGCCGCACGTGGTGCACAAAAATGCCTTAGAGTGATCTACCCGTGAGACTGGAGCCCGCCGGAGGGTCTCCTTGTTTGGCGCGTTAATGCGGATGGAAAGACAATGTTACCGGACGGGAAGCCTAGGTCTTGCAAGCCAATACGTATGAAGAATTTGGAGGATATTGTAAAAGGCATATGGGGCTTTATACAATATTGGGAAAGTTTGAAGATAGCGAATGTTGGTGGGTCATGTTGGCATCGTTACGGGAGTTGGATACAATATTGGACACGTGTTCGTGCCGCCTTGGTAGACCTTCACCAAGATACCCCCCTTACTTTGAAGCATGGATTTTGGCCACAAACACGAGTTGATGTACAAGCTATGGAGGCCAGTCTTTTAGGAAATGGAGAAGTTCGTGAGGAGTTTGATGTGGACGACCATTACGTCGGGCCTGCTAGTAACCGTCCCCCACCATCTTTCTGCATTGCAGTGGATTGTCATGAAGGCTATATGCTCATTTTGCGTCTTGGAGATGAGACATTTGCAAAGCCAGTGTGGGTGGCAAGAGCTTTGTCGAAACCAAATTTTGCAACTTCCAGCCTCATTTTCGACAAATTGAAGTGGAGTACTACTGACCAACGGCATGGAATGAAGATGTGATTCACCATTATACGGGCTGGGATACAAACCCTAACTTTCGATGGAGGGTGGATTCTGAGCACGGTCCATCTTGGATAGATACAGATTCCATATTCATAGCATGAAAACCACAAAAAAATCATAGTGGATCAATGTCCATCCCTCAAAAGTACATAACTTTTGCTAAAGACAACATTGCTCGGATCGCACAAGAAGCAAACCACGTTGAATGAGACGTTGGGAGAATTATGTTATCATGAATATAATTTCATATATAACTAGTACATACATACTAGTCATATGTGTGCTCTTCAAAATTGGTGTAGAGTTTGGGTTGAACTTAGAAACGCTATATTGTTCGGGGTTGGATGAATATCCATATAGAATATTTGCCAACAAATGTGAACTTTATTTTATTATCATGTGGGGGACTAAATTGTATGGTTGAATAAAATTTCATTTATTACATGATGCTATGTAGCTCGTTGTGTATATATATTATTGGCCTTGCTAATAATATCAACCATTATATATGATTTTTTTGGGGCGAAGTTGGTTTCAAGTGGTCTATCCAATGTGTTTTTGTTGATGAAGTTGGTGTCAAGTGCTCTACCCAATGTGCTTATGTCGGCCAACGATTGATTTTGATGGTCCATATATTAATTTGAGACAAGAGAAAGTCTCATTTTAACGAATATAGTGTTATAGGTAAACTTAAGTCATGTGACTATGATTTACTTCACTTTTGTTATGAAATAAATCTCTTGTTTCATTCCCCCTCACTATACTTAATTGGTATGGGAAATGGACCCCATACATAATGTTGTATTTAGTTTCAGTTACTATTTGGACTTATGCAATACTATCATTATTTATTATAGATTTCATGTTTTTTCCAACAAACGTTAGATTGGTTGTTTGGACATTATACAACATTAACATCTTTACTAGGTAAAAAATCAACCGACATTTAACTTTATTTGCACAAACCACTTGTCCAAAATTAATAAGGGGATGTGCACTTCTGGGTACAAAACATCAAAGGACAACGACAAAAACAACTTAACAACATCCACAACTTTGAATGTTTGTATTTCATGTTCACCAACCACCATATTGGTGTAGTTTTGCGATCTAGTGTACATCATATTTGACGGTTAGAATTGTGCAAAGTTTGTGCATAAATTCAAATACATTTACATAACACCATCCAACTAAGTATGGAGGGTAGGTGGGGCCAGGAATAAAGTCAAAATACTATTCAAGAACTATACCATTGTCATTGAACACAATATTCATTAAAATGAGAGTTTTCCAATGAATTGAGAGTACATAAAGCAAACTATTAATCCAAGAGTGAAATGAAAACCATTGGAAAGTTGTAGAGTACAAGTAAAAAAATAACATTTGATTTTCCGCCGTAAATTCCACCGTACTTTACATTAAAATGAGAGTATGTTAAGCTGGGAAATCGACTCATTTAGGTCGACTCAACCTAAATTGGCTAACATAATTGCCATCATTTAGGTTGAATCAACCTAAATTGACAACATAATTGTCCTCATTTAGGTTGACTCAACCTAAATTGACAAAATATTGTCCTCATTTAGGTCGACTCAACCTAAATTAACAAAATATTGTCCTCATTTAGGTCGACTCAACCTAAATTGACAACATAATGTCCTCATTTAGGTCGACTCAACCTAAATGAGTCGATTTCCCAGCTTAACATACTCTCATTTTAATGAAAACTACACGTTTGAAGTATAATCTAGTATTTATCAACCTAACATGACTTTTAGGTGTCCAAATGGCCAATAATATTTTGAGAGGATCCCACTCTCTCAAAATATTGAATATCGTGTTATTGTATTACCAACATTGCTATCTAAGATTTCGCTTCATAAATTGGTTGAAACACTTGTCACCAAACCTTATTAGAATGGAATCACCGAATAATATAATGTAAATCCTAGTTAATTGCATCAATATTAAAAACATATAGCATTGTGTAACCCCGAATAGCAAATGACACTAAATATAATAGATAGTGTAGTGCTTCTAAGTCAAGTTTCAAAAGTGTATGGAGAAGATTTGTTCTTTTCAAGCATATCTTAGGATATTTGGTTTGTAATCCTATATGCTTATATTTTCTCAATGCTTATGGATGTGACAGCCAAGCAAGCAACATATGCCAATCTCCATATTGACCTACTAGTTTACTCACCCACCTGTCTACCACCCTACATATCCACCCAACTCCAACGGGTATACAAGTGTCAATTGCACATCCTTAGCTCAAATTAAAGAATATCACGAAAAAGCTATGGAGGTAAAACATACCGAGATTACAAACTTGGTGAAACTAACTACATATTAGCATACCAACAATTGATAATTCGTGATTTTGATGCACAAGGGCCATGCGAACATGCCGATTCAGTGAATACATTGTATCTAGAGCATCAAATGTCTTGTTACATACTATTTCCCATTCTAGGGATTTAACTGCTATTTGGTTAATGGTAATAATCTTGTTATACCTATACATTACACTTTTGGGCTGATTTATCTTGATCATGTACAGTACTTACATAATGAATTTTGTCAGTTTGCTACAACTCCTCCAGGAACTAGCACTAGCATTTCCTCTCTTTGATTCTAAATTATCATGCATGTTTTGACTTCCCACTCAAATTCAGCAAACTGCCAATGCAATCTCGGAGTACATTGGACTCCCTTGAGTTGCTAAACTTCACTAAGCCAAATATTGTTGTTGATTATAGAATCAAATATGGAGGAAATTTCAAGGAATGTTCAACTAAGTAACCCAACAATGCAAAACCACGGCAAAACACATCCTCAACTTATCAACATAACCAAATTTTACGCGATATTTTCACAACCCCCAGTGTCACTATGAGTCTACTACTTCACATGTTTCTCCAACAACTCCGTACCATGAATGTTGCGTGTTGATAAGGCAAAGTGAGAAACTAGGTGAAGCCATATGATCAATCTCTCCATTACCTCAACAACTTACATTTTTACATACTTACATTCAATTTCAAGATAAAGAACTCTCCCAAGATGAGAGGGGAGGAGTGGATGCAAAACGCCATGTGCTATGCATCTGATCATCCTTGTAACGTTCGCCTGCAAATTGGTGACTGGGAACTGCAGCCTCCAATTCTCTTATCTCCTCCTCACTCAAGGATACTTTCAATGCCCCAATATTCGAATCTAAGTTCTTGCGCTTTGTCGTGCCAGGAATGGGTACGACATCCTTGCCTTTATGATGCACCCAAGCAAGAGCCAACTGATTCAAAGAGCAATTCTTTTTAGCTGCCATCTCCATGACCAATTCTCGTAGTTGATTATTGATCTCCAGATTCTTTCCCACCATTTTTGGCTGAAACTGCACCCATGCAAATTCATCAAATTAGGAACCAAGCAATGGATGCAAAGAGACAACCCATGGGCTTTACTACTCGCCCAAAATATCGAGCCGTAGTAAATAGTGCATCAATATTTATTTGTTGCTTAGCATAGCCCATGGCAAGGTTACATGTGTGCATTGTCGAATGTAGTGCTCAAGCCATGCCAAGGTCATCAATTAAGGTTAATAATCTCCGTACTTGTATCCAATCAGGAATAGACACATTAGCAACATACCTTGGCTTAACCATTACAAAATCAAGGATTGTCCACAAATAAGAGACAATCCTCTGGAAAGCAGAAATTATTTTTAATTCAACAGTGGTCTTGCACAAAACACACAATCTTTAATCTATTTGATGAGCTATACTTTGATTCACAGTTGGCACGGATATACAATATGACAAGAAGTAATGATATGTAGGGGCTAATTTGGACATTCCAACCACTAAACAAATTCGATGCATATGTTGCTATTTCTAACACTCCTACTAAAAGTCCGAGGGCAAATTTTCTCCAAACCTTGCGGAAATCATTCTCATCTGTAGCATCCTCAGGCTTGTAACCAGCAAAGAACCCACGGCCAAGAGGGCTGTAGCTAACTATTGCTATTCCCAACTCCCTGCACACAAAGTATAGAATCGTTAGACAACTATAAAAGCCACAACATAATACAAATGTTTACTACACATCAAATTGCTTGAGATTGTGTTCACGCATGGCGCTGCAAATTAGCTTCTAACCTTGGCCATTGTCAGTTGACTATGTCAAAGAAACCTTCTTCTTCCCCACCAAATATGGTGAGTTGAAATACTCTCAGAGGAGGGTTTCTATGACATTATTGGTCAACTATAAGAGCTTTGGACATGTATGGACTTTGGAGGTGACATGTACCATTTAGGCTCACCTCAAAACACCTAAAAACCTCATGCTATAAACTTGTTTGCAATTCTATGGTGGGAGATGCTTTAGAATCTATACATTTCTCTGGTCTTTGCACTACCAACATATGAGACCTAACCACCTTGTCATGCATCATTCAATTTTCTTCCGAATCGATTATAATGAAAGATTTTCAGAATTCTCAATGCCGCAAGAAAGTTGCGTAGGACTCATATGCTTGTAGTGTTATAACGGAGGCATATGCACCGACTGCACTTCACATCATTGGCAGGCTAGAGTGGATAACTGAACAGACAGACATCAACATCTTTCATAGCACAATTCTCCTGTTGAAGAGTACCTTGCTGATTTGCTATTCAAGTATCCACGTCAGACATCATCAATTAGAGGCAAGCATATGACATCTGGTGACGTCCAATGTAATCTACAGTTGCTTCATATCTCAGACCTAAATCGTCAACTTACAGCAGAATTATCACAGCTGGATTCTGTATAGAGGTATCACACATTAATATATGAAAGATGTAGGTAGAAAGTAAGTATTGAGACTTGCAAGTGGGGATGATCTCTTCTTCCAAATCTCGAGCCCAAAGTGACCACTCCATTTGAACAGCAGTGATTGGATGCACGGCATGTGCCCGACGTATGTCACTTGCCGAAGCCTCCGATAGACCCAAGTACTTCACTTTCCCTTCCTCCACCAGCTCCTTCATTGCCCCTACCTGCACTCTCCCCAACCAATTCTTGCTCAAGATTCCTCTATCTTATCCAAGTCAAACTTCCCAAAAGACTTTCACCTTTCACCTATCTACCAACAACAATTATTATTAATAATTAAACACATATATATTCAAGATCGTAATTGTAGAATTGTGCTTTGCAGACATATATACAGCAAACAAGCTAGTAAGTACATCAAACATCTAATTTAGTGTGCGCACACTTATCATCATTGACCCGCATGAATTGTTTTGCAACCGAGGTTAAGCTCTTAAGGTCAAAATAGTGTTTGGATGGGTTATATTCCTCGCACTTGATTTTCAATACACCCTACCACCTATAGCCAACCCAATCTCACTCTACACATGGATGAACCAAATATTTTCAACTAACCATGTGGGAGCGAGTCTAGGCCCTTGCCTTTTAAGGAGATAGGTGCCGGCCAACTTTTCAACACCTCTTCAAGGTGTTCATCTTCAAAAGGAGGCATTGTTTTTAAAGGAATGCCCAAATTGGGATTACACTTAAACATAGATGAACTCGAAAATGAAGCAACACCATATTTCAGGCCGGTGGCAACACGCTTTTCCATCTTGCAAGCACGAGATGATCTAGAGAGAGTGTCACATATATGACACGTGGTGCTGCATGGCAAGCCATGAACACCAATCGTAACAAAATGACACACCATTATAATAGCACAAACAGTCAGATGTTTAGAGTTGGGAACACAGGAAACGTTTGGCGGGTTTTCTCCAAGGTTGACCCAGTTTATCAAATGTTTCCCAAGGTGGGAAATTTCCGAAGGTTCTGATTGGGTTTCTGAAAGATCGGGAAAGAAAAATGGAGCATGGACTCACGGTGATTTCGATGGGGACTTTGGTGTCCACACGGTGCTGGTAGTAAAGATCGATGCAATCCACGTCCAATCTCTTCAAGCTGGCCTCACAAGCGGACCGCACATACTCCGGGTCGCCTCTCACCGTCCAATTCCCCTTCTCGTCACACAAATTTGCAAACTTCGTGGCCAGCTGCACCTTCTCCCGAATACCCTTAATTGCCTGCACCCACCCGGATGGCAGCTCCCCCCTTTACAACATTTGTTTTCAAATCACTTGTAGTACTGCTAATGCTATTGATCAGACGAGGTGTTGATATTTCACAAAGTAGAGCAACATGCTCAGAAAGAGGGCATTTAGATAACTCCATTGACATAACCATTTGTGTCTGAATTAGAAAGAGTATAGTGAGCGTGTAGGGCAAGGGTCGCCAGCCGAACCTCGAATTTTGGTTTATCACTTCCATAGTTTTCTTAAACTTTATACTTCTTGTACGAGGTTGTGGAACAAAAGCAGATCCAAAATAATGCTTCTTAAAACATTCTAGCACCTCCGAATCATCATGTTTTGAAGATATTTGCCACCTCGGGATCTCCATTTAAAGAAAACTCTCACAACTTATTTCACATGCAACTTCATTCTTCGAACGGCGCTTAAGTCCTCCTTCAACCCCTCACCCCACTCCCAATTCTTTTCCGAGGCACGATGTTGCTTGCAATCCGAAACCCTCAACCTCAAACCTCATCGTGAGTGCTTCGAATTCCATCACTCCAACTACAAATGGAACGATGCTCGCATGCATGTCCCATGTTCTCAAATGATATGTAACACCAAATTCACATGACGAGGATTGACGGTATTCGGTTTCCCACCTTGCCAACGAGAATCTCGTTGGTGTGAGGTCCATACATGTCGGCGGTGTCGAGAAATGTCACCCCACTCTCAACAGCATGGTGAATGAGGTCGATAATTTCTTGTTCCGGGCCAGGGGGGCCGTAGAAGGCACTCATGCCCATGCATCCCAAACCCTGTTGGGAAACCTCGAGCCCCTGCGACCCCAGTTTCACACGGGGAACTGACGACGCCATCGCCGCTCGCAAGATATCCAACCTGACGACGACTACGACAACAACAACTGCAACACCGATCTAAAAATCATTAAACCTCCCGCACACACAACACTAAAGTGAAATCAATCGTCGAATACTGCAGCGCCCTCCATGTACAATCAAATCCAGGCGAATGCAACAATGAATTAACTTCACATTCACCGCAGACAGCAATATATTCTTGAGCCTTCAAGAAGAAAGTTCGATGATGGAAGTCCTTAAATGTATGCATGAATGCCGAGCATAGTCAAGTGACATTAACCTCTCGTTACTCGACACCTAGTAGGATTCGGCATTCAAGATTCAATGAAGACGTAATTCCCTAATGAAATCATTTTTGGGTTCTCCGGTTTACCCAAGACTCATTCCATTTCCGGTGCAGTATTACATAGGCTACTTAAGGGTGCTATACATCTGTTCCATCGGAAAAAAAAATACTTCGTTCGCAATCCAAAGTGAAGACCACAATAACCAAGTTAATATCGTTAAACCTCCCGCACATATATACAATACTGACGTCAATCGTCGAATTATGTGACCCCCAGATGCACACTCAGATCCACCCCGGATGCTGCACCCCGCACTTAATCAGCGCCGAAAACTAACATATGTTAAGCTAGCTTGCACACCAAAAAATAACAATTTATATTGATCAGCCATGTAAGGACTATATCATTTTATTCTAGATTCAAAAATGGAATTTGCAGTAATCTTGAAAGTCCTTGATGCCCCCTTGATAATCTGCATGCATGTATATAAAGTCGAGTGGCTGTAAGCCCCCGTTAGCCATTAGTCGACACCTCATCGTTGCCGATCTTCAGTTATGAATCCTTCTCCCATCTAGCAATTCAATTGAAGCTGTGCTTCTCAAAAATATTCATTCTTGTTGTTATCCGAATTACCTAAGAGTCAGTCGCATTTGCGCCGGAACACTCACTCATAGGCCACTTAAGAATGTTATCTCAATCCAAGCTAAAAACAACAACGCCCCAGTCGACACTTACCTCCCCGCACACCCAACAGCGAACATCAATCGTCGAAAACTAGAAGCGTACATACCATATATACCGAACTAGAAGCGTCACTGGCTTCCAAATTTCCCTGCCTTTCGGAAACTACCAAGTGAATTGCGAGTTGCGTATGATCTCAATGTAGGTAATGATCCCGGAGGTGAACTTCAGCTTAAAAGTGTGAGGTTTGTTTCGTGGCGGTCGCTACACCGCCCAACGAACTTTCAGATAGGAGGTGCATTGGAGCCAGGGCCGTCATCCGGCACCTCCGGGCAGCCCCAAGACAGCAAAGCTAAAATTTTCATATCCCCACCGAAAATTGTTGCCCGTTCCAGCTGACTTTGAAAAATAAAATCGCTCGTGCATTTCTGAAGGCCTATTGTTCATATAACCCATATTGAGTGCAATTAATTGTCAATGTCCAAAATCCAATATATATGTTCACTTCGAGGTTAATTACATTCTTTATTGACAAAAACCCTCAAATTACGAAACCCTCATTAGCATAGAGGTTGTGATTTTTGTGACTTACCATTGAAAGGGTCTTTGTAATTCTAAAATGGAACTAAATCAATGTTTTATTTTGAGTAGGTGTATTTTATAATATTATAGCTAATACCTTCTATTTTCAAGAGGTATTCATACACATTCAAACTAAATAAGTGTGATTAAATATAATTAAGTGCAATTGTACCTAATTAATAGTAATTAAGCCCAATTAAATCAGGAAGTATTATTGCCAAATTAATAAATCCTAGTTAATTATAAAATGCACTTACTAGAATTAGTCATGATTTAATTCAAATATGAAGAATGATGTGCTTAATTGATCCCCTATGGGCTTGTGGCAATATCATCTCAAATAAGTATTTGCAAGGATGACCCATAATCATGAAGCAATTTCATTGGCATGAAGGAATAAAGCAAACATGTTACTAACCAAACCTAACACAAGCAACATCCAAAATAACAACATTGGAGCTTTCAAAAATGTCTTTGCATGAGCTTTATACTCAAGAAGAGAATTAAATTATCATCAATAATCATTATGTAAAATGAAAAATCCATTGTATTGTTTTCTCCTTTCATAATTTTAAATTGCTTTTGAATGATATTGTCACTGAGGCTATGCCTATCTGGTGTGTGCCATCACCACTTACAATCTACATGGAGGCAACCTCCAAGGTGGTTGAAAATCCGTATTACACACTGTGCCATAACAACGGCAGAGACACATGGCCTCACCTCCTATCAATATGTGAAAACCCACACATAGAGGGCCTAAGAATAGCACAACACAACAAAGCAGTACATCTCATCACCCAAACAGTATAAGCCAACAAAAACCACAGGTAGATCACTCTAAGGCATTTTTGTGCATCACGTGCGGCTGGGGGTTTTTTGTTTTAGGGCTATTTACCTTCAAGGGTTGACTGAAAGCCTCCTTATAATTACTTAAATTTCAAAAATGGCCCATTTGTTTGCATCCTTCCATTACTTCTATTGTCCAAGTCACTGCAATTTTTTGTACTCTATATTCCTTTTAAGTAATTTTGGACAGACGGAAATCCAAATTATCATCCATCCCCGTGAGTCCTAAACCCATTTACATACCATACTAAACATACCTTCTAGGACACGGGTAGATCACTCTAAGGCATTTTTGTGCACCACGTGCGGCTGGGGGTTTTTTGTTTTGGGGCTATTTACCTTCAAGGGCTGAATTAAAGCCTCCCTATAATTACTTAAATTCCAAAAATGGCCCATTTGTTTGCACCCTTTCATTACTTATATTTTCCAAGTCACTGCAATTTTTTGTACTCTATATTCCTTTTAAGTAATAAAAACTAATATACTTCCTAATGCAATTGACGAGTGTTGAGGGAAAGCATGGAAACAAAGAAGGGTGCAAACATCCCCGTGAGTCTTAAACCCATTTACATACCAGACTAAACATACCTTCTAGGATCCTTATCTTCAACCCCTATATTAATTTTACAAAAAAATAATGGTCCACGTTTTATGTCCATATAACTTACTTATAATGAGATTGTCTACATTTAATGGCCCCTTTATTATTTGGAATTCCTTTATAATTTTTATTTCAAATGATTTTAATCCTCTCTATATTATGCCGCACGTCATTTCTAAAATGCACTAAGTGATCTACCCGTGTTCTAGGATCTTTATCTTCAGCCCCTATATTAATTTTACAAAATAATAATGGCCCACGTTTTATGTCCATCTAACTTACTTATAATGGGATTGTCTACATTTAATGGCCCCTTCAGTATTTGGAATTCCTTTATAATTTTTATTTCAAATGATTTTAATCCTCCCTATATTATGCCGTACGTCGTTTTTAAAATGCACTAAGTGATCTACCCGTGACAAAAACACTCAGTTTTTCACATTGATCAATGCATGCAATCTGTAACATATTTCACAATAATGAGATTCAAGAGGCATGTTCCACCCAACCTTAGAGCTTCTATACTAGATACTACTATGAGTTGAGGCTTCCTTCAACTAGTAGTTCCAGATATCTTAACTAGCTCTCCCTCCATGCCTTTAGGATAACTCTAAGTATAGTTAACTCGTCGTTGTTACTTATGAGGTGATAACCTACGGTAAGACCATAGTCTCAACTTGTAGTGACTCCAAAACCTTTAGAATTGCTAGAGCACCTAGGGTGGCACCTCTAGTCTTCTAAAAAAGGAGTTTAGTTGAATTAGAGGTTGTAAATAGTACATAAATAATAAATAAGTAAATACACGTTACACAATCTTAACAACAAACCACCTGACCAAATAGTCCCAAGTTGGCTCCTCAAATGCAAATGTACACAAACAACATGTCAATGTTAGGCCAAACTAAGACCGAACATCCTATGCATAATAGGAGCCCTGAACCAGACCCTAACACCAATATCCCCCTCTCCAGCACTCAAAGTCCAGTCCATAGAAATCACATACTGCCATGATAGATTCCTTGATCAAGGCCTCACACATAAATATACCAAATATGACCCACTAATTAACACCATATAAAATAATGGATGAAATACCTACCCCCTCATTACCATCACAGCCGGGGGTGAGAGGCGCTATACATGAACATTCCATTAAAGAACTTGCCAATCTAAACATCCCAAAATCAAGTATTGAAAACCTCATGAAAAATATACACCATAACGCCATCAAAACCTCACATACCTCATCCTAAACAGAAGAAAACTCAACAACAAACAAACACCTGTCCCCCCCCCCCCCCCCCTTCCCCCCAATAAACTTGGGATAACTATTACACCACCATGACCCATCTCCCAAAGGAGGCATAACACCTAAGGTTGCATCATGGACAACTGTGATCAACAATAGGCCAATGGGCTTATATTCACACCAGTACCTAGATAAGGGTTTCTTTTTCTTTTTTTTTCTGGTCTCACGGAGCACAATCAAGGAGTTGAGTGATGCTATGTCCCACCCACATTTTGTTTAAAGGTAGATGGGTCTTAAGTGGCTCGTTTTCTTAATTGGACCCCTAAATTTGATTCATTGAGGTTCGGTGAGGATCAAAGAACAAACATTATAAGACGTAGGCTTAAAATAGATTGAATTACATCTTCAAAAACTAATAACTACTCTACACTCAATATTGAACACAATTTGGAGGAACCCATGTCTTCACTTAAGAAATCAACAAACATGTACTTTTGATAACCGGAACTAAATCAGGGGATGTCCAATTTTCAAGTTGATTGTTGTAGATGCTTCATAGTAGATTTGCTATTCCAACTCAAGTTTTATTGCGTAAATATAATCAGTAGAAGTTGGAGAACCTGAAAACAAACCAAATAACACCACATACCTTATGCCCCACATAATAAGGTCTCATCCTGTCACTCGGCTATTATTGAGTTTTTGCAAAAGTGGGCCCCACCACAAATCATATTATAGTTCTATAGCCTTGCATTTTCCAACATTGATGATCTTAGGTGAAAGATTATCTCAATAGCCAAGGTTGGGGTAAACAACCCATACATTGGTTCCTTAGAGGTAGGATTGTTGTCATGTAAATAACCAACGTGTGTCACTGCAGCTCGAGTACCAACCTCTATCAACAAATAACACTAAAATATAGCAAAGGCACACATACATAACACACCTTCATAGAGAAGGAAGAGAGTCAAACCCTTGCAAAAACTCTAATTCTTTCTTCAAATGCACACAATGAGTCAAATTATCTCTCACTCTACCACGGGAGAATTCAACAGTATAAGTAAAGGGAGAAGAACTCAAGATTTTATTGCAAAAACATGCAATGTTCACCTCACACAAATTTTCTCCTTACACTCACTCATAAGGCTTGACTTTGCAAGAATGCCAAGCCAAGGAGGAGGCTCCTCACTTAAGAACCTCTCTCCAACTTCTAGGATTCATCCATTCAAAATCAAAATGGATGAAACTCCACGGATAAGGTGTGGTCGCTGATGCCGCATACCGTGACAATTGTCATGTAAATAACGATCGTGTATAACTGTAGCTCGAGTACCAACTACCATTAACAAATGACACTAAAACATATAAAAAAACACACATGCACAACACACTTCCACATGGCCCCCCTTAACTGACTATGGAGTCCCGCCAAGCAGCTAGGACCAATGCCAATCCAAAGGGCATGGATAACTAAGAATTGTTCCGCAATCAACTAGTGTGGTGAATGTCATTCCAAGGAACTGTAGGTTGGGTGCAATGTGAGCCCCATCCTTACTCGCCTCTAATATTTGGCCATCATATTCCAAAGAATTAATTCCACCGTCACACGTTTAATTGCGTCTCCAAAACATAATTCTTCATTTTTCATTTGGGCAGGCACAACACGGTGAAAACCACACAGGATCATTGAGTATAACTAGTGTGAGCACCAAGTACCAAAGATCCTCGATAGCGAGGACAACTCCACTATCCAAATGGTAGAGAAGTCAAGGGTGGCCTCAGGCATGTCATGTGCCATCCACGTTGACACTGATCACACAAGAACATAATAGCTATTATTTTCTTCTCTCCACACACAAAACATGGAAAACCCTCTGGTACGACAGTTAGTTCAAGATGAACTGTACCCTCAATGGATAGATGACATGGGACACATTTTTTGGAATGCTCGTAACATTCCATGCCATCCTTGTCTTCCAACAATAACAAACGACTCGGCAACTCCTCTTTCACTCGAAGGATAATGTGCCCTGCCGTGACATCCAATGTCGTAGGTGCCTCATGTTGGAGATAAACATAATTTTCCTACCAGAATCTTCGCAACTAGGGTCGGTAAGCACCACTGCGAATACGTGCATAATGCAATGTGTCACGGTGCTGAACAATGGACAAATTTTCCATGGCCATAGGCATGGCCCTATGGGAGAATTGAGCCCACTCCTACAAACATTTTGGCCAAATGTTTGGGTCATCCAAGTCCACAATAGGAGCTAGCATTTTCCGAATAGAACTCAAGAGTATAGGCTCACGTCCCTACATCAATTGATATGGGTTATAGGACACCAAAGAGGCCTGCCTAGTAAATCAATATCCCATATCAATCCAAGGCAATATATGGTCCCAATCCCGCTGGCTCTCCTGGAGTAATCCATACTTCCTTAAGCCATGTTTGGTTGTCTGAACAACCCATTCAGCCAAGCCATCCGCCTCCGGATGATCCTGCTAGATGGTATAGTGATCTATAAGAGCCTTAGTACACAATTCCTCAAAAGCACCGAGGAACTCCCATACTTGGTCCGTCAATACCTAGTCAGTGCTCCAAAATGTACTAACACACAATCTAAAAAGGTTGCCATGGCCAATTTTGCAGAGTTTTGGGGTAGCACGACAAACTCAATGCTAAAATGCTCCACCATCACCAACACATATTTTGCTCCATGTGGTGTGGTAATCAACGGTTTGGCAAAGTCCAGCGACCAGCGGTAGCCCAGTCTCATGATAGGTAAAGGCTATAATTGAGGTGACAAGGTGTTGAAGCTAAACCGGACCCCGTAACAAACTTCACACCTCCTGACATAAACATCCACATGTTGATGTATCCCAGTCCACCAATATTGGCCATGCAACATCGAATGTGTCTTGTGTATGCCAAAATGGCCAAGTTCCTCGTGCACTTGTCGCACCAAGGAGGACCTCTGATCCGATCTAGGAACAATACGCCTTATTCCATCCGACCACAATTGAAATAACAAATCGTTATCCTGACGGAACCTTATTATTCTATGTCCAATCCTATCCATTTCCATCGCCGAGATAAACAAAGGAAAGATCCCCTATTGAAGCTTATACAATACGGGAAGATCCTCTCATATATCAACAATAGCTTGAGGTCGATCAATCTCATCATCCGAGTTCTATATCGAAACCTTCACAGCAGCGCCAGAAAACAAAATGAGCTAAGCAGCTGCATGCCAACCGGGAACTGCCTCTCGATCACAATCCCCATGCCACCTAGCTCCGGTCAAATCCTCATCTGAAGGACGTGAATTGTGTGAGAGTCCATCTGCATCCATGTTGGTAATACCAACATGGTGTACCCCCTCAAAATTGTACTTCTGGAGCAATAAAGCCCACCTAGCGAATTTGCTAGTTAGCTTATCCGACTTCATGAGCCACCGTAAAGGTTGATGGTCAGTCACCAAAGTAAAGTGTTGACTATAGAGATATGTCCAAAAATGGGCAATAGCCCACACCACCACCACCGCTTCTCCCTCGTAGGACAAATAATTGGCTTTGCAGTGTTGTTGCTCCGCGACGCATAAGCAACAACATACTCCCGGCCACAATCATCTTTCTGAGTGAGAATTGCTCCCAAACCCAATAAACTCTAGTCCGTATGCAACTGGAATGATTTGGAAACATCCAAATGTCAAAGCGCTGGAGCCGCACCTAATTTCTGCTTTAATGTCTCAAATGTCTCATGCTGCTCACGACACCAAGTCCAAGGTTGGTCCTAGCTCGTGAGAATGGTAAGTGGCTTGGCGATCAAGCTAAAGTTCTTAACAAATCGGTAGTAATTCGCCAAGCCCAAGAAAATGCAAAATCTCACCACATCGACCGGTACCGGGATCTTTTGCAAAGCGTCCACCTTAGCTTGCTACACCCCAAGACCTCCTGGGATAATCATATGACCTAGATATACTAGTCAGTCATGAAAAAACTTGTACTTGCCATGGTGCAAGCGCAATCCCCACCACCGTAACTGTTCAAAAACGGCTTGTAGATGCCTCACATGCTTTTGTGGTGCCATACTGAAAATGATCACATCATCAATGTAACCCCGCGCAAAGGACAAGCTAGAGAGGACTTGGTCCATCACTCTCTGAAACCCAGTAGGTGCATTCTTGAGGCCAAATGGAAGAAACTTCGAATGGTATAGTTGATCTTTCCCATCCTGATAAACTTCCCAAAATGCGGTTTTCACTTGATCTCCCACAAATAATGAAAGTTGGTGATAACCGGATCTCAAGTCTAGGGTGCTAAAGACTCAAGAAAATCCAATTGCATCGAACAAGTCCTCCAGGATTGGTATGGAATGCCAATCCGAATTGGTCTTCTGATTAACTTGACGGTAATTCCCACACATTGTCTTCTCCGTCCAATTGCCAAATATATCCTTTTTCGATGGCATAACCATAGCACAATCATACTCCTTGTTGGAGAGTTCGATCAGCCTTGCTGCCAAAAGCTCTTGCCAACAAGCATGGACGTCAATCCTCTTGGAAACACTGAGTTTATAAGGTCTCCAAAAAATAGGATGGTCGTTCTCCAATTAAATGTGGATGGGTTTTCTTTTATAGCCTTCAAGATCTTGAAGGCTATAAGCAAAACACCTACGTTACAAACGAATGAATGCTTGTACCTTCTGTGCTTGAGCACCAATGAGATGAGGGTCTAATTCCAATGGCTAATCGTCAAACTCTATGGTCTCCCTTTCCACCAAAGGGGAACCACCTGATGTTGGCATAGACTCTAACTTCTATTGAGAGGAAGGGACATTAACCATGCCCCCAACCTCAGTGCTAGCAATAGAGTCTGGCCTCTCTTCATCACCACCAATATGTGATGATGAAGCCACCACCGGAGGCAAAAAAGCCAAAAAAACATAAACCCGTTGAGCTCGAAGCTCCTCCATCACTTGTTGCTTAAATCAAAAGATTCGTTTGGCTTCCTAAACTATGACCTCAATTCCCTCCTTCATGAGTGTGGACTACTGTGCCCCCTAACCAGAGTCCTCTGCTCCCAAAGACAATAATTGGTCACCACGATGCCATTGCAATGCAAGGCATAAACCAACAGTCCACACCATAGTATTAAGATCCATGCTTTGGCCAACACGAAGCATTGTTGGTCCTCAGAAAGGCCAGGAGTTGTTGTGATGCTAGTGCGGAATCCCATAGCACGTTCCCGTTTGTTAGCCAATGGTTCGGTGTGGTTTTTGGTGTGAGCATCCCACACCATACTAGGCCCTTGATTGCAGAATGCAAATGATTGTGAAAAAATCATAAAGGAAGGAAAGGCCCTCCGTGGTGCCCCCACTTTGTTGACCAATGCCAATGGGGGTAAATCATCTCGAACAACTGGCAAAGTAGTCCGGTTTGGATCCAAGATGTCATCCACCATCTTATCAGAAGGTGGAGGCACTGCAAAAAATGTTGCAGTTAAAGTAGATAGTGGTGTGAGGTTGGTTAAAAGCCATTGAAACTAGTGGGAATAAGAACCAAAGCATGTGGCATCCACAAAAATTGGATCACCAAGGTGTTGACAAACATAATGTTTGTCTTTTAACACATTGTCACGAGAGTCTCCCAATAGAGATACATGTCTCGAATATATACCCTGGAGGAGAAGGTTGGTGGGCAAACCACCGCTGCATGAACCAGATGAGGTCTCCAAAAAAACTAGACATGGGATCCTCCAACCCTCGGCATGCTCCAACACGTGAGTGGCCCTAGCATGGCCATCATGTTATCACCAAATCCACGGAACCCAACCTGCACAAGTTTGCATCACTGATAATTGTAATATCATGAAAGAAACATGCAAAACACCCACGAATGGCAGTTGGATCCAACTATTGTGGATACAACACCATCAACTGGTAGAAATGATAATGAGCCACATGGGTGGATACCTGACTGTCATCTATATAAACATATTGTCGACCGTGAAACCAACCTTTAACACGGCCGCCAATCCTATCCCAATGCCCCCAAACAATTCCACCAAAGTGATCCCCTCCTTTGGTGGGCGTCATGAGATGGGATGTGCCAACGCCAATGGGATATCATGTATGAATGGTGTTGTAAAACCGAGAGAGAGGACAATGTCCTTACACCTCTGGAATAACTCGGTGGAATTGCGCTAGGGAGGAAGAGGATCCTTGGGATAGCGCACCAATGCACCCTTAGATGCCATATCCCGTTGATTCCTAAAATTCCTCATGAATGCCAATAACTCCTCTAATAATGCGGAACCATAGGGCAATGTATCCACAATAGCATTACATTCAGAAACCATGTATAACGGGACTATGGTTGTAGCCGCCGCGAATGCCACATGAATAAGGTCCTTGCGACCGTCCCTAGCCGACCAATTTGGTCGGATCCAATAAGTTACTCCCGCGGATTTTGGTGAGTCATAAAATGTGGTCGACCCCCTGTCATATGAGGTGTATACGTCAGAAGAAGCAATGGCCTCCGTTGTAAACCTCGCTCGCCATTTGGCCGCTTCCTCAATGGCAGGAAAGTCAGCGGTGGTTTGAGCCACAACCAGGGTTGTCTATTGTGTCGTGACGGAGGCTAATCTCGGCATAATGTCGTGCCGTCACGACACGTATCTGTCACGACATTATGTCGGATGTTGTCTTTATCCTGACGGATTTGAATTTTACCGAATTTTGTGTGTAATTACATTACCCCATTTCGGACACGTAGGATGTAAGATGTCCACGTGTGATGACATGTCAGCAAAGTAGAGGTAAAGTGGGGAAAAAAATTATTAGCCCCCGATCCAACCCCTGTCCGCCCCCATTCCCCCCCGTCCGCGCTCGCGTTCCCCCGCGTTCCCGCCCCATCCGCCCCGTCTGCCTTTTTTTCTCCCTAACTAACTAACGCCTTGCCTTCCGAATTCATCCATCCACCAAAATACATTGTAATAGCCATCCATGTATTCAAATGAATTAAGAATATCTATCACTTGCACACTAAAATGGAAGCATATGACACTTTTCATTAGTATGTTCAATTGTATCCTTGATACTAAAACGCAAGCTACCATCTGAAGTATTCCAATGTGCAATGCTAAATGTTATAATGTAAATACTTTTTCATTTTATGAAGTTACTAATGTTCATAAATAATGTCATATTGGCACTTTGAGTCCTCTAGGCATCTAACTTAGGCCCTTTGCAAATAATATATGTGACATTAAATACCATAACCGGTTTACTTATCCACACAAAACTAATTAGGGATCCCTCAAGCAACAAAGTAACCAATGTAGTATGATGACCAACAAATTATTATCGTTATGGAGATTTTTTATCTATATAATAATTTGTCATAAGGACAAATACACTAAAATACACATATTTGCTACTCTATATATAACATTAAAATTTTAAATTTTGTAAGACAACGATGAACATGCATAGAAGTATGCAATAATAAACGGTTGTTTAAATTTTTAAATAAAAATAAAAAATCCTAAAAGTGGTACAACATATTGTACAAGTAATAACTTTATTATTCGGACGACAGAACAAATGCCCTTTATAAATCACATACATGAACAAACCATACACAATCTAATATTCCACTTCATTCCGTTAACTTACCCTCCGTCATGACAACCTCGTAGATGCTTGTGGCTTCCGTCGAGGGTCCAATCTTGGCGGAAAAGGATCCGGCCTAAGTAAATCAACATAGCTAATTGTTCGGTCTTTCATCCGTTCTTTCAACGGTAGCCGATGAGGCGATAATTCTCTCCTCTTCTTACAAAAATGCAAAGTCCTTGAAGATTCTCCCGCTACCTTAACTTCTTTGATGTCGATTGAATTGTCATTCACATCCACATTCCCAGGCTTTCGTAAAATATCTGCGCTCAAATTAACCACATCATTTGGATCTCCACCCACGTTTTTTGTTAGGTTCTTCTCCACCACATCGATCTCGAATTTGACCGCATATCGTCTTTGGTCTTCCTCCACCCTCAACTTCCATGCTTGTGTACATTTTGAGAAGGGGGTCATGACATAGTCATCACGAAATCGATCTCTAGCACTTCTCTCATATCTCTCACGCTCGGGTGATGGATTGAATGGAATATGGGGTTCTCCTAAATTCTCTATCTCCTCATCACATCCTAGACCCTCAAACATGTCTCTCTTCTCTCCCATCCTATCCATGATAGTCTACCTTCGTTATATGTGTGAGTCTAAAGGCTCTACTTATATACTAAGCTCAAAGGACTTCATGAAATATATAATAATTGATGTAATCCAAGATGTACAGGATCCAATTCTCATTGGTAAGATAAAAATAATACAATAGAAATAAATAAAAAGTTGGTGAAGTCAAAAAGTTAGTTGTTTTTTTGAAAAAGTCCCCTACACCCGCATTGGAAACCTCTTTGATACCTCTTTGAAGCTTCTATATTTGATTAGTTATCCATTCATTCAACAAATCACAAATTTGTGGTTCAACCTTAGTGGTTCATATAGTTTCACAACCCATGTCACGCATCCGAAGGCCACTCTTATTCAACAAATCACAAATTTGTGGTTCAACCTTAGTGGTTCATATGGTCTCACAACTCATGTCACGCATCCGAAGGCCACTCTTATTCAACAAATCACAAATTTATGCTTCAACCTTAGTGATTCATATGATTTTACAACCCATGTCACGCATCCGAAGGCCACTCTCATTCAACAAATCACAAATTTGTGCTTCAACCTTAGTAGTTCATATAGTTTCACTACCCATGTCACGCATCCCAAGGCCACTCTCATTTAATAAATCACAAATTTGTGCTTCAACCTTAGTGGTTCATATGGTTTCACAACCCATGTCACGCATCCGAAGGCCACTCTTATTCAACAAATCACAAATTTGTGCTTCAACCTTAGTGGTTCATATGATTTCACAACCCATGTCACGCATCCGAATGCCACTCTTATTCAACAAATCACATATTTGTGCTTCAACTTTAATGGTTCATATGATTTCACAACCCATGTCATGCATCCGAATGCCACTCTCATTTAACAAATCACATATTTGTGCTTCAACCTTAGTGGTTCATATGATTTCACAACCCATGTCACGCATCCAAATGCCACTCTCATTCAACAAATCACATATTTATGCTTCAACCTTAGTGGTTCATATGGTTTTACAATCCATACGCATCCGAAGGCCACTCTCATTCAACAAATCACAAATTTGTGTTTCAACCTTAATGGTTTATATGGTTTTATAACCCATGTCCCGCATGCGAAGGCCACTCTCATTCAACAAATCATAAATTTGTGCTTCAACCTTTGTGGTTCATAAACGCTAAACCCTAAACCCCTAAACCATTCTAAATTGCTACCACATATGTGTCATTGTTTTGTTCTCACAATCATGTACAAATGTTTCCATAAATTCTAATAGTTCTCCTTTACACATGTCACTTTCTTCTTCAGTGTATTGAAACTCCAACAATATTCTTTTGAGCTACAATTCGGTATTTGTGTTTCGATCACTATCATCGCTTGGATATTTACGAGGGTTAAAAAATTTGGTTGCATTGAATATTGGGAGGTATGGGAAACGATCATTCAAAGTATGGACAACTTTTTGCACACAAGATGCATCCAATAATATGAATGGTTGTAGTTCATTGGGCCCATAACATCAAGTAGCAAGGCTAGGAGGGTACCCTTTGAGTACCTGCAACTTTACCTCAACAAGAAGGGAAAAGCTTGCAAAGCAAGAGTGAATGAATGGATAATTAATAAAATATAGAACTTCAAAAAGACATCAAAGATGTTTCCAATGCGGGTGTCGGGAGACTTTTCAAAGTGTGCAACTACCTTTTTTACCTCACCAAGTTTTCCGTTGCTATATAGCTATTAAGATTTGTTTAGATCGTAATTTAGTCTAAATTAGAACCTTTACCACCATTTGGCATTAGTTTTGTCCTACAAACCGACATATTAATTTTATACATTGAAAGTAATTATCCAAATAGTTTAAGCACGTGCCGGTTTGATGCTCTTTTGAGAAGGTCAATGCGGGCTTGCTACTTAATGTTATGCCCATCAGTTGCCAATGCATGAACAACACAATATCTTGTATTGTTTTCATAACTCAACTGAAGATTTCTTGCAAATTTCCTCAAGAATTTTTTCAAATTCTTGCTTGTACGACCCAACATAGGTCCATTCCTAGATTTTAAATTGACGTGATAAATTGAAATAGTGAAATTGATGATTGCATTAATAGTTGTGATATCAACCATATCATATTTAAATTTCATATTCAATTTATTCAACTCTTGTAAAACATCTTCAAGCAAGTTCAAATAAAAATATAATTAAAAAAAACCTATGATCTCATACCAATGCTGCTCTTCATCTTTGAATATTCCAATAGCGCCAGCATGCATTGTAGGGAGTAGGTCATGATATTACCGAATTGCATGAATGTGTAAAACCACTACATAATCTTCTTCAAATACATCCTTCAACAATCGTTTCAGCTCGTTGCGTCGATTTGTACTAAGGTAGAGACACCTATTCATGACAATGACCTAATTCTGCCGACTCTCAATATATACATGAACATTTCTCGCCATCATTTGTGTTGCTTCACAATTGTTCCTTTGTTTCTTTTGGATAAGTCTATGGGTCATGAATGGGGCTATGTTCCCCGTTCCCGCCCCCGTTCCCCCCCCCGTCCGCCCCACACCCTCCTTAGTCGTTTTTTACTACTTTGATTTTAACAAAATGATAAACAGAATGGCAAAATGGTTTACCTGGCGCTAGGCATATCCACGTCCACGTTGGCGTTTTCTGCCACATAGGACGCCACCTTGGCAAGAAGGTAAGTATTTTACCCACCCTACTCCGTTCCCCCTATGTTGACCCTACGTGGACCCTATTGTGTCGTGACGGAGGGGTCCGTCACGACACGACACGTCATGACGGCACGACACCGTCATAACGGCGGGATAGACAACCCTGGCCACAACCAGAGAAAACAAGGATGTTTATTCTTCCAAAATCTTACCTACTAGGTGGAAAACCTTAGCCGGTTGGATGCCGGGTGATGACCACTCCATCACTGTGAACAAAGATATGTGCAATACCTTGGATGCCAACGTGTGCACCATGTCAGTCGCCAGATTCGGATTCTCCATGCTTGAATTACGACCATTGATAGATTGGATAACATCTACCAATCCAAAAGACATTAGTAGTCGTGTCTGACCAATCTGATCTGCGAGGTCATTTCCATGAGCTCGTAAGCTCTCCACAAACTTTGTTGTGATTAAAGGTGTGGCTCGTAGCACGGATTGAGCACGTGTTACAACTGCCAAACTATTCATTTTCCCCCAAGCTCCAAACATATAATAATCCGGAGTGGAAGAGCTACCCTTAGTTCCGAATGCATCAGGTGATTCCAAGATTTGGCCAAATAATGCCATAATTTTCAAACTCTCCTCCAATGTGCCAATTTTTGCCTCCAACGTATTTTCCTGTTAGGAAGAAGAGCGTTTATCTGGGTGGAAAGCGAAGCATTTTTTCATAGCGTGATTGTTCCGCCCACAGTGGAAACACTTAAACTACTTCAAAAAAAATTTACCAGCTTCCTTCGTTGAATCTTCAGCAAGAGAATTGGTTTTCGCTTTGGACCGCTTAGGGTGTGGGCCTTCCTTTGCTTAGAATGACAATCTTTCTTAGCATGGCTCGACGCCCCACAAGACCAACAATACAAGATCTTATTCACCTCCGTCTCTGCTAATCCTACAGCCGCGACCGGAGTCTTCCGGGATTTATTAGAATCCACTAGCGAAGACACCAAATCAATGGCATTGTCCCGATACAGGGCACGATCTTCATAGTGTTCCACAATGGTGAATCCCAATAAACATCCCTTCATTGTTCATAAGCCTAGAGCGCTTGTGTTCCAAATGTTGGGGCAAAAGCTCAAACGCATACCAGTTATTAAAACCGATATTGCGTTGATGCTTCTCATTTATCCACGTTCTCAACCAAATTTTCTAATCTTACAAAGAAATGATCCATACTTAATCAAAAAATCGGTCCCGGATGCATTCTCACGTCTCACATCAAAGCTTCTTACCCAAAGAACATGAGACCGAATAGCAATTTTCTACGCCGAACTAGGTTGAAAGCCTCGTCGGGTGCTACCATTGATACAACATCTGAGAGGTCAGAGGATCGATCTTCCGATGCTCATAATGACGGTGAATAATAATGTAGGCTCCAAGTCGTAACCATAAACCTATAATAAATCTGGTCACTGGAGCCAACAACCTACACTAATTTGGTATCAACGTAAAAGGAAAAAAATGTGAAAGACAATATGCACATATAACCATCTCCAACCTTATGGTGTTTTGGTCATTTAACCAACCTCATCATTAGAAAATACAAATATTGCCCACATAGTGCACACATAAGGGTCCCGTATTTCAAACTAGTGTAACACAAAATGAAGCAATGCAGGTAATTTCTAGCAACATAACATGTCATGGGGGAGGGTACCACAACAAAGTATGAAAAACAATATCATTACAGTATTGGATCCTCTTCCTAAAACAACAATTAAGAAAATTTTTGGAATTAACCGTGCACAACTGGCCTACAGTTGCCTACAGTTGGTGATCAAACGTGAGAAATTTTGTTGCTATGAAAAGAAAAATTATACATAAGCATATATTTCATCTCCCCACAACCACAAAAAAACTCCTTTCTCACATAAATCTTTGGATTTTGTGTTGCTAAACATAATTCGACTTTAACAATTATGTTGTTAGGTTGAATGACAATTCCATGTGCCAAACAATTTCAATGGCAATCCCATGCGTGTATTTTCATAAATGAATCCCAATGCTCGCCAACTACCTCCTAAGAATTTAAGTATGTGGTTGCTTAAGTTCCTTCCCCTTATTTTTTCGTATAACCAAAAGAAAAGCAAAACACCCTCTATGCCAAGTATATCTCCCAATTCTATGTGAAGGAAGAATGAGCCAACCAAAAGTTCACCGCTTTTTCCACGCCCTCCGCGTGTTCCCAAATGCTCCCACGAACTCTCCTTACAATACTCACATCTTCCAAAACCCAACCACCTTAATATCTCATAAGGAGTTTGTGAACCCCGGTATCGAATTGTCTTCGAGCCCCAACTTCCGTTCTTTATGAACTTATCCTTGGCAAATACTTTCGCCAAAATTTGTCATGAATATCTCCTCCAATATATCTTATTAAAGATGTTTTTAATTTTTTTTGTTACCCGTTAAAATATTTGGTAAATAAAATAAATTAAAAAATTAAAAAATAAGAATGGCCTTCTCTCTGCAGTTGTTGTTGCCATAGGGGAGAAAACTTGGGAAGGTAGGTGTAGACTGAGGGAGTGTTGGGGTAGATTGGCTGGGGGGGGTAAGGGTTACGGGATAGGGGTTAGGGGTTAGGGGGGAGGGCTAGGTGGCTGAACCCAGGCCATGCAACATAGCTAGCTGCCAACTGTGGCCAACTGCTGCCTCTGCGGGCAGAGCCGACCAGGGGCTTCAGCTCTTGGAGTCGGCTCTCCCGCACCTCCTTGATTTTATTTTATTTTATTCTCTTCTTGATCAATTTTTTTTCCGTCAAATAAAACACAAGAATTATTTTTTCATAGCTTAATGGCGTGAATTCAAGCTTGCAAGCGACCAAATGATAAGAAATTTTGTGAAAAATTCAACAATTGATCACCGCAATTCACCTTGATGTGCCATTCACAAGAAAATATTTTTCTTCTTGCTCCGCAAATCCGTGGTATTCTTTGCTCCGACACTCCGCAACTTTGTCACTCTTTGTCCTCACACCCTCCCTTGCATGTTATATCTTAAGAATGAAGAAGTGAGGAAGAAAAAATGCAAGATTCTTGCCAAGTGAGAACGAAGAGAGTCAAACCCTTGTAAGAGCTCTAATTCTCTCTTCAAATGCAAACAATGAATCAAGTTATATCTTACTCCACCACGGGAGAATCCAAGAGTGCAATTAAGGGAAGAAGAACTCAAGATTTTATTGCAAAAACATGCAATCTTCACCTCACACAAGCTCTCTTCACACTCACTCACAAGGCTTGACTTGGCAAGAATGCCAAGTCAAGGAAGAGGCTCCTCATTTAAGAGCCTCTCTCTAATTTTTAGGATTCATCCATCCAAATCCAAATGGATGAAACCCCACAGATAAGGTGTGGTCACCAACGCTGCATACCGTGACATTATAGTCATTCAACAAGGAACCAATGTGTGGGTTGGTTCACCCTCCCCACAACCAAGCACCTAGCTTACCCCGGGACGAGTGCAAGATTCGTGAAATTTAATGGAACCAAAGTTAATAGTACACACAAGGAATATCTTAATTCATGCATTTTACTATTCGGAGTTACAATGTGATAACGTTGTACTCAAGAGTTCAAATTTTACTAATGAAAGTTCAATAGGTTGTTCAAATATTATAGAACTATTACATTCTCACTAAATAGTTATAGCACTATGTAACTCCGAATACTACCACGCACGAATTGGGAAGACCAATGTATTAATCGGTCAAGATCCTGTTGTTTTCATCTTCAACCAGTTACACGTTGTGATCTTTCGGGTTTCTTTACTAATTTGAGGTATATTCCATAGATTTCTCTAGAAAGATGAATAATTTTCCTAGAGTCTTGAACTTCAGCCAATTATTTTCAAACTCAACCGCTTCATTTGTAACTAACAGGTGGTTCTTCCCGTTCATTGTTTCAAATCAACAGTCAATAATCAGTTGGGGTGAGACGCCCACCTTTTTGAGTTGGGTCCCTAGCCCTATTATGCGAGGTGAAAATGCAAGCAATTTTATGTGTGTGTGTGTGTATATATATAGTTTTTCTTTATAAATTGATCCCAACACTACACTTGAAATAATCATATTACTATGGGTTACAATAAAAAAATTAAAGTGCACATGAATTTCATGATGAAATTAATTTGGATTACGTTATATTTCAACCCACACTAAATACCTAGTAGGAAAATTATCTTGGGCCACATTAATATGTTTTTAAAGAGAAAATTGATATGGATGGTTCTCTTATTTATGCTACTCTTGCCCTAAAACTTAAATTCAATGTGTTGGTAATAAAAAATCATGATGACTGAAGGAAAGACCCAAGATCTTGGCCCAAGTTATTTCCACCTTGATTTAGAAAATTAGGGTGGCCCATATTAATAACTTTGAGCCTAATTTTCACCCACACTAACATGATTATTCAATGTAGCATCAAAGATCCCAAATTAGAGGTACATGCTTCAGATGAATAACACACAAACATATGGGGGTCGTGTTTTTATGTATAGGGGAATGCCTTGAGAGGAATGTCTTCCAGAATTTGAAAGCATTGCCCAAGGGTGGGAGCCTAAGGGTAGTGTCCAAAAATATTGGAATATACGACTTGAAGGGCAGTACACTACGTAATGAAACCATATATTTTTGTAAAAATTGTACAGAGGGTATTATGCCGGGTGGTAGGTCCACATTTTTGGCAGGGAGGGCATTTCATCCTAGCATAAAGCCCTCATGTCAAATATTTGCACATTTAGCTATTATGTGCAAATAGTTGCTTCTTCAGTTATTAGTGGTCACACAATAACAAAGGGAAAAAAATCTAGAAGTGCTTTACAAGAGAGGGGCCCAACTCAAAGGGGTGGGGCATCTAGCCAATGACCCTCAAGGTCCAAAATCAAAAATAGTAAATGATCACTTATGTTGCATTAGATTACAAGTAGAATGAAATTTGTTTGGATCCAACATGGTTAATTATGAAAGTGGTGGCCCAAAAAGGATGCAATGATAGGTGGGATAGAGTAATTGGCCACATAGGTAAACTTGAGTCATGTGACCGTGGTTTGCTTCCCTTTTGCCATGAAGTTAATCCCTTGTTTCATTCCCCCTCGCTATATTGTTCCGGTATGGGAAATGGACCCTACACACAATATTGTATTTAGTTTCGGTTACTATTTGGAATTATGCAATGCTATAATTATTCATTGTAGATCTCGTTTTCTTCCCAACAAAATGTTAAATTGGTTGTTTGGACATTATACAACATTACCATCTTTACTTGGCAAAATTCCAACCGATATTTAAGTATATTTGGACAAACAACTTTTCCAAAAATAATAGGGGGATGTGCACTTGTGAGGACAAAAACATCAAAGGGTAACAACAGGAACAACATGACAACAACTACAACTATGAATGTTTGTATTTCATGTTCACCAACCACCATATTTGTTTAGTTTGTGATCTAGTATACATCATATTTGACAGTTAAAATTGTGCAAAGTTTAAGCATAAATTCAAACACATTTACGTAACATCATCCAATTGAGTATGGAGGGTAGGTGGGGCCAGGAAGAAAGTCAAAATACTATTCTAGAACTATACCATGGTTATTCTCTAACCAACATTGCTATATGAGATTTAGCCTCATAAAATCGGGTGAAACACTTGTCACCAAATCTTATTAGAATGGAATCACCGAATAATGTAATGTAAATCCTAGTTAATTTCATCAATATTAAAAACATATAGCATTGTGTAACCCCGAATAGTAAGTGACACTACATACAATAGTTAGTGTAGTGGTTATGAATCAAGTTTCGATAGTGGATATATGGAAAAGATATGTTCTTTTCAAGCATATCTTAGGACATTTGGTTTGTATTCCTATAAGCTTATATTTTCTGAATGCGTGTGGCTTGCCTAAGCATGCAAAATGTGGCAGCCAAGCAAGCGACATATGCCAATCTCCATATTGACCTACTAGTTTACCCACCCATCTCCAACGGGCACACAGGTGGCAATTGCACACATCAATCAAGCTCAAGTTGATAAATATCACGAAAGTGGTACGGAGTAAAACATATTGAGATTACAAACTTGATGAAATTAACTACAATTTAGCTTACTAATGGTTGTTGAGTAATGATTTTATTGCACAGGGGCCATGTGAACAGGCCAAATCAGTGAATACATTGTATGTAGAGCAGTAAATGTCTTGTTACATACTATTTCCCATTCTAGGGGTTAAACTATTGTTTGGTTACTGGTAATAATCTTGTTATAGCTACGCATTACACTATGTGCCTGTTTTATCTTGATCATGTACAGTATTTACAGTACGAGTTTTGTCAATTTGCTATGACTTCGCCAGGAAATACCATTCAGTTACAACCTGATTAAGCTCCAATACATCTTCACACTAGCATTTCCTCTCTTGATTCTAAATTATCCTGCACATTTTGACTTCCCACTCACATTCAGCAAGCTACCAATGAAATCCCGGAGTACATTAGCCTCGCTTGAGTTGGTAAACTTCACTAAGCCGAATATTGTCGTTGATTCAAGAATCAAGTATAGAAGAAATTTCAAGGAATGTTCAACTGAGTAAAACATCAATGCAAATCCAGGGCAAAACACATCCTCAACTTATTTGAACATTCGTAACAACATAACCGAATTTTAACATCATATCTTCACAACACCAAGTATCACTATGAGTCTACTATTTCACATGTTTCTCCAACAATTCTGTATCAAGAATCTTGCTTGTTGATAAGGCAAAGTGAGAAACTAGGTGAAGCCATATGATCAATCTCTCCATTACCTCAACAACTCTCACCTCATCTTATGTCTAACAAACGGCTCATGAGCACTTGTCAGATTCATACTTTCTCATGACATACTTACATTCAATCTCAGGATGAAGAACTCTTCCAAGATGAGAGGGGAGGAGTGGATGCAAAACGCCATGTCCTATGCAAATGGTCTTCCTTGTAACGTTCGCCTGCAAATTGGTGACTGGGAACTGCAGCCTCCAATTCTCTTATCTCCTCCTCACTCAAAGATACCTTCAATGCCCCAATATTCGAATCTAAGTTCTTGCGCTTTGTCGTGCCAGGAATGGGTACGACATCCTTGCCTTTATGATGCACCCAAGCAAGAGCCAACTGATTCAAAGAGCAATTCTTTTTAGCTGCCATCTCCATGACCAATTCTCGTAGTTGATTATTGATCTCCAGATTCTTTCCCACCATTTTTGGCTGAAACTGCACCCATGCAAATTCATCAAATTAGGAACCAGGCAATGGATGCAAAGAGACAACCCATGGGCTTTACTACTCGCCCAAAATATCGAGCCGTAGTAATTAGTGCATCAATATTTAATAGTTGCTTAGCATAGCCCATGGCAAGGTTACATGTGTGCATTGCCAAATGTAGTGCTCATGCCATGCTAAGGTCATCAATTATGGTTAATAATGTCCATACTTGTATCCAATCAGGAATAGACACATTAGCAACATACCTTGGCTTAATCACTACAAAATCAAGAATTGTCCACACACCAGAGGCAATCCTCTAGAAAGGAGAAATTATTTTCAATTCAACTGTGGTCTTGCACAAAACCCACAATCTTTAATCTATTTGATGAGCTAAACTTTGATTCATAGTTGGCACAAATACACAATATGACAAGAAGTAATGATATGTAGGGGCAAATTGGACATTCCAACCACTAAACAAATTCGATGCATATGTTGCTATTTCTATCACTCCTACTAAAAGTCCGAGGGCAAATTTTCTCCAAACCCTGCGGTAATCATTCTCAGCCGTAGCTTCCTCAGGCTTGTAACCAGCAAAGAACCCACAACCAAGAGGGCTGTAGCTAACTATTGCTATTCCCAACTCCCTGCACACAAAGTATAGAATAGTTAGACATCTATAAAAGCCACAACACAATACAACTGTTTACTACACATCAAATTGTCTCAGATTGTCTCCATGCATGGCGCTACATATTAGCTTCTAAGCTTGGCAATTATCAACTGACTATGTCATAGAAGCCTTCTTCTACCTCACCAAATATGGTGAACTAAAATACTCCTGAAGGAGGGTTTCTATGACATTATCAGTCAACTATAAGAGGTTTGGACATGTATGGACAATACTCCTAGAGGAGGGTTTCTATGACATTATCGGTCAACTATAAGAGCTTTGGACATGTATGGACTTTGGAGGTGAGATGTAACATTCAGGCTTGCCTTGAAAGACTTGAAAGACCTAAAAATCCCATGGTATAGACTTGTTTGCAGTTCTGTGGTGGGAGATGCTTTAGAATCTATACATTTCTCTGGTCTTTACGCTACCAACATATGAGACCTAACCACCTTGTCATGCATCATTCAATTTTCTTCCATATCTATTATAATGATGGATTTTCAGAATTCTCAGTGTCACAAGAAAGTTGCGTGGGACTCATATGCTTGTAGTGTTATAACGGAGGCATATGCACCGACTGTGCTTCACATCATTGACAGGTTAGAGTGGATAATTGAACAGACAGACATCAACATATTTCATAGCACACATCTCCTCTTGAAGAGTACCTTGCTGATTTGTTATTCAAGTGTCCATGTCAGGCATCATCAATTACAGGCAAGTATATCACATCTGGTGACGTCCAATGTAGTCTACAGTTTGCTTCATTTCTAAGACCTAAATCATGAACTTACAAAAGAATTTACACAACTGGATTCTGTATGGAGGTACAGTAACACATTAATATATGAAAGATGTAGGTAGAATGTAAGTATTGAGACCTGCAAGTGGGAACGATCTCTTCTTCCAAATCTCGAGACCAAAGTGACCACTCCATTTGAACAGCAGTGATTGGATGCACAGCATGTGCCCGACGTATGTCACTCGCCGAAGCCTCCGATAGACCCAAGTACTTCACTTTCCCTTCCTCCACCAGCTCCTTCATTGCCCCTACCTGCACTCTCCCCAACCAATTCTTGCTCAAAACTCTTCTACCTTATATCCAAGTCAAATTTCCCAAAAGACTTTCACCTTTGACCTTTCCACCAACAACAATTATTCTTGATAATTCCACATATATATTCAGGATCGTAGTTGTAGAATTGTGGTTTGCAGACACATATACAGCAAACAAGCTACTAACTAAATTAAACATCTAATTTAGTGTGGTCCACACTTATCATCATTGACCCACATGAATTGTCTTGCAACTGAGGTTAAGCTCCTAAGGTCAAAATAGAACTTTGGATGGGTGATCTTCTTGGCATTTGATTTTCAATACACCCTACAACCTAAAACCAACCCAATCACACTGTAGATATAGGTGAACCAAATATTTTCAACCAACCATGTGGGAACGAACCTAGGCCCTTGCCCTTGGGGGAGATAGATGTTGGCCGGCTTTTCAACATCCGTTCAAGGTGTTCACCTTCAAAAGCATGCATTTTTTTTTTAGGGAATGCCCACTTCGGGATAACACTTAGACATAGACCAACTCGAAAATGAAGCAACACCATAAATCAGGCCGGTGGCAACAAGGGAGTCACCCTACACGCTTTTCCATCTTGCAAGCACTAGATGATCTAGAGAGGGTGTCACATGACACTTGGTGCTACATGACAAGCCATGAACACCACTCTAAACAAAATGACACACCACCAGAATAGCACAAACAGTCAGATGTTTAGAGTTGGAAACACAGGAAGCTTGTGGCGGGTTTTCTCCAAGCTTGTCCCAGATTTTCCCAAGGTGATAAATTGCCGAAGGTTCTGATTGGGGCTCTGAAAGATCGGGAAAGAAAAATGGAGCATCGACTCACGGTGATTTCGATGGGGACTTTGGTGTCCACACGGTGTTGGTAGTAAAGATCGATGCAATCCACGTCCAATCTCTTCAAGCTGGCCTCACAAGCGGACCGCACATACTCCGGGTCGCCTCTCACCGACACATTCCCCTTCTCGTCAAACACATGTGCAAACTTCGTGGCCAGCTGCACCTTCTCCCGAATACCCTTAATTGCCTGCACCCCCCCGGATGGCAGCTTCCCCCTTTACAACGTACAGTTCTTTCAAATGACTTGTAGTGCTCCTAATGCTTCTGATCAAATGAGGTGTTGATATTTCACAAAGAAGAGCAACATGCTTAGAAAGAGGGCATTTAGATAATTCCATTGATTTAACCATTTGTGTCTGAATTAGAAAGAGTATAGTGAGCGTATAGGGCAAGGGTCGCCAGCCGAACCTCAAATTTTTGTTTATCACTTCCATAGTTTTCTTAAACTTTATACTTCTTGTACGAGGTTGTGGAACAAAAGCAGATCCAAAATAATGCTTCTTAAAACATTCTAGCACCTCCTAATCATCATGTTCTGAAGATATTTGCCACCTCGGGATCTCCATTTAAAGAAAACTCTCACAACCTATTTCACATGCAACTTCATTCTTCGAACGGCGCTTAAATCCTCCTTCAAACCCTCACCCCACTCCCAACTCATTTCCTAGGCACGATGTTGCCTGCAATCCGAAACACTAAGCCTCAAACCCCATCGTGACTGCTTCGAATTCCATCACTCCAACTACAAATGGAACGATGCTCGAATGCATGTCCCATGTTCTCAAATGATATGTAACACCAAATTCACATGACGAGGATTGACGGTATTTGGGTTCCCACCTTGCCAACGAGAATCTCGTTGGTGTGAGGTCCATACATGTCGGCGGTGTCGATAAATGTCACCCCACTCTCAACAGCATGGTGATTGAGGTCGATCATTTCTTGTTCCGGGCCAGGGGGGCCGTAGACAGCACTCATACCCATACACCCTAACCCCTGTTGCGAAACCTCCAGCCCCTGCGACCCCAGCTTCACACGGGGAACTGACGACGCCATCGCCGTTCCCAAGATATCCAACCTGACGACGACGTCGACGACGACGACAACAACAACACCGAACCCAAAATCATTAAACCTCCCGCACACACAACACTGAAGTGAAATCAATCGTCGAATACTGCAACCCCCTCCATGTCCAATCAATTCCAGGCGATTGAAACAATGAGTTCACTTCGCTTTCACCTCAAACAGCAATACATTCTTAAGCCTTCAAGAAGAAATCTCCGATGATGGAAGTCCATAAATACATGCATGAATGCCGAGCATAGTCAAGTGACATTAACCTCTCGTTACTCGACACCTAGTAGGATTCGGCATTCAAGATTCAATGAAGACGTAATTCCCTCATGATATCATTCTTAGGTTATCCGGATTACCTTACACTCATTCCGTTTGCACAGCAACATTCCATAGGCTACTTAAGGGGTGCTATACATCTGTTGCATCCCAAAACAAAAACTTCGTTCGCAATCCAAAGTGAAGACCACAATAACCAACTCGCTATCATTAAGCCTCCCGCACATACAAGACTAACGTCAGTTGTTGAAAAATTTGACCCCCAGATGCACACTCGGATCCAGCCTGAATGCTGCACCCCCTATTTCATGAGCGCCCAATTCAATTGAAGCTGTGCTTCCCAAATAGATTCATTCTTGTTGTTATCCGGAGTACCTAAGAGTCAGTCGCATTTGCGCCGGAACACTTACTCATAGGCGACTTAAGAATGTTATCTCAATCCAAGCTAAAAACAACAACGCCCCACTCGACACTTACCTCCCCGCACACCCAACAGCGAAAATCAATCATCGAAGACTGCAACTCTGCACCGTCGATCTCAAAGCCTCCTAGGTGCACAGGAATCAGTACACTCAACACTTTCGAGCTCCTGCCCACCAAGTCTCCAACCTCCCAAATTGTTTCATTCAAATTAAGCTCCCTTGCACCAGATATACCGAACTAGAAGTTTGACTAGCTTCCAAATTTCCCTGCCTTTTGGAAACTACCAAGTGAATTCCGAGTTGCGTATGATCTCTATGTAGGTAATGATTCCGGAGGTCAGTACAAAAGTGTCAGATTTGTTTGGTGCCGTGACAAAGAAAGTCCCACTTTCTCTGTCCACATTATTTTCGTCCACCTGAGATGAGCTCACAGTCCGGGCAGTTTTATACAAAATCGGTACATTTCGGACCTTTTATAAAGAGGTTCGGATTCTTTTCTGTTTACTCGGAAGCTATCGAGAGCCAGTTTTTTTTCTCGGTTAAATTCTAAGATTTACCTTTACAATTCAGCAATTTCTCTAGTTTCTAAATTTTACTTCGGTATGTGTCCAAATTATAGTATAGTAAGTCGATTTTTTTTTGTTATATTTTTATTTTGTAAAAGAAAATTGGTGTTATGCTTTTAGGGGGGTGAATTTATGTTGAAAGAAATCCCAAGTATTCCTAGAAGGAGTCGAACCTTGTCAAACCCCCACCATCTTGGGGCCATCATATAAGGTTGAAATATTAGTATAACTACATAAGTTTATTTTCTAGCGCACCGTTAATATGTATACATTTTTTTGCAATATAAACTTCTCGTATATAAGGGATTTAATTTCATGGTGATCCATGCATGTCATTTAGGTTTCTATTGAAAAGTTCACTTTGTTGTGTAAATACATATCACTATACATAACACATCGTGCGAGAAACATAGTCATTAAAACATGTTATAAAACAAATACAAATGTGCCACTAACACACTCTTAATTGCCCCTTCCCCCCCAAGCTGAGAATGACATCCATATCTATCAGCTAGGACTACATAAACTAATGTAGTTGGTTCTATTGCCACGATGAAGATGTAGCTCAACATTCCTCCACATCCTTGGTCAACGTCAGGGGTTGGTTGACGAGCAGAGAAATACTTTGATAAAGACATAGCAAATTAAAGAGACTTGTAGCCTGGGTGCGAATGTGGAGCCCCATCCTTAGTCACCTTCGACTATTTTTATCGTCAAATCTCCTTGCGATCTACAAGCCAAGTTTTTCCTTACCGTGTATATGGCGCCTAGTCAATATGAATGACAATGTTGTCATCATGCCAACCGTGATTTCATTTTTGAGAATCCGTCAGCGCAAACCTGAAGACATAGCATGTTCTGAAGATCTCCGACATTGAGGACAAATGCAATCACTGGAACATAGAGAAGTCAAGGACAACATCAAATATGTCATATGCCAACCTCGTTGACATTTGTTTCACAACAACATAAGTTCCACACCTTGCTTCTCACCCACGGGTAGATCACTTAGTGCATTTTAAAAACGACGTGCGGCATAACATAGAGAGGATTAAAATCATTTGAAATAAAAATTATAAAGGAATTCCAAATAATGAAGGGGCCATTAAATGTAGACAATCCCATTATAAGTAAGTTAGATGGACATAAAACGTGGGCCATTATTTTTTTGTAAAATTAATATAGGGGCTGAAGATAAGGATCCTAGAAGGTATGTTTAGTATGGTATGTAAATGGGTTTAGGACTCACGGGGATGGATGATAATTGGGATTTCTGTTTGTCCAAAATTACTTAAAAGGAATATAGAGTACAAAAAATTGCAGTGACTTGGACAATATAAGTAATGGAAGGGTGCAAACAAATGGGTCATTTTTGAAATTATAAGTAATTATAGGGAGGCTTTAATTCAGCCGTTGAAGGTAAATAGCCCCAAAACAAAAAACCCCTAGCTGCACGTGGTGCACAAAAATGCCTTAGAGTGATCTACCCGTGTTCTCACCACACACAAAACACGGAAGACCTTCAGGCACCACTGCCAATTATGGATGCAAGGTCCTCTCAATGGGAAGGTGACAAGGCGCACAATTCTTAGAATGTTTGAGACATTCTTGTCCATCCTTCCCCTCAAGTAGCAAAATGCCACTCGGTAGGGCATCTTTCACACGAAGAATAATACGTTCCGTTCTAAGGTCCAAGTTGTGGGCGCCTCATGTTACAAATAAACATAGTCTCTCTTGGAGAATCTTCACAACTGAGGTTGATAAGCACCGTTGCAAATGCGAGCATATCGCAAGGTATCGCGATGTTGGGCAATGGACAAATTCTTTGTGGCCATAGGCATGGCCCGTTTGAAGATCTCCGCCTGATTAGGTAGACGTTGGACCCAAATCCTTGGGTCATCCAAGTCTACAACTGGATCCAATTTCTCCCGAACATAACTTGCCAAAATAGGTTCCTTTCTTTATAACAGTTGGTAAGGACTATATGAAAATACATATCTACTTAATTGATAACCCATGGCAACCCATGGGAGCATAAGATCCCAATCACGATGGTTTCCACGTAGTAACCCATGGTTACACAAACCTTGTTTGACTGTATGAACAATGCGCTCAGCCAAACCATCCACCTTTGGATGATCTCATGATGTGGTACAATGATCAATAAGGGCCTTGGTCACTATCCACCCCTTCCATGCTTACAAGTGGGATGAGTCTTGATAACTAAGTCTACTTAAGGGAGAGATATTGTTTTTTCCTTTCATGTGTACATCTAAAAAGGCTACTAAATTTCATGAAGTAAATGTAGATGTACAAAAGGGGGCCCAAAGGTTTAGAGAAAATTTTGACAATAGATGTGTTGGTTTCATCCACTTCACATTTTCATCCCTTGTTTTAGTATGGTTCTATTCCTCAATGACTACTATTTGTCTTCTTGGTAGGGGTTGCATTTGGATTCTAGATCTTTACAAACTAAAAGCCCTTGGAGCTCTCATGGGTTTCCTTCAATTTTTCTCTATAGATTAAGGCTAAGTTATTGTGCTCTAATCTTTGTTTGTATGATACAATCGTTGAGTTACATGCTATGGATGATAAACATTGAGTGACTTTCTCTTTGTGGATTTTCTATATAATAAATGATTATTTAATTCATGCAATATAGTTTGTATATGTAGTCGAGGCATTTATCACACTAAATTGGGAATCATAGTATAAATACATGAGTCCATTTTTAGCAATCACGTTACTAACTAAAGTTAACACATGCCATTTTGTTTGCATCTACAATAGGGTTAAGTTTATTAAGATCCAAATCTCAAGTAGGTATGCTTTGACGTATATTCAATCTCCACCACAGTCATTTTGTAGTTTATAGGGAACGCTCCAAATCTCAAGACATCATTTGCAACTTTTGTTAATTTGGCTATTGGAATTGACACTCATTCAGGTGGGTTTAATTACTCTTTTGTCATATAATTAACTATGTCATCCATCACAATAATAGAGTATCGATAGCTCTTTGTTATTGCTATATTGATCTAACACATATCCATGTAGGTTAGTCCCGGGGGGTGGATTCTTCGTACCACGTACGAACTAACATGAATGTAAGAAGGGGCATTAATTAAGGCATTAATGTACATAGCAATCACGTTACTAACTAAACCTAACACAAGCAACATCCAAAATAACAACATTGGATTGCTTTTAGAAATGTCTTTACATGAGCTTTATTCTCGAGAAGAGAACTAAATTATCATCGATAATCATTATGTGAAATGAAAAATCCATTGTATTGTTTTTTCCGTTTCATAATTTAAATGTTTTTTTGAATGATATTGTCACCGAGCCTGTGCCTGTCTGGTGTGGGCCATCACCAGTTACAATCTACATGGAAGCAGCCTCCAAGCTGGCTGAAAGCCCGTAGCCACAAATCTTGGTAGTCATCGCTCCCTTCTTTGCATTTAAAAATAGCCAGCAACAAATTTGCAAGGGATTAGCCTCGAATTCTCTCACTCTAGCAGCCTCCTCCTCCTCTTCCTGATCATCTGCCATGGGAGTGAGTACTGTGTGCGACGGTCCAAAAACCATCTGAAACACCCAAGTATATATATACACGTGAATTTGCGACCAGGAAGGTTGAGAAGTGATTAAGAAGTTGAGTTGTAGCCTCTCGACCTCTACAACATGATCCATCACCGAACTATGCCATCCACCAACTCAACAGCATTATGGGATTTCTGTCATTCAAGAAGTTTGTCTAGGTAGTCGACGGTGTTGCCGTTTGGGAGCACAAGAGAGGATCGTTTTGGTGAAGAGAGAGAGTCATTAGGATTGAATACCAGGTAGATGTGTGCTGCTACGATGCACTGACCTTGTTGTCGACGACTAGGTACGCAAGTTGATCTTGCAACTGCCACAATGTCTTTCGTCCATAATTCCTTAGCGTTCTTGAGGCTTGCATTGAGGGTTGAGTCTAGTGCGTGAATTTGCCACCAGGAAGATTGAGAGGAGTGATTAAGAAAACTGGCCATTCCGAAACTATGTCATCCACAAAGGCTGCCTGGGTAGATAATACTGGGAGAGAAAGAGAGCTTGATAATTTTGGTGAAGAGAAAGGAGTTTGGATTTAAGCGGTTCCAGAGTAGTACAAGGTTCAGAACTGTCAAGGTTCAGAAACTACTTTATTTCTTTTCTATGATGTTGTACTAGGCATCCATAACAATACTAAGAATCTGCACTATTTTGTCTAATTAGTGTGGGCCACACTAATTCCCGATTACCCAAGCGGCCCACAGTAATTTCCAGTGTGAAAAATTAGTGTGGGTTTTTTGGTCTAAATATTTGGATGAAAATTCAAGGCAAGGCAAGTACTATAAAATTATTAATGTCAACCAAGGCACACGGGGGGGTGCACTTCATTGTCAAGTTGAACACCACGTGCGATAAAACAAAATCTACTTTTTACATAAAGCATCACCAAAATGGTTCAAAAGTTTATGATTTTTTTTTCATGAGTAGATATACATAGTATCTATTACATAGTAAAAATTGGTAACCAAATTTGATGATTTGTTTTTTTTTATAAAACATACCGTTTCTAACTAGAATGACGCAACATTGAACTAAACAAATTACTACAAAAAATGAAGATGACTAAAAATTTCAAAAAAATATACAAAAGATATTATCAATGGTTATGTGTATGTAGAAAAAATATCATAATTTTAAAAATTATCTATGGCATGTAATATAGGGTAGCAAACTTTTATCGCACGTGGTTATGAAATGTAAGGGGGTGTGATCCCCCCCGTGCCAAGGCAAGTACTATAAATTAGTGTGGGCCACATTAAATTCCAACCCACATTAATTAAACAAAACCATGTAGATGATGGTCTCTTTCCAAAGAAAGAGGTTGTGATTGAAAAAATATGATAGATTATACTCCCTCCGTTTCAAAATAAAAGTTACGTTTGGACATAAACTGTGTTACGAAATAAAAGTTACATTTGGTGAAATTACTCTCAAACTTCACCAAACGAACTGGAATGTTGCCATAAACAATGTAAATGTTGTTGTTGATGAACTACCAACTCAAATAACAGTTTACACTTGTTTAACAATTGATATTTGGACTTGATGGCGTGGACACACATCAACGCGGTTTTATGTGTGAGATCAATCGGTGTCAATCGTCAATGGCGATGAATGGGCGTTACTATGGACACCCCTAGCTCGCTAGAGAGTGCTTATTGAGAGATATGCAGCGCACGCAGTTTTGTGCAAAAAATGCAAAAAATGACCTTAAGCCCACATATTTTCTAAAACGTAACTTTTATTCTGAAACGGAGGGAGTGGCTACTTGCTGAAAACTCTACAATACATAGCATGAGTGCTCTCCATGAGCGAGCAATCCCGGAAAAAAGGAATGCTATGGTTGTCCAATACATGGTCCCACAAAACACAACCAAGGAGTTGAGTAATGCTATGTCCCACTCACATTTTGTTTTAAGGTAGATGGGTCTTAAGTGGCTCGTTTCTTAATTGGACCCCTTAATTTGATTGTATCAAGTTCGGCAAGGATCAAAGAACAAACATTATAAGACACATGTTTAGAAGAGATTGAACTATGTCTTCAAATATTAATAAGTACTCTACACTCAATAGTGAACACAATTGGGAGGAACCTATGTATCCAACTAACAAATCAACAAACATGTACTTCCAATAACCATAAGTGAAATTAGGGGATGCCTAATCTCAATCTGATAATTGTAGATGTTTGATAGTAGATTTGCTAATCCAACACACTTTTTATTGTGTAAATATAATCGGTAGAAATTGGAGAACATGAAAAACAATCCAAATAAAACCACATACCTTATGTCCCACACAATAAGGCCCCACCGTGACACTTAGCTATTACTCAAATTTTGCAAAAGCGGGCCTGACACATATGTTATTATAATTCTATAGCCTGCCACTTTCAAACATTGATGATCTTGGGCGAAGGATTATCTCAACACCCAAGGGTTGGGTTGAAACAACTTGTACATTGGTTCCTTAGAGGTAGGGTTGTAGTCATTAAACAAGGAACCAATGTGTGGGTTGGTTCGCCCTCCCCACAACCAAGCACCTAGCTTAACCCGGGACGAGTGTGAGACTCGGGAAATTTAATGGAACCGGAACTAATAATACACACAAGGAATACACCGATTATCTCAATTAATGCTTTCTATTATTCGGAGTTACGCAATGCAATAACGTCCTACTCAAGAGTTCAAATTTTACTAATGAAAGTTCAATAGGTTGTTCAAACATTATAGAACATAAATGACTTTGCTTGGTAGAAATATTACATTCTCACTAAATACTTAAAGCACTATGTAACTCCGAACACTACCACACACAAATTGGGAAGACCAATGTATTAATCGGTCAAGATCCTATTTTTTATGTCCAACCAGTTACATGTTGTGATCTTTCGGGCTTCTTTACTAATTTGAGGCATATTCCATAGATTTCTCTAGAATGATGAGTCAATTTCCTAGAGTCTTGAACTCAGCCAATTATTTTCAAACTCAACCGGTTCATTTGTAACTAGCAGTTGGTTCCTCCTGTTCATTGTTTCAAATCAATAGTCAATAATCAATCGGGGTGAGACGCCCACATCTTTGAGTTGGGCCCCTACCCTTATTATGCAAGATGAAGCTACAAGCAATTCTATTATAGTGTGCATATATGTATATGGATCTTGAAACTAAACTAGAAATAGTCATATTACTATGGGTCATAATAAAAATTTAAAATCCACATGAATTTCATAATTTGGATTACATTATATCTCAACCCACAATAAATACCTACTTGAAAAATTAGCTTGGGTCACATTTATAGTTATTTAAGGAGGAAATTGATATGGATGGTGTTCTTATTTGTGCTACTCTTGCCCTATAACTTATATTCAATGTGTTGGTCGAAACTAGCCACTCGGGAGCACAGGCCCCACCATTGGTGCGAGGAGGCCCTCATAGGAGAGGCGGTATTGCAATATCGTAGATCACTTGGCACATGGGCTCTGAATATGATACCTGAGACCTCCAACAGTTTGCTTACATGAAGTTCATCTAAAAAGCACAATCATCTTTATAAATGACATTTGGAACTTTGGGTGTGTGTATACATATCGTAGGTAGTTGGGCAAGGTCTCCAATTAATACAAAAGCTTGTTTTGGAGTAAAGATGTGTCCGTGTTGCGGGTGCTTTGTTTGAGGTGTTGTTCCACTAGACAGAGCATATTGCTAGTCATCATCGACATTTTGTCAATGATTATGACATTTGTGTTCTTTAATTTACTCAAAACGGGGCTTGGTTCAGGCAACACAAACAAATAGCCATGTATAGGTATATGAAACATGGTGTGGACTGTAGATGCCGACATGGAAAGTTTGAGTGCAGTTGGTCCTGTGTTTGCTAAAATAATAATTATTTGATTGTGAATTTGAAAATATTGGGCAATGTAATTTAACACACTTGATTGAAGGTCGTAGAGAAAGGCCAGTGGGAGATCATCCAACTCAAATGTGGCCAGTGATTCCATTGGACCCTTTGTTGCCATGACTTGTAGAACTTGTAGGAATTATCTGTTCCTTTCTTGGACATAATTCCAGTAATACTTATTTCATACCTACTTAATCGAGGTATGAGCACTTCTGCAGTACATATGGAACATGATCAATAAGTGTTCAAGGATGCCCTTGTTTTTATCCGTCGTTGTTTACTCGCTTCTCTTTGGACTTCCCAGATCTGGTGTTGCATATTCTCAGAGACATGCTTCAGCATTTGAGGCTAGATGTTTGATTCTGAACAATTGAACTGAGAGCTGCGCACATGAAGCAGTTCTTGTTTATGATGAAGTTCTACATGGTGATAAACACATCAAGAATCTTTGCAGGGCCCTTGTGCTGGAGCAGTAAGTGGTCATTGTACACTTTTTAGACTACTAACATTCTCTCTGGAAATTGACCTCCCATTGAGTGCCGATTTTGATAAAACTCACATTATACTTGAAGCTTGTTGAAGAGGTGGATGTGCATAAAATGGTATCAAACTTGAAACGGCAACCTTCTCATGGTGGTCTTGAGGTGTTTTGAGCGCTTATTTGGATACTTTAAAAGGAGACTTATAGAGAGGAGTTAAAGGGCCATGTTGTTGCATTGTAATATCAAAGGAAGCTCTTAAACCGTGTTGTTGTGACTTCTTACATTTCGATGCATACTTATGCAAAATCATCATGGCATATTTTCTTCTCCGGCTTCAAACCAACACTGCCATCATGCAAAGCACAAGATATTCAATATTCATGAGCAAAATAACATGCCACATGTGTAATACTCAAAACTTGCGCGTGTACACTTGGGGGTTGCTTGATGACTAACAAAAGAATAAGTTTTGTGGGTGAGGCAAATTCCATACCAATTGCGGAGGACGAGGATTTGTATAATGATGATGTTCATGCTCTAATAGTTTGCCAAGAAAACATGGGACTGAGAAATCAAAAGTCCATACACCGAACATTGCAAACTCCAGGGAGAGTGAGAGGTTGGAAAATTTAACCTTTAAAAAGTTCACATGAAACTTAAGCTAATGCTGTGATCTATATAATAAAATAAAGACATTACTCAAAATCTCCCCTTCTCTCAATGAACAGAGTGATTCAACAATGTCTGCACTACCAAGAAACTTTTCTCTCAATTACTTGGAAATCAAGAAATTGCAATCGACGTGCTCATGACTCACAAGTAATCTATATTCATACATCTTTTTGACTGGTCCACACAGGTATAAAGAATGCAAGTTCGGCCATAATACAAGCATTTTTTAACATAAAAATCCATTTTGCTAAATGCTTTCTCTACACAAAATGAATCATGACATACCACTAACGCAAGCTTCACTTTGAACCTTCAACAGGAACGGAGGACACTAGGTTTATATATTGACCTACAAGTTTATCCACCCATCTTCAACGGGCACACGTGTCAATTGCACATCCCAAGCTCAAACTGAAAATGTCACAAGAGTGTTATGGACATAAAGCATACCAAGTACAAACTTGCTGAAACTAACTACAATTTAGCACACCAACGGTTGACGATTCGTGATTTTGATGCACAAGGGCAAAGTGAACATGCCAAATCAATGAATATGTTATGTGTGGAGGAGTTAATGATTTGTTATATACTATTTCCCATTCTAGGGGTTTAACTGTTATTTGATTACTGGTAATAATATTGTTAGAGCTCCGCATTACACTATGTGCCTAATTTATCTTCATCATAATCAGTTCTTCCAGAAGGAATTTTGTCAATATGCAACAACTCCTCCAAGAAATACCATTTAGTAACATATTGATTAAGCTCCAATACATCTTCACACTAGCATTTCCTCTCTTTAATTCTAGATTATCCTGCATATTTTGACTTCCCACTCACATTTAGCAAGCTACCAATGATTACATAAGGCTCGCTTGAGTTGGTAAACTTCACTAAGCCGAATATTGTTGTTGATTCAAGAATCAAGTATGGAAGAAATTTCAAGGAATGTTCAACTAAGTAACCCAACAATGCAAAAACAGGGCAAAACACATTCTCAACTTATTTACACTCGTAACAACATAACCAAATATTTACACCATGTCTTCACAACAACCAGTGTCACTATGAGTCTACTACTTCACATGTTTCTCCAACGACTCCGTACCAAGAATCTTGCTTGTTGATTCAAGAAACTAGGTGAAGCTATATGATCAATCTCTCCATCACCTCAACAACTCTCACCTCATCCTATGTCTAACAGACGGCTCATGAGCACTTGTCAAATTCATGACTTTCTTATTACATTCAATCTCAAGATGAAGAACTCTTCCAAGATGAGAGGGGAGGAGTGGATGCAAAACGCCATGTGCTCTGCATCTGATCATCCTCATAACGTTCGCCTGCAAATTGGTGAATGGGAACTGCAGCCTCCAATTCTCTTATCTCCTCCTCACTCAAGGATACTTTCAATGCCCCAATATTCGAATCTAAGTTCTTGCGCTTTGTCGTGCCAGGAATGGGTACAACATCCTTGCCTTTATGATGCACCCAAGCAAGAGCCAACTGATTCAAAGAGCAATTCTTTTTAGCTGCTATCTTCATGACCAATTCTCGTAGTTGATTATTGATCTCCAGATTCTTTCCCACCATTTGTGGAAAAATCTGCAACCATGCAAATTCATCAAATTAGGAACTAGGTAATGGTTGTACTACTCACGCAACATACCGAGGCATGGAAATTACTGCATCACTACTTATTAGTTGCGTAGTACAGCCCATGGCAAGGTTACATGTGTGCATTGCCAAATGTAGTGCTCAAGCCATGCCAGGATCATCAATTATGGGTAATAAAGTCCGTACTTATATCCAATCAGGAATAGACACATTAGCAACATAGCTTGGCCTAATCACTACAAAATCAAGGATTGTCCACAAATGCAAGACAATCCTTTAGAAAGGAGAAATTATTTCCAATTCAATAGTGGTCTTGCACAAAACATACAATCTTTAGTCTGTTTGATGAGCTATACTTTTATTCATAGTTGGCACATGATAACCCTCCTTCATAGTGACATTTATATTAGAGGGACAACCAAAGGTCAAATAGAATAGAGTGTCACAATATGACAAGTAACGATAACTAGGGGCAAATTGGATATTCCAACCACTAGCCAAATTCAATACAATTGTTATTATTTTGGACACTCGTACAAGTAGTTTGAGGGCAAAATTTCTCCAAACCTTCCGGAAATCATTTTCAGTAGCAGCCTCAGGCTTGTAACCAGCAAAAAACCCACGGCCAAGAGGGCTGTAGCAAACTATTCCTATTCCCAACTCCCTGCACACAAAGTATAGAATAGTTAGACAACTATAAAGGCCACAACACAATATAAATTGCCTTAGATTGTCCCCACGCATAGCGCTAGAAATTAGCTTCTAACCTTGCCCATTGTCAACTAAATATGTCATAGAAACCTTCTCATGCCTCACCAAATATGGTGAATTAAAATACTCCTGAAGGAGGGTTTCTATGACATTATCGATCAACTGTAAGAGCTTTGGACATAGGCTTACCTTGAAAGACCTACAAAGCCCATGGTATAGACTTGTTTGCAGTTCCATGGTGGGAGATACCTTAAAATTTGCACATTCCCCTAATCTTTACACTACCAACATATGAGACGTAGGCACATGTCTTGCATCATTCAATTTTCTTGCAAATCTATTGTAATGATAGATTTTCAGAATTCTCAGTAACGCAAGACAATTGTCTAAGATTCGTATGCTTGTAATGGTAATGGAGGCATATGCACCGACTACACTTCAGATCATTGACAGGCTAGAGTGGATAAATGAACAGACAGACATCAACACATTTCATAGCACACATCTCCTCTTGAAGAATACCTTGCTGATTTCTTATTCAAGTATCCACGTCAAACATCATCAATTACAGGCAACCATATGACATCTGGTGACGTTCAATATAATCTACAGTTGCTTCAAATATCAGACCAAAATTATCAACTTACAAAAGAATTATCACAACTGGATTTTGTATCGAGGTACAGTAACACATTAACATATGAAAGATGTAGGTAGAATGTAAGAATTGAGACCTGCAAGTGGGGACGATCTCTTCTTCCAAATCTCGAGACCAAAGTGACCACTCCATTTGAACAGCAGTGATTGGATGCACGGCATGTGCCCGACGTATGTCACCTGCCGAAGCCTCCGATAGACCCAAGTACTTCACTTTCCCTTCCTCCACCAGCTCCTTCATTGCCCCTACCTGCACTCTTCCCAACCAATTCTTGCTCAAAACACCTCTACCTTATACCCAAGTCAAACTTCCCAAAGACTTTCACCTTTCCACCAAATATATATACACGATCATATTTGTAGAATTGTGGTTTGCAGACACATATATACAGGACACAAACTAGTAACTACATTAAACATTTAATTTAGTGTGGTCTACAATTATCATCATTGACCCATATGAATTGTCTTGCAAGCGAGATTATGATCCTAAGGCCAAAATAGTATTCTGATGCGTGACCTCCCTACCACTTGATTTCCAATACACCCTACCACCTATAACCAACCCAATCACATTGCAGATATGGCTCAATCAAATATTTTCAACCAACCATGTGGGAACGAGCCTAGGCCCTTGCCCTTTGGGGAGAGATAGGTGTTGGCCGGCTTTTCAACAGCCTTCAAGGTGTTCACCTTCAAAAGGAGGCATTATTTTTTAGGGAATGCTTATTTCAGTATTACATATAGACATAGACCAACCCAAAAATGAAGCAACACCATAATTCAAGCCGCTGACAACATGCACCCTACATGCTTTTCCATCTTGCAAGCACTAGATGATCCATAGAGGGTGTCACATGACACTTGGTGCTACATGACAAGCCATGAACACCACTCTAAACAAAATGACACACCACCCGAATAGCACGAACAGTCAGATGTTTAGAGTCGAAAACACAGGGAGGTTTTGGCGAGATTTCTCAAAGGTTTGCCCAGTTTATTGTTTCCCAAGGTGGTAAATTATCTAAGGCTCTAATTGAAGATCTGAAAGATCGGTAAAGAAATATGGAGCATGACTTACGGTTATTTCGATGGGGACTTTGGTGTCCACACGGTGCTGGTAGTAAAGATCGATACAATCCACGTCCAATCTCTTCAAGCTGGCCTCACAAGCAGACCGCACATACTCCGGGTCGCCTCTCACCGACATATTCCCCTTCTCGTCAAACAGGTTTGCAAACTTCGTGGCCAGCTGCACCTTCTCCCGAATACCCCTAATTGCCTGCACCCCCCGGATGGCAGCTCCCCCTTTACAACAGTTACTTCCAATCACTTGCAGTGCTGCTAATGCTTCTGATCAAATGATGAGTTGTTATGTCACAAAGTAGAGCAACATGCTTAGAAAGAGGGCATTTAGAGAAATCCATTGATATAACCATTTGTGTCTGAATTGGACAGAGTTTAGTGACGGTATAGGGCAAGGGTCGCTTCTTATAATGCTTCTTAAAATATTCTAGCACCTCCAAATCATCATGTTCTGAAGATATTTGCCACCTCGGGATCTTCATTCACACAAAACTCACAACCTATTTCACATACAACTTCATTCTTTGAACGGCGCTTAAATCCTCCTTCAAACCCTCACCCCACTCCCAATTCATTTACGAGGCACGATGTTGTCTGCAATCCGAAACACTAAACCTCAAACCCCGTCGTGACTGCTTCGAATTCCACCACTCCAACTACAAATGGAACGATGCTCGCATGCATGTCCCATGTTCTCATCAAATGATATGTAACACCAAATTCACATGACGAGGATTGACGGTATTTGGTTTCCCACCTTGCCAACGAGAATCTCGTTGGTGTGAGGTCCATACATGTCGGCGGTGTCGATAAATGTCACGCCACTCTCAACAGCATGGTGAATGAGGTCGATCATTTCTTGTTCCGGGCCGGGGGGGCCGTAGAAAGTACTCATACCCATACACCCTAACCCCTGTTGCGAAACCTCCAGCCCCTGCGACCCCAGTTTCACACGGGGAACTGACGACGCCATCGCCGTTCGCAAGATATCCAACCTGATGACGACAACGACGACCACAACAACAACAACACCGAACCCAAAATCATTAAACCTCCCGCACACACAACACTGAAGTGAAATCAATCGTCGAATACTGCAACCCACTCCATGTCCAATCAAATCCAGGCGAATGAAACAATGAGTTCACTTCGCTTTCACCTCAAACAGCAATACATTCTTAAGCCTTCAAGAAGAAATATCCGATGATGGAAGTCCTTAAATGCATGCATGAATACCGAGCATAGTCAAGTGACATTAGCCTCTCATTACTCGACACCTAGTAAGATTCGGCGTTCAAGATTTAATGAAGACGTAATTCCCAAATGAGATCATTTTTAGGTTATCCGAATTTCCTAGGACTCATTCCATTTGCACTGCAACATTACGTGGGCTGCTTAAGAGTCCAATACATCTGTTGCACCCCAAACAATGCACTTCGTTCGCAATCCAAAGTGAGAACCACAATAACCAACTTGATATCATTAAACCTCCCGCACATACAAGACTGACGTCAACTGTCGAAAAATACGACCCCGAGATGCACACTCAGATCCAACCCGGACGCTGCACCCCCCACTTAATCAGCGCCGATAACTAAGTTAAGCTCGCTTGCACACCAAAAAATAACATTACATATTCATCAGCCTTGTAAGGTCTATATCATTTTATTCTATCTTCAAAGATGGATGTTGCAGTACTCTTGAAATTAAGTCCTTGATGCCCGCTTGATAATCTGCATGCATGAATGCCAAGCATAGTCGAGTGGCTTTAAGCCCCCGTTAGCCGTCAATCCACACCTCATCGTTGCCGATCTGCAGTCATGAAGCCTTGTCCCATCTACCAAGATTCAATTCAAGCTGTGCTTCCCAAATGGATTCAATCTTCTTGTTATCCGGATTATCTAAGAGTGAGTCGCATTTGCACCGGAACACTTACTCATAGGCCACTTAAAAATGTTATTTCAATCCAGGCTAAAAACAACAACGCCCCACTCGACACTTACCTCCCCGCACACCCAACAGCGAAAATTAATCGTCGGAAACTGCAACTCTACACCTTCGATCTCAAAGCCTCCTCAATGCACAGGAGTCAGTACACTCAAACACTTTCAAGCTCCTGCCCACAAAGTCTCCAAACTCCCAAATTATTTCATACAAGTTAAGCTCCCTTGCACCATATATACCGAACTAGAAGCGTGACTGGCTTCCAAATATCCCTGCCTTTCGGAAACTACCGAGTGAATTGTGAAGTGCGTATGATCTTTATGTAGGTAATGATCCCGGAGGTCTCCATCAGCATAAAAGTGTCAGGTTCGTTTCCTGCCGTGACAAAGAAAGTCCGACTTTGTCTGTCTACTTGAGATCAGCTGGTGGCTATTGGGCACGTTGAAAGACACGTCTCAAAGATTGGAAGATTCCTCTTCTTTCTCTCATTACACATCAATTTTGTCTGACAGTGCATGCCCTCAGCCAAATCTGCGGATTCGGTGCCATGCAACTAAAGAAACAGTGGGTTGTCATTGTGGGCCGTCATGTGCTCACCTCACATCGTAACGCTGACGTCTCACATCTCGTTGACGTGTCGTGTCTCCATTGGACACAAGTACGACGAATATAGACCATAACCGGTCGCTCGTCCAAGTGGAGGGCTATTCCAACGATTTTGTCCAAATACAGAACAATTTCATCCATAACTTGTAGTTCAAATCCATCATTCAATCACTTATATCTCATAATGGGCATGAGTTGATGGATGTGATGTTGCTACCACAACTCGTCATCCACTCTACTCACGCCCGTTATGCGGTCTATAACAATCGGTCAATTTCACATCTGATATCATACATGTGTCAACCTACTACTTGCTATAGCTAGGTTTCATGGGTTATAGATGCCCCCTTTAGTCATCGTTTTTACCTATGTTGAAGCCCCTTTCACGTTGACAAAACCTTTACATACCCCCTTCACGTGACACAAAGGATGATCCAAGTGAAAACTATCACTTATGTTTTGATTGCCCATCATTCTTGACACACTTTGGACACGACCAATCACCAATTGGAATTTCTTCCAATGATGGATTCAAGCAGTCCATATGCCATCATGTAGAACAAAATCATTGTGGTGTTCTAAATCACCCAATATCATTATGGCATCGCCCTGAGCACTTCCACATAACACACATTTTAGCCCAACAAAAATGTATGACAACTTGGTGTCAATTCTACCATCAATATGTGGCAAATGACACGGTGCACAATTGCATGCATGATCTTTCCAAGTCCTTCCATCACGACCTTCTAGCAACAATACGCCTTACTTGAGAAACCTCCCACATACATAGAACTATACGCCCTACTGTTACATCCAAAGTCATTGGTGCGGTTTGTTGCAAGTAGACATAATATGTTGGAGAAATCCTCCGCACCTATGGCTTGTACCCTCCACCTCGAATTGTAGCACATCCCAAAGTATATTTTTGTTGTGCAATACTCATACTCTCCATGGCCATTGGCATCACCTGTTTAAACAAGTTTGCCCGTTGCTTACAAATCCATGCCCAAACTATGTTAGCTAGAAGGGTGTCAACATCCCTTTTGATAGCCATAGGTAACATTGGATCCCTACCATACAATAAGAAGTAAGATGAAAATGAAGCTAATGAGGCTTGCTTGCTTAACCTATAGTCCATTGCCAACCCAAGCAATTGCAAGTCCCAATCTCCATGATGTCATTTTTGTAAACATTGTTTTTGAAGCCCCCTCTTGACAATCTACACCATACATTATGCCAAACCATCCGCTTCTAGGTGATCCCTTGAAGTTGTCATGTGATCAATCATTGTTTGCGCACATAAAGTTTGAAACTCTCCAAGAAATTCCCTTCCTTGGTATGTCAAAACCTCTACTAGAGCCCCAAAATGACTAACACTCTATTCAAGAAACCTTAAGCAACTCCTTCGCTAAATTTATCAAGCAAAGGTACCACTTCTAACCACTTGGAGAAATGCTCAATCATCACCAACACATACTTGTTGTGTCAAGTTGTAATGGTCCTACAAAGTCGGAACTCCACCTATAACATAAACCCATAGTTGGTAGCGGTTGTAACCGAGGCATTGGTGCATTAAATGACGCTCTCACTTGGTCACACACTACACATCTAGCCACCAATTGTTGGACTTGTGATTGCATGCCTCTCCACCAACAGTGAGAATGTAACAAGCTATACGTCCTTCGAACTCTAAAATAACCTAGTTCTTCATGGGCATGCATGATCAAATTCTCCCTATCATGAGGCTATGGTACTCAAAGTAGACAAGTCCCCTCCCACACAAACCTTTTGGCTTGTTGTAAAATCCAGTCCTTATATTTGGCTATTAATGTACTAGCCAATTCTTCTCCCTCCAAGGATTCTAAAACCGTATGTTCATTAAAAATATCTTTAGTGCCCCAAGACTATTCACCAACCTCTTCATCCATTGTTGCTTCAACAATTGGTTCCTCAATGATGTCTCCAATCATAGCCAAGATACTAAAATATGTGGAACAATGCCACCCTGGTAAAGCCTCTTCATATGTCTCTACATGCCATCTAGCGTATGTAGAGTCCTTTTGGCTTGGGTATGGATTGCGGCTTAAACCATCTACATCCATACTAACTAAACTAGCCCATGTACCACCTTGAAGTCATATTCTTGTAACATCAAAGTCCACCTTGCAAGCTTTCTGATGCATTTGTCTGAATCCATAAGCCATTTGAGTGGCTGATGGTTGATGACTAATAAAAATTCATTGCCACACAAATAACACCAAAACTGAACAATTCCCCACACTACAACTAAACACTCTCCTTCGTAGGCAATCACAAATTCTTTATCATCTTCATCCATTTGAGTGAATACTTCTCCAATTCCCAAACTACTCCAATTAGTGTGTAATTGGTAAGACCATCCTAGAATAGGTCTTTGTAAGATGGATGTCGTTGCTAAGTGTTCTTTCAACTCCATATTGGCAGTTTCTTGCTCTTCACCCCATACCCACTTGAGGTTGATCATTCCTTGTTTACATGGTTGGAGCTTTTGCAATTGCATTCAATGTTTTTATAAATTTCCTATAGTAGTTACATAGTCCCAAAAATGCACGCAACCGACTTACATCATGTGGTTTTGGCATGGACCATATAACTTCCACCTTTCCAATCAATACACCCAACCCTCTTGGGTATATCATGTGCCCAATATATGCCACCTTATTTTGGTAGAACTTCCATTTTCTAGGATGTAACTTCAATCCATGTTCCTTCAAGTCTCTTAAAAACTTCTCACAAGTGTTTTTTTATGTTCCTTGCAATTCTTGCTAAATACAATAATATCCTTTATATAGCATTTGACAAAGTCAACACCAACAAGAACTTTATCCATCACACGTTGAAACTCTACAATAGCATTTTTGAGACCAAATGGCAAGAATTTCCATTGATAAATACGGTATTTTCCATGTTCATCTATGCCCCAAAATGCAGTCTTCTGCTTGTCACAATCATGTAATGGAAGTCGGTGGTACCCTGATCAAAGATCTAAAGTACTAAATACTTTAGCTTGATCACTAGCCTCAAATATCTCATGCAACACAAGTTTCGTTATGTAGAACTAATCAATAAAACTTGGAAAACATGAAAAAAGAACCAAAGAACATCCACATGCCTTAGTTCAATTTCATTAAAACACGTGTCTTTTTGGTGATTCGTTATTCTATATTCAATCCTTATCAACTTGCTTTTGAATGCAGTAATCAAAAGAAGGAAAACCAACATGTTAGCAGTGAGCGGTAACATGAGAAAACAAATTTTAAAAAACATTCCATCAAGTTCAAATGTTTTGGCATCTCACAACCCTATGCCACTGTTGTGTCCAAGAATGGGAAGTACGTAAGCATCAAACTCCAACTTCAAAATCCCCGAGATTTCCGTTGTAAGTTATCAACAAATTCAAAGGTTGATGAAAGTCAATGCCGTTTCCGCGTGCAACCTTATATATGCTCATTACCCAATGCCATTTGTGCATGGCGTGTTTTGTGGTGGTTTGGTAGCTATGTTGAGGTAATAGGAAATGCCACTCTCCCAAAGGCCAAAGAATGTCGAGAAGTATGTGGACATCATTCCTTTTTGGGTGATTCGTTTGGGGGGCTTTTAGGATTCTTAGAACTTGAATGACAATGACGAATGAGAGCAAGGGCTAGTGAGTGTTATGGGAGCTAAGGATAAGATTTGAAGAATTAGGGTCCGGACCAAGTAGCCTAGTCAATAGGAAATGAAATCATACGAAATTGTATTTGAGAGTCTGGGAAGGTAAAAGACTAACGGGGGTGAAAGTACATCATGATGGTTTCAAATTGGCCAACTTCTTAGAGTGGCACAATATAGTAGCCTCTGTGAGAATCGAAATTGGATCTAATTTGAACAGTGGATGAGTGGTGGCAGGAACGGAGGAGATCAGGGGAGAGGGTTACATCGGTCAAATCCAACGGTCGAGAAAGCACATGCAACGTGGCCTCACCAGAAGCCAAAAGTTGCTTTCATCGCCCATAGACTTCTTCTCGACAATACATCTAAAGTCATCAAAGTACAATTAATTACTGTGTCAACTATAGTAGAGATTGCATGCCATTTATATTTCCTTGGGTTGTTTTCATTAATTCTTGCATGCTTTAGGGTTGAGCTCAATTGACCATGTGAGAATACAGTAATCTCCCGCTTAAGTACTCACTTTGTACCAAAGTTGTTGGTGCGCACTTAGTTGGTAGGTGCATACTTTACTCATATCGCTTTCTAGACCTTCTGTTTCGATGAATCGCGATGGGAAATGGATGAAACCTGAGGCAATTCGCTTGACCAAAGCCCATCGATGTGAAATCATTGCAAAGTTTAGCAAGCCGAATACGCTAAGCAAGCGGGCGCTAGGGCAGGAGTATGAAGTTAGTGAAGGCACCATATGGAAAGTCTAGGACAATCGCGAGAACATAGTGCAACGAAGTCCAACCTATCGAGACATTTGTTGAATATGAAAGTGCTACCGACTTCAAAGGCTTTGAAGCTTTACACAACGTTGTCCCCGACATCGACGACCAATTGCTTTGCTTTGATGTTCAAAAGAAACTTGGACAGATGTATGATGAATTGCAACGATCATTTGAGACATTTCAGCGAAACGTTGTCGGGTAGAGAGGGTTCCGCCTTGGGAAAGCGCTGGGCTTCTGGCTGCAACTAGATTTTATCAGACCCGTCGAATCTTCTGATCTTCAATCGAATCTTCCGGTCTTCTAGTCTTCAATTTCTTCAATTTCTTCTAATCTTCAACCTATTTCCCGTCGACCTATCCTGTTGTGGCTCTATATGGATAAAGGGTAAGGGTAGTGTGATAAGAAACCACGGCTTCGGACGGGTAAAACGGGACGTCAGAACACGAGCTGACGTCCGAAAGATTGGCTCCTAAACTTTCAAACCCACGGTGACCAGCAATCGCGCCTCACCAGTGGGAACGACAGAAAACAACCTTGTGGGTGATTAATCCCACTTCGTTGTCACACAGGAAACAAATTACGATGCAGAAATGAAATGCAACTAGCCTCCAAAACCGGCTTGGAATCACACACACAAGAAAAAAACAACGTGCCACAAGCAACCACACATTCGAGTCTTGAAGCCTTCAATTCTTTAATCTGTCCGTCTTCTATGGTCGGTCGAAGTCTCACAACGTGCCACAAGCAACCACACATTCGAGTCTTGAAGCCTTCAATTCTTTAATCTGTCCGTCTTCTATGGTCGGTCGAAGTCTCAGCTCTTCTTTTAAGAACCAACAGACTTCCCTCCACTCAAACAAGCACAAATCTTGATTGCTAACTTCCAAAACAACAAGTGAGATCTCTCATGAATCACAAATCCCTCGTATTTTATTTCATATTCTTCTCAAAAACAACTCACACCGTGAGCTTCGAATCCACTTCTCTCTCTCAACTTCTCTCCCACAATAATCACATAACATCTTTCCTTCACCACCTCTCCCTATCCATGCGAGAGACAAAGTTCTCTCTTATCCTCATCACATGGCTTCTAATCACCCATTGGTCCAAAGTAACTCAAGATAACTAAAAGACAAAAATAAACTATGAGTAAATAAAAAGGTAATCTATTTCTATCATTTGGTAAAGGTAACTAAGAGTAACTATGAGTAAACATAAAGGTAAGCAACTTCTATCCACTTCTATCCTTAGGTAATGATAACTAAAATAAACTATGAGTAAATAAAAAAAGTAATCTACTTCTATTCTTTATTATTTTTCTCCAAGACCAAGATTCACAATGCAATATTAAATACGTACACATCTATATAGTGTACGTATTTACATCACGACAACGTTAACAAACTGACATTGTATACATTTGCGGCAAATGACTATGCATGGCATGTTCAAATAATAAAATATGAACCCTAATTTTTGTCAAAAAAAATTGCGCACTTAACCAGGATGCGTACTTAAGCGGGAGATTACTGTGCTTCGTGTAAAGTAGGACTGTGACATCAAGATGTAATTTCTTTTATGTCGTAGCTTCTCGAACACATGTCCTAAGGGTTGTATTGATAGTTGTTCCAGTGAGTTTCCTATCATTCATACAGTTCGCAACTCTTGCTTTATACATGTATGAATGCATTAAGAGCATCTTTTCTAAAATTGTGTACCCATTTTTATTAGAGCTTGACCATTTTTTAGTGCAATCAAAAATAACCATTTGACACTTAAGAATCAATGTCTTGTATATAGTTGGACCTTGATATTATTGTATTTTGTATTGTTATTTTATTATTATAGTTGTAAAGATGGGGGGGGGTGATTCATTAATTACCATGGGGGTGTACAAAAGGGATTTAGTGCCAATTTGAATTACAAAGTATACATATGGGAGGGATATTGATTCATCTAGGTATGTACAAATAAATAGGGTAATTGTGACTTTGTGGAGGATGTACCTGAGGTTAGGGGGCCTTGGGGCTCAGGTACATCCTCACAAGAAGAGTTTCATGAATTCATGCATATTGTATACCTCCCCCCAAAAAGTTCACGCGTGTTGATTTATGAAGCAATTATTGTCATCCCATGCATCATACTTGTATAATTCTAAGGTTACCAAGTGATTTATGAGCATACATCCCAAGAATATCACTTCCTTTTCAATTGCAAATTTGGTATACATAATCAAGGCAATATACTCTATGAGTATAGTTGGCTCGTATACACGTACATGAATCTCTCTCTCTCTCTCTCTCTCTCTCTCATGTGTTTTCTTAACCATAAAGGAACCAAACCAATAATTTAATTTAGCCCCAAAATAAAATTACTTTAGGGTTAGGTTAGTTATACCTAACAAATATCCACCATAGATCGAGACCTTTGCATCTATGGCCGCAAAGGGTTATCTAGTCCTATATTAAGTGGTAACAGGTCATGAGGACCTCCTTTTGCAGGTTAAGCCGCAGTGGTACTTTACCCTAAGTAACCTATGGGATTAGTGTAAGTTGTGCAAGCTAATTAAGGTGGGATATGTATGTAACATGCCTTAAATATCGGTCGCATAAGGTTCAAATGGCTAAGGAACATGTAGAATATTGTACAACAATATGTGTATTCGATGATACAAAATGTATGTTTATGTTGTACATTTGTGTGACATATACAACAATCGGCATCAGATGTTATTCACCTCATGTACATTACTAACCCTCTCTTTGGATTTGGTTGGTGGCATGGGCATAGGTGAGGCAAACCCTTCACAAACTTGATGGCATACTTAGGTTTTGCTTATCATCTTCTTTAAAAAATAATGTGTACCTTGTGCTTAAGTATTCCATAGTGATGGGGAATGCAAGGCAACATTTTGAGTTGTGATAGGACTTTGAAGTATTTTTGAACAAGCCTTATATACTATTTTGAACTTGATTTTGTAAACCTTGGGTGTGGAATGCAATATTTTGCTTAAGGGTACAAAGGGTAAAACCTCAATAGTATAGATTGCTTGAAGGTTTTTACTTTCTTAGAAACATACCAAGTGGAGATAATGACAATAGTAAGAAGGTCGTGAGGCAAAGACATGGTCGTGAGGGATGATCCTACCCACCCTCCCGAGTTTTGAAAGGTATATAGACATGTAAAAGAATGGGTTGGCCTCTAAATAAGAGGATGTATTATACAAGGACTAAGCTTGACAATAAGCATAGAACTACTCAAGAAAAACCCAACTCTATCTATCTATCTATCTATTTTATCATGAAATTTTGTATATAGGGAGTTTTAGTAAGATGTCCCACATGGACGTAGCTTTGACTCTTAAAGAATAGTCCCCCCATGATGCACAAGGATCATAAAATGTGTCAATAAAATATCTAAACATTACTAATTTTATGTTTCATGTCCAGTATTTGAAATTCAAATGTGTGTATATATACATATACACACATATGGCCTTCTTAACGGAGGATGTTAAATACCCCTCCACGAACTTTTCGGGGGGGGGGATATTCTGGCAGGGGCAGCCCCCCGACATTTTTTCTACACCCGACCGAAAATTGTTGCCCGCCCGCCCGATTTCAAAAAAACTATTGTACTTGCATTTTTGAAGGCTACTTGTCCACAAATCCCATATTGAGTGCACTTCATTTTCAAGGTCTCAAATCCAATATATATGTTCACTTCCATTATGTAAATAAGCAATTGACTAGATTTCATTTTCAAAGTGAAACCGCCAATAAAGCATGTAATTAACTTGGAAGTCAAAAATATTACAAAATCCTCATTACCACTGAGGTTATAATTTTTGTCACTTACAATTGAAAGGGACTTTGTCATTCTAAAATGAAACTAGAATTTAATTTTTAATATAATATATAATATAGTTAATACCTTGTAATATCACAAATTTTTCATATGCATTTAAACTAGTTAAGTAAGATTGAATGCAACTAAGTCTAATATATTCTGATTAATCCTAATTAAGCCCAATTAAATCAGAAAATATGCTTACCAAATTAATTAAGCCTAATTTATCATAAATTATATTTACTGGATTTAATTCCATTTAAATCATGACTAATTCCAGTAAGTACATTTTATAATTAATTAGGCTTAATTAATTTGGTACACATACAATCTAACCTTGATAATGTCACCCTTGTTAATGGGACACCTTGATACTGTCACCTAAAAGTTTGAAACCGATTTTCTTAGTGTAAAACTCCCTCGTTATTATCCCTATCACCCTTGTTAATGTCACTATTTTTTTCCAAAATCCGTAGTGTAAATGTGATAATATCAAATATGGATGGATTGTATGTGATGGTTGGATGGACATATTGTAGTAGCCAAAATGGTCATGAGCCACCCCTGTGATAAATGCAATGTTATTCAAAGGGTCATGAGCCGCCTCTGTGCACCAACCCTGAACGGTGTTGTCTATACACGGCACTCAAAGGTGTTGTCTTTGACGGCGTTGCCAAGACTTCTTGGCCTCTATGCACCCCACCTTCCGTCACATGTGTTCACCTATGTGTCTTTGAGGGTTTCAGCTTGTGTGAAGTAATTTAGGATGTTAAGTTCTACGGTTTAGCTGAGCTGGTACAGAGTAGTGTCGACTTAAGCTAAATTAGTTCAATTGGTTTGCAATGTAGAAATCTCAAGATATGTGGCACGGTCTTCACTGTTTCTATAGTCAATAGTCGCATAGGAGAATCTAGTAAGATCATAAGTGTTAGCCGCTCATCCTAAGTGGGCATTCAATTAGGAACAATCTTCTAGATTAGTTAGTCAAGCTCATAAGTAGAAACAATCTTCTAGGTAGGTTAGTCAAGCTCATAAGTAGAAACAGTCTCCTAGGTATATAATGAACCATTGGGGCTTTGCACTAATATCTCAGGGAAGGAGCGATTGAAGCTTGTTTTCATTCACAAATCAACACGTCCCAGATGCTTTCCTTGGAAGTTTGATCCAAATAGTATAGTACACTATTATTCTAACAATTCAGCCTGGATGAATGGTGATGTTTTTACACATTGGGTGAAGAGTGAGAACCGAAGAATGGCATTGCAAGATAGAAAAATTTGCATTATTATGGATAATGTAGGAAGCCATGATATTCATGGTGAGGTCAAAAAAGTTATAGATGGATTTAATGCTTTTGTACTCTCCCATATCACTATCTTGTTTCTTCCACCAAAGGTGACTTCAGTTGTTCAGCCTTTGGATCAAGGAGTGATTGCAGCATTCAAAATGTGCTATAAACGCAAGCTTGTTGCCTGGACTTTGCAACAAATTGATAACTCAAATGAAGATTTGGGGAAACTGAATGTTGATCTATTTCAAGCAATGCTATGGTGTGTGGCGGCATGGCATGAATTAGATGATCAAACCATTAGAAATTGTTGGAGAAAGTCTGCCATATTGCCTGCAGCGTGGAATGCAGATATCAACAATTCTGATGAACGTACGAAGTCCAAAATGGAGGAAGCAGCTTTGGAATTGGGCAATCTCATCGCCGCATTGAATTTGGGTTTGGATGTTGAAGGCAAGCCTATAGAAAAGCTTAGTCCTTTAGAGTACATAAACATGGAAGGTGAAGATGATTTTGAGGTGGAATATTCTACTGAGGAGCTTGTGCAATTAGTGCAAGATGGCGAACATGTACTTGATTCCATGGAAGAAGACCCATTGATTGTTGATAACAATGATGATGAGTCTAAAGTAGTGAAGCTAAGCGATGCACAAAAATATGCTAAAGATGTTTTGAATTTTATGGCTAGCCAAGGTTCTCAGATTTTCAACACTCATGAGTTGTTGAAAATGGAAAACATCCATGACAAACTCATTAGAATTGGTGTTGGACATTTAACATCACTAAAACAATGTGACATTAGAAGCTTCTTTGTCTCTAGTGAGAGGTCTTTACCTGATCTCAATGACACATTGTGATGTGCTCATGTTGTTATTCACAATTTTGAATTATATTTTACATTCAAAAACATTGAAGTCTTGTGTTTGTTTGTTTTTTTTTTTTACATTGTAATTTCATTTTGATTTTCTACCTTTTTTTTTTTGATAATATCACATTATGCACAAATCTTCAAAATGTGACATTATCAAATATGTCACACCTTGTTTATATCACACTTTATGGTGAAACGGATGGTGTGATATTATCAAGGTTAGACTGTATTTTCTGATATAATTGGGCTTGAATAGGATTAATTAGGATTAATCAGAAATTAGGTGACTTAGTTGCATTCAATCTTACTTACCTAGTTTAAATGCGTATGAAAACTTTGTGATAGTAGAAGGTATTAAATATATATTAGATATTAGATATTAGATTATATACAGTATATATTATATATTATATAATACATTAGAATACATTAAATTAAATTAAAAAAATTAAATTCTAGTTTCATTTTAGAATGACAAAGTCCCTTTCAATTGTAAGTGACAAAAATTATAACCTCAGTGGTAATGAGGATTTTGTAATATTTTTGACTTCCAAGTTAATTACATGCTTTATTGGCGGTTTCACTTTGAAAATGAAATCTAGTCAATTGCTTATTTACTCAATGGAAGTGAACATATATATTGGATTTGAGACCTTGAAAATGAAGTGCACTCAATATGGGATTTGTGGACAAGTAGCCTTCAAAAATGCAAGTACAATAGTTTTTTTGAAATCGGGCGAGCGGGCAACAATTTTCGGTCGGGTGTAGAAAAAATGTCAGGGGCTGCCCCTGCCAGAATATCCCCCCCCTCGAAAAGTTCGTGGAGGGGTATTTAACGTCCTCCCTTCTTAACTTGCCTTCAAATAATTCACACACCGTTAATGTACATGTTCATCAAATCCAAAGAATATTTTAAACATAAGGTCTAAAGTGTTTAAAGGACGCAAAAACGTTACAAGTCCACGTGTCCAGGCCATTGAATATTATAAAATAGATGCCTATGTCTCCCGAGTCTCCAGAAATTAAGATGCAATATCGTCATAATATGTGTAAGTGGGACAAACTATGTGTTCTAAATGGGCTAGACAAGATTAGAAGTTTTCCAACGTACTTGGGAGAATAATTGGGAGGAGATATTTTCTTAAATATCGTGTGGGTCAATAGAGCAATCTTATCATTGGTGTAGCCGGGTTCTTCTTTTGCCTTGAAACCACGCAATCCGAGTAGTGTAGCTGCATAACTTAAGGGCCACTTCACACATGAGACTGAGAGCCCATGACCATTACACTTCAAGCACTCTCATTGGTGGGAAAGGCGGAGCCGGTCCAAGTTCGCTTCACACTTCACTTGAGGGACCAACAAAGTATGTGAATGGAAGATGAGTGTAAAGCCCACATGGAATTCTACATGGCATCGAATGGATCATGTTTCATGGTCACTTGGATTGTTTTCAAAAACCATCTCTTGAAGATAGGCCTAAGGGCCACTTCACACACAAGACTGAGAGCCCGTGACCAATACGCTTCAAGCATTCTCATTGGTGGCAAAGGCAGAGCCGGTCCAAGTTCACTTCACACTACGCTTAAGGGCCCAACAAAGTATGTGAATGCAAGGTGGATGTAAAGTCTACATGGATTCATATATGGCAACGAACGGATCATGTTTCATGGTCACTTGGACTATTTTCAAAAACCATCTCTTGGAGGTAGGCCTAACACAAAATCGGGAGACCATGACACTCCAAACACTCACAACCGTTGATTTATTCTATTTTACCATGTGTGAGGACCCACATGAATAAAAATTCATGGAAATAGCATTTGGGTGAGGGCCCGGTCACATATGGCTTCACACTACCCTTGAGGATCCATGACCACACCACGTGATTTTTGAGGTGTCTTGGGACGGCCTTTGGACACTTTCTTTTGGGCTCTCGCAATTTCATGGTCACGGCTCTTGGCTTGAGTGTGAAGTGGCCCTAACACAAAACTTGGAGACCATGGCACTCCGAATGTTCACAATTGTTGATTTATTCTAATTTATCATGTATGAGGACCCGCATGAATAGAAATTCATTGAAATAACGTTTGGTTGAGGACCCGGTCACATACGGCTTCACACTACACTTGAGGATCCGTGACCACACTACATGATTTTGGAGGTGTCTTGGGGCGACCTTTGGACACTTTCCTATGGGCTCTCACAATTTCATGGTCACGGCTCTTGGCTTGTGTGTGAAGTGGCCCCCTAAGAGAGTCAACTTGGGGCCAACTCACATACCAAGGTTCCAAATAAGGTCCAGATTACCGACACGGTTCACCATACCATTTTGGAAGTGGCAAAAGTGTCAAGATGTCTTGTGAGGTGTGAAGTGATTGAATTTGGCATGAGCTTTGTCGCTTACATGTGTTTGGGGGGAGGGGACTTTCTTGGTGTTTTGTGGAGAACTAAGGTGGAGTTCAACATTTTTTTGTGTTGGTGAGTGAAGGTTTCTAACATGTGAACAATGGTGCACATGATAAAAGCAATAGTGAGAGTGCAAGGCCAACAAAGGGTTTGAGCAAATCTCAATTATTTGGAGGTATTTGTTATTATTGCCATTGGAGGTAGTGGTGTCAACATTCCTCTTATTTTGAATACATGGTTCATTCAAGATAATTGCATTGTCATGCTTTGCTTCATGGAGAGCAATGGAACTCTCACTCATAGGCATTTGCAAATGGTTGTCAATGGCAATTATAGTAGCTTGCCAAATTTGAGGAAAAAAAATTTAACTATTGGGTAAGAGCAAAAACATTCGAGCAAATTGTGTTTTGCAAAAAATTGAGAGATGAGGGGTTGAACACATTCCAAAGGCATGGTGGAATTTGGTATGAAAGACAATGATGAGGAGCATTTTGAGTTTGTCCATCACAATGTGATTGCGGAGGAATCAAATAATGCAAAACTTGAGTACGTAAAATTTGGGAAGATACATTTGAAGAACATGGTTAGTTTGCCACACAATAACATTTTACAAAGAGCGCATGGGCTACTTTTCCTACAAAGAAGCATGAGAGACACAAAAATTTAATATGGAAACAAACACATCTAAAGACGGCTAGAAGTGCATAACGCCGTGAAATAGAGACAAACTCAACTATGAGAATTGGAGAGGTACATCATGGCATCAAATAAGCAATGGAAAGGGAAGCAAATGAGCTAGGCAATTGGCAAGAGGTTAGAAGTTTGGACAAGAGGGACAAAACGATTCTTTGTTGGGAGAGGGAGATATATTTGGATGCCTTTGGCCATAAATTGATTGAATTTATTGATGCTTTTGGCCTCTCTGTGGCCTCCTATCCCAAGCACCTTTCCATTGTTGATTCACTCACCTACTAGAACCCCCATCACCAATCTATGCCAAAAGATCTACCCTAAGATCCAAGAGTTGAAATTGCACAGTATAATCTTCTTCTTCTTCTTCTTCTTCATCATCATTTTACCCAAACACTAGTAGCCACTTTGCTATAGTGAAGTACATTGATTTACATACACATGTTAACACTATGGGGATTTTGCCTTGTAAGGTGCTACCTACACTCTGTGGGTAAGAGGTGGCGCCAACTAGCTTCATGTGGGTGGAGTGTAGTCACCTAGAAATTGGGACTGGCCCCTAAGTTCCATTATTGGGAGTAGCCAATGCACTCCATTATGAGTTGTGGATGGAGCCCATCCTCCATGAAAGGGCTCACATCACCTAGGGTTTAGTTGGATGGGGTGAGTGGTGTTGCCACTTTCTCCTCCATTCTCCACCCTTATGATCGCCACCCTTTTGTTTTCTCAAATTCTACCTTGTAATGTCTTTTGCTAATGTAGCGGCGATTGGTGGCGCCACCTTTAGATTGTAGTGGAGTTTAAGAATTTTGAATACCAAATTTCAAGTTTCAGAGTGGAACGCACCGGTGGTGCTTGGAGGCACCAACCTCCCTCCCTACCTATTTGTACTTGTGTGTGTGATTATATGATACGTGCATGTTGATCCTCTCATGCATTTGCAAACTAGTTGAACTTGGAAGCCTCTAGATGTTTGAGGGCCTAGTGCAACTTTTTTGTGTAGTGAATTTCAATACATAGCCAACTTCCCCCCTTACTTGGTGATGTGTGTGGCCACTTGTAGATTGCGCATACAATTTTTTGGTGCCGCTTATGTGCAGGGCCATTGTTATAACATACATGTAGCCTTGGATTTATTCCATGTATAATTAGAAAGTTTCCACCCAAATTTAGACACAAGTTTTGTACATTCACCAAATACTCCCTTTGATTCACATGAACGTAACCACCTTAAACTCCAGAAAATGTCTCAAGCTTGCCACCTTGACTATCTTGAACTCAACATGTCACCAAACCTACTTCTTTCTTAAAAGACTCAAATAAGGGTTGAACCGAGCCAATAAAAACCGTCGACAAATAGTGTAGCCCGATACGTTTTCACCTTTGTTATGGATGGGCTTACCTAGACACCACAAAGCACGAGATTGTGCAAATGGAAGGTGCAAAGTGTCACTACAAAAGCTACTTGGCACTTTTTGTTGGTATTCCATAGTAACAAGCCCCTAGGTTCCCAATAGTTTGGAACACCAAATAACAACATTACATACATACATCCATGTACATCTACAGCCATGATGGCCCATGCCCCACCATGGCTAGGGCTCCGGTGCTCTTCCTCTCCTTTAGCAAACTCAGCAGCCCAACCAGAGAGGCCAAGAGAAGCTCGTCACTTACGCGTCGCCGGAGGCTCCACAACCCCAGGCTGGCTGCCTTCGGAGTCTCGCATTTTGCATTGTTTCATCACTCGCAATCTCTATCGCTGCTGCTGCTCCTCCTCCACCTCCTGATCGCCCCAACCGCTTCTCCGAGTCACCTGGTAGCGCGGCAATATGGTAAGGCCCTTGCAACTTTGAGTCCGCGTGAACAGAACGCCACAATTTTCGTTTTATATGGTGAGATCTTCTGTGCGGTTGTCGGCGTAGCGGTGGAGGTGTAGGTGGGAGTGTGCTGTGAGAAGGTGTGTGTGCGAGTTGTTAGTGGAGTGGGAGCGTGGGTAGGGGCGGAGAAGGGGGTTGCGTAGAGGCTGATGGCGGGATTGGGGTTTGTGTTGGTGCATGGCAGGCGAACGCAGCGTCGGGGATGGCAGTGAGTGATGAGTGCAAACTGAAGTTTATGGAGTTGAAGAGGAAGAAGGCGTTCCGGTTCATCGTGTTCAAGATTGACGAGAAGGCGCAGCAGATTACGGTGGAGAAGTTCGGCGGGCCGGATGCGACTTACGAGGAGTTCGCATCGGCTCTGCCGGAGAGCGATTGTAGGTACGGCGTGTACGATTTCGACTTCACGACCGAGGACAACTGCCAGAAGAGCAAGATTTTCTTCATCGCGTGGTAAGGATCCGAAGCCATTAGAAGTTAAGGGAAGTTGGAGACGGTCGATTAAGTTGGCGACTTTGTTGCAAAAGAATGCGTTAAAAGCAGGGCTCGTTATTGAAGATCCGTGCATCTACTGAAGAGTCTGGCACGTGTATTATGTTGGAATTATTTGAGGAGTGCTAGGGCACCTTGAAATCCAGATCAGCTTTGTCCGTATTTTACGTTATGTTTCTTTACAAGTTTTCGGCAGTGAGCACCTACCGGAGTGGAAGACGCAATCCTTTCCTGTAATCTGTGAATGAGTTCATTTGAGGTATGTCGAGCGTTGTCTGCACAAGGTTCTGCGAATCATGTGATTGGCGATGGACTTGTACTCTGCAGTGTGAAAACACGCAGGTTTGGTAGCCTGATTGAACAGGTTCATGTGTAATTCTGGCCTGTAGTCATTGAGGATCTGCAATTGTCGATTCTGAGGGACACCACGGTAACGCGGAAAGCTGTCAAAGCTCAGCTGGACAGTTATCGTGCCTGTCCTACCCTTTTCAGCTTGCCAGGAACGTAGTATCCTTCTTTTTCGATTTGTGCGTTTGGTGTGTACGGCCCCTTTGCCTTACTTTATGCACCATCTTATCTACGTGCATTGCCCTTTTATTATTAGTTGCTCACCATCTGTTCTCTTACCCCCTTGATTCGAATTAACTCGAAGGTATTCGTATGGACATGATAACCTATGTGGATAATTTCCTGTATACAATTCAGGGGTTTTAGCCAGTTAGTTGTGGTGATTGTGTTTCAGGGGATTCAACAGTTTTCAGAAAACCATTGATCTCTATTTCTTATTGTGTAGACTTGTTATAAATTGTTGTATCTTGCATTTCTCCTATTTGAATAACTGGCTGCGTAAAATGCTGTCCGTCGCAATGTTTGTTTAAAACACGTGTTTGTATTGTTCAGGTCTCCAGATACGTCACGTGTGAAGGCCAAGATGATTTATGCGAGCTCAAAGGACAGGTTCAGGAGGGAGCTGGATGGTGTGCACTATGAATTGCAAGCCACAGACCCCACCGAGATGGATATGGAGGTGATCAAGGAGCGTGCTAAATAGATGAAACTCATGTATACACACATGCATGAGACGAGTAAGTTAATACCTTGTGATTGCGCCCATCTGAAAAGTCTGTACTGGGAGGGGCAGGCCAACCGGTTGCAGGTAACACTAGGTGCCCTTGTGAAGGGTATCTACAAAGACATGTGCCTTGGACTGTAGGATATGGCGAGATTGTGAGTGGACCAGTGTTGCACGAAATGGTCATGGAGATAGCTCTCAGCCCCTGACTAGATAAACCGTCTTTGTGATAATGTTGCGATGAGCAACGCTTGATTGGTCTGTGATGAGGAATCCCAGTGGAGCTGGATTCTCGTTCTTTCTGTTCTGTTCCGTTCCTTGACTTTCAGTAAGGCCTCAAGAGGTTGACTTGTGAATCTGCTTTGAATTAAAGATAGGGTACATTAATTTATTTATTTTTGTACACAGCACATCTGACACACTGAGGATTGCTCCAGATTGAATAGATGATAGCTGATTCGAACAGGTTTCTATTTCTCATAGACATTTTTAGTCTTGTGGTCTTATGAATCAATTACAAGTTGTATTGAGAAAATACATACAAGGAGTATTCACTCCAGTTTTCTGGAGAAAGGGTTCACATTTGGTACAGTCTATTATCCTTATGCTAAAAGATTCTGGCCAGCTTTTAGTGTCTCGTATTTTCTCAAGCAACTGAGGGTGATAGAGAGGTTTTGGTAGATTTAAGGCTAACTAAATGTAATAGAGAGAATTGTGGATTTGAAAGAAGAGGTTAAGGTAGTTTTTCAATTTTGAGTAGGAGATTCTAGGTATCGAGTGAATTGTAACATGTGACACCCCTTGACCATGACTTCTTTGAAAGTTTGATGAACGATAATGTATTTGGTCCTTCTTATGATATGCAGCGATTCCCTGGACAATCTTTTCAGCCAGGGCTAGACACCCACCTCTTTGAGCTGGGCCCCCCACCACTACCATCTAGGTAAAGGTGGTCTAGTAAACAATTGACCGCATATATTTGGGACCGCATATATTTGGGATCAATTTATCTGAAGTGGATCCCTCTGGTCTAATATGGGGGCATTTCTGCTCTAAAAAGACAGATAGATATAGGGTATAATATAATCGCTTGTGTTTTCACCTTGGGTGATATTGGTGGCCGCCCAGTTGAATGAGGTGGGTGTCTAGGCCTGGCGAAGCTTTTCTTCCTTGGGTATTTCCAGGTCAATGTGATGCAGAAAACCAAATATTGATGTTCTGTCATGTTGGTGCCTACCTCAACTATAATTAGAACACTCCTGGTCCACATGTTTATCTCCGGCTTTCATGACTTTTCATTTCCTACATAAATTGGTCCCCTATACAGCACACAGATTTGTAGGTCTTTGAGTATGTTATAATGAATGCATGTGGATGGAGGTCAGTTCTTAGCTGAAACCACTTTTAGGTCATGAGGTGGTGGTGCTTTCTCGTAGTCCTTTTCATACATACCTTGTGAAGTGCATGGATCACGTATGTGTGGGGTGTGAATTAAGTTGAAGGTGAAAATACCAGGAATGTCCCATTGCTTGGAAGTTCCTTTCTTTAGCTGATGTGCCTCTAATTGAGCAGCAGAGACTCCAAATTAGTCTTATAATATTAAATCAGTCACAAACCAGATGCCACCATGAATCCAGATTTATTGTACTTCAGTACTTCCATTTTTGTGTGTCATAAGCAATATGTTTGTCTCACATCGTAACATAACAATTTGAAGTGATTGATGGAATCTTACACTTGAATTCGAAATTGCAAAACCTTGATTATGAAACTTTCCCAATCCCTTGTACCCTGATTTGGGAGATATGTCCACCAGATGCGGTTGAAAGCATTTGAGTGGTTGAGGTTTTCACTATGTGCATTTAATTTCAAGGTGTAGTTGTAGTGCACTTGACCTCAAACATTGCCCCTCCTGTGCGTGCTTTCTGTAGAGTGGATACAACACACTTTATGGATTTGATTGTAAAGATTTAATTTGCTGAGAAGTAATTGACTTTCCTATTCCAAAGCTCTTTTATGTGTGCCAAGTATGAACTACAGACAAAATAGAACCAAAGTAAACTTTAGCCATCACAACCACCTTCAATTAATGCATTGTATCATAGTACAGGTAGGTTTACACTAGATCATTGTTGCTCACTGTACCTTAAATAATAGACTTGCTGTTGAATTTAGACAATGGTCGACAATCCTCATCTCTAGAGTTAATAGATTACACCACTTTTGCTCTAATGATGTAGTTTAAAATGAGGCACCTATTTATTTGCTAGCTCTGGTCACCTAGATATTCCTAATGTGGTGTATGATTCCAAATGGACACCCATCTTATTTGAGTGGTGTTTGGTTTAGTGTATGAATTTATGAATGGACCAAAAAGATAGGTGTTGAAAAGAGATTGCACTTTAAATTGCGTTTACTATTTTTAATACATTAGTCAACATAATTGGGTGGGGACATGCATGATCATTTCAATAACTTTGAGAATATATCTTCACTTTGACATTGAACATAGTTTCAAATATCACGAGGAAAGTGGCTACAAGGATGATTTAGATTTGCAACATTGTTTACCCCAATTAAGTGTGTGGTACTATTTGGAGTTACAAAGTGCTATAACTATTTAATGAGAATGTAACATTTTACTAAGCAAAGTCATTCATGTTTTATAATGTTTTGACCAACCTATTGAACTTTCGTTACTAAAAAATTGCATCGCATAACTCGGAATAGCAACATACACTAACTGGGATGATCAGTGTAGAGGATCTATTCCATCTTTACGAGTGGCGGAATGTCGCTTCCACGTGGGTTTCATGTGGATCCCAACCAATGTGGGATTGACATGTGGCAACAGTTGAGAGGAAATCAATCATCTATTCTTTTGAAATAGAGAGCTCTCTATGGTAGTTGCGTGTTCCATATCCCCCGAGAAGTGGCTGCAGAGAGAAAAGGTGTCTGTTCAAGAAGCTCTAACTTGCTCAACAAATGCCTGCCATGGCTGGTCCCCTCCCTCCTCCATCTGCACGAGACAAAGCAGTTGCCAGGATCGGACTGCTCGATTGGAGCCCAACCGAAAAAGTGAAGACGATTTTGTCTGAAGGCTTCGTCCCAATCATGGTCTTCCTCTTCTTCGTCAAATGTCTAGCATCCATACGTCTGAAAGCTGTGCAAGTGTGCTCCCAACATCATCCGATTTTAGATTCGTCGCATCGTCCAACACTACACACACGAAGATTGCGACGAACAAGCGAGTCCACTCGTTCCTGATATCTTACTTTCTCACAAAGTTCTTACTTGATGACTTCAGTGGTCAAATGCTGGTGGATTGTGAATTTTAGTCATGATCATCAGCTGTTATCCTTCAAATGAAATGGAGGACCCCACGATTCTAAAGACGTGTTATAAAATAGTCTTCTCAAGGTTAGCTCTTTGATTTGAATCACGCTAAAAAAACGAAGAGCTTGGGCACATGTAGATGTATATTAAATGGATCTTTAGAAAGAAGGGTTGTATGTTGTCTAAATCAATATTTGACTAAAGGTGTGAACACCTATAGGCCATGTTCAATAAACATGTTTCATGTTCGCATATGAGCTTGTAGCTATGATTAAGGTGAAGCGTCCCTCCTTTGTGCCTACACTAGATGTTGGCATCCTCTCTCTCACTTTCTCTATGTCTCTCTCTTAAGAATTATAGTAACAAACTTTAGGTCATGACAAGACTCTCTCTCTCTCTCTCTTTCTCTCTCTCTCTCTCTCTCTCTCTCTCGCATTTGTGAGAATTTTCAATTCTTGAAGGCTTTAACCAATCCCTCCCACCCTCTTATTTAAAGGCTAACCAAAAGTCACAACTAAGTATATCTTATGGTGTTCGGAATACTAGTTACTAGTAAAAAGTAGGTATATATCTTTTGGTGTTCCAGATTCTAGTTACTAATAATAAAAAGTAATACCTTTATGGTCAAGTTGGTTAACATGTGCCTCTTCTCCTTCTTTATTGATAAATAGACTTTGCTTTAGTGCTACCACTTGTGCCCACAACGTGGCCATGGTGAATATAGCTTGAAAGGTTGGACAAGGTCAACATGCATTTTACAACGTGGTGGAGTCTTTTTGCACCACAGTTGCAAGTTCCCATGTGTAAGAGAATTTGCTTTGCAATGATGCTTTAAACCCTATTTGCACTTTATGTATTGCAATTGACTTTAACAAGTATTTATAGCATGTAAACACCTTGCATATGCGACTAATTATTCTTTGTAATTGTTTACTTGCATGGATGCATGTGAAAGTTGCATCCTCTATAAGGTTCACTGCTCTTACCCATTGAGTGATACTATGTTGTACCAATTGTGACCTATGTCAATGATCTCTTGATGAAATAATATACTATCTTGAAGTATGCATATTTAGTGCGTTCTTCTTACGACAATTTAAGTTGTGAGAAGAATATAAGTTGATAAATATTTCCCATATTAAGAGGTGCCCCCCCCCCCCCCCCTTCTCACGTGGGTTGTCTCCCTCTATCTCACTCAATTTAGTCGGAGGAACCTATGTGATCAATTAAGAAAAAGAAAAATCAATGTAATAATGATAAAGAGATTCATATGAACTACGAGGAAAATAGCTATGGACAATCATCTCAGCATAATCGCGTGTTTAATTCCCTCAAAGAAAGTGCGCTACTTGGAAGGAAACAAAAGGTATCATTGAAGACGTGCATATCTTAGTTGGTTTGATCCTTGAGTCAACCCAAGGATGAGAGAGTAGCATGGCACATTCATTTGGCAAATAACGGAAATTTAATGGACATGAAAGCATTGGCAGCACTATGTGCTGACGTGGACAGGGTATATAGTCCACATGGCAGAAGCTCAAACCCATGGTGGGGGGCCTTACTAAATTTAGACCCTCCCACACAATTGAGACAAGAAGGTTCCACCCTTTGGCACCAAAGTGCTGCACTAAATATTGTATTTAGTGTCACTTACTATTTGAAATCACGCATTGTTATAACTATATATTGTATATCTCATTTATTTGCTGACATAAGTTATATTGGTTATTTGGTCATTACAGAACAATTGAATCTTTACTTGGTGAAATTTTATATCAATAGTAAATAGATATAACATCATGTAACTCCAAATAGTAAGTGATGCTAAATACCATATTTAGTATAGTTATTCGAGGTGACATGTGGGATTTTAGAGAAGTTTTGATTAATTATAAGTGACACATGCCACATTGCTCTACTTGTGAATTAATTTGTGTCCAACTTGCTTATCACTTATGGTGGGCTTATGGTAGCTTTCCTTTGAAGATTGTGTAACAATTGTTAGATATTGTTTTACACTACATTGTTTTATTGGACATGTATGGAATTCATTTAGAAAGTAGACATCTGTGTATGTTTATATTGGTGGCAGAAAATAACCTTAAATAATTGTTGTGAATGTGTATTTGTTACATGTGTGTGTGTGTGTGTGTGGCATTGTCTTTATTTGCTAATAATGCAAATGCACGATCACCACTAGTGATTATGGTACCTTTTTTGGCACCACTATAGTGTGGCCCACACCAGTAAACATCACTCATGGAAATAATATGCAAGCCTAACTAAATGAAAAACATAGATGATATATAACTTATGTAGATGATTCAAATTGAAACAATATCATCTTGATATTATTTTTAGTAGTAGACAATATATAAAGCCAACCCCTACTACCCCATTGTTGTCGGTTAGCATTCGTTGGATCTATCCTTGTTGTTGAGACGGGCATTGTTCATCACGGTTGTTGGGCAAAGAGGAAGTACACCCTCTAGTGTCTCATGCTAACTTAGTATGCTCTTCTACCCAACCGAAGTAGCCTACCACATTCACCATAGCTCCCTCTTGCCATAGCCAACCTTGTTTTTATGCCCAACGTCACAACCACGTGTTCGACCCTCGTTCCCTCCATGTAGTATTGCATATTGTGTTGCCTCAACGGCACTTATGAGCCCAAAATGAGTGCTCATATTTGTTTTAGGTTTAGAATCTATTTAGAATTGCATTTGGAGTGTTATTAAAACAATCAAAAGTATAAAAAGAGTGAGGCTTGGTGTGGGTTTATGTTTAGGCCTTAAGCCATTTGGTGTGGTTAATTAGGGGTTTAGTGGAATTAGGGAATGTTTTGATTAGAGGAGTAGTGTTGAGGAGGCAAGAGGAAGAGCCTTTGAGTTAATTGTTTGAATTAGAACGTGTCCTTGTTGGTTTAGGGGGATGAAGGGTTAGTGGATAGAATAAGAGCCTACTAAGTGGGAGAGGATCAAGGGGGCTTGTGGGCTTGGGGGGCACTCACCTCTTCCCTTCCCTCTTCCATTATCTTCTTGGCTCTCTCTTCTCTCTCTCTCTTTTTCTCTTTTTCTCCCTTGGTGTTCCGTGTGGACGTGGGTGTGGATGTGTGTGGAGCAAGGGAGGCACGGAGGAGTGCAAGTTCTCTTGGCGGAGAACCGGGGCCAACCGGTTGCAAAGTTAGTTTTTATGGTTTAGTTTATAGTGTTCAATATATAGTCTTTAGTTTGTAGTGTTTCGTCACAATATTTAGTTGTGTTAATTAGATATAGGTTTAGTTTTAGTTATGTTGATTAGATATAGATTTAGTTTTAGTTATGTTGATTAGATATAGATATAGTTTTAGTTATGTTGATTAGATATAGATTTAGTTTAATTCTAGTTAAGCCGGTAAGGCTACTGGTTCGGCCAGCAGAGAGCTGGGTTAAGCCGGCAAGGTTACTGTTCGGCCAGCAGAGAGCTGGGTTAAGCCGGCGAGGTTACTGGTTCGGCCAACAGAGAGCTGGAATGGAGGTCGCAACAAGGAGTAAGGGCCATAAGTGTTTGGGTTAGGAGGGAGCTAGGTTAGGGATTAGGTAGGTAGCTAAGTTAGAATTTAGGAAGATAGGAGGATTAGTATTAGAACTACAGTTAGGAAAATCTTATGTTGGCGGGTGGTGACATTAGGGAGTGAGCTGTGGAGTGAATTTGGAGAGGATTTGCTGTGGAAAATGCTAAGATATTGATAAGAGAGAGAAGTGTTATTTAACACTTGTATCTTGTCATGGAATAAATTGACGTGCTAATATTGATGTGAAGCACGAGGGTGGGTTGTTGGCCCCACACAAGGAGAATGGCCTTTGGTTGACGAGTGGGAATTAAGACACTAGAAACTTAATTGCCTCATGGAGTCGACAAGCCATAGCCTCATCAAGGTCAAGAGCACCGATGAGGAAACCTTGGTCAGGGCCAGGGCCAAGGTTTCAAGAGGAATATCCTTAAGGGCATGTGTAGCCAAGGCCGCGGGTTGGACCCTTGAGAAGGCCAATGCCCTACCTATTCAAGAGGTTAGCATTAATAAAACATCATGACTTTAAGTAAGGTGGGAGCTCATTGAGATGGAAGTTACATTTCATGTTACCACGAGTTTTGGTATGACTCATGTGATTCTCAAAACCATCACCCGGACTAGGACGCTTAAGGGTGGTGGGTTTGGCCTCACAACACTACATGTAGCCAAGCCTCACCCCTAAGGGCGGGACACAGGAGGGCCTGCGCCTCTCCTGCCCACCTGGTCTCATGCCTGCCCGAGCCTGGCCCCGGCCTCCTTGCAAGCGCCACCAGGGTAAGCTCCACTAAATATAATATTTAGTGTCACCAATTCTAATTGTCTTGCTCCATATTGATTGTTTGTAAACCGCGGTGTAGTGTCACCAACACTAAATGTTAACCCAACATTATTTATCATCCCTTGCAAATGTTTTGGAGGTTATAGATATATGTGTTTCAATTATTGTCCCTTACCAAGCAAGCATCCACTAGAGCACCATCAATTACTATTTAGTGGAGTCCAAGGGTGGGAAAATCCCAACTTTTTCCGGCCAATGCATTGGGTTTTTGGTTTTAATTGATGCCATATGTATTCCAACCGGTTGTTATCATCAAGAGTGGGAAAACCTTGATTTCTACTAATGAAAGCATGGATTTATTCCATAGTCTGCCATATGTATTCCAACCAACAATTATCATCAAGAGTGGGAAAAAAAATCTGATTTCTACAAATAAAACCATGGTTTTATACCAAATTTTGCCATATGTATTCCAACCAGTAGTTATCATCAAGGGTGGAAAAAATTCTTCGAATAAAACCATGGTTTTATTCTAGTTGTCGCCATATGTATTCGCCCTCTGCCCTATAATCTCAACATATATGCAATAAAACCGAATAAAACCGGATTTTGCTGAACCTTATAAGATTGAATTTTTTGAAAAAAAAAAACTATGAAAAATCCAACTATAAAAAACCGCATGGTGCCAACCTCAACTTGCGTATGTACGATGGGTGAGACTTGCAATAAACCATATTTTATTCAGAATTATGTTTATCCTCACAACAACATACTACACTAAGATATTTAGGCTAAAAAACTCGGACGAACCAGTGTACTAACATTACTAGAATGAAACAGTTGTTAGCAACTGAATAATGTTATGGACATATAACAAGACTACTCCCCTCTAAGATAACGTTACCCAATTTAGCACCCCTTTGTGTTTGCGTTTGGTGTATTGTACAACATGTGAACATGCCCTCATCAATCAGCATGGATTGAGTTCACTTCTCGGAAGCTAATTTCGGTGATGAATCGGAACCGAACAATATGAGGATATTTTTTCCCCTTTATTTTTGATATGTACATGAAATCATCATCATCATCGTCATCTTCGTTTGCCAATTGCAGATACTCAAGAAATCTATATTAAGTATGCCGGTGTGAAAAGGTGTTGGCCAATACTTGCTCAACACACCCACAATCCTATATTAGAGGATCAAGGTCACGCTAAGTTAGTGTGATCCTCATGGCACCGCATCCATTGTTGCATTAAGATACTTGAATTTAATATGCAACCCAGTGAAGTTAGGGCTTTCTACAGCGACTCAACAATGCCAAATATAAGCTCCCAACTTAGGGCAAATGTGATGGATTTCTCTCACTGACTGGGCAAAGTTTGGGAACTGTGGACATTGCTTATGAGGACGAGGCTCATGAGCTTCACCACTTATGCCCTCTTCCCACTTGACTTTACCAAATAACCAAAGTCTTCCCTAAAAACCGGGTAAAGTTCTCTCGGTTATAGCGGAGGCATCTGGCTATCCCAATGCACCTACAAGGACTTGCTCTGGAGATTTTTCGAGTGGGTTTTAGTTGAGTAGTTTTCACACATGTTCGTTGTTGTTTTATCTACTAAGTAATGACATGTTGGATAGTTTTTGTCCCATTCCCAAATGCCTTACTACTCGTCTATCTTATCATCGGTTCTTTGTTAATGGAGCTCCTCGTGCCCTTGTAGCTAAGACTAAAAGCAACCAATCACAAGGGCAGGAGGCGACACTTTTAAAGGTCCTACATTCTTGCCTCATGTCTAGGTACCCATGGGAGGGAGGGTCGGTGCTTGAGGCTTAAAACCTCCACTTTTAAACCATGCCACATCATTTGTCAACTAGGCTCGGGACTAGATAATGTCGATGGTGTGAAGGCCATGTTTTTAGAACCAACTTTTAGGCTTAGCCAAAGTCAAGTGGGAAGGGGGCATTACTCAAGTCATAATAACATGGCACACTTATGTGTCACATGTGTATATAGCTAGACATGGCCATAACATTATTCAACTGGTATCAACCGTTCCATTGTAATAATATTTAGTGATAGTGCTTCACCCAAACCTCACTCGTTTTTCAAGTTGAATCTAGAGTAGAGGTGCCCATAACTGATCACTTCAGAGTATCTCCATGAGTATCTCCGCTAGATTTGGAGAAGTATAAGGTGGTGCAAATTTTCCCCGTGTAGGAAAATAGAATTTAGAGGATTGCAAAATTTGTGGTAATTTGATTCCTTAAATTGAAAGTATCGTGAGTTTTTGAAGGCAAAAGTTGGTCCAAACATAATACCAATGTTTAGAGTCTACCGCAACCACTCATTTACCCTCACTCAAAATCATGACATGTGTCATGGCACTATTGGTTCCGCCCTGATTGAAATTGAGTTCTAGTTTCCAATACCCTATAGATTGCCAATAAGGTCTTGATTGAGAATAGGTGTATAGATTGTACTTACTCAAAAGCATTTATAAGGTATAATTCTAGCACTTTACATGACATATTCTTGGCCCCACACAACTTGGTCACATAGTTGAATAATGTTATGAACACATTTGGCAACAATTTATGTAACATTATGCCCACACTAGGGCCAATCAATCAGTCCTACATAGTAGGAGGAGTCCCTCTTGATAGGGATCTCTTTCTAAAATTTATTATTACCCATAACAATTTTTCGTCCTACTCACAATGACCTAGCTAGATGTAACATATTGTAGTTTTGCTAGTGCATACAAGGCAAGAACTCCCATCAAGATGGAAAATCTCCCACTTGTGTGGGCCAATCATTAGTCCTAGTGTGGGCATGGTACAAGCAATCATCGACATGTCATTTGACCCACTTGTTTTTTTTTGTTCAAGTAAAAGCTATGGACTACACTAATTACCCCACTTAGTGAGGGTGATGTTAATTTTTTTTACACTATCAAGTGCCAGTAGAAGATCTAGGGTTCCAGGAGCCCGAAGCATTTTTGCCATTGTTTTTGCCAGGTTATGATGAATAGCAATGTTGCCATACCATTTCATGATTGCAGTTGTTGTTGCAACATCATCGAGAATGGTTCTTAGGGTTTCAACCTCGAGATTCAAAGCACCTTAGAGCATTCACTATTTTTCTTCTTCTTGAGATGTATGATGAATGAGTATGTATTCATAAATTTAGTATCACTCAGTAAATTTTATAACCCTCACTAATTTTTGGATTTGGCAAAATAATGTGTGTTTCTAAATAGGATAATCAATGTAGGAAACTAACACGAGGAGAGTGGATTACAAGTCACAAATCACCCCTAAGTTACCCAAGTTGGTTATCAATCGTAAGTGATCAACTCATTGACATAAACTAAGAATCATGAATGATATCATGTATTCGTGGATGAAATATAGGGATGATTTATGCTAATTCTTATGTTCTTGGATGAATGATAGGTTATGATCCTTATGATGGGGAGATGATGCAAGTTTTTGCTCGAATTTATATCCTTGTTACTTGTCAAATTCTTAGCATGTGTACTTAGCCTCAACCAAGACTCGGTGGATCTAGGAATATGTAGGATTTTTTCTTGAGATATTTCCCAATTGATCTACCCCTCTACACATATATGGGTTAGATTCTTTACATCAGACTTTACACCAACCCCTCATTTGTCATATACAAAAAGAACTCCACATGCTTCTTGAATAAACATAAGGTGTCAAGGTGACATAAACCACAACATCTCTTAACAATTCCAATAAGTTACGTGGACCCCGACGACAATGACGCATGATGCTCGAATTTGGACCTTGCTTCTTAAACTAAATCTGAACCTCTTTACCTCCTCCTTGCCCATTTGAAAATTGAAGAATGATGTGCCTAACTGAACAATGTTAGAGACTAGATAACCCTCAAGAGGACAATGCATGACCTAAACTAGCCCATCATCCATCTTCTTGAGCTTGGTTACAAGTCATAACAAAACTGCTCATGGATGTAAACTACATGTTATGAATGAAATGTTGTTTGTGTGGATAGGAAAACAACAAAGCAATTGGATGTGCTTTCCACTTGGATGAGAGACCAATTATGGTTCCATTTCCGCTTCTCAATGGAAATGGCCCCGGAGGGCCACTTCACACACGAGACTGAGAGCCCGCGACCATTACACTTCAAGCACTCTCATTGGTGGAAAAGATGGAGCCGGTCCAAGTTCTCTTCACACTGCGCTTGAGGGACCAACGGAGTATGTCAATGCAAGATGGATGTAAAGTCTACATGGATTCCTACATGGCATCAAATGGATCATGTCTCACGGTCACTTGGACTACTTTCAAAACCCACCTCTTGGAGGTAATCCTAACACAAAATTGGGGGACCATGGCACTCCGAACTCTCACAACCGTTGGTTTCTTCTATTTTATCATGTGTGAGATTAAAAATCCATTGAAATAACATTTGATAAAAGGCCTAGTCACAAATGACTTCACAATACACTCGAGGGTCCGTGACCACACTATATGATTTGGGAGGTGTGTTGGGACGGCCTTTGGACACTTTCTTTCGGGCTCTCACAATTTCATGATCACGGCATTTGGCTTGTGTCCAAAGTGGCCCTAAGAAAGGCCTCGAGGGGGGAGATAAGTACATAAGTTGCATGTGAAAGGCCACTCACTAGCATTACCCTACACCTTACACAAGCCATCCAACTTCAGCACCCATGTGCAGCTGGGCTCCCCCTTGCCAATAATAATAATGGTACGTGCTCCCCTTAAAGGGTAAGACGCTACCCCTTCCACTTAGGGTTCACGAATCTCCACTTTACGGGCAGCCCGCAAATTCCAGCTGGAGCGGGTCGCACCCGTCCTCCATCGCGGGTCAGGGACGCCACGACACCGGCCCCCATGCCCCTCAATGGCTGCGGTGCTCTCCCTCTCGTTCTGCAAACTCAGCAGCCCAACCAGGGAGGCCAAGAGAAGGGAACTATACTCACGCGTCGCCGGAGGCTCCACAACCCCAGGCTGGCTGCCTTCGCAGTCTCGCATTTTGCATTGCTTCATCACTCGCAATCTCTGTCGCTGCTGCTGCTGCTCCTCCACCTCCTGATCGCCCCAACCGCTTCTCCGAGTCACCTGGTAGCGCGGCAATATGGTAAGGCCCTTTGCAACTTTGAGTCCGCGTGAACAGAACGCCACAATTTTCGTTTTATATGGTGAGATCTTCTGTGCGTTTGTCGGCGTAGCGGTGGATTTGTAGGTGGGAGTATGCTGTGAGAAGGTGTGTGTGTGAGTTGTTAGTGGAGTGGGAGCGTGGGTAGGGGCGGAGAAGGGGGTTGCGTAGAGGCTGATGGCGGGATTGGGGTTTGTGTTGGTGCATGGCAGGCGAACGCAGCGTCGGGGATGGCAGTGAGTGATGAGTGCAAACTGAAGTTTATGGAGTTGAAGAGGAAGAAGGCGTTCCGGTTCATCGTGTTCAAGATTGACGAGAAGGCGCAGCAGATTACGGTGGAGAAGTTCGGCGGGCCGGATGCGACTTACGAGGAGTTCGCATCGGCTCTGCCGGAGAGCGATTGTAGGTACGGCGTGTACGATTTCGACTTCACGACCGAGGACAACTGCCAGAAGAGCAAGATTTTCTTCATCGCGTGGTAAGGATCCGAAGGCCATTAGAAGTTAAGGGGAACGGGAGATGGTCGATTAAGTTGGCGACTTTGTTGCAAAAGAATGCGTTAAAAGCAGGGCTCGTTATTGAAGATCCGTGCATCTACTGAAGAGTCTGGCACGTGTATTATGTTGGAATTATTTGAGGAGTGCTAGGGCACCTTGAAATCCAGATCAGCTTTGTCCGTATTTTACGTTATGTTTCTTTATAAGTTCTCCGCAGTATGCTGGACAGTTATTGTATCTGTACCACTCTTTTCAGCTTACCAAGAACGTAGTATCCTTATTTGTCGATTTTGTTCATTTGGAGTGTACGGCCCCTTCGCCTTACTTCATACACCATCTCATCTTTGTGCATTGCCCTTTTATCATTAGTTGCTCAACATCTGTTCTCTTGTCCTCTTAATTCAAATTATCTGGGACGTTTTCTGTATAATTTTTTGCATAATGTCCTGTATATAATTCAGGGGTTTTAGCCGGTGAGTTATGGTGATTGTGTTTCAGGGGATTCAACAGTTTTCAGAAAACCATTGATCTCTATTTCTTATTGTGTAGACTTGTTATAAATTGTGGTATCTTACATTTCTCTTATTTGAATAACTGGCTGCGTAAAATGCTGTCCGTCGCAATGTTTGTTTAAAACACGTGTTTGTATTGTTCAGGTCTCCAGATACGTCACGTGTGAAGGCCAAGATGATTTATGCGAGCTCAAAGGACAGGTTCAGGAGGGAGCTGGATGGTGTGCACTATGAATTGCAAGCCACAGACCCCACCGAGATGGATATGGAGGTGATCAAGGAGCGTGCTAAATAGATGGAGCTCATGTATACACACATGCATGAGACGAGTAAGTTAATACCTTGTGATTGCGCCCATCTGAAAAGTCTGTACTGGGAGGGGCAGGCCAACCGGTTGCAGGTAACACTAGGTGCCCTTGTGAAGGGTATCTACAAAGACATGTGCCTTGGACTGTAGGATATGGCGAGATTGTGAGTGGACCAGTGTTGCACGAAATGGTCATGGAGATAGCTCTCAGCCCCTGACTAGATAAACCGTCTTTGTGATAATGTTGCGATGAGCAACCCTTGATTGGTCTGTGATGAGGAATTCCAGTGGAGCTGGATCCTCGTTCGTTCTGTTACTGTTCTGTTCCTTGACTTTCAGTAAGGCCTCAAGAGGTTGACTTGTGAATCTGCTTTGAATTTAAGGTAGGGTACATCAATTAATTTATTTTTGTACACAGCACATCTGCTGCATTGAGGGTTGCTCCAGATTGAATAGATGATAGCTGATTCGAACAGGTTTCTATTTCTCATAGACATTTTTAGTCTTGTGGTCTTACGAATCAATTACAAGTTGTATTGAGAAAATACATACAAGGAGTATTCACTCCAGTTTTCTGGAGAAAGGGTTTACATTTGGCACAGTCCATATTATTACTCAAATCATTCCGGCCAGGTTCTAGCGTCTTGTGAAGCAACTGGAGAGTGTGAAGTGGTTTCCGAAGATTTATGGCTAATTCTATGTAATAGAGATGTGTGGAATTGAAAGAAAATGTTAAGGTAATCCTTCAATTTTGAGTAGGAAATTCCAGGTATCGAGTGAATTATATGACATATGACATCCCTTGACCATGTTTTTCCTGTGAAAGTTCAATGAACCATTATATCAATGTATAGATTTGGTGCTTCCTCTGGTGTTTCTAGATTATATTTGAGTCAAGAACCAAGCACTCATGTATATTGTGCGTGTGGGTTGTGTCAAATATTCCTGTTCTGTCACCTTCCTACCTATTCTCAACTGTAGTGACAGATCTCAAGTAGATTGTTATGATTTGAACACTTCTGGTTCATGTGTGTTTTATCTCTGGCATTTATAGGTTTTATCTTTTCCCTTAAAATTTGGTACTCCACAGTACGTAGAATGAGAGAGTGTGGGCGACGGATTTTGTGGGTGTCTTTAGTTGAAGGTCATTAAGAATTCCATACCAATGGAAGTTTTTTTCTTTAGCTGACATGTTCCTGAAACAGACTCTATGGTAGGGATGAAATTCAATCACAAACCAGATGCCTTTAACATGCTACAAGTTTATGGTACATCAGTACTTCTGTTAATTTGCGTATTGAAAAGCAATGCTGCTTCCCTTTAGAATATTAAGATTTGAAGCACTGGATGAAATACTAAATCTCGAATAGCAAATGGAAACTTCCAAATACCTGGGTCAAAGTTGTACTAAACATGGGCGCACGATCTTATGCTCAATCGCTGATGCAAACAATTTCTGGTGTGGTTATGTTTGGCCCCGTCTTGAAACACTACAACTCTTTGCGTTTACATTCAAGTTGTCAATGTAGTGCTCTGACATATAGCCCCTCCTGTGGATGCCTTCTGTGAAATGAATCGAAGTGTAAAGTTTGCCAAGAAGTGAATGCCCTCTCCAATGCCATGAATAGACCAGAGACGAAATATAATTACTATGCTTTTTGTCATAAGATATTTCATGAAGTCATGTTGGGTTTGCTGTACGGTCCAGGACCAGAGTGGGGTACGATGTCGTAGTTGCATTATATAGGTAGATTGTAACTGGAAAGTTTGGGTGATAAAATTCGTGTCACTTATCTCAAGGTTGTTGTATTATTAAGTGTTGTATGAAAGAGGTAGGGGTGTATACATATATTTAATTAAATTAATGGTTTCCAAATATATTAACCCCATTGGATATGCATAACATGCATAACATTACTTAGTGCTTTGGTTATGTTTTATGACCATGGGGATAAGCTCTCAGAATCCCATGGTTATATTCCCATGATCCGCATAGCAGACCACAACATTGAGTAATGTTATGTGCAATGTGCATTCCCTATAGGAAGAAACAATTATGGTTTTGCCATCTCCCTAAAGTTACGAATATCACATTTAAGAATAAGATACATAATGAAGGCCATTATTATTATTTTATATTGAAAATATATTTTGAAAATGAAATGTGGGTTGTACAATTGCTTCTACAATGCAATAAATTGTGATTGTTCAAGCCTGTGTGAGTAATCTTGTTTGTGATGGTTTTTGAATTTGTGAGATGATGGCTAGGCCCCAAATATTGTGGAGGTGACAAAATCATGTTGTCATCTTGGCAAGGTCTTACGGTTGTTTTACACACTTGTCCAAGAGCCGTGAGGAGAAACTGATATAGGTCTTTTTGTGGTCACGGTTGGCAATTTGAAGACCACGACCAAAAGAAAATCCATGTGGTCTTGGTCTCTAGTGTAGACATGCCCTCATCCTACATATATATGTTACCCATGGAAGTGAAACAATTTCTAGTCGTGAATGCAAGTCATTACTTACATCTAGCTTTCATATTCCAGTACATGACTTTTTAAAGGAGTTTTTCATTCCACCATCGGAAATTAACACAAGTGAACATTGTGTATTGGTTCAAGCACTTTGATGTACAGAATTGTGGCATAACGTTGACAGAATCCATAACATTTTTAAATTAACCTTATTTGATGCTAATTTCTCTTTGAAAATAAGATGAACTGTGTTCAAAACTGTATAGACTTATGGGCATCACATACCTCAATAAGAATTTTATACGTCTAGATTTCATGTACCATACCATTTAGGAGCAACTTTATGATGTTTGGGCACTGGGCAGTCAATGTCCTATTGTGTCCAAATCCGACTGGTTACATGTTGTGATCTTTAGGGTTTTCTTTGATGATTCTTGATATATTTCATAGATTCCTCTACAATGATGGATAATTTTCCTGTAGTCTTGAAATTCAACCGGTTATTTTGCAAACTCAACTGTTTCATCTGTAACTAAGCAAGTTCAGGGAATCCAATTGGTTGTTTCATGTAGGAATATTACGAGTTTTAAAGAGGTTATGCAGTATCAGATTTTGGTCGCATGGTGGTGTTAGATTTTATCGAGGAATCAATCAGTTACAACGTCGATAGCTAAAACCCTCGTGCAACATGCTTGAATACAACTAGAGTGGTGGTGAGCATTATCTCGTCTTATTATCAAGACAAAATGATCTTATAATGTCTATTAGGTATGTATCAAGTTGGTAATTAACCCCCCCCCCTCCTTTCCGTCTTCATTTTCAACCCTAACATGTTTATGCAACCGTCACCTAACTCTTAGCCATTCAAAGATTTCATCTTTTCTTCTTTTCTTCTTTTCTTTCTTTAAAGTCCCTCATCTTTGGAGTTTAGAAAGTGAGATTAAGATATTTAATATGCACTCTCAATAACTTGCATCATTTGATTGTTTATCTATAAAGAGAAGTGAAAATAGCATTATTGTGAGTGGTTGGAGATTCAAATATAATTAAGATTGGACACTATTTCTTTGTGTGATGTGTATATGTTGGACCAAGATAACACCGCCATAATACCTTTACAACTTTGGCACTAATTAAACTATTTTTAAGAAAACCAAATTTGTTGGTAATTTTATTTTTTAAAATTTTAAAATTAATATGGGACAATTCGGACTTTCCTTTAAATCCGGGATTGTCGATTCTACAAAATATAACTTCCAATGATTGTCTGTTTATTAATAGCCCATATGGTAAAGGTGCTATGGTATATACTTGCTCACAATAATTACCATAATATATGTAGTTGGCTTCTCATTTTGCACATAACATTCCTTCACAACATAGTCCTTCACCTCTCTTCCAATATTTTATGTATAGAGTAAGCAAGTTAGAATAGTCCAAGTTAGAACATATGACCACACAAGTGTAAATCTATGGTCAAAGGTGAAGCACCTCTCTCTCTTTCTAAAATCAAAACAAGAAGCACTCGACATCTTCAAATGAAGATCTAGATCTACAATATCAAAGTTGCATGCTCATTATGAGACATTGAATAATAATATTTTTTGAAAGGAGTGAGTTGTACAATGGTTGAATAATGTTATGTAAAGAGATGTGTCTTAAGGGGGAGATGTCCTTACAAGCCTTTGTGAGGGTCTGAAACCAAGAAAACTCAATAGTGGTGGTACACTCATGGCATCACTTGAGACGGAAACACCAATGATTTGGACGTTTGGACCAAGAAAGTGAGACCCAAGATACAATTGAGTGCGTGTTTTAGAAAACCAAGATTCAAGCTAGAATAGGGCTTGCTTATGTATGCATCTCCAAAAGCTTGTATGATGCAATCCTATTGGTGGCTCAAACCAACGTTCTTTTTGGCAACTTCTCTAAACCTAGCAGTCTTGCTTTGGAGACACGTATTTTCCTCCATCATTAACTTTCCCAATGCCTTTAGATCTATGCATTCATTGATGTCTATGTGACAAACTTATATCATCCGTGTCCATGTGATACTCAATCTTTTGGTCTACCTTGAGAGGGGCCCTAGTGACATATTTACATTTATCACGCAACTATCCTCGTAGGTTAATGTCTACCAAACACACATGCTTATATACTACTACCATCTGTTTGTTGGAGGTGGTATAAAATTTTGCTAGTTCCAAGTGAAAGAAACAAAGAAAATGTGTTTTACAAAGAGAGAGAATATGTTTGATAACCACTTGCAAATAATTTTGGGTATTTTGACACTTAAGGTAAGTGATGTGCTAATCTCCTCTCCCAATTATTTCAGCCTTTGAAATTGTAGATCCACTCCCTCCCCTTGGTACATGGCAACACGAGATTAGAAAGAATGTTCAAACCATGGGAACAGATGTTGGTGAGTTCCTCTATTATTTTTTCATGCCAAATAATTACTTGTGAGTTGGACCCTATAATGTCCCAAAAATATTTTAAACTTATTTGAAGATTAGTAATTTGCAAGAAACCTAGTGGAATCGCAATAGAAATAAACTTGACACATAACTCTTGATATATTATGTATAATATATTGAAGAGATTCACCTATACAAGTCTTAAAGCATAATTTTTTTTCTTGATCAAAATGATTCCCCCCCCCCCCCCATTCTCCGTCACTAGAGAAAATTGTATCCAAATGAATCATGGTCCACGGTGATGGCAATCTTTGTGTCCACTACCATTATGACTATAATAGAGATTATACCATGTGTGTCCAAAGTCGATACATGACATTCCACACATACATAGGTGGTTGGTGGTTTTGCATAAGTGTCGACAAAGACCATAGTTCCTCCATCTACAAGGTCAGCATTCTCTTTATTTTGTGGCTCTTCATATCATTTTGTGAGTTCTTTATAATGTATGATGTCATTCTCCTACATGTTGTCAAATTTTAAAGTTCATTTAATGTCATTATTGACTTCTTAGTATTTTGTGGCAAACTTACCTAGAAATGGGACAACATTGACATGAGACGCCAATTGTAGATAGGTTAGATTGTCAATATAGGTAATAAAGGGTTGGGGAGTGGTCCAGGTGAGGGCCCACGAGTAAGAATTGCATGATTGGTTGATACTGACAATGCCCTCATAGAGACTCATGTTTATACATATATGTGTTTTGTTTGTGTGTTAAGTGGTGTTGGAGTCTACCCCAACATATCACATATTAACAATTGGAAGTTGATCACCCTTGAACCTTATGTAGTTGACTATGTAGATGATGTTGAATCCGATGTTGAATATTGTTCAGATGATGGCAAATCCAATTGCCTTATCTCAATGCTTAATGTTGGAAACAATTTTGTTGTCCAAACTATAATAAGCAATGGAGATAATGATGTTTTTTGGATCTTAAAGTGTACCTCTCAACTCTATGTTTATATAGACGATGAGAAGAAGACATGCACTTACAAACAAAGCATAGGAAAGGGAGATGACATTGTAGAAGGTCTTACTACAAGAAACCAGGTAAACTCAACACTTCATATATCCTAGAAAAAGACAAAGGGAAAGCTTTCATATTTTCTCACCCTATGCGTGCTACTAATTTTGCTATGCAACAAGCATCACATCAACAAAATGGAGGCATTACCATATATAAACTAGATGATGTGATCAAGAGTCAAATTTTGTAACTCCTAGCCACAACAACTGATAGTGAACATCAAAGTGTGGTAGGCTCGTAAAATGAGGGTGTGGTAGACTTTGAAGATGACAACAATTTTTATAAACCATTGAGCCTTCATTACAAACCATGAGTCTCCTTCGCCTATGGCCATGTATATGTTGAATTGAATTGGGCATTCTCTCTATCACATGCATACTAACTTTGTGGTGTCCCTAGAGATTCCCAGTTGTAGTCGGCAACAACTTTGGGGTTCAACTCCCTATTGGAATGGACAATGTTCAACGGACTTTATATTTCATGCATTTATTCCATATTTATTGTGGTTATAAATGGATTGACAATGACACTAAAGAAAGGGGGACTTATGTATCTTGCTAGCAATTAATAACAAGGTTGAGGGGGACTTAAGTACAAGGCAAACAACCTATGACCAACTTGCTTCTTCTAAGATATAGAACAATTAACACGAAACATGCAATTTGTACAAGATAATTTGCAATAAGCGTCATGAAGGTTGGACTATGTTAAGGAGTATGATAAATGATGCTTAAACTGTCACTTTAAGCGTTAAGTATGATTTCTATGAAAATGAAATAGATCCCAAGATCCCAATGCACCAAAGTATGCCATGCTTGAACTCCATATGCAAAAGTTTTGAGGGTATTAAATTTTATCGGTAAAAGTTAAGGGTTTGAGGTATTAAGGGTTCAAAGTGATAAGGGTTCATACTTTTATTAACCACCCTCTACCTTTTGTCTACCTTACGCTTGCATGAGTATCCAACTAGAGGGCTATGAATGGCTTTTAATTATGATAAGTTTGCATGAGTATCCTATAGAGAGCCATGAACGGCTTGTAGTTAAAAAAGTTTCTACATATTGTCGGAGTTATAATTGGCATAAGATAGAATTTAAAGGCCTAGTTCTTGCATTGAACTACTGGACACTAGACTTGCAGTAATTATTTTCTTGTAGGTAATGGCACTTGACTTTAAAGTTGATAAGGCTTTTTGTAAATTACATAGAGAGTCATAAGGTAGGGTTTCAAGCAATGGGGCACTTAAGTATAGGGACTTATAAGAAGAGACTTACCAAGTATAGGACTCATTCATTCCAATTTGTTACCACTAGAATGATTTGGGGTCTCTAACTCTCATCATGCGCAATTTCTCTCATGATTCATCGTTTAATATTCCTAGTGAAACTAGGCAATTAGGACATCATGTTACGTGTGCTACTAACATCAATAAGAATCGAACACAATAGATAGAGTCTTTATATCGTTTGACTTGAATCACAACATTTGAGTTTTATTCAAGTTTTTGTTGTAACATTAAAGTTATTTGAAATCATAAGTTTAGTCCCAAATCTTGAGTTTACGAGAATTAACACAAAGTGACCCAAGTTTTCCCAATGCTTAAATCACCACACACACATAGTGGTGTTGCGCTACTAAGAACCGGCTTATTTAACCCTTGACTTCCCAAGCCTATGAAAGGGTCGTTTAGAGTGCATTTCACTCAATGTTGGTTGTGGTATTTTCATGAACATTTTGAGGTTAAAATGGGATTTGTTCATAGGATCTTGAAACATGGGAGAGGAGCTTTAACGAGGGGGGGGGGGGTGGGCATCCATAACCTGTTGGACTTTTAGATTATACCAATTGAAGGAGGAGATGCACAATAAACGCCATGTTTTGTCTTTCCAAAAAGACCTTGGACCAGTCAAATTCACATGGAAATCTAGCATAATCCTTGTGTGATCCACTAAATGGGAACAACTCAAGAGTTGAGCATCTCCACAAATCCTCATGCCAAAATGTGCAAACCACGGTAGGCTAACCACCTTGCATGTGAAATATGTAAATTTTCTCATATTTCTAACCGCATATATGCAAAGAATTCCTCAAAAACTAAAGAGTGATTAAATGTTAAATTGAACAGTCTATGTGAGCACAAAGACCATTTTTACACAATCATTAAAAAACCATTTTTTTAATCAAAACAAGCATCTTTGACGTTCATGCAAAGTTTGCATTGAAGTGGCAATTATTGGTTGGAGTCAACACCCTCACATGCGCTCCCAACACAACAAAATACATTACCACTTCCCCCTTTGACATATTTTTACACATTCTAATCATCTACATATTTCACGGCTCATATGTCTATCGTAGACATCCATATTGACTGGGTGTTTATGACTATTTTAATTATGGATGAATGAATTAGGTGGAGTTAGTGTAGGGAAGAATTCATGCGTTAAGCATAAATGGGTTGCTTGGGAGTTAAGAAATTGTGGTATTTTTTCCTATTTTAGCCACTTCAACGAGCATCATAATGTAACACTTAAACATGTTAAAAGGGTGGTAACATCCTCAAGACCACTGTTAGGGCCAAGTTCCATGTGCCGGTCCGGTTCGTTTTTTTCAAAAATAAATGGGTGGGCCGGTGAAAAGAGGGTGGTGCCATGTGCCCATCCTTCTCACCCAAGGACCGGTACCCCCCATGGATGGGTGTCCCACATTTTGTGTTGTGGAAGAACGGGTGCCAAAGGACCGGCGGTCCTAATGGTAACGTGAAGGACATGTGCCGGTTAGAGAGCTATGGTGACCGGATCGGCCGGTCACCTAGGGTATAAATATAAATATTATTATTATTATTTAAAATATTATTTTGGTATCATTTAGGTGTTACAGTTAAATTCCCTTAAAATAAACACATAATTATTTCATTTTATGTAGTAGTTATATTGATGATTGAATTATCAATTAGGGGTATGGAAATTGATGTGCAAATCAAATATGAAAAGTTCAATGAGGATGACCTCCATTGCCGGTCACCTTCATAAAGTGTCATGTCTTACGTATCACCAAATTTAGTTAGAAAGTAGGAAATGCCAATAAACCGGCACCCCACATAGAAGTACCCTTCCAAAAAACGGGTGACATCACCCATTTTTTGGATGATGTCACCCGTTTCTCACCCATCCAAAAGAACGGACCGGACCGGTACATGGAACTTGGCCCTTAGTTCATAGCAAGGAAGAAACAATAGGGTTGAGAGGCGGGGAGTGGGGCAAATACCATCACGACATGTGCTCAAAACTTAAAGAACATATGTCATCATTTAATGGGCACAAAATAATCAATTTGATAATGAATAAGATATTCAAGAATAGGATGGATATAGAGTAGATTTGAAATTTGTCAACCATCTCACACTAGCTTTAAAGTGGATTCGGATTTGCCAACCATCTCGTATAAAATTGCATGTTCCATAATTAGGAGAAGTGGGCTACTTGATATAAGTAACCAAAGTAGCCAAAATAACCAACCCACTCCTACATGAAGACACACTACTACATGATCCTACACATAGATGAATGACTATTCCAAGATAAAGACCTACTCCTACATATTACATATAGTACTACGTCATGAAAAGTCCTTGCTCACCAACGAGAAGGTAAGTTTATAATTACCTTTTAGGTCCTCATTTGCTTAGTACATGATGACTAACCCCCTTTTTAGGTTGAATGATTCCATGTGTGGGGTTTGCATTACGGTAAAGCCTCCATTCTATCATGCACATGTGTTTGATGTATAGAGCCTCTTGATCATGGACATGGTATTATGCAAATTCACCTAGCTCGTATACTTCATTTCTTCTTCCATTTAACAATCTTCACTTCAAAGTGAAGCTCAGTCTACACTCACAATCTCCCATAGTTCATGTCATCTACTTCACCTCTCCAATTTTGCATTCAATAATCTTCAATTTCAATTTATAGTCACAATCTTCATTTTTTTTTCTATTGCATTGTCATTGGCGATCACTAATGGAACAAAACAATGGTGCTTACCTTGAAAGGGAGAGGCAGCGAGGTATGAATTGCATGTTGTGAAGATCATAATCAATGCACTAAACTAAATGATGGAGGCGAGTAGACATGACATCAAGCAATATGATTTTGTGTTGTTGGAGGCTTTTATTGCATTTCAGGCAACATTTGTGGAGCTGAAAGGTCTCTACATCAAATATTGAACACCAAAGTTAATCTGGATTTTGTGGAGCCTCCGTGATGCACTTCCAAAGATTCTTAAATGCTAGTAGGCATAGCATTTGAGGTACAACATGTATATTCTTTTTGGACCTAACTTAGTTGGTTTCAATCTCATTTTGATTGGTAGTTGCACACAAGTTAATTCCATGGCAGTTAGTATCCTTCACACAATCTTACATAGTTGGTGTCATGGTACTTTGATAGTTGGCTCAATATGGTGCTTTGTTCAATTTGATAGTTGGTTCAATTGGTCGGAAGGTTCAATGTTAGTTAAACAAATCCAGTAGTAGGTAGTTCAATTTGAAGTTCATTTTTAGATGGTTAAAGTGACTAAATGGGTTTGTTATTTACCATTGGCTTTTGCTAGTGTTGTATGGTTCCTAGTTCAAGTCTAAGGGGATAGCATTTTTGCATTTAACTATCACATGTACCTTCCAGTTTGAATATACGAGGACCCTTGTCATGGAAATTAAATATTGTCATATTAAATTTCAATCTTTTGATAGAGGTACATGTGGATTGTAAATCCAATCCCAACATCACATGCGGCATAAATAATATGACAAGAACAAAAGTGCAATTTGATGCATAAGTTCCAAAATTAGAGGGAGACATGGCCCCCAATAGTAATCACCCCGAGGCCTCGTAAACCAATTGGCTTGGGGGGGAGGAGGACAAATACAACAATTTCCCCAAATGGTGTGCATTTGAGAAAAAACTTAGGTTATAAAAAATATATTGAATATGCACAATTGGGAAGTTTTTTGTTTTTGTTTGTTTTTTGTTTTTTTTTCACTTCGGACTTTTAATTTCCAATCTAAACTCTTGTAACTTTTACTTGGAGTATGAAACATGAATGATTAATATTCACATATTGCACCTGCGAATGGGATGCATAACATTATTAAGATCCATAACAATGTTCTGTGGGATTGATAGTATTCCGTGAAATATTCCCCCACATGCAAAACTGAATTATGGGGGATATTCCGTGAAACAATGTTAGTCCCACACGACAATATTGTTATGGATCTTATGTGAGACAAACCTTGATCAAATTCTAGGGCCAAAATTGTATGTGGAGTGGAAATGCCGGAGTATGGCCACATACCTTATAAAAGAGTTCCCACTATTATAAGCTGCATTTGAATAGAAGAATGACTTGAATCCTCCATGAGTGATGGATAAGAAGAAAGAGACACAATAATTTGCACACAAAACTCCATGAAAACTCGTTGATTGAGTTACGAACCTTTTCAGGGCTATCTGCGTAAACTCAACGAAGGCTCTAAATTTGTATCTTGCCTCTTGATTACGGCCCCCTTCCCACAACACCGCCCAAGTTCGTCTACATAGTTTACGTTTAAAGAGCGGGCTCTTGACTTTCTCCCTCATTAAAAAAATACAAAATATGAGGCTAAAAATACATATACTTATATTTAAAGCACAGCGCTTCCCGGCAATATTAGGTGGAGGGAGAAATCTGGCATTTTCATAAAAAGGGCAAAACCATTTGATACAACTGCTAAAGTTGGCCAATGGGGAGAGGGAGAGGAGGGGGGGGGGGTTAAAAACACTGTCACCGCAGACCCAGTCATTACTACTAAAATGCCTTTTCCTAATTATTAAATAAATGGAAATATTTCCGCAAGTGGCCTTTCCACATCTCTACAGGATAATGCTATTTGCGGCCTTCTCTATCCTTTCGATTACGTTCCCACGTTCTCACATGGGAGCATTCTTTGGGAACTCGATTGGAATGGGATGGTCATACTACGTCATGGTATGGTGCAGTATGACGTCATGTCGTGGAGGGAACGCGCTCCCATGCTCCTAGAGGGTTCCCCTCACAAGCTGACGACGTGCTCGAGTGAGTGGGAACGTGGTCGTTTGATGGAACGAGGTCACACACGGGTGTGGTGGCATGTTATGGTATGACATGGGGTCATACCTTTGCGCAGTGGAGGGAACACGATCTCAGAGAGAGTTCCCATAGGGGATGGGAGGACAGTGGGAATGAGAACTTGATCGAATGAAGAGGAACGTGTTCCCGTGATGGGAGTGAGGCCGCGCATGGATATGTAATGACATGTCATGGTATGTTCGTGGGTTATCTGTGGAGGGAACGCGCTCCCAGAGAGAGTACGCGTTATGAGTTTGGGCTCTGGGGTGAATAGGAACGTGTTCCCGTGATGGTGGAATGGGGCCGGGCATGGTGTGTAGTGACATGTCATGGTATGGGATGGGGTCATGGGGCATGGATGGGGTCATTCAACTTGGGGGGAGGGCGGTGGAGGGAGGCGACGGAATCCAAGCTTCTGTGTTCCGGAGTTGCGAGATCAGGAAGCTCGAAGCACCGGGATCGGTGAGCTGTGGGCCGCTGTTCGATCGAGAAATCGGAGTCAGAAGTTTTTGTGCGGGAATGAAGCTTCACGGCGACTCCAGGGGTTGAGTATCATCGCATCACGGTCTGGGAGGAGAGCGGGGGAGCTCAGACTGGGGAGGTTGGAATTCGTGAGGGTTTGCGAGCTCGAGCGATGCGTTAGGGTGATTCCTGTGATGCAGGTCGGGTTTCCCCGTGCTGGTGGAAGCGGTATGGAATTTTGTAGCTGAGAGATGGCGATGGCGATGGCGATGTTCTGCGGCTTGCCGGCGGGAGGGTTTTAGCCATTGGCGTGGATGAGGGGAGAGTGTGGGCTTGGGACAGATGGAATTTGTAGAAGAATTGGAATCACGATGTCCATAGGCCATGGATACAATGGCACTGTCCCTGCTCTCCGCATCGAGTCATCGCAAGATCAAGGGAGTTGATTGAGTTTGGGGTAACAGAATCACCAATACTGCCAGTATCTGATCTCCAAGTGCGGTGTACTGGAACCTCAGAATTGTGCATTACGTATCCAAGTATCCACGATCCCTATTTGGCTTCGTAGGATTTCGCCAATCGGTCACCGGGCAGCTTCCAAGAGAAAGATTGTTCCTATTTTTGAAAGCTTCAGCGGGAGGATTTGTTTGAGCTCATCGAGGGAGCGTTGCTATGTTGCTTTCTTACTTCGCAGCATAATCTCATCGATGATTCTGCCAATATAGGCCCAGGGACCGTGCAAGCCCCTGTTCTAGGTCTTTTGGAGGAAATCACCGAATGGAGCATAAGTCGTGTTGAAAGTAAGACGATGGATTGAAAGTGTTCTCAAGTTTGTAAGTACTGTGCCTGCCTCGCGATGGCCTGAGGTGATGGGATCCTGACAATTTCAAGCGGGCACAGTACGTGTTATTATCAGTAGTTTTACAGGCCATGGGGTCCTTAGAGTTGCAGAGACAAGTAGCCCAAGCAGTCCACATCCTGAACCATGACACACAATCGTGTAACCGGGTGGCCGCCAACCAATGGCTGGTGCAGTTTCAGCATACGGATGCGGCCTGGGAAGTGGCCACCACCATTCTGGCTACGGATACCGCTCACACTATTGACTTTGAGGTGGAACTGTTCGCAGCACAAGTTCTCAAGCGAAAGGTGTGTGTGTTTTGATCTTCGTTTATTGATTATAATAAGCCACCTTTCCCTTATGTTTACCTATTGTAGTAATGACCTACTTTGGTCTTGTCTATTATCTACAGTCGGTGACAGCAACTCGAGTGACGTTTTCTTTTCATTGGCGTACCATGATGGTTAAGTTGACATTTTGAAAGTTTTTAAAACCACGCAAAGCATTCGCGGTGCCTGGATGTGTGTGGATTCCGATTTTGTGCATACAGTGATGTCAGTTCACTGTAGTCCTACGAGATTTGGTCAATTTGGACCTTGCAATTTCTCAAGGCAAAAATGAGAGGCATCACTGGCGTCATCTCAAAGTGCGTGGCAATCGGTTTCTCTAGGAGATTTTAAGAGCAGATGAAGGCCCAGTAGCTCAGAGAAAATTGGACTGATTACATAGATATGAACTGGAAAACAAGCTTGGAAAATGATAAACTCAGCTAGTTAGAGAGCGTCCCTTGGTTGGTATCTTCTATTGTTGAGGGTCCCAGTTAACATACCCTTACCTCCTGACTTTGACCTAAAAGGGAAAGTAAATTGGTGAGAGTACAAAGGTGGACGCACCATACTAGATCATTGAGCAGGTTGTGGAATATAAAGTTCCACAGCTGCTTAGTGATTATGGGGAAGTTGTGACGTTTTCAGCTGTGGTTACGACTTTGGGGTTTAAGCTCAGGGTGCTAGCCAATAGGGAACTTTGTTTTATGACTCGTTTTGGCAATCTTGTTAATAGACTACTTGAGCAAATTGGTGGTCTATCATTGCAAATGCGTCTTGTATATAGTTTCATTTCTGGAGAGGTTTACGTTGATGTGTATAACATGGGGAAGAGTTTGCAAAGGTGGTGGACCTGTACAAGGTTATGCTCCTGCACCTGTTCTAGCATCAAGATATCCTGATGTGCCATGTTCGCTCATAACATGAAATGTAGTACAGCACAAGCTCCCCATATTCGGAAATCAATTTTGGCACTAGAACACAATGTATCAGCATGAACAGCATGTTATCAATAAACCCCTATATAGTGAGGACTAAGGGTTTAAGGTGTTTGTGCAACAATGCCAGTGCAAGTACACAATTACAGGTTACACCTTCACTCAGATAGTGGTTCTTTATTTCCTTGAGTTGCAGATTCAATGTGATGCTGGAAATTTGTCTCCAGAGGGGAGGAACGCAATTCAAAATGCATTGCTTGTGTCAGCCAAGAAGTTCAGCAATGGGCCTCCTCAGGTGCACAATCTTCCCCTCCCTTTTAAATAGAGGTCAATAGTATTTTTGGTGATTAATCTTCGATGTATTGACCTTAACCGTCAGTTGTAATCTGTTATTGGTTTCTTCAGTGTCATTTTTGTTGTACTGAGGTTCTGTCTCCTGTTTCAACGATCCAAAGGTCACATACTGTTTCAAAGGATTTTAGAGACAACAAGTGTATGTATGTCAACGTTTCTGCCTTGTATTTTTCTCAATGTTTCCCAATCCTTTGAGGAAAACATGCAGATAGTATGTAGCTTGGTCCCTGCACTTTATGCCCAATTTAGCAGCTTCAGGAGATGTAGAGAGATAGAAAACAAGTCATAACTGTGTGTTGTGGTGAACAGCTCTTGACACAGGTGTGTGTCGCCTTATCAGCAATGGTGCTGCGTGCAGACGAGTGGAGAAAACCTGTTGATCAATTGTTTGCAAGTTTGAATGAATTACAAGGTCAAGGTACAGGCAGCAATGCTGTCCTTGAGCTACTAACTGTTCTACCAGAGGAGGTGATTGAAGATCAATCAGTTCTCTCTAGTGTGGACTCTGGGCGGAGGTGGCAGTTCACTCAGGAAGTAAGAATTGTGCTCCAAGAGTTTGATGTTACTGTATTAGTGATATATCAACTGTATGGGCAGGTCTACTTTTCAATCTCTGTAGTGTGATGTACTTTTTGATGTGGATTTGGGATATCCGCTGTTTGTTTGGTTCAGCAACTTGAGAGAGTTCAACCTACAGTTGAGTACTTCTCATGATATGTTTCTAATTTATTAAAATTATTGTGACTATTTTATTATGAAACTCATGAAAGAGTATATGTATATTGTTAATACTAAATAATAAGGCTATCAACTCTTTCATGGGGTTCTTTGAGCCTGCACATTTAAAGATAAGATAGATGACATTTGTTTGGTCAGCTTCATTGATATCTTACGTACTTGTAATTTTCCTGAAATTACAGCTCTTATCACACACAGGGGCAGTGCTAGAGTTTTTGTTACAGCACATTAGCAATGAGGCCATGGAGTTACATGACAAGCAACGCAAAGTTCTTAGGTGCTTACTTAGCTGGGTAAGGTTTTTTCTGACTATGCTTTCAAGATCTTGAGTTGGTATCAATTGTTCTTGCTGCCTTATAGCCTACTTGTATGGGAGAGCAGCAGATATCTGCTCTAGTGTTGTGTTCTTCCTATAAATCTACATTATCTTCTTCAACAGGTATGGAGTCAAATAGACATGGGTCTCTTGCCATGTGACTATTATGTTCCTGCTTCTGCTTTATTTCTGCTCATGCCGAAGAACTTAAACAAGTGAATATATGATTGTGCAGGTGCGAGTGGGGTGCTTCTTGGAAATTCCTCAAAGCAGCATACCAACTCATCCTCTTTTGGGTTTTGTGTATAGTTCTCTACAGGTGGCTTCTGCTCTCAATGTTTTTTTGATATACAGTTCTTTAGAGGTGTTAACTAGTACATACTGGTGGGCATTTAATTTTGTTTGATACTGGGTGCATGAGGGCAGGATCTCTACGGGGGTATCCTTTAATGTAACTGTTTGCTATACATGATCAAGTTGTATATTTTCCGATTCGAATGGAGGTGAACGTGTTGGAGCTTGCAATCTCAGTTCTAGTGTGGTGATAATGGGGTGTAGTATTTGGGCAATATGTTTTAGTGACGAATGTCTTGTGTGAGAGCAGGCGCTTGTCATCACTAATGCCTAAAATTCTTTCTGTGCAGGACCCAAATGCATTTGATTTAGCGGTTGAGGTCCTTACTGAACTTGTTAGCCGGCATGAGGTTAGGTCTCTTGACACATCCCATATTAACTTGCTTTCTTATTTGTTTGTAGGTGTATGTCTCTGAATTTTCAGTTCAAGCCAAATGCATGGCTGTACTATTCTGATTGTTACATATTTTGGTGCTTGGAAGGGAAACCTAAACAAGGGAGATGGTATGGTATTCTCTAGCAATCAGCATGTTTAGGTTCTAGTTTAGCTTATTGACAAGGTTTAACTCCAAGTTACTGGAGAGAAGTAAATATGATGGACAATAAGGCAGTACGAATTGCCACTGGTAATATGCTACTCCAAGTCTCCTCTTGAACATAGTCTGCTCTTCTTGGTTTTTCAGGGTCTACCTCAAGTATTACTTCCACGGATGCTGAATGTGAAGGATGTGCTATTAATACCAGCCCTTGCTGCTGGTGACGAAAGTATCATCAGTGGCGTTGCTAGCCTGATGGCAGAACTTGGTCAGGCGGTGCGAATTCATATCCTACTCCTGAATTGATTGTTGATGGATGGTGTTCTTTCACATCACATGATGAATTGAGGCATGATTTCGTGATGTCCTTATTGTAGAAGTTCCACTGATGTAAATAAGATCTCTTCTATTAATTCCAATTTCTTACTGAATCTTGGGAAGACTTTAGGTGGTCTTTGCAGAAGCATGTAAGGTCAAGCCAGGCTTGTCTATGCAAACTGAGAACAAAAGTGTTGTCTGACATTATTGGTGTGCATAATTATTTCTTGTGCATGGCCAGGCACCTGCATTACTTGCTCTTGCAAGTACCGAGGCTCTTGCCCTGGCAGATTCCCTATTAAGGTTCTTTCTCTATCCCTTATTTGGACCTCTATAACTCTTACTTTGTAGTGTGGGCTTAGCTTATGCTGTGAAATTAATGCAAAACCATAGAAAAACTCAAGGAGTATATGACTTCATATTTCTTCAGAACATATCTTCAGTTGACAATGTCTTGGAACGATGCCTGTAAAAATATAGTACACTTAGACTGTAGCATCCGCACTGTTTAAATCCCTACTCTCATCATTTGTTTTGTGATTGCATTCCTGTTCGTTTTTATTGTGACTTCTTTAAGGCTTTAATGTTGAAGCTCTGTGATTTCAGATGTGTCTCCTATCCAAGTTGTGATTGGGAAATAGCTGAATCTACACTTCAATTTTGGTAAGTTTGTGTATTGTTGCGTGCTTCATACTTCTCATTGGGTTCCTAATATTTTGTATACATGGTATGCTTTGTGTTGCTCATGAAGGATATTATTTGTAAATTCTGAAGGTGCACACTTGCTGAATATCTACTTGCTGCGGAAGAGATACCAGGAGACCAGTTAAAGCAGAGGGGGCTTGCAACATTCATCCCTGTTTATACTGCCCTTCTGGAGGCCCTCATTATAAGGGCTCAGGTGAGAACTTTGGAGAGCTGTGACCTGCACTTCGTTTTGGATGTTTAAGTTGGCAAGAGTAGATTAATGAATTACCATCTGAAAGCTTTTAGGTGAGTTGTACCCATACTTAATGATCTTAATCGTATACATGATTCTGGATGTCGAGTTGTTTAACATTGCTTTCTACTTGTGCAGATGCCAGACCAGCTTGGTGATGGTGACTATGTGGAAGATGACCTGGATGGTGTTAGTGGGCTTCCAGATGGTCTTGCTCTGTTTCGGAAAAACCTGGATGAGCCTCTAGCAGACATTTGTCGTTTGTTGGGACCAAAGCAGTTTCTTGCTACGGTGCGTAAAAGATTCCTTGGGGGGTAGGATCAATAATGAGTCCTCTGTATGTTTTTGTATACTTCATTGGACTACTTCAAGCTGTAAGTGGTTTCAAGTGCTTTCTTTTCAATATGCCTGTGGATGGGAACATTAGCAAAACGTGGCTCTCTATGTGTTTCTCCTCACCAACCTCTGTGCTATGGTGTCCAACCTAGTTCATTTTCCAGTCAGTGTCATAGCCAACACTATGGACACTTGCACCAACGGTCTTGCTCTGTCTCATATCTTTGATATGCGGATTCTTCTACAGGTTATTGGACCTCTTTCAGTGAAGGAGTTTCAGCAAACTTGCTTTGACAATGAAGGTGGTCCTTTGATGGCAGTTACTGAATGGAGCTGAGACGTGGTCGTTGATTGAATCCCTGACACCATGGCATGCAGTGGAAGCACGACTCTTCGCACTACACATGGTATTATCCCTTACATATTCTTTATTTCTGAACTTCTTGCTATTTGTATTGGGTATGCCTTGTATGGAAGATGGAAACATCCAAGTGGCTGTTGGAGTGAACATCATACCAGAGTCTCATGCATTATTGTTGTCTGGCATCCAGGTATCAGATGTGGTGGTGTCAGAAGGAGAGCTGTCAGATCTCACACCTGTTATGCATCTGATTGTGGTCCTTCCATCCAGCTCCCCTCAAATTGATCCAAGCTTGTTGCACTTGGTATGATCTTCAAGTGCCATGATCTTTAATACTTATGATTGTAAGAAGTGGTCGTGAGTGTCGTTATCTCATGAGTGACCATCCCCTACTGGGTAGCTTGGTTTCCTCAAATTGATTTGTCTCTTCTTTGATTCATCCATCAGCTATTATATTCTAGTTTGATTTTCACTTTCAGGATTTCTGCTATGTTGGTGTGCAGAGCTGCATGCATGATTGTAGATGGTCCTTATTGAGGGTATTAATTCAGTGTTTTGCCTTCATATCTAATGAGCTTGCAGGTTCATAAGTCAGCTGCTCAAGTCGTTGGATCTTACTCAGGCTGGATACAGAATTATCCTACAGCTATTACGCCACTACTGTGAGTTGCAATACTATGAGAAGTGCCAGTTCATTATTTAATGTTCACTTGTATCTGACGAGTTCATGACATCTATGAGTATTCTCTTGGATTGTATTCTTATTGACAGATTCCTCCTCCACATAAGCACTGCTACACTTTCTGTAGCAAGTGTGGTGGCTTTAGTTTGTTGGCGACATATGGAAATTCTTTTGAAGAAAAATTTGAAAGTCTATCCTATTACCAAGCATCTTTCTAAAAGGTTCATCTGTGGTTTGCAGCTCTTTTTTGGCTGGTGGTCTAACAGTGCCAGTAGCTGTTAGCGCATGTGCTGCTGCATTGAGGAAAGTTTGTGAGGACTTGCCTAATCTTTCCAATGAGCCATCAAATGTTGCAGGTCTCCTGTGCATTGGCGAGGTAGTTTTTAGACTATGTCTGAGGAAGCTGAGCTGCTAGATTTCAATATCAATACTGAAGACATATATGTCCATTCTTTATTGTGGAACAAAACGCTGTGAAGACTTCGTAGTGAGCAATTTACTTGCTTTGATGGGTTTTTGTTGTGATTGTTTAGTGATGTATTCAATTCTCTTGGTTCTCATGGTAATGCAGGAGCTTCATGCAGTGCCATTGTCTTTGGAAGAGGAGGAGGATGTTATGTGTGCAATTGGTCGAGTGCTCTCATCTGTCACAAGCGCTGCTGATGTGAACACAGCTTTGCAGCGGTTGCTGAAGCCCAGTCATGATGGGATTGAGGCACTTGTAAGTATTTTTCATGCTTAGAATGGCTTAGTCCCCTCCTATGGTACAGTCTTAATGTGATATTGTGATTCCAATCTTTTTATGACACTTGGTGCAATTTTCAATCCATTAATACATCTCATATTTACATAAGTGTTGATAACGTGTATATATGAAGTGTTTTTCCTCCAGTCTCGCATTTTGGTAGATTACCTCATTATTAACATGTTGTTCACTTATTATGCAAAGATATTTCTTGCATGTCTAAAAGGTAACTATGACTGTTGTGGTATTTTTGAAAGAGGGCTTATTTTGAATTGTCTTGATCTTAAATTAGGCTTTCTAAAGTTTCGGGTGTTAATGATTCTGCTACGGTATCCTGTCATATTTGAGTAATTTGTCATGTTGATGATTTTTATGGTTATGCAACCTATTGATACACACATGCCAGTTTGTGGGGTTTTATTTGATTAAGATCATTTAATCACTTGAAGAGTTGACTAGTGAGTGGTTTCTTTGTGCAGTTGAATACAGATAGCGAAGGTTCACTTAGACTACATTCAACAGCATATGCAGCTGTCTTGGAAGCTGGCCTCAGGGCAGTCCATAGGTAAATATTTTCTCGACATTGTTCCCTCCACCCCTTGTCACTAACTTATTTTCTTGAATTATCCTCATTGTTCTTGCTGAATACTTGACATTTTGGCAATGTTTGAATGTTTCAGCCAAAGTAAGCAATGCATATCAATTGTACACTGAGGTTGTTGTATTTATCTCTTAACAGGATAGGTGTCCTCTTCAGCCAGTTGACGGCAGCAAATTCCTATCCTTCAAATGGGGATGAACCAATTTTAAGAATAGTAGCACATTTCTGGCCGTTATTTGACCGGTTACTTGCTTCCCGTCATATGGAGGACATTGGTTTGGCCATTGCTACCTGCAAGTCACTGTCACAGGCTATCCAGGCATCAGGTTAGTTTTCTCATCTTTTCATTGTTCCAGACTTCTCAAGTTGTCATTGGTGAAGTATGACTGAGATTATGTGTAGATTGATAAGTGGCAGAACTAAAGGAGACTTCTGTGAATATGCAGGGCGACAGTTTTCAACCTTGCTTCCTAATGTGATGGCAGCCATGTACAATAATTTCCTAGCATTCCAATCTCACGTGTGTTTCATAAGAACAGGTAAATTCTTCAGTTTCCATGCACATGTTAAAAGTAATGGAAGTAATTGTACTTAAATGCAGTGTGGCCTCCAGATATTTGTTATGTTGTACGTGGCAGCAGAGGCATGTTGTCTAAAGTTATTACCATTCATTGATTACATTTGCAAACATTTTCAGTGAAGGTTCTTAAGCTTGAGTAAACACAACACCTTCATGGGTGAATAAGGTATTCAAGAAACCTATTCAGCCATAGAGATAACTTAAGAAGCTCAACCGGATATCAATTTGGAGGAGCTGAGCTTTGTATTCTATAAGTTTATATGCTAACGTTTAGTCTTTGGGTTTCTTCAGCTTGTGTTGCAGTAGAGGAGTTTGGTCATGAGAAGGAGCATGGCGTCCTATTTGTGGAGACCTTGAGAGTCTTCACAGCCTCAGATGCCATGGCATCAATGACCACCTCATATTCATGCGATCAAGAACCTGATCTTGCTGAGGCTTACTTTGGTTTATTGTCCACCTTTATACGCTGTTGCCCAAAGGTAATGTCTCGACATTTACCACTATTGGATTTCATTGAAGGTTTTTGGCATCGCATTTTATATCAGCAGCAATTGTCTGTGTCCAATGTCTCAACAATTGACAATTGTATGCTATCTGTGTGAGCTTCTCTAGCATAGAAAGTGTTGTCCTTGTTTGAAGAAACTATCCTAGCGGTTTTGCATTTGGTGTTTACATTTGTCAACAGCTGTATATGTGTGCATGCTTGACTATCCACTTGAATACACCAACCTATTATCTTACAAAACTGCTGGGAACAGGAAGTAGTTGCTGCTGCGGATAGTGTTTTGGAGCTTTCTTTTAATCGAGCTTCTATTTGCTGCACAGCTATGCATCGGGGGGCTGCCCTGGCAGCTATGTCCTACATGTCTAGTGCGTATTCTCTGACCTTTCTTGAAATTCGTCATGTATTACACTTGTCACATGTTCTTGGATGACAAAATGTCTCAGGAAACTGGCTTTTGACTCACATTGTCCCTCCTGTAAACTTCCATATGTATGTCACAATTGCTGCGCTGTTCTAGGAGCTGACAGGAATACATGTCTTGGCAACAGGTTTTCTAGAAGTTGGGTTATCAGCACTGATAGACTCAGGAATGGTTGTTTTGGAGGGGTCCCTTTTGGCTGTATTCACAAGATTATGCCTCCAGAGTGGCGAGAATGTCATCTCAGGCATGATATATGCTTTACTAGGCGTTTCTGCTATGACAAGGGTAGGCCATGCCCGGTTTTGCAGTTTGATCATTATTTTTTTAAGTTTTTCCAGTCACCAACACCATGTTCTGTCAACTTGTCCAACCTGAACAAAGTTGTTTATAAACTGTTGCAGGTTCATAAAGCAACAACAATATTACAGCAGCTGTCAGCGTGGTGTTATTTGAGTGGGAGCAGAGACAGTAAATCTCTTAACTGGTCATCCTTGCAAAGCTGGCTGATAGCTGCAGTAAGTCTTGTTCCTAAATTGCAATGTTCTACTTCTCCATTCTGTTTGTTCCTAAAATGATTCAAAAATGGACTTGGCATGTTGATGGGGACTATATGTCAAAACATGGTTTTGTAGCTCCTGTGTAGTGCAGGCTCATATCTTTGTGAATCCATCTGTAGTTAGAGTAAATGGCCTGTTAATTCTGGGTCTACAGTAGTGTTCATGAATACAGTAGTGAGGAATGCTGGGGTTATGCTACTTCGACAAATGTTGTATGATTTTCTTTTTCACAAAGTGATACTTGAACGGTGATAATCACGTTGCAATCTAGGCTTTCTTAGAGCGTCCCCATCAGCTTTTGAGGCTTTATAGAGTATAACGGCATGCTTGCCTCGTAACCATAATCGGTGGGCAATGAGAAATTCTGCTTATAAATGATGAGACAAGCATACCCTCATACCTTACAAAGTGATTTGTAGGAAGAAAATTTGCCTGGTCTGGTCAGCAAACTGCCTCCTTCTCATCACTTCTTACGGTGTAAATTTGCTTGAACAGTATGTTGTAAGGCTTAGAATAGTCCTCAACCTGGGTGTGTGAAAAATCAGGTGCAAGCTTTGCCCCCGGAGTATTTGAAGCCGGGAGAGGTGGAGACTCTGATAGCTACATGGCTCAAGGCAATGGAGTCGGCAGCAATAGATGTTTGTAAGTCCAAAGGGGCGGTTAGTAACGGAGGTCGAGCAGCGGGAGGGGGTTATCTCCAGGGTGATGGTGGTCGCTCCCTTAGACGTGTACTTCGTGAATTTGCGGATGCACACCGATACACCGCACCCGCATTTGGACCCGGCTGAGGCTTTAAAATTATTTTATTGACCCAGACAAAATTAATGTCGAAGACTTTGTGAACACTGCTCTGAACAAAATAAATCATGCTGGCTTCAACCTGCATTGAGTTCACAACCATTGGATTATTGTTCACTGTGTGCAGCTTGTTCCCTGCACACCAAGTATCTCGCTCCCCACATATTAGTCGGGGAGGGCTTGGGTGGAGCAAGAGATCATTTTCAGTTGGGAATTATGGCTAGGAATGTCCAGATTCAGCAAATTCATAAAAGGGAATAATAGGCTTCTGAGGAACAGACTGCTTTGTGGGGTTGGTGTTGATTTTAGCAGGCATCATGGATTTAATAAGATTACAACCCAGTTTTCCGAGACGTCTTTCTGAGCTGAGTTACCTACAGCAGTCATTAAATGTCCATTGCAAAAGTGGTAGTGCCAGGCTTACGTAGGAACCTTGTGGCCATATTTTTACTCATGTTAGGGTTACTGAAAGTAAATTGAGTACACGAAAAAACTGCTGAAACCAACTTATCTAACAAACAGACTCCCGTGACTATCAAATTTGTTCAGGAACAATGAGTGGTAGGAATGAAAATGAGATTGCTCATTGAAAAATAGAAATAAAGCTGAAAGTTCTTGTTGTTGTGTAATCTTTCTTTTATTGTAGGGTTTCTCCCCATGGCACCAGATTGCAGAGTACTCTGCTCTCAGCTCAATGTTGACTCTCGAACTTATTTCAGATAATTTCAAAGTGCCTCATGATTTTATCAAGTTCCTCATGCATATGGAATCTCAGAGTTACATCCAGGCATGGAATGTACGGTTGCGTGTTGGAACTATCACTAGGTGATGACAGTCTACAAAACTGTGACATGCTTGCTGCCTACAAGTACCTGTTTGTACTTTAGAAAGTTTGCCTTACTCTCAACCAACTATCCCATAGATTCCTAATATTTTCAATCCGGTACATTCAACTGGTAGGGGTCTTCGAATGTCGTAGGGAAAGATTTTTTTGTCCAGAGTTCACAGAAAATATCAATACCTTTCTTCAGAAGGATTCCTTCTGAAATGGATATTCAGACATGCATTTAGGTACCCACTCAGTAACAAGTTTAGGCAAAACTGAGTCCAGATTCATCATAAGGTAGATGGGCCTTACTTGGTTGCTTTTTTATGTTTGCTATGTTAGACTACTTGAAGTTGTGAGGTTGAAATTTACCAACATCTGCAAATGTATCTGAGGAAGGGAGGATAATCTCAGATAGTTTGTAGCTAATTTTGAATTTCTCTGTATTATTGTAGAGTGTTGTTTGTTGTTTGCTTTGATACAAAATAATTATCCTTTGAAAGAGAACTGCCATGTGTTGTATCCACATTGGTCAAGACCATGCTCAATCCTCATAATAGCTTTCAGCTCATGAATTGTAGAACAAGACAACACCCTATGGTATCAATGTCCATTTGAGAGTGAGCCACAAGAAGGCCACATAGTCCCTCCAATTATGTTGAATATTGTAGCCAAAAAGTTCGTCCAATACAAAACGTTTCTCAAAATAGATGCCATGTTTACCCCATAAAATTGTCGGAACACGCTAAATTCTCACTCTATACAAGCTAATGTAGTGAACATAGTTCATTGTAGGATAGCAGGTATAGGACGGGTTCATAGTATATTCCATGTCATCCTTGGTTATTGTAAATAATTTAGGTTAACATGAAATTGCAAGACTATGTACTAAGAACTCGGTTCATGTCCTCAATATACCTCAATTTCACATAGAAGATGCATGTATTTGGCATCATGTCCAACTAAGACACAACGTACATTATTGAACAAAGTTGGTAAATTAAACAAAGTACAACTTCTAAACAAACTTAGTGATTTGAACCTTTTTTTTTCAAAAGCTACGAACAAATTTTAGCAAGCACTTACAACAAGTGACGAGGTTTGAATATGAAATGTGTTATGTACGAGTTTTTCGAGCTTGATTGTGCAAAGTATAACATTCTTTTTTAAATTGTTTTCAACTAAGAAAACTTGCAAAATCACACGTAGTGCCTTCAACAACAAAAAATTGTGATTTGAGGTTACCATGCACAAGTTATGAACAAATTTCAACGAGCTACAAAATAAGGAAGGTTTGAAGAGAAAATGTGGTAGTTGTGGACATATGTTCAGAGGTTGATTGTTGTGCTACAAAGAAAATATAGAGAATCAAGCATAGTACCACCTCCAACAATAATTTTGTGATTTGAAGTTGTTACATGAAAAATATGAACAACATGTGACATTAACATGTGATGTTTTGATGTATGTTTTTGTATGCAAGGCTTCCCTTATAACATGTAAATAAAAGGGTTTGTGAGCATTATGTGACCACTCCTCCTAATTGGACACCATACTTCATCGGTATATGGCAAGGCTTGTTGTTAAGTGCAAACCCTAAAAACACACGTGATGCCATGTGATTGGAGAGTCATTGGACCATGTGCTCAAATTTATGGACACCATTCTAGTTATCAATACTTAATACAATTGGGAGGGTGTATGTAGAGAAAAAGACAATCTTCACTTTGACCTCTTCCAACTTTTGCATGACAACTCCAATTCTGGAACTTGAAATTAAAATCTTGGTGATATGCAATTGTTAACCGAATACAACCATGCCCGATTTAACTCAACAATCATAATTTATGCATATACATAAGTGCCCACAATAACACCACATTCCTTTGGTGTCCATTTAAGACAAGTGACAACTAATGCCCACATATATTACCATGAACTTACTACACTCCTCCACATATCCTTTACATGGTTGCAGTGACAAAGTGTTCTAACCCATACTCAAAACTGTACATCAATGCGTATTAATTCCAAACAAGTATCTTCATGTAGCATAACATTATTAAGTAGTGTGCGTTCATTCATGTGGGCCCTGAGAATATAACCATGGGATGCCCCAACCCAGGCAAGGAGACTCACATTAAGTATGAATTTGCACTAGGTTGGGACATCCCATGGTTATATTCTCAGAGCCTACATGAACAAACGCACGCTACTTAAGAATGTTATGAGAGTACATGCACGAAAGTACACTCAATATGAATATTTAGGGTCATGTGGCATATAATGTCACTATGGTAACTTTTTGGATGACATTTCTTATGAATAAGCGAATAGAATATTGTCATGGATGATGGATGAGTTCATCCATTGGCCGAAACTCTACCTTCTCTTGTCAGCAACTCCTGATGAAATGTTGTCACGGATGATTGTAATTTGGATGAAAATTCACTTGGTAAGTTACAGTAACTGCAACATTGTACATCTATAATCCCCAAAAATTACAAGGAATGACAAATAATGTTGGGTTAACATTTAGTGTTGGTGACACTATGTTGCGGTTTACAATTAGTATCAAGCAAGACAATTAGAATTGGTGACACTAAATATCATATCATATTTAGTGTAGTATTTGGATAGACCTTCTTGGTGAAGAGGCAACTTCATCATTGAGAAGGCAATCGACAGTACTTATTAAAAAAACCATGCCATTAAGTTGACAATCAATTCGTTTCAATTGGGTCCACTAGTTAAGTTTGGGGTCTTTTGATGTCATTTTCAAAGTCAAAACAACTAGAAACATTAATGTTGAGGTTGTAGAATAGTTCATTGTGCTTTCATCTTTCAAATGGATGAGAGCACAAAAATGTTTGAAACTTGGATATATTGGATCCCAAAGTTTAAACTATCGAGAGCTTCACCAATCTTTGTGTTGTTGAAATTTGAGCAAGTGTAAAGTGCTCAAGCTTTAAATTAAGAGGGAAATGGCACTAAAGAGAAGAATCCATGGAAAGTCACAATGCTTGAAAGTTGATCGGCTTGGGCCCACAAAAAGACGCCTCGAACTCTTAAGACATGCATGAGGTAGTTTATGATTTTGACTAAGAGCACATTAGAGTTGGTGCATATAGGACCCATCAAGATGCCATTGAAATGTATAGAGCCTTGTTAAAAGCTGAATCTCTCTAGTGTGAAGTGGATTTGACTGAACAAACATGAATAAGAGACTCCACATCGATGAGAAAGGGGCCTTACATTGTTGAGGCTACACTAAATAACAATAATCCACGAGTGTTGAGTGTTGTATTTCTAATTATACGTGGTGGAAGCAACCTACAATTAGGGTGCCATGCACAAAACATGACCCAAGATGACTTCCTACCATCATAGGTGAGTGGGGCCCCTGAGCCAAGCCATTGATTCCAAGAAAATGACCATGATGCTGACCCAATTTAGGTTGCCCTTAGATGCAGGAACCAACCATGGGTGGTGTTCATGCCACCTCCATGCAAAGTTGTTGGTTGATGATAATGGGGTGGATACATGGATTCAAACATGACAATGTACTCATCCCCCATTACCTAAACGGTTACTAATGTAAGCTCGGGGGGGGCAGTGTGTTAAAAAGTTAAGGATATAGGTGCGAACAACCACTATTTTATAGGGGGGTATTACTTTCAATTTTTTTTTTTTTTTTCACATGCTATCATTATGTAAATTTCTACTTTGGGTTAATAGAAAAATGGCTTGCATTACTTATAATTCCAAATTACCTATTATCCCATACCCTATAGTACTTTAAAGATGTCCAATGCCATTTTTAATACCCTATATTACTCTTAACTCCATTTATAATTTTTAGCCCCCATGTTTTTAAAATACCCTATCATTTGTTCGCACGTATATTGCTACTCCAACCAATGACTACCCCCCCCCCCCGAGAATGTAAGAGGGTTTCAAGCTGATGAATATGTTTCTTGCAACATAAATTTGGAATTGTTTTGGAGCACACTTTGATATATTCTTGGGTCAACTAAACTCCCGACCAAAGTTGACTAACGTTATGTTCAATCCAAGCTAGCATGAATTGTTGGGAACAACAAAATGGAAGATGGTGATGACAATCTCAGGGTATGTGAGCTAATCATAAAGGGTGCCGATTGTAAAGGGTCATAATTTTCTCAAATGCAACAATCCTCTTCGTTTACAATACAAATCTAGGATTGTCATCCATCAATATTTGTGTAAGAAAACTTTTTGTTTTTAGATGGACGTACCTTGAATTAAACATCCAACAATTCCATCTTGTTTTAATTACACCAAGCTATTACCTATGTATTTAGAGTTTCAAGCTTGGAGATCAAAGCTTTCAAAGACATCCTTGTATAACTTTTGCCATGGCCCAAGTTGCTCCAAAAGACATTGAAGCTTAAGTACGTTGGAAGTGGCCCTAGCCTCAATTGCATGTGGAGTCCACTTGGGATTTTCCATCGGTCAATCTCACTTTCCACCTTGAAGATGGTTTTCATTGTTTTGAGCTCAACTAATGAAATAAACTTCCTAGAGTCTACTCTTCAATCCACTTTACAAATATGATCATATCAAAAAAATTAAGCTAGTTATCATGTTTGCAAGCTCTATAGGTCTAAGATTCCAATTACACTACAATCACACTCTCTCCTTCATAGAGTTCAACCTTTAAGTAGCAATCATTATATTTGATGATCGGCCAATGACGACACATAGACCAAGCTAGATCATAGTCAAGGTAGTTTAGCCTAAAAGAAACATTATTATTATTATTATCTCTTTTTCTTTCCCCCTAGGCAAGTTCAAATAGATTGGAAAGTTTTCAAAAAATTCCATAGATTTGCAAATCTACAAAGAGTCTACAAATTTCTTCTTCTTCATAATATACTAATTGCATGTGCAATTTACAAAAATCATTTAAAAAGACGAGCCTTTTACTATCCACTAGGGGGCCCATTGATGTTGGATTTCTAGATGAGAATCATCACAAAATCAATTTTATTGCGGGTGAAAATCTTTTATTAAGTGCAATTGTGTGTCCCTTTTTTGTGAATCACTTCTTACACAACATAACACATTAGGATGGTTGAGCCTGTTCTAGAAGGTCACGAGATTTGTGTAAACATTTTCAAAGCAAAAAATAAAGGAAAACTCTAGAAATTGAAGGTGACATTATTTTGCATGGATACTTTGTAGATGTTATGACACATTTTTAAATGCATATTATAATATGATCTTATGTATAGAGTGCAAAAAACATTTGCTAATGAAATCGAAAACTCGTCATTCAGTTCATGAAGATATTGTTTTGTTTCTTATTCAATTATAATGTATACATGGTTGTCTTGCTAGTACATATACCAAATTTAGAATTAAAATGATAAAATTTTCATTCCTTATGAATTTGTTAAGTATAATTCTTTGAAATTCATATTTAGATCATTTTAGCTTTTCATTATATTTTATTATTTGCAAAGAAGAGTTGTTGCTCATTCATTTGTGATAGAGGAAGGTATTCCCAACAACTCTTCTTGGGAGATACACACAATTTGAGGATTAAAAGTCAATAGTTTTAATGAATGTAGCTATTATGTTAGGAAAATTGTTCACCGGTTGGGAGGTTGGTCATGAGCTCTTTAGAAAACCAAAGATAGTAAGGTACGTGGGTGTTATATTGTTGCTTTTTTTAATTGGACTTTGTATTTGAGTGGTGTGTGGCTAATGAGGATCAAAGAACAAACATCATAAAGACACACAATGTTTAGAAGATATTGGATAACATCTTCAAATTCTATTAACTACTCCACACCCAATAGTGACAACAATTGGGAGGACCTATATATGTATTTATATAAAGAAATAAAATATAGGCTTATGATAACCATAAATAATTAAGGGGGAGTATGGTTTTCAATTTGAATTTTGTTGATGCCTCGTCATAGAGTTGCTAGTGCAACACCAACTTTGTTGTGTAAATTTTATTCGTAGAAGTAAGAGAACATGAAAAACAAATTATAGAACACCCACGTACCTTATAGTATACCCAAATCAATTTTTCAAAACATCATCATGTAATCTACCTTGGAAGCTCCTCCAAAAAAATGTGCTTTAGAAGGTAGGACCCCTGAGCTCAAGACCGCAATGTGGTCTCAAATATCATGAGGGGTTAAACCAAGAAGTTAAGGTCTCTAACAATAATGTGGCAGTCGTAGGAACCAAAAGAAAATATTTCCATAAAGAAAAAAAGACCAAGTGTGTGTGTGTGTGTTTCCCTTTCCCCCAATCTTGAAATAAATACAAGATTTTGAAATGAAAACTGTTGTGGCAACCAAAACCGTTAGGGGGCCATGTGAACATCTTCAAAATCAACATGTACTTATTGTGCAAGTTTTCGAGGGATGTTGGTTTTGGTGTTGTCTTGGTTTAAGGTGCCCCTACCTTAAGCAAAGCAACTTATTACCACCCAGTGTCCGGGGAGATTTTTGGGCATCACCAGTTGAGATCCTAGTGTTTCCAAGACTAACTAGTTACATGTTGACATCTTGTGAGTTATCCTCATTAATTTGAGGTATATTCTCCAAATTCTTCTAAAACGATCGGTGATTTTCCTAAAGTCTTGAACTTCAACCAATTATTTCTCAAACTCAACCGGTTCATCTATAACAACACTAATTAGTCCTATTAGTGTGGGTGGAAAATTAGCATGAAATCAATTAGCATGGGCCACACTAATTTATTAGTCAAGGTGGAATCAATGTGGGTCCAAGATCCACAATCTTCCCCTAAGTCTTTATGACGAGTTTTGACCAACACATTGACTACTTAGGTATAGGACAAAAGTAGCACAAAATAAGATAAAAATCAACCACATTAATTCTCAGAAAAACAATTAGTGTGACCAACATTAATTCTCATTATGAAAATTAGCATGGGCTCTAGAAAATTACCGTGGCCCATAATATTAGGACTATAGTAGAGGCATCTATTCTTGATCAAGACCCCATCATCAATCTACAGTGTACCAAAATTTTGATCGTGTTAGGACTGAATTTCAATCAATCTAGGACTGAATTTTGATTAAGCCGGAACCAATAATGCGGTGACACATGTCCTGGTTTTGAGTGCTAAAATGAGGAGAAATAAACGGTTATAGTAGACCCTAAGCATTGGCAATATATTCAGACCAACTTTTGACTTTAAAAACTCATAATAATTTCAATCTAAGGAATAAAATTACCAAAACATTTGCATTTCTCCTGATTTCTATCTTGCTACACATGAATAATTTGCACCGCCTTATACTTCTCCACATCTGACGCAGAATCTCTTAAGTGATCGGTTATGGGCGCCTCTACTCTATTTAGTGTAGCGGCCGGTTCTCGCCGATCATTGTTACCACCCCGCGAGGTTTTGGGAAATGTTTTTCCTTTCCCCTGAGAACATATTTGCCTCTGTTTTCGGAGAAGGAAGTTTCGGTGCGCATTCTCAAGGATCCGCACCTTTTTCACTTTTGCGGGTAAGTAAGCATCGTTGCTCGCTTGTTTGTTGCCTTATTAAGTTAATAAAAGTGTCTGTTGCTGTGTCCGAGCAGGACTCATCGATCACAGCCTACAGATTGCGCTTGTCGCTTTTTGCCCCTTCCTCCGGTGACGGAGCTTGGGAGTCCGCAGTCTTGCTCTTGCGACTCCAACTCCAAGTGATCAGCGCGAATCCCACCCACTCAGGGCTTACATGCTTATTAAGCATAGACGCATGTGTGCGTCCAGATTGACGAGCCTCCGTCGGAGGTAAGCGAGTGAGTAAGCAAGCTAGCGGGATGGATCATGGATGCTATGGTGTTCGTTTTGTCCCATGCTGTTTCGGAATACTTAACTCACTTGAAATCCAAGCTCTCTCACAGGAGTTGGGCAACCGGTTTTGCCATAAGTTGGGAGCAGACCTTGAATAACGCGGATGTGTTGTTTTGGTGTTTTGTGGCTGGGGCAAGCTGACTGGAGTTTGAGTTTGAGTTTCCCGTTTCTAGTTTTGTGAGTTTTGAGGTTTGAGGGTATATGTGTGTGTGCAGCGGAGGAGGTGGTTTGTGGGAGATAATGGGATTGTAAGAAGGAGTTTGCAGCAGCAGAAGGAGAGGAGATTGGGAGCGGTGTGGAAAGTATTGGGAGGGAGAGAGACGGAGAAGAGAGAGAGAGATGGCAGATTCTTCACGTGCTGCTGCTGCTGTTGCGGAGGATGGCATATCATCGGAGGAATCTCCGACGAGTGTACCGAGGTCGTTCAGTTACCGGCTGGACACGGGGCCCGATCTGTTGGGGAGCCGGAGGTCGAGCTCCAGCTCTCTGCTTGGCAGCCGTCGACAATCCATGGACTCCCTCTTCGGAAGCAGGCGTAGCTCAGGTTGGAACAGAAATAGGAATAGTAACTCCCCGTTGCTGTTTTTGTTACTTTGGATCGGCTTTCCAGCTTGAACTGCTCTCTTTCCACCTTTCAGAGTGAATATTGAAGCTAAAAAGTGGTGGACTAGCAACAGTTCCCTTCCATAGCCGAGTTATTGATGTCAAGAAGAAACCGGTCTGCAGACTTCTTGTTTAAGGAACAACGCAAGCTGCAATTGTAGGATACACTTAAACTCCACATCTGAGGCGATAGTGTTTTCGAGTCTAGGTTATGAGATACTGGGTTATGCTTCAAATGTGCACTTGTCCTTTCGAGAGGAATTCTGCGTTTTCCCTCTTCGGAAGCAGGCGTAACTCACGCAGGAATAGGAATCTGGCACTCGGTTTTCCTTTTGGCTACTTTGGATCGGTTCCTAGCTTGAACTGCTCCTCCTTCCACCTCGCATGGTGAAGATAGAAGCTAGAATGTGGTGGCAATCGATGCTGCTGCACTATCAACAGCATCCCATTCCGCCCCGCCATAGTCGAGTTTATGTTGATGTCAAGGAAACCGGTCTGTAGAGTTCTTGTCTTATCTCAGAACAACGCAACCTGCAATTTGTAGCATATTCTTAAACTCCACATCCGAGACGAGAGGGGTTCTCTAGAGTCTGGGATTCGAGATTGGATTATGCTTCAAATGTGGGTTGAAGCTAGAAAGTGGTGGCAATCGATGCTAGTCTCGCAACAGCACAGCACCCCGCCATAGCCGAGTTTTTGATGTCAGGGGAAATAGAATTCTTGTCTCAGGAACTCAAACTGCAATTGTAGTATACACGTAACTCCACATCTGAGGCGATGGGGGCTTGGTAGAGTTTGATGGGCGGCCACACTGTTGGCGTTCTAATCTGAGCTTTTAGAGCCTAGGTTATGAGAGGCCGGGTGATGCATCAAATTTGGATTGGAGTGAAAAAGTGTTCGCAATCGATTCTAGGATCGCAACAGCGCCCCGCCATAGCCAGTTTTTGACGTTAAGAAAACCGGCCCGCAGAGTTCTAGTCTCAGTAACAACAACCTGTAATTGTAGCGTATACTTAAACTCCACATCTGAGACGATGGTGTTTTAGAGTTTAGGTTATGAGAGATTGGGATGTTAAGCTTTAGATGCGGATTCGTCCCTCTCAAAGGGAATCCTGAATACTCTCTCTTCGGAAGCAGGCGTTGCTCAGATAATAATAGGAACTGGAGCTCTCCCCATGTGCACCTCATTGGTGCATTTTTTTGCTACTTTGGGTCGGTTTCCAGCTTGAACTGCTCGCCTTCCACCTCGCAAAGTGAATATTGAGTCTAAAATGCGGAAGACTAGCAACAGTGCCCCCGCCAAAGCCGAGTTTTTGTTGTTGTCAAGGAAGCCGAACCGTAGGTTTCTGTATCTGTCCCAGGAACGCAGGCTGCAATTGTAGTATGCAGTTAACCACATCTGCGGCGGTGATGTTTGGTGGATGGCGTCAATTGTTGGGATTTATTTATCTAGGTTATGATATATTGAGTTCTGATTCAAATGCGGATTCGTTATCCGAAAGGCAATTCTGCTCGCTCTTTCTTCGGAAGCAGGCGCAACTGAGGTAGGAATAGGAATATGAACTGGAACTCCTCCATCTGCCCCTCCTTGGTGCAATTTTAGTACTTTGGATCGGCCTTCCAGCTTGAACTGCTCTCCTTCCACCGCATGATGAAAATTGAGGGTTAAAAGTGGTGGCAATCGATGTTAGGCTTGCAACAGCACCCCACCCCTCCATAGCCGAGTTTTTGATGTAAAAAAGAAATCGGTCCTGTAGATTTCTAGTCTAGGGAACTCACTCTGCATATTTGAGGCGGTGGTGGTTCCCTGAGTTTGATGGATGACCTCGGAATTGAAATCTTCGTTTTAAGAGTCTAGGTTATGAGATATTTTCTTATGCTTCAAATGTGGATTGAAGTTGAAAAGTGGTGGCAAGCGTTGGTAGACTAGCAACAGCACCCAGCCATGACCAAGGTTTGGTGTTAAAGTAATCAGTCCGTAGATTTCTTGACACGGGAATGCAAGCTGTAATTTGTAGCGTATACTTAACTCCACATTTTAGACGAGAGGGGTTCGCTAGAGGTTGATGGTTGTTGGAACTTTTAGAGTCGAGGTTAGGAGAATGGGTTATGCTTCAAATGTGGGTTGAAGCTAAATAGTGGTGGCAATCGATGCAGGGCTTGCAACGGCACCCCAGCCCACCATAGCTGAGTATTTGATGTTAAGGTTTCTTGTCTCAGGCACTCAAGCTGCAATTGTAGCATTCACTTTACTCCACATCTGAGGCGATGGTGGTGAAAAAGTGGTGGCAGTTGATGCTGAACTAGCAACAGCACCCCACCATAGCTGAGTTTTTGATGTCAAAGAAAATTGGTCTGCAGATATCTTGTCTTGGAAACACGAAGCTGTTTTTGTAGCCACGTTTTTGGAGTTATAATCTGAGCTTTTAGAGTTTTACGTTTTTAATATAGGGTTAGGCTTCGTAGATGGGTTTGTCCTTTGCGCCATAAGCTGCAATTGTAGCACACACTCAACTTGTCTCAGGCAATGGTGGTTTGCCAGAATTTGATGGATTTCTAATGTAGGGCAACCAGATTGGGTTATGCTTCAAATGTAGGATTTATCCTTCCAAATGCGAATTCCTGTTGAAGGGGTTAGGGTCCAGGTCCAAGACACACTTCATGGACCTTACTTTTGGACTCAGGATTGGACCCAAGCTTACAGATTGGTTCCTCATTCTAGGAGGAGTATTTTCTTGAGTGCAAATCGACGAAATTTGGTGGGAAAGTGATGACAGATTAGTGCCACTTCAATTCTCCATAACCTTGGATCTGGACCCCTGTGTAAACTCCTAGGGTTCAGAATTTTCCTCTCGATCAATAGAATGCTCGGTTTTGAAGTTTCTTTGGCCTCAAACCCTTGTGTGTAAACCTACCCTAAGTTCACAGTGTCATTGTTGTTGTTCTTCATGTGTTGCAGCATACGGAAGCAGGTATGGGTTTGGAAACACGTATGTGCAAGTGGACGACACAGGTATCTACTTATCGTCGCTCGCAGTGACCATCATTTTATCTGCATTGGCCACCATAGGGATCCTTCTCTTCACCCTCGTTGTCACCCTTGCCATCATGCTTGGACAATGCCAAGACAAGCCCGTGGTGGTGAACAAACCCAACCGCTGTGAGAGCTTTGCCCTCAATGGCGAGCTCAACAATCTCCAGAACTGGATGCTCCCACAGGAGTGTGTCGACCATGCGGCAAATTATGTGGATTCAGGCCAGTATTACGTTGACTTTGCACTTGCAATTGATGCTGCCAGGACGTATCTGAGGTCAGTGGTTGTCGAGTCCGATGGCTTCGACATGGTGGTACTTGATTTGGATGACACAATGTTGTCCAGCATTCCATTCCTGAGAGACTACCATTTTGGGTACTATACTACGCTTTCCTTCTTCCACTTCATTTCATTTCATTTGCAAAGCTTCTCAATGGCTTGGAAACTCAGGTGTGCAGCCCTATAATGGACACTTCCAACTCCACACACTTTTGACTGTTGGATGGGATTGCAAATCTGGTTCACAATTTTGAATAATGAAGATTGTCGTTTCAAGTTTCAAAATTGGAGTTGAAATGCAAAACTTATAAGAGGTCAAAGTGAGGATTCTTTCTCTTTAAGTGATCACATAGACCCTCCCAATTGTCTGAACTACAGAACCTAGAATATTGACCTCATTTTGAACACATAGTTTATCGCCATTGTAACACTTGTCTTTTGTTTTTTGTTTTTGTTGTGTCTGTTCTTAACTATAAGCCTTGCCATATAACACTCTAATATTTGCATCTGCATAAGACTAGTGTTTGATCAATGCTTGTGCATACCTTAGCATCATTTGCATTAGAATCTGTGCGCCTACAGCACCTCCCATCAGTGTGCCTTTACTTCATAGATCCATAGAAATCTGAATGGTCGTTGACACTACAAAGGTGGTTGTAGTTTTTGTTGTGCTCAAGGTTAATTACCACAAGCAACCACAACTACATTTCTTTTTTGTTCACACTTGTAGTGTGTGAATGCTTGTGATTGTTGTTATTGTTTGGGGTTGGTCTTCCAAAATGCAATTTATCATGGTTTAGGTTCTGGACTTGAGAAGAAAGTAAAGTGATAATTGTCCTTGTAGTGTTGAAGTTGTTGCCTTTTCAATTTTCTCCTGGGACCTTCGTCTTGAAGCTCTATAGTGGTGCCACATGAGTATGAACAACCACTGTAGGGGTGGTTGACTGGGGGTGCAAGGGATAGAGGGTGGTTGTGGTTATGGTCAGCATTTAATATGCCTTTGGTCATGGAAATAAAACCAAAGAAAGTAGACCACAACCATAACCACAATGGTTACTTTCTTACAACAATGTAGCTTACTTCCTTTGGCTCTGTTGTAAAGGAATAAGGTGCATTATGACAACTCCAACCACAACTACTGTTGCTTCATTGCCTGTGATACAAGGCGTAGCAGTTGAGGGTGGTTGGGATGGTTGTAATTTCTCTCTTTTTGTTGGTATTATGGGGCACTGGGAGATGATTTGTAGGAGGCAATCACTCTGAGAAATCTATGCTTCCACTAGAAACCCCTTTATGGTTTGCACCAATAGGAGGGATGATAATTGAGGTAAAATCCCCTTTCCAAGTACAAGCACACCTTGAGTGTAAACAAAAAACAAATTATAGTTGTGGTTGAAGGTGGACCCAAATTACCACCACTTCAGTAGTTATGTGTAAACGTCCTTATAAGCCATTTCACTAGAAAGGTTGAGATCTGGAAAATTGAAAGCTTGAAGAAAGGAGACTTCTCATTGGTGTGGAGACTCTTTGTTGTGCTTGTTCACTCACCTCCACTTTACATTTGAGCTTTGAACTTGAGAGCTCGAACTATTTGCTGAGTTCCAATGCTTAGATGCCCGCTTCGATGGATTCCCTCTGGAAGGGCTACAACAAGCTCTAATTCAAAATCGCATTGGAGACTTTATTGGGGTTGTCGCTTAGGAACATCTAGAGTTTGAGCTCTCATTTGGTAGGTCATGAGCCAATATGCTTTCAAGCATGCTTGTGCTTGTCAGAAATTCTCCTTTTTGTAGTACCATTTCCCCCTTTATCTCGTGCTCTTTGAGCTTGGTCACTGTCGGCTTACTTGCTCAAATTATAGAGATCTCAAGGATCTCAAACTACTCATACAAATTTTGGTCGAGCTCACAAGAATTGAGCTGTGGATGCAAACTTGTTAGATCCAGGCATCAAACTCCCGAAATTTTCAAACTCTAGTGTAAAGGGAACCTGGATGTCCAAAGTTTGTCACCGAGAAGTCAAAGAGTGTGTTGCATTTTACAGCAAGTGTCGAGTGATATCTTGGTTTCTGTCCAAGATGGTATATGAGGAGGTTTGATTTTTCTCAGGTGAGATAGATCTTCATTCTCTGTGTTGTCGGTGCAGTGCGGAGGCTTTCACCAAGCAGTCATGGGATTCTTTCCTTGACCTCGCAAGCATGCCCCCATTGGAACAAACACTGTCGCTCTATGATGAACTCAAGGCTCTCAATTGGAAGTTTGCCGTCATCAGCGAGAGGGCAGAGGAGCAGCGCAATATGACTATGAAGAACCTCAGTGATGCAGGCTATGAAGACTTCATTCTGGTTTTGAGGTAAGCCCACTATATGTAAGTAGATGGGCCTTGTTTGGTTACATTTTGTTGTTTGCTGCCTTACACAACTCGGATTTGCGAGGTTAGTAGTTTTGTGCATCTGTAAATGTATCTGAAGAAGCCAGTATCAATCTTGAATTGTTAAAAGTCATCAAAGTCCACCCCCCCCCCCCCCCCCAATTATGTTGACTATTGAGCTTAGAGTGGTTAACAAATTATAAGCACGAAGTTCAATCTCTTTTGAACACATGTCTTTCTGGTGTCAAATATATGTGTTTGATTAAGATAAGCAACAGATAGGCCCACTTACCTTAGGAGAACCACCATACTCTCAGCAAATTTCTGTCTCTTTTCTAATGCAGTAATCTTGAGTAGGATAGATCCCTATGACCCAGAATTTAGGCCAATTCATGGCAAGAGCTCCAAAGGGAGGCTCCAGTGTTGCCACTGGCGTGAATTATGGTGTTGCTTCATATTCAAGTTCGTCTAATTCTAAATGCAATCCTGCAACAGGCATCCTGAGAATTAGAGGCCCCTTGAAGACTATTGCCTAATTACACCTCGAACGTACACACAAACATTGAAAATATATGGTTCACCCAAATATTCCCATCATGATTGAATGGACCATAGGTGGTAGGGTGCACTGGATTTCAAGTGCAAGGAAGGTCTCCCAACCAAGCACTATTTTGGCCCAAGACAGCTTACTACTCCTGTGAATGATGCTTACTAACTTGCTCATGGTCAGGAGTAGACCAAGGCACATATAGAACTGTTCTCCCTGCAAATTTCTGTCTTTTTTCTAATGTAGTATTATTTAGCAGCACAGCTCTCTAAGCAATTTAGGTCAATCCATAGCAAGACCTTGAGATAACTAAAACTCTTCTCCCTACTTTGCATAAAGTGACATGCTTCGTAAATTGAAATGCCCCTTGTAATTGATGCATAGGTACTAACTCATCCACGGGCTACAGGTCAGGAGAAAATGAAGGGCCAGAGTTTAAGTCCAATGAGAGGGTGAAGTTTGAATCGCAAGGCTACCGCCTGTGGGCTGTAATTGGTGATCAGTGGAGTGACCTCACAGGCAAAGCCACCGGCAAACGCACGTTCAAGCTTCCAAATTCTTTGTACTATATCTAGCACACAATTACTGTGTTTCAGCAAAATTACATTCCATCTTTCCGTATTCAATACACTTTGTGGAACATGATTCAAAGGAGAGGTGCTGCTGTAGCTGGTGTGCTTCGACTACTGCCTTAGTGATACTGCCACTGACAGGCTTGCAAAAGATTTTTTTGCTGCTTTTGTGAGTCAATGGTGTGCAATACCTGGGCGTGTGCATCTAGAGGAGTAGCACATCTCAAGAACTTTTTTTCTTCTTTTTTTCATAGTTGTATCGTAAGTTTCAGTGTATCGTAACGAGCTTCAGTTTCTTTTGTAATTTAAAGCTATTGTTTTCAGCTTTCTGAGCATTGTGTACCAGCGATTCTGTTACTACACATCTGAGCTTGTAGTGAATCTGTCAACTGACAGGCTTGCAAAATATTTGCTAGTTTTGCATCCCCAAAGAGACATGTGTTACAATGAGACTGGACTATGTTCAAAGTATATGACCCATCAATTGTGTTGGGAGGGCCTATGTGAATCTTCACTCTCACCACTTGTAACTTTTGCATCTTAAACTCCAATTCTCAAAAACTTGGAATGCCACAGTTAGCATGATTTGTTAACCAGATGAGAAAATTGAAAAATTATTCTATTCTAATCCAACAGTCGAAATTGTCTTTGGAGTTAGAAGTGCCCGGAATAGGACCACGTACCTTATCATTAGTATGACGATACAAAGAAAAGAAATTTTTTTATATATATATATATATAATTTTTTTGCAGGCAGGGATTGAATAACTTATCATCACCTTCCCAGGCTAGGATCTGTTTTTGGATAGGTAGGAATGAGGAACAAGCAATAACAACCAAGGGTCTCTTTACAGTAGAATTTAGTGGGCCCCTGACCAGCAGATTGTCACAAGAGCCAGTTCAAAGTTACAAGGCTGTTAAACCTTGATAAGTGGGCATTAAATGGGCACTTGTTGCTCTGCATCCACTTCTCGTAGACCACAAACAATGTAATTGAGGTAGATGAGCCTAGAAGTAACACTCGTCGTTTGGCAACACCAATTTTTCAACTCTAAACTGTCAACAAGTGAGTGCAACTGTGTCACTAAGCAAGTCAATGTTAACAATAACTAATCATATGTGGCACTAAGTATAAAATACCACCACTTTGACCTATCATAGTGGTATTGTAAGAAGGATGCCTAAATGCTTTAAGAAGAGCACCAACTATGGCCAATCACAAAGGCTAATCTAGGATCTATATGCTTGAGGTAGTATAAGAAGTGTTCCACAAGAGGGGAACAACACCTTTATTTAATAAAAGATTCTCATTAACAAATAAGGCTATTTTTGTGATGATTCTCACCTAATAATCCAACATTAATGGACCCCCCCCCCTTCAGTGGATAGTAAAAGGTATGTTTCTTAAAACAACCTTGTGATTTTATGTAGGTTGCATTTACTTAAATTTTTTGTAGACTCTTCATAGTTTTGCATAGCTTTGGGTTTTATTTATTTATTTATTTATTATAAAGCTAGTGAATATACTTGAATTAAATAAAAAGGTTCATGAGAGTGTTGCTTTTAGGCTCAACTACCTTAGAGCATGTTCATTGGTTCTCCATACAAGGCCCTAAAATGAAAGAGCGTTGGGTTTGGCTTGGGATCTAGACCCATGCATCATACCCAACCACTGTAATTCCATCAATAGGGCTTGGAAAGCCCTTCTGGATTGGAATAGCTTGCATATATTGTGGCACAACTTTCAACTCCTTTATAAGAGAATCAACCTTCAATGCCTCACATTCTTTGACCAAATAGAATCTTAGCTTCATTCCTATGTAAAGCCCCGTGTATTGTAAGATTATTAGTTTTGATCATGGGACCCATGATTTATGAAGCTCATAAAGAGTGAACTTGTGGGACATATAATAACTCTACTCCCCTCTAAAAAAAATGTTACCCAATCAAGCACCCCCTTTGTGTTTGCAGTTGGTGTACAACGTGTGAATATGCACTCAGTGCAAGATGATTAGCAAATCCAAATACTACATGTAGTCATTTTCTTCATGATGTTCTAAACTCATATAAATGTCTTATTTATTATCATATTGGAAGATTCTCTCTCTCATTGAATGTTTATATAAGTCCCTCCAATTATGTTCACTATTGAGCCTAGAATGGTTTAAAAAAATTGACCACATAGTTCAATCTCTTTAAAACATGTGTTGTTTTGTTATATGTCCTTAGATCCACAAAAATATGGCTGCCATTTATGGCATATTAAGACACCGATGGATAAAGTTTCATGGTTCCCCCGAATTTTACTCCACCTCCACCTTTCACTGTGGGGTAGTGGAGCAAATTGCAAGAGACCGACACACGAGAAGCTCACAACCCCTTGTTTATTATTATTATTATTTTGTGTGTGTGTGTGGAAGGGCCCGCTTATAAGATGCCAACAAAATAGAGGGCCAATCATGTATTAACCTTAAGCTACTTTACATATACACAACCCAAGAACATCCACCCATACCGTACTCAAATGAACATGGAATCTCCTTGACATGATCTTTGAGCATTTTTTATGGGGCTTTTAGGTCACGGGCCTCATAAGATGAATGACCAAGTGGCCCTCTCCAATTGGAAGCAAAATGAGTGTTCCGTAGAGTGCACTTTTCATTCCAAAAATATTGGGAGGTGTCAATTCGTCTAGGCTTCTTATGTATTGGACTAGGTCTTGCCAAATTGGTGATGAATATTGGGGCATTATGTTATATTCCCATCCCTTTCATCATTGTTGGGCCATGTAGATGTGTTTGTATCACAAACAACGTAGAATATCATCCTCCTTTATACATCTTGTGGTTTGCAAAAGGAGAGGTGGGCCTCACACATTTGAGAATGCCAGTTTCAAAACAAAGTGTGGTAAGCCATGGCAAAATGGTTTCGGTCTTGACATGTGCCTAATCTTGAGAAGTTTAGTTTCAAGATTGGACCCTCTTTTTTTGGGGGGTTAACACCGTCGGTTTCCACCTCTAATCAAAACTGGATGTTATAATCCTTCTAAAACAAACGTCTAGGATTGAAGTTGAAAACATATGTTTATACCTTATGAAAGACGGACCAACATTGAAACCAAGCTCCTCAAAGGTAGGCACATGCCAAGACTGCATGTTTTCGACCTTGAGTTACTAAAGTATGTTTTTAAACCGGTTTTCCCAAATGTGTGTGGCATGCACATGAGTCTCAACAAAACAAATAGGTGATTGGATAAGTCAATGTGCTCGTGATGCATGACAAGAGGAAATTATTGCATATAAACGTACCTCTCATTCATCCAACAAATCCAAGTTGGAATGGTATGTAATAAGGAGGTTAATTTTTTAGTTGATTTTGATTTTGAAATTAGTTTCAAAGATCTCAAATCAGCAAGTCTAGTGAAGTAACTTTGGGATATATTGATCACATACTTATAAGGGGCGTGTTTTTAACATGGATGGATGAGAGGTATTCTCATATGCAATTATTCTTTCTCACCATTGTGTTGGAATTTGTCAATCTTTGCCCAAGTTTGTGGAGTTATTCAACCTATTGTATACGAACATGTTTCTATATTAGGAACATAATGAAAATTGTGGACATAAGATTGGACATTATCACTTTGAATGCAGCAATTATAATATCTTCTCCATGTAGTCCACTTATAGTGTGATTAAAATCATACTAATTCATAACCATATAAGCTTAAGTATTTTCTTTCTTTCTTTCTTTCTTTCTTTGTGTCTTCAAGATCAAATTACATGGTATTTGCATGTATGTTATATTACATACACATCAGTCGGTCTACTCCCTTCCTTTATACAAGAGGTGCTAATTATGTGTCCATAAAACATGTAAATCATGGTAACCAATTCTTGATAAATTGAGAATGAAATTTTTAACCAACAATGTCAATTAGAAGCCTAGGAGGTGGACTCTTTAGTGAAAACCTAAATGACATGCGTGGGTGACTATGAAACAAAACCCTTATACAAAAAAATTTATATGGAGAAAACAAATGCATACGTATTAATGATAGGCTAGAAAATTAAGTCATGTACTTATACCAATCTTTATAGTGTAATGTGATAAATGCCTCCACTACATACAAGAAAATATAAATCTTGCAATAGATAGGCCGTTAATGCTTATACAAAAGAAAAAAAAAGCCTTTGTAAATGTACACACTAAAGAATGACAATACCTCTCACTTATGTATATTTTGTATGCCAATGCCTCAAACGATGCCCCTTCTTTCACTCACGTTGCACGTTATTATGTCTCAAGGAAAACCAAGAGGAAGACCCAAGATCTTGGACCCACATGATTTCCACCTTGACTAGACAATTGGATTGGCTCACATTAATAGTTCCACACTAATTTCCCACCCACACTAATAGGGACTATTTAGTGTACGACATGCTAATGAGCCATGGTGAAATTGTCTCTCAATTCCCACCAAGACCTAACACAATTTAAGATTCACTTTTCATAATACATGTGCCAGCTTATGCCCCCTTCCCACTTGGACTTTAGCTAAGCCTCAAAGTTGGTTCTAAAAACACGACCTTCACACCATCGACGCTATCTAGTCCCAAGCCTAGTTGGCAAATGATGTGGCATGGTTTAAAAGTGGAGGTTTTAAGCCTCAAGCACTGACCCTCCCATCAGTACCTAGACATGAGGCAAGAATGTAGGACCTTTAAAAGTGTCGCCTCCTGCCCTTGTGATTGGTTGCTTTTTAGTCTTAGCTATGGGGGCACGAGGAGCTTCATTAACAAAAACACATGATGGTAAGATAGACGAGTAGTAAGGCATTTGGGGATGGGACAAAAACTATCCAACTTGTCATTGCTTGGTAGATCAAACAACAATGAACATGTGTGAAAACTACTTAACTAAAACCTAATCGAAAATCTCCAGAGCAAGTTCTTGTAAGTGCATTGGGATAGCTGGATATGTCCGCTATAACCGAGAGAGCTTTACCTGGGTTTTAGGAAAGACTTTGGTTATTTGGTAAAGTTAGGTGGGAAAGGGGCATGAATGATGCTTAATAAGACGACGAAAGTTACAGGTGTAGTTACCACAGATCAAAGTGCCGCTTAGCTATGAGTAAATCGTAAAAAACAATTTTGAGCTGTAAAAATCGAGATTGCCGTTCAAATCCGAATTCTCCGACTTCTTCCACTGTTTCTTTCCTGGGCTTCTTCTGCTTCACGTGATATGAATGTTGTCTTCACTCTGCCTCCGATGGCCTCTCTCGATCACAGGGACTCCTTCGACACCGCCGACGATGTATGATGTTCTAAAATCTTCTCTTCTTTCTCTCACCGATCCTTACAAACCGATCGTAAAAAATATTATAACGGTTGCGTATGTCACATTTGCAGTCCCTTCACTCGTTTAGGGTTTCCTGTAGCTCGTATCTCATCATCCTCGGCTATAGAATTGAAAGCACTGCGATCGTGTGCCTCTGATCGGTAATTGCGGTTCGTATGAAATGGTGTTGCGTATGCGTGCCACAGTTTTTGCAATTGTTGATGGAATTCGACTTATATTATGGTTTTCTGTAGCTCATCGGATCATCCTCGGGTGCAGAATCGAAAGCACCATGGTTTGTGTTGTGCTGACTGGTAATTGCGGTATGAGAGAAATGGTTGCGTATTTGTGCCATAGTTTCTGCAATTGTTGACGGAATTAGACTCATGTACGGTGTTTTGTAGCTCGTTGGGTCATCCTCGGGTGCAGAATCGAATGCAGCATGATTTTGTGCTTCTGATTGCTAATTTTTGTATGCGAGAAATGGTTGCGTATGCGTGCCAGGATTTCGGCAGTCATCAATGGAGTTAGACCCGCACAGGGTTTGTTGTAGCTCACCCGATCATGCTCATCGGATCATCCTCGGCCACAGAATCCAAAGTAGTGTGCTTCTGATTGGCAATTGTGGTATGCGAGAAGAATTGGCTCGTATGCGTGCCACATGTTCGGCAGTTGCTGACGGAATTAGACTCATATATGGTTTCTGTAGCTCATCCAATCATCCTCGGGTACAGAATCGAAAGCAGCATGAATATGTGAATTCTGATTGGTAAATGCGATAAGCGAGACGAATTGGTTGCGTTTGTGTGTCGCATTTTCGGCAGCTATGGACGGAATTAGGCTTATATAGGCTTTTCTTTAGTTCAATTGATCATGCTCAGTGTTGCTGATTGATGGGCAGTATGATTGTCTGAGGGGTTTATTGTAGCTCATTTCTGATCATTCTCGGGTACAGTATCGAAAGCCGCATGATTGTGTGCTTGTCATTGGTAATTGCAGTATACGAGATAAATGATTGCGTACGCATGCCTTAATTTTGAGAGTTGTTGATAGAACTATGCTCATGTAGGGTTGCATGATTGTGTGCTTCTGATTGCTAGTTGCGGCATGCGAGAAGAATTGGTTGCGCATGCGTATCACATTTTCGGCAATTGTGGACGGAAGTAGACTCATATAGGGTTTTCTGTAGCTCACCTGATTATGGTCAGGGTTTCTGATTGGAGATCAGTATGATTGTCTGAGGGTTTATTGTAGCGCACACCTGATCAACCTCAGGTGCATAATTGAAAGCAGTGCGATTGTGTGCTTCTGATTGGGAATTTGGAATACGAGAAGAAATGGTTGATGGTGTGTGCCACATATTCGGCAGTTTTTGATATAGGGTTTTGTGTAGCTCAATTGATCATGCTCAGGGTTGCTGATTGGAGATTGGTGCGATTGCCTGATTTTTTTCCTGGTGATTTTCCTGGTGGCAGTTGGAGGGGTTCGATGACTTCACAATTGCGTCCGCCTGGGAAAGGTATTCGATCAAATCCATTGGAACTCAAATTTGATAGGGCTTTTGAGATTTTCTGATTTATGAATTTGTTTTTGCAATTAAAATCCAGGATAGGATGGGTGGTTGTGGGATATTATGGTGGTCTTACTATCAGCCTGGGGTTCTCTGTACAGGTTTATTGCGAAAACAGAGGAGATTCTGCGGGAGTGGAAAAAAGAAGTTGCCTCTGATCGGCTGGTGTGTAAAGATTTCTTACAAATTATAAATCTCTTAGGCCTGTTTCTTCTTTCACCTGATTTTAATTTTTATTGTGTAAAGGCACGTAGTGTCACAAATGTCCATCCAGGAGACTGGAGGCTAGTCTCCAAAGTGATTCACGAATGAGGTGTAATTGTGCAACTAGAGTTGCTAAGGAGACTCTTCACCTGATTATTAGAGTATGCAAGAATTGGCTAAGTCATGGAGCGTTGTTGCAATCATGAGCACTTCTGCATTGTTATAAGGCACTCTCAGCTTCTGAAGCCAATTCTGTAGTGGTAAACCTTCAACAGTAGTATGTGGGGACCTCAGTAGACATTTAAGTGCGCGACATATGATGCATGGGTATATTAGGCTTCAGGCTCCAGGGTCGAGGATGCGCGGACTCTTCATAAAGTGCACAATGAGCTGGCTTATGGCCCCAAAAATTACGGCATTGACATCTACTTCGAGGTTGTCAACGAAAATGGTACTTGCTCACTCACAATAACTTCGTAACTTCTGCTGACTAAACCTTCTAAAAGGTCTCCAGCAATCTCTTTGAAGCTGGACTCCTTGAGTTGATAATGGGATTCTAAGGAAGGCCCCATGTCTATGAGGCAGGCTATCTTCGAAAGCAAATTGACACACACTGGCTTTGACAAGAATCTGTAAGAAATCTGATTATCTATTCTGGTGTGTGCAGACAACAGAGAAGAGTGGACAGATGGTTTGCACCCTCTTCAGCTTTGGTTTGGTGTTAAAGATTTTGTGGTATGTCTATTAAGGCTTTGTCATCATCTTTGGGCTTCTGATGGTAGATGTACATCCAATCTGCATGGTCTGCTGTGTTTTTAGCAATGAAGACAGGCTATGCGTTTTTAATCCCAAACAACTGGAAACACAATTGTGTACTTATAAGGAAGACATATCAGCAAGATTTATATATCATTGAGGAGAAACCTAAAGAGGAATTAGCTAAGGGTTTATTGTCTGAATTAGGCACATTCTCTACAACCTATCCAATTTTTGCTGCAGAGATGGCCAAAGACTTCAATCTTCCAATTGGCAAGCAAATGTGCATATAATATGATAAACTGTAAATTAGATATTCAATGCAAGGAAAATGTTTCTGTACTCAATCACAGTTACAGATGAAAACCACAGATAGTTTACTGCCACTCTTAAATTTCTAATTGAATGCAGGTTATCTCTCCTATGAGCATGAGCGGTGTGGTGCTTGATGCCCCAGAGGCCACCCTTCTCCTAAGCACCATGGCTGTTGCGCTTTCCAACTGTGGGAGGTGGTTGCTCATGTTAAATGACCATTTCAATGTCATAATTTTTTAGGTCTATGATATGCTAGGGAGGATTTTCCTGTAAACTTGTGCAGCTGTATCGCAGTTGCTAGTAAAGTGATGGGCCTTGTGAGATTGTCAATGAGAGAAGATGAGCATGCAGAGCCTCCAAGTTATGTTTTATTTTGATAAGTTACATCAGTTGTAAAATGCCTTAGACCTCATTTTCTTTGTATAGGCAGTTGAACCTGCAATAAGTACAAGCTCATCTATTGACATCAAGTATTTGGATTCTTCACTAACATTTCATGTATATTGGCAGTGACTTACCAGCATTTGTCCCTGTCCATGACCCAACTCGCAAAGCATACCTTGGCATTAAATGCTCCAAAAGCTTTGGTGTACATTATGAGACAGATCGAATGGGAAGTGGGGTTCCAGTTGCATTGCTGCATTTAGAGGGCCTGTATAATATGTTCATCTCCAAATTGGTAAGTTGTCTCATCATGTGCTTTAATATTTAGTCATGCTACAGCCTTAGGTATATATTCTTCGAAGGATCCTTGGCAGATGAATTTGTATGGAAATGTACTTGGAGATCTGACGGGAGTTTTACATCATAAAATTGTACTGTTTGTTGGGTGTGAAGGTATACAAAACGGGAAAAGTTCACGATACCGAGGTGCAGTTTACAATGCAACTAACATATAGGACACCTATGCCAGGCTTTGAATATCATGATGCAAATGTGGAGCCCATCTCTAATTACGATGGTGACCTCTTGGAGGAGATGGCCTGGGATGAGGATTGTGCCTGGGCTGAGTGGCATTCAGTAGATGATCCCATCAAAGGTGTGTATGGCACTCTTATCCGTGACATTTTCAGAGAAATATACTCAACATATATGTTGTATTATTGTATTTTGAAAGTGGGCAGTGTCATGTAGTATCCGTTTTCAATGTGAACATGCTGCAGTGAAATACTATGTTCTTTTCTAGTTTATATCTTACTATATATCTTTTTCATCAATTTCTATGAATAGGTTAATGTATACAACATGATTTCTTTGATTTTTTGTATCTGTGAAGCTCAATCAGAAACATGAAGCGTAAAGTTTTTGGGTTAGCAGGGTTTGAGCTGATTTGTTCCTGGAGCAAACAAAATGTGAAGAGTGCAATGGAGGCAGCAGGATATGAAAACAAGTCATCCGCGGATGCTGACAAATGGTTTCTCACATTAATTAAAATCAAGGATCAGTAAGTAGATCAAAGGCCCAATGCAGGACAATGTTGGCATTTTTGGTATCACCGATATGGGTTATTTAGTACTACTAAAGCTTGGTGGTGTATAAAAACTCATTACTGATAATTTTTTGTCATCTACATGGCCTTGTAACTAAAGCACTTTGCAAGTGAATTTTTAGGTATGTCAAGTTTGTGATATTGGTGAGATTGAATTACTTACTAGTAATTCAGTGATACAAACCTGGACATCTACTGACAAACAATTAGTAATGTAATACTCTAAATAAGACAGGAGGTTTACATATTTCATCACATTGCTGGAAGCATAGCTTATTCTGGTGGAAATAATTTTTTGTTGATTTTGTTCCAGGTTCATATCAGCTCAAAGTAAACAGAAGCTTATACTGAATGAAATGGAAGGGATAAACTGGCTTTACATCATGAACATATACCATGGTAGTCAAATTATGAATTTATTACAACAGGATAAGTTCAGGGGTTATTTTGTATGCTGAAGAATAACTCATTATATTTCATTGTTGCGCAGGGCTCCATTTCAAGGAAACTCAATTCCTGGGTTTGGGGGACGTCTGCGAGCTCTAGTTCAAGCCTGCCATGTGGCCTCTCAAGCAAAGTTTGTTGAGGACTTTGCACTTGGTACCCATTCCAGATATTCCTAGCTACTCTGTTGTAGGCCTTCTGATGAGCATCTTCATAGTGGTAATTTCAGGGTGCTTTCTTGACTAAAATCTTCTGGCATTACTGAAGTAATTTCATTTCTCCCCTGGTTTGCAGGTAAGGAATCTGTGAAGCATGTTACTCAACATCTAACAGTACCTCCACCAACTGTTTTAGATCGTGTTCTCAAAGACCTATTTGAAGAAGGTGAGGTTGCACTTTTTATTTTAATGGCTTCCACATTCCATTGCATTGTTCCAGGCATTTCGCATCCAAATTGCAAAAGCTTTTGATTCTCCACAGTATCAGCCACCTCTTCACCCATCATACTTTGTTTTGTTTTGTTGATAGCAACATGTGACATCTCAGATGGTGGGTACATGAGGAACATGTTATTGCTGTCTGGAGTTTGTTTATCAATCTGGGCCAACACTATTCATTAGCACTGAACAAGACCATGAATGGACATCAATGTGTTTGCTTGCTACAGCACCTTCAGAATTTGGAGCACAAATGTACTCTGAGCATGCACAAGGACTAAAAGGAGCGCCTCCAGATTCTCTGTTTTCTCGGTTTTGTCTCCATGCTCTTCAATTTGGCACTTGCAATATTCGAGGTACAAAGAAATATCATCACAACTTTCTAGCATTGTTGATATCCAAGTGTGTGTTACACCCATGTTATGCGAAGGCCATCCTGACATTTCTATTATTGTACAGCAATTGCAGTGTTGTGGATTGAATTTGTCCGAGAAGTGCGCTGGTGCTGGGATGAAGGCCTTCGGTTGCCCCGGGTCTATGTGAATGGCTCACCTGACTTAGAGACTTGTCTATTGCACCAAAAGTTGCAACTGGTAATGTCCAATTACATATGATTGCAGCAATACAATATTTCAAGTGAATTGGGTTCTGCTGACCTCGTTTTACTGTATAGTTGGGTTGTGCAATTATCTTGTTAGACAACTTCTTTCTTGTACAGGAATATTAGCTTATGTATGTATATTTTTCAATTTAGTCCATCAGATTAGAGGTTCACACAAACTTGAACTAATATCAATTTAATACATGGTTTACAAAGACTTTACAGAATTGTTCCAACATGCTAATTTGACTGGTGTTGTTTTACCAGCTTGCACTCTGTATCGAGAAGAAAGTATTACATCAAGGAGGCACAGAAGGAGATGATTCTCAGGTGAATATTCTATGAATGCATACTGTCCATCCATCTCATAGTATTCAAGAGACTTGGTACAATCTGAGGAGTGGCTTGTGTTTGCAGGCATTACCAACACATGAAAATGGCTATGTAGGACATCTTGATGAAGAGCGGGAAGGCTCTATTGGACCGGTGGACAACCTGAAGCTTATCAACTCAAATCATAGTTTGCATGCACCTGTTACTCAGGTAAAAACCCTATTGTGTATGGCTTCTCTTATTTATTGATATAAAGTGGTGAAAGTTGGGTTCAGTGTATTTTTTGTCTATGCTTTGTTTTTAAGAAGTATATATATGTTTATGTATGTATATATATGAATAGGACATTTTTATCTGAAGAGAAAGATGTCATGAATCTCTGAGTGATGTGCTCATTTTCTTTCTCATGTTGTCATTGTTGGCAGTAGAACATGACTTTGCATTTGTGTATTTGCATGTGTGTAAAGTGCCATTGTCCATCAGATCAGTTTGACAACTGGTCTTGATCTCCTACTCTATAATTGGGTGGTTACAGAATCCACCAATGACCGAGGACATGTTGGAGGAGTGGGAGCAGACATTGGCCACATTGCAAAAGTCATCTTGGGTACTCCTGAATGCCTCTTTTTGAAGACTTTGACAGACTTTTCTCTAGAGGTAGAAACAATGTAACTTCTGAAGTATATAATTTTTTTTCTCGAGAGAAGATGAACATTACCAGATATCTTATGTTTAATCTTTACATGACAGGGTAATCTGGCCAGTCATCGTCATAACAAGCTTACTTCAGGTTGGTTTTCATAACATGACTCTGAAAATCAGAAGATGTGCATCTATGAATGTGTCGAAACATTTTTAAGCTTATACTTCACCATTTTTTGTAAGATAATGGGTGTTATGCTCAATAGAGTTGGATAAGTAGTAAGATTGAAGTTCAAGTTTTGAAGGTTATGTTGCCTCCTAATGGTCCTAACTAATGAGATGGGCAACCTCTCAAGATAGATATGGCTGCATTTAAGGCAGCAAATCCAGGTGCTGCATTTGAAGATTTCAGGCGCTGGTATTCGCTTGGAAACCAACTAGACTCAAGTGGTGTTGACGAAATGGAACCGGAGAAGGTCAAAATATGGGAACAAGTTGATGCTTGTGCTGCATGTAAACAAAAGCCCCTCTTTGACTACACACGTGAAGCTGAAAAGGTAGAAACTGAGTCTTACACAAGGCATGCCTACAATTACAGAATTCTACATAAGCAATGAAACTGACTCTGAATTTCACCAACATAAATAGGCATTTGGTATTTAATTCTGGTAAGGTTGCACTCAGGATGCTCGTCTACAAGCTTCACCTTTAGGCACATTGCTGGATTGAGATTCTAGCAAAAGATTTCTCATTTTTTTTTCTGCTAGTTTATGGAGTCCAACCTCTACTGAGATGGTGGAATTGGATGCAGATCATGCATTACTTTGAAACTATCCGACCACAGCAACTTCTAGCACAGATGCTTGTGTGTTCTTGTGCAGTGGCAGCCCATATCTTAGAACGCAGTGTCATCGACTTCATAGTGCCAACCTTAATGTGGGAGCTGGAAGAGTTATCAACTGCAATGGAATCCATATTTACGTCTTATGAGCAATACCTAAGGAGTGGTAAGCTTTGTCTTGAATATAATACTTCAACTTTGCACTTCTCACTTTTGGAGTTCACTGCTGTTGGGTTGTAGAAAAAATACACTATGGTGATTGAACCGGACCTGTGTAAATAGTAAGTATCATGTAACTGCTGGATGCATATACAATTTCATTTATTCTTCACCATAATGGGTGATTAGCTGGGAGTTCCTGTGCTTTTTAAGGTATTTATGACTGGGCATGTTGATGTTGGAGTACGGACATGTTGGTGTGGAATAGGTAGCAATCATCTATATGTTAAAGTATTAATAAGCTCGTATAGGTCTAATTAAGCTCTATGTAACAATAACTTGGGAAGGTTCATTTTCTATCACAGTAAATACTATTGCATCCCAGTTCATTACCATTATCTGCAAGTAATTATTAAATCCGAAGCTATGTATCTCAGATTCTCATTGATGTTGGTGGGTACATGCTCAGATTCAAAGGCAGATGTCACGGAGGAGTGGCAAAGAAAATTGTTACAGTTGTGTGCGCTTTTTGAGAGAGTTGAGAGCAACATCATTCTTGCAGTTTCTTTACAAAAGAAGGTCGGAAATGCCCCCAGGTTGCTTACAGCTTTGGTAAACCATCATCTGGAGCCACACAAGGTGCCTGTTGCAAAGGTCCTGGTGGAGAAGACATCGACTTCAAATCGATGGAAGGTTGGCAGCCAAAAACCAGATCCTTTTGAGAATTATGAGTTGTATGTGGAATATAGTACATTTGTGAACGAGACATTTTTTTCTCCACTTTAATCAACCAGTTCAAAATGAGATAATTCTATTGGTGTTCTCCTCATCTGACTAAAATTGTAGTTTCTTAGTACTAAATCAGATAGTTTCATTGTTGCTGGCAGGAGAAGGAATCTGTAGACGAAAGAGACATGGTAGCAAAACTATTCTCTTCAGCGACACCTCTTGCAACATGGAAATCAAGTCCTTCAATGGGCCATCTGTTTTATGGTCATGAGCCTCTAGCTCGGGAAGTTATTTTTTCATATGAAAGTAGGTTTCCAGGCTCGCTACAGACAAACGGTAGCTCACAGATATCAAAGAGGGAAACACAACATTGTGTCGACTTAATTACTTCCCATAGAATGTATGTAAATGGAACTCTAAATGATTTGCAAATAGCATATGCCGAAATGGCCTTGGATAGTTAGTGCAAGTATAGAATTAACCAATACCATTTAGTAGTCCAAGCAGCCGGAATACATATCCAGGATTGCGATTGTATCCTGGGATGTTTCACTTGGGAAGAAAGACTGTTTGAGAACATATGTGCAGCACATCTATTTAGTGTAGGTTACTTTGGTTAATCCTCAGATTCTGAGTGTGATCTAACTGCTGTAAAGGACAATGCCTGTACAGATTTCAGGAAGACATGTATCAATGTGATTGATGCGGCATATAATTGGTTGATCGTGTGCTATTATTCCAAGTATGCATCATTTGCTCATATGGATTTAATGAAAGACCTCAATATTACTTCCTTTTGATGCAACATGTAGATTAAAGCAATGATGACTGACAACATGTGCTCTATTGCTCTATGGCTCCGATTCATAAAGCCATAGATATGTAGTCAGTTTGGTATATTCCTTTGTAGTGTATTTTGACTCTTTGAAGGAATCGTTATCATGACTTAAAAAAACAAAAGTATCCTGCAATGCAACCAGAATTCTATCTCAGTCCAGAATTCAATTGTACTGTAAGTGTGGACTATGAACTTACTTTTCTAATTTGTTCCCTAGAGCTCAGTATTAGGTAACCCCCACGGAATCAGGTTTGTCTACCTTACAGATTTCTTTGTAGGAAAATATTCAAGTCTGCTGGAGTTGGTAATCTCCAAAATGCAGATCAACGAGGTGGACAATGAAACTTCTTGTTATTATGGAAGTTGCAAGGCTTTCCATTGAAGTTAGGAAACTTTTCTTAGCAATTACAAATGTATGGAACTCCTAGGTAAAGTATGCATTCCAAAATAAAGGGATGTGCTACATTTTTAGAAACAAATTCACGACTCTACAATCATTGTCCATTTGATACTCATATAGGTTACTCAAGATTTTGGGGAATCTGGTTCCACCAGGCATGTTGGGATTTCCACTGGACATATTGGGGTTGCTTGAAGGGTCTCAATGAATCATTGTGGAAGCTTGTGGAAATCATTCTCCTGGTATTGGTGTCATCAAGTGGCATTATATGATGCATTTAGTCCTGCCATCGGTTGAGTTGTCAGCCTCTTAGCTTCTTAAGCCAAGCACGATCTTAGTTTGTCTTTCTGATGTTCGTCTGATGTTCATCTGAGGCTTGAGATTGGAGAAATCATGGCATTGAGTACCCTCAGTTTGTTATTCTTGACAAATCAAGCATAAGACATTAAGAGAGAATCCATATTGTGTAGCAGTCTTGTGTATAGTATACTGTCATTGAAAGTTTTAGATTTTTTTTTTGCCCATATACCTCTTGCCATTAAGATTGGGCTGAGAGTAGCTCGACTTAAGTAGGTGTGTTTTGAAAGAATTGCTCTTTAGACACTGATATTTTTCGTTCCTTACATTCCTAAGTTTCATGTGTTTTTCTCTCACTGTTATACTTGAATTATTTCTGTGTTGGGTGTAGCAATGTAAATTCACATAAAAATGCTAATACGGGTCTTGTTCCAAACAAGCCGACATGCCTAATACAATGACAACTTCCAAACATGATATTGAGGGCCAAAAGCTCATCATCACATGAGATGATTGAATAATTGTTGTGCAGGCCCCGCTATCAAGCAGGGTACATGTGCACAGAGGAGATATTTGACATCCCAAATAGAAGTGACCAAGACAGTAAGGGAACCAGAGTTTAGATGGTGGAGAATTCTGTTGTCTGTGTTGACAACACACCTCCCATAAAAATGCCAAAGAGCAATTTGATTGGGCTCTGCAAACTATTTATCCCCTGCATGTACTATCAGTCATTCCATAGCACCAATTGCATTGCAGAGACAACATTTCACATGCAACCGGGCTGGCACTAAAGCAATTACCTAAATCCACAAGGATTTCTGCTACCAAGAGAAGTTATGAAGCTGTTGCACTTGTAGTCAAGCTAAATTTCGTCATTATCAGAGTACTTACCTTTGGGCAATACACAATCTTTACAAAGGGCCACCTGGAGAACCTACACCTTGCTTAGGAAGCTCGATGGTGTACATCAAGAAGCAAGAATGCTGCAGAGGAGGATCCTGTTCCCTATTTATGTCCATGCTCTAATTGGAAGAGCTGTAAACTAGTGGGATGTGTAAGAACTTCAAAGTCTGGGACAAACCAGCACTATCCCAAGCAGAATCACCTCCACACATAGCCAGACCTCAAGGATCGGCAAGTAACAAAGAACCGTCATAAATGGTGGAGATTTCAATCAAAGCTGTACAATTGAATTCACTACTTTACAAATTTGCTGCCCTTGCAGGCACTTCTGGGTCAGTTTCAACCTCCTCCTCTTCCGTTGTTCTTTGCACACCACTCTGCAAATGAAAAATCAGTGGTGTCAGCTTGAATTCCCCCAGTGGAAACAGCACATATTATAAAAACTAGCCGTTTTCACTACTACAAGGCAAGATGTGACCCAATTTGATAAATTTGTTAATTGGTAATTTCCCAAAGAAATGATGACCTAAACATCTTTATCATAGTTGAAACCTTGTACACTGGGCTAGTAATAGGCATGCCAAGCATTCAATAGAAATGGATTTTTGAAGACCTTCGGGCTTTAGACATATTGGGTTCATATCTTTCCTGCCTTGGCTGTTCAGCCTCTGAAGGATATCCTTCAAAAAGTTCTCTTTTTCAAGGCTGGCAATGCCCAAGTGATTTTTAATTGATTACCAAGTTTTACTGGGATTGCCTCTCATGTATGATCACAAAGGTAGACAGCAGCTTCAACTGTCTCCTACAAATCAGAGGCCGGAAGACCCCCAACTTGTGATCATGGAGTTTGAGGCTTACTATCATGGCAGCGCGCCGGCCATCAAAGCCTGCAACAGCCCTTACCTTGCTTGGTCTCTTTGAATTCCCTAGATAGACATCTAAAGCACCATCGCCTCGTAGAATTTTTGCACCATCTCCATTTCCATCAGGTGAGCCCACTGCATCATCATCGAGCACTACTGCATCTATCTTCTCCTCTCCACTTGGAAGCACATCTGGCACCTGACAGCACTCACCGAAACCATACCAAGGAAATTAAACTCTTGTGACAGAATTTCTGTATAATTTGGACTGTTGGTAAAGGGCTAAAAGAGAGAACAGACTCAGACAAATGACAGAAACAACATGGTGGACAAACCTGGTACATGGCGTCTGTGAGGAGAGTCTCCATAATCGATCGTAACCCACGAGCACCAGTATTTTTCACCATGGCCTTTTGTGCAATTCTTCGCAATGCTCCGTCTGTGTAGTGTAGCTTAACCTGCCAAACCCAACCCGAAAAGCATTGGCCTAGCATCCCAAGTGGAATTTCATTTCAAGTGTTCATGTGCAGAACCTGAACATGCCTCACATATCCAAAAACGAAAGTTGCTTACTTACATTATTCATTGCAAACATCTTCTTGTACTGCTTGCCAAGGGCATTGCGTGGCTCTGTGAGGACCTGCATTTAGAATGACATTAACCCACTTTAGCGCTCATGCAATGCACCAAGAACATAAATGAAGAAACCAACCAACACATGTCTGCAGCATCATGATTGTAGCCGTTTCAGGATAAAGCAGAGAAAGTGCACCCACAGCAACAATATAGATTCATCTACGTTAGTGATTGAGATAAGTTAGGATGAGCAGATTTCACTTCATTGATGAGATAATGTAAATCTTTCCCAAGTACACCTTTCCCAAGTGCAATGAGTCAAAAGATTCACAATGCATTTACACATTCTAAACAAAGTTAAGAAAGCAAAGAATGGTTTCACAGATGTAAATCGAACTAACACCTGAACAAGTTGGTCTTCGTTAAGTGCAGCAAGGCTGACAAGAACAGGAAATCGGCCAATAAACTCAGGTATCAGTCCATAAGCAATCAAATCGCTACTCTCCACCTGCACAGCCCATGGTAACAATTTACACTTTGAGCCAGCATTCACAACCTGACTATAAAATCTGTTTCTTTCAAAATCGTGAAAGAACAATCATTTTACAAATTGGCACAGTATGTCAACAAAGTCCACCAAGGCTTTGAAACACAAAGCAAAGAATTTAGATCAAGCTCAATCAAGTCAAAAATCTTCAATACAGCTCTCCAGGGTATATCAAGGAGCTAAGAAATTGAGACATATATTACCGTCTCAAGCAATGAAGAGGTGAGGGCAGCATCAATCAATCTATTTCCCCTCATATTGGCTCGAACAGATGCTCCAAACCCAATGGATGAGTCTTGCCTCCTGAAATGACACAAATCTGCCTCTTAGCGGACGAGACATCATTTCATCTATATGCGGTTTCATGTAAGATGTCACTCGATAATGTAAAAGACGGTCCTCCATGAAGGGTACAAATCACCAAACTTCACAATTGTAAATATGAAATGAACTCTCACCTCTCTGCGATCGTTTTCTCAAGTTCGACAAAGGCACCTCCACAAATGAACAGAATATCCTTGGTGTCAACCTGCACCTCTCATTACTATGTCAAAGGTCCAGAGTCTAGATTGCTGCAGATATAATCAAAAAGCAACTAAGCTAACCTTCCTTAGGAAAAAGACCCCTATGTCTTTATTTGCATTATCACATATATGACAATCTAGACTAGCCAACTAGTTATCTGTCATCAGATATCTGTAGAACTACATCGTTCAAGACGCAAATAGATACAAAAACTCCAAACTAGCTTTATTATTTGAAATAAGCTAAAGCTCCACAAATGAGACGTAATTGATCGACTCCTTTTTCTGCACAGGTCCATGCAAAAGGCACCTGAATATGGTCCCCTCGTGGATGTTTTCGAGCCCCTTTCTCTGGCACATTCACAACCTGTACCAAAAAAAATTCAATTACCAGATTTCTTACACCATTGTTCCACACAGGATGCTAAGAATGTGGATAAGAAATGCAATTGTTAGCAAAATGATGCTAGACAGTACCTTTACATTCTCAAACAACTTGATTCATAAACGTAATTTTTAAGCAAGGAGAGAAGCTTACAGTTCCCTCCAACATCTTCAAAAGTGCCTGCTGTACTCCTTCACCAGACACATCTCTACTTATATTCAAGCTCTCTGCCTGCACCATCCAGAACACAACATCACTTACAAGCACAACCTCAAAAAAACATGATGTGCCCATCCAAGTACATGACACCTACTCAAAAGCATTGAAGGGATATCACTAGATTGAAAGACACATGCACTCTCTTTCAGCATATTTTATTTCCCAACAATGAACGTCAACTGCAACTTTCTTTCACTGAATGAGCTACTGAAGAGTACCTTCTTTGTTATCTTGTCAACTTCATCAATATAAACAATACCCTGTTGAGCAGCTGGAACATTGAACTCTGCAGCCTGTGATGATGCCAAAAAACAAATCAACACACATGCGAGATTCACCAATTGTTAGAACTGTGGCTTTATGGTCTAATAGATAATTTTAAAAACTACAAGTGAAACCATCCTAAATATATGGTGCAAAAACAACACCAGACTTAAATCTACAATGATGAAATTCGTATCTGTATCTATATACATAGACCTACAACTCCAAAAAATTCCTGCACAAATCAAAACAGTATTTTGGGCATATTTCAAACAGAATGTTAAGGAAACATCCAAATCAAGAAAGGATTGAAATTACCATCAAGAGTTTGTACAAAATAGACTCAACATCCTCTCCTACATATCCAGCCTGCACAGGTCAGAGTACATATATTTGCATTTGCATGAGTGCACATATTTGCATTGCACTGCATTTGAGCAAAAAGAAAATATTACATTATTTTTAATGCGGCCATATATAGGACCTGATGAATGGGGAGGAGGAGGAAAAACCTCAGGTTTGCCCTTTCTTGTAACCTAGAAGACTCAAAATTTATGTAGAATTATCAGCTACTCTGCCTTACAACCTGAACACCTGTGCAGAACCTCAACTACATAATTCAAGAGTATCACCTGAGTGAGAGTGGTAGCATCAGCGATAACAAATGGCACATTTACAAATCTGGCCAAAGTCTTGGCCAGCAATGTTTTCCCTGATAACCAAACACCCATCAGTAATGGTTTTGCAAGTAGAATAATCTTAGGATCATGACCAAGTTGAGAGTACTACTACCTATCATAATTAAGTGATCCAAAACCTACAAACAGTTCGTTCGCTCACAGCAGTGGCCTTTCTCATGTCTAAATCAATTCTTTTGACAGATGATCTGCAAGGACACTGGGGCTTTGAACTAACCAGATCCAGTTGGGCCCATGAGAAGCACATTGCTCTTCTCCAATTCAACAACATCATTCTCTTCCCCTTCTACATCTGAAAGAACTGTGTTCAAGCCACCCAGCCTGCAATTCCCCACACCAAATGTAATTTCTCAATACAGCTGACAAGTATCTCTTTGAGAAAATCAGAAATCAGGACACTGCCAGCATTTATTAGTGACCCATCAATAAGTGCAAGGATACTCCCAGCACGTGCAATTATCCAAAAGTACTGCTGAGATGCCATTGACTCCAAAGACATGCTTCAGACCCCTTCACAGTCTCAAGGCTGTAATAAAATTACTTTACATTATGAAAAGGAGTTGACAGAAAACTTTAATAAATTAATAAATTAAGTAAATCAATCTCAAATATGGTTTCCACAGAAATGTCTCAATTTCAATATGAGAATGGATACAGAACAGCAATAAATTCTTCAACGTGCTCTAGAAGGTCACCAAACATGTCTGGTTTGTAGACCATATACCCTTCATTGGTGGGCTTCACGTTGCCCTTTTGCACAGATTCATAATAGATGCGTTTGTAGTGGTTGTAGACTGCCACCGATAATATCTGAAGACAAACATTTCTCAGATGGTCAAGCCTACCAAATCTAAAAGGTTTGTGATTGAACTTAAACATCTCTGAACATTCATGCATTCTACCCTGATCAATATAAAGTAATCTGAGCAACCTTGTGAGAGCTGTGAATTTAGAAATCCAACATGCTCCACACAAAACTCTTGATGTTAAAGAACCCAAATGACTTGTGTTGAATGAACACAAATGCCAATGCACTTTGTACATCAAACAATATTAACAATTTGACACATGATAACAGGACACATATTCCAATGCAGAGTGTCCAGCAAACAAAATTGCAAGCAGAGAAAATATGAATAATCCAGTCTCGTTGAATGAAAAAGCTCAACTTGCCAATATCAATCGTAGTACCAACAAGAGTAGCTTCAAGTTGCAGAGCATTTGCAGAGTGCAGATGAAGTGTTGTTTGCTTGCTTCATTTAAAGAGCACTTCCAAAAGCCGAAATTGATTCCACAACATCTATCGAAGGAGGAATACAATAATTACGAGCCATTCTACCAAATAATATTTAGGTAATTGAACCAAACGACATTCAAAGCCCCGAAAAGGAAAGGGAAAGGGGCTCAAGGAGCAGAATTTGACGAGACGTCACAGCAGCTCCACACATATTCGATTCCACAATCTAGGTTTCATAAGTCGAATATTCCTAAACGCTACAACAATACTGAATCTCTGCAGAACTGTAAGAACCCACATAGAAAAGTTTATAACAAGACTCCAAGTACCTTTTTGGCTCGCTCCTGTCCGACAACAAACTTGTCCAAAGCTTGGCAAATTTCCCTAGGAGTTGGGAGGTCCTTTCCAAGCGCAGAGCCACCCCAAGACTCTCTGGAGCCAAACGCTCCTCCGGAGCCACCAGAGCCACCGGTTCCAGGATGTGCTCGCACTAAATTAGTGCTAGGTGGAAACGGAGGACCCGAAGGTGCTTGTACAGCTACCGGTGGAGGTGGTGTCATCCCTGCACCTTGCTGCCAGTGTTGCGGAACATCACCATGTCCTTGCCTACGTGATGCTTGCCATCTGGAAACGCGTAAAACAGTCTCGCGCAATTGCGCACTTTCCACGACCGATAAAGCATCAGAACCCCCTGAATCACTATTTCCTTTGGTGGAGGAGGAGGAGCCATTGTGTTCTGATGTCTTGTTGTAAGTTGTATGTCTCGCTGATGGCGAGGATGATGATGACGATACCGGTTCAAGAATCAATATGGAATCAGCTCCTCCGCAATTGGAACAAGTAAGCACGGAATCCGATAGAGGATAAATTGACGCTACTGAGGCTGTTAAAGGTGTGCTACAAGTCGCACAAATTGCATGGGCTTGTATGCCCTTGTTGTTATTTCCACGCCTCTCTTTCCCTAACCCTCCGTCATGGAAACTCGCCCCATGCGTCTTCTTCCCAATTGACGTATTCTCCATCCCGAAATTCAGGTCTGTGCTATTACGGAAAGGTGTGGCCACTGGGGATGACACGCTATATGAACACACGCTATTATGATGTACATGGCTCGGCAGTGTTGCCGCAGGCGAAATCGCTGAGCTCCCGCAAGAGCACGGCGAAGTGGAAGGAGCCAAAATTCTCCGTCCCAAACCCCGTCGTCGGTGATGACTCGCCACGCCCACGGCCAGATCGCTAAACCTCCTCCACCTCACCATCGCAGACATGTTGCCGCAAATTCCTCACTCCAATCCCCAATCGCAATCGAATTCAAAGTCAAATTCCTACACCACAAGTTCAACAATCCACCTAAGTCCCTCCCTCCAAGTTCATCGACACCAAACCCTAGCGCCCCTCCATCCACAATTGCCTCCACCGATCGACGCAGCTTGCCCTGCAAGCCTGCATCTACACCATGGCACAACAAGCCCCCCGCTCGTCAAAACTCGCGCCGAATCACGTGACCTCTTGATTTCCGGCAGCAACTGCGAGAGGCGCACCGCCAGGGTTTGATGCTTCAAAGCTTCGCCCCTGAGCCCCCCCCCCCTCCCGCCCCCTCTTGGGTTTGCTTTGCTTTGCTTTACTTTTGCTTTCGAGTAATGCTCAGTTTAGTTTGTTTCCTGTTTGACAAATGGGAGCGAAACGAGGAGGAATCTGGCGCAGTCTGCTTCCGTGCCGCTCTATCCCAATGATGACTCATCATCACTCGGCGCCATCGCCATCGCTACTGCCCTCCCCACAACTTAGATGCACATGGCAATGCCTCCACCGCACTCTCTCTACCTTACCACCAAAATTCCACTTTCCTTAACCCTCCTGGACTACATACATAGCATGTGCATTGATGAGGATGAGGATGAGGATGGGGATGATGCTGATGAGACCCATTGCCCTTATGGCATCCTAAAGGCCACATGTTTCATGTCCTACTGTATAACATAACATAACATAACATGGGCATTTAAGAATCGGTAGAAATGTTATATGTCATTGGAGTTGCAATCTCAACAATAAGAAAATAAGTCGTGTGTTGTTACCATTGATGTTTTCGGTGTGTAGGTAATGTATGGTATCAACAATCAACAATCAACATCAACAATGGTATCAAAGAACCTCTCTGTGGACATCAAAACTATGATACCAGTCAAATATTGATGTTTGGTGGGTACATCAAGGTGAGAGAATGAAAGTTTGTATGTCCTAGTAGTTATTATTTGAGTCAATTGCGTTGCAAACCATGTTGACATTAAGACAGTTTTGCCTAGGCATGAAGGTTCTTGAATGGAATATAGACCCAAGTGGTATCGAAGACTTAATACCGTCAAATACTCATAACTTATTGGTATCAAAAAGTATGAAATCCTCGTTATGAATACATGAACAATATTTAAGAGGTGGAAACAAATTTAATTTAAAATAAACCAATACTAGACCAACATAAGGTGATACTTTGATCGACTTTTTGTGTTGTTGTATCTTAACGACAACTCATCATTCGATGCCCTCGCCATGGCCATGGCAATGCCTCCACCTTGCCTTTAATATCAACATTCCACTTTCCTCCTCTCCTTACTCTTCTAGACTACATAAGCATCATGTGCATAGGTGGTCATGATGATGATGATGAGACTCCCGTTGGCATTGTGGCATCTTAACAACCATGTGTCTCCAGTCTTACCTTGATAAAGCAACATATTTGGGAAACGGGAAAAATGATATAATATTGAAAGTCGCAAATCCATCGAGGTCTCGTTTTGTGTTGCTTTATCCCAACAAACAACTCATTATTTGGTGCCCTTGCCATAGCCCATGGCAATGCTCCCACCTTGCTCTTATATATTACCAACATTCGGCTTTCCTCCTCTCCTTGCCCTCATAGATGACATACATACATAGCATGTGGATGGGTGATGGTGATCATGATGGCGATGAAAAACCCCATTGCCCCTATGGCGTCCCAAAGGTCATACGTTTCCGATCCCACCTTGATAATATAACAAGCTTAAGAATCAACATAAATGTTGTATTATTAAAAGTTGCCATTTCATTTATACGATGTTTGGGGCCTAAGGGCATGTTTATAATCAAGGCATTACACTTAGACCATGGCTCTTAAATGACCATGGCACCCTGTTTTTTGGATGAGAATGTAGAGTAGTCCATGAACTATAGTCAAAGTCGTTTGGAGGTCATTGGTCCTTAGTGTAAACCTCGGGTCGAGTACTTAGTGCATGTTACAAACGACGTGTGACATAATATAGGGAGGATCAAATTCATTTGAAATGAAATTTATGAAGGACTTCCAAATAATGAAGGGTTCATTAAAAAATAGACAATCTCGTTACAAGTAAAGTAGATAGGTATAAAATGTGGGTTGTTACTTTCTACTAGAAATAATACATGGGTTGAATTTTAGGATCCTAGGGATTTCTAACACACAATCATTTTTTGTGTGAATACACCTGCACTTTCGTAATGTATATGATGCATTGTATTTTAGTTGTTAACATGATTGTATCACGGGTAGATCACTTAGTGCATTTTAAAAACGACGTGCGGCATAATATAGAGAGGATTAAAATCATTTGAAATAAAAATTATAAAGGAATTCCAAATAATGAAGGGGCCATTAAATGTAGACAATCCCATTATAAGTAAGTTAGATGAACATAAAATGCGGGCCACTATTTTTTTGTAAAATTAATATAGGGGCCGAAGATAAGGATCCTAGAATGTATGTTTAGTATGGTATGTAAATGGGTCAGCATTTTGTAAACCGCATGTTGTGTTTGTGAACACACGGACATTTTTCCTCTGTTTTCATCCTTACCCTATTTGTGGTGTACTTGGGGTTATTTTGTACGCGCTGTAACATTGTGGACTCCACCCTAAATTGTAAATTTTAAACCCGCTTTACTATGCTCTGTGTTTTTGGTCACTTGCATTGCAATGACCGCTATGGTATTTGTGTTGGCATCTCCTATGTGTTTTCATCATAACAATGTTTGCAATGGTATTACTTTGCTATGGTCTCCTATGTGTTTTCTCCATAACTATGTTTGCAATGGTACTACTGTTTGCACCCTTCTTTGTTTCCATGCTTTCCCTCAACACTCGTCAATTGCGTTAGGAAGTAGGTTAGCTTTTATTACTTAAAAGGAATATAGAGTACAAAAAAATGCAGTGACTTGGACAATATAAGTAATAATAATGGACAAAATAATGGAAGGGTGCAAACAAATGGGCCATTTTTGAAATTTAAGTAATTATAGGGAGGCTTTAATTCAGCCCTTGAAGGTAAATAGCCCCAAAACAAAAAAAAACCCCAGCCGCACGTGGTGCACAAAAATGCCTTAGAGTGATCTACCCGTGGATTGTGTATGAAATGCAAGTGTGATATGACCATGTGTTGTTTGATCTATTAGAATGATATACTTGCAAATGTATGTCTTCCTTGTGCTTCAATTTTAACCCATTGCAAAGTATTAACTTTTCAATCTACATGGTTAAAAGAAGTTATTAGATATGATGTGTAAACACACAATAGAAGAAAACTTGTCCATTACAAATATCCATTGCAAGTTGGCCATTGCGACTTGTGGCAAGAAAATGTATAAATACATCATTTTGGTTGTCAACCAAAGGGTTTTGGTTGACAATTGTCCAAGATTGCAACAAAAAAACCATCTATATACAATTGTACCGATTAAGGGGGCATTCACGGTTGAGGTACTACTTTTGGGACAAAGGACTTAAGGACTAGTGGATTTCGGTGTTTATCATGATTTACTATTATTTGATCAGTAAATTTTAAATAAATAAGTAGATAGTTCATAGGCTATATCAAGAAAGATATTATTTCTTATTAAATAATCACCAATAATAGAGAAATTCCCTATGAAATAAGTAGATAAGTCATAAAACTTGAAAAGGGGTCAAATGACTTGTTTGGGCCACATCAATGGCATTTTTTGTTATTTAGGTGTGCATTGGTGGTCAATTATTTTTTGTTTTGCATCTTGGTACCTTGGTATAAGTGTCATGTGTCCATTCATATAATTTTTTTTGTCCAATTCTAATACTAGACGTTCCTTTTAGGTGTGGCCGTGATTATATGTATTTTTGGCCATGTTTGGTGCCACATGTAAAGTTGGGCAATTGGCATTCAATGCATTTTTGGTTCTGTTGGTACACACTTCAATGATGATTGTGAGGAAAAAAATTGGGATCGTTTCGATTAATTATTGTTGTCCTTTTCATTCCTTGATCCTAAGGTGAACAATTACGACAACACTCCTAAATGTCCTTTAAGGAATCAAAATGATATCTTGGATGACCCTATTCCTCTAAATTAACTTTGTCGGTGTACTCAATATGGAGTATGAATTGTAGGTATGATCCAAAATATGCTTCACAATACAAATCTAAGCATACCAAGCATGTGAAGTTATCTAAAAAAGTATTTTTTCCGTTAGACACCCAAAAGTAGTACCCCAACCGTGAATGCCCCCTTAAATTATGCATTTTCCCACCATGAGGTGCAATGGCCAAAGTCGCAGTGGATGGGCGTAATGGACATGTTATATTCTATTGACATGGGAGTCGTTGGTTTTGTTCTGGGATTGTATTATGTGGTGTTGTTGTCCTTGTAATATGATCCTCAAGCAACAAAAAAATATGCAATAGCTTCTATAGAATTGTGTTTGCAATAGTATGTACAAACATAATTTTTGTATGTATTGACATGGATTACTTTTATTACTTAAAAATAATTTGGACTATAATAAATTGGATTGGCATGGAAAATATAAGTAATGATCAGGGTGCAACAATTGGGTCGTTCTAGAAAATTAAGTAATTATAGGGAACCTTTAATTAATGCCTTGAAAGTAAATAGCCTCTAGAAAAATACCCCTCTGCCGCACGTGGTGCACAAAACTCCTATAGAATGTCCCACCCATGTAATGATCATACTATTCATATAGACAATATTCATTATTCGTACTATCCATACCGACAACATTCACTATTCATACTAGTGTCACATCTGTCCTATTATCTAAATTTCTTCCCATGAAGGTAAGACATGGGAGGCCCTTGTCATATGCTATATACTGAAATGGAACTCAACCATATGACTAAGATATGTTATTGAAGGTAAGGTTGAGAGTCACATCCATAACATTCTTAAGTTGCATTACATAAAAGAAAAGAAAAGAAAAAGTAACGTCTGTAGCCAATTCCCGTTGGCTTAATGTTGATCACGGTAATCCATGATGCAACATAAGGTGTTATGCCTCCTAGGAGGTGGGCTCTATAGTAGTACAAATGTTTCCCATTTTATTTGGGGGGGGGGGGGGGGGATGGGTGTTTCTTTGTTTTCAAGTTTTCTTTTGTTTAGAACCAAGTATGTGAGGTATTCAATGGCGTTTCATGAGATTTTTTATGGTTACTTTTGGGATTTTTAGGTGAGTAAATTTTTGAATGGAGTGTTCGTGTACGGCCCCTCTTACTCCGGTTGTGATGGTGATTAGTGGGTTGGTTTGCCATCCATTGGTTTGCATAGTGTGGATGAAGGGGTTGTATTTAGTGTGTTTGTGTGTGAGGGCTTGAATATGGTTTCTGTCGTGACAATATGTGAATTCAATGAGTTGGGTTGTGAGTGTAGGGGAAGGTATTATAGGTTTGGGTTTAGGGTTCAAAATTCCTCCGGGGTTAGTATTGGATTTGTGCTAGTGTTATGATACCATATGTATATAGTTTGTCCAAGTATTTTTGGGATTTTGTCTTTGCATTGTTTGTGAGGTTGGTGTAGGACGGGTTGGATCTCCATGTGTTGCTCTAGTGGGGTGTTTTTTTATGGGGAATGCACGGTTGGTGGTGGTGGCATGTATTTCATACTTTTTTTCTAGTAGGAAGAGTGTTCTGGCTATGGGTGACCTTGTGCAAGCTTGTTGTCTAAGTTTGGGGAGGTGTAGTGAGCCTTCATATTTGGAAGATATAATATTGGCTAGACCTTGGTAGATGGTGCCTAGTTGTCCTTGGTCGTTGAGAGCTTGTATTTGTTGTTGTTTTATGCAGTTTATGTAGTGTGGGAGGAGTGATGTCATGTTTATACCAAACTCTTCATGAGGGAGGTGTGTGAGGATGTTCGCCGTGCTTTTGAGTATGTTGCATATTTCTTTGGCGAGTTTATTAATTATTTTGTCTAGTTTTTTGATGTCATGTTTGGAGAATGGGACTGCGTAATAAGCATATATCATGCGGGGTTTAATGATTGTGTTTAAAATGTTTCGTTTTTGTTTATGTTTTATCCAATTGCTTGAGAATGTTCTCTTTCTTGGTTAGTTTGGTAGCTTACATCATAGATCGACCACGGATGGTCCGAGACTCAGTGGAGCTTCGTGAATACGAGAGAAGACACACAATGTAGGAGCTCGGGGCGAAGACCTGCACAACAAACACAGAAGCCACACAAAACTAGACCCAACCCGATTGCCCACCACTTCGGCAAGCATATCAAGGCATTGAGGAGCACATGGATTACACATGGCACACTAGGGCTCACCACACCAAGCCAACAACCAACGCCAACAGGGAGGAAGAGTTGGAGAGCAAACGCAAAAATAACTTCAGATCTACAACAACTAATCTCAACAAAACAACAAATAAACACAAGTCTTGGAGCAGAAGGGCATATCCAGAGATGAAGAAGGAGAGAAATAAAGGAGTGCCAACACCAACATGCACCCTCAACATCATGACTTTGTATCTATTCATATAATGGGTGCTCATAAGCACCAACACATTGTGTGCACACACACACCACAATACTCACTCATCAATGCCAACCCCCACAATCTCCCCACCAAATTATCACCCACCAACGCCAAATCCCACAACATACCCATCAATACTAAGCTACCACTCCCTGAACCCAACTACAAACTATCACCCATCAATACCAACCCCTACATCTCACTCAATAAGCTACCACCACGAACCACCTCCACAATCGAAATACACCCCCCGCGTTGTAGCACCGCCATCACCACCCACAAAACACAAAGGCACACACACAAAGGTAAGAAAAAATAATTGCACCTACCAACAAGCAAACATCCAAGCCAAAAAGAGCCAACAATCCAATAAAATGTTTGTAAGCTTACCTTCCCCCCCAAAAAAAACGCCGCCCCTTGCCCCTCCACACGGCCAAAAACCAGCCGCACCCAAATCAAAACCCTACTGAAACTTACGAGAAGTGCCCTAGAAACCGCAAAAAAATGCAGCTCATGCTAAAGACCACACAACGAAACCTCACAAAATGACAACACCCGAACCACAAACAATGTGTACACCCAAAAGCAAAAAACTGCCTCCCATCGATCCACATGCTCCGCACAACAAACCACTTGGCCGCATTAAACGAAGCAACCCCCAAAGACTCATTTGCAAACCAGCAGACCCCAAACTTGGCACCTACAAAGTACACCACAAAATGATGTCACCACCAAAGAAAATGTACAAGCACAAGCCTAATCTCCAGTCGCCGCCACACACTGACCCCCCAACCCAAACACCAATCTGTCACCCACCCACCCACCCCAAGATCCGACATTCAACCACTGCAAAACATCGGATCCAAGAATCCGAATGCTATAGCAAACAACACAACACCCTAACAAAGAAAAACCGCCATGCATCAAACCCGACGTCCCAGCCTAACACCGATCACACATCCTGGACCACCCTGGAACCACAAAACAACTCACATACACAACCAACCCTTCAAGTACTCTCACACTCCACACTTTCTTTCACTCAACTCCTCAACTTCTCTCCAAGCACCAACATGGCACGTAACAATGTAGATCCTCTCACAACCACTCACCAACTACCATCCAACCTAGGAGCAGAACCATACTACAAATCAAAGACAAAGGGCAACAAGAGCATAGGAGAAATCACACTAGCCCCATGCATGGGCAGGAATGGTAACACAACAATGAGGGAGAGCAAGGCCGGGGGGGACGGCAACAAGCCTTGGGGGGGGGGGGGGGGGAATGGCAACGAGCTTGGGAGGTGGCGAAGGAGCGGAACAACAGAAGGAAGGGACTAGGACCAAGACTAGGAGCGGAGGACGAATGCGGGTTCTCATCACCGAATACAACGACAAGGAAGAGATGGATGCAACTTGTTAGCCATTTTTTTTGGATAACTAGGACTTATTTTTGAAACTTAGCATGTTTTGAGGTCGAAAGTAAGGTTAGACCTTTCCACTAGTGAAAAACAAGATGATTAGTAAGGATGTAATGGAAATGACTATTTGCAGTTGACTTGACCATAGACTACAGCTGAAGAGTCAGTTGGCTAAGACTATAGTCTCAGGATTGAAAAGACATAATTTAGGAATCTAGCTTTGAACAGATACAATGGCTGGGGAGACGGTTACTTTTTGTGACTGGAAAAACCGGCCATGACCATAGTTGAGGGAGAGGAGAGCATCATTATTACTACCACTCGTGAAGAGGGTAGCTCTGGGTCCTCTTGTTGAACAGCGAGTCTATAGTCTGTTAGATTTTCTGGGTGTGAAGCCCTTTTGATGTACCTGACTTTCCATAATATCATATTGTGAAGCTATTTCATCTTATATAAGTGCATGGATTACACTTCTAGGTTCAATGTTTATGTGAGTAAACTAAGTCAAAGATAGATTTTCCTTGGTCCATAAAGAGTCTAGGGAGAATCACGACACATCTTACTCTTGTGAAGAGAGTAAATCTTCTAATGTTGGACTCTTACACTCGTGAGGAGGTAAGTTTTAGAGATTGGGTGTGAAACCCTTAGTTGATTCGAGGATCTTATCTGGAAACATACCGTGTTATGATCCAATGAAGTTTTAATCTTTTACCCGTCCCTTGATTAAAATAAGTTTGTCTTATAAGGGAAAATAGGTAGAGCAATCGAAGTGTCTCAGTTATCACATCCTAATTCCTAGTCGCTATTGGTTCGTGGAATGTGAAAACCCGAATGTGGATAAATGTATGTTTCTTTTTTATGAATCCACCAAGAGGATCTCAAAGCAAATAAGGAAGTCAGGGTGAAATTCTCAAGTGAAAGATGTCTGAATTGAGAGAAGGAGTGTTTAAACATTCATCTTGGAGAGAATAAAGTTATGAACACCCTCAGATGGCCTTGTGTTTACAGAAGAATTAGATAAAATTAATCAGTGTGGTGATGGAATGTTCAACTGTTCCGTTCCTTACAGTGCCACCAACTCATCTTCTCGGGGACCTCCTTTCTATCCATCATGAGCCATGGTGACTGGTGTGTCCACTCCTATTTCACTACCAACCTCTATGAGAATCTTCCCTCTACCTACTTCAATCTCTAGTAATGTCTCGCCAATTTACTTGGAGGGAGTTGCCTCCTCCTCAAGTTGAGTCTCTACTTCTAAATTTCCTAACAAAAGACTAACAATGGTCTCCACATTCAAACAACTCTCTATTCTAACTTCCACCTCTTCTACCACTTCACTAATCTTTGCTGACATTTTTCTACGTGTAATTTTCCCTAGTCCTAACTCCAAATCCGGCTTGTGAGATCGAGTATTATCTTGTATTCCATGAAAAATCAATCAACCCTCACTTGACCACACATACCCCTTGCCACCTTCACTCCTTTAGTATTTTTACTTGTATGGGTGTGGATTAAAAATTAAGGAGGTGATGGGAGAGAATATGCAGGCCAACTTAAATGAAAAATCCCAAACAGGGGATTGGCATGCTTATGCCAACTCTTAGTTGAGCCGGAGAATCACCTCCGTATTCTTCCTCAAGCTGACACTCACCACAATACCGAGAGTGAGGGGCTGACCTTCGCCATGCACCACGTTGAAGACTGAGGCATCACCCTCTTGTCTCCCACACGACACTATGACTAGGGAATTACCCTGTACAGCGGATAACGACAAAAACAATTACTAAATACATTCTTTAATTAATTAATCATTCACTTTGTAATAAAGCATACCTCAAGCAATTCGATCTTCCCATGCAGGTTAGCACTCTCCCTCGATCATAACTCAACTCAATTCAAACCACTTAGCAAATGTCTAGCTAAACAACTTCCAACTCGAACCACATTGACTTCCCAAAATCACAACTTGGAAACTCACCCTAAGGTGAGTGTCAAAGTTGACTCTTCCTAAGTGTTAATTATTCCTCTAAGATTTAGTGAACTAATGGCCGTCCTATTAATGTGATGTTGTTATGCCATCCCAAGAAGGTTGTGGAGCTTACTTTAAGCTGCGCTCCCTCCTCAAAACAAAAATGCATAAATGAAAATACAATTCAATCAAAGGAAATGAAATTCAACTAACCTAACCAACAACAAAAATCAAAACCAAGGTGAAGTACTTACCTCACACCACGTGCTCCTTCCTAACCCTCAAGTTTGTGACTCCAAACTCCAATCCTCCTAATCTTGCTTCACTCCCGGCGGACGCACCATTTATGTCAGCCACAAACCTCCACCCTTATGCATCGTAATCCAGGTGAAGGCATGTAGCTCAAACGTATCTCAGTAACACCTCTAAGCAATGAACTTCAACCACCGAGCACAACCAATGTGACTAGTCTCACAATTTTACTTATGGGGAACAAGGTCACAGGTGTTGAAAAACACTTATAACCTCTTTACTTATGAATAATGCCACACCAACAAATCTCCTAACTACCACACACCTATTACTAATAATTATCCACTAATGTCACTTCATGCTTGGCTCAGCTGCCTATCCACACAGTCCTTGCCTACACTAATTAATCACCACCCAATAACTCATTAAGTCCAACTGCAGTTGCCCATACATGTGTTCCCCCTCTGCCCGTTCAGATTTCCCACTATCTTGTTCGGCTTGACCCACCTCCTGGCCCCTAGAACCAACAAACTGCCGGTTGTGCTTGCCGCAACCTCTCCACCCGATCGGCAGCTCACTCCGCCTTTTTCCTATACCTGCCCCTCACCAACGACCCAGTAGCTCACACCATCCGCACGAGGCGAATTACAAGGTCTGGCAAGAACAACCTCTATGCTGCTGGAATTTATCCCAACCTGCGCCCTTGGGTTTCAGGCATTCCAAGGCCACAACTAAGTGAATGCGGCCAGTGGCTTTACAGATGAATTCTCAATTCATGAGCAGACCTCCAGCCCATTCCCTTGTTCAAGTAGCCAAATCACTCTTGCCAATGGCAGATGCAATCCCTATCAACACTCTCGAGGCAGCAGCCATCCGCTAGGTGCATTGTGTGTTCGTGATTGCTTCTTTTCAATCCAACATAAATTTAGCCTTCCGACTCCCTTCCTCAACTATGCAGCTCCTCGAACCAATCCAGGTTCCAACCATCCCGCTTCTGTGCCAGTAGCTGAGTTCTCCCCTTTGAAGAAAATTCTCTGGTCCCAATTATGCATTTTTCAAACACTACTGCACTCTGATCACTGTCTGCCGAGAACCACGCTCTGCCTACCATTTCCCACCTAGTCTGTTCGGCGGAAACTCAAGTGAATCCGACTCCCTACTACCAGCAGCCCCACCTCAGTTGCGTTACTGAGTTCGTTGGCTGGTTCCTCCTTGCTTGACCGAATCCTATGTTTTCTGCTCCCTCTGTAGTCTCTCTCCTACCTGCATTGCCCTTAACCTCACTTCGCCTACAGCAACAACCATCACAACGTTGTTTAGCCGCCTCGAGGGCAGCTCATCCCACACCCTTTCTCTCACAGAAGAAATCCGCACGGCAAGCCCAGCAGCACACACCTTCTCCTTGATGTAGCCTTAAGTCTTCACCAACCCTGTTGGCCTCAATCGCCGAGTTGTAGCTGCAGTGCAATTCTGTAGCTAGCCCAGCATTAACCCTCAGCACCCAAGGTCAATTTTTTTTTCTCCAACATCGCATTCTCCCTGCTACCGAGCTTCTCCCAGCCAAGCTCTCAACCTCCGACAGCCTCAGCCGCTCCTCGACCAGAGAGAGAGAGCCAACCTTCGAAGGCAACCCTCAATTGCCTCCAGTCCAGTGATCCGGAAATTGCTAGGGCAAATAGTGTGTCCCCCCCCCAAAGTGGACAATGATCGATCCCATTCCAATCAAAATCAAACCCAACTCTACTTAGCCTAAGCTTTAAAACATAATAAACCCACTAACTAATTCATAAATTAATCATTCCACCCTACAAGCACTAAGCGCTAACAACTAGCCTTAAATTCAACTCTAATTCAAACTTAAAATATAATTCTTTTTATGTTTTTGAATAATTGATGCAATCATAAAGTCTAAGTTTTAATGAACTTTTAAGATTAAGGACACATGTGGGCACCATATTGGGTTCACAATCCACTGGGACCGCATGGCAACCCAAACAAACCATAACGCCACAACCATCATCATAATCAATCATAAAGAGAAAAAAAAAACCCTCCCAGCCACCCACACAGAAATGCACATAATAGTAACCATCCCCCCCAACACTATTGTAATACCATTTTTCTGGCCATGGACTAGTAGTAAGAAAGAAAAAACTTTTTTTTTATGATAAAGTAACTAAAATGATAGATGAAAGTTAGTTTAGGATGAAATCAAAAGGCTATAGCCGAGGAAAGTAGTTTTGGGAGTTGCAACCGCCGGGAGCTCCGAGCTTGATAAGCGAGCCATCGCCAAGGAGAAGATACCTCTTGTTAAATATGCTAAGGCCATAGCCGCAGAGAGTCAGGCTATAGACCATAGAGCTAGTTGAAGATAACATCTTTGAAGTTATATCAGCATAGGAGCATCACCACCATCGGGGGATGCGGCTGAACAAATTTGAGTTTGAATCAATTAAGTAAAGAGGGTCATTTGAGTTATGCAAGTATGGCAATATTTTGTGCATGGTATTTGTAAGTTGAATCCGTGCATGATAGTGTTGTATTGGAGAATGGAGTGAGGAGAAACCAATGTGAGTAAAGCAAGTGAGTAAAATGTGAAGAACTGTTGATTGAAGATGAGAGAATATGTTTAGCGAATTAGAGTAGTGGCACCGGAAGAGTGAGATAGATCAAACCTGAGAAAAAAACTATAGTTTGTATTGTGAGAGAAACAGGGTGAGTCGAAGTTAAGAAGCCACCCTAGGTCGATTCACAAAGAGCAAATTGTTGCAGAGAAGGCATAGGCTATAGCCAGGGTTCATAGAAACTCAGAGCGATTGGCCGAAGAAAAAGAGAGAGAGAGAGATAACCGCAAGAACTTGAAGAGTAACCTAAGTCAAAATGAGAAGAAAAGCTTACGGTGAAGGAGAGTGACTATAGCCTAAGTGGATAGAATTGCAAGGGCCATAGTCTGTAGCACGTGTCTGATGCCGTGAGCATTGTTGTTAGAAATTGAAGAAGAGTTTTCAAGAGAAGTGAACTATTGCCTGATAGCGAAGTAAGATAAGGGCCATAGCCAAGAGTGTCATAAGGTGGCCAATATTGTAAAGATAGGAGAATCAATACAAGGATGAGTGATCCTCAGAGACGACTAAGTCACACTAATGCACAACAGAGAGAGAAATTCTACAGAGAGTCGAGAGACAGAAATAGAGAGCCGAATGCCGAGAGTTTGGTGCGACCATGGCCGAGGGTCGAGAGTAACCTAATAGGCTATTGCCTGTGAGAGAGGAAGTTGATGAAGGCGAAGTAGAAACTGCCAAAAGGAACAAGAGAGGGAGACGTCTTAAGTAACCACCTGAACTTAAATGATGAGGTAGTTTATAGTGATTATTGCTAGGAAAGACAAGAGGTTTGGAGGGATTACCGAGACATGATTATAGTCGGATGTGAGCCCAAAATGGGTGCTCACCTGTGTGTTATGATTTGAAATCAGTAAAACTAGGATTTGGAATTGAGATTGAAACAACAAAAACATAAAAAGAGTGGAAGTAGAGTTTAGATTGTAATTGGATTTATAGCATAAAAGGTTAGTTGTTTTTAGTAAAGCTGGGTTGATATTGTCGTGAGGGTTAGGCTTTAGACCTAGGTAACATGGTTTTATTAATTCCATTAGGATGGTGAGTTGTTCGATTAAGACCAGGGGCCCCTGTACCCCTAGTTTTTCCCGGGGAACGGTATCTGCCACTGTAACGACGGTTAGTCTAGACAAACTCTCTCTCTCGACACTCACAGCGGCGGAGGTAGGAGGCTGACCCTCTGCCGAATTCCATTTTCTTTTGACATCGAGGGCAGGGGGCTAGCCTGCTGATGTAGGAAGACAGCCACAAATTGTTGGGGCTGAAACGAGCTGAGGGATATGTGCAAAGTTGGGAGCTTGGGAGGCCGAAAGGGAGCGTGCGGTTGAAGTTCGAGCTGCAATATGAGCAGATGGACACGCCTGATTCCTTAGTAGAGGGAGCTGGGACCCAGGGGGAGAGCTGATTAGGGGGTGGAGGCGACTGCCTTAAAGGGGAATTTGGTCAGCAATCAGGAGGTAATCACCTAGGCAGGGGGATTATACATCTGGGAGTGGGAAACACAATGCAGACAGTTGCATACTGAGGGAGAGCCACCGAGTTACTGGCATTCAGGTGCGAGGGAGGAGGAACCTCACAAGGTGAATTGAGGCGATATGCGTTAAGGCAATGCGGTGGCCAGAAGGGAGTGTGACTCAACCTTAGGCCTCTCCGAAGCAAACACGAATGAGACCACTGGCTTGAGCACAGAGCGAGGTCAGGGGACCATGCTTGCAGGAGAACAGGGTACTGACACGCACCGAGGCTAGATCGCCGTTGACGGGCGATGACGGCTCATGACGGGCCCTGACGGCCTGTGGTGCTACCGAACAACGTTATACTTTGGCCAACCGGTGGAGACTGAGGTTCCGAATTTTAACTGAGGAATTGATAATACCATTAGGCAGCTGGGATTGATTAGCTAGGGGGATTAGGGAGGTAGCAATTTAATGTAGCTATGAGGGTAATAACTAGGAAGTGTAGAGGGTGCATTAGCTAGAAACCAAGAGTTAGAGTAGAAGGAGAAGGGGTTGGGGCCATTACATTACTTGGGTAGGTTAGATTCAACCCAAGGTTAGTTTAAGTTAGTAATGTTGGATTGTTAGGCGAGGTGTGACAGAGTAAAGAGTGATGGGGTTGTGTTCTAACGGCAAGGGGTAAATGTATTTTTAAATACTTGACACCTCTTGCCGATGAAATAAAAAGGTGTGATTGCAATAAGTTTATGGTTGAAGAATTGAAGATTTGGTTCCATTAGCCAACAAGGAGTCAAGTAGATACATGTGAGCCCCTAGCTCTCACCCGGATACAGACGCATAAGGGTGGGGGTTTAGGGCCCAAATACCTACATCAATTAGAAAACCAATACACCACCATAATAGGAATTCATAAATATGGTCCTCCCCTAAATAACCCCCAAATGCACAACGCAGTCACATCCAACATACTTGGACTATATAATATTAAAACCACCAATAACCCAACCCAAAACACCACCCACAAAAAAATCCAAATACTCTAAGGCATGGCAACAAGCCCCACACTACAACCACCCAAAAATCAACTACCCAACACACCACTTCCCAATAGAGTTATACGATATCCACCCCCTCAAATTCAAACCATAACAATGCATATACACAGTGTTCTTGTCGTTGGTGATCTGATACAGTCTTGGTATTTTATTTTTTGTATGTCTTCTGCCCCTCCATGTTTGGCTAGTAAATGTTGTATGAATCCTTTGTAGATCGTTCCTAGCCTCCCGGGATCGTTTAATGCGTTTCTAAGTTGTTCGCCAATACATCTTAGGTAGGCGTTTTTTAGTGAGAAAGCTTCTAATCCAAATAGGTCGTGTGGTAGTTGAGTTATTATGTTTGTTGTGCATTTGGGTAAGCCGCATATTGTTTTTTGGATTCTGATTATTTTCTTGTCTAATTTTTTAATTGTAGGTAATGAGTATGGAACTGCGTAGAAGCTGTAGGCTATACCGGCTCTAATGACGGTGTCTACCATGCTTATTTTTTGTTTAATTGTAGCTGGGCAATTTGTTAGTTGTTTGCATTGGTTTATTATTTTGGTCAAGGTGATGTGTGTTTGGAGTTTCCATTTAAGTGAGGGTACTAGGTGTATGCCTAAGTATACATAGGGTTTGTTTTGGTGTAGAATAGGTAAGGGTTGATTTTTGTAGTTGATGTTTTGGGCTTGAATTTTGGCTTTGAACGTTTCAGGCTTTGTTTTTGATTTGTTTGGGCATCCTGTAATGGCACATTTTGGTACTCCTAAGTCCATTCCGGCCCAATCATAATATCTCTCTAATTTGTTGAGTTGGATTTGTATTGATTGGAGGTTGCTTGTGATGGCTGGTAGATCGTCTGCATATGCCGCTGAGCTTATTGTGAGTTTGGATGTACCAAACGTGTATCCGTTTTTTCTTCTATGTAGCCATCTTAGTAAAGGTTCTAGGAAAATCAGAAAGAGATATGGACTTAATGTATCACCTTGTATTGTGCCTCTTTGGATAGGTATGGGTTTTGTTTTTCCAAAGTGTTCGCCAGTGAATATGGTATTGGAGTTTGAATAAATGTTTCCTATAAGGGTGACAACGTCTTCGGGATAGCCTAGATCTTTGGTGATGGCTAATAATCTTGCGTGGTCAAGAGAGCCAAAAGCGTTCTTGAAGTCTATATATAATAGATATATGTCTTGGTTTGTAAATCTTGCGTCTTCTAGTGCTGCTATAAGGAGTTGGAGTTGTCTGGACGTGCTTCTTTCTGCTCTGAACCCTTCTTGACTGTCGTGTAGAATTTGGTGTTCTTCTCCGTATGCTGACAATATAGATGTTAGGGTACTCGTAAAGAATTTGTATATTGTGTTTGCTAGGGCAATTGGTCGGTGGTTGGTTAATTTGGAGGGGTCTCCTTTTTTGTATAAGAGTATGGTTAGGCTTATTTTCCATGATGTTGGGATTTGTTTTTGTTTGTAGCAGTGAGAGAAGAATAGGAAGAGTAGTTTGTGGAAGCTTTCGGGTATGTTTTTTAGAATGATGTTGGGAATTTTATCTGGGCCTGGTGTTTTGTGGTTTGCTAAGTTTTTTAGACTGATGTCATATGTTTCTCTGTTGAAGTATTCATGTGACGGGGTTTGTGGGTTTCCTCTTTTGTCTATGACAAATCCGTCAATGTCATGCCATGGGTATTGTCTTACACCACAAGTACAATATGGTGTGTGTTCAGGTTGGTGGTAGCATGTTGGAACTGTGGGTCTGTTACTGATTGATTGTTGTTTATGGATTTCATTGGCTATGTCCCCTGGATTTGTGAGTATGTTGTTTTGGTTGTCTATAATGCAATCTAATGGGGGTGTTTCTAGATTTTTAAAGACTCGTTTATTGATTTTCTTAGGGTTTTTTTCATATATTTATCTATATTTGGATATAGCTTTTTTTATACACTCTTGGGTGTATTTTGTTGTTATTTTTTTAGCGTGTATATGTGAGGTTTTGGCTATTTGAGCTAATGTTTTTATCCAATTTTGTTGGTTAGGTTCTTGATTTGGGGGAGGTGGGATATTAACTTGGGTGTGGTTTCTTAGTTCTTCTATTATTGGGTGTGTTGGCCAATTTGGTGATTTTTTTATAGTGTATATTTCTTTTCGGATTAGGTGGTAAGTGGAGAGATGATGTTTCCATTTTTTTGTAGTTTTCTTGGTAAAAAACCTCCTTGTTGGGATGTACGATTTGGGAGATTTGGGAGGGTTGGGGCACTGCATGTATCTTGGATTTTGTCAGAGATCTTCTGTATTAGGTAATCTAGTTTTGTGCAGGATGTTTGCCATTGCTCAGTTGTTAGTTGGTTTGTGTTTAGTATGTTTGTGAGTTCGTTTATTTGGAGTGCATTTTCTTCAAAAAATTATGTTTTAAAGTTTTCAATATTTGCTTGTGGGATAGGATTTAATATCCTTGGGGGTTTATCTGTTATTGTTGGCATACATCGGGCTATCAGTGTGTTTTTCGGTATATGTAGTGTTACTGGGGAGTGGTCTGAGTTAAGGTTGTGGTCATTGTTTGTGGTTGATGTGTATAAGGTATTGTTGGGCGTTTTTATATAGTATCCGTCTATTAGACTAGTTTGGTTATAGTATTGGCCACCCTGTCTAGTGTATGAACTATTAGTGGGGACATATGTAAGTTGAAGGCTGTGTACAAATGTGTGCCATTCAAGGTCCTGTGCTTGTGGTGGTGTTATAATGTATTCATTTTGTCGTCCAATTAGTGCTATGTCTCTGTTGAAGTCTCCACATAGTATGTGTATGTGGTTTGGGTGATTGGTGATTTGTTGTGTTATGTTTTGTTGTAATGTTGGTATAAGTCTTATATCTTCTTCGTGTGATGGCATGTATATGTGTATTATTAGCCATGGTTGTAGGGGTTGGTTGTTTATTTCTATAATTTGTAGGTATGGTGATATTGAAGCTGGGGTGGGGATTTTTGTAATATTAGTTGGGTATGCGTAGGATTTATTTATGAGCATAAGGAGTCCACCTCTTGCAGGAATATATGGTATTCTTTGTTGTATACATCTTGTTAATGCATGTGTGTTGTTGAATATTAGTTTATATTGGGGGAATAAATTTTGTATATATTTTGTAAATTTTGTTGCGGTTAGTTTGGTTTCTTGTATAGTAATGATTGCCGGATTTGTTGGTGTATTGATTATAAGTTGTTGTAGGTTTGGCAGGGCTGTATTTAGCGATGAGGCATTCCATGTGATTATGTGTGTATTGTGGTATGTTGTCTGGTTCGTTTGGGGGTGTTGTGTTGGTGTGTCGGGTAGTGGTGGGGGGTGGGAGTATTCTAGTAGTGGTTCCTTGCATTTTAATGATTCTGTAAGTAGATTTTCCGGTAAAAAAGGGAATTTGTTTTTCATTAGTTGTACGGTTAGTGGTTCGTTATTTTGTTTGATGAATTCATATAGTTCTTTGTGGATGGTGTTGGGCGGGTTTATGATGTCTTGGTTTGTTTTCAGGAATTGTGTGTATGGGTGTGGGGTTGTGATGTGTCTTTCTGGTGGATTACGGAGTAAGGCCATCTTTTCTAAGATTTTCGTTGTCCAGTCTGGTTCTGGGGTTTGTATTAGTATATGGTTGCATGTCTCTAGTACTGGGCTAATTGTGGTGATAAGCGCATATAGTATGCATGGAGGCGGGTGGTGTTGATTTCGGTGAATATATCTTGATAGGTGTGGATGGATTGTGGTTGCGTCTTGGTGTTTTGGGTGTGTTATGTTTATGATTGGGGAGAATTGTTTTGCTAAGTGTTGGTATTCGGGTTGTAATTTGATTGTGCATTCTATAAAATATCTTTTGCATCTATTTTTATGTGTGGATGGGTGTAGTTGTAGGATGTTGGGCATAGGACCTGGATTAGTTTTGATGTCTCCGCTAATTATTAAGAGTAAGTGTAGGGAGAAGGTATGTATTATGGTAAGAATTTTTTGTTTGTTATAGATTATGTACCAATGTTTTTTATTGTTGTTTTTATTTATTATTACATAGTCTAAGATTGTGGTGTGTCTCTGGTGTTTGGTGTTGTTATTTTGTGTTTGTGTGGTGTAGGGCATGTTTGTTTGTTTTGTTAGTCTTTTTAGTGTTTTGTATGATTGCGGTGTTTTGTATGCATTTTTATTTCTCCAGGGGTATTCTTTGATTATTTTTATTATTTCCGTGTATTTGTTGGTGAGGTTTAAGTTTGTTTTTGGTGGTGTTTGATGTGTTTGTTTTTTGTTTGTTGTGTATTGTTTTGTTTGGTCCAAAGTGTTAGGAATTATTTTGTTTGTGTTGTTGTTTTTATTATTATTATGATTATGATTTTTTGTATTAGTGTTATTGGTGTTTGTGAACCCTTTGAGTGGTCCACCACTCTGCGGGATCACCTTTAGTTAGAATGTTAGCATTAAAAGTTAGAATTGATAGGGAATTTAGGAAAAATTAGTTCATTTAGCATTTAGCCTAGAAGAAGGAAGGTCAAAATGAAACTAAGTAGTGCTAGAAGATAGCAAAGTAGAAAAAATGTGCTAGCTAGTAAAAACAACTAGCTAAGCAAATATTAGTAGATGCTAGTTATTAAGCAAATGTTAGTAGATGCTAGCTAAGTAAGTGTTAGTTTATTAGTTAGTGTGAGGCACACAAGACTATTGGAGGTGTTTTACGTAAGAAGATAAAATCGGCGTGAAGAATTTTGAAGACAAAAAAGAAAGAGAGCAAGGGGGTTACTTGCCCACTTGCCCCCTTGCCAACTCGATGGCGGAAAAATTAGAAAGATTTCTAAAGGTTTTCTGTCGGAGCCACCTCGGCGAGAGGATGGCAACCTCAACCGGGAAAACCCCCGAGCCAAAATTTCGGGAAAGGGTTTGAAAAATGGATCCGGTGGAGGAGGGGTCCAACCCTTTTGTGAGAGGGTTTAAAAACCCCTCCTTCCACCTTGTAGCTCTCTCTCTTTCTCTAGTTTTTGGGCGAAGCCCTGCTTCAATGTAGTTAGGAAAAAATCCTTTAGCATGTATTCTCAATGGTCTAAAAGAAAGGCTTGAGAACCTCCTCTACTCTCTCTCTCCTAGTTAGGTTGTGTGTTTATTAACACACCAACAAAATTATTCCTTCTTTTGTAGAGGTAGGTTGGATGGTAGAGTTTTGAGTAGAGGCATTATAGACCTCATCTGCCAATGCCCTGAAGGCTTAGTTCAAAAGCTAGAACAAGATACTTATCATTTTTCTCTTAGAGAGATTTCATATAGCTATCCATAGCCGTTTCCCATTTGTGATTTGGTTGAGATGACAATTAGTTATGGATTTTCAAAGATGGAGTAGAAAAACTGGGTGGTCTTGTGGGTAGCGGCTGCTGGATCAGACCTGCGAGCCCAATAGGAATTTTAATTCCAAGAAATTATATTTTTCCCAAGTAGAACTTTTGTGTAGCTTTCCAAAATGGCTTAGAACATTTGATTTGAGGATGATTTGAATTAGATATGAATTGTGCAAGATGGGACACATAGTTTGAGAACTTTTGGTTGACTGCTGCATTACAGAGGACCTGCTGGGTTCACTTCGGCTTACCTTTCTAATCACATATTTTTAATATCTCTCCAGGGTCATATAGAACGTTTGATTTGACTAAGATTTGAATTAGATATGAATTGTTGAAGGCGAGATACATAGTTTAAGCCTTCTTGATTGACTGCTGTGTTACAAGGAGTCCGCTGAATTTCTATTAGCTCAACCTGCTGATGTCATAATTTTTCTAGTTAGAGCTTGTTCATAGCTTTCCAATGGTATAAGGAAAGCCTAGATCCAAGTAGTAAGGAATGTGCTATGAATTTTTGAAGTTAGAAGGTAGATAGGTGGGTTGGAAGGGTCGGTTGAATCGACCTCACACTTCCAACCCTCATAACTTTTGCATTTCTTATCCGATTAGAGTGATTTTTAGATCATTGGAAAGATAATTTAGTGCACTAAGTATAAATATTATGCTTAGGATTAAATTACAGGGCAAAATAACACTTTATATTTTAATTGTTAACTAAGGTACGCTTACTACCAAACTAGTTACAAAGAAGGAGGCAAGGTCGACGCTCGGAAAGTGGAGCAAGGAAGGAGGTAGCGGCTCGGCCTACATCAAGCCCAAATCAACCGAGGAAAATTGAGGTAAATTAACTAACCTTAAGCCTTCCATTTAGGATTGGAGGGAGCACGGCTAAGGTACGCATCTCTAAACCCACTCACCTATCTCGTAAGGTCAAGTGGCTTGACCACTTGACCGCCAAGGGAGTACCCAATTCCATTGTTTTCGGGGCCCTTGGTATGTTTTGTGGTAGTAGCTTCATTTATTAGCAAGTTTCGTGTGTGGTAAGTCGGATTAATCACCGACACGACCACTCTAAATGTTGTTGGTGGAAAGGTGGGGTTAATGACCCGCGAATCCACTATTATGTTGTTGGCCCCATAGATTGGGAGTAATGGCCCCAATTTATGAAGATTGCGCAACAAGTTGAACCTACAGGTCGCCCGTCACCCTGGTCCCATTGAGTTGCATTTCGTGGTCTATCCAGTGTAAACACATTTAACAATCAAAACATACCAAATAAATCGTAAACCCTTGTTGGCAAGAGACCCGAGGTAAGGGGTGATGCCTAATATGTTAATGTAGTAAGTTAGGACGTGCAAACAAAAGTAAGTAATTAAGAAGGAATTTGTGTGAAGGGTGGGACTTAGGCCAAGTTCCCCCGCTTAGAAAACTAAATAGAACTAAATAAAGAAATAGGAAGAATTGAATGGTCCATCAAATTGTCGTTATTCCGTTCGTTGAGTTAGGGTGGTATGAGTCACACCCGGTTGGGTGTATCAGAACCATCCCAATTCACAAATTAGGATTGCCTTGGTTTCAAGGCTGGTGCGTCTGCGCGTAGAATAGGTTGTAGGTTAAGGTTAGAACTAGATATGAAATTGGTTAGTGGAGTTTAAAGCCACACTAGTAAAAAACTAAGGCCTAACCTCCGGAGGTACTACGACGCATATTTAATCTCCCTTAAAAATCTAACTACTCACGTTATACACCTATCATCCGGGTTCGGCTTGGGCGCCTGCAAATGCAGGCCACCTTCACCGAAGGGCTTGTGTGATACTTTTAGGCTCCCTCGAAAGGGGGTGGCCCAAAAGTACCACAGTGTTTCTGGGTGTTTGTGTAGGCTTTGTTTTAAAGTCTTTGGTATCTCTTATGTGGCCATTTGTTTTGTTTTGTTTCATTTGTGTGTTGTGTTTTTGATTTTTTGTTTTTTTTGGTTTGGATGGGTTTTCGTTTGGCATATCTTTTTGGTTTATTAGTTGTTTATTTGTTTTAGTATTAGGTGGTGATACGGAGTGTATGTTTGTATTGGGTAATTTTGGTGTTTTTCTAAGTTTGGTTTTCGGCTCTTGTTTGGTTATTTTTTTGGGGAGGGTGGTGTGGCTTTGTTTGTTTATTTGTTTGCTTAATGTATTTGGAGTTTTTTGTGGTTTTTCGTGAGTGCTTTTAGTTTTATGGGGTTTGGATGTATTTATGTAAAAAAAATTCTTGTTTTTGTGGGTGAGCCTTGGTGTTGCTTTTAGTGGGGTTTTGATTTCTTTATGATGTGGTAGTAGTAGGTGTGTGGGGGGTATCTTAGTTATGTTGGTTTCTTTGGTATTTTCGCGTTTCGGATGTTGTTGTTTAATATGGTTTTTTGTGGAGTTTGTGTTGTTTATGGGGTTTGGGTGTTTTGTATTTTTTATGATGTTGGGTGTGGTTTGGGATTTGTGTTTTTTACTTTTTTCTTTTCTTAGTGTGTTTGTTTTGTGTTGTTTAGTATTTTCTTTGTTTTGTCTTATGATTTTTACTATGTTTTGTATTTTGGATTGATTTTTGTTGAGTCTTTGTGTGTTTTTGTTGTTAGGGGGATTCTGAGGGGGGGGGTGTAATGATGCTAGGTTGTGTATGTTTGTTGGTGTGGTTTGGTAAGGTAATGTTTTTTATGTTAGTTGTTTGTTTGTGTTGGTTTTGGTTGTGGGGCAATTCATTAGGTTGGCTTTGATTTAGATTTGGGTTTTTTGTTGATATATTTATTGTATTCATATGATGTTTCTGCTTCTTAATTTGGTGTATGTTGATGAGAGGTGTGGTGTTTGTTTTTATGGGTTTAGTTGTGTGTATTGTTTTTGTTTTTGGCGTGTTGGGTACATACTTTCTTAGTATCAAATAGGTAATTTTGTTTTTATTTATGGGTTTGGATGTTGTTTTATTTGTGTTTTGTTTTATTTGTGTTTTGTTTCTTTAATGTTTTTGGGTGTATTGTTTTGGGGGTGTTTGTATTTTTTTAGTGCGAGACCGGTAGGCCGAGCCCGTTTTAGGGTTATTTTTTGGAGATTTGTCTTGTCTTTGTTGTTTGTGGTTATACTTTGTTTTTCTTTGGGTATGTGTTTGTTTGATTTTATGTGTGTGTGTGTTGGTTTGTTTCTCGTTGTTGTGGGGGTATAAGAAAGTGTTGTGGTTTTGTGTGCTTGTTTATAGGGTTTTGGGCTATTGTTTTTTGTTTGTTTTAGGTTTATTGGATATGTTTTTTGTATGTCTTTTTTGTTTTTTTGTTGTACTTTTGGTTTGTTGTATAATGTGAGTAGGGGGTGTGTTGTAGATGTTTTGGGGAGGTGTTTTATGTGCTTTTGTTGTGTGTGTTTACATTTGTTATTGGGTATGGTGTGATTTGATTTTTTACGTTGTTTAGGTTTGTGTATGGGTTTGTTTGAGTTATGGATGAGATTGGTAGAGCGGTTTTGTTTTAGGTTTGTGTTTGTTATTTTGATTATGTTTTGGAGGTTTTTTTGTTTATTGGTTCGGTTTGTGTTATGGGGTGGTGGGGTGCATGTGTCTTCTATTTTATTTGTGTATTTTGTTTTGTTGATTGGGTTAGTTGTGTTTGTTCTAAGTATGTATGTTGGGTGTGTAATTTGGTGTATGGTATTTGTTGTTTTGTAGCTTTTTGTGTGTATCTTTTTAATTGTTGTTTTGATTTTGTGTTTTTGAGGTTGTGTTGTTTTTTGGTTTTTTATTTTTTGTTGGGTTGATATGCTTTGAACTTGTGTGAGAGCATTTATAAATGCTTTGGTTTTATTTGTTTTATTAGCATTTCCAAATGCTATTTTATTCTTTTTTCGTTTTTCTTTTTTTGTGTGAGTACACATTTTTGGTAGGTGGGCTATGTGATTGTTTGTCCAATCTAGTTTTCCAATTGTGGTTGTGTTGGTGCTAGAATGGAGTCTAGCGCTTTGGTTGTCATGTCAACCGCTTGGGATGTTAGCGCTAGTTGCTTTCTTATTTCCGCTAGTTGATTTTTGACATGTGTTGTCAAATTCCGTGTGATTCTTTCTTCGCGTACATCGGCTTCCAAAGATACCTCTTTTTGAAATTCGCCCATTTCTTTGTGTATTTCGGCCGTAAGCTCGGTTTTGAGCTCTATTATGAGTTGCCCATTCCGTTTGTCTATGGCGGTCTCAACTAGTGCATCTAGGTCGTCACGTGAGAATACGGGATTTTTACTTTTGTTTGGAGGTGCATTGCGAGTAGCCTCGAGAGTATCCGCAATTGCTGTGGATATATCACAAAACCCAAGCTTTTCTTGTTCTTCCTTGGTGGGTGGTATTGCACCTTGTAGGGTTTTAGGGTGGGGCGTGAAACTGACATGCTTACCAAATATTTCTACCGTCTTGCCTACCCATTGTCTATAGACAATGGCGTTGAGGCATTGTACGTTGGCCGTGCCTTTGTGGAGATCTCCTACTTGCCCTGGAAAGTAAAAAGATGCAACATTCAATCCACCTAAGACTGCTTTGATGGATTCCTTTGTATCCTCAACTTTCTTCATCTTGTGAAGGCCATAAAGGCATAGCATGGTAGCATTCTTTTTCTTGATTTCTTCTTCAGTGAGTCCTTCGCCGCGACTCCTACGTTCTGCTTTGGCTGCTTGCGGCGTGATCACATGCATGAGTTCCTGCTTGTAGGGCACAAGGTATTGGATGATCCTGTTTGCTTGAGTGGGTGTGGTTGAGATAAAACATCCCCATGTCTCTTCTTTAACTTTTTGGACGCTTGCGATCTCATAATCATACCCTCTTCTAAAACTCTCAACTAGGACATCTCTTTGTAGTTCACTAGAGGAGATGAGGTGTAGTTTTGGGTTCTCAATTTTTGTGGAAAGCAAAGTATTCCTAGCTATTGCATCATAACATTTGCATACCTTCCCTAGGACTTGAGTATTGTCTATGGTCAAGATAAAAGGGCGTAGCCCTTTAAGCATGCCGATGCCATCGGTTTTAGGGTGTTTGAGATGGATCTTTATGGTTCATGTCCAAAACTTGACTTTGCTATTTCTCTCTTTTTCTTTGCATGGGATATAGATTGGTTCTGCAAGTCCTATGCCCATTTCAATGCTCATGTGTGTTAATCTAGCCGTTGCCATAGTGAGTATCTCATTGTGGGTGTAATCTTTGGATGGTATTTCAAAATGTACGGCTATGTGGTAGTCAAAGGAGAGTCCTGTACCTGGGTCCACTTCCGTTTCGATGGGCAATTGGGTTAGGTTGAAATGTTGTCCACCTTTCCCATCCGGCCTCTCAAGCGGGTAGAGTAGTTGCTTCACGTGTGGGAATGCAATTTTGCAAAATTGGCTCATCTCCTCCGCTTCGCCCTCGGATATGCCCATTCCAATGAGGTCCTCCTTCTTCATTGATGGCCTACAATCTTTGGCTTTGACTCCTTCATCTATTGCGAGTTTCTCCATGGCCACGATTCCAAGCCAAAAGTCTTTGGGTGTTTCCTTCAGTCCAGTTACAAGCTCCGTATTTTTCTTCCTCTTGCTTGAACTGCTTCCTTTCTTCGTTTCTTGAGCTCTTTTGGTTTGAGTGGATTCTGTCACTATTGCGTCCTCCGTGTCTTCCATGGTGGTGTCAATGGGGCTTCTCATGATAGCTTCGTGTACTGCTTTACCTCTGTATGCCATCTGTTGAACATAATGCATGTTAGGGTTTAGGTGAGTGCTTTCATCTCCTCCTCCTTCTTGCGCGTGCAATTGGGCTTTGTAGAGGAGATTAGAGCTTTTAGTTGTTTGGGTGTTGTGCTTTATTATGTAAGTTGTGATATATATTTCTATGGTTGTTGGTTTGGATAATTTAGTGTGAAGAATTGAGCATGATGCATTTCGTGGAGTGGTGATGCTATTAATTTGTTGTTTTGTTTCGCTGCCTCTCACAAGGTTTATGTTTACTGTGTTATTTTTCCTATCTACTGAGGACAAAGCATAATGAAGGAAATTCATGTGGTGAGGGGAGTAACGTACCTGTTTCTGAGGGGTTACCTCTATGCTGATGTTGGTATGGAGTTGGGGATGGTGATGAACTGTTGCTTTGATGTTATCCTTCCTTTGTTGTATGTGGTGCTCTGTTGGTATGGTGGCGGTGTTGGGCTGGTCCGTTGTATTGTCGTTGTTGCTCATGTACTTGGGTGCGGTGGGTGGAGGATTTCTGGTCGCGGTAGTCTCCCGGTGGCTGACTAGTGTATTCGAAGTTTGACCTTGCGGCCAAGTTTGAGTATACTAGTTTTCTGGGGCGGAGTGTGTGTGTACTAAACAGGTTAGGTTTGTTGGGAGTTTGTATAGTATCTGTATACCAATCCAATGCTATGTTCCAACTACATAGTGCAAGTTTCCCATGCTCTCAGTATAAACTTTGGAGAGGTATACTGCAATCTATACATTCTTCCTATTTTGCCTAATCCTGGGTTAGTTACTACCCACTCTTCTGCCGTTGCAATGGAATCACCCTGAACGTTTGAATGTACGCCCGATCAGCTGTAGGGAGACGCTCAGTGAGCGGTTGCTGCGTGGATGGTGTTGGTGCAACTTTCGGTGGTGCTGGAGTCGGGCCTGTGGTAGCGGGGGCTGTGTGGTTGGGATTTCGGCCAAGTGCTCACTCTTCTTGGTGCGGTCCTGGTTTAGCCGTCGGTGGGGCTTACAGACCTTACTCTGCCTGGATGTGAGTAGTCAAAGCTTAACTTCGAGACTCCCTGTTGCTTCGGAGGTCTGTTGCTGTGGTTCGAAGCAGAATGTTCGGGTTTGGGAACTCAGCCAATCCACGTATGTTGGTTTCGAAACACAGCAGCTACTTCGGCTCCTGGCCGATCCTTGGTAGGAGTGGTGTCAATTCGACCGTTCTGGCTCCCTTCCTTTTGCTTTGATCTACGAAGAGCGATTCTCTGATCTAAGCACACAATCACCCTATGTCCGGCACATGTTCCAAGTTTGTGTTTGCTGGGTCGATCTCCTTCGTGGTTGCTCTCGTCGGATCTTGCCTCCGCGCTGGTTCCCCCTCCGGTTAGGTGTCTAACAGGCACGGTTGTTACACCCTGACTAGTTTGCGCCTTCAAGGTTCAGTTAAGGTCCGAGCGTGGGATTGTAGATTCGATTTCTGCTGCGATCTCCTTCACCGGATCCCAGCTCCGATCTGGCTTGTCACTGAGCAGGCTTCGGATGGGTAGTGTCGGATCGCCTTAGTCGATTTGCACCCTCTACACACACAGAAGAAGAGAAAAACGGCCTACGACTACAATGCACCTCAACTGTAATACAGACTTCTGTTACCCTCTTAGTATCATTAACCTAGGCACACAGATTTCCCTGACAACCACTTCACAAACACGTTAGCAAGCACTTCTGGAACTTGAGTCAGTGTAAGGTCTGTGGACATGAGAGGTGTGTTGTAGATCTGGGATTACCAATGTTGGTATCACGTTACGTTCACCGTATCAGTCTGTGAGTCTTTCCGTCCCTCGAACACAGCTTGCCCACCTTCTGGCTCTGGATGTCACTCCCTCCGATCACCGATCCAACCTTCGCATATCACGCCCACAGTCGTTGTATTGAGTTTTGACGTCGATTCGGCCTACAAGCGAGACGGCATCACCCACGGCGCTTGAGGCTTAGACGACGAGATCCGCTTCCAGTGTTCCTCCGCTCTCTTTCTCGGTCTTCAGAGCGTCATTTTTTTTGCTCCCTCTGAAATCTAGAACATAGTGGTTGTGGGTTAAAGTAAGGGAAGGGGCCTCGGGGTTTAAGTGTTTGAATTGGGACCTATCGTGTTGGTTTAAGGGGTGAGGGTTTAGTGGATAGGATGAGGTTCTATTATGTAGGAGAGGGGTAAGGGGTTAAGCTCTCTCGGGTTTTGTGTGTGGCTCTCTCTCTCTCTTTTAGTTGAGTGGGGGAGGAGCTCAAGGAGCTCGGGAGAGCTGCTGGTTTGAGGCTTAAGCTCAGGAGAGCTGCTGGTTTGAAGATTGAGCTCAGAGAGCTGCTGGTTTGGGGCTTAAGCTCGGAAGGTGCTGGTTTGAGGCTTAAGCTTGGAAGCTACTGGTTTGAGGCTTAAGTTCGGGAGAGCTGTTGGTTTGAGGCTTGAGCTCGAAGAGCTGTTGGTTGAGGTTTGAGCTCGGAGAGCTACTGGTTTGAGGATTGAGCTCGAATTGAGCTGTTGGGTTGAGGTTTGAGCTCGGAGGCTACTGGTCTGAGGCTTAAGCTCGGGAGAGCTACTGGTTTGAGGCTTGAACTCCGGATGTTGGACCGGTTATGGGAAGGGTCCAGGGGTACTAAGGTCACCTTATATGGTGGGCTAGCTAATTAGGAAAGGGGGGAAAGATCAAACTAGGGACTTAACTCATTAGTGAATTAGGGGGGGGGGGCTAAAGTGCAAGAGGGTGGCATAAAGGGATGAGCTTTTGGTAGGGATTTGAGGGTTGGTTTGTAAATTGGTGTAGGACGAAGGGAATAAATAGAGAAGAGCATTTTTCAATGCTTGTACTCGTATTATGGAATAAACTGGTGTGCAAGAGTTGATGGAAAATGTAATGGATTTTAATGACGTTGGGAAGAGAGAGTTATGTGAACATGAATGTGATCCCCATGCCCTCACCCGGATTACGACGCATAAGAGTGGGTGGTTGGGCCTCACACATGGGTAACCACCGTAAATACTTATTTTGGCCCAACTTGTACCCAAACCTAAATTGTACAGTGTGCCCCAATAATACTATAGACACATGGCCGCATCTACTATCTACATTTTCAAATCCACACATAAAGGGACTACGAATAACACGCCATAATAAAGTTGTCCACCAAATCGTACATACGCTCCAATCAACTAAACACAGAAGATACTATACACTCGTAAATGTAGGCCACCAAAACTGTTGCACACCTCTCCATGGAGAGTGGCTGAAACACCATGAGCATAAGGGGGAGCCCGGAGTGACACCCGGGACTTGTGGCGCCGTTGGTAAGAGGGCCCAAGTGATCCTAATGTGGGTGAGGGTCCCATGCGTTGGGAATGTCTCCCACCCATGAAGGCTAGGAGGCACGAGAGTAAGGCCATCAACTATGAGTAGCTTATGGCGTGTAATTTCTAGAATGCTCAAGAACACCACAATTGGAGGTGTGAGTTAGGAGATATGGCAATCTGAGTGGGGCCCTGGTACAGCAGTGGCATGGGAGTGGCTCTCGAGACTGCCAAAGTTTGAACATGCATAAATTCCTCAATACTTGCTCAAATGGGGCAAGTGATGAGTCCATCGGCATCTATGTGAAACGTAAATGACGATGGAGTGGTTGCTTGTTAGCATCCAAGATCATACAAAAAAGTTATGGTGTTCTGAAGTTGTTGGGGGCTTCTAGCCCCAGCGGCTAAGGGAAAATGTCTACTTGGCCCCAACTCTTGGTAGAGAGACAAAATGTTTCTTGACGGTGGGGTAAGGGCCTTGCCAAAAATCCTAGAGGCTTATATGGGTGAGGTGGTGTGGCCTCACCCACCCGAGGCCGAACGGCACGGCCTTCATGGGCTTTAGTCTAATGTGAGGGCACAATTACCTAATATGGTTCGGGTTGTTGTAGTGTTGCTCCGGCAACACAATGATCAACATAAGATTGGACTTCCATGGATGGAAGTTCACATCTAAGAATTGGTTACCGATCAAAGGGTGAGTCCCGAAAGCAAAGTAGAATACAAGACAACACAATCCCATAATGGCTACTCCAATGCATATGTCCCACCAGACCATGCACATGCCTAGCTAGGCTAATACCAGACTTACTATGTGTACTATGCGCTCCCACAGACACTCAACCCCCTCTAAGGCCCACCTCATCACATACCATACAATTTATGGAATTCACCTACTGCCATGACAGATTCCCTGAGAATGCACGGTATTAAAAAACCATCAAATACAACCCACTCATACACACACTCAGAAGAGCCAACTGGCAAGTCAACCCTCTCATCACCATCACAATAGGAGTTGGAGGGGCAATTCACGAACAACCCATTAAGGAACTAGAAGAAATAAAAATACCCAAAGCCGAGATAAAAACACTTATGAAACACATACATCAAATTCCCATGAAAAGAAATAATACTAAACAAATACACCTTACATACTTAATACTAAACGAAAGAAAGTTAGACAAAATAACAACCCCCAATAGACCCCCTAGGGGTAAGTTGTTCACGTCTTCCAAAAGAAGCCCATCTCCCGAGAGGGAGAAAGTATTCTTATGGTGACGCTTGGTTAAATATGATCACGGTATAGAGGAACGGGCTCCCATTCACGTCGGTGTAAAATGAAACCCTGACGTTATTTTTATTTTATTTTATTTATTTAGTTTTTGTTTGAAGCTGGTTGGGGAGAGGGTTAACATGGTGCTTTGTTGTTTGGCTTTTGGAAGCATGATTTTTTTATGTAGGTTTCATTTGAGTGATGGTATTAGAACACGATATTCAATAATTTGAGAGAGTGGGATCCTCTCAAAATAATATTGGCCATTTGGACACCTAAAAGTCATGTTAGGTTGATAAATACTAGATTATACTTCTAACGTGTAGTTTCCATTAAAATGAGAGTATGTTAAGCTGGGAAATCGACTCATTTAGGTTGAGTTGACCAAAATGGGGACAATATTTTGTCAATTTAAGTTGGGTCGACCTAAATGAGGACATTATGTTGTCAATTTAGGTTGAGTCGACCTAAATGAGGACAATTATGTTAGTCAATTTAGGTAGAGTCGACCTAAATGAGGACAATTATGTTAATCAATTTAGGTAGAGTCGACCTAAATGAGGACAATATGTTGTCAATTTAGGTTGAGTCGACCTAAATGAGTCAATTTCCCAGCTTAACATACTCTTATTTTAATGGAAACTACGGCGGAAAATCAAATGTTATTTTTTTACTTGTACTCTACAACTTTCCGGTGGTTTTCATTTCATTCTTGGATTAATAGTTTGCTTTATGTACTCTCAATTCACTGGAAAACTCTCATTTTAATGAATATTGCGTGTTAGGTGGATGCCTAGGTATGTGTATGGTTTGTTTTGTGTGAGGGTGAGTGGAGAAGTGTTTGGATTTATATGTGATGTTTTGTGATTGGATGTACACTTTGAAGGTATTTGGCTTAAGTTTGGATTTATTAGGGTAGTATGAGCCCAAAATGAGTGCTCATATTTGTTTTGTGTTTAGGATCTACTTAGAATTGCATTTGGAGTGTTATTGAAACAATTAAAAGTATAAAAAGAGTGAGGCTTGGTGTGGATTTATGTTTAGGCCTTAAGCCTATTTGTGTGGTTAATTAGGAGCTTAGTGACATTAGGGAGTGTTTTGATTAGAGGAGTAGTGCTTGATGAGGCAAGGGGAAGTGCCTTTGATTTAAAATGTTTGAATTAGAACATGTTCTTGTTGGTTTAGGGGTTGAGGGTTTAGTGGATTAGATAAGGTCCTACTAAGTAGGAGAAGGCTAAGGAGGTTGTGGTTTGGGTGCCATCCCTCCTTTCCTTCCTCCTCTCTCTCATTCTCTCTCTCTCTCTCTCTTGGTGGGTGTGGGTGTGGGTGTGTGTGTGTGTGTGTGGTGTAGGGTGGTAGAGAATTTTAGTTGATTAGAGATGGCTTAGGAATTTAGTTGATTAGAGGGAGCTTAGGAATTTAGTTGATTAGAAGGAGACTAGAAATTTAGTTGATTAGAAGGAGATTAGAAATTTAGTTGATTAGAAAAAGATTAGAAATTTAGTTAATTAGCTGGGCTAAGGCCAGAAAGGGAGGCAATTAGCTGCGACAGAAGGCTTAGCGTTGGGCTAGCTGCGGCAGAAGGTTTAGCGTTGGGCTAGCTGCGACATAAGGTCAGCGCTGGGCAGCTGCGACAGAAGGCTTAGCGTTGGGCTAGCTGCGGCAGAAGGTTTAGCGTTGGGCTAGCTGCGACATAAGGTCAGCGCTGGTCAGCTGCGACATAAGGTTTAGCGCTGGTCAGCTGCGACAGAAGGTTTAGCGCTGGGCTAGCTGCAACAGAAGGTTTAGCATTGGTCAGCTGCGACAAAAGGTTTAGCGCTGGGCTAGCTGCAACAGAAGGTTTAGCGCTGGTCAGCTGCGACAGAAGGTTTAGCGCTAGTCAGCTGTGACAGAAGGTTTAGCGCTAGTCAGCTGCGATAGAAGGTTTAGCGCTAGTCAGCTGCGACAGAAGGTGTAGCGCTGGGTTAAGGCCAAAAGGGGAGGCAATTAGCTAGACGGTAACGGGTTTAGGGGAAGCTTAGAATGATAGCTAATTATATCTAGCGCCCTAAGTTGAAGAAGATGGGTTGGCTAGATAATTAGTGATTCATGTAAGTGGTTTGGCAATTGTATGGGAAGTTGTTAGAGGGAATTAAGAGAGCACTGATAGGAAAAACGTTTTTCAACGCTTGTACTTATGACATGGAATAAATTGGTGTGATCGAAGTTACGTGTGATGCAATGGAGTGAATGACGGAGGAACGATTAAACTAGGAAGAATGTGAATGTGATCACCATGCCCTCACCCGGACTAGGACGCTTAAGGGTGGGAGGTTTGGCCTCACATACATGGTGCGTCCGCCAGGAGTGAAGCGGAATTAGGAAGACTTGGAGGCGATTGGGAAAGACTTGGAGGCGACAACGTGGGACATAGAAATAAGCACTTAATTCATGGTAAGTGTCTTACTTAGACTTTGTGATTTTGGTGATTTTCTAGTTTAGTTTATTTTGATTATTTCCTTGGAATGAATTGCATATTTCTTTTATGCATTTTTGTTTTAAGGAGCTAGGGAGCGCGGCGAAGGTACGTCCTCAACATTTTTGGGGAGTTATTAAAAATATAAAAAGAATTTATGATCGATTAGTTCACTAAAAAATTAGAGGGGTAATTAACCTTATGACATTAGACTTTGACACTCACCTCGGGGTGAGTCTCCAAGTCTTGGGGAGCTGGACATTTTATGCTTTAGGCTAGATTGTTAGTTTAGAAATTTTGTTGTTATTATCGCATTGAATTACGGTCGAGGGGAGTGCTAATTTGCAGGGGACGCGATTGCTCAAGGTACGAAATTTCTTCAAAGTGAATTGGTAACTAATTAAAGAATGATTTTTGTACTCGTGGTTGTCGTTATCCATTGTAGAGGGTAATTCCTTAGTCATAGTATAGTATTGGAGACAAGAGGGTGATGCCTCGGTCTTTGATACGTTGCATGACGACGGTCAGCCCCTCACTTTCGGTATTGTGGTGAGTGTCAATGGAAGGGAAGGTTTTAGAGGTGATGCTCTAGCCCAACCGAAAATTGACATGAGCATGCCTATCCCCTGTTTGGGATTGTTCATCTAAGTGATCTTGCAGGTTCTCTTCCTCACCTCCTCAAATTTTAATTTACACCAAAAAAATGATAATATTAATTAGTGAAGGTAGTGAGAAGTATGATTGGTCAAGTGAAGGTTGATCGATTATTTGGGGAATGCAAGGTAAGACTCGATCCCAAAAACCATGCTTGACATTAGGATTAGAAAGATCTAGACGTAGGAGGACATCATCTAGGATTAGTGATGTTGTAGACAAAATTGATGTTGGATTAGAAAGTTGTTTGAATGTTGAGCCTAGTTTTAGTCCATTGTTAGGGATTCTAGAAGCGGAACATAAAATGGAGAAGGAGGCAACTCCCTCTAATTTGATTGGTGAGATATCATCGGATGCTTGTACGTCTAGGAAACAAATTCCGATATACGTTGATAGAGAATTAGGAGATGATTCACCAGTTGACATGGCACGACGAGGGAATGACGAGGGTCCTATACTGGAGGAGGATCCCATTGATCCATTGGTTAGACCGAGAGGTTTACCAATTGTGGTTCCACAAAACTTACACGCGGTGGATATGCCATCCCACCTCCCTAAGTTTTATGAAACTAAGGATGAGAATCCTTCTAGGCATATGGAGAGGTACATCGAGAGATTAGCTAGTTCTTTGGTGACCAATCTGGGATATTGGTTGGTATGGTTTCCCACGACTTTGAAGGGTGAGGCTTATGAGTGGTATAGAGACCATACCGAAGGACATTTTAGAGGTTGGGAGCAATTGCAAAGGGAGTTGTTGAATGAGTTTCGGCCGGAGGTTGGTCAAAGCACGACTTTGAGGGCATTGGCTTCATTAAAGCAAAGTAGGGAAGAGGAGATTTCGGCCTACATTAGGAGGTTTGATTTACTGTGTACACGGTTTAAGGGCATCATGCTCAATGATGACACACTAAAGCAATTCTTCATTAAAAGATTCTTTAAGTCGGAGACAATTAAGGGTGTTCTTGAAAAGAATCCTCAAACATTGGCGGATGCCAAACAATCGGCTAGAGAGATGAAGACTTTGGATAGAGACCATGAGAGGTTGTGGAGAAGGGAAGATGAATTGATATCACAATTGATATGAACTTTATGCCGTTGTTGATACCGGCCCATGTCCTTTAGCGGTTACAGAACCGGCACCACTTCAAGCACTACCGGCCCCTAGAGCGGATCCTCACATTGATGAAATGGAGAGAAGAGTGGGTGCTAGTCAATTGGAATTTCAAGAGGCTATGATTAAGCAAATGCAAAGTCTTACGGATCAAATATCTTTGATGATCAAGAGCCAACAACCGGGTCTCCCTCCTCTAATTGAGTCGGGTAGACATTCATCGGGATTGTGGTGTGTTCAATGTGGCCAACCGGGTCACACTCGCCAATTTTTGTAGAAGTGGACAAAACCGTGATCAAAGACGAAATGGTGGTCCACCTCCACAAAACCAACGAGGTCAAGGACAACTTCAATATGGACAAGGCAACAATAGGGGACCTCCTCATAGAGGTCAAGATAATCAGAATGTGGAGAAGAGGGAGTTCCATCCGTTTTGTGGGAGGTGCCATGCACAAGGTCATGGTTGTAGCAATTGTGGGGGAAACCATCCTTCGGACGAATGTCGTCAACTGGATAAGGTTATTAGTATGAATTATCCGGTGGCCAACCCACAACAACAAGCGAAGGACAACATGAGAGGAGCTAGACCTGAAGATGAAGCACCGAATGAGCTTAGGCCACCGAATTTGTATTACGACCATGGTAATGCGAGACAAACTTCTCATTCACCGGCGGGATTGCAAACGGCGAATGGTTACATTCCGATTCAAGGTAGGCAAGGAGGTCCACAAACTTTGACAATCGGCGTCAACCTCCTCTTACGGATCTGGGTCCGTCTAATTGTCAAGATGTGAGGTTTATGGATGGTGTAGTGGAGTCACATCATGATGACACTCTCCCTCTCCACATGGATAGTGGAGACGGACAAGGTCAATGGCCTCCACACACCAATGCCATCACCTATGAGTTGAAGAGTCTAGGGGATGAGGTTACTCATGAGGCACCGGCATTAGCGGTTACCACCAGAGCCAGGAGAGGGAAGACATCATTAGAGGTAGAAGAAGAATGTCAAGAGGAGTATTCTTCGGATGAGGCTCCTAACCTTTCCGAATTGGATAGAGTAGCTAGAAGGGCCAATAGGGAGTTAGAGGAGGAGAATGTGATTCTTCATGATAAGGAGAGGCCTAATGTCATTCATGATTTGGATGGTAGTGAGATGGGAGAATGGGAAGGACCAGGGATTTTTTTGGATGAGGTTGATGGTGTTGGTAAGGCCAAAGTGGAGAAGTCGAGTGGCTACGATTTATGGGCCGATCTTAGCTCACTCAAGGCCGATATTAGCTTTGGATAATTGTTGGAGATTTCACCGATGGCTAGGAAGACTCTCAAGGAAGGGATGCTGGTGACTAGGAGGATTAGGAAGGTTAAGCTTAGAATGTCGGCTATTGTTCAAACGAAAGGAACAAGACGAGATGTCAAACCTATTGAAATTGAGGTTATAGTGGTGGACAAGGTGGTTCCTAATGTGCTAGTGGATGGAGGTAGTGGTTTGAACATCTTACCGGAGCACACCATGAAGAAATTGGGTCTTAGTCTTACCGATCCGTCACCTTTCATCATCAATATGGCGAATCAAAGTCCAGCCGTGCCTTTGGGAATGATTAAGGATTGTATGATTAGCACCAGAGGGAAAGAGTATGTGGTCACCTTTCATGTCATCAAAATGCATTCTAACAAGGATACATTTATCATTTTGTTAGGTAGGTCATGGTTGGGAATGACGGATGCCATAGTGGATTGGGGAGGAGCCAAACCATCTATTGCTTATGGTCCGGAGGACAATAGGGTCAAAGTTCATATAGGGTCGTTAGGTGGTTAGATTAGACAAGAGATTTTGTCATCTTCGGAAGATGAACGCAATGCTAAAGAAAATGGTAAGAATGATGAAACATTGGTAGGAGTAGTTCATTCGGGTAGTCTAGGTTTTAGTTTTTACAATTATGGGGATGATGGGGAGTATGCCCAATGGTTGAGGAATTATCCGGAGTCGGAATTCGACATCATGACGACGTCCCACCATCCATGCTTGAGCGATGACATTATTGAGTCACGAAGTGAGGAATATTCCTTATTAGAAACATATGAGGTGCTCACCGAGGAAGAGTGGATTTTAGGGGGATTGACACTTTGGGTAGATAGTAGGAAAGATAGTGATTTAAGTTTGGTGCATGTGGATGGGACTCAAGATGAGGATCATATCATGAAAATAGAGAAGTTGGAGAAGCCTTTACACTTCAATACTACGTCAACGGGAATTGTGGTTGGACAAGATGTCAATGATTATTCTCATGTACCGGCGGATTGGTATTGGAACAAAGATGAACAAATTCATGTTACCGAAGGAGATGTTACTACAAAGAATGGCAAAGTGAGACAATTGAACATGAGGTTTCAATTGGGGGAGGAAGAAATCAAGGAATATAGCGATTTGGTGGATGAGTTTAGTGACACTTTTGTTTGGTCATACGATGAGCTTAAAAAGATTCCTAGAGAGATGGTGGAGCATCGGATTTCTTTGATTCCGGGTGCTCGGCCCATTAGGCAAAAAGAGAGAAGGACGAACCCATCACTACAATTGTTGGTTAAAGCGGAGTTAGAGAGATTGTTGAATGTCGGATTTATCAAACCCGTCGAGATTACAGATTGGACCTCGCCAATGGTGTTGGTCAAGAAAAAGAATGGAAAGTTGGGGGTATGTGTGGATTATAGGAAACTAAATGCTTACACACAAAATGATCACTTCCCTTTACCATTCATCACTCTCCTTCTAGAAGAGGTAGGAGGTCATGCTCGATACACATTCATGAATGGTTATGCGGGATATAACCTAATCGCCATAGCGTTACAAGATATCCATAAGATGGTTTTTACTACTCCATGGGGCACATTTGTTTGGGTGGTCATACCATTTGGGTGATGTAACGCTCCGGCTACGTTTCAAAGGCTTGTCATGTACATCTTCACCGACTTGTTGTACAAATCCATGACGGTTTTCATGGACGATTTTAGCAGTCAATCAAATATTAGTCAACATATAGGGTGTGTGCGAGATGCTTTGATTAGGTGTAGGAAGATACAATTGGCCTTGAACCCGGATAAGACATTATTGGGCGTTCACAAGGGAGTTCTTTTGGGTCATGTGGTGAGCGAGAAGGGGAGATAACCGGATCCCGACAAAATAACGGTTATTGATGAGTTACCCACTCCCACCAACGCCAAGGGTATAGCCAAGTTGTTAGGACATGTGGGGTGATATAGGGAATTGATTCCTAATTTCTCTAAAATAGCGGTTCATATTACCCACTTGCTCAAGAGGTATGTTAGATTTGAATAGACCGAGGCATGCCAAAGGGCGTTTGAAGAGTTGAGGAATAAGTTGAGCACGTACCCGGTGTTGAGGCCACCCGATTGGGATAAGCCTTTCCATGTGTATTGTGATGCTAGCAATATAGCAGTTGGTAGTGTCTTGTATCAATCCACGGTGAGAACGGTAAGGACCACCCCGTTGCCTATGCTAGCAAGCAATTGACACCGTCCGAGATGAACTATTCTATCACGGAGAGGGAATGCTTGGCTATGGTATTTTCGGTTAAGAAGTTTCGACATTATCTTGTGTGTAATCCGGTTGTTTTCTTTGTGGATCACATGGCCATAAAATACTTGGTCAATAAGGCGGAGCTAAGCGGAAGATTAGCTAGATGGGTCTTGTTATTGGAGGAGTTTGACTACACGGTGGAGTACAAACTGGGCCGCATGCACCTACAAGCCGACCACTTGTCTAGGTTGTCCGAAGGGATAGGAGAGAGTCCCATAGATGATAGATTGGTGGATGATAATCTTTTTGTGGTCACGGCCAAGCCGGATTGGTATGCGGGTATCGTGGAGTTCTTAACCACACAAAGGTTGCCGAAAATTGGACCAAGGAAGATAGAAGAAAGGTTAGGATTAATAGTAGGCATTTTGCAGTAGTAGGCCATAGATTGTTTAGGAGGGGGACCGATGGGTTACTTAGGAGGTGTGTGTCGGAGGTAGAGATCCCGACTATCCTAGAGGCTTGTCATGATAGTGCATGTGGGGGATATTTTTCCGGCCAACTTACTGGTCAAAAGATTCTTAGAGCGGGATATTTTTGGTCTACCTTGTTTAAGGATTCACATGATTATGTGAAGCGTTGTAACGCTTATCAAAGGTATGCTCGGAATGATTTACGGATGGAAATGCTACTACATGTATCATTGCCTCTTGTGCCTTTCGAAAAGTGGGGCATTGACTATGTGGGCGAAGTCCATCCTCATTCCTCCAAGGGAATGGCTTACATTATAGTTGCCACCGAGTACCTCACCAAGTGGGCGGAAGCTAAGGCCGTCAAGACCGATACGGCGGCGCATGCGGCGGCATTTATGTATGAAAACATAATCTCAAGATTCGGAGTGCCCAAGATTTTGGTGAGTGATAGAGGCACTCATTTTCTAAATTCCTTGATTCAAAAAATGACGGACAAGTTCCAAATTGATCATAGGAAAACTACACCTTATCACCCCCAAACAAATGGTCAAACGGAGAGGGTAAATGATATTTTGGTAAGTATCCTACACAAGACAATGATAGACTCTAAGAAAGATTGGGAGACGAAGTTGACGGCGGTATTGTGGGCTTATCGGACAACTTACAAAGTAACTACTTAAGCTACTCCCTTCTCCTTGGTGTATGATTTAGAAGCTACACTTCCAATTCTGTATGAGGTAGAGTCTCTACGAGTGGCCATAGGTTCGCGCCATACCAAAAGTCAATCGTTGAAAAATAGATTGACCGACTTGGAGGAGCTTGATGAGAGAAGGCGAATGGCGGCTCAACACATCGAGGCGATTCAACGTCGGAGGAAAATCACATTCGACAAACGGCACAAGAAGAGGGCACTACGACCGGAAATGATGGTGATGATTCAAGATGGTAAGAAACTCGAATTCCCCGGTAAGTTTGATGCGGTTTGGATGGGACCTTATCTTGTACGCGACGTATTTCCCAACAATTCCATACAATTAGAGACATTGAACGGAGAGAGCTTCCCAACTCGAACGGCGGGAAGTAGGTGCAAGGAGTATCGAGTTTGACACAACTTGCCTTCGAAGCAAGAGATTCGCAATCCATTCCCCGATGGTCGCCAATTATATGAGCCCAAAATGAGAGCTCATATTTGGTTTGTGTTTAGGATCTACTTAGAATTGCATTTGGAGTGTTATTGAAACAATTAAAAATATAAAAAGAATAAGGCTTGGTGTGGATTTATGTTTAGGCCTTAAGCCTATTTGTGTGATTAATTAGGAGCTTAGTGACATTAGGGAGTGTTTTGATTAGAGGAGTAGTGCTTGATGAGGCAAGGGGAAGTGTCTTTGATTTAAAATGTTTGAATTAGAACATATTCTTGTTGGTTTAAGGGTTGGGGGTTTAGTGAATAGGATAAGGTCCTACTAAGTAGGAGAAGGCTGAGGAGGTTGTGGTTTGGGTGCCCTCCCTCCTTTCCTTCTTCCTCTCTCTCATTCTATCTCTCTCTCTTGGTGGGTGTGTGTGTGTGTGTGGTGTAGGGTGGTAGAGAATTTTAGTTGATTAGAGGAAGCTTAGGAATTTAGTTGATTAGAGGGAGTTTAGGAATTTAGTTGATTAGAAGGAGACTAGAAATTTAGTTGATTAGAAGGAGATTAGAAATTTAGTTGATTAAAATAAGATTAGAAATTTAGTTAATTAGCTGGACTAAGCCCAGAAAGGGAGGCAGTTAGCTGCGACAGAAGGTTTAGCGCTGGTCAGCTGCGGCAGAAGGTTTTAGCGTTGGTCAGCTGCGACAGAAGGTGTAGCGCTGGGTTAAGGCCAAAAGGGGAGGCAGTTAGCTAGACGGTAACGGGTTTAGGGGAAGCTTAGAATGATAGCTAATTATATCTAGCGCCCTAAGTTGAAGAAAATGGGTTGGCTAGATAATTAGTGATTCATGTAAGTGGTTTGGCAATTGTGTGGGAAGTTGTTAGAGGGAATTAAGAGAGCACTGATAGGAAAAGCGTTTTTCAACGCTTGTACTCATGGCATAGAATAAATTGGTGTGATCGAAGTTACGTGTGATGCAATGGAGTGAATGACGGAGGAACGATTAAACTAGGAAGAATGTGAATGTGATCACCATGCCCTCACTCGGACTAGGACGCTTAAGGGTGGGCGGTTTGGCCTCACAGGTAGCCTGCGATAGCACATTTTGATAGGTTGAGGTCCATGTGGGACCATTCTGCGAATTTTTGAAATTTACTTATTTGAGGTTGGATGTATTGTATATTGTCGGTGATTATTGCTAGGGCACTTGTGTAGGCGGTGGCGGTACATGTGGTGGGGGAGGTGTTGAAATGGTATTCCATGTTGCCTTGTTCCATCCATCTCAAGATGGGTTCTAGGATTATTATGAATAAATATGGGCTAAGGGTATCACCTTGTATGGTTATGCGATTGATTTCTATTGAGGGTGTTGTTCCGAAATGGTTTCTAGTGAAGGATGTGATGGAGTTTTGTAGATGTTGTCAACGATTTCGATGGTGTCTAGGGAGAAGCCTCAATCTTCCATTAAGGCTAACAGTCTTGCGTGGTCGATGGAGCCAAAGGCGTTTCGGAAATCGATGTATGTGAGGTATATATCCTTGTTGCTGAGTCGTGTGTCCTCAAGGGTTGCTATGATCATTTGGATTTGTCTTGAGGTGTTACATTGTGATCTAAACCCTTATTAGTGAAGTAGACGGTATTGTTATCTGTAGCTTATGAGGAGGGCCGTTAAGGTGTTAGTATATAGCTTATATACTATGTTAGCCATGGCAATGGGTATGTAGTTGACGAGGTGAATTGGATCGTCCTTTTTGTGTAAGAAGATGGTTATATTGTGTTTCCAATAGGTTGGGATTTCCTTATGTTTGTAGTAATGTTGGAAAAATAAGAAGAGTAGGTCATGACATTGTGGTGGTAGGGTCTTGATTATGTCATTGGGAATGTTGTCGGGTGCAGGGGTTTTTCATCAAGTTAGTCTCCTAAGACATTTGTCATAGGTTTCTTTGGTGAATTGGGTGTGTATTTGTGTGTTCATGAGGGCCTCTTTTGTCAAGTATGAAACATTTGTTTATGTGCCTAGGGTATCTTCGTACGGCACATGTGCATGAGCTTAGGTGATTTGTGGTGTCTTTGTATATGGGTGTTTGTCTTTGGGAGGATGTTTGTTGGATGTTGTAAATTTTATTGGCTATGTCCGTGGGTTTGGCGAGAATGGCTCATTGGGAGTTTTTTAGGCAGTCGAAGGAGCTATAGGTTGTTGGGTAGAAAATCATGTTGTGGATAGTTTTGGGTTTGGTGTTGAGGCGGGCTCTGTATTTTGTGATGGCCATTTTGCAGTTTATTGTGGTTTGTTTGGTAATGGTTTTGTGGGCTTCTGTTTTAGCATTTTTTGCCTTTTGTAGCTAGGTCCTCTATCTATTGTTTGTGTTCTGTGTAGTTAGTGGGAAATGGTGGGATGTTGATGTTCCGGATTAGTTGTAGAGTACTTATGTTTGGGTTTGTGGAAGTGTGTGCGAAAGTTGTGACATGTGGCTCGAATTGCTTTGCGGATGCTATGGTGTATTTTTAATTGGTGTTTCCACACTTTTTGTTATCTCTTGGGTAGGAATCCGCCATGGGCTTTTGCTTTGTTGGGTAACGGTGAGGGGGTTTTTGTCATACATGTTTGTTCAATGCATTGGTTGAGATAGTTTATGATGTCTTGGAATTTACTTTGGGCTTCTTCCCATTATATGTATGTAAGTTATTCACTTTGTAACATTGTATGGAGGTTAGCTATAGCTAGGTTTTGTCTTTCTATGAATGTTGTTTGGAGTTTTTGGATGTTGATGGGGGATATAGGGTATGTTATGCCGGGGGGGGGGGAAGCTCGTGAGGATTTTGGTTCCTTTGATGACAATGCTATTAGGGGCTAGTTGTATTTGGATTGGGTAATGGTCAGAGTTTTGGTCTAGGTTGGATATTTGTATATTGTTGAGGTTCGGGATGTTAGAATAGAAGCCATCTATGAGGCTCGTTGAGGTGTAATTGTGACCTCCTTGTCTTGTAAAGTTATTTTTGTTAATAATCGTGTTAAGCTTGATGCTATTCGTGAATTGTGCTCTTGCATAATCACTTTGGTTAGGGGGGAGGGTATTCTATTGGATGTTTTGCCTCTAAGTAGGATGTCCCGATTGAAGTCTCTTGCTATGATGGTTTGATGATTTGGGTGTTGGTTTATCAGGGATTGAATTTGGCTTTGGATTTCTTGTGTGAGGTGGATATCTTGAGGGTGTGTGGGCATATACATGTTTAAGATGAGTATGGGTGCGATGGGTTTGTTGTTGATTATAATAGCTTGGAGTTATGGCGATATTGAGTTTGGGGTTGGGATTTTGGTAATGTTTTCAATTGTGTATATGGATTTAAGTACCATTGCTAGTACACCTCCTCTTGCCGAGGCGGATCCGGTATATCTATTGTGTTTGTGTGTTATGGTGTTGGAGTTGTTGTATATGATTTAATAATTTTGGAACTTGCCGTCTATGTATGATGTGGATTTGGATTTTTGAAATTTGGTTTCTTGTACGAGGAGGATGTGTGGGTCTGCATGTAATGTTTGTGTGATTTGTTGGATGCATGGTAGGTTGGAGTTGATGTGTCCGGTATTCCAAGTGACTATTTTTAAGTTTGTTATGTGGTGGGCATCTATACTTATGGTGTCCGGAGCGGTGTGAGTTGCATTGGTAGTGTTTAGGGTGGGGTAATATCCCCTTACTTTTGGGGTACATTCAGTTATTTTTTGTGGTAGGTTTTGTGGGAGATGGGGCAATTCTTCTCTAAAGATAGATGTAGTTACTGGTTTGCCTTGGGCGATTTTGTTGTTGATATATGTGTAGACTTGTGCCATGGGGTGATTTTCTGTGTGTTTTTACTTTGAGTGTGTGTATTCTAGTAGATTATGTAGCCTACATAGGATGGTGAGGCATCTTGGGTCTAAGTTGCATTCCAACTCATATTTGGAGAGGGAATTGGAAAAAAACAAACAAACAAACAAACAAAACAATCTTACAAGAATTTGCATTCATGGCTAACCATAATGCATGTCCTTAGACTAAATCACAATTCATGAATCCCATTTCAAACTTTGTCAATCAATCAACATGTACACACATCATATTTCCATGCCTTCATTTGACAATGACTACACTAAGTATTGTATTAAGGCCCGCTTTACACTACGGTGGAGAAGTCATCCGGTCAAGAATTCTAGGGGAATTTTGAAATTTGATGGGCTGAGAGTGACACTCTTGTCCAGTGGTGGTTTACACTACGGCCAAGAGTCCTTTGGTGGAGAACTTTGTACATGGATGAAAAAAAAGAGGGGTAGTTAAAATTGCTGAATTTCTCCTCCAACAACCTGCTGAAGGTGCAGACTAAATCATAACTAACCCACCTGTTGTGCAGACAAGAGAAGCTCATAATCCTCAATTTCCTCCCCCCCAGCGTCCTCCCGCAGCCCGTGAATCTCCACAAGTGCCGATCCCGCATTCACCATCTCCACTTTGTGGAATGCCGTGGGCGGCCGTGGTTGCAATATTAACCATGCGTCATCAGTTGGGGATTCTGTCTGCCATAGCCTGTACCTGTCTGGGTTTAACACATTTGTGGCTGGGTGCACCTCATCCTCCGAGGATCCATCTTTTATTACCCATTCAACTTCTTCGTCCTCCCCCATTCAACCCGAACACCTCACCAACCCTCACAAAGTCCTTGTTTCTTCTTCAAAATTGCTGAAAAATGTTGAGAGTTCAAGAGTAAATCCTTCCCCCATTCATCAACCCTCAAAACTTCCTTCACTGACTTGATTCCCAAGTCTTCACTTAAAACTCTTCTCTCTCTCTCTCCTCCCCTCTTACTCATACATAGATACATAACCTCCCACATTCACCCAAACACCTCACCGGACCTCACAATGTCCTTGTTTCAAAATTTGCTACAGAATCTTAAGAATTCAGGAGTTGGGTAGCAGAGAAATGCTTCTCTTATTTATGAAGAGTTTGAAGACCCATCTTTCCTCAAACTCCTCCCCCCACATTCACCCAAAACCTCACCGAACAGACGAGAATCGGAATCGGGAAGGTGAAGAGAGTGAGTGTCTGTCTGTCTTCTCTGTCTATCCGTCTGCACAGGCAGTGGACGGAGGAGATTAGGGGAGAGGGTCAGATCCGACAGTCGAGAAAGCACAGGCGACGTGGCCTCACCAGAAGCCAGAAGCTCCTTTCATCGCCCATAGACTTCTTCTCGATAATGACATGATTGGCAACGTGGCGACATTTTTTCCAAGGGGAGTTCTCCGGAGGCCAGGTTTCTTGGGCAACCTCAAAGCCTCGGACAACAAACTTGGCCTCCGGAGAACTCCAACTTCAATAAAATATTTGTTCCTTAGAGAAATCTCTCGGGGGGGGGTGCACTTCATTGTCAAGTTGAACACCACGTGCGATAAAACAAATCTACTTTTTACATATAGCATCATCAAAATGGGTCAAAATTTTATCAATTGTTTTCATGAGTAGATATACACAGTTTCTATTACATAGTAAAAAATGTAACCAAATTTGATGATTTTTTTAAAAATAAAAATAAAACATATTGTTTCTAACTAGAATGACGCAAAATTGAATTGAAACAATTACTACAAAATTTATGATGCCTAAAAATTTCAAAAAATATATACAAAAGATATTATCAATGGTTATGCATATGAAGAAAAAATATCATAAATTTTAAAAGTATATATGGCATATAATATAGGGTAGCAAACTTTTATCGCATGTGGTTATGAAACGTAAGGGGGTGTGATGGCCTGAGAGAAATCTTTGCATTATTTTTCTCCCTCTTTAGTATGACATTTTTGTGAAATACAAAAAAGAGTCATATTATCGAGTTGTCATCTTGTTAATATGAAAAATGACGTAAAGTTGTCATATTATTAAGGGAATATAAAAACATAAGTAATATGAGCTTAAAAATATATACAACAAGTTTAAGCAATATAGATGGTATGAAAAAATAACCTTTAATTCCAAACAATTACAAATATTCTCAAGAACTCTTAAAATAAGAGTTCAAAGAACTTTGGTGTTGCCTACCCAAGTTAGCAACTGTCATCTTATCTAAATTCCCATCTAACTTTTGGAAACTAATAATTTCATTAACACCAAAATATAAAGACTCCTCTAATAAGAAACTAAACAACAATGATGCATGACGTTTAGCATCAAGATACTTGTGATACTATATCACCCGCATACAAGGCAACATACTAGGCAGGAGGCCACTCTCACCCTAGCCATGTCCATTCTACACTAGTAATCCTAATTACCATTAAGTTCCCAACAATAAGTTAAGTTCCCAAGTGGTTCCCAAGTGAAAATGGATGTATTTTAGAAGTACATTGTATAGATGAAAGGAATTCTAGCATTAACTACCTCTTTAATATGACAAAACGGAGATTCTATATGTTGCATTATTGAGTGTTGTAGTCGTACAAAAGAGGGAGTTTTGAACTAAAAAGTTTGGTCTCGTAAAAATGTGTCCTAATATTGAGGGTGTCGTATAAACGAGTGTCATATTAACGAGGTTGGACTATACCAACATGTAATTTCTTTAAAAGTCAATAAGAAGAGAATGTTACCTACTTATTTACCTTAATTTGGATTTGTTATTGAGGTGGAACGTTTTCAAATAAATTATTGTCATGAAAGAAGTTCTAAAACATTGCCATATACATTTTATTTTATTTATCAATATAATTTTTTAAAATATCAATACAATAGTCATCTAGGTAGGAGGTAACGTTTTTACTATGGCCGGCTTTGACCGTTTTGTGAAGTAGTCCGGTGGACTTCTCCTCTTGGTGGAGTTGTCCAATACACTTCTCCTTTAGGTGGTTACACTACGGCCGGTCAAGACTTCTTAAGGCATTATTTTATTGTCTTTTCATCTTCTCCAGGATACCATCCCTCGCCTCAAACAACCATGTCTTGGGCGAAAGTTTTTGACCGACCAGTGCACTTCTCCACCGTAGTGTAAAGCAACCCTTAGTGTCACCAACTCTCTTTGTCTTGCTCAATACAAATTGCAAACCGCCCGTGTGGTACCACCAACACTGAATGTAAACCTAACATTATTCCTCATTCCTTGTGAAACAATTTATGTGTTAGAGATTTACAATGTTGCAATTACTGTCACTTTCTATGTGATTTTTCATCCAAGTTCAATCACCCACGACTATTTCACTACATAAATGTTAGAATGCAAAATATACCAAACTTTGTTTCAATAATGGGCATTTGGATGAACTAAATAGTAAGTTGGGATGACAGTACTTGTAAGCCAATTCATAAGAAATATCAATAGAAAGGTTACCACAATGACATAAAATACCGTATGATATCGAATACAATACTTAGTGTAGTACATGATAGAATAAGGGCTAATATGATAATGGGTGAGTTGATGAGTTTAGAACGTGACGTCCAACACTAGAAAGTATCATCATCTCATGTAATTTGGGATCCCATGTTAGTTTATCAAGTGTATTTCACATGTAACATTATTAAGCAATGTGCATTCATTTTATGTGTGTCATGAGAATATAACCCTAGGATGCTGCAACTAGTGCATATTCAGTCAAAGTGAAAACGTATTGATGTGGATTCTTAAAATACGCATCTAAAAGTTTTAGAAATTTTAGTATGCCAATGTATGTTTTTTATTCTTTAAAGTGAAAAGTTTGGGTGGCACCCTCAAACATATGTATGACTTGACTCTCCAAATTCAATGTTCTACTTGCACTTTGGTCCATTGATTTGCATAAGTTTTGGTTGCTTTTTGAATAGTTAATGTCAACACAAAGTTCACGGAATGCTTTCTACGAGCACGCCACACTACAAAACTCCAACATATGATATGAGTCCTAGGCAAATGTCTTACGACGGCGAAGGAACACTACCAATCTATCATTATGGTAGATCTTCATATATTCTAGTGACATAGGACAAGTTTCCAGTGAAGCAAGACAAATGCCCAAGACTCATACGCTTGTAGTGTAACCTTCCACACTATAATTGTTATTATGCACAAATCAATATTTACATAACACAATCATTCAACACAATCATTCAACACAATGCATGTTTGTGGGCCTTAGTAACAATGCTCGCTCATTATAGGATACAAAGGCAAACATGCGAATAATATTAAGGGTTTTGTCAAAATGAATCCAATACAATATGTAAAGCTTCATTGTATGTGTCCTTACTTTGGGGCTTGGAGTTCATGGTGTCTATGTAAACTCATCTATTGTGCATGAAATGCTCTAGTAAAAGCAACCCCCATAAGGTTGAGGGTTGATTCATTACATCAAATGGACTCCACAAGACTAGAGCAGGGTCTCTAATGTTGTTTTGGAGTCAATTTGTTTTGAAATGAACCACTTACATGCTATAGAAGAATACATTGCATTTTCACGTTCACAATGCATGAGTTTACGTAGACACCACAAACTCTTAGCCTAATTCTAGGAGACAATCCAACGTTCAAAAGGTTTTTTAAGCACTCAAAGTTGAAAACAAAACAACTCTTAGTGTCTGGATGATTTCATGCATAGTGCTCACCATCTCAAACCTCATTGACGTGTTATATCTTCATTGGATACGAGCACGACTAACATGGACCATAGCAAGCAACAAATGCAACATATCAAGTCTCGATAATGTACACATGTTATTTTGGGTTCTCTATGCAATTGAATTTTCAATTTGTGCCAAAAAAAAGAGAAGATAACGTACACATGTCATCTTGATACGGGTTGTAGCATAGCTCCTCTTGTAAAAAAATTAATACTAAATTTTGCTTAAATCATAACATTCTTTGGTAAGTGAACAAGATTCACTTGCCACTCTTATTTTGTCATGTCAAAATGATTTCTCACCACATTTATGAAATGGCTAAGGAGGGTTGTCACCGGTCACTCTCAGCACAAGGGGTAGCACAAGGGGGTCGGCATCGATGTCACTTTGTAGTGCTACTCTATCACTTATTTGGAAGATATACTAACTAGTCCTATTAGTGCGGGTGCAAAATTAGCGTGGGCCACACTAATTTATAGTAAAGGTGGATGTAATGTGGGTTCAAGACCCCGGGCCTCCCCATGAGTCTTTCTGAAGATTTTCGACCTACACATTGAATATTAGTTATAGGACAAAAGTAGCACAAAATAAAATAACCACATTAATTTTCTAGAAATATAATCAATGTGGCCTGAGGGGAGGGGGGCAATGACGAATTACATAAAGATTATGTGCGATAAAATATAGGGTCTCATGTATCAATTATGGGTTAATTTTGTAAAAATAATTACATATAATATAGGGTGCTATGGGTGTGAAAATCATGATTATATGTATCATAGCATTTGACATCACATCATAAAATTACTTAAGTGCCACATATAAAATACCATGGACATCAAGGGCTAGGTATGTAAAACTATATATCTTGCACTTCAATTATGGAGAATGGATTGAATAATCGTTGATTTTTTTTTGTAAAGAATTGAGGATGGATGAAATTACTTGTGAAATGTCTCCTAGGATTTCAAGAGGGTTGGGACATGAGAAAGTAAGGAGCTAAGGAGTGGGGTTAGGATTAGGGCATCACATTGGACTCATCACTTGCCTCTCCTCTCCTCTTCCTTTGTAATGTTTTGTTTTATGTTTGGTGAAGTTCACTTGTCATTGCTCAAGTTAATCACATGCATAGTTATGTTATGTAGATCTCCAACATGGGCTTAAAGCTTTGCAATCGGATAGTGTCAGGAGTACAATATTCTAGGTGAGCTTCTTCAATTCTCTTTGTCTATGTGACATTGGATCTAGATATATCTTCTTGAACCCTGATGAGACGAAATGAGGATTGAAGATGTTTGGGGAGTAGAAGGGTCATCTTTAGAAAAGAAAAGGTCATAAAGAACCATTTAAGACATGACATTACTCAATGAATTTAAGGATCACGCCAAGTTCCAAGAGAACATAAATTGAGATTTCTTGATGGGTACTAAGGTGAGGTCAGAAGTGAGTATGAATGTGTTATTGTGGTAAATCTCAAGCAATTAAGATAGAGCTTGCAACACAAGTTCTTGGTACTTGGATTTTGATGAGAGCACGTTTCATTTTAGTGTTTATGATATGAGATTCAAGCCCTGGGGGGTGGACTCTTTGTTGGAGACTTAAATGACGTGTGTGCGTGACTATCAAATAAAACCCCTTATACATGAGAAATTTTATAAAGAAAAAAAATGTATAAATACTAATTGTAGGCTTGAAAATAGAGTGAATTTTCTATACTAAGCTCTTTAAATTGATGTGATATATGCCTCCACTACATACAAAAAATATAACTTAATGAAAGAAATAGGCCCTTAATACATATACATGTAACTTGCACTTTCCAATGAGATAGTTATTGAGGATCTTTCAATCCATATATGTAACATGTAACAATCCTACCTTAAAACCCATGTCATTGAAGCTAAGGCACTAATAGCATCTAAATTCACCATTCATATGATCAATTAATTCATATATATCCACTTTGAACCAATTTCAGAAAACCTCAAATCTAAATGCAAAACCTAACAAGAACGGACAAGGTAGTCATTGGAGAATTACCATGTCACAACAGTGAATGAAAAAAAAAACTAGATGAAATTAACACATCTATGATCAATTTATTCTCTATATCTTAGGGCCCCCTTCTGTACATATGTTTTAGCTTTAAAATTCTTAATAGCCTGTTTAAATGTACGCACTAGAGATATTCAAATAATATGCCATTTGTTGATTTTGACCAACATTAGGTAACAATAGAGGTTCCTCAATCCTTTGACTGTCCTTGCGCAACACCAATGAAATCTAGATAATATGCATGGTTGATACACTTTGCTAATCTCAACGAACCATTTTCATGGCAATATTCAAGCTAAAATTAGCTACACAACGTTGACCAAATTTGGTGTGGTGTTGTATTTGTGATTTGCAAGCAAATCGTTGTTGGGAGCCATAAGAAAGTCCCAAATGTCATTAGTTTCTTCTAGAACAGTGATACAACCTTGGACTCCAAAGCTTGGGTAAGCCAAAGGCCACGGTGAGAACACAAATTTATGTTTTCATGTTGTTGGTGTTTGATTTATGGATTGCGAACAAATCTCGATTTTCATCTACCAAGAATATCCATGTGTGGTATGTTGTATACAAAGAGAAAAATGTGATTTGGAAGGCAAGTGTTGGAGATTTGATTGTCTTGATAGAGTTTGTGTGTGTGGAAGTAGGTAGAGGAGCATGAAAGCCATGGGAGGTTAGCCAAGAGGAAATCAACCATGTAAACAAACTTCTATTTACTGCAAATTGGATCACATCTTTTGTTTCTTTGCCACTGTTTGTTAGTCCTTGGCATGATTTTGAGTGTTGACGTGGGTAGGAGCAATCGGAGGCACTTTGTAGGGTTTGTAAATCATGTATTGGTGATGGTCAACTAGTGTTGGAGGAGGATGTAGGTCATAAATTTATAAGAAGTTTGGAGCAATCAAGTTGGATATATGTAGCTACACGTGTTCTTACAACGCATGTTCTTTTTGTGGTTTCCTTTTTAGGGCTAGACTTGGTCGACAATGTGGATACTTTGTTAGAATGTAGATTTGGAGCTTTTACGTTTCATTATTTTTCTTCTCACAATGTTGTTGGCTCTAGTTGTTACTAGTTTGTTTGTGATTACAAGCATTTGTAGGGCTCTAAGAAATCATGTTGAAGCAATGTCTAGGGAGATTTTTGGGCAAAATTGGTTAAAATCTAAGTGTTTTCAAGTCCAAGTGGTTGCATGTTGTGATCTTTTAATTTTTCTTTGAGGTGCATTCCATATATTCCTCTAAATTGATGGGCTAGTAGAAGGTGGAGCATTAGATTGCTCGTAATCAATAAAGAAATTTTGGAAGAGGCATGAGAAACAATAAGGTTGGAATAAGGCTACAACACTAATTTGAAGCAGGATAAGAGTTATCCCATATTGTTTGTATGAAAAAGAATAAAAACAATAAAAGGCAAAGCAAGGAGAGCATGAGACCATCTCACTCCAAGCATTGTTCACATACCTTTGTGCAAGTGTATATGCTTGTGCAATCTTATCTCTACTCCTATTGATATCCAACAGGGCTTTAGGTGCTACTAGTGTAGATGGACAAATGTACAAAAGACTAAAAGCAAAGAAACATGGCTTTGGCTATTGCACAATATTATTTGGAAGATTGGTAAGAACATCATCATATGTAGATATAACTAATTATGGGGTCCATTCACGGTTGGGGTACTACTTTTGGGACAAAGGACTTAAGGACCATGTCGCATTGGATCTCGGCGTTTATCATGATTTATTATTATTTGATCAATACATTTTAAATAGATAAGTATCTAGTTCATAGGCTTTATCAAGAAAGATATTATTTCTTATTAAATAATCACCAATAATGGATAAATTCCCTATGAAATGAGTAGATAAGTCATAAAACTTGTAAAGAGGTCATATGACTTGTTTGGGCCACATCAATGGCAATTTTTACTATTCAAGTGTACTATTCAAGAGGTCAATTTTTTCCTATTTTGCATCCTAGTACCTTGGTGTAAGTGTCATGTGTCCATACATATATTTTTTAATGTCCAACTCTAATACTAAACTTTCCTTTTTCATGTAGCCATGATTTTGTGTAATGTTGGCCATGTTTGGTGCCACATGTAAAGTTATACAATTGGTATGCAATACATTTTTAGTTCTATTGGTACACACTTGAACGATGATTGTGAGGAAAAAAATTGGGATCGTTTCAATTAATTTTTGTTGTCCTTTTCATTCCTTGATCCTAAGGTGAACAATTTTGACAACACCCATGAATGTCCTTTAAGGAATCAAAATGATATCTTAGATGACCCTATTTCCTTGTAAATTAACTTTGTCAATGTACTTAATATGGAGTATGAAATGTAGGTATGATCCAAAATATGCTTCACAATACAAATCTAAGCACACCAAGTATGTAAAGTTGTCTAAAATAGTCCTTAAACCGTTAGACATCCAAAAGTAGTACCCCAACCGTGAATCCCCCCTATGTAGATTGTCTTTTATGCATTTGTCTGAATTCTTTGCACTTTGACAAACAAGGTCAAATTGTGTATCTCAACCCTTCGGTCACTCTTGATATGTTAGTTGATCTCATACTAGATAATGCCATTTAGCGAGTATCTGTAATACATATTATATCAAATGGCTATTGTATCATGCTCACAAGTTTTTCGTTTTAATATGGAGTTTGAAAGTCAATGTTGTGTTTGTTTATGTGTAGTTTGCACTGGTGGTGGTTGTTGACCTTGCATTTGTGGGTGTTCAACAAACTAAATCGTTTTTCTCTCTCGAGTTGTAGCATTAATAAGTGGAGGACTTGTGAGATCTACAAGATTTCTTCAACTGCGTTAACATGTGTTTTGTAGATTTATGCATATACATAGATTCCTTTGTAGGGCATGTGGGAACCTTGTAATTTTGACTTTTAGACACATATGGCTATCTTTGAAGCATGACATTAGGGTCTCTAACAATGCCGTAATTTGAAACCCCCTAAATTGTGTTAATGAACACAAACTTTTGATTGTTGTTTGTTTATTTATTACATATAAAATGTTATGACATGTAAACATAATCCATTGTTGTTATTAATATACTACTATGTTTCTTTGCACCAGGCTTGATTACGATTTCAAACCATAAACCTTGAACCTTATAGTTTGTTTGTTTTCCTTATTTTGGACATGCGCTCCTTGTGAGGCCTATAGTCAATCATACACTCTAAGGACTTGGGGAAATTGGGGATTTTTTTTTTTACATATAAGTAATACATGGTGACATGAAATCAATTATTCACTAATTTTATAATAACCCACAGGGTACCAATAATCATATCAATTTACCATCATTTAAAAATTAGCATGTCTTATAATTCATTATAGTAGATAAATAGCCCCACCCCCCCCCCCCCCCAAAAAAAAATACTATGTTATTGCATGTGTATACTTAATCTAAGAGGAAGTGCTCCCCCGTGTGTGGCCCACGTTGATTTCTACTTGAACTTCAACATGATAATTATCAGATTTTTTTAATCGTAACATTTTCCTCCGGAAAGAGACCATCATCTAGTTGCTTAGTAATATTATGAACTTTGTTTATGTACCAGACCCGTTGAACAAATAAAACCAGCTAAAGAATGTTATGCTCATTCTCATAGTATTACAAAATAGTGTATTCCTATTGAAGCTACTTATTTTAAAGTAATATTCTTGGGATGTCGTCTGTAAAGGTGTCTTTTAAATGTCTTGTTAAAATACATGACACGTATTCATGGCCCTATTTGGTAGTAATAACAATCACCTCTCATTATTTGTGTACACACAATGGGGAAAGTTAGTATGCGAGCGGAGAGCGGAGAGCGGAGAACTCAATTTGAGACATGAATTGAAAGGAAAAATGCACCTATAACCGCGGGAATGAGGGAAAACATCGAACTATTTTTAGAAACTTTTAAGAGTTAGGGACTCTATTACCGTGGAAATAGGCCAACATTTCCCCATTCATAACGTCTATAGATTTAGGAAACATAGAAATATTTTAATAAAATACAAAATGAGGGCTTACATCAGTATGACGTCACCAAGACAATATCCAAACTTATGTACTATAGTACACATTACTGTAAATTAAATAAAATTTACTATTTGAAGGAAACACGAAGGAGGTTTGTGAAAAAAAATTCTCCACATACAATCCACCCTCTATAAATGTTACACCTATAAGTGTTAACCATTTCTAAATGTTAACTTCTTCTACTCCCCACATATTGCACACTATAAATGTTAAATGTGTTAATTGTTAACAAAATGCTACTCCCTTCTTTGTAAATTTGACTCTATAAATGTTAACGAATGAAATACAACCATAACTAGTCTTTTGGAAAGACTAAGATTGGCTACTAATAGTTCTAGTGATGGAAGTTCAAGAATGGAGGCACATGAGAAGTTCCATTAGAAGGTACATGGAAACACATTCATGTGGGTGTCCAAGTATGTGGTTTGTTGGTGCACATTGAGAAATATTTGCAAGTTGTGCATGCACATGAATCTCACCATAGAACCATTGATTCATACTTCACCCATGATTTGTAAACTTGATATTGAATAAAATTTTGATTGGGTTTGTAATTTAGTGAATTGTATTCTCTCACAAGTACTGTTCACAATTGCTTATATTTAGAACATGTTAAGATTTGTATATTGCTCAAAAAAATAATTTTATAATTGTTAATTGTTAACACCTTTATAATGTTAACTTTGATCCACTCCCGAGGGTAAACATTTATGGAAGGTTAACATTTGATTTTTACATGATTTAATTGTTGAGCATTGTTTATCCATTCCACAACTATAATTTAAGTTTTTATACTATGATTCTATTCAAATTTGTTTTTTTAGGAATTGTTTTGCCTCGTATTTAATGATCTTTTGTCATCATCTTTAAACTACTAGATTCAAATGCAAAGGAGTGCGGATCATAGAATAATAAAATCCAATACAAAATGGAGTTCAGGGAATAAACTCATCCTCACTCTCCGAAGCACTCTGATCTATGAATTTGAGTACTCTTGGATCGTATCTCTGACGTGGACTAGAAGAGGCACTACTACTATGGGAGGAGTCTTTGGCATAAGCTACTGCCATATCCTCTGCATAACAAGGAAGTCGCATGCTAGAACTAGGAGGTGAGCCATAGTCTACCGAGCGTCGGCCTTGAACCATCAGACTGCACCAACAAAGGACAAATTACGATTGTTAGAATCCTTCCAATTAAATGCAATATATTCGAAAAATAAGTTTAGGATGACAAAAGACTTACTCACATAGATTAACTGCACCCTATTGAGGGAGGGCATCGTCGTCGTCGTCAAGGTCTACAAAGTGGGTTGGATCGACCCCCTGAGACTCCGACGCTGCGACCTGAAGTGGCTGCAGGAGTTCTTCGTACAATTCTTTATCTCCCTCAAGTGCCACTATTGCCCTATTAGCAGATTGTGCTGCAAGAACCGAGGCACCTACAAAGACCGAAACAAATGAATTAGTCGAATGTGATTGAATTGCCTAAGTCTAGGGACATGGGAATATTGAACAAATTATTCATACCAGTTCCAGCAGTGAGGTCACATATAATCCCCCCTGGAGGGCTAAGGCCACTGATTAGAAGCTGGAGCAGGGACACTGCCTTCTCCTTAGGGCCCCTCCAGAATGTGTCACCGTCGTTGCGCTTGAGTGCAGTATCAGTGGTGACAATGTTGAAAAACACGTCATCACGTGCAAGGTCAACATCTTCAAATTCGTCACTAGAAGAAATGACAAACTCCTTGGGTTGCCTAACCAAAGGTGTGGAGAAAGACCGAACCAGCACGATCGCTTTGAATTTAAGAGTCTGGACATCAACCATAGGCCCCGAATTGTTAGCAATGTGATTCAAGTCATGAAGGAAGGAGAACTTGAAGAGCGGGAAATGGCCAAAATTATTGACCCGCTTGGAGTTATGCACAGGGTGAGTGAGGTGGAGAGAATTCACGATGGTCCATTCCTCTTTGACCTCCAGATTGTTGTTGTAGAGAAAGCTCAAAACCTTCTTCTTGATTTGCATGCTGTCAGGATAGAATAGGAGGAGTGCCCCGTCGTCGTGAAGATAGCCTTGACAAAAGCCAATGGTGAACTTGATAAAGTTCTGAACCTGCTTATTCCAATGTGGAACTTGCCCTGGAAATTCGGAAACTCCTGGGACAGGTAAACCATCGGGATACTCTGCAATAATGAGGTCCATTGCAGCCTTCTGGAACACCTTGCCTGAGAAGAAGAATTCCCTGGATGCTCCAACCTTTGTTTCAAAAAAAACCAGGGCGTTAAGTATAGAATAAATTCGTAAATAGGGGCAGGCTAGCAGAAATGAATGGGAATGAAGTTGGATATGTACCTCACTTAGAAAAGAAACCATGTCATCGTACGTTGAAGGGAATTTGTTGTGCTTCGCCTTATAATCCAACATCCTGTGGAATGAGTCATTGAGTATGAGAACCCGAGGAGAAGCAGAGGAGGAGGTGCATGCCTGGGATGACGACATTGCCTTAACCGCAGGTGGGACGAATGTGATGGGTTTGACTTGACCAGCAGCTCCCAGGTGAATACGCTTAGGACTAGGTGCCCGTGGAGGATGGGAGCTGATAGGGACTGCAAGTTCAACAGGTGGAACACCGAAATCACCACCTGTTACACGAATATCTTCGTCCATTGGCTCCTCAACCAACTCAGCAGCCTTCCGCTTGGATCCCCAAGGCCTACTCCCTTTAGTAGCAGTCTTGCTTATGGAGGAGCCACCTTTGGGGGTGTGGGAGACTCTGAGCCTGGAACTGATGCAGCGGGAGAAGGTAGGAGAGGTTGGATGGAGTTCTTGAGTGCGATGTCAAATGGAGGAGGCTTCTTGACCGGACAGTCCAAGTACCACCCGCACTGTTGAAAGTGAATTGGATCCCATGTTTTTATAATTGCAGGAGTGAACATGGAATCATGACTTTCGAAGTCCAGGTAGTTAGGGAAGAAAGCGGGTACCTTAGAGATGGCCTTCATGGGCAGGAGAACATATCGAAAGTACCTGTAAAGGACCCTGCGGACAGCTTAAACGAAGAAAGGTTGCTTGTCCGGGGGGTTGTTCTTGTAAGCGCCGTTATCTCCACCCAACTCAATGAAGAAGGCAATCTCCCAGAGCTGACACCTCATGGCCTCCACGTAATCGAAGATAGTCCAGATAGGATCTTCGCCATAGGGATTGTAGTCAATAATTTCTCCAAGGTCTGTGAGAACACCCGAGAAGAGCTCGTCAGCCTCCACTGCAATCTGAGGCCATGTACACGAAACATTTTTAAGAAATTAGATGTTGTCTTACAGGTTGACATCCTTGCCATAGCTCATTAGGGGTCAGTCAAATGACAACATGAAATTCAAGATGAATACTAACCTGCGCCCACCATGTTGCCCGATTCAGCCATTCCGGAAACTTGGAGTCGGCGAAGCTAGCCTTGGGAAAACGATGCGCATCTCGAATTGCCGCAGAGGGATTCCACCTCTAGAGCCACTTAACCATCATCCTTGCTGGCATCGTTGAAGTGGCAAGCATGTATAGCTTTTCCTGGAGCATCTCAGGTTCATCGAACTTCTCATAGTGAGCTTTTACTTCCTCTAGAAAACCAGAAGTTAGCTTGGGATCCGCAACAGGCAAATGCTTCCCGAGCTCCGCGACAAGCTTATCCTTGACCTTATTCACAGCTTTCTTAACCCATTCCTCTGCATTATGATCCGTCCAATTGCTAGAATCTGGGTTCTTCATCTTGTATTTGTCTTCAGCAGCATGTGCAGCTTCTGCAATCTCTTGCTATAGTTCAAACAATTACGTCAAACAGTTACAGGCACCTCCTCGGAGGCTCAATCTAAGACCTATTACCTGCACCAATGTTGGCCATATCTAAACCTACCTTTACTTTCCAATAGCTAAATTTCAGGCCCTCAACCAAAAACAAAGCCCCCAAGGCAGCCCATATCTAAAACTAGCTGACTTTTATTTATAAGAATTTCAAAATTTCAAGCAAAAAAAAAGCCCCCGAGGGGGGTGCCGTTACAGGCACCTCCTCGGAGGCTCAATCTAATACATCCTACCTGCACCAATGTTGGCCATATCTACACTTACCTTGACATTCCACTATCAAAATTTCAGCCCCTCAACCAAAAACAAAGCTCCCGAGGTTGCCCATATCTAAACCTAGGTGACATTCCACTATCAAAATTTCAGCCCCTCAACAAAAATAAAGCCCCCGAGATAGCCATATCTAAACCTAGCTGACATTCTTTTCTCAAAATTTCAGGCCCTCAACGAAAAACAAAGCTCCCGAGGCAACCCAATCTAAACCTAGCTCACATTGCTCTCTCTAAAATTTCAGAATTTCAAGCAAAAAAAAAGCCCCCGAGGGGGGTGCCGTTACAGGCACCTCCTCGGAGGCTCATTCTAGTACCTCTAACCTTCACCAATGTTGGCCATATGTGTACCTACCTTGAATTTCCAATAGCTAAATTTCAGGCCCTCAACCTTAAACAAAGCCCCCAAGGCTGCACATATCTAAAACTAACTGACATTCAACTATCAAAATTTCAGGCCCTCTACCAAAAACAAAGCTCCCGAGGCTGCCCATATCTAAACCTAGGTGACATTCCACTATCACAATTTCAGCCCCTCAACCAAAAACAAAGCTCCCGAGGCTGCCCATATCTAAACCTAGGTGACATTCCACTATCAAAATTTCAGCCCCTCAACAAAAACAAAGCCCCCGAGGCAGCCATATCTAAACCTAGCTGACATTCTTTTCTCAAAATTTCAGGCCCTCAACGAAAAACAAAGCTCCCGAGGCAACCCAATCTAAACCTAGCTCATATTGCTCTCTCTAAAATTTCAAAATTTCAAGCAAAAAAAAAGCCCCCGAGGGGGTGCCGTTACAGGCACCTCCTCGGAGGCTCATTCTAGTATCTCTAACCTTCACCAATGTTGGCCATATGTATACCTACCTTGAATTTCCAATAGCTAAATTTCAGGCCCTCAACCTTAAACAAAGCCCCCAAGGCTGCCCATATCTAAAACTAGCTCACACTCAACTATCAAAATTTCAGGCCCTCAACCAAAAACAAAGCCCCCCATGCAGCCCATATCTAAAACTAGCTCACTTTGCTTTATAAATATTTCAGAATTTCAAGCAAAAAAAAAGCCCCCAAGAGGGGAGCCGTTACAGGCACCTCCTCGGAGGCTCAATCTAATACATCCTACCTGCACCAATGTTGGTCATATCTAAACTTACCTTGACTTTCCACTCTCAAAATCTCAGCCCCTCAACAAAAACAAAGCCCCTGAGGCAGCGATATCTAAACCTAGCTGACATTCCACTATCAAAATTTCTGCCCCTCAACCAAAAAAAAGCTTCCGAGGCAACCCAATCTGAACCTAGCTCACTTTGCTCTCTCAAAATTCTCAGAATTTCAAGCAAAAAAAAAGCCCCCGAGGGGGGTGCCGTTACAGGCACCTCCTCGGAGGCTCATTCTAGTACCTCTTACCTGTACCAATGTTGGCCATATCTGAACCTAACTTGGCTGTCCTCTCTTAGATTTTCAGCCCCTCAACCAAAAACAAAGCCCCCCATGCAGCCATATCTAAACCTACCTTCACTTCCCTCTCTCAAAATTTTAGGCCCCCAACCAAAAACAAAGCCCCGAGGCAACCCATATCTACACCTAGGTCACTTTGCTCTCTCTAAATTTTCAGAATTTCAAACAAAAAAAAGGCCCCCGAGGGGGGTGCCGTTACAGGCACCTCCTCGGAGGTTCATTCTCATACATCTTACCTGCACCAATGTTGGCCATATCTGAACCTAACTTGCCTCTCATCTCTCAGAATTTCAGCCCCTCAACCAAAAACAAAACCACCCAGGCAGCCATATCTAAACCAACATTCACTTCCCTCTCTCAAAATTTCAGGCCCCCAACCAAAAACAAAGCCCCGAGGCAACCCATATCTACACCTAGGTCACTTTGCTCTCTCTAAATTTTCAGAATTTCAAGCAAAAAAAAGGCCCCCGAGGGGGGTGCCGTTACAGGCACCTCCTCGGAGGCTCATTCTCATACATCTTACCTGCACCAATGTTGGCCATATCTGAACCTAACTTGCCTCTCATCTCTCAGAATTTCAGCCCCTCAACCAAAAACAAAACCCCCCAGGCAGCCATATCTAAACCTACATTCACTTCCCTCTCTCAAAATTTCAGGCCCCCAACCAAAGACAAAGCCCCAAGGCAACCCATATCTACACCTAGGTCACTTTGCTCTCTGTAATTTTCAGAATTTCAAGCAAAACAAAGGCCCCCGAGGGGGGTGCCATTACAGGCACCTCCTCGTAGGCTCATTCTCATACATCTTACCTGCACCAATGTTGGCCATATCCGTACCTACCTTGACTTTCCACTATGAAAATTTCAGCCCATCAACCAAACCCAAAGCCCCCAAGGCAACCCATATCTACACCTACGTCACTTTGCTCTCTCTAAATTTTCATAATTTCAAGCAAAAAAAAAGCCCCCGAGGGGGGTGCCGTTACAGGCACCTCCTCGGAGGCTCATTCTCATACATCTTACCTGCACCAATGTTGGCCATATCTGTACCTACCTTGACTTTCCACTATGAAAACTTCAGCCCATCAACCAAACACAAAGCCCCCAAGGCAGCCCATATCTACACCTACGTCACTTTGCTCTCTCTAAATTTTCATAATTTCAAGCAAAAAAAAAGCCCCCGAGGGGGGTGCCGTTATAGGCACCTCCTCGGAGGCTCATTGTAGTACTCTAACCTGCACCAATGTTGGCCATATGTGTACCTACCTTGACTATCCAATAGCTAAGTTCCAGGCCCTCAACCAAAAACAAAGCCCCCAAGGCTGCCCATATCTAAAACCAGCTCACTTTGCTCTCTCAAGATTTCAGAATTTCAAGCAAAAAAAAAGCCCCCGAGGGGGGTGCCGTTACAGGCACCTCCTCGGAGGCTCATTCTAGTACCTCTAACCTGCACCAATGTTGGCCATATGTGTACCTACCTTGACTATCCAATAGCTAAATTTCAGGCCTTAAACCAAAAACAAAGCCCCCAAGGAAGCCCATATCTACACCTACGTCACTTTGCTCTCTCTAAATTTTCATAATTTCAAGCAAAGAAAAAGCCCCCGAGGGGGGTGCCGTTACAGGCACCTCCTCGGAGGCTCATTGTAGTACTCTAACCTGCACCAATGTTGGCCATATCTGTACCTACCTTGACTATCCAATAGCTAAGTTCCAGACCCTCAACCAAAAACAAAGCCCCCAAGGCTGCCCATATCTAAAACCAGCTCACTTTGCTATCTCAAGATTTCAGAATTTCAAGCAAAAAAAAAGCCCCCGAGGGGGGTGCCGTTACAGGCACCTCCTCGGAGGCTCATTCTAGTACCTCTAACCTGTACCAATGTTGGCCATATGTGTACCTACCTTGACTATCCAATAGCTAAATTTTAGGCCCTCAACCAAAAACAAAGCCCCCAAGGCTGCCCATATCTAAAACTAGCTCACTTTGCTCTCTCAAAATTTTAGAATTTCAAGCAAAAAAAAAGCCCCCGAGGGGGGTGCCGTTACAGGCACAATCCTTGGAGGCTCATTGTAGTACCTCTAACCTGCACCAATGTTGGCCATATGTGTACCTACCTTGACTATCCAATAGCTAAATTTCAGGCCCTCAACCAAAAACAAAGCCCCCCAGGCAGCCCATATCTACACCTACGTCACTTTGCTCTCTCAAAATTTTCATAATTTCAAGCAAAAAAAAAGCCCCCGAGGGGGGTGCCGTTACAGGCACCTCCTTGGAGGCTCATTGTAGTACTCTAACCTGCACCAATGTTGGCCATCTGTGTACCTACCTTGACTGTCCAATAGCTAAATTTCAGGCCCTCAACCAAAAACAAAACCCCCAAGGCTGCCCATATCTAAAACTAGCTCACTTTGCTCTCTCTAAATTTTAGAATTTCAAGCAAAAACAAAGCCCCTGAGGGGGGTGCCATTACAGGCACCTCCTCGGAGGCTCATTGTAGTACCTCTAACCTGCACCAATGTTGGCCATATGTGTACCTACCTTGACTATCCAATAGCTAAATTTTAGGCCCTCAACCAAAAACAAAGCCCCCAAGGCTGCCCCTATCTAAAACTAGCTCACTTTGCTCTCTCAAAATTTTAGAATTTCAAGCAAAAAAAAAAGCCCCCGAGGGGGGTGCCGTTACAGGCACCTCCACGGAGGCTCATTCTAGTACCTCTAAGCTGCACCAATGTTGGCCATATGTGTACCTACCTTGACTATCCAATAGCTAAATTTCAAGCCCTCAAGCAAAAACAAAGCTTCCTAGGCAGCCCATATCTACACCTACGTCACTTTGCTCTCTCTAAATTTTCATAATTTCAAGCAAAAAAAAAGCCCCCGAGGGGGGTGCCGTTATAGGCACCTCCTCGGAGGCTCATTCTAGTACCTCTAAGCTGCACCAATGTTGGCCATATGTGTACCTACCTTGACTATCCAATAGCTAAATTTCAGGCCCTCAAGCAAAAACAAAACCCCCAAGGCTGCCCATATCTAAAACTAGCTCACTTTGCTCTCTCAAAATTTTAGAATTTCAAGCAAAAACAAAGGCCCCGAGGGGGGTGCCGTTACAGGCACCTCCTTGGAGGCTCATTGTAGTACTCTAACCTGCACCAATGTTGGCCATCTGTGTACCTACCTTGACTGTCCAATAGCTAAATTTCAGGCCCTCAACCAAAAACAAAACCCCCAAGGCTGCCCATATCTAAAACTAGCTCACTTTGCTCTCTCTAAATTTTAGAATTTCAAGCAAAAACAAAGCCCCCGAGGGGGGTGCCATTACAGGCACCTCCTCGGAGGCTCATTGTAGTACCTCTAACCTGCACCAATGTTGGCCATATGTGTACCTACCTTGACTATCCAATAGCTAAATTTTAGGCCCTCAACCAAAAACAAAGCCCCCCAGGCAGCTCATATCTACACCTACGTCACTTTGCTCTCTCAAAATTTTAGAATTTCAAGCAAAAAAAAGGCCCCCGAGGGGGGTGCCGTTACAGGCACCTCCACGGAGGCTCATTGTAGTACCTCTAACTTGCACCAATGTTGGCCATCTGTGTACCTACCTTGACTATCCAATAGCTAAATTTCAGGCCCTCAACCAAAAACAAAGCCCCCAAGGCTGCCCATATCTAAAACTAGCTCACTTTGCTCTCTCAAAATTTTAGAATTTCAAGCAAAAAAAAAGGCCCCGAGGGGGGTGCCGTTACAGGCACCTCCTCGGTGGCTCATTCTAGTACCTCTAACATGCACCAATGTTGGCCATATGTGTACCTTCCTTGACTATCCAATATCTAAATTTCAAGCCCTCAAGCAAAAACAAAGCTCCCCATGCAACCCATATCTACACCTACGTCACTTTGCTCTCTCTAAATTTTCATAATTTCAAGCAAAAAAAAAGCCCTCGAGGGGGGTGCCGGTACAGGCACCTCCTCGGAGGCTCATTCTAGTACCTCTTACCTGTACCAATGTTGGCCTTATCTGAACCTAACGTGGCTGTGCTCTCTCATAATTTCAACCCTCAACCAAAAACAAAGCCCCCCATGTAGCCATATCTAAACATACCTTGACTTCCCTCTCTCAAAATTGCAGGCCCCCAACCAAAAACAAAGCCCTGAGGCAACCCATATCTACACCTAGGTCACTTTGCTCTCTAAAAATTTTCAGAATTTCAAGCAAAAAAAAGGCCCCCGAGGGGGGTGCCATTACAGGCACCTCCTCGGAGGCTCAATCTAATACATCCTACCTGCACCAATGTTGGTCATATCTAAATCTACCTTGACTTTCCACTCTCAAAATCTCAGCCCCTCAACAAAAACAAAGCCCCCCAGGTAGCCATATCTAAACCTACCTTCACTTCCCTCTCTCAAAATTTCAGGCCCCCAACCAAAAACAAAGCCCCGAGGCAACCCATATCTACACCTAGGTCACTTTGCTGTCTCTAAATTTTCATAATTTTAAGTAAAAAGAAGGCCCCCGAGGGGGGTGCCGTTACAGGCACCTCCTCGGAGGCTCATTCTAGTACCTCTTACCTGCACCATTGTTGGCCATATCTGTACCTACCTTGACTTTCCACTATGAAAATTTCAGCCCATCAACCAAACACAAAGCCCCAGAGGCAGCCATATCTGAACCTACCTTGCCTTTCCTCTCACAAAATTTCAGACCCCCAACCAAAAACAAAGCTCCCGAGGCAACCATATCTAAACCTACCTTGACTAGTCGGGGGCTAACTTCTACCACAAGTGTCAAGTTTAGGGTTTCCGAAACCCACCTTCCAGTTCCATCAAGCTCGTCTCTTCAAGCTCTTCCTCCCCACTCTGCTCCTGCGATGCGGGATTGGATGCGGGATTGGACTGTGTCCCCGCATCCTTTGATGCTTCTCGATACTGAGATCCTCGGCCCCGGGAAGTTGAGGGACCCTCACATTCATCTACCGTCGATAATGTTGCGTTCTCCTCGGTGTCCTCAAAATCTAAAACTTTGTTAATCCCACTTGTCTCATATCTTTCAGGCGCCACCTTCTTCCTCCCCATCCTACTCGACTTCAACGCCTTAGTGCTACTGAAATATAACTTCCCTCTCTTCGTTCTCCTCTTGATAGGGGCCTGCATGTCATGTGTCACCCTTCCTGAGCATGTCTACTCCAACACTCTCAAACCCTCCCGTCAACCGAACACATCTTACGCCACTCGAAAATTCATAACTTATGATACTAAGTGAAAGGAGATGAGTATCACTCGATCGGGTACAATTGTTTCCACAAGGAACATTCATATATTTAATGGCCAATTGGGATTTCGTCATTCGATCTATTCCTGTCCTCAAACGTCAGGGCTATCCCTAGACCTAATAATGAATCAGGCTTTAAGTCGGCGCCAACTAACCATATTTAATTGCTTGTCATTTAGAATGTCTACCATGACTTGGACACTCTTATTTTGTATATCGTGACAGCGTTACAAATTTTAAGATATTCGTGTTTCTTTTGTTCAGAGTTCATCCGTCATTTGGGTCATGTCCACCATTGTTGTCGTTGGCAAAGCATTTCTAATAAATAGGTATCCCACAATGTTGAGAAACCTCTTCCATATTTCCATCTTCCCCCAAGGGTTCATTTCCATCATCATGGTTTATATTCCTGCTATCGGAGAGTTGGGGTTGGCTGTCCTCTATGTAGATGGAGTGAGAGTCCCACTTACCTTTCGGATGGAAGAGGACGGTCTCGCAATCGTTACGGCACAACGTCTGAGTCTTCGGTTCGGCTTCAGAGAGGACACTATTATTGTTGACGAGGATGTTTTTGACGTTGTCACGTCAGAGCTTACACACACCCTTGGTCGGGTATCGCAGCGAGATGAGAACAATAACTTGTTTTGGAGTTTTCATCCAGGTCGTTACCATGTGTATGGCCTCACTGATTCTCAGATGGCTGCGTCTACTGAGATCCTCACTCCTCGTTCTTCCTCTACCTACACCATTCAAACTCCTCTGCCACGTGATGTGAAGGTCAAGCTCGAGCCCGGTCTCGATACGCCAATTGTAGAAAACGTTACATTTCAGTCTTTAATAACACTTTCTTCTGATGAAGAGTGCAGTCCCACAAAGGCCCCGCCTAAGGTCATAGTTAGTGGGAACGCTCCTAAAGTATATCCTTTTTCGCAAGACACTGTTAGCATATTACCATTACTTAAACAACTCGCCGGAATGCCTGGAAAAAAAAAATTCTCAAAAAAATAGACTACTCGGTGATTAGACACGAAAGGGTATAGTACCTTCCTGTTGTGTTCGATGGTGCCGTCATATTTGAGTTGCCACCCGCTAGTCACACGGCCGCACGGTCACAGGCCAAGTCAATGCAGGGAATGGACAAGCGTTACGACGGCCATGTGTGGACGAAGACCATCACCACCAACATCACAAACGACTTTGGTTTGTCCTTCCGTTCTTCCGCCTGCGTTGGATACCTGCGTTGCAACAAGGAGTGTGAATATCTGATCCGCCGTCCTCGTATTTTCCAAGTCAACGAGACAGAGTTTGAAAGTTGTACCCTGCAAGCCTTTGTAGTGGATCAAACACCACCAACTGAGTCCACTCTTGTTTGCAAGGTATGTAAAGAACCCCCGGCATGTATTGCTACATGTGGAGCTAAGATTTATTATGTTGCTGGCAAAATCAACCATACAAGAGCGTGTATCCACCTAGGAACTCACGATCACCTAGTCAAGGTGGGCGACTATAGAGACACTAAGGCTGAGATCACTGGCCTAATTGAAGAACAGATCGAGAAGACTCCCCAGGCTACCAAGAGTGCAGTGGTGCTGGAGGCTAGCAAAGTTCTAATTGGCAACTATCTTCTTCAATCCGATGATGCGCCGCCAAAGAAGCTCACTCTAGAGGAACTTGTTCATGTCTTTGACCGATGCAAGGACATGGCTTCCCCAAACATCCGCAACAAGGTCATGAGCTTCCGTTTCCTCAGAAGGTATGGTGTCATGGACTTTATCACCAAACTCCGTGGAATCAGTTTATAGGCCTTTGTTCAGGAGAACAAATTTCCAGGTCAAGGGGCTGATCTTGACAAGGTTTTTGTCTTCAAGATGTCGGAAGTTGGGCCTGGTAGTGGGGTAGATTTGGTGAAGCGTATGCAGCCCGGGGAAGACCTGGAGAATGCCTGGATGATGTTCGACCATGTCAAACGTGTAAGACAATGGACCACAATGGCATGCCACGTATATGACTCCACATATTGTCGTGTCATGACCATTGTAAATTGTGACATGCAATCTGAGGACTTTGATGCCCAGATCGTTTTATGGAAAAATCTCAATGCTGTCATGGAGAGAAATGGCGTTGTCAAGCCCAACTTCAAGGGTTTCATGGCCGACAACGCCCAGGCCAACTGGAATGCAGTTCGGGTCATATATGGCAATGGGAAGAAGGAGGACCACGAGAGAACCTGTCAGTTTCACTGGACCCAGTCTATGGTTAAGTATACCAAGAAGTACATTCCCGAAGAACTCTGGGAGCAACACAAGAAGATGTGCCACCAGTATAGGACGGCGAGGACCATGGACGAAGCGGAGAGTATGTACCACGGGCTACGTGCATGGTGGGTATCCGCCGGGGCAGTGACAGAGAAGGCCCTAAACAAACTAGAGCTTTGGCTTGTATTCTGGCACTACCGTTATCGCCAATGGGGAGGCTTCATGACCGGGGTATGTTTTTCCAATACATTTCATATTCTTTTCCTTCTTTTCACAGTATTCTAATCTGAAACAACTCTTCACTAATCTGTAACTACTTCCACTATGTACTCTCAGAAATTTTCAGAAGAAGAACTAGCAGAACTGCCTTCATGTAATCTAGCTGAAACAATACACAACAAGTGGCTTCAAGCGTCTGGAAACAGTGGCGGTGACCTCTACGTTGCTACAATTGACGACTTCGTTAGAGGCTTCTTACAGGTTGTCAATTACTACCAGTTCCTGAAAGGTGACGTCGGCGGAACATGCCCTACAAAGAAAGAGCTCAAACTAAGGATGGCAGAGCGTAGGGCGAAGCAAATAGGTAATCCTTTAGTGCTTGAAGACCCCATGTTGGACATGCCTGGAGCAGAAGAATTTTGTACCCGTGTTCCTCGCATGGCTGGAGAAGAGGTATTCGGGTCCACGAAGCAGAAGGTAGATCTACCTCTTGGAGCAGAAGAGGAGTCTCATCGGCCTGACAAGGTAAACTTCTCACATCCAAGAGGTTCAGGATGTGCTGTGAGGGCTCGTCCTGTACAGATGCCCATCATTCTTGAAGATACTGAAGATGATATGGACGTCCAAGAAATTCATCATGAGCCTGAGCTTGAGAGCATCCCTGCGTCCCCGCCGAATGACGGGGGGATCCGTCATGTCAATGTTGTCGAAGAGACAAAGGTTAACGTCAAGGAGTGGCACATATCAAGACTTCCCAAGACCTCGGCGAAGTGTTGTTGGGCCCAGAGAGCTGTCACGAAGAAGAAGTGTACGGAGAGAATTGTGAGGGGCGCCAATTTGACCGCCGAGCCTACCTACACCGGAGTTTGGACTAATATACGCAGGAATTTATCAAAGAGGACAGAATTCTTCTTTTGCTCCGATGACATTGACCGGTGCGTGAAGGGCACAAGGCGCAAATGGGTTGCTAAGCACTCAGCAGACCGGGAAATGCCGCCGATTCCAGACGTTTGGCCGGTGAAGCTAGGCACAAACCTCAAGCCTACCGAAATTCTTGCCCTTGAAGCGGCCGGATTCCAACTCCCGCTTAAGAAGCCGGTCTCTCCAAGACGCATGCTCTTTTCTGCCCCGCCACCTGCAAATCTGAGCACGGTGCCCGTTCCTGCAGAAACAGACCGCTACCCTGGCAAGAGAGACGGCAAGATGGTCAAACGCACTGCCATTCGCCCAAATCCCGCTCAGCGACTCTCCATGGCCTCCTCCGACTCTCTGAAAGCTTGCATCCGTTCCATCACTATGATACCTCATCCAGGACATGGTTGCATCATCGGGCTGGATTCGGGTGTTTCTCCTGCCATCACACAGTACCAGGTCACCATCAGCTCTTTCGTGGGTTGCACTTGCCCTGCATTCAAGAAGACGATGACTAAGTTCCGAGCTCGGACCCAATTCTCTTATTGCAAGCATGTGTACTTCATCCTTTTGAAGGTTTGCCACCGTGATCTTGAGGCCGACCTTTTCATTCACGCGCCTACCTTTAGCTTCAACGAGGTCAAGCTAGTCCTAGAAAGCGGACTCTTGACTCACAATTTGGCTAAAAACTAGGATGCAACCTACAAACAGCCTAGATTCTTTTCAATGGACGGTGGCCACTCAAAATTCCCTTGTCATTACATGTACTGAGTCAGCAATACAATATTCATATTGTCTTTTTCAATAAAAAGGGTTTTGTCATTCACACTATGTAGACTATGCACGACTACCGCATGTTACTAGCAGCTTAGGCATAAAATAATTATTTACAAGACTGCCTAAATTTTCTAGAAATTCTTGATTATATTTGCCCAAAAAAAACTAAATTAAATTAAATTATGAAACTGCCTAAACTTACATAAATTCAAGTATAACTCATAAATCTCTTCCCTACATACCACAACCATTTCATACACGATAAAACTACATCACACAACAATAAGTCTGCTTAAGGTTACTAATGCAAGTGATTAGGGTAACCATCCATTTTGAAAGTAACCCTAACCAGTTAGAAAACTAGATGAATGCCTAACTTATATTTAATTATAATTGAAAACTGCCCAACTTTGAGATATTATTTTTCAAATTGCCTAACCACTTTTTTCACTTTAATTAATTATTAGGCAAAAGAGTGCCTAAGCTGTTGGTAACACATATCGTAAATCATACACGTAAAAAAAATTGTTTAAATCAACCAATATTACTGGAAAGTGATAGCACGGTAATAGGAAAAAATAGGAAAAAAATAGGAATGTATCAATTTTTAAACCCCCTGGGTCCACGGTTATAGGTCTCAACCCTTGGCCCAAAAAAGAAATATTCACAGAATATTCTAAAATGCCTAGCATAAATATTCTATATTTGGATTGTGTTTTCCATTTTCCGCTCTCCGCTCTCCAATTCTCCGCTCTCCGCCCATCGCTCGCATACAAGTCACGCTCTACACACAATAAATATGAGCGGAGAAAATCAAAATTGCAATAATATGTTCTATTCATGGCCAACATTATTTTTTTGAATAATGTATTCACAAGCTTGTAACCCTCAAAATACTTTACATAGATTTGTTGGGTTATGAGTGTAATGAATTGGGTATTATGTATATTTAGCATTATACATTTATATTTTGGAAAATTGTATGCATGTGTATGTACAGTAGGGTTTTATTTCATAGTCACCCACACATGTCATTTAGAATTCTAATGAAGAGTGGACCCCCTGGGACCTTTAGGATGCCACATGGATTATGGGTTTGTTAGCATCATCATGGTCATGGTATGTGCACATGCTATGTATGTACTCTAGGTAGATGGGAAGAGCATGATTGTTGGTGGTAAGAGTAAGGTGGAGGCATTGCCATGACCATGGTCTTGAGTGATGAGTCATCATTGGCATAGAGGAGCACATATTGAGATCATGTAATTTTTAATTATTGGGGCCTCAAGTAGGAAGTTTTGTTGGAAGATCCTTTGATTTGAAGGGAGACCTCAATATTGCAACATTGCGTACCAAACATTATGTTATTGAAATTGCGACTTGCTTTGGCTATTTCCCAAACATGTTATAGTACTCCTTTGGTAAGATGACCTCACAAAAGTGCAAACTCGACTACACAAAGGTTCCAATCCAGTTCATGACCCTTCCAATCAATGCTACTAGATTGTTCTACCAATTTCATGAACCTTTTAAATTAGTTCATGATTCTTTTAGCCGACTTAACATGTGGCACACCTCAGTTTCATGATATTGGACCTTTACCTCTAGCAACTTCATGAATCTTCCAAACCAATTTCATAAATCTTTTCACACTATGCGGTTTTCATATTCTCAACTTCTCGCCTTCTTGTTTCATGTTCTTGGCCTTCTCATTGTTCATTGGTTCCTCTTTATTATGTAGGTCACATTAATGACGATGTACAAGCAATCACTGCGGACATGGTCCAAGGTTGGATAAGAGAGGTCAATTGAAATTTTGATAGAGCTAAGTTGTGGGGAGCAATTAGGACACTCTTATACGTGATGTATCGTTCTTTGTGAAATAAGGTTTTATAATTCATGAAATTGATTTTGTGTAGTTATGAAAATATGGTTACCAAACCATGAACTTGTTCACAACGTGTAGTGAAATTGGTTGAAAGTTCAAGTTAAATTGGTTGTCTATATCAGTGAACTTGATTCACAATTCCAATGACATTGGTAGAACCTATTGCTAAATTGGTTTACAAAATCGTAAAATTGAGTTTGCACTTTTGTGAATTCATCTTGCCAAAGAATTATTAAGATAGGATTGGAAACACGTGGCCTTTAGGGTGCCATAGGGGCAATGGGTTTCTCATCATCATCATGGACACCACATGTGCACATGCTATAGTATGTGGTCTTGGAGGGCATGAGGAGGAAATATAGTGGGATGTCGGTGGGTCCACCTAATCCAAATCTCAACACTACAACAATTAGGGCATGTTTACATGAAAGCCATTAGGCCATGGCTCTTGAGAATACTTGAGTTCTCATTGGTTGATAGTGACACGGGCCCCTGCTTTAGATTTACATGTGGGCAATGATGGACTACAAACCCATAACATTTTCAGTGGATGAAAAAATTACATGGAATTCCACATGCCAAGTATGGATAATGTTGGTCGGAATAATAGGGGGGTTTTTTAGGACAACTCTTGAAAATAGGTATGGCAAAATGTGTGGTGATGTTTTCCGTTTACACCACATTTATACTAAGAAATAGTGTCTTATTTTCAACACATAGTGTTGGAATAAATAATGCTTCCTCTGATTAGTGCCAAAAACATAACTCCACCCAAATTTTGAAGTGTCTAAATGTATGGACAATAATTGAATATTACTTCTTTGATCAGGGGCCCCACATAATATGATTACTTTATTCTAGGGTCTAATGAACATAGTGCCATGGTTGAGTACCATAGAGGGCCTTTTATTCCAACACAAAATAATGATTTTCCCCTCAAAAATTTGCCACGTGTCGTGCTTACATTTGCCAATACCCACTTGTATCCCCACGTGGAAACTACATTCCGACACATGTAAAGATGAAATAGTGAGCCCTCTATGGTAATGTTAAAATTGTATGAGTATTGTAGAGGCACCTATTTTCAACACTTTTTTTGTTATTAAAAAGAGAGTAGAAATACAAATTTTGAGTCAACATCAATTCAAATATCGCAAAATGAAATACACAAGGAATCATAATTCATCCAAATTGCAAAATTTTGGGACCCACAATAAAATATCTGATAAATCTGTAACTTGAAGAAACACAAGGATGTGTCTAAATCCTTCACCCTCAAGATTCTAGAACATGCAAAGCGATGTCATTGCAAGCCTACTGAATTGTGCAACTTGAAATGATTTATTTAACCCCTAATGTCTTATGGGACCATAATCTGGTTGTGAACAATTTGCTCTGACCCATTTGACATCGGTTCTAAACATGTTCAGGTCTGCTATGTCTTGCCACGTGGATAATTTTGATTTAACAAAGTTAGTTTTTTATTATTATTTCAAATATGGGAGCGTGCTCTCAACTGGTTTACAATGAAACTGATCCATGAATGATTTCTTGACATTTCTCACCTCCGTAGTTTAGGGGCAACATATCTTAAACATGGGTTTTTTTGGTTGATCCCTATGTGCAATTGATTCCCAATTACTATGAAAATTCACTCAAACACAACATATCCTAAACATCTACCATTGAATTTTTTAGTTGGACATGTGTGGGTGGGTGTAAATCCATGGGGAAGGTGCACAATTGTGGCACCGCTGCCTCAAATTGCAAAGCTTCCCAAAAAATCACAAAATAGTGGTTTCAAGATTTGTGAGCCAATTGCGTAGGTATATTGTCCCACTTTCGAATGAGGGTAACATTTTGTCATTTGGAGATGATTCGAGTGTAGGTTCAATAATAATAAAAAAAATCCCCAATGTAATTTATAAAATTTTGTCCTGCAAGAACACTACTGACATTCCTACATAACAAAACTTCAACATTTAAAATTTGAACTACGAGTAGTCACCTCTAACTTGCAAACACCTATACAGTTCGATTTGTCAAAAAAAACTCTAAATCTTCAACCACAAACACTGAAATTAAGGTCACATTTGTTGGGACAAATTTGAAGAAAATTGGACGTGGGAAGTTAGGGGTTAAACTCAGTGCATGTATTGACGATGGAAAGATGCATAGGGGGATGGAATGAAGGCCGTTTTGGATGCCTCTACTATACACATTCATCGTTGATTAGTCCAATGGCAATCGTTCACATGAAGATCACGCGATTTCAATCCCCAAGTGCTAGTTGTTGTTGTTGTTCTTATTATTATAACATCCATAAGAGTCTTATATTATTACCAAGTGGCCCCAATCGTTGTGATCAACTAGGTATAAGGTATAAGCAAGGATCTTTTCCCTCTAGTGGTGGACCTTGGTTCTTTGTAGCCTCTCCAAGAATGCACGAGTTATGGGATCCTCAACTTCCTCGTGGACCTCGAACGAAGGTAAATGTTGAGGTTCGTGATGTTGTAGTACCCCACGTGTGACCAAAACAATGTGTTTTGAGAATCTAAGAATTAGAACGGACTCTAAGTACTTGGTTTCTTAGGGATCACTTCATGTGTAAAACTCCAAACTTCTTACACAAGCCACTAATTGTTGTGGTGTCACGGATTCTATCCGTCTTGCTCACTACTAATTGTAAACCACTCTCATAGTGTCACCAACATTCAATGTAAACATAACATTATTTGTCGTGACTTGTAAAACAAATTTGGGCACTATAAATTTAGTTGCAATCACCTTCACTAACTATATATTTTTTCATCCAAATCTCAGTCATCCATGACAAGCTTTCATTGCATACTGTTAGGATGCAAAATATACCAAACTTTGTTTCCATAATTGGCATGGATTTCATCCATGTTTCAATCAGCCGTGACAATGTTTGTGAACTTGTTCATAAGAAGTGTCATTAGAAAAGGTACCACGACGACATAACATACCATATGACACTAAATACAATATTTAGTGTGCTATGTGATTATTTGTAAGAATTGTAACTTGAATGATGATAGTCAAGTTGTTTTTAATTGAGCTTTTAAGTTTGGGGATTAAACTTACCCCTCCTCGACCACCTTCCCGACCTCAACCTACATGTGCCGTGTGTAGCTCTCCTTTAACATATTGTAAAGGGCACTCTAGTTCGTCTTTACTACACTAAAAAGGATATTCAATGTTTGACACACTAAATGTCAATAACACTACGAAAGTAAGCAACATTAAATGTAAACTCAAACACTAATTTATATCAATTATGGTAATACGTGGATGTTACATGTTTTAATTTAGTGTTAGTAAGGATATGAAAAAAAAAACAAAAAAACAATGACATCAGACGTGAGATCAACAAGCAAGAAGGTGGGGCACCATCCCTCAAATCGCAAGTCTAATGAAATCCATGCTTCACAGGAAGGGAGCTGGTAGTAGGGGAGGTAGCAACACATTTACGTCTAACACTAATTGTCAAGGAATTGAAAATTAGTGTTGAGCAGGGTAGGGTGGTAACAACATTAAATATAATCAAACACTAAATATCCTTTCTAGTGTAGTATTGAAATGTAGTTTCCACATGGGATAACAAGAAGTCTTAACCAATATGAACATGACATTTGGAGGAAATTGATTATTTTCCCTTTTGGAATAGAGAGCCCTTTAAAATACTTTCATGGAGTTTGTTCACAGTGATGTAGAACTTTTAATATCGTAATGCCAAGTGAAAGGGGCAAACTTGACCATTGATAGAATTTTCCTTTACAAAATGTACAATGATTGTTGGGAAAAACAATCATCACTTTTCAATTGCTTTACTTCTTGTTAGGCAATGAATAGGGGCTCGACTTCACCCATTGATTGCCCTCCCGATCACCAACGTACACATGCCAGGCCGAGCTCCCCCTTAACCCGATGCTAATAGTTAACGGATAATTTCAAGTGGTTTGTTCGAGATGACGCGTGACTAAACTATTGCATTTCTAAGTGCACAATGGGAAAACACAACAACATTAAGTTAGTGAAAAACATTAACAATCATATGAGGAAGGTATGTAGATGTTACTCAACTCCTTGGTTGCGTTCTGTGGGATCATGTACCATCGAGGCATGATTCTCCGTTAAGTCCGGAATTTCTCACCTATGGGAAGCACTCATGTTGTGGAATGTAGTGTCCGGTGAGATTTTCGGGCATAATCAGTCAATACCCTGGTGTTTTCAAGTCTAGCTGGTTACATGTTATGATCTCTAGGTTTTTCTTTATTAAATCGATGTATAATCTATAGATTCCTCTAAAATAATCGGTAATTTTTTTGGAACTCTTGAACTCCAACCGGTTCTTTCTCAAACTCAACCGGTTCATATGCAACTAGCTATCGGTTCTCCCCATTCATTGGTGGAATGTGAAATTTTCAACAAGCATCTACAATTTCATAGATTTTTTTTCCAATCACAACCCTTTTTATTTGAAAATAGACCATCATCTAGGTACTACTTAGTAATGTTATGTGATGATTGAAAACCGAGTTGGCCATTTTTGAAATGCTTCTCATTAGACAATTAGTAGGGGCTAAATCTAACCCCATTGGCCACCTTGTTACAAGCTCCAATGTACACGTGTCATGCAAAGCTCTCCTCCCCTTTTTGACTAGATAATGTAAAGCGGTTTGTTCGAGATGATGTTTACCATTGTTGTTCCAAACAACGCAAGGCGTTAAAGAAAACACTAGGGAAAATAATGAGTTTGCCTTGAGGAAAACGGGATTGTTGGAAAGGATTGCCGCTTTTGAACCGCTTCTTATTAGGCACTTAGTGGAGGCTAAATTAAGCAATGTCGACCACCTCACAAGCCCCAAGGTTCACGTGCCGTGCATAGCTCCCCTTGATTTTATTTGCAATTTTGTACATTTTTGGTTGATAGATGATTTCGAGTTGCTTATTCTCAAAGATGTAGAAGTTAACTGTCTACCTATCCTAGTTCCAAACATTTATATGTATGGAAAAATACACTGGTCATGAAATGATTTTGCCTTGATAGGAGTTTATGAATTGTTTGAGATGCTTAAAGTGTTTCATCTTAAACATACATCGTAATTGGAGTGGTGAATGTTTGAATTTGGATCTGAAGATAAACCCTGAAAAATGACATGTGTTAGAAAGTAATCAGATTACATAGTCAAAGTTTATCAATCATGCTAGACACAAATAGTCGACATAATTGGGAAGGACCCTATATGGTCATTCAGTAACTCAAAGACTCACTTTAACAATGAACAAGATATTCATATGAGCTTAATAAACTATGAGAAAAGTGGCTACAGATAATTCATATCATAATTCATAACAATGTTATGTGGAATTGGTAGTATTTTATGGAATATTCCCCACATTCAAACCGATAGTATTCCATAGAATACTTTCAGTCCCACATAACACTATTATGGATGTGAATAATGTTATGTTTGTTTTTGAACTAATCATCTTACCACTAATTAATTTTGTGTTTTCATATCCTACAAGAAGTGGGTGGAGAGCTAATAAGTGTGTCCTTTAAACACCCACTTACAACCTTAATTAGGCATCTAAGCAAGTTAATTAAGTAGAGGGAGCCGGGGCTTAACTTAACCCCCTCGACCGCTTTCGAAGTTCCAGTGGACACGTGCCGTGACCAGCCTTCCCCTTGGCCCACGTACTGCGGGCGCTGGCGGTCACTTTCGCTCGCCACGTAGGAAGCCACGTCAACGCCGGCGGCGAAACCCCTCGTCTTCCAACGCTTTTCGGAAGAGCTCTTCTTCTTCTACTCCTTCTCGTTCTTCGCGGATTCTCTCTTCAATTACACGCTCCTCAAGTAGTATATATACGTAGATAGTTCTTCAAAGATCTGTGCCTTTGTCTTTTCCCCCCCGTTTTCATCACTGCTCTTCTGGTGTAAAGTTCGTTCTTGTCTTGGAAGGTCGAAGTCGGTTTGCTCGTATTCTCCTCTTCCGAAACCTCGCAAAAGAAGAGTCAAGCACTCGTGGATTGTGCGAACTCGTGAAAGTTTCCCAGTTTTCGCACAGTGAAGGATAACAACTTCTGCGAATTCTTTGCCACTTTTCAGCACTTTTAAAAGTCAAGGTTGGTGCAGGCGTTAGTTCTGTGGTGGAAGGGGGCTTAAGTTAGGGGAGGTGTGAAGCTTCGATTTCAGAGATGGCGAGGACAGGAGGTTTGATCGGCATGAGCCTTCGGAGGTGGATTATGCCCGCCAGTCCTGGCAGCCAAGCATGGACGGGTGTAGGAGGAACGCAAACACAGGTTAGTCAGTCAAAATGGGGTCAAATTGCGGCCATGGATCTGTCAGGAACTGCGGATTGTATGATACAAGACTCGTACTTACTGATATTGTCCGTAATCTGCAACATGCGGTGGAAAACCTCTCATCTAGCATAGAGAGGGCCGAAATGCTTTTTAATCGTACAGAGACTCTGTCTCCTGGCCGGTCCGAGTCCTCCTTTGTCCGCTGCATGTGGCCACTTCTATGACGGCTTGGAATAGGCTATGTTGATTAAAAAAACTGTTGAAGAGCAAACCGTAAGCTAACAGTGAACATTTCTGTTGCAGTCAAGTAGATAGGAAGTGGTGCATTCTGCATATCATAGGGCAGGGCACAAATCTGAGAGCATTGAGAATGCAGTAGCGGTGGTCCCGAAGGACATTCTTGATCCTTAATGAGCTCTTTGTTTGACATAGGGAGAAGAAGAAGCCTGTTCTTCTGTTCTCTCGTGCTATTGACTCCTTTTGATTGATTAGCATTAGGTAGTCACCTCTCTTTTATGACCAAAAAGATTTAGCAGAAGCAAGGTATGCACGTCATGAAAAAATTAAAGTATTCCCCGGCCATATGGCTGTAGTGCAAATTTGTGATTGCACAAGAGCAAAGGAGAAGTCCTCTTCAAGGAAGCTGGTCTTTATACGTGTGCATACACCTGCCTTTCATTTTCTTGAGCATCTAAATGTTAGCTGTAACTAACCAACTTGGGAGGCATTTTCCGTGTGGTGAAATGAACCGACGACCGATAGGAAATTGTGTTTTTCTCCGTTTCTAGTGCCCTTACTTTTAAAATCCCCAAATCACATTGTGTTTTTGGGAAGCCCTATCAGTTGACACCTGCATTTGTCTCTTCAAATTTTCAATCCTTTCATGGATCAAGCACAGGACTGGAGAGGGTTATGTATCCGGAACGTGCATGCAGGACGTTCACATCATTTTGACACAGCAATAATTCCCTCATCGATTTTTCTGAAAAGGTCTATGGAAATATGAAAGTTGGCAATCAACTAACGGTTCTGGATTCACAAAGAAAATTCTTTGTGCCATCTTGTTCCGTTGCACACTTTTCTGTGAGGAAAAAGTGGCTTCTGGGTGTTCAAACTTGAAATGTGGTCTACTTGAAGTTATTTAATACTTTCTCTCTGTGTACGCTTGTATAGGCGATGCGAGGATTTGCCCAAGAGCGACCTCAAGATAGCTCCACCTCCAACTGGGGTTCAGGTGAACCTCCCATCGATGAGAAGGCTACTCAGCGAGGGGTTGCACCTGGAAGTCGTGAGGAAGATCATTTACACGAACGTAGAAAGCGAAACACGGATTCGGAAGGTCAAGTGCAGACCCCAAACCTGACCAGGCAGAAAAGTACTCGAGATTTCATTCAAGATAAACGGGAGGAGCGGATGAATGCTGCTCAAGTGAGTTAGCACATGCTTCGTCTCTGAAAAAAATCATAATTGTTTGCTAGGTTCTTGTGGCTGCATCATTTATGGTAATCTGTATATCGTACTGGTAGCACAGTTGGTGGGTTGAGTTATGGTCATGAAAGTATTGAACGCGCGTGTTTGGTTTCAACTGAGACTCTGGTCGCTGGAATGCACATTCTACCGATGAATCGAAGTCGATATGGTAGAATAGCGCCTATGACCAACGTACTTTGAGCATATAAAAACCCTGGACGTGTTCAAAAATTTTTACAGAAATTTTTAAATATATCAAATTCGTAGGGGTGCTAATGCACTTGAAAATTTCGACATCATGTGATTTAAATGCGATTTTTGAAAGTGAACGTTTTTCTGCAATCGAATTGGATATCTTATTGTTGAGGGATGGTTTTTTTGTCTCTCTCAACCAGTGAGCTGCATCTTTGGTGCTTGGAATAATATCATTGGTAGGTGTTGTTAATTTTTTTTTGGGGGGTGCTGGTACGGACATGCCCGCACAAGGTTAAGTAAAATAGGTGTCCTCGGAATTGCGGAATTAGGTCACTACAGAATTGGGCGCTCCTACATTAGAAATTACCTCTGTCTTCACTGGTGATAATTTGGTGTGTCACCTCAAATCACTGACAGAATCAATGTCAATAGATTGGATGTTTCTGTGTCAACTGGTGGTAGTTCATTTACTCCCAGATTCAAAGAGTTGTGTATCCAAGATGCTCAGAGTTTGTTAGAGTCTGCGATTTTCTTGTTGATGTTCCGGAATTGATTCAAGATATTTTTCACTGCTCTTGGTCAGTTTTTCTTAAATTTAGGTACATAATGTTCTTCAAATTAGAAATTCATGATTGGTGTAATTGGTGGAACTTGTTATGGACACTGGTGTCAGGATTAAACCCATGTTCAGGTGGCTTTTTTGGGGGAGCCAAAATTCACTTTGTAGTAACATGGAAATGTTGCACTGCAGGGTTCCATGCCAACCTCGAAGGTTGATCCTGAGGGGGCAGAGCATGGAGAGAAAATTAAAAAGGAGGGTGCATCTCCAGCAGACCTGGCTTCTGGCTAATTTACTCACACAGTGTGTAGCCGATTGGGTTGAGGTATCGCTGTAAAGATTGTCAATGTTAATTTTGACAAATTACGTGTAGTAAGAGTAGCTCAATGACTATTGAGCAAATCGATAATGGGCTTCAACTGTAGTTATCTGGACAAAGATCTCCTAGTTTCTGGTCAGTTGGCGTACCGCAGATAAGGCAATGCATGCTCAGAAGTTGCATTGTATAGCAGTTGACATGCTGCTGGTGGAAGACTCGAAAAGTCGAGTTCGGGCCCACTGTGCATGCACTTTTTTGAGACTTTTGTATAGAATTTATTGAACATCTGATGTATCATTTTGTATTGAGTGCCCAGTGACACTGGTGTCTTTTAGTTCTTGGTTTGATCGCCTTTTTAAGGCATTTGGAACAGAAGATTTTGCAGTTTGTGGTGCACTACTGGTTTAACCCTTAATCGCCTAAACCTTCTGAAATGAGAATCTCAATCATAAATGATGGGGTGTTTGATTGAATATAAATAGTCCTTGGCAAATTTCTTCTCAAGTCGTAGCTATTGGAACTGTTTAGCGCCTCCCAAAGCTTGACAAAATTTCACAAATGCTTATTCTGTACACCTTATGAAATGTTCTCCATCTAATAGTTCATTTCAATATCATATTATTCTTACAACTATCCATCCATCTACAGTATAGTGTTTAGAATGGTAGTCAATCAGATGATTTTTTTTTGGTCAATTTAAAAAATATATAATTTTAAATTTTATTTTGGGAAGATAGAAATAGAAACGGGTTTATGGTGCTTCACAATTCCTCTATGGGATAATTTCCAAGAAACTCTTAGAAACACTAGTTTAAAACACATCTTAGAAATGCTTCAGCTTTCGACACAATTCATATTTCTGAAGATCCTCAAGGAATGATGGTGCTAGTGTTGCCAATCACATACAAATTTTCCTAGAAGTTCTTGTAGCCATTGTAGTCATTGTGGTAACTGGTTTTCTAACTTTTCTTAGTTTGACAAAATTAGTTTATGTCCTTGGTATTTTTCCTTAGTTCCACAGTTCATCTCATATGTAGAACTGTGGTCAGAAATTCTGCTGAGGATACAAACCATATTCTACATGGTTTTGTAATTTCATGTTAATCCATATTCCTTTGTGGATTGAAGTTGGGTTGAAGTTGACTACAAAATGACCTCCTCCTTTCCCCTAAATCCTTTCCCCTAAACCCTAAACATACTACACTCAATTGCCTACAAAAACATATACATAATCTTCTGTGAATAAAAAGTGTGGCTGTAGCTATCGTATATATATTCGAAAGAATGAGGAACAGTATGAGTATCACTGTGAGAAAGTGGATTATCAAGCCAGAAAGCAACTAGAGGCTGCAACTACTGCTACTCAGGCTTCTGAAGTGAAGCTTAAAAAATGCTTGACAAAATGATGAAGCGGTCAAAGTACAAAAGTGATTGAGTAGATAAAGCTTTGGCTGTATTTGCTACATTTCTAGAACAGAACTGTTATCAACTTATCATGTAATAAATTAGCGCTACAAAAGAATACCTCAACGAACTAATAGTGTACTATCAAACAGTGTACTATCAAACGTATGGTACTAATGAACATTAAACAGTGAGCACATTCTAAGACTTAAAGAACAACTTTCCGAATATGAAAAGAATGCTAGCACTGTGAAACAAAGTAAGAGCTATCTGGGTAGTTGGGTTGTCCAATAGATTGTGATGCTATGATACCTACTTAAAACTCATGGCATGTGTTATATTTTGATATCTGTGTCATTTGAGCCACGAGCCCTGCTTATGAGAGGGAATTTTCGCATATGAACGTGTTTCTCATCCATCCAACATAAAAACTTGACCTCTTGCAAAATTGTGCCCGTATCATCTCAAATGACTTGGACTAGACTAATTCGGTGACTTTAAAACTGATTTTGGTGTCAAATCAACGACACAATAATCTCCAGGTTGCACATTATTTCAAGGCTTTTATATTGGATAAATGAGAGGTACACATGTATGTGTTAATTCCCTCTCTTTCTCCAAAATATTGGAGTATCTTTACCACTTCGGTACTAATTAAACCGTTTTTATGAAAACCCAAATCTGCATGAATTGTATTTTTAATTAATAAAATTAATAAAGAAAAATCTGATTTTCTTTAAATATATGATTTTCATTCTATATACTATAAATACCCGGAGTGGTAAAGATACTACGGTACCCCTTCCTCCTTTTAGTGTCTCTAGAACTCTGGTAGACAAATATGTCTGTAGAGTATTATGAAACGGCCCCATACATATATTATTACTAAGTTTTGCACAAATAAGTTTGACAATCAAAGCAAACTTTACTTGAAGCAACGCTATTTCATGTAGATGATTGAATGATATTTGAGTACTTTATTTGTGAACTCATATTCCAAGGCTTAGTTTAAAATTACTTGTATTCAACATATGGCCATTCATGAGCAGAACAATACACAAATTAATACACCGTTTATGATATTTAGTGTCACCTACTAGGTATTCATATGTCCGCAGTGCTATGACTATTTATTGAGAATGTGGTATTTTACCAAGTAAAGCTATTTATGTTCTATAGTATCCAAATGCGTCCAAATGTGTCATTTTAAAGCAATAAATTTTTATAGTCATAATTTTGCCCCTTTACATTTACAAATGTAAGAATCTATTGTGTTCTGATGACGTTTGATGATGTTGGAAATTGACATCTTATTCAAATTTTCCAAAGACTGAATGTTCATCACATCTACATCTAAAAACTCCAAAGGATGCTCCATTGCAAAATTTGATAGTAATTGGGCATACTCACGGGCTTGAGGAAGCTTGACTATTGGTGTTGGTTGGTCATTCACATCATTTCCCTTCATTGGCTCTTCATTCAAATCTAAACCCAATTGGATTTCTCTACCCCGTGCCAAATCCACCAACTTAGCCATGTTGTACTATGCATCAACAATTTTGTACTCTATCAATTGCACATATTCTTCAGCAAACATTTCTACACTTCCAAGATTTAAAGAGGCAATGAGACTTGGCAATTCATTTGTTACTTCTTTCATTTTCGATTTCTCATGTTCACTATATATGGCAAAATCGACACTCTAATCTGTAGGTAAAATTTTGGAATCCTCCAACTGTTTTGTATGATTTGGGATTCATCTCTCTCCACACTTGAGAGCACCACATAATAGGATGCCTTACATTAGGCACTATTTTCCTCAAGTCATGATGAGTAGTGCAAGAATCAAACTAAGAGAGAACCCGTTCCAAAAGCCTCTTCTTATACTAAACTTTGAATCAAGCGATTTTTCCTTGATCCAAAGGGCTGCACCACACTTGTAACATTAGGTGGTAAGAAAACAATAAAAATACTACTCAACTGCAAAGTTGAGAAACCAAATGATTCACCCCTACCAACATGCTTAAGAGAATGAGTAGCACAATTTTTCATAATTAAAAGTACATTTAGATTTGAAATGTACATTGAGGCTCATCATCCAAATCTCCAATACATATGATGTCCTCCATGCCATTTGGTTTGCAAACCACCACACATAATATGTTGGCAACCACCTTCCAAAGCATCTTGGGCATAGAGATTTGTAAATAATTACAAGTTTCAACTTGTCAGTGCATGTCGTGTTTACAACAAGAGCAAGAGTGAGATGGTCCTTTTGAATTTTGTGCCCACGAACTTTTCCTTGCTCTTTGTTTTGTTTGGTTGGGCACAATAAATAAACTAGTCTCATCCATATTGTAAACATCCTCCGCTGCCATAAGCAATGCGGAGGAGGTTAGTGCTTACCAAATAGTGTGCAAGTTGTTTGGTGTGCAGACATGGTTATCAACATCGAAGGTGTTGAACTTATAACCAAAATGAAAAGCATCCGTCACTCAAGATTACCCTCACCTCCAGAGCGAAGAAATTGAAGAGTGGCATGAGCAAATCTAGAAGCATAAGTTGACGAGAACTAATATTTCCAATTTAAAAAGACGTGAGATTCAAGTGTAAGGATAAATTTCGAATCAAGAAGAGACATCAACACCTTCAAAATTCTAGTGTGCAGATCCAACAATCCCTAAACCCTCAACCTCCACCCAAATCCAAAGACTACAAAGTGCAACCACTGCTTTGAAACCAAGGTTTTAAACAGTTAGCTTAAGTTAACTTAAGTTAAGCCATTGATGAATCCATCACTAACTCCTTCATCCCAAGGCAAATCATTAGTACAGGTCCCACGATTGCATGAAATTGTTGCCTCTATTATATGACAAATCGGGCCTTAAAAATGCTATATAACGAGCATCATAATTGTAGTATGGGGGTAAATCAACACTAGAAAGTTTGGTCGATGGGAAATGCATCGTAGAATCGTATTATAGGGGTTAGATTGTTGTGCACTTGAGTCACGAATGGCAACTATAACATCCCTTTTTTTGTGTCCATTGATGTGTCCATTGATGGCTACCTTCTAGCCGAATCCCTTCTTGGGCACTTTATGTGGTTTTCTTTGAAGGTGCAGTAGTATTCTTTTGAAATTGTGATGATAAAGATGTAATGCATTGACTGCAAAGGTTTTGAAGTACCGTGAAAAGGAGACACGTACATGTCATTTTTTCATTCGAACCAGTGATCACCATAAAAACCATGGCGAGTTTCAAAAATAAAATAAAATAAAATAAAATAATATATATTTCAGGATTTGTTGATTTCTTAACTGAATAGATAGGTCATCCCAATTGTCTTCAACACACTACAAATATTGTATTTGGTATCATATTCTATTTGGAATTACGCAATGTTAATTTTATTTTTATTAATGTAATTTTTACCAAGTAGAGATGTTCATGTTACGTAATGTTCAAACAACTAAATTGACCTTTGTTGGCAAAAGGTGGGATATACAGTAAATAGTTATAGCATCGCGTAATTGTCATGGATGATGGATGAGTTCATCCATTGGCCAAAACCCTACCTTCTCTTGCTCGGGGAGGACACTTAGGAAAATTAGTACACATGGTGCGTTAAAATATAGGGTGTATTTTATTCATGAGCAATAAAATTTAGAAAAATTTAGATGTAATATAGGATGCTTAAAATTCAAGTAAGGAATAATCAAAGAATATATCACGAATATACCTCGAATATTCCAATTATGTGATAGCCTCATTTAAATACCCCTTTAACGCACGTGTTCACACAAAGTATAGTGAAGTGTCCCCCCCCCCCTAGTTCTCTTGTCAGCAACTTGTGATGAAATATTGTCATGGATGATGGAAATTTGGATGAAAATCACTTGTTAAGTGATAGTATTTGCAACACTATAAATCTGTAATCCCCCAAAAATCTACAAGGAATGACAAATAATATGGGGTTAATATTTAGTGTTGGTGACACTATACTGCGGTTTACAGTTAGTATTGAGCAAGACAATGAGAATTGGTGACACTAACTATCATATTTAGTGTAGTTCTTACGAGTGTACCCCTTCATCCATCCAAGAAAAGGAAGAGAAATGAACGTCGGTTGTTATTACCGACCGGGTTACCGACATGAATTTGAGTCCATTGGCCTTACTTTGTTCAAGAGTGCCCTTGGTACAACGTAAGGTTATACTACGTGCTTTGCGGTAGGTGGATCATGTTTGGTATAAAAAGAGTCAATGAGGTAGGTAGGTTGTTTTCCCCTAGGGAGGTAGTATTGGAGTTTGTTTGGCTTCAAGTTCCTTTTGTTGAGGACGAGATATGTAAGATATCAAATAGCAATGTGGTATATGTTTTTCATGGATGTTTTTATGCAGGGCATGGGTATGTGTAGGTTTTTGAGCTCTTCAAGGTTGTTGTCATGGATGGCTCTTCTAACGCCGGTGGTTGTGCTTTTTAATGGGTTAACAATCCATGCTTGGGCTCTGGTTGCTTTAATTAATGGGTTGTATTTATGTGTTTTGGTTTGGATGGCTTCGTTGATGTTTATGTTGTCTGTGTAGGTGAATTCTATGATTTGTATGGAGAGGGTTAATGGTCTTGCTTGCTCAAAACGAGTTCTTTTTATGTTTATAATATTAGGTGTGAGTTTGGCTAAAAATGAGCATTTTGGTGCATAGTTTGCAATTGTGGTTTGTGTGTAGCTAAAGCCAAAATGGTTATTTTTATTTTTTTTAAATGAATAAATTTAGTTGTGTGTGTGTGTGTGTGTGTGTGTGTGTGTGTTGTGGAAGCCCATATACCGTATAATAGGCAAGTCAATTTTCTGGATTTGTCTAATTTGTGTGTATGTGGTGTGTGGAGTTTTCTAGGAGTGGTTGGAAAGTTTGCGGTTGATTTGGTCATTGTTGATCCATTTCTTTGCGTATTGGTCTTTTTGGGCATTTTTTACTGTTAGATTTGTGTGTATTTTTTAATCAAGGTTTGTAGGTTTCTAATTATGCTTGTGATGTTTGTTGTTGAGAGGTGTATGGCTAGTCTATAGGGGATTGTATGGGCTATGTGCATGTGTGGACAGGGGAGATGGGGCCTTTGAGGGCTCTTTCATTTGTGAGTGTGTATCTGGGCATCGGGTCATTTGACAATATGAACGGACACTTCATTCACGCCGGCCCCCTTTAAATAGGGACCGGAGTTTCTATCTATCTATCTGAGTGTGTATCCTTCCTCATTGCCTTGTCCTAAATGTGTGCGAACTTTTTGTATTGTAATCTTGTGTTGGGTCCATGTAATGCACGGGGGGATCACACCCTCTTACATTTTGTAACCACGTGCGATAATGGGGTATTTAATGGGGGGGTATTTATGCACCTCTCGGTATTTTTTTCCTCCCTATTTGTAGATATAAAGTTGCTTTGACATATTTTTAAGCACCCTATGTTTATTTGTAATTTTTTGGAGAGACCAATTTTTAGCATCATATTTTTTTTATAAATTGTACAAGTACCAAATAATGAACAGAATACTATAGCATTGCAAAATCAACTATGTGAGCAACAAACATTCCATACCATCCATCTTGTCATTTAATCGGTTTCAATTAGTTATACTAATGCTAAAGCATTCAAAGTACCATTCAAAACACAATCAATAACACTTGGAGTTTAGTTAAAAGATTACCAATGAACATGGAGATGACAAAATATACAAGCTAACATAGACAAGTTGTAAACATGGATAGAACAAAACAAGAAATATAATCAATTGTCATAAGACATGAAAATTTTGCATAATTATCTACTCCAAAACAAAAAATTGCATTCAATTGAAAAAACTAAATATACAAATTGAAAACATTTACTTTAATTGTGTTCACAAACACATTCAACCTTGTACCAAATATTTACAATATGAAGGGTTAGGATATAACTATGCACCCTCCAATACATATCAAGGTACATATCAATATCCTGTCTTATGTCATGATAAGACAAAAAAAATTGGAGAGGTTTAACACCAATGATGACAAAGAACTAAAACTAATTGTTGGCATGAGGTGGACATACCTCACGAGAACGGAGCAAGCCGAATCTTTGGCGCTTGTGAAGCCCTGTGTGAATGCTATGGAACAAAGAAGAAAGCTCCAAAAAATGTGTCTTACCTACCGCCTTTGTGCCACACTTCACCAATGCAAGACCTCCTACCCAAACGCTTCACCGCCTTCACACCACTATGCTTGTCCAAACCCTAAGCAAACCCAAGGGCCGTTGAGAAGTCACAACATTCCTTCCCCCAAAAAAATCCACAACGTTTCCCTCCAAACTAACGTGTTTCATTCAAATTTGGATAGAATTACACAATTCTTCATCCAAGTAGTCTAACCCATAATTATTCTATTGATTCTACTACACACATTTGGGGGGATCCAATATCTATAATCCTATTTTTTTCTACTGATTACTAAAATGGAGGAATTTTTCACCGCCTTATTTTACATATAAACATGTAGGGGACATATTTCCAAAGCTATGGTAGATCTAATGAATGTATAAATTTTACCCTCAACGAATTAAATTGACCCTATTTTTTATCTCACGTGGTTTCTAAAATTCCGATAGTCACCTCCCCGTGATGTAATGAGATGTACTATGAAGGCGATGAGAAGTTTGTCGGGGTGATCATGTTGGTTGGACGGGTGTCCGATGTGGTTGTTTATAAGATATATATTGTTTAAGTTGTCTGTAGAAATGTGAATGTCATGGGAGATGTTTTGGATGTTGGCTAAGGCGAGCTAGATGGCATATAATTATATAAATAATTAGTTATGGAATCATGGGATTTTGTTTTGCTATTTGTGTGTTGCGTATTAAGTTATAGATTCCGGACCTTGCTACATTGCCATTTCCTTGCCGTTGGGTGGTAAAAAGAACCCCGTCTGTGTATATACTTTGTAGGGCGGTTGTATTTTAATTTTAATTTTAAAATTTTAATTTTGTTTGTTTGTTTTGGGGGGTGTGAGCCCAAAATGGTGCCCACATGTGGTGATTAACTCTTCGAAACCAATTTTAGTTTGACTTTGATGTGTTATGATTATTCACAAAACATAAAAAGAGTGAAGTGTGGTTTGGATTTAAGTTTAGACTTTAGAATGTGTTGGGTGGTTATTTCAAGGTTTAAGTTCAATAGGATAATGCCTTGATTATGTGAGTAGGGGGTAAGGTGAGGCAAGGTGAGCTCCACGGGTTAAATGCCCACTTTTGGATCCACCTTGGTAGTTTAGGAAGAAGGAAGCTTGGTGGAAGGGGATTAGTCCCTACTTTGAAGGTGAGGGTTAATGGATTGTGATTGGAGGTGCTAATCCTCTCACCCTATCCTCACCTCTCTCTCCCTCTCTCCCTCTCTCCCTCTTTACTACTTAAGGTGTTTTCTCTCTCATTTTTCTCTTTCAACCAAGCGCTCTCAAGGGAGCAAGCTCTTCAAGAGCTTGAGCCACGTGTGTGGATTGTTAGTTCTTAGTAAGGTTAATTAGTTGAGCTCTCTCTCTCAAGGCCTCACAAGTGAGTGAACTCTTAGAGTTTAAGATTGCATATAGGGATTAAGTGGTAGTTAGTGAAAGTAGTGTGTTAGATTAGTTCATGACTTAGGAGCAAGGAAAATAAAAGAAAAGAATAACTTAGGAAACCTTTGATTAGTAAATGAGAGGGGGTGTATTAAGGGTAGCTAGCAGATGGACTTACTATATAGTCACTAGGACCTTGGGCAGAACTAAGCTGCTAGGCAGCCGAAGGAGTAAGTTGTTGGCCCTGGACAGAACTAAGCTGCTGGGTAGCCGAAGGAGTAAGCTGTTGGACCTTGGGCAGAACTAAGCTGCTGGGCAGCCGAAGGAGTAAGCTGCTGGACCCTGGGCAGAACTAAGCTGCTGGGCAGCCGAAGGAGTAAGCTGCTGGCCCTGGGAAGAACTAAGTTGCTTGGCAGCCGGATTAATCAAGGGGCTGCCGGTAACTAGGCGTGGGTTGTACCAATGGTTACTTAGACAATTGGTAGGTTTAGCAAGCTAAGGCTAAGATTGTGTGGAGGTTGCCACTAAACTATCCAATAGGGTGTTAGACCAATCGTAGAATTAAATAGTTATTAGACAAGTGTTAAGCTCAATAGGATAGGCAAGGTGTGTGGAAGTCTCATGTGATTGTACGTAACATTGACTATAGAGTAAAGTGTTTTTCAACACTTGCATCTATCGTTCAAAATAACTTACTTGCATCATTAATGGAGAATGTGAAGGACTCTTGCAATGGCAAGAAAAATGGGGTGAAGATCAAAAGAGTGAGGGGAATGTCCGTAAGGGCGTGTGCGGCTAAAGCCGCGGGTTGGACTCTTGAGAAAGCCAACTCTAGCACAAACCAAGAGACCAACATTAATAAAGTACAATGAGTGAGACAATACATGTTCATTTGAACATGAAAATTACCTTGCACATGATTCAATGTTGTAATAGATAAATGTGATTCTCAAAGTCATCACCCGGACTAGGACGCTTAAGGGTGGTGGATTTGGCCTCACAGGGGGGGTGCTTGTGGAATTCTTGTGGTAGGGAGGGAGTTGTTGTAGTAATTGGTGTATTGAGGGGAAATTTTACGAGTTTGAGGGATTGATTTTGTAGGGTTTGATGGTGCGGGTTGGGTTGTGTGTGGGGATTGTTAGATTGTGGACTTCCTATATGATTTGTTGTGGTTTTGTTGCAAAGAAGTGGTGGGTGGGTGGGAAATCTCAGTTGTGTTCGCATACAAGTGCGGTGAGGGCCGTTTCGGGTTGGTTGTGGTAGGTTGGCCATTGTGGGGGTGTTGGTGGGATTGTAGCAATAGTGTGTATGTCTTGATGATTGTAGAGTGTTAGTTTTGAAGGTGTCCAATCTTTGTGATTTAGTGTCATTATTGTGATATTGTGGGGATTATACTTTGCTACCATTCTTGCCCAATGTATGGCTTTTGACATGATGGGTGATCTGTGGGGTGTGCGTATTTGATGCCATTCCATTTTGAGTATAGTGCTTCTTCTTGTGAGCTGAATATTAAGTCTTTTTGATGGGGGGGGGGGGGGGAGTCTCAATTGTGTTTGAATACAATCACACAATGTAATTGCAATCTTACTTGACGGTCAAGTAATTCATGAGTGACTCTTTGTTTGTAATTTTGAGGTTAATTGTTGAAATTCCAATGTAAAACTATAACATGTATGAATGTGAATTGGTTGATTGGGGCTTGTTTGTTAAAGCTATGGTCTGTGGTAGAGAAACTTGATGGACCTCTAAGTTTGTGAATAAGGCCAAAGTGATTGGATTGGCATTACAATCGTTGATATCATCCAAGAGTGATTTTGATATGTATGCTCATTATGAGATCGGGTTTGGAAAAAATAAAGGAATCTCCTATTGGTTGCTAGTTCATTTAACCATGCGCATCATGGAAAATGAATTTTCACTTGCATGTGAATTAAAATTAAAATGCGGATAGTTGTATGTAGCGAGTAAAAAAATAAACCTCCCAAGTGAGTTAGTCATTCAACTTTGGGAAATGTTACCAATGCTTGAGAAATGCAAGGCAACGACAAACATATAGCAATCTCCTTCAAGAGCACTCCTCCTTTGCACTAGTGTAATCACAACTTTGTACTTGAGATAACATTACTCAGTGTTTAGCTCTTATTCTGTGGGCCCTTATAATACAATAATAAGATGCTTGAAAAGCTGCCCTGGGAGACTCAAATTCAAGCTGGACTTGCAGCATCCCACTTTATATAATGAGGGCCCATGTCGCTGAGTAATGTTATGGAATAATGTGACCATAGAATACATTAGTTATGTAATGACATCATCCCTTTGTTTTGTTTCCTCCAGGTAAATCGTTTTGGCATAGGAGAAGGTTATTAGGTAGTGCAGCGTGCTCTTAAACCTAATTTCAAATATTAGCTGTGAGCATAACAAAACAATTAGGAAATAAATTTGGATATCAATACAATTTTTGTATTTCACAGTACATCAATTTGTACATTTGTGTATCGTGTTCAAAGTGTGCATGTCCACAACCAGTGTGAGCTAGACACGTGTCGTTGTAGTATAGTGGTAAGTATTCCCGCCTGTCACGCGGGTGACCCGGGTTCGATCCCCGGCAGCGGCGTTTCAAGAGCACATTCTTTTGGTTGCTTCAGAAGCCAATGTTAGCTTACCTCTTTTTAATTCATTCTACAAAGCACCCAACATAACTACAGAATTCTTTACTCACATTTTTCATGCATACGAAAAAATATCTCACATTGCCACTACACTAAACATGTCATTAAGTGTCACCGATTCTAATTGTCTTGCTCAATACTAATTGGAAACCGCGGTGCAGTGTCACCAACACTAAATGTTAACCCGACATTAATTGTCATTCCTCGTAATTTTGGGGGGATTGTGTATTTACAGTGTTGCAATTATTATCACTTACCAAGTGATTTCTCATCCAACTTTCAATCATCCATGACAATATTTCATCACAAGTTGCTGACAAGAGAGGGTAGGGTGTTGGCCAATGGATGAACTCATCCATCGTCCATGATAATATTTGTTCACTAATTTACAAGAAGTGTCATCGGAAAAGTTACAATAGTGACATACAATACCATATGACACATACAATATCATATTTAGTGTAGCTATCCAGAACTATATTTGGTGTCGAGTTGTGAACAAATAAAACTGAAACATTCCAGTTCGAAATGTATGCAAAATATGAGGTCACTCAAATCTGCTGGCACAAAAAAATATTATCATGCATGTGCACATAAAATGTATTTGGCAACCCAGTGGGCATAATATCAAGGGTGGGTCGAACGGGCATTTCAATTACGTTGATCCCATAATGTAAAGTAACTACAAATATTGATGGATGATTGAAAATTCTAACCACATGTGCCAGTGTGTAAGCAGAGGATGATGGGAGCTAGACAATTCCTAGTTGAAGATGGATGGATTGGAGTTAGACAACTTCAGATTGACAACATGTGCACTCAAACTCAACGGTTTCATTTGTAACTAACTACCGGTTCTCCCCGATCATATGTCAAAGTGATGCAGACAACAAGCAATTTACGGTGGATGTTAGACACTCCCGCACGAACTTTCGGGGGTGTCAGATCCGGGCTGGGGCAGCCTTTGAGGGAAATTTTTGAACCCGACCAAAAACTATTGTGTGCCCTACCTCGCCCAACTTCGACAAAAACATTGCCCTTGCATTCTTGAAGGCCGCTTGATTACAAATCCCATATTGAGTGCACTTCACCTTCAAAGTCTTAAAATAGACGGAACAATCTAAACTATTATAAAATATACATATTGAATTAGCGCACTAAATTTAAGTGTCATTTTAGAATGACAAAGACAATTTCGAATGGTGCGTCACAAAAATTCTAACCTCAATGTTAATGAGGATTTTGTAATGTTTTTGACCTCCAAGTTGATTACGTGCTTCATTGACGGTTTCACCTCCGGAATGAAATCCCAATCTATTGCTTATTGATTAATTGGAAGTGCACATATATATATTGGATTTTAGACGTTGAAGGCGAAGTGCACTCAATATGGGATTTGTAGTCAAGCAGCCTTCAAGAATGCAAGGGCAAAGTTTTTGTCGAAGCCGGGCGGGGCGGGATGGGCAACAATTTTCAGTCGGGTTCAAAAATTTCCCTGAAAGGTTGCCCCAACCCGGATCTAACACCTCTGAAAGTTCGTGTGGGGGTGTTTAATGTCTACCTACAGATGTGATTTAGATGTTGTGATCTAGCATGATTCTAAAGAGTATCATCACATGGCTGGCCGTATATGGAGAGTTTCTTACTTTCACTCTATGGATTGCGGAGTATTAGATACATTTCATGAGATATCGAACGAATTTTGTTTGAAGGATGATGCTATTACATACGTTTTCAGTATGTAAGATACCAGTGAAAGGAAACCTGAGGTTCAAAACCACCTCCAACATAATTTTTGTGCAAGCCAAATAGAAAGTATATCGACCTTTCGCACAGTTTTATTTCACAGAATGTACGATACAAAATGAAGTGAAGAGGAAAAGCTCGACTCACAAATCTTCTTAAGTTAGAAGCAGGTCGCAATGGATTATCCATGAGGAAACTACGAGTGTTCTGGTGCCACTGAGTTTGGTTGAATACGTAAGGGCCACTTCACACACACGAGCGAAATGCCGTGACCATGAAAATGTGAGAGCCCAAGAGAAAGTGTCCAAAGGCTTCATTCTAGGAAACACCCTTCTCAACGTGCGGAATTATGTGAATTTGGAGACATGAGTGTTCGTGATGATGAAATCCTCACAAATTCTTGTCTTCTTCAAGATGTGTTTCCTTCTTTTGTTTCTTCTTTGAGACAGAAGGCAGATAGGCCAACGCCAAAGCACAGGAGGCAGTTGACCACCTGGCAAGTTTTCCGTCAAGTAGAGAGGAGATTTCACAGCCGGGATTCGAACCGCCAACCTCTTCCTTGAGATTTGGGTATCTCTCCACCATCATCCGGTAGTTTAAGGTCATCTTGGACCTGTGTTTCCCTCTTTGGACCCCCTATAAGTTTGTTCCCGATTCGTCTCAAATGCCTTAGAACTAGACTAATTCAAGGTCTTTGAAAACATTTCCGGTGTCCGACCAACTGAAAATAGTAGCATTGGGGATGCACACTATTTCAGGGATTTTAGGTTGGGTGGATGTCGGGTATGTTCTTTTGCGATTTTTTTTCTAGGACGCCTAACTTGTCAACTCATTTGCTTACAGTGGGATAACTTTTATCACTAGGGTTATAATTTGTGTGGAGTTTCTTCCAAGTCACAATAGCCTCCATAAATGTATCCACTGCAGGAGATTCTCCATGCTTTATAGAGTCCTAAATTGGAGGGAGTTGTTGGTCGCTATGATCGGGGAGAACAGGCAGTTAATTACAGATGAACCGGTTGAGTTGAGAAATAACCGGTTGAAGTTCATCAAGACTGCAGGAAAAGTTACCGATCATTTTAGAGGAATTTATGGAATATACCCCAATTCAATAAAGGAAAACCGAAGGATGTCAACATGTAACCGGTTAAACTTGCAAACACTAGGATCTCAACCGATTATGCCCAAACAATCTCCCCGATCACTGTACCAGAGTTAAGTCCTTGGCTTTCAATTAGGAGATAACTAAAAGCCGGTTTAGACTACGGTGAAGAAGTGCATTGGTTGGTCAAGAATGTCAACCCGAAACAAGGTTATTTGAGGCGATAGTTGGTATGGTGGACAAGATTGAAAAAAAAACAAAAAAAACAAAAAAAACCTTAAGTTGGAGTTCTTTGAAGGTCAAGTTTCTTGTCTGAGGATTTGAGGTTGTCCAAGAAACTTGACCTCCAAAGAACTCTAGCAAAAAGTGTTGCCATGCTGACAACCGTGTCATATTTTTCGTCCATGCTTGGCGTTTTCACCAGAGAAGTCTTGGCTATAGTGTAAACCCTGGATGGTGAAGAACCCATTTTGTAGCCAATCATATTGTTCCATTCCCCTAAAATACTTGACCGGTGCACTTCTTCACCATAGTCTAAACCAACCCTAAGTTATCTTGTAATACCATAACATTCTTCAATATTGAAAACTTGTTATGCTTCTACTCTTATAATGTAATTGAGAATGAGGCACACTTTTTGTTGGAATGTCCCCTCACTACCAGCATGCAGGCTCTATGTCAGGGGTGGTTGTGACTAACCTTGGACATTACAATAGCAAACTAATCTAGAGTGTGCAACTCTGAGTGACAATGAACATTTCATAATGTGCATTATATAAACTTGGTTGCCATGGACAACAAGCAAGTAACCTCCCATGCCTAGCACATGGATGTGAAGTGATTTTGAACCTTCTTACATGGGCAGCCTTGTTTCAGTCCTTGTGATTTCAATCGTGGACTGCCTCGTAATACCAGTGAAGCATGATTCGGCATGAACTCCCCTTTTGTAATGAATTCGTGCAGATGAATTAATTTTCCTTCTGGCGGGGTGAGTGCCGCAGAGATCATGACAAAATGCGAGACCGGATTGCAGATTGAATTGCCTCAGTGGAGGCATTGAGATTGGAAGTGGGGAAGGGCTCACCTCCAGCATCACCGGCGGCTACTCCCACACGCATTCTTGAGAATGGCTACTCTCCAGACGTCATGAGCTAGCCGATCAACTCGAACCTCTGAATGGATGCCGTCGGTGGCAATGCTTGGCGCTCCCGGTCTTCGTTCTTTGGCGTGTACTGACCTCTCCAAACATTTCGAGGACATGTACAGAGTTACCCACACTCAAATATGGGATGGGGCTCCAAACGCCACATTCGGAGAAGCATATGGGGTTGGAGAGCAGGTGGTGTTTGCAATGCGGAGTTTGGTAAAGTTTTTGGGTTGTTTTTCAGAAATCCTACAAATGCGGCCAATGTATTGTACTGGGATTTGTCGTTTTGGTTTGGGGCCACATAATTGGAAGTATCCACGCTTGCTGGAGGCAATGTGATGCAAAGGCGGCATACTGCACCGGGGAGGACTTCTGCTGTGGAGAAAGTGAGTATTCATGTGGTTTGCACCATAATTGCAGAATTGATAATCCTTCGTGCAGGCGTGTGATTGCATGAATCGTGATTGAGCACAAATGTCGAGTTTCGGGTTTGAGCTAATCATTCAGGGCGGCAAGCACGGATTTTATTACCCACTGGATTGACAAATTTTTGTTTGGGTAGATAGCATGCCTTCAAGGGCACTGAAGTGAATAATTGTCTGTAGTAGGCTTTCCATGTTGCGACGATGCATATTTTGTGTGGCTTGCCATCAAGCGTTATGGTCAATTGTGGATTTTAATTGTGCCTGTACGGGTCAAATTATTGACGAATTGTGTTAAGTATAGGGCCTGGATTCATGAAGGAATCTGAATTACATAGTCCACCTTCATTACAACACAGATGTTTGTAGCGGCCATTCAGTAGAACCCTTGCCATATACCAGTCAAATACAGGTGTTTAATTAGGGAAGCACGCTCTGTCAATGAGATTTTACTGGTGGGAGACATCCATCGTAAAGTTGAATAACGGGTGCAGAATTCTAGAGTTGGGTGCATTTCTTGATTAATTGTGCCAAGTTATGGCGCCAGGTATGTACGTGGCCATTACAGGCCTTGGCATACACCACTTAAGTATTGGTTTGCAATTATGAAGAGGACCTTGTGAATCAGATTGTACTGTGGGGAGACATAATGTTGAATGGCAGGTGCAGGTGCCTATTTGGGATAAAATCTTGATGGGGAAGGGGCGTGCGTGAGCAGGTTCAAGCTCGAGATTGTCGAATATCGTTGAGGACTGCCCGGAAGCAAATGATGAGTGTGAGGAGGTGAGTCCCTTGGAAAGAGATTTTCCGGAGGTTTGCGCACTTGCGCAGGTTTTCTGTTGTGCTTGTGAGAATGTTGGGGTGTGAGGGGAGGTGAGCACCGTTAATTTTCAGTGGAGTTCATATGCTTTTGTGATGCAGGTGCGCGTTGTGGAGGTGCGCACCACACCAAAGACCATTTTCCCGAAGAGCTTGTTTGTGGACCTCTTGCATCCAGAGCATGACACCGAGGTAGTGGAGAAGGGACGCTTAGGAAAGGAGGTGCCGGGGCTATCTGCGCGGATGGAGCTCTGTACGTGACAGTAACGGAGGCAACGAGAAGAGGGGTGGCCTTACGATCTGAGTAGGACGCGGAACCTTCTCTGTCTCCGCTTGATGAGGCAGTGGACTACGAAATCCCATGGCCCATCCTACATCTGCAAGTGCGACTGCGAAGATCTGAAGTGCATATCACCTAGAGAAGTCGTTTGTGTTGACATTTTCCAGGGATTTCAGAGTGAATGACCCAATTTTTCTTCGAAATTCAGCCTAGCGAGACCCCTATCTGTACGTTTTGGATTTGGAGTTTTTCCCAATTTTGTACGGCCTATGAAGGTCTTGTTCTCACCTGTTTGTGGACAAGGATCCAATTTCCATACAATTTTTGAAGTTCAATAGACATGCAATCCGCACTCCAAATTGTGAAATCGTCATGCGTGTTCAATTTCCATTGGCAGAGGTTTTTTTTGTGAATGGTGTATGTATAAGCCTGGTGTAATTTACTGTCGTGTGAAACCTGTAAATGCACACATAAATTGTTAAAGTATGTGCTGTTCTGCACTTCGCCCCATTCCCTTTTCTTGTACTGAAAGGACACAGGGGTTTATGAATTTTGGTATAATAAGATATGGCACGCATCATTAATATCCTGCCGGGATTTCTCGAGTGTCGCCTCACAGTTTGACTTAAGTGTTTGTAGCCATGGAGCCCACCTATATTGTAAACACATGAGAAGAGTTCGCACAGAAGTCACCTTTGAGAGCAGTTCCATATTGATACTTTATGAACTTCACATTGTGAGGTTTCATGAATATTGCACATTTCCCACAGTAACTCCAATTTGAAAGCCATACATCTCAAACTTCATGACTTGAGATGGCCACAATTTTGTAGGTTGCACCTGACCACTGTCCAGGGAGACCTATCAGTTGAAGTTGCAGATGAACCGGTCAAATTTGGAGACTTCAAGAGAATTACCAATCACTTTAGAAGAATCTATAGAATTTACCTCAAATGAATAAAGCAAAACTGGAAGATGCCAACATGTAACCGGCTATATCTAGAATCGCTAGGATCTTGATTGACTATCCCCAAAAACTTCCCGGGTGCAGTACCGGACAAGCTTTGTCATTAATTACCATTTTATGTCATGTCTTGTTGAATGTAGTGTACATAATTACACCTCTCCAGAAATGAAGTTTGTGACACACTAATCAGTTGCATCGGACATTATGTTCTTGTAGAATGTAATTTAATGTGCACTTGCATTTACATCATCCCTCGTCAGCCAAGCTGGTGATGTGTGTCTCATGCAACTGATAGTTACCTTCGTCCATAGCAACTTCAAAGGTAGTTTACATGTTGTGTCACTGAAACCGCGTAGGCTGGTAGTGTGTATATATTTCCATTGAATATAAGTTTCGATCACTTCATTGAGAATGTAATATTAGGGAGTCACAGGTCTTTCTTTCAATTCGACCATAAGTCAACATTAAATTCTATCTCATGGAAGCTACTGCACTCCGTCACTATAGGGAATTAGCCGGTTTGACATCGTCGTGATGTATATTTAGTTCTCATGAGCCTTTTGGCTTCCTAGATTTTTAATCTATTTCATTTCATTACTAGATACTACCTACATTGTAGCACTGTAGAACTACAGTGTTGGATTCACCAGAATCATGGATAAGTCCGATTGTCTCGAACATTCACACATTCAAACTACTCAATTCAATCGAATTTCAGAAACATCTACTTGGGATTCGCGCATATATATATTGTGTCAAATCATTGGACATTGAAGAAAGGGTCACCTTGCTTGCAAGTGCAATGTCGTTGGCGTGGTGTGAACATGTAAACAAACCTCTTATTTTTATCCAACAACTACTGTAGAACAATGGCAGTTTTCGGCATTTGTTACATTATTTAGAAACTTGTAGAATTTTAAAATTTATCATTGGTTTGAAAATTTTGAGAAAATTATATATTAATATATTCCACTATTATAATTATAATTTTAAAATAAATGAACTATTCAATAACAATTTGTTGAAATATGTCTTAGGATTACAATTTATGATAGAAGTTGAAATATTATGTAGACTGGAGGCTAGTATTGTACATAATTTGATGCCAGAATTAGCTTCAAAGACCTCCGCATTAGTCTAAGAAGACACAAACGAGATGACTGAACCTCAACCTATAACATGGAGAGAGGGTATTGTCGTATACGAGCATACCTCTCATCCATCCAACATTAAAATTGACCCCTTGTACATTTGTTGTTGGTTCATCTCCAATGACCTCCACTACACTAATTTGGAATCTTTAAAACTAATTCCGGTGTCAAATCAACTAAAACAATTAATCTCCGGGTTGCATACTATTTCAACGCTTTTATGTTGAATAAATGAGAGGTATGTTCATATACAATAAACTCCCTCTGTCCCTATAAGAGGTAGAATTTTAACATGGAATGATGACAGGTAAGTTGCTCGTATACAACAAAAACCCTCTTGCCCCTTGGAATAGGAGCAAATAGATAGAAAAATAAAACACTCCTTGGGTATTTAATTGATCTATCACCATCATTTCAGGGCAAACATTTACTTCCAACTTTTAAACAAACTACGAGAAGAAATTTTGAGAGAGAGAGATCCAACATAAAACCTTGACCCCCTATTAATTGGTGGCCGATTCATCTCTCGTGATTTGGACTAAGGTAGTAAAGCTTCAAAGCGGCACTTTAAGAAACAAAGGTTAATTAACTTTGGAATTTTTTTTATAATTTTTTTTAAAGTGTTAAAAAAACCATATAATAGAAAATATATGCAGAGTTTATCAATAATAATAATAATAATAAATTCATATGCATCCTATAGAAATTCTCAAAGTTATCTTAATGAATGAGCCTTTACTTTCAACTAGGGGGTCTATTGTTGTTGGATTGATAAGTGAGAATCACCATAAAATCAATCTTATTACAAGTGAGGATCTTCTATTAAATGAATGTGTTGTCCCCTTTTGTGGATCACTTTCTTACACCACCTCGTTGAGCGGATAATGGTACTAATTTATACTAAATGCCGCATATGATTAATCATTTTTAATAAGGACTTACTTGATGACACCGTTGCACTCACTTGTTGATGGCTTAAGGATTAAAAATAGGTGTCACCAAAGGGAAGGTGTGAGGGTATTGAAGCTAAATCTGGAGTCGAATCAACTAAAAATAATAAACTCCACGTTGCATATTATTTCAAGGCTTTCATGTTGGACGAATGAGAGGCACACTTGTATGTGATAATTCCGTCTCTCCCCTTGTGTGGGACAAATGAAGTCATTGCTTATGAGTAGCCAACAACTTACTTGTACAAACAATCTGATGTTGACATAACTTATCCGAGGTTCATGTCCCTTTAAGAGCACCAACGTAAGGGCCACTTTATAGTGCACATTGAGGGCCCTTCACCCGCAATTTACAAATTATATGATTGGTCGAGAAGCCGGAGACGGTCCAAGATCGCTTTATACTAGACCATGAGGGCCTAAGGGATGAAAGAAATTTCAATGGATGAAAAATCTACATGCCCATCTTACATGGCACCAAGTGGATAATATTTCATGGTCTACTGGATAATTGCGTTAGGCCCATCAAAAAGAGGTGGTCTATTGCAAAAGTAGGGGGCGTGGCAAGCAATTAAGTTGTCATTGACTCCTAGAATATTATGTTGCCATGGTGGGGTCCCGGATTACTTGCTCTTTTGGATTGTCCATGAAATATGTTGGGGTCCCTCAACAGGGTCCACTTTCACTTTACACTAACCTTGAGAGCCCACCAATTGCAAAACTCTATATCCCAAAGGTATTACCTTTGGATGATGTTCAAGGTCACGGCTCTTTGGTCTTTGTGTTAAGCGGCCCTAAGATGTGTGCACTTATTGTTAACTATGACCTACAATGGATTATAATGTGGATGTACAGAATATATACCCAAGCTTAAAATGCAAACATTCAAAAGATGCAAAAATGCAAAAGAAATTTATTATATATCATCTATGACTTTCACTTCAAGAATGCATAATATATTCATCCTGACTCCAAAAATTGCAGGTTTGATTGTCATGTTTCATGTTTGGACTTTTCTGATCACACAATAATTATTTTGTTATCAAACCTCTACACTTGTTAAAATTCAAAAAAAAATCCATAATAGGTGCACCACTTTAGTGGTTTAGTAGTGAGTGAAGGCCCCCTTTACACTAGAGCTTGATTTGAAAGCTTGAACTTGCAATGTTTGATAGTTTGACAAGCTTGGAGTTGACAAACATTCTTCTAAAGCTCACCAAACCTCAAGTTCTAAACACTTTCAGTAAATGTAAATTGGTCATGCTCAAAGTAGGATATCAAGGGGTCAATGATGCTAAAATGAAAAGAAAAATGAAAAGAAAAATGTGACAAGCCAAACAGTGCTTGAAAGCCCTTTGGTTTTAGACCCACAATACAAGAGCTCGAAGCCTTGACATTCCTAGGTGACATCCAAGAAGTGATGACTAATGATGTTAATTGTGAGCTAGTAAAAATGACCAAGAAAATGCCATAAAAACATAGTAATCCCGGTATAGGGTTCAAGTTCTCAAGTTGAAAGCTTAAGTGCAAACTAGATTTGAGTGAACAAGCATGTGTAAAGGGGCTCCCCATTAATGAGAAGGTTCCTTTATTTGAGGTGTCGAACTTCATGCTCTCAACATCTCTAGTGTGAAGGGGGCCTAAGTAGAGGATTACTACTTAATAAAGCGGACATTAATCCATTACAAGATACCAAAAAGGCCTTGACAATTGTAGTCAATTTCAATAAAAAAAATTCTACATTTTTTTTGAAGACGTGATCTTGTAGCCAACATGGTACTATTTTGTATGTAGTAGTAGACAATCTGGCCACAATTGTGGTTTGTGATCAAAATTTGCTAATTTTCCTCACAAGTTATTAGCTACCATAATAAACGCCTTTATCTAGGGTCATGTGAAAATGGTTGTGACCACTTTGGCCCTATTTCTTGGCGAGAGAGAATTATTGTATATGAGCTTACCTCTCATTCTTGCAACATAAAACCCTAGAAATAGAATTTAGTCCATATGATACTATTTAAAACTGATTTGACACGAAATACGTTTCAAAGACTCCAAATTAGTCTAGTCAAAGTTATTTGAGATTATACAACCATAAATCTATAGGGTGTCATGTTTTTATGTTGGATGGTGAGGGGTACGCTTGTATGTGGTGATCCCTTTTTAACTTATTTCTTAAGATATGGGATCCAAATATAAGGACTGCCCTTAAGAAGCCTAGATCTCAAGGTGAGGTTGATGTCTAGTTAAGGACAGGTTCACATCAACATCCAAGACCCAAGAAACTCCAAAGTCAAGCAATCCTATTGGTTGAGAATAAACTTTTGGACCCAAAGTGTTTACATTAAAGCCTAATTACATAAGTCTGAGAAAGATGCAGTGTTAAACCTCAACAATCCATGTCCAACAATATAATCCTCATAGTTGAGAAAGCAAACTTCAACCTTGTGTCAAATTTTGAGTCCAACAGTGGGGTTCATGAAAGGGTGTTTTGATACCCAAGTTTCCCCGGTCCTAAGATAAGAGGGTGCTATTTCCAAACCCCCCCCCCCCCTTTCTCAAAAGTGTGCCCTATGCAATGTGCACGCCTTCGAACCATGTAACCAAAGCACACCTTAAACAATCCGAATGTTTCTCAATGCAAAGTGGAGGTAGATTTGGGTGAAAAGCAGGGTGGTTTTGGGAGAATGTGAATTGGTTTTGGGCGGAAGTGGGATTGTATTTGGACAAATGTTGGGACTTAACTAGGAGTGAATTACTTATATGTGATGTATAATCTTGTGTGCAAATGTTATAAAGGCACAATATTTTTTTGGGTCAATTGTTGGTTTTAGTGTGGAAACAATTTTGGGAGAAAGTGGGGTCGGTTTTGGACCACAACGGGGAGGTTCTAGACAAGTGATAGGACAGGTTTGAGAGCCATTGACTGTGGAAAAAGCATGGGTCTAGGAAAGGACTTCCATAGCTAAGGGCCACCCCGCACCAGGGGGTGTTGGAGCGGGTCCGGTAGGGAGGAAGGCCTACCTGGAACCCCCAAACCGGGTAGGTAGGGGTAGTTGGTCCGGCGTGGCGGTGTTGTGTCGGGGGCCACACAGGGCGGTTCCGTTGCGGACATGGCGTAGTTCATCCACAATTTTCTGTTGTGCGTTCGTTGTTTCGAGGGTGCTGTAGCTGACGTCGTTCCGAGGGCTCTGGGGCATCGACACCTCCGAGGGTTCTCTGGTTTCCCACACCCTTGCGGCTGTCCCCGAAAATCTGTTCAACAGTTGCCGGGATGGAAGAGAACATTGCGATCGATAGCGAGTTGCGGCTCCTGAATTTTGGGTGACATGCACATTGTCTTTTGTGTGGGCATTGGCTTCGCAATCGCGGAATTCTGGATTGTGTGTGCTCCGTCTTCTGTTTTGCGTGTTTGGGTCGGGTTTCACTCTAGGCCTCGGCATTCCTGCTCCGTTTATCTGCGTGACCCATGGTTGCGCAGTGACCAGCTGGGGGATGCGGTCTGCGGTGGACTGCTGTGCATTGTTTTTCTGTGTCGTGATGTGCCCATGTTTGGAGCAATTTACCGACCTGTTTTGATATGCCTTACGTGTTATGGAACATGCCCAATGTTTGTGCAGGGCGGAGGATTACTGGCATGGCTACAAACTATTCTGTTATGCATATTACTCCCACTCGGTGCCGCATGAGGCCGAGTTTCGAGCCACGAAATTGGGTTAGTTTCTGTCCTCCCCCCTGCATGGGGTTTTCTTTCAATGTGGGATATTATCTGGCAGCGTTTTTGCATGCACAGTGTGTTGTCGCCGACGATTTATCCCTAATGGGTATGCTGCTGCAGGTCAGCTCGTTTGGCGAAGACATCGCGGGTCCAGTACCCCATCCCACCATGCTCTCCATGCCACGTGCATGGAACTTCTTCCCCTCCTCGAAATGTATTGCAGATGGGAGTTGGAGGAGGACTGCGGCAATCTTCGGGCTCTCATGGTCCGGTTCGACTCGGAGGCTTCCCTGGAAATGCACGAGTTGGGGCGCTCTCTGTTGCTAATGATCCGTGACGATGACATTGGTCTCCAATTTCCTCCAAGACACCAGGAATCCGTGGCACCAGTGAACCCCTTCGACGCCATTAGGGGCAGGCTTGCCGCAGTTGACCTCGCGTTTCAGAGTCTTCATGCACATGTAGGTAGTTTTCCCAGTATCGCAGTTGCACGGATGCGGTGTATGTCGCCCGCTACGGCAGTCTGCTTGTTTAGGGTCTTCTGCCCGCAACAATCCTTGGAATTCAAGTTTTGATTCGAATACTTCGTGTCACACTTTTCCTGGCACTCCAATTTTTGCCCCCTCTCCCTGTTGGTGTTTGTGGCCAATTGTTTGTGTGTCTGCATTTAGTTATGTGGGTGCTTGCATTCCAATTCTTTGTTGTTTAGCAGTAATATTCTGCGTGGTTGTTCGCTTCCGCACCGTAGTGCAGCCTGCAATCAGTATTGCACAAGAAACTCGCCGTCTAGTCACGTCCCCGTCTGGGTGTCGCCTTCTGCCACATACTGCTTCGGTCTCCTCAGCATTGGGCCCCCTGTTGCATGTCACACCTGCGTCATGTCTTTCTTGTGCCGTCTGCAGGCAAAATTCTTGTGCCTGTCGCGAATCGTTATGGTGTCCAGGTCTTCCACCTGCGTTAACACCCTTTCGGAGCCATGCAAGCACGCCCCCAGGACATGTGGTTGGTATGGTGTTTTCATTGCCCTGTGTGTGTGGCTGCAACCGTCTCCGCGAATCCCAGTCAATATGTTGTGGGCACAGGTCTACACTCTGGAAGCGATCAGTGTATTTTTTTGTGTTTTCGATTAGCCTTTAATATGTGTGCGCGATTGGTTCGGATCTTCCGTGCATTCCTTTGCAAGGAATTCCATCGTCGCGTTTAAGGCCCTTGTTTTTGTGCATGTCGTTGTTGCCGCACATGCGGAGTGCTTACAGAACACAAGCAGGTTGTATGCAGTGCAACATATTCACCCATAATCCAATACAGCCCAACCCAAGAACCTGCTTGCATTCACAGACTACAACATCCACAAGCAGGACACATACTCAGACCAGACAGCGCCATGTGCATGCAGCAACGCAGTTAAACTCGTTTCCGTGCATGGCTCCAAAAATTGCTTAGTATTCCGGCTCGGAATGACTGCCAGAGCAAAGTTCATTGTACATTGCTCTGCAGCTGCTGGCGTCTACATTGCTGCCACGCTGCAAGCCAAAACCAGGACATAGCCATAACGATTGTTCCTACAGAGTGCTAAAAACTAAGCGGCCTGCTAAAAAAATCAGCTGAATGCTACTAAAAACATGGGCAGTAATTTGTGTTCCCGTTTTCTTTGGCTGAAGGTTCCTGCCACCAATGCCGAGGACGCGTTTCAATCCGGCTCAAGCCCTGCCCGACCATCCCTCCGCTCCCAGACTCTCCGTCCGCCAGATTCTGTTCGCGAAGGCCCTGCAGCACCTCCACCATCTCCATATCCTCTCCGTTCGGGTGCACCCATATCCGCAGCAGGCTCTCCGATCCCACCTCCAGCAGCTGGTCCATGCACCTCACCCGCCTCTGGACGTGCCGATCCTTGCAGCATGCCCCTAAACACACCACGGCAGCCGAGGTCACTCCTTAGAACTGCAGTTCCCTCTGCGATTCCTAATCTTGTGGCAATCATAGACATGTCGCTGGTTATGATGCACATGCATAATGCCTCGGTGGAGGCAACGAAGTCACTCCTTTTGCACAGGAAGAAATCAAAGGTGGGAGAAGATGGCGCTGGGATCGGAACATCAAGCAGTGCGTATTCAAGGCATGAATCTGAAGACGAAACACTGGCGCACCCACACGAAAAGCAAATTCTTGACCTTGTTGCTTGGCACATTAACATTTTGGATGCAAAGTGGTACGTCAAACCAAGGTCCACATGTTGGTTTGAAGAATATTTGTTCAACATCTACACCCCCGACATGTTCTACGACATTTTGAGAATGCGGCGGAGGACATTTGATAGGCTTGTGCAAGATCTTCGACCTTTCATACAGGGACAACACACGCATTGGAGACAACCCATTGGGGTGGAAAAAAAAGTGGTTGTGACATTGTTCAAACTTATGCACGGTGTTTCAATACCACTAGTTGCCGACAAAGCTGCACTTGGGAAATCAACAGTGCATGGAATTCTACGGCAAGTGTGCTCTGCCATTAGCGCCAATTTTGGCCACCTCATAGCCTGGCCGACTGGTCGGAGACTGGCAAGGGTCACAGCTTCTTTCCAATCTAAACAATGGTTGCCAAACTGTATCGGCGCCATAGATGGCACGCACGTGTACATCTCGGCACCGCCCAATAGCATTGTGGCTGCAGACCATCGAAATCGGAACAAGTCGTTCTCTATTTTGCTCCAGGGGGTTGTGGACACTAAATGCTATTTCACATCAATGAACACCGGTCCACCCGGCTCATTGCACGATAGCGCACACTTCAAATCATTGGAGCTCTACATGGAGGTGGAGGAGGGTGTTATGGGAGGATTTCACGACGACCCTTTGACGTGGCCCGCGGCTTTGCCATTCCCGCCCTACATAGTGGCGGACCGTGGGTACCCTCTCTTGAGTTGGTGCATAACACCATTCAAGATGGGACCCATGGGCATGGCTTTGACAAACGAAGAGGTGTGGTTCAACCGCAAGCACTCATCTACTCGCATGTGCGTGGAGAGAGCCTTCGGCATACTGAAAGCCAGGTTCAAAGAGATTGGAGGAAAGTCATCCTTGAAACTGGATTTCCTACCAACGGTTGTACACGCGTGTTGTGTTTTGCACAACATACTCCTGGCAAGCAAAGACCGAACCTTGGACCAAATACTTGCGGACTGCCACCTGCCCACAATGGATGCACATGACCTCCTCCGAAGGGAGGATGATGACATATTCCATCCTCCAAGGCCAATGGGCCTTGTGAGTGAGGATAGAGCATTGTTGGAAGGGAAGATGGCGAGAGAGGACTTGTTGGATTACCTGGTACGGACACAAAACTCTGAGTACATAGCAAGACATTCGCGGAGAGCATGACACATGAATGTGAATTGATTGCAATAGTTATGGGGTTGACACAGCACCTGGTGAGGGCATCCATGGATGTTGCTAGCATAAGCAACGCGCTTGTCATGTTGCCCAAATTTTTTGTTCTTTCAACCTCCAATTCATAAAGTTTTTTGTCCATGCTAGAAGCTTCCGCCTCTTTGTGTGCAATCCTTGCCTCCCGCGCTATGTCAAGTGCCATTACCTCACTCCTCCACGACCTCTTGTCCCTCTCTTGTGATTCCACTCGCGAAAGGTAGTCGTAGTTGAAGTCCTTTACGAAGTCCACCAGGTTGTCAGTGCCCACCGCTTTGCGCTTACGACCTGTTGAACCGGGCAAGTCGTCTCCAGGTGTCCCTACAGTGGGTGAGGCTGGAGCGGTTGTGGCACTAGTGGCAGGGCTGCCTGCCCCCACAAATGTGGCTCCACGAGGAGAGGGTGGGGACCGGGAAAAGTGTTTGGCCGGAGGTGAACCCAATCGGTCGGAGTCGACCACATCCGAGGCGCGGCCAAAAATCTGCCGCTTGCCAACAAAGCTCTCCATTTCATTGTACATGCCCTCGCTAAACTCAAGAGGCAATCTTCTTGTCTTGCACAACTCCCTTTTCTCCTCTCTATTCATGCCCCACCAATTCCATGAACCCGTTCCCTCCAAGTATTCTTTGAGTTTTTTGTAGTCCTTTATCAATCCATCCCACTTGTTTGTCAATTGGTCAGCATCTCTCACACGGAAACCCACCACAGCCATGCACCCCGCCAACACCAATTTCCACGTTGTCGTACCATATACAAACTTGGCAAGAGAGGGTTGGCTACAATTATGCCTACCATCCCACTCAATACGTTTCTGACCTATAAGGACCAACATTTCCGCTTCGGTCCAATTGGGCCCTCGCAATTTCTGGGGAAGTGTGGTTTGGGATTGGGAAGCACCCTGTAACGACCTCGAGGCATCATTTCTGCCCTTAGGATGGCCTCCTCCTCTGCTGCCCACAGGCGCAGAGGGCAGCTGCGATTGACTGTCCATAAACCCGGATGCATATCCGCAATCCCCATCCTGTGGTGCTTGTGATGAAGGACACTGGAAGCCGTCCTCTAGGTCAACGATGTCGTCCATCCCTCGATGTAGGAACCGGTGTGGATGCACGCAGAGGTGAAGGACGCAATCTGCAGCATTGGCCAGTCTGCATGGAAAGCAAAAAAATTATTCAGGGAAAAGTGCCAAGTATCACACCGCTGCATGGCCACTGCCACAATGCCCTGGAAGAGGGGGAACCCAACACCGATTGCAGAGACGCCTGGATGTCTGCACTCGGACGTGCAAAAAACATGTGCAGAGACGGCCACCCGCAGCAAGCACGGACACTGCAGACGAACATGCACACATTCGCCTCATTCTGGAAGACCAGTCGCAGATAAATGCTGGATTGGCAGCCAAAAAACAGAGCACCCCAACACAACACCGTCCCAACAATAACAAATACTCACGCGGCGAAGCAGCAGTTGTTCGAAAGAATGCATGCGTTCAATGACAAAAAAACAAACTCGATGACTGCAAGTGCAGCATGGCAGCGACACTGCATTGATGTCCTGTGTTGGCATGGGCCAACACCATAGAAGCATTCAGCTGCCAAGAGCCGCATGGCGCACGTCTCGAGATAAACAGTGGACTGCAGCAACAATGCCGACAACGGCAGCGAAGAAAACCAGAAGCACTATTGCGAGACGGCATTTAAATTGCAAGGGAGAATCCCAGAACCCTTGAATGATGCGACATGAGAGAGATGATCACAAATAACCGGGAAGCATGGAGCCAAAAATGCAGCACACATGGACCCCATTTCACACAGACACAGAGAGGGCTATGGCAATGAGGCGCAGGAGCACAGGGGCGCAGCAGTAAAGACCACAAGCACAGCTGGAAGGCACATTCGGAGACCAATAACCAGGAGAGAAAAAACTCAAGCAAAGGACTGCCAACTACATCTAGCCAGCCCCGATGCGGATGTGCAGAAATGTCCATAGAACCTGCAGGTCGGCCTACTATGCCGACCACCCTCGACGGCAGCATTCCGGGGACGGCCACTTGGCGGAGGTCGTGCTGCATTGAAGGAAACGGGAAAACAAAGGAGGGAGAAGCCAAAACCAACAAATATAAGCCTTAAACCCGGAGACATGCCGCGGCGAAGTCGGGAACAGATGCGCCTGGGGGGCCATTGGACCTCAAGAAATGGACCAAATGTCGCCAACCATAAGAAGAGGGCACACAAGCAGCGACAGAGAAGACTCGGGGAAGCAAAACAAGCGGCAGAGACGACGGAATAACGCGGTTTCGGCAAGGCATAGCGCTGCCTCTGCAGGGGGCCTTCAAATGTGCATATTGCCAAGTATGGCGCAAAAACGACCGAAGCACATGCCTCCCCTACACCCCTGGCATGCCGCACCATGAGGACAACATCGAACATTTGAAGTCCCGGCAAAAACGACCCCCAATCCACTCACCAGATTTGTCTGCTATGCAGTTATCGAGGCGCAGCGAAGCGCAAGCCTCTTCGTTGCTACTCCCTGGGAGATGCAGATCCTCGGACGCGGCTTGCAAACCAGACACGCACATTCGAACTGGAACATCCGCAATGAGCGTCCACGCCGATCGAAGCTCCCGCGAGAAAAAATTCGTGCAGGAGAACGCAAACCCTCGGGAGCGGCCCCGCGGGACCGGCGACACTGTCAACTCCGACGACCAGCTGCTGGACAGATTCTGTCCACATCTCCAAGTTCTCATCCGCAGTGGCTCCTAATGTTGCTTGTAGGCAACGTTAAAAATCCCAGCCTGCAGTGTGATAGACTTCGATTTCCGGGAGCCACGTCAATCCGGCGAGCTCTGACACCCCTACGGGCGGTCCACTATGGACCCACCGGGTGCGGCCTCCGGCACAACATAAAGACCGGTTGCGGCACCGGTCCCGGCCTGTGACCCCCGGGTGCGGCCCCCCCCCCCCTAAGAGAGAGTGAGTTCAGAAATTTGCAATATATTCATATGTTTTTCACCCTAATCCTCCCACAGCTCTTCAAAATGGGTTTTGTGACAGCTTCTTGAATCAGCAGCATTCCAAAGATGTCCTATGCAAAAGGGTGCTGTTTGGATAGGACATCTATGAGAGGTCAAAAATTCTAACTCAAAGCCCAAGTGAATTGATATTGACACCTATACAATTGTTCTCCCATAAGAAGTGGTCACACACATGGCCCAAGTCCAGCCCTTCTGCATGTCACCAAACTAGAATGATGAAATCGAATATGTACACGTCGGGACAATCGCCTATGAAATCTAAATGATGCTCTAACTTAAGTGAAATGCCAGTGACCTAGCTAGCTTCTGAGCAACTTCAACCAGTAAAGTCAATAAGTTACCTAGAGACGCTGTCAACCAACATGCACACAACTTTTAAGAACAGAGGTCTACAGTCGAGTCACGCAACCAACTTGGACCTGCTTGGATGGAAAAAATCCAAGCAATGGATATACCTACGCTGAAATTAGGAGGGAACTAAACGACCACATCCAGGTCTATGAAACAAGGACCAATATGACTGCATGGGACCTGTCTAAAATGACACAAAGCTCCAACAGTTATACTGCAAATCCAACTTTACGTAAGAATTGTTTATCTGTAACCAAGAGCTAATTTTAGCTCAGAGTGGTGGAATTCCGGCTGTACTCAAAATATGACGAAAATGGTCACTGTTTGCAACCCAGTCTAGTTTGATGATTAGTGTAACAGAAGTTTGCAGAAGCCAAAGCTTCTGAGCAGTGAATTGCAGTATATCAACCTTCTGCCTGCTGCAAAATACCATACATGACCTAAATAGTAATATGAATTTCCAGAAACAATCTGAAAAAAGAAATTTCGCAGTGCACCACTTAATGTGTGACAGGCAAAACACTAAGTCACAACAAAAGTGCAGCTCACAATCATCATGCCAGCTGTGCAGACACATTGAGCTGGCCAGAAACAATTCACCATGGGAATGTGGAATGATGAGACTCGCTCAAAGCAGGGATAAATTGCGAGCCCAAATCAATGATAAAATGAAGGAACAAAAGAAGCACTCGATCATCAAGGACAATGTTGATTTGATGAGATAAATTTGGAAGAGCTGAGAGAAGTAAAGCATCAACAAGGAGGCCATGTGCGTCTGAAAGATGGCACCAGCACTCTCTCGATTTGACAGTAAAACTTTCATGAATATAACATACTTGTGCAGTAGAGCCCTCAAAACTACACCGCAACCCTCCCACCTAAAATCTAGTGAACCAAGACCTCACTTTCTCCAGCACCAGCAGTCTTCACTACAGTGACAACCTGGTCCTTGGACAGCTGAGACAATTTGGTTGGAGTCCCCATTCAATCTCACTCTCCTCTTCCTACTTCAAGAGAAAGGACCCCTCCATTCCTTTTGCAATTCCCACATCCTCTGATTCATATACGGCACCATTGTTCCGAGTCGATAGACACCAAAATGCACATTGAGATAGAGCCTGCCAGGGGTCAAAGCCTAAGCTGTCTCTTTACACCAAACAATGAAGGCAAATGCCCTGCCAGCACAAAACAACTACTGATCTTACACTACTCTGAACTTTTTGATCCCCTGGCTTTGATCCCTAGGTAGAAGAATAAAAGAAAGTTACAAAGGAAACAAAAGAAAAAACAACTGACGACTTGGATGATACCGCAGATGAAACTTGCAGGCCTCATAGCAGGAACCTTCTTGCTCCTGCTATTCCCCTCTGAAATCCACCCACCCTTGCCATCCTCCTCCATGCCAAGTCCAATGCTTCTGTCCAGATGCAAGTTGCAGTCTGCCATAGCACCTGCTTCCATACTCACTTTGCAACTGAGGACAACCAACACCTCCAACTTAGGGCCCCGAGGACACAAATTGACTGTATAATGAGGAGCAAGGGCGGGAAAGTGGCATAATGCCAGGGCTCTCCACAGCTAGTTCACCTGTTTCCTGGCACCTCATCAAAAGAAGCAGGCACACCATGCATACCAGGCACTTCTTCAATTGGAGCAAGAATATTATTACTATTGCTTTTACTTCGTTGATCCCCAGCTGCCTCAAGTCTCTTCCATGTGCCCTCCCGCCTTTCTTCCACCCCCTTAGCCTTAGATTCATCCTCTTGAAACTTGCGACTGCATTCTTGATAAAGTTCTTGGTCCATCTCAAGGAACATTTTCCTTACATTGACTGTTAGTCCATGTACTGCCTGATTCCAATGAGTGCGAGTATTTCTCTCCAAAGAAGCAAAGATTAAAGGAAGCACCACCTGCCGATTTTGAGCAACCAGACTCACAATGTGGTCATTGTTCCACAAAAATAGTGCACGCTCTGCCACCTGATAATTCCATGATAACAAATAGTCATCAGTAGGCGACACAGGTAACAAACATAGATTTAATGACGAATACAGTTATCCAGAGCAACCAAGTCCTAGCCCCATTTCATATCAGAGGAGAACATAAAGCCCCGAACAAAGGAGAGTGGTAAGAAATATCATGCAAAAGAGCTCTCTCAGCACACCACACTTTTTGAGAGCTAACATCTGCAACAAGGGGGACCTTTACCAGAACTCAAAGGAAGAGGCTTGTACAAACTTGCTAGTGTTGAAGATAAACATTTCTAACAAGGCAAATCACAATCTTCTCTGGGAACATTACAGATTGTACACTGTAGACTAGTGCACTATTCATCTGTTTAATGGCACAACGTCCAGTTCCAGACCACACAGCAGAACATCGCTCGAGTACATAAGCCAAAGACAAACTAACAATCTGCACTAAAAATTCATCTCTTCTACTTTAAAAGAACAAGGTAAACAATGTCCAGTGACAGTAGAAACAATGACAGATGCAGCTCACAGGACATGCCAGTCTTCACAGCATAAAATTGAAAAACAATAGGACCAAAATCAAGAAGAGTTGATGATTAATTCAACTCAGATGAGATTTGAATATGTGCAGACTCCAATGCACTGGACAATGTCAGATCCCTAAAGCAAGACTGCAGCAGCACCTAAATCTTTGATATGATGATGTTGATGCTATAAATGTGCACAAGGCCACACATATGGAGGAGTACTAGATGGCCACCCACAGAAAGGCAGAGTCATATCTGTGCAGAATCTTAACAGGGGCAAAAAATCCTCAGGACTTTTAAAAAGTGTAGAATGAGTTGCACTGAAGAGTGAAGGTGGCAAATGCCAGTAGAACCAAACCCTAGGCTGGGAAAGACTGGTTATAAATGAACAGGAAGAGAAACGAGTATAACAACGAATGAATTCTGCCTGTGACATGCTGAGAATACAGGTAGCAAGTTGGGTATGTTCCTATTTACCTGAAAGTGTGAGCTATTCAAGCAGCGAGCAATTTGTTTGAATAAGGGTACCATGCAGCGTTGAAACTCCGCAGCTTGAGTGGCCTCCAATACTTCCTCCAACTCTCCCAGAAACAACACTTCCTTTTGACTGTTTGTGACAGGCCAATACTTGAGAAGGCCCCTGATTACAATGTCTGCCAATTTGAAGTCTTTCTCCACAAACTGAATTATACAATACGAGAGCTGCTGGTGATACATAGAAACGCATTTGGGTTTGTGCAGAGGAATGAGTGCACGAACAAGGAACATCTTATGTTCCTCTTTAAGAGGAAGGGCAAAACCATTGATGATACTGCCCAAGATTTCCAAAAGCTCAGCTATGCCATTATGTTTCTCAGTCTCAAAAATGAACCTGTAAAAGATGTTGTTGATTGCTTTCCGGATGAAGGGACGATGTACCATAAACTTGCCATATATTCGGTGTAATATGGTTTTAAGGTACTCTCTTTCCCTAGGATCCTCCGAATCAAAGAGGTCCAGTAGTTTGAGCACGAAGGAATGATCAATGTATCTTTTTGCCAGCTTCGCATCTGTTTCAGTCGACACCACATACCGCAACAGAAACTCATACACAATTTGCAGATGTGGCCATGCAGGCTCCATGGTGGGCTCCTCTTCTTCAGGGTCAAAATTATCTGACCCAGTATTTTCATGCGACGAAGGAGGCAAGGTCCGGAACAGATTAATGGCAAGCATCCTAGTGATATCTTCAAATACAGCCTCCGTGAACTTGCCAGAGCCTGAGGTAACATAGTCCACCAACTCCAGTAACGTTTGCCGCTTGATTTCCTTCTCCTTCACATTCTTTGAGGGATCTGTGAAGTCAAATGTAAAGCAGCATAGGTTGAGCTTCCTAACAAACAAGCTCTGTCTATCCGCGCTTGGCACATCCCTAAACGATGGCAACGGCTCAAAATTCCCATTCGTAAGCTGCTTATTATTATTCCCTATCCCAAACCGTCCCCCTGCTGCTGCCGCCACTTGAGCCGGCACCACTACCCCCGGCGGAGCAGCCCCCCTCGCAACCGGCGCCCCCGGTCGAGCTGCTGCTACCGTTGCATTTGCACTGCCTGGTTTACCGGCCGCTGCCGCAACCCCGCCAGCCACTGCAGGGGCGGAAGACGAAGCACCTCCACCGGGGGCGGCTGCCGCAGTAGCTGATGAAGCAGATGCATCATTACTGTTGTTGTTGTTGTCTCCCTTCCCTTTGGTCCCGCGCTGGATCACGCGCTTCAACTTGAACACCATCCCTAGTTCTCTCACTCTCTTCCACAGCCCTACTCCCCCCCTATACACAACCCCCGTGCTTTCCGTTTCAACGAAAATACCTAAAACCACACTCCCTGCATTTGCCACTGTTTCCCTGCATATATCCAGTTAGCTATTAACCTTGCTCTCATCCCTCCGGCCCTCTTCACATGCTCGCCATCATCATCGTCCAATGCAACCCCCTCAGCTTCCAGCCCTTTCACCACCCACAAGAAACCAGAAAATCGAACCTCGAGTTCCCACCTCACCGGCGATGATTCTCCAAACTTCTCACTCCGCTGCCGACACGTTCCTCTCCCGCTCCCATAGCCGCTTGCGCCCACCTCCTACAACTTCTTCACCAATTCCGTCCGCTACGACCTAAATCGGCCCCCTACCTCCCGGCCAATGCATCCTCACCCTAATATACACCTCCCCCCCAAGCATCCGTCCTCCCCTACTTCTGCAGCTGGAAAGCTAGAATCTGCCACACAAACTCCCTCGCACACCAAAAACCCCTCCCTCCTCGGAGCCTCCCCTCCCGCACCGATCCGCTTCGGTTTGGTTTGTCGAAACCCTAGCTCGCTCTCTCCCTCGCTTCCTCCCCTTTCCCTTCCGTTCGAGCTCCAGGCTCACGGCGCGAGGGAGCTCCTTTGCGACACAAGAGCAAGAGCGGAGCACAGACACCACCACTCGGCCAACGCTGCTGCCACACTGCAGTGGCGAGGAAATGGGATGGATTGGCGATGGCGATGGAGGTGGGGATGGATGGGATGGGGAAAGCTCGAAACCCTCACCCTCCTCCTCCAAAGCAGAGCTCCTCAGGTAAGTAAGTAAGTAGCCTATACTGTCTTTTGGAGGGGGAGAAGAGAAAGGGAGAGAAAGAGAAAGGAAGAGAAAGGAAAGGGAAGGGAAGGGAAGGGAAGGGAAGGGAGGGTTTACGCTACTTACCAAGCCAAGGCAAGGTAAAGGCAAACCCAAGCAAAATCTTACATACAAGGAGCACTTTTGCATGAGGTGTGGTGTGTGGGTGTTCCTTGCTTCGTTTTTCATGTTCTCCAACTTCTACCGTGTAGATTCACACGACAAAGCTTGTGTTGCATTAGCGTAGAATTAACAATGAAACATCTACAAAAATCGGATTGAGAATCGACCCTCCCCTTATTGAGTTATGGTTATCATAAGTGCATGTTTGTCGATGTCTCAATTGGATACATAGGTCTTCCCAAGTGTGTTCACTATTGGGTGTGGAGTAGTTAACAAAATGTGAGGACTTAGTCCAATCTCCTTAAACATGTGTCTTTATGTTTTTTGTTTTTCATCTTCACCGAACCACATAGTAATCTGATATATAGGGGTCCAGTTAAGAAGAGGAGCCAAATAACACGTGCATACCTTGCTCACATGCTTACCTGGGCAAGGTAAAGGCAAGGCAAACCCAAGAAAAATCTTACATACAAGGGGCACTTTTGTACAAGGTGTGTGGGTGTTATTTGGTTATGTTTTTCATGTTCTCCAACTTATATTGATTAGATTTACGCAATGAAGCTTGTGTTGCATTCGCAAATCTACGATGATACATATGCATAAATCGGATTGAAATCGATCCTCCCCTTGTTTAGTTATGGTCGTAAGAATTGCATGTTTGTTGATTTCTTAATTGGATACATAGGTCCTCCCAACTGTGATTATTATTGAGTGTAGAGTAGTTATTATCATTTTGAAGGTGTAGTTCAATCTCTTTCAAACATTAGTGTCTTTATGATGTTTTATCCTCACCGAACCACATGTCAATCAAACACATAGTTCTACTTAAGAAAACGAGCCACTTAAGACCCATCTACCTTGAGGTGTGTGGGTGTGGGACAGGGCTTGTGTTGCATTACCAATTCTATGATGAAGAATCGACAAAAATCGGATTAAAAAATGGACATGCCCTTATTTAGTTACGATGCTCATAAGTGTATGTTTGTTGATTCCTTGATTGAATGCACAAGTTATGCCTATTGATACAGCAAATCAATGTACTCACACGCTACTTATTGTGTTCAGTGTCGGAATGTGGAGTAGTTAATAAAATTTGGAGTCGTAGTCCAGTCTATTTTGAACATTTGTCGTTGTGGTGTTTGTTCTTTGATCCTCACCTTATCACACACCAATCAAATTTAGATGTCCAATCATGAAAAGTAATTGAGTAACGCCCACATACCTTAAAGTTAGCATGTCTTAAATGGGCGTTCTTTTCATATGCACCCACTCCTCGTAGGATATGAAAACATAGAATTGGTGCAAGATGATTAGCAAATCCAAATCGTGGACACTTCCTTCATAAATTTTGGAGCTTGTATAAATGTCTTATTCATCATCAAAGTGAAGATTATCTTAGTTAATAAATGATCATATAGGTCCCCCCCCCCCCCCACTCCCCCAATTTTGTTGACTATTACGTCTAGACAAGTTAACATATTTGAGCGCTTTGTCAAATTTGTATATGACATGTGTCTATTGGATATATATTCTTATACTCATACCCGACCATAGTCCATTCAAATATAGGTGTATGTTTAAGACTAAATGTGGGAAATATCTAGGAATGTTCTTGGAATACTATTAGTCCCACATAACACTATTATGGATCTGAATAATGTTATGCATCTACCTTGATTTAGGATAAGGTTATGTGAAGAGGCCATTTATGGATTAATGGGCCCCAAACAAGGGTGGGAGCCCAAGACTCTAAGGGCCACTTTACACACGAGATTGAGGGCCCGTGACTATTGCACTTCAAGCACTCTCATTGGTGGAAAAGGCGTAGCCGGTCCCGGTGCTTGAGGGACACACGGAGTAAGTGAATGCAAGATGGATGTAAAGTCTACATAGATTCATACATGACATAAAATGGATCATGTTTCATTGTCACTTGGATTATTTTCAAAAACCACCTCTTGGAGGTAGGCCTAACATAAAATAAGGAGACCATGGCACTCTGAAAGCTCACAACTATTGATAAATTATATTTATCATATGTGAAAACTCCGCATGAATAAAGATTCATTGAAATAGCATTTGGTTGAGGGTCCGGTCGCTTATGACTTCATGCTACACTTGAAGGCCCGTGACCACACTACATGATTTCGGAAGTGTCTTGGGATGGCCTTTGAACACTTTCTTTTGGGCTCTCACAACTCCATGGACTCGAACTCTTGGCTCACGTGCAAAGCCACCCTAACGGCAACTGAGGCAATTACCGTTCTCCAACACAAAACTGCTTGTTCAACTAACAGAGCACCTAGCTTATCGTACTTCTATAGTGTAAGAAGAGAATGGTAGAGAGGGTCTACATTATTGACTATTAAGGGTATAGTACATTATTCTGAATGCGTTGTAAACACGTATGGAAACATTACCAGAGGCCAACAATTATGTGAACAAAAAAGCTCTGCATTCATAAGTTTGCATTGATAAGTTAGGGCCGCTCCACACTATGGCCGTCCAAGTCGAGAGGCCATGGGATTGAATGGCCAAACTTTGTTGAGAGTCCAAAGAAATGGGCTGAAAATAGCCAATAAAATATAAGAATTGGAGCCTTCGGGCGGGCCTAGTGTGAAGCCTCCAAAGGCCAAACCCAAAGTCCAAACCTTTGGCCATGAACTCCCACGGCCTCTCGACTTTGATGGTTATAGTGTGAAGCCTTCAAAGGCCAAGCCCAAAGTCCAAACCCATACCTAAGGAAGAAGGAGCATCCCACTTTATTCCCTGTCCAAAACAACCCCTCCAATCTAACGGCGACGATTATGTCAATTTTTTATTTTACTTTTTATGAAAAAAGAATCGACGGCCTCTCGACCATAGTTTGGGTTTCCATTCATGTCCGACCCAAACTTCCTTCAAGAGTCCGCCGCCTTGGTCAGGAAGTACTGCCGTGTATACATTTTGGAAAGCGACGGCCTTTAGACTTTGGCCTCCAGTGTGAAGGGCTGAGAGGTCGAATTCTTGGTTTCTTGCAATCTGATTGGTGGAAATCAACAGCCTCTCAACCTTCAACCATGATGTGAAGCGACCCTTATATGTGATGAACGTCTTCAAAGACAAGAAATCCACACAAACAACAACTATTCTTACCAAAACTGACTTAACTTAGATTGGGTCGAAACATTTGCTCAATCGACTTAAGTACCTAATTCGAGTTGTTCATCCTACCAGGCATTGTCTCCTTACCAAGCAAATCCCAACCTTATCTTATCCCTTGTCGCGAGCCTTCTGAAAATAACTATCATAGTAAATAAAACCTGTAATATTATCACCACCTAAGGTAACTTTTGAACAATATAGCTAACACTTACCTAGTTACCCAAGAAAAATCTTGCACACAAGGGGCACTTTGTGTAAGGTAGAAACACTTATAATAAACATTTTGAGCATTTGAGATCCTCAACATAGTTATCTTTCTCCATCATGAATGTGTAGGCATTCCCATTCTCTTGTACTTCTTCTTTACAAATCCTTTCGTTGTACTTTGGTCAACTAGAGCATTAAGTTGATCATACTCATGTAAATGTACAAAGGAAAGGGCATAGAAGTGTGATGCTACTAACCCATCCACACATCGTAAGCAAACCCAAGGAAAATACACTCAAAAGGGTGGGTGAAAAGGGTGTTTGTGGATCAAAGGGTAGGGGGAACAAGGGCGGGAGTTCAGTGATCCAAGAGCAAGTAAAACAACTATACTAAAACATTGGGATCAATGTGGCATTGAAATTGATGTGTCATGTCGATTATAGTGGTCTATGTAACTTGTCATGTAGCACTAGGTGGCATACAACATCATCATTGTAATTGTCGTTCATTGATTTACAAGACAATCAATGGGGGTCAACAATGAACAATGTGAGTCCAATGAATTCCGGTTTGCAATATACCCTTCTCTAACTTTAAAAAACAACGAGTCGTCTTATCTCTTATGCTTGTTCCCAACCCCTTGCATTTGTTCCCACCATGGATGTTCATCTTATGCGTGCATACAACCCTTCTAGCCCACACAATCCCTCAAAATCCAAAGAGATGTATTTTAGCACAAAGAGGGTGGGTGCATGGGACTCTCTCTGTCTCTCTCATCACACTTCTTTTGTCTCGTTATTGTTCATCTCATACAAGAGAGTTGTGATCACACCGTGTGGGTAAATAGGTCATTCTCATCGGTATCATAGAGGACTCTCTATCCCGAAAACAAACGATTAAATTCCCCTCAAGTTTTGCCCCCCGTATCAATCTTACATTGGTTGAGACCCTCTTGAATCCTACATTGAAACTACATTCTTGCACCAATAAGATAAAATAGAGCACCCTCTACAACATGACGGTGGAGAGAGTTGTGGGCTTAATTGGTAAAGATCCTTGTAATTTCCAAGACCAATGGTGACATGTTGACATCTTTTAGTTTTCCTTTATTAAATCGAAGAATACTCCTTAAATTCCTCCAAATGGAATGGGTAATGTTGGTGAAGTGTTGAGATTGAACTGGTTCACCTGTAACTAGTTGTTCATTCTCCCACATTCATTTCTCGGGGTGGGGCGAACCAACCCGTACACTGGTTCCTTGGAGGCAAGGGTTTAGGCATCTAACAAGGAACGAGTGTATGGGTTGGTTCGCCCAAATCCTATTTCTCACCCATGAACATATTAGGATTTTTGGGGTTTTTTTTCAGTTATTTTATAGAGCAGGGTAGTTAACCTGGTGGAATTTAATCCGTCTCCTTCCAGTTGCTCTTAAGTCCATTCCTTCAATTTTGATGTACTGTACTGTAAGAAGGTCTACTTCAGTTAGACGTGAATCTAAGAATGGACACAAAATAGACATGTGTTTGAAATTAATTAGACTGTGTGCTCAAATTTTGATAACTACCTACTTTAGGCTCCATAAGTCAATACTACATCATCATAATCATCATCATCATCATCATCTTCTTCTTCTTTTCTTTTGTTTTTTGGGTTTTTTTGGAGGAGGACTTATGTGAGCATTTGAGATTAAGGGCCGCTTCACACTATGGCAGAAGGTTGAGTGGTTGTTGATTTTCACCAATCAGATTGCAAGAAACCAAGAAACCAAGAATCTCGATCATTCACACTATAGGCCAAAGTCCAAAGGCTGTCACTCTCCAAAATGTCTACATAGCAATACTTTTCGACCGAGGCGACAGATTCTCGAAGGAAGTTTGAGTCCGACAGGACATGATCCCCAAACTGTGGTCGAGAGGCCATCGATCATAAGATTTTTTTTAAAAAAATTGACAATATCTTGGCCGTTAGATTGAAGGAGGGGTTGTTATGGACATGGAATAAAGTGGGATGCTCCTTCTTCCTTAGGTATGGGTTTGGACTTTGGGCTTGGCCTTTGGAGGCTTCACACTATGACTATCCAAGTCGAGAGGCCATGGGAGTTCGTGGGCAAAGGTTTGGACATTGGGCTTGGACTTTGGAGACTTCACACTATGCCCAGCCGAAGGCTCCAATTCCTATATTGTATTGCCTCTTTTCAACCCATTTCTTTGGACTCTCAACAAAGTTTGGCCATTCAATCCCACGGCCTCTCGCCTTGGATAGCCATAGTGCGAAGCGGCCCTACAAAGAACCTTACACTTTGATAATGAGTAAGACAAGTTTTAAAAATATTATGAAAATGGCTATGGACCCGATCATAACATGAGTTAATGGAGCTTGCAAGCTCTCACTTTGAAAGTGATCGACTACATCAAGTCCTTGAGATTTGAAGGATTCTACGAGATCATTTTGTGTATGTCACGAACAAGGGCTTGGGATTTAAGCACATAGTGTAACTTGTTATTGTGCCCACATAAGTTAGTAGGCAAACCTGACCCGTTGTGTAACACTATCAATGCATTTGCTAGTGATCTAGTATTAATCGTGTGTTTAATAGCCTAGGAGAAGTGTCAAAAGTGCATGTTTTACACCCACTTACCTTACCTACATGCTCTAAAGAATGGGTCCAAAAGCGCTTGATTCTTGTGTGCTCATGCAAATTTACCGTGGCTTTAGTTTCCGAGGTTCTCTTGGTGTAATGCATGCCTTTCTAGTGAACTTGGTCCTAGGAAATGCAAGTAAACCAATGTGTTTGACTCTCATGTACGTTTGCATTCTAGATTGAATACACGTGCTACATTTTGTGATGGCATATCATTATTAAGACCGTGTCCAATGTTGAAAGACGACCTATGCGCTTAAGTGAGTTGGCCACCCTTGGAGCTTTAAATTTATTAACTAACCAACGACTTTGTTGTTCTCGTGTGAAGCGCAAGTTTCAATTCCTTCCACGTATATTAGTACCCCAAGGGACGTGTGATATTTCTCTTGCAAATCAATATTGGGTTCCTCCCCTCCAAACACGGGTTTCCTTGGAAACATTCTTTCAAAGATTACATGCATGATATACTATTAGAGTTAACATTGATACTATTTACATTGTACATTTTGAAAAAATCATATATGTTTTAACATGTAAAGCATGTTTTAACGAAATGTGTAGTTATTGAAATTGGGTGTCTTCATTGAGACACAATAAATTACCTTAGCAACTGTGTGAGTTTGTCATTGTTGATAAGGAAATTGTAACATATGGCCATGGAGGAAGCCTCAGCTCCTACATTTAAGAAATATATCTTTGCTAAGTTGAAATACCGGTTTGATGTGCAGAGGACTCGACCTTAAGCTTTTGGCACTACGCACAATATATGTGTTTGTAAACCTGTCATGGTGGTCTCTTATGAGGCATAGCTCGATATTCTTCGTACTACTCTTTCTTAACCAGTTCTATGTGTGTATGAGCATTCATCTTGACCCCGATTCATGCCACATCTCATCCATGGTATTTCCGGAGGCCTTAAACACCATCAAACAATAATATACATGAAGAGTGGATTGAAGTAAGCGTGTTTTTTTTTGTGAAATCCTATGTTGTAAGAAATCGTGTCTATTGCCAACGGGGCTCATGACTTGACCAAAGCGATATATGTGCCTTTTTGCTTGCTTTTGCGGGCCACTCCAACCTAGAAGTTTCTAACCGGAGTGGTTGTCACAATCACTCTTAAAATTGACACCCTATCTTACTACGAGGCTCAAAGTGACCCTCAAAACTAGCCCAAAGTCATATACTAGGTGCGTGTTGCTTCTGGAATCTCTTTATCATGTGCATGCCTCACGGAATGGGTCTACATAATCTTGATCAAATTCAAAAGCCTCATGTGCACATACTTCTCAAACTTGACTTCCCTTTCATGACCCTTTGAGAGTTGTTTCCTAAAAATTGCAAAATTTTTACTCAGGTAAATCACTACACTAAATATGATAAATCATGTCACTTATTATTTAGAGTTACATAGTGCTATATCCTTTTACTATTGATATACTTTTTTTACCAATTAAAGTTGTTAATGTTCTATAATGTCCAAACAACCAATTTGATAATCGTTGGTAAAATGTGATATATATATATATATAGAGAGAGAGAGAGAGAGAGAGAGAGTTGTGTAATTCTAAATAGTAAGTGACATTGAATACAAATATTTAGTGTAATGTTCTTGACATTGTCATTTTTGCCAATTTTAAGCATGATGTGAAACTAACGGTTTTGGTACGATCAAACCAAAGTTCACATGGTTTCAATGTAAGATTCAAAATCGTTATCAAATTAGGGACAATGTTGTTTATTCCCAATGTATGTAGAGGTAGTTCAAAATCTTCATCCTCTACAACTTCGCTATGGAAGGTGACTTCAAATTACATCTTGGAAACAATCTTTTATGATACATGGTAAATTTGAGGCCAACTTACATCCAAATAAGATGAATGTACATTGATGCAAGTTAATCTACAAGTGTCTCTTTGCAACTGCTTTGGCTGCAAGCTATTGGTGTTTTAGCCAATAAATGATGCACAATTGGCAACTCCATTATGTAGCTTTAATAAAGTTTCAAGCACAATTTCTTCTACTTTAATGGAAATTCAATGGAAATACTATAAACTCCGAGATCCGTTTGGAATGGCTACCCACCAAACATGCTATGGAATTAACCTACACTAATTATGATACTTAGTGTCACCAATTCTAATTGTCTTGCTCAATGCTAATTGTAAACCGCAGTGTAGTGTCACCGACACTAAATGTAAACCCCACATTATTTGTCATTCCTTGTAAATGATTTTTGGGGATTATAGATATACATTGTTGCAATTACTGTCACTTACCAAGTGACTTTCATCCAAATTTCAATCATATATGACAGTGTTTCATCACAAGTTGCTCACAAGAGAAGGTAGGGTTTTGGCCAATGGATGAACTCATCCATCATCCATGACAATATTTGTTCACTTATTCATAAGAAGCGTCATCCAAAAAGTTACCATAGTGATATTAAATACCATAGTGATATTAAATACCATATGACACTAAATAATAATGTTTAGTGTAGTGATGCCTAAAATGGACTCTAGTTTCTATAAGCCCGTCAATGGAGGCAAAGGGCATGTTTATGCTAGTGACCAATGACCATGACCACCGGTCTTTATAATCTCTCACTGGTTGAGAAAATGACATGAGTGGCAGTCCCATTTCATTTTACAAATGTGACCACAAATAAAAGTGAGCATGGGCGAGCATGCCAAAAAATGGATGTGAAAGTGACATGGAACCTTACATGCCCATAACTGGAGATTGGTCAGGGGTCACTCAAATTCTGCGGTGAGAGAGAACCCAAACAAGTTGTCTCACGGAAACAAGGTGACCTTGTCATAAAAAGAAAAGAAAAAGTGTACGCCTAGTTTTAGTAAAAAAATAAGTTTTGTAACATGTATGTTTATAGCATTTATAATTTTTTATTTTAATTGAAAATATTACGTCCTGGTCTAAGTCCCCTTTACACTAGGTCTTATGACCAAGATTTTCAAAAAGTGATGTAGAATTATGTTAGTCATGGTCTTTTGAACCCCCCCCCCCCACCAACCATGGCCACCAAAAATTGTAAACCACTTTTTCTCATGGCCCTTGGTCACATTTGTAAAACCGTCCAAACATGGAAAAGAGGCTACATTTATATGTAAAGTACCTCAAAGAGGAACGAAATCATGGTTTAATCCTTCTTTGAGAAGACTTTCTATTAAGAGCTCGTTAGCTCATCATGTATCGGAGCTTCTTTTTGAAACATGGGTAAAACTTTTGAGACGTCCTCTTGCCATCTCAAAAACTTTGTGAGAATGTTAGGATCTAAAATAAGGAATGCGCATGAGACCCGTTGTCCTAAATCCCAGATTGGCCCATGCAAGGCTAGCTTGGTCCACTCATTCTAATGAGACAAGCTTAAAAGTTGGTTTTTAATAGCCCAACACCACTCTTCATGTGAAGTAATTTAAGCATTAAGAAAACCCCATGTGACTTTGTGTTAATACTCATAAACTCGAGATTTGGAACTAAACCCATTATTTTATCAACTTTAGTGTACTACGGATACCTGCACTAAGTTATGTCACTTAGGGGGGGGGGGCTACTTGAAGGTGTGTTGTTGTTGCAATTCACACTCGACAATCTTCATTATACCTTACCTTTTGAGGGTATGCACATAAGGTACAAAAATGAAGCGGCACAAGTAAAGTGAGTGTTAAAAGTTCATTCCTCCCCTTTGGTCTTTGTTTTCTTTAGGTACTATGTAAGGAGTGGAATTTAGGTCAACTTGTAAGGGCATGATATTGTGCTTCAACCTTTCCCCACTTCGTCCTCTCTTGTGGAGGCATCTATGGTGCTAACAAACACCATAGATGCCTATGAGGGCATGTGGGTTAAGTAATTTTCATGAGTTTTTGAGAAGGAGAAGTTGTGGCCCATGGGGCAACATCAAATGGACACATTCAAACAATCAAATATGTTCATCATGAATATGGTTTTTCATAATTAGTTTAGAAGTGAACACTTTGAAAACTCATCATGATCAACAAACATATATTGTTCCGATTTTTTTTTAAATGATTTCATTGATTAGAATTACAAAACATTCTAGACCGGTGAAGAGTTGCAAATGTACTTACACGTTGTTTACACCATGGACCATGAAGTTGTCCCAAGGTCTTGTAGTATCTATGATTGGTTGTTGAACTTGTCCCGTGATGACTTCAGTTTACACCAAGGAAAAAATGTTAGAGTGACCATGGAGTCTGAGATCCCCAAAAGGCATATTTTAAGGCCTACATTATCCGCTGACATGGTCCAACGGGTTTTGTGGTGGAAGAGGCAAAAGAAATGCTCTAGTAAAAAAAGGCAAGGGCCCATGGCACATCAATGATGTTATATTTTTTTATGAAATGTTTTTTGGGGAAGAGAAGATGAAGACAAGAGAATGTATGAGAATGGTCAAACTTGAGTTTTTTTTTCAATACTGCCTTTTTTGGGGGTATATTAAAAAAAACCAACACATTCACTTTTGCTGCATGGTTGTTCCTCTTGGTCCACACTTGGTTTACACCTAGTGAGGGGTCCAAAGGCTTTGTAAATGGATCCTTAAGAAATTGGACTATGGATGTTGGACCATCAAGTCGCACCATAGAAAGACCATCTTCCATAATCCGATTTCATGGTCCATGGTGTAAACTGGCCCTTAGTAGTAGTACATCAACTACCTTGAGGATCAAGCATGAATGAAGAGCTTTTGTGGCTCATGGGGCAACTTCACATGAACACGTTCAAACAATTAAAACTACACAAAACAAACACGGTCTTCATGTAATGGGTATAGAAGTGAAAACTTTGAAAATTCATCATAATCGATAATCACATTGTTTGTGATTAGAAATCCTATCCGGTTGGTTACAAGTAAATATGTATTATGAATTGGTGACAAGTTTCAAGCGGTAGTAGTAGTGATAACAATACAAATGTTGACTCTTGAGGATCAAGCATGAATGAAGAGCCTTTGTGCTTGCATTCTAATGCACCCTTTTGAGGGTAAATTCTATGTAAGGTATCAAGCTATTACAACATCTCCAAAGATACGAGCACTAAATCACAAGGTAGAGTTAGCAATGCAAAGGGGGAGGGGGAGGGGATGTTTAAAAAAACACTCCCGTGTTAGCAAGGTCCAAACGATATTTAGCTTTGCATACAAGAATGTCCTCATAAGCATGTAGGGGTAAAGGATAGAACAAATGAGGATATTCACCTCCGTATGTAAGCGCCCCAAATACGTATCCCTAATTATTTGATTTGTTATTACATGTAAATCATCAATAATCTTTATTGGAGGTATCCTTTGACACACTACAAGTATCAGTTGTTCAAGACTAGAGATGTTTCCAAGCACACATTGGACCTCAAGTGGCCAATTATGTTAGGTCCAAGTTCTTACCTTATCGATTGCAAACTTTAATTGCATGTTAACTATAAAAGTTCTCAATGATTTTCTTAGAAGCTAAGACAAACTTAACCCATACCTTGTTACACCGCAATCCTTTGAGGTTCAAAAGGGAGTGGGACAATTTTCTTGCATGACATAATGGTTTCATGTATTGCCATGAAGAAAGGTTGGAATTGTGAAAACTACTTAATTTCTATACTCCACAAGTAGGCATTAAGGCCACCCCTTGCCTCCCATGGCCACATAGTCATGGGTAGGGATTGGTGAACGGACATCGCATGTCAAATCTTTTTTTTAAATAATAATATTATTTAATTTTCTTTCTTAATATTAATACTATGTATAATGTCATTATTATAGATTGGTCATTGGCAAAGTTCCATTTGTTGGGAATTCCAGTGAAGAATTAGACTTTGTGGGTGTCATTGAAGCTTTGGACAATATCTCCCTACATTCTAGTTGGCCAAGCACTTTCATGTGGATTAGGGGCTTAGGGGCAGCATGAGAGAGAGAGAGAGAGAGAGAGAGAGAGAGAGAGAGAGAGAGAGAGAGAGAGAGAGAGAGAGAGAGTCTTTCTTGTCAAAAATGCAAGTTGAAATAACATGACTTTAATCTCATTTATCCATTTTTAATGTTCCACAAGTGAATGAATTAAACCTCATATCTTCAATGTATTTAAGAATGAAAATAAGTCCAAGAAATCATTTTTTGGGGGGGGGAAGGTTTGAATAATAAGAACATGCCATTGTAAAGAAAGTAATGTAAAGAACTGTGATGTAAAGTATAGCAATCTGAATGCAATATAACTTGTGTACGCAATTCGTTTATATTCTTCCTCCATTTCTCCCCCGTCTTAAATAAGATTTAATTCCCGATTTTGAAACACATAAGTGGTCAATTCCCACTCCTCAAACTTCAAATTTTCTCTTGGAATTATGTTGGCCACCAGTTCTTGTTCATTTGATAACATTAAGGGCACTTCCATATGGATGGGGGATCAAACTTTTGTCATATACCGATTTTCGCCGACTTCCAAACGGCCCATGGAAGTGTGCCCTAATTCTCTATGTACATGTGAGTTCAAAGACACAAATCATCTAGGTACTCTTATACTCATAAGTAACCAAGATGGGAGGAGGGGTGTGTCTCCATCACTTGTGGGCACACAAAACTCGGGGAACTTAGGGTGTCCCTTTCACACATGCATCTTCGTGCATAGGCACATGAGGCACTTAATTCTTTAAGACAAATGCAATTCACACCACACGCACCTCTCGTCCTCTTCACATGGACAAGTTTAAGCTTGAGGGTCATCTCCTCAATCTTACTACGGTATTGCATGGGATGAACCCACAAATTCGTGAGCAATTTAGAAGGACGTGTTGTACAAGAGTGAAAGGTATCAAGTTATGGGCTTCGATTCACATATAAGGGATAAGTGCCTTATTTAGTTTTTTTATCCATTCGGACCTTAGAAAGGAACCCAACAAGACATGTGTTTCAAAGATATTGGCCTACATGTTCTAACTTTATCAATAGTTTCAGGTTTGATAGCCAATACAGTTGGGGGACCTAGGTATTCATTTCAAGAATCAACATGCATGCGCTTGTAATAATCGTAACCAAATCAAGGGAGGTCTGGTTTTGTTGATGCTTCATTATATATTTGTTGATGCAACACAAATATGTTGTTCAATAGAAGTTGGAGAACATGAAAAATCTAACCAAGTAATGCTCATATACCTTATTAGAATTCAAGGATCACCTTTACACCAGTAGAGAGGTTGACACCTCGAAGATGGACAACTTGAAAGCTTGAAGAAATGAGGCTTCTCATTGGCTTCTATTTGCACTTATCCATTCAACTTCACTTTACACTTGAGCTTTCAACTTGAGAGCTTGAAAATTTTACCGGGATTCTAACATTGATGCCCCTTTTCAATAATGATCCCTTTTCAATAAAATTTTACCGGGATGCGAGTTGAGAGCTCGAACTTGTAGTCTTGGGAGGTTGATACTTGGAGTTAATAAGCTTTCAACAATTGGCCGAACTATTGAGAGCTTCTACAATCTTCAAGTTCTCACTACACTAAATATGATATTTAGTGTTTGATTATATTTAGTGTTGTTACCACCCTATCATGCTCAACACTAATTTTCAATTTTTTTGATAATTTTTGTTAGACATAAATGCGATGCCACCTTCCCTACCGCCACTTCCCTTCTCCTTTTATCATTGTTAATTTTTTTTTTTCATATTCTTACTAACACTAAATTTGTGCATGTAACTTCCACATATTACCATAGTTGATATTTAGTGTTTGAGTTTACATTCAATGTTGCTTACTTTCATAGGGTTAATGATATTTAGTGTATCAAACACTAAATATCATATTTAGTGTAGTGTTCACAGTCATAACTCAAGGGGGGAACAATACTAGACAAAGAATGTTTGTAAGCCATTGGCTCAAACCCACAAAACAAGAGCTTGCACTCTTGGCATTCATAAAGACTTGTGAGTTTTTTTATGTTCTTTGAAATTTGTCTGCTATTTAAGAGAATCCACACATTTGCTCATGAGTGCATTATGGCCCGCATAATGCCCACCATACAATGCATTACGATGTAGTGTCCATTGTACATGATGTTTATGCAAGGAAATGCCGTTTGAGGGCATGCATTATGGAATTTAAGGGCACATGCCCTCAAGCTCCTGTCCTCACACAAGTGCCCTTAATTTCCAGAAAACACTCCCCTTGGGCAACCCCTCATACTTAAACATCCCCCACAAGGTAGCTTAGGATTTGGATTGAAGTCTATCATAGTCATTCCACATGGGATCCATTAAGGCACCATCTAAGCATTATAAGTCTAGTAAAGTGTTGAAGCTCTCAAGTTGAAGGTCAAGTGTGAGTTGAGGCTCCCTACCAATGAGAAGGCTATTTGTCATTTTCTTTTATTTTCTTGGTTTCAATATGTGAGCTCTAAACCTCTCTAAGGAGGGCTAAAATATGCAAGCGGCAGAAGAAAAATGACCAAAAAGACATGTCTTATGATCATATGGGTGTATGTGCAATAAATAATAACCATTCTAGACTCAATAATTGAATATAATTGGGAAGGCCTATGTGACCATCGAAAGAGAAAAATAATCTTCACTTTGACCTCTTATAACTTCTGCATCTCTTAGTTTGATTCTTAAGCTTGATATGGGTTTAATCTTTGCAATCTGCAAATGCAAACTGGATGAGACAACTCCCAATCAAATCTAGCAACCAAAATTACATGTGGAGTTGGAAGTGCCCACAATAGGACCACGATGGGGGTGCATTCATTACGCATTCCAAAACTAACAACCCAAAATCTTGCACAAGAAGTATATTTTTGAATTTGAGAATGTGCACCACATTAACATCAGGCTTGTGTGATGGTTTTAGGTCATCCATCACCACCAACAACAAAAAAATTGAACCCAAACAGCTTTGGCAAACAACACTCACATAAAGCATACTTTGGCGCTAACAAAAGACACGTTTCAAAGCTTGTCAATATAGTATTAATAGAGAAGCTCAGCACTTAAAGTGATGGGTTTTCATACCTTCCCAAATATGCCATTCCTGCCTCTGACATGTCTTACCCACAGATTAACTGCAATTACCAAACTTTAGTAGCACAAGGCTTGTGTTCTTATTGAAGGCCCTTTCCTCAAATAATTCACGACTTATGTTAATGATTCTGTACATTTCAGCACCCTGTGCTTTCAAGAAATAAGTTACAAACTTCTACTATCATAGGTAGTCATTTTCAAGGCCCCAGCATCCAGAGTGAGGTCTAATCTTCCTAAACAGATCCCATTGAGAATGCATTTCCTGGCAGACTGCTCTTGTCAGGAACATGGCACACAGCAGGTAATTGAGCTGATCAGTGATTACTGAAGGTGGGAAAAGCATCTCTTCTGAAGAAAGATTGTAACTCTGGAGATGACAGGACAATTGACCAGTCTGGCAAAGCAAGTAGAATAAAGCTTGGATTCATAGATATTCTTAAAATACGACCTCCCATAATACACACAACTCATAGCTTGGAGTACAGAAATCGGTGAATTACTTTGGTGAGAATGATGCTGGGATTGACCCTCCCATGGATTAGAACTGCCCCTTCCAGCTACTGTCCTCTGTGGGCAGCTCCCTCTCACATCCATATGACGGCAGTTCTCTTCTCAATTGAGGAAATTAATCTTGAGGAAAATTTCAACTTGAGTACGTCATTCTGAATCTTAGTGCAGAGGAGCACTTAGTTAACTTGAGAGTACTGTACATCAGAGTGCTATACAGGTCACAAGCTCAATCCCTACAACACATCCACAACACACACTTGTTGAAAGGTTGTGTTGCTTGAAGCAGCAGCTACACCTGAAATAAAAGTACCCATCATAATTTTCATTCTAAGGAGATTGAATTCACATGTCAGGATTGGAAATCTCTCTTGCACTTACTATCCTTCCCAGCATTGCTCGCATGTACTATAGTTGATACACTAGAGTTGTATCTCTACAACATTTTATTTCAATGTAGTTCCTGTTAGGTCCTGAGATCAGAATGGTGTCAGAAAATGATTGATAACCCACATATTGGAGCGAGTATAACAACTTCAAGTGTGTGGTTATGCAAGTAATATCGACTGAACATGTCAGCGAATCTCTCATTCCCTTCACGGTTCACTTTGGAACTGTATGCACAGAATTGAACCTCTAGAGAAATACAATGAGCTGAATAATTTCAACTCCGTGAAAGTATTATAACAGCTGATTCCATGCAGAATATGCCATATCTGTGAATAAAACAGTCCAACTATGTGAAGTTTCAGGTGCAACCAAACTTTTGTACAACCATGCCACTGGAGGCCACATTTGACCAAATGACTCAAAGTGGGTGGGCTGCCACAAGCGCACCTCTCCATACTTAAAAAGGCAAGAGAAATACACTCAACACAAAACCATGAACAAAATTCAGGAACTTCACCATCTTGGTGATCCTGTCTCAAGGATATTCATTCACTTGGGAAATTTTCGCCCAAGAGTGTCAAGTAGCAATGTTAGAAGAATTCAATATGGTTTGAGCTGTTTATAAGGGATATGAGCAATCCCACAGCTTGAAAATGATTGAATGAAATGAGCAACTTCTGATCAGGCAATGCTTACTACTTTGACTTGATATCAAAGCAACGCAGACTATCTACTACAAACATGCACCCCGTTTCTATTGGCCACGGGTTGCAATAAAAATCCCAATATACCTTGGCCATCACCTTCATAGTGAATCAATTTGGTAAGAACCAAACTTGGAAGTATACATTGGGTATACATTGTACTTTGACTCACATGAGAATTCGAAGGAGACCAAGGCCAACAGCCGTAACGGACACAATAGTACCTGCACCAGTGCACCATTGAGATGAGTAGCAGAAATAGCAATCTGTATGTTCAATTATCAAGAACATGCAACTGCAGTCACGTTCGGGATCCTTGACCATGAAGCAACCTACTTCAAACATTGAATCTCTAAGGGAAGATTTTACACATACAATATAAGATACAAAGACAATAGATTAGGGATAAGGTGCCAGCTATATTAATTTACTGATAGTCAGGGCAGAAATGGTCACATGTTGAACAAACAGTCACTTGCCATACCAAGTACGAGTACATTCATGATATGCAGTCAGTGACCTAGTGAAAAATTGGACCACTGCACACAAGAAACTTCACTATACAGGCTTCATGCTTGTGCGCTTTACCTGACCTCAAACTTAACCTGATGCAGTGAGAAGAGTAAGATGAGCAAAAAGCAACACATAGGTTGAGATTTGGAGCATTACCAATACAATACTTGATCACATCATATTTAGCTGCTTCAAGTTGTGTTTTCAATGTGTGTATTTCCTGCCAAATGAAGCCCACAGATAGATCACCTCAATGCAGTGACCCAGAAAAAGAAAGCAGTACTATGGATGTAACAAGCAGGTTGCTTCTGTCATCATCCTTTCTTAAAGGTCAATGAGAATACAAAAACTCACTTCAACAAAGAACCACTTGCAAGAACCACTTACCCTGTCCAATTTGTTAGTAAGATTTGATGTCTCAGCACTCTGTGTAGCAAGTTCCTCCCGAATGCGCCTGAGCACACCAAGAAATCCATGCAGACATAAGCAAGCAGTAAATATGTGCCAGCAGTGGTCATCTCACCAAAGCCAACGATCTCTCAGATTGATGTCTTTTAGTGCTTGGAAATTACAAATTTGGAATAATACTTGCATCCTCATTTTTCTTGGCAATCATAAAGCCACCTAGAAAGTCATCCATCTAAATGCAAAAGGGACCACTCACAAGGAAGACCTTACCCTCTTTCTAAATTCAAATCCAATCGTTGACCTGCTGTTACTTTATCAATCTCGTACCTGCACCCACAATTACAAGTGACCATGTGCATCAGTACAGGACCAGTACTGCACACCATACAATAAGGTAGATGAATAAAGCAAATATATTACACACCATTTAGTTGATAAGCCTACACATACAAGCTGATGTTGAGTCTCCTACCTAAGTTCACTCCGCATTTTGTCAATATCAGTCCGAAGCCTCTCTGTTTCCCGCTGCAAGGTGGCAAAATGATGCTCCTATATGCAGGCCACAATACCAAGAATGTGAATGCCACTCCAGGAAAAATTGTAGAAAGAAACTATAAAGTCACAAACACAAAGATTGGAGCTAAATTAAATGAAGGTGGCTTACTTGAGAGCTTTGCATTTCACCTTTGAACTTGGAAAGGGCAGCTTCAGCCATCATCTCACTCTGTGATTCAGCACAAAAAATAAGACTGAGAAATCAAGAGATGAAACAGATGAAAAAGAATTATTGCACTCTTATTCAACTATTTGCATATATATTCACAGAAGATTGATGGCAAGACACAAAAGGAATTTAAAAAATACAAATCACTGATGTAATAACCAATGATCACCTTCACAATAATTTGTTATTAACCTTCTAACCTTTCACATTGTTAAGACTTTCAAGGAGCAGATCATGGTAAAGAAAGTGCAGAGTGGTCCATGACACATTTAGATTATGTATTGTTGAGCCTCTTGTCATTCACTCTAATTCCCAATTCTACATCAAAGTACTTGAATGTACAAAATGGACAGGTTCAAATTCCACAAGCGACAAATATAGTTAGCTGCCAGAATATTCATAAGGTAGAGAATGCAATTCTGGACCTCTGACTCTCTGAGACAAAGTATGAAATTCATAATGCATGCCGTTTGACAAATTATTACCTCTACAATGACTCAACATACTAAAAGATAGTGACACAATTCTTAAGTTTCTTTAAAAAGTGTGTAACTTTTAGGGTCAAAATTCATTACACCTTTGATATGGTGATTTAGAGCTTACATATTAGGGATTCTAGCCACAAGTTTTCAAAAAGAATTTGAAAGAAAGAGAGGCAAATAGATCATACTCTTTGCATCTCTGTCTTGGAAGTAAAAGATTGTGCCACATTCTCCAAGCTGTCATTGAGGACCTCAGTGATGACGGCAGTGATAGCCTCTGCCTGCTTTGGGGTCAAGCCCTGGGCTTCCAACCTTCGGACCTGTGATTCCACAAATTTAGTCTCATTGTGTGTGTGTGTATATATATATAGAGAGAGAGACTTATTATGCCTACAGTGTAACTAAACAGTTGGTCATCGCAGTGCAGGTCCCAAAGGTTCTGTAAACTATGGCCACTGCAATGCCAACAACACCTCTCCTATACCATTATACAGTTCATAATTTTGCTTGTTTCATTGACATGCTCCAAACCCTAAACTCCGAGGATTGACTTATCTTACATGTAACCCTGAATAGATACGGACATTTAAAAATTCTATGACCAGCATAGTCCACTGTTGTGTTACGCTGGACAGATTAAGAACATTATGGGTGTCACAATGCCCTGCAATTGAACCCCCAATAACCAGCCACTGAGAGGGAGACCCTTGACAATTACTGCTACCCTCGTAATTGGAAACAGTCTAGAACCCTAGGAAATGTACATAGACCTAAAATCTACAAAAGAATCAACAAAGTAACCCTAACCAGGGGAAGGATTATTATTATTACCAATGCCAGAGTGTCAACTAGGAAAGCCTTCTTGCCGTTGGCAGGGGCAACAAGCTGTGAAACGTTGCGCATGTAGTAACCCCTCATTGATGTGTAATTCCATGGCTTCGAAGGGGCCAATGTGCACAGCACCTCGGAAGGCTGTTGTTGCTGCCGGCCACCTTGAAGAGGTTGCCGGTTGTAGAATGCTGCCGCCGATGATGATGATACTGCACCCGGTATCCTTGATGATGATGTCACATCTGTAATCATCCAATCTGCGGAGACAGCAGCAGAACGAGTCGTAGCCAAAGCTAGTTGCAGCAGCTGCTGCTGAGCTCCCTGCTGCTGCATGGCCCTTCTAGCAGCAGCTGCCATTCTTTATACCTTAAGTTGATCCTAGGTGGTTTCCTTCGACAGCGATTCTCACACGATGATACCAAATCAAAACTTCCAGCGTCCTACAGAATGGCATCACCCTGCTATGAAATATATTGATTTAAAATTCCGGGAAGCCAAAAGGCTATGGTGCACCCCCTCAAACCCTGCCCTAAAGGTGAAAACAGAGTAAGCTAACACCAAACTAGAACTCTGGAAACCCCCCGTAAGGACGATTTCTCTTTAAATGTGCTCACGAGATGGCTGCAACGCGCAGCCCTTCCATCACCACATGCTTCACAGTATGCACATCGTCAACTGCTGCACGGCATCGATCCCAAACAAAAATTTCCGAAACTCAAATCCTCCTAATTACCACCAAACCACCTCGCCTCTGTTCGTTCTCTACTCACACAAAAATCACATAATCCGCAACCTCCCGCACTACGACAGTACTCTGTAAGCTCCAATACGAAAACAAGCTAAGTCTCTACCATCAATCACATCCAACACTCGAACTCACCAAACCCTAAGGTGCTTTCCACGACGAACACCACAAGGATTCTCCTACATTTGTGCACTCAATGGAACCCGTGGCACTGAAGCAAGTATCTGAACAACCTCGCGTACAAGCGCAACCCAACTTAACTTATTGAATCCCTCACACAAAGCGCAGCTGACTTTGTGGAAAGCCTTGAGGAATTTGCACGGTGGAATGTGAACCTGTCTGCTTGTTTGTTGTGCAGATTGTGCACTCAGCCACGGGATACGGGCTTGGGCAACAAGTAAAGGCGATTAATGTTGGACGAAATGTTGGACGATTCTGAGGATGCAAAAAGTGATCGGAGACAGAGAGATGAATGGGGCCGTGGAATCCCCGGATTCGCGTGTGAAGGGGAGGCTCGCGGGAAGACAATGGCAATTCGAATACTTACTCACAACTGCTGCAAGGCATTCGGAAAGGAGGACCCGAGCTCGGGTGTCGCGCCCGTGCTCGGTGTTGCATGGCGGAGTCTATCTTTGGGAGCCTAAGACCGACCCCAATCCTATGGCCGCTTAAGGTTGAAACCAATGTTTGGACCAGTCACATATAGGTGAATGCATGTTATCCATAATGGTATCAATATGGAAATATGATAGAGTTGTTTGTAATGTAAAGCAGATGAAATTATGGGTTTAGTAACAAACCTTAAGTTTATGAGAATTAACACAAAGTCACTAAAGTTTTCGTAATGTTTTTATTATTATATACAAAGATTGGTATCGGGTTATTAAAAACTAGTTTTCTAGCTTGTCCTACTAGGATGAGTGAGCCAAGTTAGCCTTGCATAAGCTGATATGAGATTTAGCACAACAGTCCCATGCACACACCCTATTTTAGATCTTAATTTTTTTTTAAGTCTAAGAGGTGGAAAGAGAAGGTCCTAAAAGGTTCTTCTAACTTTCAAAACATGAATGACACACAACGAGCTAACAAACTCTTAATAAAAAATTACCTCAAAGAAGGATCAAATCCACAATTTCATCCTTCTTTAAAGGGGCTTTACAAATAGCTCAAATATTGGGGAGAATATTTGTGTATACCCAAGTTAGGATGATTTTACTTAGGTATGAATGTATACTTAGATCCGAATAGTATTGAAAATAAATAAAAATCCTCAAATGCTCATACCATGTTGGTATCGAAGAATGCAAAATCCTCGTTATTGATTTCTAAATGGTATCAAAAACAATATCATTCCAACATTGATTGATATTCATAATGTAGAAAATGTAGAATAATGATGGGTTTCCACTAGGGTTCAAGACCAAACAAACTCCAAAATCAATGATGGTATTGGTCGAGAGCAAATATTTGGACCCATGAAGTTTCCAATAGGGTATGGGTCCAAGGTATGAAAAAAAAAGTAACATTAACATAACATTATTTAATTGCTACCAATTATTCCATCCTAATAATACTAGTGGGACTGCTTCACATGAGTTTTTATCTGGCTAAATTTGCTATGGTGAGAGAATGAACTCAATGTAGTTTCAGAATACTCTATGACTAATTCCCAGCCCCACCCACCCCTCAAGTTCATTTGGACAATGTGATGAAAGTAGCATCACTTTTTTGCCATATCTCAATAGTCCCCACTCGAGAAAATACGCCTTATGGTTTGAGTAACTAATACAATAGATAGGAATAAATCTTGTATCACACTTCCAAATAATGTACCTTGAATATGTTGCACATGTCAATATTTAAGAATGACATGATATTGTGTATAAATTTGTTGAAGGCAAGGCTATCAAAATCACATTACATTCATGGTATGTTTGGTTGTAGATGATTTTTAATGCCATTGAATCCACTATATATATATTTAATCAATCATATTTTAATTACTCTAAATGTAAAATATAATTTTAGAAATAAATTCAAATGCAATTGCAAACAACCACACATATTATGATGTCACCCCTTTGTCACTTTGAGGTAATAATATGTCTAGTTTTCTTAAATGCAATTAAACATACAGGATTATAGTAGCACAATCTATTTATTTGCATGACTTAAACTTAAAATTTGCTTGTATTAGTTGGAATTGCCAAAACAATGTGAGTAGGTTTTGAATCCTTGCTATAAAGTTTATTCAATAATAGTTGCACAAAGATGATTTTTGAACATTAAAGTATATGTTTTTCTCAATGTAATTGCAAAAGAGGTTTGCGTTGAGTTTCTCCATCTTCCCCATAGTTTGGGTCCCGCACACACTCCTACATACCCCATGAAAGAATAAGGACACCAAGTTTCTCATACCTTGGGCTCAAATGCATTGAATAACATCAACAAGTGTATGCCATTCACTGGGAAAAAGCTTGTCCATTCTAACCATCCATTATAAGTTGTCCACTGCAACTCGTAGCAAGAAATTAATTTTTCTTCTTCTTCTGGTTACCAACCGAAGGTTTTTGATTGTCAAATTTGCAACCCAAAACCTCTGGTTGATAACCAATGAATAAATAACCAACATCGGGCAATCCGGTGTGAATTTCAGCCCGTTGGCCCTACCTTGCTCAAGAATCCTCTTGGTCTAGGGTGGGGTTTACTGCCTACCTTGTGGTGGGTGGGCTACTAACTTCCTACCTATTCAGCTGGTTTTTTTCCCCATCAAGTAGAGAGAAGATTTCACATCAGGAACTAAACCGCCAATCACTCCATTCATAATTGGGTACCTCTCCAATATCACCCGGTAGTTTAGGGTCATCTCAGACCGTTGACGACCAAAATGATTTTCTTTATGCATCGCCTCGTCACAAGTTGTAATGGACAAGTTGCAACTTATGGTTGGAATGGACAAGTTTTCTCCTAGCAATTCTCCAAACATCAATGTGTTCATGAAAAATTGTCATGTATACTTAAGCATAATACTATCATATGGGTGTCATGGTGGAAGTGATGGGAAGGGAGGTTAACTTAGGGTTTTCATGATGAAAAAATTGGAAAAAAAATGTGCTCAACCAATCGTGCACATCCAACCAATGAATGTATGCTAATGGTGGTCCAAGTTGTCGATGCTTTTAATGAGATCGTGGTCTCCATAACCCAATTTTAGGATGATAGCATGATTTGTATTGGCTCATTCTAGGGACCACTTTGCTGCAAGAAGTCACTTGCAATTGGATTGCACTTGAAGAGTGAGGGCCACTTCACACATGACCCAAGAGCTGTGACCATGAAATTATGAGAGCCCAAAAGAAAGTGTCCAAAGGCCGTCCCAAGACACCTCCAAAATCATGTAGTGTGGTCACGGACCCTCAAGTGTAGTGTGAAGTCATATGTGACCAGGCCCTCAACCAAGTGTTATTTCAAGTAATTTCTATTCACGCGGGTCCTCACACATGATAGAATAGAATAAATCAACGGTTGTGAGGATTCGGAGTGCCATGGTCTCCTGGTTTTGTGTTAGATCTACCTCCAAGAGGTGGTTTTTGAAAATAATCCAATTGATCATGAAACATGATCCATTTGATGCCATGTAGGAATCCATGTAGACTTTACATCCATCTTGCATTCACATACTCCGTTGGTCCCTCAAGTGTAGTGTGAAGCGAACTTGGACCAGCTCTGCCTTTTCCACCAATGAGAATGCTTGAAATGCAATGGTCACGGGCTCTCAGTCTCGTGTGTGAAGCGGGCCCGAGTTATTAACAACATATTTGGCCGGTTTTGGTTGGCTGCCAGATTTTGGCCCATTTGAGAGACCGAGACCGCCCTTTGGTCTCATCCCACAGTGCAGAGCCAAAAGGGAATAGAATGTAGGTCGGAAATATGGATGAAATACGATGGATGAAAATGGGCCACATCCAATGCCAACTTCTTCCTCCTTGGGAGCTGCTCTCCTCTCTCTCTCTTCTTCTTGAGGGCCGGCCCTGCTTTCTGTTCGATTTCGAGGCAGGTCTCAAGTGTTTGCAGTCCCGCAAGCGAACCCTCGCCATCGCCAAACCAACTTGTAGTCACTCAGATCGCGCCGGAACTGGTCCAGGATGTCGCAGAACCTGAGTATTCACGGCGATCGGCAGACGGGGCAAGATGTCCGCACGCAAAATGGTACGAGCCAACCCCTGTCCGATCTTAGGGTTTTCATGCATTTCTCTTCTCCACATCCGGTGTGCACACCGGAGGTTGTCTGTTGTCAAGGCTCTCCTCTTGTATCACATCGTTCTCGAGCTCCCGAAATAGATTTTTGCAAATGGCCGAGAGGGCATGGGCTCCGCAGAGGAAAAGGTTCCGTGGAGAGGAGTCGGTGGCAATGGTTTTAGGGTTTAAGGGTTTTCCTCCTGTAGCTGTGGTTCTGAATGTGTGTGCATGTGTTTGTGTATGTATATGGGTGTGGTGTGGATGATGGATGGGGGCGTGATTTCAGTCACGGCGTGTCAAGCCATCGCCAACATTGTCAAGACATCCTTAGGGCCTGTTGGCCTTGATAAGGTACGATTTCTTGCTATCTCTGTATTTTCATGCATTTTGGACTTTCTTCTTGATGCCATTCTCTCATAGTGACGCTAGTCTTGTTTCTTCCGCCATTGTTGGCCTCTTTTAGCTGCATTTTTTTCGGACTATTGGAGGCTCTTGAAATGTGATGCATTGATCTTAAATGACAGAAAGGTGTGTATTTTTGGTAGTGTAGAGTCGGACACCATTCATCTCGGTAGGGTTTATTTTGTCAGTGGGGGTTCATAGGGTTTAAGGATCCCTTCTACTTAGGGTTCAAGAAAGGAGCAGTTCGATCCATTTGCATCTAAAAGCGTTGGGTAATAGCAAAATGAGAACTATACGTGTAACAAGCGCTTTGGTCGAGCATAACTCCTTGTGGGATTCAATACTGCAATGCTCTATGACCAAGGTCTGGCCAAAATTTCAGCTTTTGTTAAATTCTGAAAAGAGCATTTTATGCTCATAGCTCTTAGAGTTTGGACGAACTCCAGGTGCAACCTGTTTTGTGTAATTCAATCGTGAGCAAACTTACAGGTGCCTTGAATATTTGTCCTCTTCTCCTGCGCGTTTTGCCGGAGTAGTGAACAAAATACGCACCTTTGGTGGTCTGAGGTTTGGACAACTCTGAGAGTGCTGTGCGGACATTCTTAGAAAGTATTTCTATCTGTTATTTGAAATAACCAAGCAATCACCTGTTTGCTGCAAGTGGGGATGTTGTTGCCTTGTGTACTGACGAGGTGTAGAGGAAGTTAAACTTGCCCGTTTAATGAAAATATCCTCAGCCTACTTTTCAAATGTGGTGTAGCAAGGAGATTTTCATCAACATAGAAGCAATGTCTGTACCATCTTCTGGATATTCACGTCTGTTTTGGGTGAGGTTGCATTGCAGATGCTTGTTGATGATATAGGTGATGTAACCATTACAAATGATGGAGCCACCATATTGAAAATGCTTGAGGTGGAGCACCCTGCTGCTAAGGTATGTATACTAGCTCTGACTGGATTCCCATTTTTTCTAGTGGGTCATCTTTTCTTTCTTAAACAACTTGCCATTTGCAACGCATTGTTACAGCTGGAATTCAAATGTTTATGGACTCAGTATTCTTAAACTTTCAAACTTCTTACCATTATGGTGTGGACTAAAATGTGCAGCAATACCAATGTAACTTGAATCTGAATCTATGAATGTATTTGTGGATCCTCATCAGCATTTTGGTGGACTTAAATGTTCTTGTTGGGTAACTTTTTTCAGGTACTGGTGGAGTTGGCTGAGCTCCAAGATAGGGAGGTTGGAGATGGAACTACCTCTGTGGTTATTATTGCAGCAGAGCTTCTGAAGGTGAGATTCACCTTCCCTTTCCTTTCTGCATCTATTTTTGTGTGCATAATCTGAAAGTGTTCCAAGTTTTGTTCTAGACAGCAATTAGATTTGCACAATCTTTGTTTGTTACACCTGGAGAAAAAGACTGAAGATACTTGCATCAAAAGTTCACTTTGTTGTTCCTCTTTTTACAGAGAGCAAATGACTTGGTCAGAATCAAGATTCATCCAACGTCAATTATCAGTGGTTATCGTGTAAGTTTTCACAGACCAGTGGCAATTGCTTTCAAATTTCTCTTTATTATCTCATTATAATTGAATATGGTCTGCTCTGTCTACTGCATCTGATCACTGTGAAGTTATTTGTGTTTACAATCAGGGCAATCTTCAATTTACAATATAACTGCTGCATCGATTTTATTAGAGACTTGTGTCCTTTATTATCCTATGGAAATTAGACCTTATTGCTAGGAATGCTTGATTTGATTACAAAGGCATTGTCTCAGCAATCTGATGGTGTTTCTGCTCCACCCTCCCCAAGTAGATACTTTCAGTTTAGGCCTCAAAGTCTAATTGCTTTTGTGTCTATTTGTGGCTACAGCTTGCCATGCGGGAAGCATGTAAATATATCGAAGAAAAGCTTGCCACGAAGGTAACATTATTTTCAATGACATCCATGGCTGTCTTTCTGCTTGTTTCTTGGAATTTGTTTGCCATTGCTTTCTTGGAGAAGTTTTGTTGAATCTCTATTGGTGTTACAAGTCTGAGGTGTTTGTAAAATCTTTATCCAGGTGTGCAACCATCTTAGTTCACCACACAAGGGTTGACGTTCTGTGTTTAATATGCTCTTGAAAAATGTACAGGTAGAGAAGTTGGGGAAAGAAACTCTTATTAATTGTGCTAAAACAAGCATGTCATCTAAGATCATTGGGACTGATAGCGACTTCTTTGCAAAGATGGTATGTCATCTGAATCCCTGCATGATCAACAGTGACTGTCATCCCACGTAATAAGCTGCCATATGTTATTGATATTATGGAGCTATTGTCTTTAGTAGAGGTTTCTGCGATGTAGATTTAGCAACTACCTCTTTTGGTCTAACATTATTTGCAAAGGTAGTGATATCAGGTATTGTGAAGGGTGTTATCCGTTGTGAAGAGCAGGGCTTTACTAGTATATATCCAGAGACGTTCTAGCATACTGCAAGTTAATGCCAACAGATGTGACCAATATTGTACTTTATTTTTAATTTTTGGTTCTGAGTGTAATTGTCTCAAATGCTCAGGTGGTGGATGCAGTGCAAGCTGTTAAGACAACAACTGAAAAGGGTGATGTTAGATATCCCATCAAGGTACTGCACATTATGTCCTTGTATGAAGACTAGTTCGCTTCTGGTTTGCCCAAAGCCCTTTTGTGCAATTGTGTTTGCGAGGTGTTTATCAAATGTCCATCGCAAGTGCCCTGGTTGTTGACTAACATATTTTGTGTCTGGATATGGGTGCTTTGGCAGTCTATCAATATATTGAAGGCTCATGGACAGAGTGCAAAAGAGAGCTACCTTCTTAATGGATATGCTCTGCCACTAGGCAGAGCTGCCCAGGGAATGCCTAAGCGTGTGTCACCAGCTCGTATTGCGTGCTTGGATGTGAACTTACAGAAAACAAAGATGCAGATGGGAGTTCAGGTTCTTGTCACAGATCCTCGGGAGCTTGAAAAGATCCGTGAAAGGTAAAATTAAATTATTTGATACAGTTTCTGTGTGTTGCAGGTTGTAAATGACCAGAATTCTGCCAAAATCCAGAATTTTTTGTGTATTGAGATTGGCTTAAATGAGGTCTGTGATGTTCATCAACTGTGCAGGTCTTGGCACTTATTGATGAAGTATAGTATTCAATTTAAATGTTCTTTGGCAGAGAACAAAGTCTGGGGCACCATAATTAAATTTGCAATCTTTATGTTGCAGGGAAGCTGATATTACTAAGGAGAGAATTGAGAAGATGTTGAAGGCAGGAGCTAATGTGATTCTTACTACCAAGGGTATTGATGATATGGCTCTTAAGGTGAGGCCCGTTTTTAAGAGTAATGCAACTCCAAGGATGGTTCTGTTATGCTATTTAGGCAGATCATCAGTACAGCTTAATAGTTAACAGTCCATCTTCATTACCTCCAAAGTCTTAGCAGGAGCAGTGTTGAACTAAAGCTGCATCTGGCCAGAGATCTGCATATTGGTTTTCTTGGCTTTCTTCATCTGATAAATTGACTTTGGTAGAATCTGCAAGGAAGGTTCTGGTTATGTAATCTGCCAGTTGTATCAGGAAATGTGCATTTTGTCACCACCCCTGTTCCTCTCCCAGATGTGCGTTTTGAACAGGTGACACAGAAAGTTCTGATGTGTAATCAAATTTTTAATATGCAGTATTTTGTTGAGGCTAATGCTATAGCTTTGCGGCGAGTTAGCAAAGATGATATGCGTCATATTGCAAAGGCCACAGGCGCAACCCAGGTGCAACCTATGTTCTTACACTGCTTTTTAAATTGGCAGATTTGCAATCTGATTACATTAAAGCTGAAATACAACATTGTATGTTGAATGACTTAATGATCAGTCATTTTAACACCTTTTGTCTTTGTCAAGTTTCTATTCTGAACATGCCATTGCTGATGCAGGTTCTTACTTTTGCTGATATGGAAGGAGGTGAAACTTTTGACGCATCTCTTCTAGGAAATGCTGAGGAAGTTGTGGAAGAGCGAGTGTCTGACGATGATGTTATCCTTATCAAGGGTGCCAAGAGTTCAAGAGCTGTAAGTTGCTATTCCCTAGTATTGGAACATATTAGGATATTTATAAATAGTCTAATTTTCTTTCTGTCAATTTATACTGCTAACATATTGCCTAACAAGCCTATGTGGCTTGTCCCTTTGGAAGCAGTGCCTTGCTGAGGGTTGCCTCAAGCCTATCAAGAGTCACTTAATTTTCACATGTGCCATGCAGGTTTCTATTGTGTTGAGAGGGGCTAATGACTACATGCTGGATGAGATGGAGCGGTCTGTACATGATTCGTTGAGCATCGTGAAGAGAACTTTGGAATCGAATACAGTAAGCAGATGGTTTTCCAATTATTATTCGAGTATTTCGTTACTTAGGTGGCTTTGATTGTGACCTGTCTATATTTGAGCAAATGTGGAGTATCATCTACTTTGCACCAATTTGCAGGTTTTTTCCTCTCAACATCAAGAAACAAGCAGCTCATTGTTGCTGGTGTAATGGCAGGTTGTTGCTGGAGGAGGTGCAGTGGAGGCAGCTCTATCAGTATACTTAGAGAATTTGGCAACCACATTAGGGTCAAGGGAGCAACTTGCTATAGCTGAATTTGCTGAGGCTCTCCTAATTATTCCCAAAGTATGTTTTGGTTCATGATTTTGTTACATGTTCAAGCTTCCCGTGAGTTCTCAATTCTGCTCCTGTTCACCACAACATAAAGTGGAATTCTGAACCTGGGGTTGGCTCAACAGGTATTAGCTGTAAATGCTGCGAAGGACTCAACTGAGCTGGTTGCCAAACTCAGGGCATATCATCACAATGCTCAGACAAAGGCTGACAAGCAGCACCTTGCAGGGTATGTTACTCCTATATAATTTGTCAACAGTGTCTTAAAACATACCATTCTTCTGTAGAATAAATATGTATTATTAGGATGACAACACTAGCACTACATTCAGGGATTGAATATTTGTGCATTCTTAGTACATTACGAATCTTTTCCTTGTGGAGGAAATATAATAAAAAATGTCAGGTGCTAAAATCTACACTTTTGTAATGTGCTGGGCAGAACTGGGCTGGACTTGATCAAGGGAGTTGTCAGGAACAATATCGAAGCTGGTGTAATAGAACCAGCCATGAGCAAAGTGAAAATTATCCAGGTAAACAGATTGCACTCTTCCATGACCTCCAGAGTCATTTTTCTTGGAAGCTAGTAGTTACTACGCATTTGTATATTATGGGTCCCAGTTACGGGACGGCTGAATACATTGAATCAACATTATGCAAGTTCATTTGTCTTTCATCACATCAAATTCTTCACATGTGATGTGAACTTTATGCCCCTCTAATTTTGGAAGCCCCCTTTTTTTTGTTTTTGTTTCTCTTCACGTGCAGTTTGCGACAGAGGCAGCTATCACAATCCTACGAATTGATGACATGATCAAGCTCTACAAGGACGACGATGGTGGTGAAGAGTGAGGCGTTTCTGAAGCTGCGAGCGGAGTTAGTTCTCAGGGTTTTTAGAGTTTGTAAGAATAGCTAGTCTTTGCAACACCCTAGAGCTTGAAATTTTCCAGTGCCGCATTTTTCAGATACTAAGTGTCTGTCCTCAAGAACAAGTCTTCAGAGTACATAGGATATTTAGTCCTCCAGTGACAACATTAATGTGCTTACTTGACATTTAGTGGAGAAAATTGCAGTAAGCAGCAGGTCAAGCACATAGGGTGATCCCCATGGTTCTGGGTTTATACTACATGATCAAAGGTATCAGGAACATTTTTCTTGTGCACACGACTCAGCTTTCCACTTTGTTCCTTGGGTGAATCGATGCAAGACATGTCAACATTGCAAAAAAATTTACATCTCATGTTTCTTGAAACCATGTTCAGTATTTTGGGCTATATGTACATATATTTTGCTCATGATAAAACGAATTTATATATCACGCTTTCACTGTTTCTTGTCTAAGTGGAAGGTGTACTATAACTGGGATGAAGTTTGGAGTTTACTCCTGCAGAAGGCACAGTATAACAGGTAACAAGGATAGAAGGTTGCAAAGATGCCCTAAATAAGTAGTACTTAGATTGTGCTTTGCTGATTCATGTTACTAGGGCACTTATTCGAGTGATAATAGGGAAGACTCCAACACAAAGGTGCGCCTCATTTTCAACTGCATTAATAGGATCAAAAGTGATGCGTCTAAACCACAACTGTAGATTTGTGTTTTTACTATTAAAGTGGAGAGTATGCAGACTGTATCATATCCTCCTTTAATGAGAATTTATACCTATTTCTTGTCTGGTTGCTTGGAAGGAGCTTGCGATTTTTGGTGGCCACTCGTGTCACAGTCTTTGGTTGCTGGAGTCAAGCAGTGAGCAATAATGTGGGCCGGCCATCACAGCCACAAAGTGCAGCCGCGATTTGACGTTTGAGTGTCCTGCTTGGGATAAGTAGTTGCAGAACATGGAAATGTTAGTACCAACAATGCGCCAATGTAAGCAGACTCCTCTATCCAAACGTGACACATTAATTGCCTTGCATTTGTGATCTTGAAAGGAACTTGGCGGTTGGAATGAATGACTAAATGAGTTTGAGGGCCCAATCTCGATCTCGTACAGGTGAAACTGACCACCTTTTGTTGTCCATCCCTTCAAGGCCGAGGCGACCTTTTCAGTTACGTGATTTGTGGGACCCAATTTGTGGTCCAAGCTCATGTAAGTTTCCTCAATGAACCACACTTAAGTACGCTCACTAAGAGAGCATGCGCAACAATCATTTTCTCAAATACGAATGTGAATCGTACTTGAAACAACCACCATTGACACCACCACAACGCAAGGGCATTGTTGCTTACTGCACCTCGGATCATAGACCTGCCACTGGAACCGGATCATGATCGACTGTCCCTATCTCTAGAGATAATAGACTTTTGCTACTTCTGCTCTTACGATGTAGTTGAAAACGAGGCATGCTTTGTTATTCGGTTCGTTTTCCATGTTCTCCAAGTTCTACCGATCGAATTTACACAACGGAATTTGATTTGCATTAACAAATCTATCAGCTAAACTTGGATTGAGGAGCAAACTTCTCTCGATTCAGTTATGATATCAAAAATGCAAATATGTTGACTTTTTGAAAGGAATGACTAGGTCTTCCCAACTGTGTTGACTATTGGTCTAGAATGGTTAGCTTCAATCTTTAATTATGTTTATGGAAACTTGACTTCAACGGTGTCAATCTAGCGGTATGACCCAAGGTGGGTGCCATAATGTCCCAGAGTTCAAACATGCTCTCAAACCAGTTCTTTTGCCATGAACATGAAAAGTGCATGTATGCCAATTTTGTAATTGATAACTAGGTCCCCCCAATTTTGCTCGCTTGAGTCTAGAATGGTGAGCTTAAATCTAGACTCATGAATTTGAAATCTTGACACCAAGAATGACAGTCTAGTGGTATGGCCCAAGATGTGGTGCTACAGTGTCCCAAAGTTTGGACATGTTCGCATCTCATTAATGATTTTGGCATGTCATCCTTTAATCCATTAATTTGTAACGTCCTTAAAGACCATATCATAGTTGCCACATCATCCCTCCAACCCACTTATGACCGGGTTGGAGGTTCATTTAGAAAATAAAATTTTATCTCATAATTCTCAAGGTTTGCTTCATGATATTACTGGAAAGTGGATTTGGGTTTGCTATATTGTTAATGATTCTTTCTTGAACTTATAGCCAACCTCCCAACCAATGAATTTTCTTTCCCCAATGATATCTTTACATTCATAAAAATTACTGACTTTTAATCTAGAAAGATGTTTCTCTCCAAATAAGAGTTGTTGGGAATTTTTTGTCCTATTCACACATAAAAACTCAATATCGTGAAAATTTGAAATATCAAAGCACCATGTTGCAAAACACTAAGCGTATGCAATTCATAAGAAATGCTAATTGTATCAAGTTTGTTTCAAAATTGGCATGTGCATCGCAAAGACGACTCTGTATGTGGGGTAAAAACATAAAAATGAAAAATAAGCATAAACGGACTAAATGACATGTTTTCATTTTTAACAACCAATATTGCTCAAACTCTTTACGATGATCTTTATGCATCTTAAATAATGTCATACCCCCTTATATGGGATCCACAATCTAAGTTTTTTTTAGATACATTATGTGATGCACTTCATTCAATGTAAACATTTCAAATGATCCAGCTTTAAGTCTTAAAGGGGTCTCGACATACAACCAAATACACAATCTATATAGACCTCATCCAACTCATAAATTATATTCTAGACATTCATGCGTTTGAAACATCGTTTTGTGCATTGCCTTATGTCAAGGAGAAGACAATTCTTCTTTATTCGCACTTGACATTGATGGTCGAAACACAACATATGTATATGCATCCAAGGTCACTCATGCTGCAAATTTTAGTTCAAATCTTCACTAACATCAAGGTATCAACCGATTCAAAAAGTGCATTTGAGGAATAAATCAATTTAAAATAGGGTCACCTTTTGACCCTATACGCTCAAACTGGAAAAGCTCAACTACATACTTTTATGCACGGAGAGGCCGAATCTGGGCGTCTTAGACACTTAAGGATCAATGCCTAAACGACAGTACATGCTTCCTAAAAAAAAACTTGTTCTCGATCTCACTCTATTACAAACTCCAAAACCTCTCCACGAAAAAACGAGATTGTTTTCTATAATTCTAAAGCCTTTGTGAATGGGGAGAATATGGTAACCACCCACCATAGTTATGAGAGTTGGTAGTGAATTATACGATTATTGTCTCAAAACATTCAAAAAAATTGCAGTATTTTATTCTCGTTTGTGAAGCTTTGAGAAGGGGATTGCAAGCTCGTTATCCGAAACCTTCAAAGGCTTATAAAAGTGGCATTCGGAGCCTAAATTTGAGGATGAATGGCAAAACGTTGAACAATTTTACAGACAAAAACCTCAAGGTTTGACCGATTTCGGTGACCTCTCCATAGGCCACTGCACTAGGTCATACTTATCTGCATTTTTCCATACATGATTAAATAGTAATAATAATAATGGAAACTTAGAAGTAAGTTTGCTGCTGCATTGGGAGTTGTGGGGGTGGGAAACCCTACATGAACCTCATTCTCTAAGTTGTTTCCTAGAGCTCGGTGTTCGTTGGCCCCCTTGAAACCGGGGTTGTGTACTTTATGAGTTACGGGAGTTCAATTAAGTTCCAACATGAAAAAGCCTTTCGGGATTGACGTCACATCAAAGATGTACTAAATGAATAAATAAAATATGAAAATGTGCTGAAATCGTATGTTTGGTTGGCTTAAAATGGTAAAACACTAACATGGTTGGAAACATGAGAAAACCACAACTCTTCGGATCAACTCTTCAATGTTTTTCCAATACTTTTCAATACTGCTTGGACACTTTTCAATTATGTGTCCACATTGTGACTTTTGTAATTGATCAATGACATGTTTAAGGGTTGTTTAAGAGTTATTTGCAAAGTACCCAAAAGCTCAGATGAGTTGAGCTAGTTTGAGATAACTCTTGTTGGTCAGGACGAATTCCCGTTGTGTTGAAGTTATTAAAAGAAAAAACCGGTTTCGAAATCATTTTTTGTAGCTTGCCCCACTCCAAAATTAATTTGGTAGGGTCTTTCGCATGATAACAGGCTCATTAGGTGATTGGGACCGGGTCAAGGTTGGGGTTGAGTTCGAGTTGCTACTCCCAAGCTCAAGGGTTTGTTGCTGGTTAGGCTCAAGGGTTCGCTACAAGGTTAGGCTATAATAGGTTAGCATTAGCTTAGGCTCAAGGTGTAAAAAAATGACGAGTAACATGAGAGCTAAGGGCAAAAGGGCATGTGAACCTCTTGCAACCTAGAGGTCGGAGGAGGCCAGGGAAGCACCGAATACCTCAATGTTCAAACATTTGTGAGAGTTTCTATAGCCATGGAGGTTGAGATAAGTTCCTGAACCTTGAAAGTAATTAATGGGCTTGCATCAAAGAGCATCACGGATATGTTGCCTTAAGGTTTGGGTTGAGTTTATATATGAGAGCTAGGCCCAATGCTTGCTACAGTTTTTGGGCTTGCATCAAAGAGCATCAAGGATTTTGTTGCTTTAAGGTTTAGATTGAGTTTATTTGTTAGGCCCAAGTTTTGTTGCAATTTTTTTGGGCTTCCATTAGAAAACATCAAGGATGTGCTGCCAATTCCTAATGGGCTTGTTGCCTTAAGTTTTAGGTTGAGGTTATCAATGAGGGAATGTCTAGGCTTGCATCAAAGATAACGAAGGATTTGTTGCTTTTAAAAATTGGGTTTGTTGCCTGAAGGTTTAGGTTGAGTTTATCAATGTGGGTTAGGCCCTCATTCTCAAGGACCTCATGCCATCCTAGTTTATGAACTATGTATTGATCCATGCCTTGGTATCTAGGGTCCCCTAATATGTATTTAAAATTGTCATTTGTGTGTGTAAAGCATGGTCTCCAATGGCTATTCAACTAAGAAGAGTGCAAGCAAGTCACATCATGGTAGGACCTTGGATATCCAGGATCCACATAAATAAACAAACCATGCTTGAATTGTGTAAGTGTCACCCTCGCGCTCGCCAATTGAACATGCACACCCTTTGCAATGTTGACAGACGGTTGATCACTTGGCTCTAGCTCATTTGAATTGAAAACCATCGGATGAATTGTTAGCAACCAATGCTAGATTGAAATCTCTTGATCCCACTCACCTAACTTCTCTTAGTCACTATTGGATGACCTAGAAGATGTGTTTGTGAAAGAAGGGTGCAACAAACTCTCATCGTTATTTGATGATGATGAGCTCATATCGAAGGATTGTTGAGAGAGACGCAAAGAGACACAAAGAAAAAGGAGTATAAAGGAAGGCAACATACACAAATACGAGGGCTAAATAAATGGGCTTTGCTAAAGTATAGAAGGAGACACTTTGTTGGTGCATGCATGTACCAATAATGCATAGTAGATAAGTATTAAGAATGTCCCTAAACCCAAGGAAATAGTTGGGAACATGAGGTTGGGGAAGGGGAACAAACTAAAGAGTTGGGAACATGAGTTTTGGGATGGGGAACAATGTGAAGGGGTGGGAACATGGGAACTCAATCCTTTGGAATATAATTGATGGGGTTTGGGAATGTCTCAAAGCTAGGGAACATTGAAGTTAGGCTTGGGAACACGTCAAACTTGGGAACGTTGGAGTCTAGGCTTGGGAACGCTCGTGTTGGGGCTTGGGAATGCTCGTTGAAGGGATTGTGTCAATTTATGCTATGGAGGTAATCCATTTGGTAAAGGCTGAAACACATCAATACATTCCTCCAACACCATGGCATGAGATGGTGCCATTGTGTCCTCTATGTCACCTTCAATCACAATCAATTAAACTAGGAACAAGGTTGTTCCCTTCCAAATTGATTGTATGGATTGCATGGCAATGAGTCTACATGGATTTGGTTGCTACCTTTGCATTGGGTTCCCTACCTTATAAAGGCATTACAAGGTTATAACATAGTAAACAACATTATAAGATTATAATGCCTTTTATAAGATATTCTTTTAAGGGTAAGGGACATGAAATGCATCTAACTACAAGGTATTAATTTTTGTTATATTGTAGATATACTAGGCTATTTATAATGTAATAAGAGTTTTCAGTCTACATTTAGGGTAATAGGCTTAAACCTATAACCTTGTTCATTTATCCCTTGTTGTGGCCTAAAAAATTGCATATAGGGTATTGATCTAGGGGCATCGCACACACTTTATTTCTAACTTCAACTATGCATGCACCTCTTGGGTTCAAGAGGGACTTCTTTATGCACAAAACATGTATTTGAGATACATGTTTCCATTTTAAGCTCATTGTATCATAAGTGTTAGTTCTCATCAATGGAGTGAACTTTCAAAATCCTTTCAATACCATAATGCAACTAAAGAGTTCGGGTTGAAAGATATGACATGAATGCCATGGACATAAGATAATAACTACATAAAGTTCCAATTGCTGAATTCCAGAAACTAAATGCATAGTAAGATTTAACTTTATGTTATGTACCAATACCAATAGAGAAGATAATCATATATAAATCTTGCAAGTGAACATAATTCATAAAGATGGGTATTAGAAGAGAAGCTGTAATGAACTCCAATTGCAACTAGGCTTAGAGAAACAATGGAGATATCTTCTTCAAACATCGCTCCAAAGTGGTTGAAAACTTCTCTTGCATTCCATTCTCAAGGCTATTGGTCCGTGATGATCTTAAACTACCAGGTCACAGTGGAGAGGTACTCGTTTTTGAATGAAGTGGTTGGCAGTTCAATTCCTGTTGTGAAATCTTCTTTCTACTTGATGAAGAAAACTAGCTAAGTAGGTAGGAAGCCAAGAGCCCACCCACCACAAGGTAAGCAGTAAAGCCCACCGTGCACCAAGAGGATTCTTGAGCATGGTAAGGCCATCGAGCTCAAATTCACATCGGATTGCCCCACGTTGGTTATTTATTCATTTCTCTCAACGCTATTACAAGCATTTTTTTACGTTCCATGCAGACTACCACTCATCATTGAAACATCACTTTCTATTAGTTTCAAAGAATTCTCATTGATCATATTCTCTCTCTCTCTCTCTCAACTCCTTGGCTGTGTTCCATGAAACCATGTATTGAGCAAGCATACTCCTTCTTTAATTCCAGGATTTCATATTTATGAGCACTCTAGTTGTGAAGTGTAAACAAACTTTGTGAGAACTCATAAAGTACTAAAATTGCAACAATTCATTTAGCCAAAAGGCCACTTTGCAAAAATTACCTTAGGGGTGATATATCGGCAAGAGTTTCATGGTTGCTTCTTGTGAGAAAGGGTAGTGGACGTATGATGATTACATGATGGAAAATAGTAGATGAACATTGCGACACTTCACTATGACACGGATGAAATCGTGATACTTTGCAATCAATAGAATACACTTATTAGATAGGTCATAGTATAAAGTTGCAAACCTTTAAAGGGTTATATACGTCCCTGTTTTGAGCAAAGTGAACTGAAGTGTTGTCCTTTACATGTTAACCGATGGTTTTAAACAAGAGTATATTCTACTCCCACTCACAGCCAAAGGACCGCGATTTGCTTGTGTGGGACCAAGGGAGTTATTGTGAGGTAGATATGCCTAATTCCAACATAGCAATATTTTGGACACTTATATTTGAGTGGTGTGTGGTTAGATGTGGATCTAAGAACAAACACTGAAAAGACATGTGTTCTAATGAGATTGGACGACATGTTCAAATTATGTTACCTAGTTTAAGTCCAGTAGTCAATATAGTTGGAGGGGGCCTATATGACCACTTAATGAGCATGAGAATCTTCATTTTGAATGTGATATTCATATGAACTCTGAAAATTGTTGGGCAAATGACTACAAACATGATTCGGATTTGCTGATTGTCTTGCATTAATTGTATGTTGCATATTTTACTAAAAGTGGATGCAGGAGAAAGTATTCAAGTTAGGCACATCTACCTTACATGAGTTGTAACTCTAAATAGTAACACACACTAATTGGGATAACCAGTGTAGCTCAAATGTTACATATTATGAGTCATGGAGACCACTCTAAGCAACATGGAGTTAGCATGGCATGCCAATTTTTATGGCATTCTAAGTTATATTTTAAATGTAGTTAGGGGTTAACCTTCAAAGGGATAACATAATTAAAATATAAACCCTACACAAGAATAACATCTCAAGCTATTTCTTGAAGGACCTTTCATGGAAAATGTAGTAAATGGAGCAATTGGCACCTCCTACTCTTAGCCGAATATGGCATAATAAGTTAAATGAAGGGGGACAATGATGGGACAAGTCTTCCATAAGAGGGGGGCGGGTTTGGATAAGGAGGGAACAAAGAGGGCCATGTGGGACCACATAGACCTGAACCCCTCAAATTCAATATGAAGAAAGTGAACTTTAAGAAGATAGAGTGTTATGATGAGGTAAACTTGTCTCAAGAGTGTGTTTTGGAGTTTGCAAAGCCCTATGCACAGATAAGTTGTACAAAACTTTCAAAACCTTCACAAACATGGAATCAAGGAGTTTTTCTTATTATTCTCAACCACACTAGATTTTGGTCCCAAGTTTGATCATTCTCTCTTTGAGGAGTTGTGAGGTTAGTGGGCATTGCATGTCTATATCTTAAGTATTTGTTGGATCCAAAACGTTTTTGTCTAGCACACCAAAAGCAATATTCACCTCCATACACAAAACGGTTGCTCCCATCCTTCAAAGGATATCTTTATTATCTAGACAACCTATTACATGTATGTTGTTTATAGGAAATGGAATAAATATTCTTACATAATGTCACATAAGAAGTGACACTCAATACCACATAATGTGTAATCCGTATTGCCAAATTATGGAGGGTTTGAAATGCTACTACAATGATTACAATATTTGGTGTCACATGCTATTCGGATTTGCACAATGCTAAAAGAAAATTACGTCAGATGTAAGAGCATCCTCAGTCGGTCTAGGTAAAGCTCACTGCAAACCAAAACCTATCTTTTGACTGACCTAAAATTAGAAACTGAAATTACCATCATTAGAAGCACACCTAAATAAACGTGAGATATTTCTCAAGAAAAAAGAATTGTAAAAATTTGACGTAGGTGAAATCCCTCATTGAAAACACCACATTTTCAAAATTTAGAGGGAGTGCACCAAATCTTGCTTAAAAATGGAAAGATCCTCCCACACTCCCTCCAAATTTTTGACATTTAGAGGGAGTGTGGGAGGATCTTTCCATTTTTAAGCAAGATTTGGTGCACTCCCTCTAAATTTTGAGCATTTTAAGCAAGATAGGTCTTGGTTTGCAGTGAGCTTTACCTAGACCGACTGAGGATGCTCTAAGAACTTTTCAAGCAAAGTGGTTATTGTCCAACTACATAGTTGCACTTTGTACTTTGTTTGTAAACAATGATATCCATAGTATGGTGTTATAGCATTGTGTAGTTCCACATCGTAACTCCATTGCCAATTCAAAACCAAAATAACTTGGAATAAGCATGTGATTGTCTTAAATACACTTATCTATGAAATCTAGATAATGTATGAATCACCTTCTAAGTCTTCCTTGAGTGTTTCCCTGGATTTTTTTTTGTCTTGTCCAAAGTCATGAGTATAATTTTATTTTCTTTAAGGATGCAGTGCCTCTTTGATCAACCTCTTAGCAATTCATTGAAACCTTTCGCACGTATTCAGTTCTTCTTGAAGAGCGGCCTTCCATGGATTATTTGTGCCAACGGAATGACATGGTTTTCAATCCTCTTCATTGGCCGGTGGAAAAAATGCACCAAGTGGTGTGGGACTCCTTACTTGACTATGGTAGACTTCTCTGGCAACAAACTCTCATAGATTAATATATGATAACAACTGCAATAATTGTGGTCCTTATATTTTGAATAATATTTACAAGATTGCAATGAAATGCATAATCAATGTCATTGGTCATTGGCTACAACAATCTTTGCATATGATCATATATAATAATTGTTCTAGGATCAAATGCCAACATAATTGAGGGGGCATATATGACCATTTAATGAGCACAATAATCTTTACATTGATGTTGAAAGATATATTTATGTCAGCTCAAAATTGCGAGGAAAGTGGCTATGGCCTTGGTTTGAATCTGCTAACTGTCTCATACTCCCTGGGGGTGAACTCTTCATATAACGTACAAACTAACATGAGTTCAAGAAGGTGTATTGTGTGAGGCATTAGCATATATAATATACATAAAGGAGATGTATTATTTTTTCTCTATTGTGCACATTTAGAAAGGCTATTAAAGAATTTTGAAGTAAACTTAAATGTCCCAGAGGGGGCTCGAAGGTTTAGAGATTAAAAAAATCACAATAGATGTCTTAGTTTTATCCAATCCACATTTTCATCCATTGTTGTCATATGGTAAAAATCCTCAATGACTACATTGTCCAATCTTATTGGATTTGGGTTCTGGGTTTTACAAACCGGAGGCTCTTGGAGCATTCATGGGCTCCCTTGAGTTTTGTTCTTTGGATAGTAGCTAAGTTATTGTGTTTGTGTTTGTGTTGAGTTACATGCTATGGATGACAAAACATCTAATGACTTTCTCATTGAAAGTGAAAGTGGATTTCATAAAGGCCTTTTTAATTCGTGGGTTGTTTTGTATATGTATTGAAGGCATTCATCGCATTAAATTAAAATTATACGTATAAATACATGAGTCCATTTTCTAGTTTGCCGTTAGTACATATACATTTGTTTTTCTTTGTAAACTTATTGTATATAGGGGGTTTAATTTCATGGTGATCTATTAACATCAATTACATATCAAATGAAGAGTCCAACCCCCCCCCCCCAAGCTCATACTACTAGCGTGTTTCATATTCTTGGAGAAGTGGTCTAGTCCAAAAAACTAATCATTTCAAACCATCTACTTCAAGATAGACGTGTGTTGTTCAAATACTTTCTCTGTGCACCCACTTCTCATAGAATACGAAACACTTAACCTACGTGAAATGATTAGCAATTTGAGATCATGCATGTAGCCAATTGTCTCATCATCTTCAGAGCTCATATGAATATATTCCTCATTATCAAAGTGAAGATTCTTGTGCTCATTACATATCATACAAGTCCCATATATATAGAGTACGTTGACTAGTGAGCCTAGAATGGTTAGTCAACTTTGAGCATTTAGTCCAATCTCTTTTAAACACATTTTTTTTTTTATGTTTGTCCTTAGATCCGCACTTAGGGCCACTTCACACAAGAGCCAAGAGATGTGACCATGAAATTGTGAGAGTTCAAAAGAAAGTGTTCAAAGGTTGTCCCAAGACACCTCCAAAATCATGCAGTGTGGTCACGGACCCTCAAGTATATTGTGAAGTCATATGTGATTGGGTCCTCAACCAAATGCTATTTCAACGAATGTCTATTCTTGCGGGTCCTCACACATGATAAAATGCAATACATCAATTGTTTGTGAGCATTCAGAGTGCCATGGTCTCCCGTTTTTGTGTTAGGCCTACCTCCAAGAGGTGGTATATGAAAACAATCCAAGTGACCATGAAACATGATCCATTCGATGCCATGTAGGAATCCATGTAGACTTTACATCCATCTTGCATTCACATACTCCGTTGGTCCCTCAAGCGTAGTGTGAAGCAAACTTGGACCGGCTCTGCCCTTTCCACTAATGAGAGTGTTTGAAGTGCAATGGTCACGGGCTCTCAGGGCCACTTCACACACGAGCCAAGAGCCGTGACCTTGTAATGGAGAGGACCCTTGACTCTCACCCAAAGGCCGTACCATGGGTGTTGGGAAAGCCATATTATGTAGTCATGGGCCCTCAAACAGAGTGTGAAGTGAGAATGGACCATGTTGCGGGACCATTGCATAATTTGTTGGCAGAAAAAGAGGGGACAGGTTGGGTTATTTTAATATGTGTCAAACTCTATCAATTTTAGAGATTTATTTGGTGATGTTTGTTTGTTCTAGAATCTACCCTGCAATCTGTCCTTAAATCTGTCTTGCTGAAAAAATATTTGAAAAAGTCACGGTCAACCGGAATTTGCGGAAGGTCTACCTCTTGGGGGTGGACTTGACACAAATTCCAGGAGACCATGAAACCTTATCCAAAGTCCGCCATGTAGGACTCCATATAGACTTTTCATCCTTGAAGTCTTCTTCGGACCTTTAGGACTTCACCTTCGTGGGTGAAATGAACTTGGACGGTCTCCGCCCTTTCGACCAATGAGAGCTCTTAGATTGAAATGGTCACGGGCCCTCAGTCTCATATGCGGAGTGACCCTTAATCACATACCACTCAAAAGACAGGTGTTCGGATTAGTGCTAGGTTGGAATTAGGCATGTCGGCCACCTCACTTGTCTTTTCTTTAAGCACAAAGTGATGAAAACCACTCATACTTCTTCTTTTTTGGATTTATGAGTGTTTACGAGAAGGCGCCCAAACTTCCATTTGCTTTGGGGCTTTCGAACACTACTAAAAATAGAACAAGACTCATTTGTTTCGGTTGTTGTTTTCGAGTGGGCTCCAAACGGTGTATATGTATATAGGGGGCAGGTGGGGTTTGTGGTTGGGAAGGCGAGCCTTCAATTCGACTTTGGGATGCTCACTTAAGCGTGAGTTCTAGGCCAATAGGAAAACACCCCAAATGGACCTCCATGTCTTGGGCCCAACAATAAGGAGATGGATGAATAATATGTGTTTGGCCAATTTTATCACCAAAGCAAAGTCCAACTCTATCCAAAATTTTAGAACTACACTTCAAATGTGTAATTTAGGTTGCCCCATGCTAATCTATATACATTGCACACTATTTGGAATATTTAGTATAATAAAATAAAATGTTTTTGTTTGTTTACTATGGGTATTGGACAAATTATAAGTTTTTGTGATTTAATGTTGAGCCAAGATACATAGGCATGGGTAAAGAAGCAACCTATTTGCAAGAGCATCTTACATGCACATAGCAATGTGCACGGTTAAAACTATTCTTGTGGGGCGAAAGTTAGTGTGGGTAGAAGATATTGGGGCCCGTAGTAATTTATGGGTTGAGAATTAGGTTGGATTCAATAATAAGAAACTATTTATTTTCAAAAAGATTATATATTAATACTAAAAAGATTGTATGTTGCAAGGTAGCCGCTATTGCAAGACTTGCCCAACATAGGATGCCCCTTAAAATAAAACCAAAATTGTGATTTTTTTTTTGATAGTTCGTCACACCTATTTGACACGGCGGACATTAAGTCCCCCCTACGAACTATGGGGATGTCAGATCCGGGCTGGAGCAGCCCTCCAGGGAAATTTCTGAACCTAACCAAAAATTCTTACCTGCCCCGCCCAACTTCGAAAAAAACATTGCCCTTGCATTCTTGAAGGCCACTTGACTGCAAATCCCATATTGAGTTCACTTCACCTTCAAGGTCTAAAATCCAATATGTATGTGCACTTCCAATTAGTAAACAAGCAATTCATTGGGAATTCATTCCGGAAGTGAAACCATCAATGAAGCACGTCATTAACTTGGAGGTCAAAAAAATTACAAAATCCTCATTAACATTGAGGTTATATTTTTTATGACTTACAATTTGAAATTGTCTTCGTCATTCTAAAATGACACTTGAATTTAGTGTGTTGATTTAGTATGTATATTTTATAATATTTTAGGTAATGCCGTTTACTTTCACGCCCTAATTAATGGAGTTCCTTCACATACCAAAGAAGCTTAATGGCTTAAGTGACCGGGTATTGTCACATTGGTTCCCAATGGGGAAGAGTTCCCACGCAAGTGCGGGCAGGAAGACCAAGCAATGAAGGAGGTGTGGGAGGGGAGGGGCCCAGCCGAATGAAGATGTGATCTAGCCGGGGGCCTTGAAGGCATATTGAACCTGCAAAAACATCACACTAAATATGATATTTAGTGTGACTTACTGTTCAGAGTTACATGCTCCTATATATTTAAATTGTTGATGTATTTTTTTACCAAGTAAAGATGTTAATGTTCTATAGTGTCCAAACAACCAATTCGACCGTGGTTGATAAAAATGAGATGCACAGTAGATAGTTATAGCATTGCGTAATTCCAGATAGTAAATCACACTAAATACCATATTTAGTGTAACACTAAATACCATATGGCAGCTAACACTAAATACAATATTTAGTGCAACTACACACACATATGTTAGCATTTGAATGCATTTGCACACATGTGATGGCATTTGATGTAAGTTCTCTTAAAATGAAATGTCAAATGATGCCATATTATTGTAACATTACGTTTTCCAAGTTTGTAAATGGTGTCCGTCGCAATAAATTTCATTGTTGGTATAGTAAAGTGATCTGTATAGGGGGGCGAATAATGAATTAAATACTGGCTACACAAAGATTGTTTGAACCGCTTTTGAAGAGTAATGAAGCAACTTTGTGACACCCACATCAAGTCCTAGTGCGGCCCACAATAAATGAGATATTTATGGTATCTTAGTTACCATTGACTCATGTTATAGAACTTTGCTCCACACTTATTAACAAAAGTTCCACCAAAGTCTTTGACCATGCTAGGTAAAAGTTAGTGGGTATGAGGAAACGATGTATGGAAAATAGTGTGGACCACATTTCAATGACCACGAATCAAATAACACCCGATGAGAATTAGAGTGGATGGGAATATGAAGACTTTGACATGTGTCCACCCGTATGCAAGGTCCCGTTGTTGTGGAACACGTATTCTTGGAAGAGTTTATATATCATACATTGCGATTTCTCAATAGTGTCACTTTGAGTGGGATGAGAAGCACCAATCTTCCATAGTGTCGCTTCAATAGTGTCAATTTAAGTGGCAATTTTATCCATGTTAAATTCAAAAGTAAAGTTGTTAAGTCGCATGCATTACATATTTAGAAGATGCTTGATATGGATAAACATTATATATGTTCCCACAATCGAGGCTAGGAACCCACCCCTTTGAGTTGCTCCCCATCAACATTACGCAAGCTGAAGATACAAACAATTATAGTATAGTAGATATTAGTTTTTTAGAGATGTTTTTACCCATAAGATAGCATCAAGGATCCTGGTTTAGTTTAGATGAACTCACTTGATATGAATCAACCACAAATATACAGGGGTCATGTTTTCATAACACCTCCTGTACATTGGTAATGTTGGTAGGGTCCAACTCATAGAGAAGGGTGTCTAGGGGTGAATGTTCATATCACCTAATGAGGGGGGAGGCCGGTGCATTGGTGGAGGGGAAGGGTGCAAACGTTGTTTACTTATGTGGAGTTTGGGTTGCTATTTGTAGCTAAATTACCTCCTATATCGGGGTTAGAGACCCCAAATTAGTGTACGCCGTTTATGTTGATTGGCAATACTCACATTATTGGTAAACAATCTAAATTATGCCTAGAGGTCTCAAAGCAGGGCTGTTTTTTCATAAAGTTTTTACCCGTCCACGCCCCAAAACCTCGAATTGAAAGGCAAAAAAAAATTGCAACCCGTCCCAAAACCGGTAATTTCAAAACCAACCCGTCCATGGAAAGGTTGAAGAAATTGCAACCCGTCCCAAAACCGGTCATTTCTAAACCAACCCGTCCATGAAAAGGTTAAAGGAAAAACCAAATTGATAAAGATAACCCGAAAGATGTCGGCATGTGATTGGTGCACTTGCCACTTGGAAACAATAGTATCTTACTATCTTCGTTCATTTCTGCTTTTTCTATTATAATTACCAATTTGCCAGCCTGCCACTGCCCCATTTTGTCTGTTTGTCCACAGACTAGTTCAGAGAAACTGAACTAGGCTCAGTCACTCAAACTCAACCGGTTCATTTGAAACTAACTCGAATTCAAGAAGTTGAAGAGTGCCGCTGGAACAATCTTCTCCTGCAATCTTGAACTTCAACATGTGTTTTCTCAAACTCAACCGGTTCATTTGACGACTGCAATCAAGTTATCTCTCACCGGTCTCTCAGTTGCTTTAGCTTTCAATTGCATATGTTCGATTCATTAGCATCCTAAATCTTGAGAGTCTTACTCCTCTCTTTTGTTGTGGGTTGAGTGCAGATTCGAGGGCTGTGCAGGAAATTTTTGTCAATTCGAGTTAAACCCTAGCAAATTGCAGGGTTGAGCTTGTAAGTTGTTGGGTCAATGTGAGCACTGCAATATGTGAGAGGGGTTTTTCTAAACAAAACCTAATCAAAAGTCATCTACGTACCTGTTTGAAGTTGGAAACTTTGGATGCTTTGATGCGCATTTCATGTGCAAATATTCCAGTTGAAAACATCGATTGGAATGCAATGATGCTTGTTTTGGAGAAACATGAAGGATAGGAGAATTCATCCACTTCTTTGGAGGGTAAGTAGCTCTTTATTTTTAAACTTTTAAACATGTTTATATATACTAATTCTTATTCAATTACTAAGTTTACCTTCAATTGTAATCTTTGACATTATGTTAAAAAGGTTCTAAATTTTGTGGTTGATGAATTAATGTATGCAGGTGAATCAAGCACTTCAAGATTGATAGTTTGATTGGGTATTAGTGGTTTGATTGCATTATGCTTATATTCACATGTCATATATGACATAACGTAATTGATATTTGTACCAAATTTTTTAATTTAAAAAATGTTATTTTTAGAACCCGTCCAAAGTGAATTTCACACGTCCCAAAACCGGTTCATTTTCTAAGAACCCGTCCACTGGAAATGTTTTTTTTTTATGAACATGTCCCTAGACATGTTAGGGACCTTGTGAAAAAACACCCCTGTCTCAAAGTGTCACATTTGCTAATGGTCAGCATGGTACTATTCGTCAAAAATAAGTATCTTTTTGAAATGGAAAATTGGTACATTGTGACATGTAGTGTTATCACATTGGGATACTTGTTGTGATGGTTTTGTGTTTCAATTTGCAAGGGGAAGACAATATTGAGCATACTAATGGCAAGTGTCATGTGTTTATTTTTTGGTATGCAAGAGGAAGAGATCCTTGAGCATGCTAATGTCACGTGTCAATTGTATACACTTTCAGTTAGCTTGCAGAGCATCATGTAACATGACATACAACACTATTGATCATACTCATTCTAAGATATTAGTTTCAACAGTAGAATGTCAAGTGCCACGAGGTGACACTAATGATGAAGCACGGGGAGGTCACTCCCTCTTTAATTAATGCATACACATGCGGTCAAGACTTATTTATCGGGGGGGGGGGGGGGGGGCTATTTACCTTGCAAAAAAAATTATAAGGTATGGTATTTTTTTAAATAGAGGTAAATGCTTGTATTTTGCCAATGACCTCCCCATGTGATGAAGTTGTTGATCATTGGTGTAACCTAGCATATGCCTCAAAGTAGGAAAAGGGACACTATTACACATGTGACACTAAACACCATAAACGGTGTAGTGGAATTAAATGAGGATGAATCAACCTATAGGGGGTCAACTCTTACTATTACTCCCTCGATAGGTGTTAGAAAACTAAATTATAGCCCTGACATGCGTGCTCCACAATGTGCTAAAAGTTAATGTTTATTCCCACTATATTCAATGTGGATTCTTTGAATCTAATGTGGTGACCACTAACTACACATTTTAGTGTAGCGATGTTTTAAGTTAGTGGTGGCTGATTCCAAGGATACTATAATGGACGGAAGCTGTGCCCAGTTTTCCTTTCAAGGCCTAGCATATAATAAGCTCACTACCACACTAAATATGAAATTTGGTGTCACCGATTCTAATTGTCTTGCTCATTACTACTTGTAAACCATGGTATACACTGTCACCAACACTACATGTTAATCCCACATTATTTGTCAATCCATGTTATTTATTTATTTATTTATTTTTGGGGGGGGGGATTATATATTTATAGTGTTGCAATTACTTTCATTTACCAAGTGATTTTTCATCCAAATTTCAATCATCTATGACAATATTTCATCACAAGTTGTTGACAAAGAGAAGGGAAGGTTTTGGCCACTAGATGAACTCATCCATCATCCATGACAACAATTTTTCACTTATTCATTAGAAGTGTCATCCAAAAAGTTGCCGATAGTGTCATTAAATACCATATGACACTAAGTATCGTATTTAGTGAAGCCTTTCCAAACAACTAACATAGTGCGACTTAAATGCCTCCCGGCTTTCGAGCTTAATAACTTATGTTCCCTTTATAAAAGAACGCATGTGATTCACATGGGAGGAGGTGGCACTAAGTTTTTGCGTGCCCAAATAGAAACCATTGTTGAATATGAAGGCCCAAGTATATGGTAGGGCCATGCACGGTGCCAAATGTCGTGAAGGAAGCGAGCGAGAGTGGTAACGAGAGTTGGAGTATAAAATTGCGAGACTCGTGAAAGCAAAGGCCCTTGAAGTGTGGCCCCAAATGCGTGAGAACACATAGTTTAATGGGACTTGGTACTATAAAAAGGCTGCGGTTATGTGGGCTTCACATGAATCGCTTGTCCGGTAAGTATCTTATTAGCCGGGTTTTGTTTTTATAGAGACGAGATTAGGAGAAAGGGAATTATCCCATGTCCGGGGAGATTCTAAACCAGTCAAAATTCCTAGTGTTTCCCGAGTCCAACCGGTTACGTGTTGTGATCTTTTGGGTGTGTCTTTAATAAAATAAGGTGTATTGGATTCCTCTTAAATGATGCATAATTTTCGAAACGTCGTCAACGTCAACCGGTTCGTATGTAACTAACTAGAGGGTTGCTTCACACACGAGCCAAGAGCCGTGACCATGACATTGTGAGAGCCCAAAAGAAAGTGTCCGAAGGCCGTCCTCGAGACACCTCCGAAATCATGTTGTGTGGTCACGGACCCTCAAGTGTAGTGTGAAGTCATTTGTGACCGGTACCTCAACCAAATGCTATTTCAAGGAATTTATGTTCACACAAGTCCTCAAGCATGATAAAGTAGAATGAATCAACAGTTGTGATCATGCGGAGTGTCATGGTCTCCTAGTTTTATGTTAGGTCTACCTCCAAGAGGTGGTTTTTGAAAAAAATATCCAAGTGACCATGAAACAATATCCATTTGATGCCATGTAGGAATCCATGTAGACTTTACATCCACCTTGCATTCACATACTCCGTTGGTCCCTCAAGCGTAGTGTGAAGCGAACTTGGACCGGCTCCGCCTTTTCCACCAATGAGAGTGCTTGAAGTGCAATGGTCTTGGGCTCTCGGTCTCGTGTGTGAAGTGGCCCTAAGTGGTCGGGTCTCCCCGTTCATTGGATTTATCGTATACGAGTGTGCCTCTCATCCGTTTAGCATAAAGACTTTACCTCTTGTATGTTTATTGTTGTTTCATCTCAAATGACCTCAGATATACTAATTTGGGGCCTTTGAAACTAACTCCAATGTCAAATCAACTAAAAAAAGTAATCTCCAGGATGCATATTATTTCATGGTTTTCAAGTTGGTACATGTACGCTCGTATACGACGATTTCCTCTCTCCCATAAGTTCGTATTGTAGGTTGTAAGTGGTATGTTCGGTGGGTCTTTGTCAAATAGTGAACTTGATTGCAAAAATCAGGTGCAAGTTTCAAAAAACAAACATCTCTATTTTTTAGGGTTTATGTTGGTTTGTAGTCCACGCATCATTTAATTCCATCAATGACCAAAACTTGGAGATGGCTTATGTACTTTGTGATGAATTTCGAAGTACTCAACCATTAGCGTTTCAATCCCCGCTTTTTTGATATGCTCTACATGTACATTTAGATTTTAACACTACGTTTAAATTGAACATGTTCTTCACATTTGTAGTAGTTTGTTACAGAATAGGTGGAGGTGTAGGGATAGCAGAGGAGAGATAAAGTGAAGAGGTTGAGATTAAATGCTTGTCTACACATGGCTTATACGCTTTGTGATGAACTCCAAAGTGCTCAATCGTTAAAAGTTTCAATCATGGTTTTTGGGCATGCTCTATACACCTACATTTCAAATTTTAGGTTTTGACACCAGGGTTGAACTAAACATGCAGGCTCCCTAGCTTGTCCCTCACCCGCTAAGTCATCTTAGTTGTCATTCTTCACATTTATAGTAGTTATGGCATAATGGGTGGAGGTACATGAATAGAAAAAGGAGAGATAAAGTGAAGAAGATGAGATAAGGTGCTCATTTGCACATGGGTTGGGACGGCAAACACCAAGAGTTTGCAAGCCATTAAATACTACCCATCTTTGAATCCTACTTGAGGGGCCGGATCAATTAGTATATTTCTTATTTGTAGTCCATTGTTTCTAAACAACAACAACAATGCTGCTAGTTCCAACTATATGTATGTAGTTTAAAATTCACCTTGTACAACTTTCTCATTTATGTTCACTCAAAAGCACATGTTTAAATTATATTACATTCTATAATACATCTTCAATGACTTGGAGCCCCCAACAATTTTGAACGATCATTTTACCTCTAAATTACTTTGTTTGACTTCATACAGGGTAATACCACATAACATGATTTTTTGTTTTTATGTTGAAAGCGATTCTTCAAAGTGAACATGTAGGGGACACTTTTCACCGCCCTGCCCCCCACCCCCCTCTCTCACACACACACACACATTGTACATGTCAATATTCAAATAAACAAACTTGTAAATTGTCTCAATATCCAAATTAGAATTAAAACATATTTCTAAATAAATTTACCAATATCATTTGGTTTTTCTTTTCCACTATGTTAATCATATATCATTGTTAATGGTTGGGTGAAGCCTCGTGGAACATCGTAAAGTAAATGGCTTCAAACTCAAGCGTTGAGCACTCAAAACCACGAAGTCTTTGAAGTACAAGTATGACTACACTAAATATTGTATATAGTGTCACCAATCATATTTGTCTTGTGCAATACTAATTGCAAACCGCATGTGTAGTGTCATCAACACTAAATGTAAACCTAACATTATTTGTCATTCCTCAAGTTAAATAAATTGGACATTATAATTTAACAATATTGCAATTGCTATCACTTATTCAATGATTTTTCATCCAAGTTCCGATCATCCATGAGAAAAATTCACTACATAAATGTTACGATGCAAAATATACCAAAAGTGGATGAACTAAAAGCAAACTGGGATGACATCACACTCTAAACTCCATAATATCGTGCTTGTGGTCACCAAAGTGCATGTAATAATGAGGAGGTTTTGTAGTGTTAACATGGATGCGTGATAAAAGAGAATGAGTGTAGCATGTGATATTATGAGATATCACAAAAATCAACAATGCAGTGCATTCAAACCCTCCTTAATATCATGCATGTAGCAACCAAAGTGCACATGATATTAAGGAGATATGCAGCGGTAACGTGGATGCATGATGATAGTGGATTAGTGTAGCATATATGCGGCATCATGGAATAACACAAAGTCAACATTGCAATGATGACAATTATGACACTTATGACAACGTGATGCATGCGAATGTTGAGGTTTGAATGCTTTGGTGGATTAGATTAATGTCAAAACCCATGATATATGGAAAAGAAACATGACAATACGGAGTGAGCTTCAAATTGAGAACATCCACTCTCTAGGGTTTTAAGATATAAGAGAATGAGTGATATTAAGGAGGTTGACATTGTGGAGTTTAGAGTTTATTATTCTCCCTCTTTAGTATGACACGTTTGGGAAACACAAAAATCGTATTATCAAGGTGTTGTCTTCTCATTATTATGACAAATGGTGTAAAGTTGTCATATTATTGAGGGAATACGAAAACATAAATAACATGAGCTTAAAATTATATATATACAACGAGTTTAAGCAATATAGATGGTATGAAATAATAACTTATAGCTCCCAACAAATACAAATATTCTCAAGAACTGTTGAAATAAGAGTCCAAAGATCTCTCATGTTGCCTACCCAAGTTAGCAATTGCCATCTTATCTAAATTCCCTACTAACTTTTGAAAACTAATCATTTCATTAACACCAAAATATAAAGAGTTCTCCAATCAGAAACCAGACAACAATGATGCATAACGTTTGACAACATACTAGGCGAGAGGCCACTCTGACCCTAACCATGTCCCATTCTACACTAAATCCTCATTAAGTTCCCAAGTGAAAATGGACGTATTTTAGATGTACATAACATGCATGGAAGGAATGTTAGCATTGACCAACTCTTTAATATGACAAAACGGAGATTCTAAATATCGCATTATCGAGTGTCGTAGCCATATAAAAGAGGCAGTTTAGAATTAAAAAGTCCGGTCACGCAAAAATGTGTCCACGGGGAGGTCACTCCATTGTCAAGTTGAACACCACGTGTGAACAAAGTTTGCTACCCCTATATTACATGTTATAGATAATTTTAAAATTTACCATTTTTTCCCCTCTACATATACATAACCATTGAGAGTATCTTTTGCATATCTTTTGATATTTTGAGTCATCTTCATTTTGGTAGTAATTTTTGTAATTCAACTATGTGTCATTCTAGTTAGAATGGTATGTTAAATTTTTTTTAAAAAAAATCATCAAATTTAGTTACCATTTTCTACTATGTAATAGGTACCATGTATATCTACTCATGGAAAGAAGAGGAAGAAGAAGAAGAAGAAGAAAGTTTGACCCATGTTGATGATGCTTTATGTAAAAAGTAAGATTTTCTACATGTAAAGTGTTCGCACATGGTTGTTCAACTTTACAATAAAGTGACCTCCCCATGCATGTGTCGTAATATCAAGGGTGTTGTATTAACCAGAGTTCAGGAAGTTTTTGAAGCCTTAGTGGCTAATTGCCAGTAGTTGTTACGAAGGGTCGGATTTTTTCCAATTTACATCGGCAACAACCGGTCTTTTGTAAAATCAATCCGCCAATTGCCTATATTTTCATATTTTCATTGGCCAATATCCGATTAAATGGAATTCATATCGGCATTAATTGTTTATTAAATTTATGAAAAGTTATTAGAAATCATTTCTTAGTAAAAAATCTTGAACAAGTGAAAAGAAAGGCATGTTCAAAACTTTAAATTTGAAGAGTTAATATCCTTGGCAAGAATTGAACCTAGCAATGCCTTCACCGCTTGAAGGCCAAGGGTCCCCCAATTCTTCATAGAAGCAATTGGATTTGGTCATGGAAAGGTTGCATAATTCAAAAAGTTTAAGGTTTAGGGTACTTCCTCAAGTGCATGATCAGATGCCCCAGACAAATAGCGCTATGGATTGCTATACAAATAGCGAAACTTAGCAGCATCCTTCCACAGATCTAGAGCACTTGTCAGAATGTCATCAAAACCATTGTCTGGGCCTTCTATAGCAACACGCATCATACTTTCTAAGTTAGATGTAGACATTTCCGGGACATTTTATGGTCCATCGGCTAATTGCCGGAGGATTGAAATTACAGTCAGATTGCCATCCGATGGTTGGAAATTTGGACCGGCCATGAAGAGAAATCCATCGGCTGATAATGAACTAGCCGTCGGTTTTCCCCGACCATTAGTATTAACGAGGTTAGAGTGTATTTGAAAGAAGTGTCACTAGATTAGAAAAGTTGCCATCAACATAAACTACCACATGACACAAATGCAATATTGAGTGGAGTATATAAAGTTAAAGGCGGCCCACATTGGCATTGGGCGTCGGAATGATGTTGTTGTTGAAATCCGGTCATCGGTTTAGTTTATTCGGAGGCACCTTGCTTCCTAATTAACGGCAACTGTACGTAGACCTCGGATCCTGAAGCTGGAGCACTGATCTTAAAGTCAAAAGAAGGATCCAAAAACGTTGTGTGAATAACGTATAAAGGGAGAGAGAGAGAGAGAGAGAGAGAGAGATTGTATATGAGTGCGCTTTTGATCCACCGACATAAAAAACTTGGACCCCCATAGGTTTGTGGCCGATTCATCTCACTTGATTTGAATTGGGTTAATTCGAGGTCTTTAGAGCTAATTCCGGTATCAAATCAACTCAAAGGAGTAACCTCTGGGCTGCATATTGTGTCAGGGTTTTTATGCTTGTATGCATACAACATGGAGGGAGGAAATCATTGTATACGAGAGCGAGTATACCCTCTCGTTCGTCCAACATCAAACCCCGAATTGAGTCGATTTGAGTTGATTTGACACCCGAATTAGCTTGAAATTCCCAAATTGGTCTACTCAAAGTCATTTGAGATGAATCGGCAACAAACCTACAGGGGTCAGGATTTTATGTTAGGTGGTGAGAGGTATGCTCTCTCTCTCTATATATATACTTTGTTCATACTGTGCCATAGATGAACAAATTTAGTTAAAAAGCATTACCCTAATGAACTTAGTGTTCTAGGGCTAAGTGAGGTTTACCTAACTGTTTTCAACCATAGATCTCACACTAAGAATCTACGGATGAGAGCATTTACCTAATCATATATGAGGGGTGGGGAAAGCATTGAGCCCTCCTCTCAAAGGTTAAAACCGCTTAGGCAGTTTTACCCTGAGTTACTACTCATATTAGTGTAAGTGTGTGAGAACTTGTGGAAGGTGTACACTACCGGCCTCAATATTGTTACACACTAAGCTCAAATGGCCAAGGAATAGGTAGAGTACTTAGTACTATTGAGTATTCTTTGATACAAAACTTATGATTTTACCATATTCATGTGTGTGACATAGATAACAATTGGGTTCTGCTGTTATTCACCTCGTATACGTTACTAACCCTCTCCGTGGATTTGGTTGGTGGCATGGGCACAGGTGAGGCAGACCCTTCACATTTCGGACGGCCATCTTAGGTTTTGTATTTTATCCTCATGCAAAAATATTGTGTGTGCAAGGCTTGTTACAAAGCTTATCTTGCTTGTGAATAAGACTTGGAGTATTGTTTTGAATAAGAGACATTTACTTGTTTGATAGTGACTTGACATGTATCGGATATGTTATGCATTATTGCACTTAAGGGTGGAAAGCCTACAACCTTAGTGATGTAAATACTCAAAGGTTTTTAGTAATGATTTAGATACATACCAAGTAGGGACACTTTTAGAAGTAACCTTGCAATGTTAGGATCAAGAGGGATGGTCCCACCCACCCTCCCGGGTTTTGGAAGGTTTATAGATATGTAATGGAATGATATGGCCTCTAACAAGAGGATGTACTAAGAAGGAACTATGCTGGAATGTAAGCATAGAATCTGTTCAAGCAATGCCCAACTCTCCTTGCGCCATGGGCATTGGAGTTCTAGCATTATTATTTTTTAATCCTTTTTACTCTTGATTTATTGTCTAGGACTTATAGTATAAATGGCTTGACTTCTACTCTACGGTCCACCTATGAAAATAGGTTTGAAGCTAACTTTGCCCCCCGCCTCCCCTTGACCATAGATACATGGACATAGGTGGTGAACAAACATCACATGTCAATGTATAACGAATATTGACCTTTCTATTTTCTTTTCCTTTATGCGTGACTTCTGTAAGGAATGGCCTGACAAGTTGGTGGCCCACTAAACACGAGGAACCCCACTTAGGTGATTAATTAAGTGGGGCTTTACACTGTTGAAAACAATATCCTCCCGCATTGGATAGTCCAAGAGTTGTGCGTAAAGTCTTGGGATCAAACTCAAGTTGAGTTGGTTGAACATTATTTTGAGAGCATACTTATAAAGGTCATCCATGGTCTGAGATAAGTTATATGCTCAGAGAGTGGTGTCGGGCTATTACAAAATCGGATTTCTAGGCTATCAAACCATGATGGATGGGTTAGGCTGACATTGGATTTAGGATGGTGGGTCCTATGGGAAAAAAAAATTAGGTCTCAAAGTTTTCTCAAAGTTCATGGGATAGCAAGAGGAAGTCCAAGGGGTTTGATCCAACTTTCAAAATAGGCTTCAACGCATAACCAACTAACAAGCTCTTCATTAAAAACTATCTCAAAGAAGGATCAATTTCACAATTTTGTCCTTCTTTGAGAAAGTGTAAACATATCTCTATTAGAGTTATGGGTAAATTTTTGGGATCAAACTCATGTTGAGTAGGTTGAAAATTGAGTTTGACTATGTAGTTCACTCTCTTTCAAACACTTGTCTTTATGGTCCATGTTTTCAGATCCACACCTCACCAAACTCCACTCCCTTCAAAAAAATGACAAATTAAGAAAGGTAACCGATTACACATGCTTACTTGATGTGTGTAGGTTATATGTCTCTAATGCCTTGACACACAACTATGTCACAACTACACTAAATAGTCCTAATATTGTGGGCCACAATAATTTCATAGAGTTCACGCTAATTCTCATAATGTGAATCAATGTGGGCCACATCAATTTTCAACTCACGGTAAATTTATAGTAGAAAATTAGTGTGGGCCACACTAATTAATTTTCTAGAAAATTAATGTGGGTGATTAATATTTTGTGCTACTTTTGTCCTATAATTGGTATTCAATGTGTTGGTTGGAAGTCTTTTTGAAGACTTGGGGGAAGACCTAGGGTCTTGGACCTAATATGTTACATTGACTAAACACAATTTAATTTCATGTTGAATAAAATGTGAGTGTGACTTGCACTAACTATTTCCACGCTAATTATTTCCACCTGCACTAATAAGATGTTTTAGTGCAATAACACCTTTTGCATCTACTAATGTGGGTTGAAAGTTAGCGTAGGTAGAACATATCAATGTCTTGTATTTTATGCCTTGAAATTTATATAATATTGATGTCAAATAATTAAATGATAGAATAGTAGCATGTTTTTTAATAGTTTCGGTATACTATTCATACTATACTTCTCGACCCCAAGTAATTTACAACCTGTAAAAAAAACTTTGATACCGTATTCCTAGTGTCAAACATATGATATTGTGGGCTCAAAAATGGCACGGTTCAATAAACTCAACACCAAGCAAAGTTATCATGGTATGTCAAAATAGCTTCGTGCCACAATAGTAAGATGTCTTTAAACTAGACAAATTATGAGCTTGTAACACTATAATACTATATTTGTCATTAGTACTGCCAAAATATCATTGGCATCTTCACTGCTCGAATAAACATCTGGTTTACTTCAATACACAAACTAACAACAACCGGACGAGGGTTTTTGGGACGAGATTTTTCTTTTCTTTTCTTTTCTTTTCTGTAATGTCCGTCCTTGAAAAATCAATTGCAAAAAGAACTCACAATACAACCAACCCGGTCGAAATAATGCAACTCGAGTGGTAATAAAAAAATATTGCTCATCTGAAGCCTATCCTTCCAAGTAATGACTAAGTTACCAAATGTTGATAGTTTCATCGAGTTTCTATGTTTATTTTTTGAAGAATTTCATAGCGATTTCATCCACGAAAGATTAAAAAGTGACGGACTATTTTGATTTTTGGATTTACGGTTGCAAATTAGCCACGGGTTGCCAGATAAAAAACTGGGTAAAAGTCATTGGAAGGGCCGCCATCTACAATGTAAGACTTGTTTTCTTTCTAAGCCGTTCATTGCATAAGGAGCCCCCCACCTGAACTTTTAGTTGGTCAAAGTTGGGGTTGGCATTGAAGATGATCTCACTTGTTTCTAACCTCGTCAACCAATTAGACGAAGTTCACAAACCCTACAATATGTTTCCTATTTCACTTTACAAATCTACACATAGTTCTATTTTAGATTGAAAATTCTACATTCAAATTCTATAACTAAATTTGAAATTATCATGGTATTTATAAGCATATGTTAAATAGTTTCCAGTTTCATGGATTTTGGTCTTGTTTTTTTTTTTTTTGAATTTGAATTTGTACGATTCAAACCATTACTTCTTGTCCAACAATCATTCAATTTTTGAATATATTGGTGCACTAATCATTAATGTAGAAACTAAGTTTCTAATATGCTAATCTTGACATATAGGCACACCACAAGAGGAAAACAAACAAAATCATAAGATAGACAACCCTTCCTATTGAGGGCCGCTTCACACTATTGCCGAAGGTCAAGAGGCTGTTGATTTCCACCCATCAGATTGCAAGAAACCAAGAATTCGGCCTCTCGGCCCTGCACACTGGAGGCCAAGGTCCAAAGGCCGTCGATTTTCAAAATGCCTACATGACAATACTTTTTGACCAGACGACGGACTCTCAAAGGAAGTTCGGGTCGGACAATGGAAACCCAAACTATGGTCGAGAGGCTATCAATTTATTTTCTTCCCAAAAATTTAAAAGATTGACAAGATCTTGGCCATTAGATTGGAGGGGTTGTTTCGGACAACATTTAAAGCGGGATGCTCCAGACAAATGGTATGGGTTTGGACTTTGGGCTTGGCCTTTGGAGGCTTCACACTATGCTTGGCCGAAGGCTCCAATTCCTCTACTTTATTGGCTATCTATTTTCAGCCCATTTCTTTGGACTCTCAACAAAGTCTGGCCATTCAATCCCACACGGCCTCTCGAGTCTCGACTTGGACGGCCATAGTGTGAAGCGGCCCCCAATGTTTCAAAGCCTATAAGAAGTGGGCTAGTTGGAAAGGTGTAACCATTTAAGACACCTCTATCTTTATTTGTTTTCCCATAATGGAATGGTGAGATCGGATATGGTTGAATACCGGCATTGGGTATATGAAATCCGGGCCTATGGTGCTCATTCCAATGTCTTGTCAACTTTCATTCTTTATTGGGTAAAGCCTTTTTCCATACTGACACATGCTATGCATCAACTTCTTCGTTTCAAGACCAAATTTCCTAACCACTTTGCGTTCACACTTGGACGTTACTTGTTCTTGTTATTTTTGGTCCACTTTATTTAACGTGGATGTTAACTATAATTATATATGTATATGTGTGTATATATATATATATATATATATATATATATGTATGTATATATAGAACTATAATTGCTCCCTAAAATACATTGAAAGAAATCTAGTTAACTATAGTTATTTCGGCAGTTCTTGATTATTTATTCTAAAAATTTCGGGTGATATCAAAATCCTTGACCTGCATTTGAGAAGAAGGTGCACAAAATCCAAGAAAGGTTCGGTATAGTAAATAGCCATGGATTGGCATGAGCAAAGTGGACAACTACAATTGTAGTCTTTCATAGTAAAGGACAGAGCCTCACGGTTCTACCGTTTTCTTGTTAATATTAACAATGAACTGTTGAAATGGTTGTTGTCCACCTTTACTCGTGATATGTCCGAATGAACTTTGTAGTGAAATGTCAATGAAGTGGGACATAAATTCACTTGGGAACATACTTGAGAACGTGTGTGGGAACATGCATAACTATGGTATACCGATGGGGGAGGTGGAAAAGTTGATCACTATCGTAGAGCCTATGGGTAGTTTTTAGACAAACTCTTCATGAATCCGGATTAAAAACCTTTAATTAATCTACACTGTTTATGGTATTTAGTGTCACTTTCTATTTGGAATTTCGCAAGCGACCCCGGGACATATAGGTTGGGAAATGATATAAGATATCCCAACTTCGTCTAGCAACTCCTAGTTCAAGTTGATCAATTCTCCACCAAAGGTGGAGAGTTGTTATTCATGATGGACGAGTTAACCTAAACACCTACTTCGTCATCTTCCCCACAACATGCAAATTTTATCTAGAATATGTGTCTCCTAATTAAGGGTGCGTTTACATTAGGCTTCATGTTCATGAAACTTGAAGTCCAAAAACATCACTTAATGAACATTACTTTTGGACTCAAGAGTTGACGTAAGCTTGAAGTTGATCCGATTCTCAAACTAAGAGGAGTATTCTATGGAGCGGGGACTTCTAAGATTCAGCAGAAAAATGATGCCACATTAACCCCAAGGGGTGGAGTCTTCGTACTATGTACAAACTAATGTGAGTATATGAAGAGGTGCCATTTTAGGTATTAGTATACATAGTATACATTAAAAAAAGGTTTTTTTAGTGTGTACATTAGAATATTATATTTATAATGTTGAAGTAAAGGTAGACGTGCAAAAGGGTGCCCTAGAATTTAGAGAAAAAAATGCCAATATATATTTGTTCAACCAATTCATGTTTTCATTCATTGTTGTCATATGGTAATAGTCCTCAATGACTACCTTGTCCATTCTTGTTGGGGCTTGCATGTGGCTTCTTTGTTTTAAAAAACTATAGGCTATTGGAGCACTCATGGGCACCCTTCAATTTCGCTCTCTAGATTGTGCTCTTGTCTTCGTTTGCTCGATGCAAACATTAAGTTACATGCTATGGATGAAAAAAATGTTCAATGACTTTTTCATTGAAAAGTACAATGAAATTTATATATATAAAATGCTTATGTAATTTGAGATTTATAATGCATATATGTAGGGGAGGCATTTATTACATTACATTGAAAAGCTTAGTATAAACACATGAGTCCATTTTCTAGCATGCCGTTAGTACATATACATTTGTTTATCTCCATAAACTTATCTATAACATATAAAGGGCTTAATTTCATAGTGACCCATGCACGTCATTTAGGTTTCTTATGAAGAGTCCACCCTTGGGGACATTCAACACCACTTCATCATTTTTATACCTTAGACATGGGCCCTAGTGTAAATTTATTGGTCCAAACTCTTGCCCTTGACCAATAACATTGCTTGAGTACGAAGTTTCTATAGTCTTGGACCCTAATGTAAACCCACACCATTATAGTGCATCTTCTACACAAGTGTATTGTAGCTCTCTTGCATCTTGGGCACCTTTCTGCCTCATAATTAATTAAAGTTTGAAATTAAGTTAGACAACCAATAAAATAATATTCTAAAACTTGGCAGATTCACAAAGTAACATAAAATAAGTTAGACATTCATCCAAGTCATTTCTATAATTCATGGATGGTTTTCCTAATTTCATCTATGGCAACTATAATTTACCTAAACACTTCCCTTAACCAACATTCCTTACCCTAAAGTTTGTCTTTTACTTGTATGTCAGAGTTTTGCTTGGCGACAAATTTTGCTTTGATTTGATGCTACTTTGTTGGATTCCAGTGAATGCCACTTACGTTATTGTGATTTTAGGCACTCTTTGAATGTTGTTTCTTTTTTTGGACTCTCAGCGAAATTAACTTCCCAAAAATCTAGACACATTTAAAACTAATTAATTTTTGCCCAAGATGCTAGTGAGCTACGGTATGTTCTATGGCATGCACAACAGGTTACATGAGCCCCCAACAAGTGTTAGAGTTGAGTCCTCTTGTGAGTCTCCACCAAGTTTGGTCTATGCGATTGAAACTACATTGAACACAACTTATCAATAAGGAATTTTAATGACAATACGTAACTGCATTGATAAGATATATGTGGCATGTCTTTGAATCTAGATCATGTATACAAGCCCAAACCTCCCAATACATTTATGTATGCTCCAATTGAAAGAATGCAATTGGTAAATGGGTAGGGTTTCTTTCAACATTTTCAAGTAAAGATAACAATAGATGCCTAACCTTAAAACACCTCCATATGTTATCTTGAGGCCCATACTAAATGCCCTAACATTACCCAACCCAATACTCTTAACTCCGGCGCGGAGTTCGATGCGGCTCCGGGGAGGTTCGGATGCCAGCTCGGGTGGGTCCATTTTTCTATCCCTCCCCGTTTTGGCCCCTTGATGACTTTTTTTGGTTTTTTTTCGCTAAATTTGGGTTCTACGGCCCCAAATTACTCTAGGGGGGCCCTTATGAGATCAAGTAAGGCCCCACCCAATCAAAAAAATAGGGGGCAATTTTTGCCCCAACCCACCCGAACCCACCGGAGCTGGCATCCGAACCTCCCCGGAGCCGCATCGGAGCCGCATCGAACTCCGCGCCGGAGTTAAGAGTATTGGGTTGGGTAATGTTATCCTACTAAATGTATCCAACATGGGCGGCCCGCCCAATGCTCCTCCAAACATACTACTTATTTGGGTTTCTTGGACCTTTAAGGCTTAAAGTGCCACCCTACTTTATGAAAGGGGTTGCTTTAGAAAATGTATGGTGGCATGACCGGTGACTCTCAATCCACGTCGCATTACGGAAGTCTTGTAAGTTGGAACTTTCGGGTGGTAGAACAAATTTTCCGAAATCTTGAGTTATTGGAGACTAATGGCCCCTTCCCACATGACTTTACCAAATAGGCAAAGTCTTCTCTAAAACCTGGGTAAAGCTCTCTCGGTTATAACGGAGGCATCCGGCTATCCCAATGCAACTACAAGAACTTGCTCTGGAGATTTTTGAGTAGGTTCTAGTTAAGTAGTTTTCACACATGTTCATTGTTGTTTGATCTACCAAGCAATGACATGTTGGATAGTTTTTGTCCCGTCCCCAAATGCCTAACTACTCGTCTATCTTATCATCGTGTGTTTTTGTTAATGAAGCTCCTCATACCCTCATAGCTAAGACTAAAAGCAACCAACCACAAGGGCGGAAGGCAACACTTTTAAGCCATGCCATCATATCCAATGAAACAAAACCTTAGATCATATTCAATGAAACAATTAAACAAAACAAAACCTTAATACTACTACAATATAGAAAATAATCAATCAAATTCATTAAAGTTCTTTCAAAAAATTGTCTTTGAAGCAAAGTGTACTTATAACGCAAAGGGCTACATTGTTTAAGGTATTTAGTGTCATATCATACTAGTATCATTTACCCTATTTTGAGGCATATGCTAGGTTACACTAATGACCAACACCTTCACCTTTAGTGTTTCCTCATGATACTTGGCGTTCAAGTGTGCTTATTGATATCTTGGCATGAGTATGCTTATGTTACACAATGGTCTATAAGTTGATTAAAAGTCTACACAAATGACACTTGCCATTAGTATGATCAATAATACTAAAATACATAACCATCATCTCAAGTATCCCATGTGCCACGCTACATGTCACAACGTAAATAAAATTTCACTCAAAAAAGTCACTTATGTCGCCTTATAATATCATATAGGCAATTAGCGGACATGGCACTTTGAAACCTTTGTGCATCTAGTTTAGGGCCCTTTGCAAATAGTGTATGTGACATTAAATACCATAAACCAACTACTTATTCATATTGGCCATGATCGAACTAGGACCTGTTACATGTTGCTACAAATACATGTTGCCAAATGTTAGTGAAATTTCGTTGCTAATTCATTCAATTGGGTCCCACTATAGGTCAAATTGGGGTTTGTGATCCAAATTAGGGGTCAAATAAACTCTATCTCTAAACAACCCCAGAAACACATGTTTCTATGTTTTTCACCCTCCCGGAGTAGGTAGCACAAAAATTTACCCATTTTTATGAGTGATGATGAAATATGTGCAAAGGAGGATATCGGTTCGTGACATGTGTCATGGGAGGTGCAATAAGAATGCTTTTACAATTCGATCCCCATTTAATGTTTCTCATTACGTGTAGAAGGTATACTTTGCATGATAAACTTTCATGACACCTAACATTGGGGGAGGGTGAAAAGACAAAAATCATTGTAGAGCATGACATGTAGCTATGACACAATCAATCACCAAATGGGATCAAATTGAGTTTAGGGTATCCAAGAAGAATTCAATTCCTCAATTCACTTCCCGCTTAGTGGTTAGTTGTGTCTTGACCTATTAAATGTTCATGCTATACTATGATTCTATAGAACTCCTTTAAAATGTTGCTTCTTTTCCACAAGCAAGCTATCGATTTTGTAGATTCGCGTGCTCTTTCTGAAGACACTAGGATCATCTTCTAACTCTTAGCCATTTGGCTACAATGGCCATTTGAATGCAAGATGCATGTACCCCCAAGAGAGGCATGCATGTTGATATTTGATGTTTTCTCCCGTGATTCTTACACTTAGGAAGTGAGTTTATGCTCTTTGGATTTGCATTCTCAATTGCTTGTGATTGATACCTTACTCACAACTAGAAGTGTAAGAATAAGAATATAATGAATGGTTGAGGATTCAAGTGTAAGTAGCATTTCATCTTATTTTTCATGTGTGATGATGTATAATGCGGGCCACACAACCTATACAAATGTGAAGGGTAAGTCACACTATGTATCTTCCCACATTATACACCATATTAAATCAATATGCCAGGTTGTCATGTGACAATTGATGGCACATGACAAGTCTTGGAAATCCACGTTAATTAACATGACACACCAATTTGAATGCCGCACTAAATCATATGTTTAGTGTAGTTTTCTAAACACTAAAGTGATTGAAAAATGAAACCCAATGACACATTCGAGCGACAAAAATACATGTTGGACCCCCTCAACTGACAAGAGTTGAGCCATGCAACTTCATGATGTAGTGCATGAGACTTGAGCCTTTGAAATCAACACTACAATCAACGTAACATTGGACTTTGCAATAGCAAATTGATCACCTAAAATATAAAGATACATTGTAGATATTGACACATTTCAAGGCACAAGGGCCATGCAAATATTTGTTTAGATCCAACAAAAGGTGGATACATTTCCGTTGACTAGCAAAACTATCATAATTTAGCCTCAATCGTTGTCCCAATTATAAGAAGTGATGCGATTCATATTCTAAGTCATTTCACACTATACACTAGAGAGAGAGAGAGAGAGAGTTCTATGGCTCCATTGTTTTAAAGTCATATCGTAGACATGCTACTAACCGTGCATATTTGGGTTTCAAATGGTTTTCCACAAGGTGGGTTAAACCTTTTAAATTTTTTTTTAAAATTTGTAATTAGTAAATGAGATGAGAGTATTGTGGTAAAATGAAATGACAATTGTATTTGAAAAGTTGTAACCTTTCTACAATCAAGTTCACAACTATATGCATCAATGTGTGATCAATGTGCCATTCACTAACCGTGCATGTTAGGTTTCACTAAAGGAGCTACAAATGTTGCCCTCTTCTTTGTAGGCATAGGAAATTGATGAGGTTTTGATATTGTCCTTTTGACTTGTGTAGCCATTTTCTTCTCAAGTTGTTGTTGAAATTTTTGCTTCTTTTTTGGCCATGGCAAGGTCTACTCTTTTCATCTTCATCAAATTGCTACATCTACACCTTGCTATGTGATTCGACCGAAGGAAACTCCATGATGAGTGTGAGTTGACAGTGATGTTTTATTTCATTGGCGCGGTCATGATTGAGTTTGAGAGACATCGGACGGTTGAGATTGCATGTGATATAATTTGACGGCCGAGATTATAAGTACACGGTAAGTGGCATGGTGGAGTATCGTGACATGCACGGTAAGTGGTGCTGCACGGTTAGTAGCATGTCTACGATAGTAGGCTTGCCTCATGAAAGTGGATTCAACATATTTTTGCGACCATTGATATGTGGTGATACTTTCACTACACTAATATATGCAATCAAGTTGCCCCCCCCCCCGCTAATTTGTCAAATTCCACACTATTTTGAGTATTTATTACCATTGTGTTAACATATAAAAGTTCTTTGTATTGTGGTTACTTTGAGGATGAATAAGCAATGTTATAAGTTTTTGTAATATAAGTTTTGGACCCACGGTGATTTTCATGGGTAAAGAGGGCAACCTATTCGCAAAGGTAACTTCATTACACACATCTATGTAGTTTACTTATAGGTCACATGATCCTTTTCATGATCCATCTCATCTTTATATTAAGGTAAGTACATATAACCAACATAACAACCATCGAGCATATTTTTGTCATTAGACCGTGGCACTAACATAGACAACCCTAATGTGGACCTGGATGGTACATGTCCAAGTTTGAAATATACATATATGAGAAAAGTAATACACTCCAAACTTTGTAATATCGCACTCGTGGCAACCAAAGTGCACGTGGTATCGAGGAGTTATGTAGTGTTAGCATGGATGCATGATAAAAGAGAAGCGTAGCATGTGACACTATGGAATAACACAAAGTCAACGTTGCAATGATGACCATAATTACACTGATGACAACGTGATGCATGTGAGTGTGTGGTTTGAATTCTTTGGTGGTTTATTTATATGTCAAAACCCATGATACAGTATATGGGAGGGAAATGTGACCATAAGGAGTGAGGTTTAAATTGAGAACATTCGTTCCGTTGGGTTTTAGGATACAACGACATGTTTAAGTAAATCTGAACATATTTTCAAAATTTGGATTTTTCGGTTGCTTCAATTATATGGGCAGATCCATCAATACACTTTTAATACACCTATATTTTATGACATATGTGAATCCTTTGCGATTACTTGAATTTTATGTATCAAATATGATGAAACATTCAAGAGTCTATATTTCAATGTTAAATATATATAAATAGATGTTGAATTGCAAATATACAAATGTTGCTATAATATTATCATAAGAAACTCTTCATGTTCTATTGGAAGATCTTACCAAACAATCATATTGTAGGATCTTGTGACAAGATTTAACATGTTATACTTTTGAACTTGAACTCGGTCCAATTTTACTTAAATATCAGTTTATAAGAGGAGGAGTGAATTTAGGAGGTTGATGTTACATAGTTTACAATGTAAGTATAGGTCAACTATGAGTTTCACATGGAGAATTTCAAAGAACAAAATGTGCTCAACTCTCACATTTAGTGCTTGTGTAGTTTATTATGGCGATCAAACAATAGGTCCAGTGTTCAAGATTGAAGTCTTCAATGCCCTTCAAACGCGATTTGGCCCTTCAAAATATACCTCTCTCAAAACAACCCTTCAAAATGCAACCCCAAACTCAAAATGAAAACTTCACTTGACGTCCTCAAAATTTTTACACCCGTCAACACTGTAGCGCTATAGTGACGAGGAGGTCGCTACAGTGACAACCTCAACACCTAGCAAATGATTCATTCAACATCGATCTGACTTGGAATTCAATTTTTTAGGTCTTGCAAAAGATTGGAATCCAACCCTTTCTTTGGTAAGCATTGAGTCAGTGTTGTAGTGTGATGTGATTCAATCAATGTGAAATCAGTGCTGATTTGGGTCTACAAATTTAAAGGTTTGTGATGTAATTCACAGGCTAATCACGAATGAATGTTTTTTGTGGGGTGAAGGCCAGCACACTGGTAGTGGTGGAGCATGATGGTGGGGTTCTGAAAGGATCATCAATTAGTGCAATTGCAGCTGCGAGTGCATTAGGGGAAGGAAGCACAGTCGTGGAGGTCGCTACAGTGACAACCTCAACACCTAGCAAATGATTCATTCAACATCGATTTGACTTGGAATTCAACTTTTTAGGTCTTGCAAAAGATTGGAATCCAACCCTTTCTTTGGTAAGCATTGAGTCAATGTTGTAGTGTGATGTGATTCAATCAATGTGAAATCAGTGTTGATTTGGGTCTACAAATTTAAAGGTTTGTAGAGTTAGATGGTGGAGTTAGATGGTTGATTCTTAATTCTTCACATTGTATTGGAAGCATGCACCATATAAATCATGCATAAGTTTAATATGAGTTTTTTTATATTTTATTTCTATATTACTGAATTGACGTCTTGAATTTGAACTAGCCCTTCAACCGAAGGGCTCAAATTTTAGAGCCCTTCAAAATGAAACTCATATGAGGGCTTCAATCTTGAACACTGAATAGGTCCATTGAGACGCTGTAAATTAGTGACCCATTAAGCATGTCGGTAGTGTATGTCCAAGTATGATTGGGCATGTTTTTCCCATTTTTCAATTTCTTGTCACCTCGATGATTTAATATGCACCTTGTGTGGAATAATCAGACATTTGAACATGAGAGTTTGAAGATTTTATATGTACATTCAACACTTTAGGCATAGATTGAAGATTGAAAATTATTCTAGGTCCATTATGAACATGTGCATTGGCAATATGCCGAACAAAACTCATTTATCCCCTAAAAGGGCCTACAATGTCCTGGTCGTTTATAATTATAGGGACCACCTATGCCAGTAGCATTGGTCCCATAGCCTTGCTTAATAAACTCGTTCTATGAGCTCATGGCTATAATAAAGGTGAAATGTTCCTCATTCACGCCAACACCAAAGGTCAGCGTTGTCTCTCTCATGGCAAATTGATGTGACCCACCAACAATTAACATGCACTTATGTATAAAATATTGTTTGGTACATTTACTTTACAAATTTTACAAAAAATGTTCATCGAAAAGAAACTCTAAACAACAAGTAAACTTGGTCCTCGTTCACTCCTCACTCTCTTCAAATTTTAAACATTGTCTTTGAGCTTTACATTTTACCTAAGAGATTTTACCAATATGGGGCTTTCGACTTTGCGGGATGGCAATTAAAAAAAGACAACACCATGTACAATTTTATAACAATATGAAAGATTGACCTGAAACATACCATAACGTACGTGGTTGTTATTTGGTTCAATTCTCATGTTCTCCAACTTCTACTAATTAGATTCACACAATGACACTAGTGTTCCATCAACACATCTACAAGCGAAGGATAAGCAAAAACTAAATTGAAAATAAGAGCCACCTTGATCTAGAAATACTAGCAAAGTGTTGTTTACTTTGGAATTTTTTTCATGGTGCCCTTTACCGTTGTGTTAGGTTATCAAATATAGAATATCAAGAGGAGATCTTCCAAAAGTATCATTAAAAAAACTGCTCAAAAGGTAATGGCTAATTTTGGTTTTGAACGTAGATTTCATGACCTTAAATATTTTAAAGTTGGATTCTTTTGGTCATATTCCTTGAATTCATTATAAATTTGAGGGCAATATTATGAACATTTCTAGAAAATCATCAATTTAATGTAAATCTATCATGCTTTTAACAAATTATAGTCCATTGCACGTTCAATATATCTACTTGCACACTACTTGCACCGTCTCCTAAAATATGTAGACTTTTCTTGAAATCTTTTTTGTCAGCATAAATTTCTTGGCTTTGAAGATCAATGTTTTTTTGCAAATGTCTATGATTTTTCTTTTTACAAAACTCAAAGTTTGTATATAGATTTGAATCACTTTCACTAAAACTTGTACATGGTAATGAAGTTGTGTATTTGACCGTGCTTGTGGTAGACCGTGTTAGTGTTAGAGTTAGGAGGACTAAGTTGGTCAACACCTCAATATGACTATCGGCTATGGATACCCTCTACAGAATAGTGCAGAATCTTGGTCTTAGTAGACTAAGTTAGGAAGTTGGAAGTAAGTGTTGTATATCAATAAGGCGGAAGTTTATAATTATAGGTAGGAGGGTTATAAAGCTACCACTATGCTAGGGAATAAATCATAATTTATATTAGATAACTAGTACATACATATGATTATAAGTAGGGCAAAATACGAGGTAGTATTTTGGTAGTATACCTATGACTCTCACCCAATATCAAGGGGTGGGCAGTAGTGATGCTTCATTCAAGGATATCACTATTAACATAGTAGTAACAAGGTCTAAGTGCCATGAGAATATGGACTGGATGGGTTAGCTAATAAGGGTAGCAACAAAAGTTCTAGTAGAGCTACCGATCTTTTTCAATTACTATACTGCATATATGCAACTCACGACACTAAATGTGCCATGGGGAGGCAAATGAGAGAAAGATGATGAATTTCTTCAGAAAGTTCCTAGAAATCCTAATGGAGCACATAAGTTTGCCATTTGTTCCATGTATGTTCGATTTTAAAGTCATTCGACATGTTATTCTCCAACCATGAGTATTGAATTTTGATTTTTTATTTCCACAAAAATGAAAATGTGATATCCTCCCCCACTTGGATGATTTTCCCACTATATGTAGAGGCAGTGCCAAGGTTTGTGGGTGCAACCTCAACACCGCCACATTGCAATAGATCATTGGGTTATGATCGTCGCATCTTGCCATTTGTAGATGTCAAGGCACACGTCCAATGTATTGAACATGTTAGTGAGAGTGAGCTGGTAGAGGGAATGGAAGAGGATAGAGGTTACAATTATGGATAGTGCATGGTTTTACATAGTCTACATTGAATGTGCTCATTACTTGGATTTATGTGATGATATGTGGATTTTTGGCTTCCTTTAAGATTACCACAATTCGTGGACATTGATATGTGTGAGCAATTTCTTCTTATACTTCCATCTATGCTCAAAAAACTTAAGTTACATTCTTCCACAATGCCTCCATCAATTTGATTCTCAAACCTATATGAATTCTAGAAATATAGTTTACAACATGCTCAATACTATGAATGTGCTTGCATGTTCTTTTGGGATAAAGAATGTTGTATCTAACAACAATACCATATTTTATCTAAGGGCCGCTTTACACCTAGAGGCCGGGCCAATTTGTTGTGTAAGAGGCTTGAAATCCTCGCTTGTGATTGGTCAAAAGGCTGAAATCGGCCCGAACCCCTTTACACCTAGAGGCTGGGCCGATTTGGTGGTATGAATTTTTTAATCAAAAAATGGATGGTCTGACACGGCCCGAGCTCACTCAAATGGGTGCACCGAAAATGGAAGGCCAATTCATGGCCTAGGGGCCAATGTCATATTTTAATAAAAAATATTTTTTTTCAGCAAAACAACACCGTTGGATTATGTGGAAATCTGAACGGCTCTTATGGTTCATTGTGACTTCATCTTCTCTTCTCTCTCTCTCTCTCTTTTCCTTAGAGTTTTTCTTGCTGATTTTTTTTTGCGCTTGCAAGATTGTTGCTACCGTTTCTAGGGTTTGCATGGAGGGGTCTTTAGAGAGGAGTGGATGGAATTCTAGTGAAGTGTATGAGGCGATGCAAAGGTATCAAAGTGCTGAAGCTCATGCTTTCCAACCCTATTAAGCTCCTCTACAAGAACATGGAGGTAGTGTAGGGGTTCTCGAATTTTTTCAACCACTTTGTAGAAATCATATTCCTCCTCCGCCTCCGTTGATTATAGACATGTGTGCAAGTAATTTGAAGAGAAAGGCTATGGAAGAAATTGGGGATGAGGATGTCCAGATTTTAGCTCCTTTAGCACCGAAGAAAAAAAGAATCGCAACTTCAAAAAAACCTCGGAAAAAGAACGTGAAGGAGGTGGAAGAAGATGAAGAACTCGGATCAAAGAACTGGAGGGATCGCGATGTGGAGACAATGATTGCAATGCGCAGTGAGATGGAACCTAAATTTTTGAAGAACGCAAAGAAAACAAGGTAAGATTTTTGCAACCCTAAAATTTTTGAAAAAAAAATTTTGATTTCAGATTTGGCCAATTTGGCCTTTTTAAAGGCCTTGGCCTTCGCCCCCGAGCCCCCTCTTTCCCCCCCAATGCTTGGGTCAAGCCTTGGGAGAGCAAGTTGTGGGTGCTAAGGTTTGATCCCTCCACCTCTCACACGCGAAAAAAGGTATCCATCGGAGTACCAACTCTACATTCCTTTCCACCGTGTCCATTTTGTCTCATATGTAGTAATTAAACTATAATCATTTCTGTAACTTATCGTCCTTATGACGCTCTCATGTTATGTGCAGGGGTGGATACATGGTTGAAATTACATGCTCGTCTGCTTGCAGTAATTCCTGGACTGAACCGAACTTTCGAGGGTTGCAAAAAAAAATTCAATACCTTGTACAAGTTGTACAAAAAAAACAAGCTGGCAAATGAAATTTCAGGATCAAATCGTCATGTTTGTAAGTTCTATGATTCTTTTTATCAGTGGTGGCATCAAACTGGAACTATAATGAAGCATGTGACAGCATCCGCTAGCGATTATGTTAGTGTCGAAGACAACACCACAAGCAATGAGAATGATTTGCATTCAAATGATACTCCAATTCCATCTATGACAGCGACTCTAAATTCAACAATCAAAGTGGACAAGAGGAATTTTCAAGAACGATGCTATGGAGTTTTTGTACAAATGGCCGAAAACAGTTAAGTTGTGGTGAAGAATTTTGAGAAAATCAATGTTTTATTAGAAAGGGTAGACCGACAGATGGATAGGCTTATAGACAAACTTTAGAACTAATCCTCTTCCAAACTAGATGCATCATAGTTACGAGGGAAGAGAATTTTTTCCTTTATCCTCAAATGGGCTTCCCAAAAAGATTGAGCTAGTAATTCATGTGTTTGTGTTGCTTGCACCAGCAAGTTTTTAATCCTTGTTTCTTTGTCTTTTTTTGTTTCGACAACATCCGCACTTTCATCTTCATCTTCATATTCTCCTAAATCTTCAAATGCATTTACCACAGTTTCCTCAAGATCTTCAATTTGCATGGTTCCTGCTTCAATCTTGTCCATTTTCAGGTACCTCCTCATCTCTTTTGCAGCTTGTGTAGCTGCCATAAATATATCTACATTTTTTAGTTGTCCAAGTTGATTTGTACTCTCTCTATGCATGATTATTTCTGCTTCTTTTGCCCATTCATCATCAAATTTGTCTCGGTGTACTATACACAAGTTCTGAAGACAAATGCAAGTAGTAACCAAATTAGGTACATGTCGGAGAGGCATGTCAATTCTTTTCAATAGTATCCTCTACCTCCCTTTTAATATACCAAAAGTTCTTTCTACTGCCATTCTTATTGATGATTGGATAAAATTCCAATGCGCCTTTGCGCTAGGTAATCCATCTTTTTCACCTTTGAAAGGAGAGTAGAACCATGGTCTCATTGGATAAACAGCATCACCCATAAGTTTGTAAGGTAATAGCTCACATTTCATCATTTTTTTCCCAATATCTGAATTTTGGAACAAAGTCCAATCATGGCAATGCCCAGCCCATCCAAAATCATAATTCCAAAACCTACAATTGCTATCCACTACACCTTGAAGTAGAACTGAATAGAAACATTTTCTACAATAATATGAAGTAGGATCTATAAGAGGAGCAATGATATGTATATGACTACCATCAACCGCTCCAATTACATAGGATAATCCCCTAAGCTCCTCAAACTCGGCTGCAATTCTATTTAATGTAGCTTTAGATTGTTTCTCAATTACTAGTGATTTTAAATGTTTTTCAATTGCTGCACAAAACTGCCTTACAATGATAGATGCAGTACTTTCATAAATTCCATAAGTTTCAGCACAACCGCGTAATGAATTACCACTACTAAGTCTATTCAAAGAAAGAGCAATCCGGTTTCTTAGAGGAATGGATGCTCTGAAATTTGTATCCTCACGACTTAATGATGGAGATAAGACACTGCACAAATAATCAAAAGTTTCGGGAAGTAACCTTGTATGTTGTTCGAATAACTTAACCGAGTAACATCCAAATAACAATCTATCCGCAAAAATAGTACTCCGGTCATACATCCAAATACTCCGTGTCCTCTTAGACGTACTACTCTCCACAACCATTGTAGCAAAAACGATTGTCATGGCAGCATAATGATCATGCAAAGCAATTTTTGCAAAATTGCAACAACCGCCATAACATGTCGCACGGCCATGAAGAACACAAGAGCAACTAAAATCTTCCGTCTACGTTCATCCATCTTGTACAAATTGACAATGAAAAGAAAGAAAGAGGGGCTAAAATTTTCCTAAATTTATTGAATCGGCTTGGCTTCTTGGCCCGAGGGCCTTTACATATGGGAAAATTGGCCCCCGTTATAATCTTATTATAATGTGTAGTAGAGGCCGGCCTCCAACCCAAAAAAGGCTCAAATTTTGTGCAATCGGCCTCAAGGGAAATTGGCCCGGCCTCTAGGTGTAAAGCGGCCCTAAACCTTCATGCCAAGCTTGTGGTTGTTGATTTGAAAATCAGAGTAAGGCATTTCATTAGGTTATATGTATTTTTTTTTGAACTCCCCACTTATATTGTCATAAACAAAGATGTCATTATCTATGCCAAAACACCACATCTATAGGATACTAGGCGTTCATGTATGTTTCCTACCTCGTTGTTCACAAATCATCACGCACGAGTCATTGCTCACATGATAGCATTCCCTTGATTTAGTTATGATTGTCAAAAGTACAAGTTTGTTGACTCTTTGATTGAATACACATATCCTCCTAGCTGTATTCACTGTTGAGTGTGTAGCAATTAATAGAACTTGAAAACGTAGTTCAATCTTGTTTAAACATATGTCTCTTTGGTGTTTGTCCTTTGATCCTCATCTAACCACAGACCAATCAAACATAGACATCTTGTAGAGAAAAGTAACGAAATAACACCCACATACTTTAAACAAAGATGGCGGAGGTAACTAACAATGTAGACCTAGAGTTTCCGTAGATTCCTACCTTGCAAATGGAATTGAGGCATCTATAACTGATAAAACAAGAGAGTTTTCATTTGTTTAGAAGGAGTAATAGTGGGGTGGGGGGGGGATTGTTTTTCTTGCAAAGAGAAACACATTCTAAGGATAATGCAATTTGTTTTTCATGAATATGGAAATTGCTACAAATCTTGAATCGTTAAAGTTTAGGGTAACACACAATCAATCTATAGGTCAATCCATAACTGCTCATCTAAATGCTAATGCTTGGCTACATCGATTGTCAAAACTCTTATGAAGGTAATCAATCACAAGCTGCCACCACATAGACCTTAACTGTATTCACCTAAAACATAGATCTCATCCATATGAGCATTACATGACCCTAGTGAGCGGTTGAATGGAATTGATCGACTATGAATGCCTCGACCTTAACTGCGCACATCATTTTAAATGGACATCCAAATGTTAAATACATGGACTTGAAATGTTTTTACGCACTTTCAGCACCTCGTTTACTACTTGAAGATTTTGAAAACAATTGGGAATACAATTTCTATTTAGACCCAATCTATCCCACACACAAGGTAAGGTTATATGAGCCCACAATAGAGAGTGACTCTTAAACATTTACCAATGTACAACACCATATGGTCATTGTGACACAAAGGAAGATCAACTTAAAATGTACTGTGAACGAATTTGATGAAAGAACTTAATAACAATATATACGAGTATATAAGAGTTTCCATAGATTTGCAGCTTGGGATGGGTAGTGTTGATGGAATTCCAATTATGTAGAATCTAGGATACCAGAAGACCTAGATTTTATTTATTTGTTCTCGGAACACAAGAGGCGTGGGGCTACCCCATGCCATTGAGGCACTGTGAATGCTTCCCGAGTGGTTGAGGGCTAGGAAGATCTCGGTTGTCGATTGCGTTTTGGTAGATCTAAAGGCTCTTATGTTGTCCCAACTTCAGGCTTCTCTTCCTCTCTAGTAGAGCTTGAAAAACTTCACGTTAGATGAAATCTCCACCTCCATCCACTTACGAATCTTGGATGAAATTTATTAAACTAAGTCCCTCATTAAAAGGACTTGTGGAGGAGATGATGCCAACGGGAAGGGGTGGGGGTGGGGTTAGGAACTCCTACCTCTTCATTTTAAAAGGTACAACCAAGGGTGCTAGCCATCAACTTCAAGCTCCTTTTGATGACCAACCTTGAAATGAAATGAATTTTAATTGGTTGTATGAGAGCATTTGTGTGGGATTTTGAAGGTTTCCAAAGGGTTTCGTAAGTTCCCAATGGAGTCCCCTTTGGGAACTTTAAGGGAACTAATAGGAACCCTCTAGGAACATTCAAAACCCCACACAAATGCTCTCATACAATGGTGGGATGAACAATCAACCCATTCATCTTACAAACATTGATTTTTCATTCGCCAAAATTTAATCCATCGGAAGTTTTTCCGGGCTGCTCGAGCAATTTCGTTGACCGTAGGATGGGGCTTTGTGAATGGATGGCTTGGATGTGGTCTGCCCACGACCACACACCCTTCATTCACAATGCCTTAGTGACATGGGTGGCTACTTGGCTAATCTTGTTTTCATCAAGTAGAGAGAAGATTTCACGACTAGGATTCAAACCACCAATCATTCCATTTGGTTTTGGGTACCTCACCGCTATTGTCCAGTAGTTTAGACTTAGATTATTTATGCATGTCATTTTAGCCAAATGCAAAAGTTTCAACACGTAGACTTGTTTTATTATTATTATTATTTTAAATGCACTTTCAACACTCCGTACACTATTTGAAGATGTTGAAAACCAATTAGAACCCAATCAATCTACTCCTAATGTGATCCACACATAGTGCAAGGTTACACGATCCATCCTAAAATGGACATTGTTTCGTAAACGGTTACCAAATGTTGGACACCATGCAATGAAATGGAAGATTGACTTGAAATTATACTGTAAACAAAGAGTGATGGACTCAGGTACCTAATAACGTACAAATGCCGATTTTAGAGTTTCCAAGGATTCGTAATTTTCAATGGAAAGTGTTGATGACAGTCCAATTATGGAGGAATCTAGCATGGGAACAATAATAGACCTAGATTATTTGTGCGAATACTCATCTTTAGAAAAATTGCAAAAGAGATTGAAACACGTGAACTTGAAAAAAATGATGTACTTTCCACACCTTCGTGCTACTATTGGAAAGCGTTGAAAACAATGGAAAACCGAGTAATGTATGGGTAACGTGTTCCTAATCCTACCCACGCATAGAGTACTAAAGGTATGTGAACCTAAAATGGATATATTTACACGTGAACTTTGATCTTGTTATGTACTTTCAACACTTTGTATACTATTTGAAATTGTCAATTTTTTTTGGAAAAGAACTAATCTACTCCTATTTTCATCCGCGTGGAGGGTGAGGTTATGCTACCCTAAAATAGTTATTTTTCTTAAGCGATTATCAGTAGATCGGCAACACTATCAATGTGATGAAATAGAATCTACTAAACTGAAAGTATCGTAGATGAATATGCCGGAGGAACCTGGTAACGGTACATACATGTATACAAAGTTTTGGTAAATTCTAAACTTGCATGGATGGTTTCGATGGCAGTCCGACACTGGAGGAATCTGGTTAGGTCTTAGATGGGCATTATTTCTTGATTTCCCCTACAGTTGTGTTAGTTTTCCTAGGGTGGTTGTATTTGTTTCCTTTCTTGTGATTGAGTCTTCAATTTATGCCCAAAAAAAGACATTGGAGGAATATGGGGAAACCAATAGACCTATATTGTTTGTGGATGTCATTTAGAGGGGCCGAAAGTTTGAACACATGGACTTGATTGGAATTTCTTAAGTACTTTCAACACTTCGTGCAATTATATTCGAATGTTATAAACAATAAGAAAAAAAATCAATCTAATGGAATCAAACGAAACTAATTTTAAGGCATGGGAAGTCAAAAAATGCACAGGGGACCTAAAGTATATAAAGATGGTGTCAAACCAATTAAATTTGCTAGAGTGGCGAAATGCAGTATCCTTTGTGAGACAAATGCTAATATTGACTTGATGGTCCAATTGAAAGAAAGACTTGAGACTTCCTAATACTACGCTATCGATTAGCGGTTGAAACTTGTCTTTCAATGAAGTTAAACATGGGACACTCCAACTCGAATTATGCCTCATTTTCAACTACATCATAAGAATAGAAGTGACATAATCTACTATCTCTAGACGGTAGAGATAATCGACCACCGTCCAAATTCAACTGGCTAGTATATGCTTCAAAGTGCAATAGCCTAATCCTAATTTAACTCGTGTGGAGGGTAAGGATATGTGAGCCTAAAATGAACATTTTTCTTATATGGTTACCAACATCCAACACCGTGTGTTGAAATAGAAGATTGACTTGAAAGTACCGTAAACAAAGATTGACGGAGGTACCCAAATACCGGTACATACACGGATTTAGAGTTCACACAAATTCGTAGCTTGTGATGGATAGTGTTGATGATGGTATTTACAATGAAGGAATCTAGCATGGAAACTATAGACACGCGTATGTTATTTGCACAAACCATCGTTATTTATTTCTTTATTTGCAAAAGTTCGAACATGTGAACTTGGAAATTTGTTTACGTACTTTCAACACTTCATACGCTATTTATTGAAACAATTGACAAAATGATCAACGTACTCCTAATCCAACCCTCGTGTAGGGTACTAAGGGTACGTGAGCCTAAATGGATAGTTTTCCCTAATCCGTTATCAAAGTCCGAACAACCTCAATGTTTTAAAACGGAAGATGAGCTTGAAAGTATGTACCATAAATGAAGATTGATGGAGGTAGGTACCTAATAACACAGTACATACGGAGATCTAGACCGTCCGTAGATGCGTAACCTGCGAGTGGATAGTGTTGTTGAGAGTCCGGTTTTGGAGAAATCTAGGATTTTTACAGATGAGGGAAGCCACATAATCTGCGGATACGTAGATGTATGAATATGTACCATATCTATACATGGACGCCACCCAGATCCACGAGATTGGTAGGGAGATGTAAGAGGTATGTAGATTGGAGGTCGGTGTCCACGTGCTAGGCGGGCCGGGAAGCTGGGTTCGGCGATGGAAGGAAGGGAAGGAAGGAAAGGAGCGATGGAGGAATCGATCCTCATCGAGGCTTTCCTTTTCCATCGATCGAGAGAGATGCATCAACTCTTTCTTCGCAGCTTGTGGATCCGCTCATCATCGCTGCCGTCATCACAGTCGGGGCCTCTGTTTGTTGCAGCCACGTTAGCAGCGGCAAGCAGCAGCAGCAGCAGCTGGGGGTTAAGTTAAGTGGGTAGGTTCGGGTTGTTTTACTTTCATTCGGTGTGCTTTGCTTTGCTCCGCTTTTAAGGAGTGCAAAGGAAACTGCCGCAAAAGCGTGGGAGGCTGGCTTGAAGATCGCAGTCGGGAGTGTAACTTTACCGGCGGAATCGAATCGGTATCTGTTGGATTTCCACCTCCGAATGGGGTTAGGGGAAGATTTGCCGCGTGGGAGGGCGTGCAGAGTGGCTGGGTTTTTTTTATAAGGGGATTGGAAGGGATTGTTTCCGCGTTCGAGGTGTGCACAGAGGTTTGCGAGGATTTCATGTCGTGTGTTGACGTTCCAAACGCAGATCTTAACCCGGGGTTAGGAGTTGGTGAGTGAGTTTTCTTCGGAGAAGGAAGGAAGGGTGCGGTGTTTTCAGGCACTTTAAAAGCACATTTTCGGAAGGTTTTGTGAGGTTGGAGCTCGCAGGGAAAGGTTCAGGGAAGGATTTGATCGTGGCAAGGGAGTTGAGGAGCTCGAGCGGGAGAGGGGCCGAGTCGCAAACCCATTCGCTACTTTCACGGTCACAACGAGCGAGACCTTGCATTCCAGGTTTCCGAAACGTCTGGAACATTCTGGAACCTTAGGGGTTTTGTGGAATAGATCTGCGGGGGATAGTCGTCGTCGTCGTCGTCATCATCATCATCGTGAGCCTGCAGCGAGAGACTTTTTGTGAAGCGGGCTCCGCATAGCTCGGGCTTTTTGTTTCTAGTTGAGTTATTTGTCTTTGAATCTTCACCTTGCGGTGAACTTAACCCTCGCTTGCATTTCGGAAACCGTGGGAATAATGATTGATGGAGGTGTGACTTGAAGTCGGATGAGAAAAAAAATTGGATTCTCCCGGAACCGAAGCGAGGGCTTGGGGAAGGATGAGACAGCTGGTAATGCAGCAGAGGCTACAGCATGGATAGATTGTCATTTAAGTAGATAGACAGATAGATAGATGCAGAAGTTGGTGATGGAGGAGAGGTATGCGGCGTTGTAATCTCCGAGTGGAGCACACTAATAATTATGCTCACCAGCCGACGAAATCCCTCGCATGCTACTATGACCGGTACACTCAATTCCTTTCTTACCACCTACCTCCGTCGTCGTCGTTATGTGTTGTAGGATCAAACTCTCCTACGTAATCCTTTTACCTGTGAGCTTTGCTCGTTCATCAAGATTGGAGATGGTGAATCATTCTGGATTCTGGATGCATCATCAGGTGGCTGGCTGGCTGGCTATCTACTGTCATTCTTCTCTCTACAGAAGCTAGACTCCTTGCACCATCTTCTTCATCTTCATAGCATTCACTGTACTCAGCTATTCAGTTTTGGGTACCTCAAAGTGGCTATCTCTCTCTTGCTGAATGGCTCTGCACCTCTTAAAGCACTGAAGCGATTTCGGGGTGGCTTTAGTGTGTCTAAGACTGATTGTTCTTCAGCCTCAGTCGTCATGTTTTGTAGAATCAGACCCTCTGATGTGATCCTTTACCAGTATTGAGCTAGCGATGAAGATTGGCAGTGTCAAACCATTCTGGATGGTTGATGAAGCGACAAGATTTACTACACTTGCATCATCATGTGGCTGCCTCTTCTTTCATAGCATTCATTGTTCTCAGCATCTTCAGTTCTCTGTACCTGAAGGCGGTCGCTTTGGTGTGTACCTCAAAGTGGGTATCCATCTCTTGCTCAATGTTTCTGCACCTCTTAAGGTACCGAACCGATTTTAAGGATGTTTGAGCCTGTCTAAGACTGGTTGTTCTTCAACATCAGCCGTCGTCATGTTTTGTAGAATCACAACCCTCCGACGCAACCCCTCACCAGTTCTGAGCTAGTGATCAAGATTGGCAGTGTCAAACCATTCGGGATGGTTGTTGAAGTGCTGAAATTGCACTTGCATCATCAGGTGGCTGTCTATATAACTCATTTTTCTCTCTATAGAAGGTGGACTCCTTGCCATCTTCTTCATAGCATTCATTGTCCTCATCATATTCAGTTCTCGGCACCTGAGGGTAAACGCTCTGGTGTGTACCTCAAAGTGGTTATATATCTCTTGTTCAATGTTCCTGGACCTCTTGGTCATGTTTTGTAGAATCAAATCCTCCGACGTAATCCTCCACCGGTTATCAGCTAGTGATCAAGATTGCCAGTGTGAAACCATTATTCTGGATGGTTGATGAAGTGATGAGACTACACTTACACCATCAGGTGGCTGCCTATATAACTTGTCATTCTTCTCTCTACCTAAGCTAGACTCTTTGCCATCAGCTTCATCTTCTTCATAGCTTTCACTGCCCTCAGCATATTCAGTTCTCAGTACCTGAGGGCGGACGCTTTGGTGTGTACCTCAAAGTGGCTCTTATTGTCTCGCTCATATTTCTACACCTCTTAAGGTACTGAATCGACTTTGGGGGTGTTTAGCTCCGGGTACGCAAACTTGTCACCCCGTTGTTGTCACCTACAACTGGAGCCAGTAGCATGTGATGTTTCCGTGTCGCTGAATTTGTTTGTTCTCCACCCATGCAGCGCCCATGATGCACTCCTTTGAGAGGTTTCAGACGAATGGTGCCAATGGGTTAAGTTTGGTGTTGAGAGCCGTAAAAGGAAGTAATGTGGCCTTCTTCTCAGGGGAGAGAATAAAATTACTTACGAGTGTTAAAAACTTGACTTGAAATCACTTGAGCTGAAACCAAATCGAAGCGTATATCATCATCATCATCATCACGGGGTTAAACAGCAGAAGATTGTGAAATGTCGATTGATCGTTGTGGGTGCGATTAATCAATAATTGTTGTTATTGCGTTTGGGTTTTTGGCTGCAGGCATGGGGTCATTAGATGAAGAGCTGAGTGCGATGCTGCAGACCGGACCACACAGCCATGGCCAGACATCACTGGCGAGCGTGCTGGCATCCACAAGCTCACCGAACACCGCTGATCGATCACGAGGCGGGGATTTGTTTTCATCGCAATACTCTTCATTGCAAGGAGGATTTGGAGGTGGTGGCAACAACAACCAGGGGGGGCAGCTAGCCTCCTCGAGGAACATGAACATGCAACAAAAAGGTGTGGATTCATCAACACCAAACATGCCCTCCTCGTTCGGTCGAGGGCTTTCCAACAACCCGAATTTGATGTCACAGCAGCAGCAGCAGGCACCGAGGTGGCCATTTGCGAACGATGAGAAATGGGTGATTGATGCCAAGAATGAGGCACTGGAAGCATCCAGTCTCCGGTCAAATATTAGCAATTTCGGTACCACCATCGATGCGCCTACCCAAGGACTGAATCCCCCAATCTCTGGAGGAGGAGGAGGCCTGCAACGCTACCATTCGGCGCCAAGCTCATTCTTACAGTGTTTGGCAGACTTCAACGAGGACGCCTTCTCGCAGGTCTCCAGCCCGTTGCGGGACAAGGATGGTCTCTTGAACTCTTTCTTCGCCGACAACTTAACCCCTATCATAGAATGCGCCCCACAACAGATGGATACCGAGAAGCCGGTTACGAGCTCCAGCTTGAATGATTATGAGCAGTTCCTCGCTAGCCAGAATGACTTTAACAGTCGGTCTAGGAATTCTGGGAAACCTGAGCCTCGCTCTCTTGCACGCAGCGACGGCCTCGGGTCCGCTAGTATTGGTGATCGATCTGCTGCTGTCTTCGGTAAACACCACCAACTTATGAAGAATCGACTCCGGCTCCCTCTTTGCTCAAATCTTGATTTAGTAGACTTTGTCATTTCGACGATGCTTCATGTTAGTTGCCCTTCTTTGACGACGCTCATGGAGTCTGGCAAAGTGGATTGAATTCAGTTTTGTTGGTCTGTGACAGATTCATTAGGGGTTCGGCCCCGACAAATGAAGAACAATCTGATCAGACAAAGCAGCTCGCCAGCGGACTTGTTGGCGGCTATACAGGATAGCATGGATGAGAGTGACCCAAGTATAACGATCCCAGCAATGATGTCCCCAGACGAGAGTTTGTCCGGAGGAACCTCGGAGGACAATCCCACCGGGAATCATAGTGCCAAAAGCATGATGTACTCGCGAGACGATAGTTTCGTGGCCACCGACACGGTGGTATCCGGAGGCCTATGGAATAATCCTACAAGTCCAGGTACTGAGCTAGCTTCGCACACATACCCGGTTTCTTTCTTTTGGCAGATGCATCAATGTGTCCACAGCTTCAAGGGTAATGGATGATGGCAATCGTCTTCTTGTAGAATGTCTTCCTTCCTTTTCACTCCTAATCAACGCTAGAGAGATGGGAGCTCCAATGACAACTCTCAAAGATGTCGCCTTGATGGATCTCATGTGGAATGATTACGACAGTCTCTCGAGTCAAATTCCTGAACTACCTCATGCCGAGAGTTTTATGTTGTGGTTTCCAAGCTAAGGGGATTCCAAGCATGCTCTAGCTGGTCATAGTTTCTCCTTTGTTTAGTATCATTTCCTCCTTGATATCTCACTTTGAGCATGGCCACTTGGAAGATTGTTGAAGCTCTTAATAGTTTGAGCTTTGGATGAGGGCTTGTCAAATCCAAATATTTAACTTCTCAAAACTGCAAGTTCAACCTCTCGACTTGAGCTCTAGGGTAAAAAGGCGGCCTTTGTATATGAAACCACCATGATAGAATTCGACAGAAAGTAGTTTGTGGAAGAACAACGAGCGAGAGTGTTCCTTCTCCTGGTGTGAGCAAAGCTCTTTGCAGAATTGCATCGTTAGTATATCGTATCATGTCCATACGTACCATGACTCTGCAGAGTTGCTATGGTATGGATACGGTACGGATATAGCATTGCATGATATTTGTAATGGATAAAGCAGGCTTGCAGCATTATTGATCTACGATTTATCCTCTCTTCTTGTCCGGTGTACAGGACACTTGGGTGGGAAGAGGCTTCGAGTTCCCGGAGACTCGATGACCGAATCAGGTTTACCTTCCGACCTGTCTCCGAAGATGCGCGTCGGCGAGCCGGGCAGCTTGACGAGACACATGAGCCTGCCCATCCCCAGCCGGCCGCTGAGCCCCACCATGGACATGGGATTGGACGACCTCGCGGACTTCTCCGTCCCGTGCAAAACCCGGGCGAAGCGCGGCTTCGCAACCCACCCTCGCAGCATCGCCGAGCGTGTGCGCCGGACGCGCATCAGCGAGCGCATGAAGAAGCTGCAAGACCTGGTTCCCAACATGGACCGTCAAACTAACACCGCCGACATGCTCGACGAAGCGGTGGAGTATGTGAAGCATCTTCAGCTGCAAGTCCAGGAGCTCTCCAACACCGTTAAGGAATTGAAGGCCAAGTGCTGATGACGACGATGATACTGATGATGAGGATGAAATGCCTGCATGATGGGTAGCCTAAAAATTCATGAGCAGATTCGAAATGGTGGTGGGAAACGATCGATGGAGGTACTACTCATGTAGTGTAGTGTATCACCTCCTGGTGTGTAAATTAACATGATGAGTCTGGATTATAGTTTAATCCTCTTTTTTTTCTTTTCTTTTTTCCTTTTTTCCTTTCTTTCTGTACATTGGCGTTCAGCTGTGTCCATTATTCTCCGGGGATGATGATGATGATGATGAGGGAAGGGGTTCCACATCTTTGAGTTCCAGATTTTTTGGGGATCACTACAACTTGTGTGTCTGAACTCGTGACCATCTTTTTAGTCCTTTGATTATTCTTTGATTCTTGTCCATTTCCCGAGACCTCATTTGTTTCTGTTGTAGAGGGAAGAAATGAACGGGGGAGCAGGGACTTCCAGGAGAAACCTTTGAAGGCAAAATTTTCCTTCTACAACTTGGATATCAGTAACCTTCTTCACATGTGAGTGACCGCAGTAACCTTGGGAGGTTTTGTGCGAAACAAGCAAGCCAGGCTGCAGGTTGGATTAATCTGTGCTGCTTAAGTTGTCAATTACTCGAGAGAGTTCTGTAGCTGAGAGTCTCGTCGATTCAGTGTAATTTACCATTCATGATCTACATTGGGCACGCCATTACCCTGTGGTGGTTTCTTCTCTGCTCACTTTTTCTTCCAGAGTGTGAACATGGTTGATGAGCAGTTGTAGTCCCTTTTCTCTTGCACGTCTTTCTGGCATTCTAGTGATTGCCGAATTTGTTAGTTTGAGTCTGGATGTTTTTGCAACTACACACAATTTACTTCCAGCATGTTTATTCAGGAATCGATTCAATCAAAAGACTCTACAATCTAATTCTATTTAATGCAAAGATTCCTCTTCAATAGATGATAGCTTCCAATATGCATCGATTGAAGCTGGACTTTCTTTTCGATGAACTGAGAAACCATGGTACTGCTACTCAGAATTGCTCATCCAGGAATAATGCTACTTCACATACTCGTCATGGGCTTCATAATATACCAATGTAAGATGCCGATCCCGTAATAGCTGAATGGTGTGGGTTGTGTCACTAATCCGACATCCAGGCCCTTCATTGGTGCCTACATTGAACTCTTTGAGGACTTCAGACCCTTAACGGATTCGATTCCTTTTAACGGAAATCATGAGACTCCAACCTTATGTGATGTAGATATGATTCATGAAAGGTGCAACGTGGTAGTGGAAATAAAAAGTGGTCACAGAGCCTTCCCAACTCTACCCAAGTAATCTAGACAAGATTAACGAAAGTTCGAGTTGTAGTTGCAATCTAAAGTGGTTACAGGGTCCTCCAAAAGCAAACAGTCAGGGTTTATTGTTTGTCTCTCTCAACCAACAACCTATGCTATTTCATCCTTAAAAGCACTTGCATCAGAATGCGTTTCGAAACAGTATTCAGGGAGGATTTTGGACATAACTGGTCGAGATCCAAGTGTTTCCAAGTCCAAGTGGTTACATGTTGTGATCTTCTGGTGCTTTTCACGAATTTGAAGCATTCTCCCTAGATTCCTCTAAAATGATGGGTAATCTTCCTGAAACCTTCAAGTTTCGACCGGCTATTTATCAACCTCAACTGGTTTATCTGTAACCAGCGGTCGGTCCTTCCCGTTCATTGGGAATACGTGGCTGCCTACTTCGGCAACCAAAAATTATGCATTGGAATTGGGTCTGGCCATGGGCTGGCCACTCTAATCATGTAGGCAGTAATCTTGGATTTGATCAGAATTCTGGTGGGGGGAGCCTGAAGCTTGAACACTTTTCTATGCCTTTCTGTTCTGGCCCCTCTTTTCCTGCAGCTGCTGCTGCTGCAAGGGTGGTGAGTTCTAGGTCATATTTGTATTATCTGCATCCACCTTGTTCGTCCTTTTTGACTCCACAAGTACAGACACATTTGGATTTTCTTGAGTAAATTTATTACCTGCCTGCCAAAGCATCTGGCACCGGATGAGACAGAAAGCTTTTCTACATCTAGATCCCACGACTCCCTGGCTTTCTAATGCCCTTATGTACAGTACAACCCAACACAGGCCCACCATCGGCTTATAAGCTATTATGCTTGCTTTTCCCATCATGATTCATGCGCATTTACTTCTTACCACACCCTCTGCATCTTCTCTGTGCTTTGCCAGCCCTTCTGACTGCCTGCCCTCTCTCATGTCTCCATCCCCGTCATCACACTCATCAGGTACATGATTGTTATTTGGTTCGGTTTCCATGTTCTCCAACTTCTACTGATTAGATTTACACAACAAAACTCGTGTTACATCAGCAAATCTGTGATGAAACGTCTGCAAAAATCGGAGTGAAAATCGGACCTCCCTTAATCTAGTTGTGCTTATCGGAAGTGCATGCTTGTTGATTTCTTAATTGGATACATAGGTCCTCTCAATTCTCTTCATTATTGGGTGTAGAGTAGTTAGTCACCAAACCACTTACGAGTCAAATATAAGGGTCCGATTATGAAAACGAGCCACTTGAAACCCATCTACCTTATGCTGCATGTGCGATTGGCATCATTTCGGTTCCATCCATGGGTCTTCAACATAATAGGGTCATGCGTAAAGTCTCTCAAAGGGGGACAAAAACCGTAGGCTTGTCTTTGAGAGAAATTTCTTAGTAGGAGTTCGTGAGCTCATCGTGTTGAAGCCTATTTTGAAAGTTGGGTGAAGCTCCTTGGACCTTCTCTTGTCATCCTAGAAAATTTTGAGAAAACTTTAGGATATGAAATAGGACTTGTCATCCTAAATCCTGGATCGGTCTATACAAGGCTAGCTTGGCCCACTCATTGTAGTATGACAAGCTAGAGTTTGATTTTTAAATAGCCCGACACCGCTTTTTGAACATGTTAATATTAGCCTTGAAGAAACTTGGGGGACATGTTTATGGTTACGCTCTCAATCTCGCATTTTAACCAACTCAAGGGGATTTTGATCCCAAGACCACATGCGACCACACCACATTGATATGTGCAATTAGGTTGCCTTTGCGAATAAGTTGCCTCTCTACTCATGTAAATTACCTTGGGTCAAAATTAGATTACAAAAACTTACAACCTTGTCTACTTATCTATACAACAACCATAATGAAAAGATAATGCATAAATTTTGTTATTCTGATACTAAATATTCAAAATAGTGTGTAATGTTAGTAAATTAGCGTTGGACAATTTAATTGCACATATCAATATAGATGGCATTGGGGTCTTCGGAAGTTAATCTTGAGCGGCTGCAATAAATCACATAATATTATGTGCACTTGACGGTGTTAGGGGTATTAGGGAAGCCAATAGCTAAGAGTTGTATTCTTTATGTTTATACGATGTCAAGACTGACCTGCCTTCATAATGTTGTGTTTCTCTCCCATTGAATTGTAGCAATGGCAATAATAACTTCAAATACCACTACAAGCACATGAGTTTTGGGCAATTCTCTGGTGTCACTGGAAAACCTACAAACCTATTACAATGGTAGATTTGCATTCTTCTAAGTAGGACAATTATTGCCTAGCCTAAGAACTCATATGTTGGTAGTGCACCATGCGTTTTACATTTAATGAACATTATGTAGTTCTCAAGTCCACCATCACCTTTAATGTTTTCCATCATGAGTCATGCCCACTATCGCACTTTTGGATCCTCGTTGACAACATTGCTAAGCTCCATAGCCACTTACCCTAGGCATGAGAATAATTTAGCCCATGGGCGAAAATGAACATGTTGTGATTCTCAAAAAAACGATGGCCTAGTAAGTGTTAGTGCCGCGACAAGCTCCTTGAACGAGAGTATCTCATTTATTTAGAAAGAAGGAAGGGGGGGGGGGGAGAGCATGAGGCTTACCAATGCTATATTGGCAACCCTTCTTAATGGCCCTTACCTCACCCCCCAACCATCATCATTCATATGTATGAGCCTCGATTAGTGTTGTTTTGTTTCCAACCACATGCCTTTGAACACACCACTCACTTTTAGATGTTCAATTAAGATAAGTTACCAAATTAGTCCCACTTACCTTATGGTCCAAAGCCTCCAAAATGTTGCAATTTTCAAAATACTACATTGGGGACGATTGCATTTTGATGTGAAATCAATAATAAGATGCACCAAACACAAACTTCCCAAAAATACATTGGGTTTTCAGCATAAGTGGTTGAGATCCTAGTGTTTCCAAGTCCAACCGGTTGCATGTTGACATCTTTAGGTTTTCCTTTATTAATGCGAGGTATATTCCAAATATTCTACTAAAATGATGGGTAATTTTTCTTGAAGTGTTGAACTTCAACCGGTTATTTTCTCAAACTCCACCGGTTCATCTGTAACTAACTGCCGGTTCTCCCCAATCATAGGTCCAACCGGTTGCATGTTGACATCTTTAGGCTTTCCTATATTAATGTGAGGTATATTCCACAGATTCCACTAAAATGATGGGTAAATTTTCCTGAAGTTTTGAGCTTACAACCAGTTATTTCTCAAACTCCACCGGTTCATCTGTAACTAACTGCCGGTTCTCCCCGATCATAGGTCCAACCGGTTGCATGTTGACATCTTTAGGCTTTCCTATATTAATGTGAGGTATATTCCACAGATTCCACTAAAATGATGGGTAATTTTTCCTGAAGTGTTGAACTTCAACCGGTTATTTCTCAAACTCCACCGGTTCATCTGTAACTAACTGCCGGTTCTCCCCGATCATAGGTCCAACCGATTGCATGTTGACATCTTTAAGCTTTCCTTTATTAATGTGAGGTATATTCCACATATTCTACTAAAATGATGGGTAATTTGTCCTGAAGTGTTGAACTTCAACCGGTTATTTCTCAAACTCCACCGGTTCATCTGTAACTAACTGCCGGTTCTCCCCAATCATAGGTCCAACCGGTTGCATGTTGACATCTTTAGGCTTTCCTATATTAATGTGAGGTATATTCCACAGATTCCACTAAAATGATGGGTAATTTTTCCTGAAGTGTTGAACTTCAACCGGTTATTTCTCAAACTCCACCGGTTCATCCGGAAACTTAGCAGGTCGGTTCTTCCTGTTCATTGATGAGGGGAATGAGATGGGTGTGTCTGTGCTTGGATTTAGTGGGGTGATGGTGCCAAAGGCTTTTACTTCTATACGGATCACCACATCTAGGCGCGTACGTACATTATAGACATCATACTTAGCACTTCACAACATTATTCAATCAACCGGGAGAAGGCTGTGGTTCAATATTAACTTATGCCCTAGAGTGCCTCCATCTTCGGCATTTAAATAAATGCACATTCTTGAAATTTTGTCACATGTCAATCTTATATTGCTTGAAACCAATTCTTATTCTAGTTTGGCATCCAAAAAGGATAAACCTTGGAGCACCTTACGATATACTGTGAGAGGTGAATTGATATTTAAGAAAAACTGGACTAAATCCAAGTCCTGAATTATAACATGCTAACTTATATCGTAGGATCTCCTATTAGAATTATTTGATGGGATCCTCCGTTAGATTTCTTTGATGGGATCCTCTGATAGAATGTGCGTATTTCATTATGATGATAACATAGAAATACTTTAATTTATTTTCATAACTTAGGATCAAATTCTATGGATTCAACATCAAAAAATAAATATTAAATTTTTCCATCATACTTTCATGGCATAACATTTAAAGTAATTGATGAGGATTCACATGTCTATCATGAAATTTAGGTGTATTAGAAGTGCATCGCTGTAGAACTGAAGCAACCAAGAAATCCAGATTTTGAGAATATGTGTGAATTAACTTGTATACGAGTTGGTTGCAATAAAATTGGCCCACGCTGTTAAATAAGAGCACATGTGTTCTTGTTGTGGGCACTTCCAACCCTGCATAAACATTTGACAATTGGATTAAATCGAGAATTGTCTCATCCAATTAGCAGTTGCAAATCATGATTCATAATTACGGTCCTTACAAGTTTCGGAATCAAAATGGAGTTTACAGAAGTTACAAGAGGTCAAAGAGCTTTTTCTCTTCCTTTTCATGTGATCATATAGGCCCGCCTCCTACTTGTGTACCCTATTGAACCTAAAGTGATATCTATATGTTGAGCACATAGTTCAATTTCATCATGACTTGTGTCTTTTTTTGGTGTCCGCTCTTAACTTCAAGCCTTGCCACATACAAATATAGGCATGCAATTTAGAAGAGCGAAGACTGTTGAGGTCCACACACTTTAATGTTGCCCATGAAGCCCTACCCAAATGCCCTAATCCCTTAGCCTCACCAATCTAGGGGAGAATTATGGCCCCCCCCCCCCCCCCCCAGTTAGTTACAGTTGAACCAGTTGAGTTTGAGGAATAACCGGTTGAAGTTCATCAAGACTTGAGGAGAATTACCAATCACTTTAGAGAGGAATTTATGGAATATACGTCAAATTAATGTAGAAAAACCGGAGGATGTTAACATGTAACCGGTTGGACCTATGTTCGGGGAAAACCGACGGCTAGTTCATTATCAGCCGATGGATTTCCCCTCATGGCCGGTCCAAATTTCCAACCATCGGATGGCAATCCGACTGTAATTTCAATCCTCCGGCAATTAGCTGATGGACTAGAAAATGTCCCGGAAATGTAGCCGATTCTTCTTGTGAGTTACTGGATTTCAGCCGGAAGCATCCAGAGCGCTATTTGTCTGGGGCATTTGATGATGCACTTGAGGAAGTACCCTAAACCTTAAACTTTTTGAATTATGCAACCTTTCCATGACCAAATCCAATTGCTTCTATGAAGAATTGGGGGACCCTTGGCCTTCAAGCGGTGAAGGCATTGCTAGGTTCAATTCCTGCCAAGGATATTAACTCTTCAAATTTACAGTTTTGAACATGCCTTTCTTTTCACTCATTCAAGATTTTGTACTAAGAAATGATTTCTAATAACTTTTCATACATTTTAAAACAATTAGTGCCGATATGAATTCCATTTAATTGGATATTGGCCAATGAAAATATGAAAATATAGGCAATGGGCCGATTGATTTTACAAAAGACCGGCTGTTGCCGATGTAAATTGGAAAAAATCCGACCCTTCGTAGCAACTACCGGCAATTAGCCACCAAGGCTTCAAAAACTTCCCGAACTCTGGGTTGGACTTGCAAACACTAGGATCTCAATCGCTTATGCCCAAACATCTCCCCGATCATTGGGCCCCTCGTAAACAAATGAATCCAGTAAATTGTCAGCTTGACATGTTGATCTAGGCAAACATTAAACACCTCCCTATGAATTTTGGGGGGTGTTAGATCCGGGCGGGGGCAACCCTCCTGGGAAATTTTTGAACCTGACCAAAAACTAATGCCCGCCCCGCCCAACTTCAAAAAAAACATTGCCCTTGCATTCTTGAAGGCCGCTTGACTACAAATCCCATATTGAGTGCACTTCACTTTCAAGGCCCAAAATCCAATATATATGATCACTTCCATTGAGTAAATAAGCAATTGAGTCGGATTTCATTATCAAAGTGAAACCGTCAATAAAGCATGTAATTCACTTGGAAGTCAAAAATATTACAAAACCCTCACTACCACTGAGGTTAAATCAAAGTTATTTTTTATTTTTTTTGTTTAGTAAGCAATCATATAAGTCTCCCCAATGATGTTTACTATTGAGTCTAGAATGGTGTTCTGATGCTAGTTCTTAAATCCATATATAACCACATACGACTCAAATATAGGTGTCTATATTATTGTTGTGCTCGATGTAGGTGCATATACCTTACGTAATGCCAAGTCAAATATGTGGGCCTTATGTGGTCAATCTTGTTTATCTAACACCTAAGGTAAGTGGGCCTTACACGGACACTTTTTAGCTTTGCACGTACTTTTCGTAGGATATGAAGCACAAAAGGAGTGTGAGGTGATTAGCAAATCCAAATTGTGCTCATAACCCATCTCCCTATCGTTTATGGAGGTTGTACATATATCTTATTCATTGTCAAAGTGAAGATTCTTATTCCTATTAAATGATTCATGTGGATCGTCCTAATTATGTTGACTATATAGAGCTTTACATTTTGAAAAACATTGAGAATGCAGTCCAATATCTCTTCAACATATTACTCCTTTTGGTGTTCGTTCTTAGATCCACACCTAGCTACACACCACTCAAACACATGTGTCCTTTTAAGATGGGTGACCGAATCCATGGTCACTTATCTTACATGGCAAGGCTTATACATTATAGGTGCAATTAGGTTGCCTTTAGGAGCAGGTATCCATTATGATCATGCAAAGTACATTGGATAAATACTTATAAATTTTATAAATTTTCATCCGTATACCAACCACGGTAACAAAGTAAATATCATACTTTTGTTACTATGGTAGTAATTATTCAAAACAATGTGAAAAATCGTTAAATTTGTGAGGGGCAACCTCATTGCACATATCAATGTAAGTAACAACAAACAATGATACACACGTGTTTACGATAAGGTGGACTATGTGCTCAACAATTTATTACCATTCTAGGTCTGATTGTTCAAATAATTGGACCTATGTGACAATGTAAAGGAGAAAGAGAATATTCAGTTTGACCTCCTTATGGGCCTTTTGACTCTGCTTTTGAAACTTCATATTGGAATTTGCATGATTTGCAATTGCTAATTGAATGAGACAATTCCTAATCCAAAAAAATGCATGTGGAGTTGGAAGTGCTCACAATACCATGTTGATTCATGGTATCGAATGAGTGTTTGATCTTGCATCACCCTCTGTACCATAATGGAAGATCAAACTTGGGTACCATAGGCACTAAGCATGTTCAATATAAGTTGAATCTTAAGTCATAACTAGACTTAGTAAGTCATATCCATTAGGATAAGATAACTAACACGAGGGTAAGTTTTGGAGATGTCATATCATAACATTGTGAAGCCTTATGCTCCCTCACCCTTTCTAGATTAAAATGATGCCATGTTCCATGGGGATCTTGCCTTGGCACTAAGATTTAAGTCCATTGTTTTTTTAAATCACAACATGTTGATTCAGGAGTTTATAACATTAATCAAGCTATGGAGCTTCTTCCCTTCTGTTTCAATTGGGGAAGGCTACTCCATGGCTTGAGAATCTAGTAGCAAAGATTTGAGGGGTTGGGAAACAACATCATTATTTTTCTTCCAAATAAACAAATACTAATTCGCTTACAAATCTTGGGGTAGGCTCTCCAATGCCGGTTTCCCTCGCATTGTGAATAGTACTCAGACTGATTATTGCTTGTTTTCTCAGGGAAGCCCAACATAAAGGGGGCATACTTCCTCCTTAATTTCTAGCAGTAAGGGGTGGGGCAACACCCTAGTTTTGAGTAATATTATGTTTATTTCTAGCCCTTGACCATATCATTCTTTTGCATAGGGTAATTGGCAGGTGGAGCTCTGCGTCACTGAGGCGCTGTGAACGCCTCCCGTGTGGTCGGGGGCTAGGAAGATCTCGGCCGTCGATTATGATTTGACAGATCTAAAGGCTCCTATGTTGCCCCAACTTTTGGCTTCTCTTTCCCTCGGGTAGAGCTTGAAAAGCTTCACGTCGGATGAAACCTCCACCTCCATCCTCTCACAAATCTTGAATGAAAATTTTCAAACTAAGTCCTTCATTCAAAAGGACTTGTGGAGAAGATGACGCCAAATGGGGAATTTGACTTCCCACCTCTCCTTTCCTAAAGGTAGAACCAAGGGTACTAGCCATCAACTCCAAGCCCCTTTTGATGACCACCTTCAGAACGAAATAAAATTTAACCGGTTGTATGAGAGCATCTGTGTGGGGATTTTGAAGATTCCCAAATAGTTCCCTAAGTTCCCAATGGAGTTCCCCTCTAAGCTCTCATACGACGGGATGAACAATCAACCCCTTCATCTTGCAAACATTGATTTTCCATCCGCCAAAACTTCATCTGCTAGAATTTTTTTCCGGGTTGCCTGAGCAATTTCATAGACTATTAGATAAGGCTCTATGAATGAATGACTTGGATGTGATCTGCCCACGACCACACACCCTCCATTCACAACCCCTTAGTAATGTGGGGTAGAGCTTAACAATATTATGGTAGGCCAACATTTTATTGCAATTATTCTATTCCAAGCCATCCTAGACTCTAGGTCCTCTAGACAAATTTATTTTTAGGGACATTCAATTTCTCACAAATGAAAGAAAATATAAAATTTGAAGACGACATTTCTCCCATAGAACTTGCACAAAAACATGTTGTAGAATCTAAAGTTGTCGGCTCTCGTATAACGTATTTCATTGGACTCTCTCTCTCTCTGCCTCTTCGTCCTATACACAGGCATATGAATATATAACTAACATATAATTATGCATGTCTACATTTAACACATTTCAAGTATGACTGAATATTCTATTTAAATATATATATAATAAATAATAAATTAAATTAAATGGGCTATGAGCTTGTTGACCACCAAAAGTCTATAGTCTACCCTTCGGGATATGGAGGTCAACAAAGACTGAACAGTCCCATGTTGCTATAGTTTTCTTTCCTTTTTGGATTTGAATATAATAAAAACTGAAAAATATCATTATTTTACCAAGTACTTTATTCACTTTCCTTTGACATGCATACCACACTTTTCACATGTAATATTGTGGTTCAGTATAACTTTGACATGTCACAATGATTTTGGTCAATAGAACTTTGGTCAACCCACATCATTTTTGAGCCCATAATATCATATGTTCAACTCTAGGAATATGCAATCAATTATTTTACATGATCATAGAATACTATGGGCTGGAAATTTTTATATCAATATACCAGTAAATTATGAATTCTAATTTTAAATCGAAAATTGTCCATGTGAGACGGGTATGAATTGGATCTCACTTTGTTGAAAGTCTCCAAATGCGTTTTGTTTTTTCATTCAATTGAAATATTGTAGCCTACAATGAAAACTTTTGATGTTATATACTGTAAGTTGGCATATAGTGTTCACCCATAATATTCTCCCCAATGTTTTTAGTGTTGGGTTTTCTCGTATGTAGTGTGGCCCACAATATTACCATAAAAAAATTCAAATAGAAGGAAGAGTGTAGTTGTTGTAGCTTTCTTTTACCAAGAACATTGTGTCTTAACCAAGTCCATTGTTTCATATTCCTTGATATGCATACTATACCTTTCACACCTACTATTGTGGCTCACTATAAAATTTGGTCACTGTAATTTTTCTTGACCCAGGCCATTCTTGAGCCCACAATATCATATTCTCATAACTAGGAATACAGAATCATTGTCTATTACACAAAAATCAAGTATTGTGAGTTTAAAAATAAATACCAATACATATCAATAGTATATCAATAATTTTACATTTTAGTACTAATAGTCATCAATTTAGAAGCCACCGTAATTTTCAATGCACACATAAAATACATTGGGTCACAATATAATCTACCCATGCTAGCTTTCAACCCCAATAATAGTTGCTACATGTTTAAAATGATCACCCCTTCCCCAACACTCACAAGAATATTTTCAAAATTATAATGCAATAGTATTATTTTATTTGAGTCTTAGTCTGATTTCCTAATTATAACATGTTGGATTTTACCAAAGGATTGTGTAGTAAGATCCTCCAATAGAACATGCTGAGTTGATTATGATAATATTATAGCAGTTGTTTTGATTATATTTTCACTATTCAAAATTGATTTTTATAGATTTAACATCAAAAAAGAAACATTTTATTTTATCTTCATCATAATTTGATGCACGATATCCAAATAATCACTAACAATTCACATATCTCTCATAAAATGCAAGTATATCAAAAGTGCATTGACAAATATGCTCATATAATTGAAGCAACAGAAAAGTCCCGATTTTGAGAAAGTGTCCAAATTTACTTCAATATGTCATTTGAAACTTCTTGGATCGTGTTTGACAATGTCAAGCGTTTAAAGAATTGGACCATAATGGCATGCCATAGGGTGCAAGCACAGTCAAGTACACAACTCCATTACCTTGCATAGGTTTAAGTGAAAGTAATTCAAAAATATATACTAACTTTGAATTTTCTCAAGGAAAAAATCATTAAAAAAATAAAAAACACATTAACCTACAAAGCCAAGTAATTTATGTTGACAAAAAAATTCAAGAAAAATCTACATATTTTAAAGAAGTTGCAAGTAGTGTGCAAGTAGACTTATTAAACACATAATTGTCTAAAATTTGTTAAACCATGATAAAATTATATTAAATTGACATTTTTCTACAAGTTTTTGTAATGGTGTCCTCAAGTTTATAACAAATTAAAGGATTATAAAAGAAAGAAAAAATCCGGCTTCAAAATATTTAAGGTCATGAAATCTACATTCAAAACCAAATTTAGCCATAACCTTTTGAGCAGTATTTTTTATGATAAGTTTTGAAGATCTCATCTTGATAATCTTTATTTGAGTACTTAACACAATAATAAAGGACATCATGAAGAAAAATCCAATTTAAACAACACTTTGCTACTACTTTAAGGCGTTTGACCAAAAATATCATGGTTTTAGTGTACTGGAGCACTTTTACCATATACTTGACCATGCTTGCTCCTCATAGGTACAATAATAAATATTGTTATATACCAATAATTGTTTGTTGTGATATGCAACTGAAGAAGCCACGGCTCAAGCTTGGTTTTGGAAAACCTTCAATGACGTTATGGCTAAGAATGGTGGGCCATGGCAGACAATGCCCATGTGAATTGGGTTGTAGTGAGAAAATTTTACAATTTTGATGACTCCATTGTGGCCTTAACGAATTGTGAACATATAAGGTAAGTGCGCCAATGACCGCACGATCAATCTTCAAATCCTTGTAAGTACAAATTTACAAGCTTAAGTTGTTTCAAATTTTGAAGGATTGTTAATTATGAAGTGAGGATTCTCTTGCAAAAAAATAAAAATGAAAGATATTTTGATTTGTGAAAGCTATCACAAATTGAATCCAAACATACACAGGTGGATCTCAAGAGCTTAGTGAGCCCTTCACTGCAGAGTGTGCGGTACCTGTACATTCACATTCTCTCCGAAATTCCCTAAACGTTCCCGAAGTTCCCGCGAGAGTTCTCAGGATTGAAAACTGTGCGGTGGCTGTGCAGTCCGTGGGCCGCGTTCAGTCAATGGCGCACTTACCCTAATGGTTAGCAAAAGTTTTTAGACAATAATGGCAATCTAGAATTAGCATTGTTGACTTTGGTGTAGAGGAGCGGATTTTTTCCAGCTAATTATGATATTAGAGACAAATGGAAGTCAAGAGAGTGTATGGGTGTTGAAATTGAGCCACCTACATGTGAAGCAATCAGAAATGTGTCATCCAGGGGTGTCTGGTTCAATATGCACAGAACTTGTGCATCCAAAAATCCTCAACAAAGAATCTCTACATATTGAGACTTCCTGCATTTAGTAATTCAGAGAGCTTGAGAGAGATTACAACTCATTAGCTATGGCTCTCATAAGGTCTCTTGAAGGGCAAGAGTTGGTTCTTTAGATACATGAGAGAGGGAATTCGTACTCTAAAATTTCAATAGTGTTAGGGATTTCTCGAAGCACCTGCCATGATATAGTGCGAAGGTTCACTATGAGAGGTGATTTGAGAAATGCACATTCAGATGGAAGACCTCAAATTCTTGATGAACGTGTTGATCGTGAAATTGTCAGGACGTTACTTGATCCATCTATTGTTACAGCTGCAGCAGTGGGTAGAGAAATGCAATCAAGAGGACTAGATTTGAGTGATGATATAGTTAGGAGTCTTCGGAGGCAAGGATTGAAAGCATGTGTGAAGATTACGAAGCCATCTTTGACCAAAAAGCACAAGGCATGTCAATATTCATGGGCAAAGAAGTGTAGGCATGCAACTTGGTTGGACTAGAGTTATGTGGTTTTTTCGGATGAGTCAAAATTCAATTTGTTTGGCTCAGCTAGGCAGTAATATTGCTAGAGGAGTGGAACATGTCTTTTGGACTGACATGTGCAACCTACTGTCAAATTTGGGGGGGGGGAGGGGGGAGAAGTATTATGGTTTGGGGAAGCATGAGTTGGGAAGGAGTTGACAACCTTCGCCTTATAGAAGGGAAGATGGATAAATATGTTTATCATGAAGTTTTGGAGATGAAGCTTATGAACATTATACACATGCATGATTTAGGAGAGGAAAATGTCATTTTCCAACATGACAATGACCCCAAACATACTTCTAAGTATGTAACGAATTGGTTGCTGGCACATAATCCTCAACTCATTTGGCATCCGGCTCAATCGCTTGACCTGAATCCTATAGTGTACCCTTGAAATGAAGCAGATCGTCGGATGAGAATTTTTGAGAAGAAACCCACTAACAAAAAGGATTTGTGGTAGAAACTACAAGAAATTTGGTATGGCATTGAGGTTGATATTGTGAGGAAGTTGATAATGTCTGTAGTTGAAAGAGCAGCTGGCATTTATAAAGCAAAAGGTGGCTATACACAGTGGTAGTGATTATAAAGGCTTTGTGGTTGTGTCTGCTAGCTATCAAGTTGATTTTGAAGCTCAAGGTTTTATTTTCATAGTATATAAAGGACAACTTCACTTTTTGCATAAAGAATCGTACACCCATATCATGTGTTTCATTTTTGGTTAATTTCTTGATTGACATTCTTGGTTATGAATGTTATGCTACATGTTTGTTGCAACTATGTGATCTTTTGCTAAATTTCTTATAATTTTATGATAACTTCCGTAGGATTACTAGTTCATTTTATAGAACAAAGCGTCATGTCCGAAGACTTTTGCTAACCACTGTACTTGCCTTGTACACTAGTTTGCCAACACTGACAAGGCCGCCCTTAAAACACATGCAAATGTTGGTACAATCTCAAAACAAGAAAATGTTTAAAAGAATTTAATTAATGGAAGATGATTCTCTAGTACCATTCGCATGCAAAGGCTCCTTCTAGTACCACCAAAGGGTATATTAGTCTTATGTGGTCACTCTTTCTTAATCTGACGCCTATATGTGAGTGGTATATGAAGAGGCTTGTACTTAAGAATGAACACCAAGAAGACATATGTTACCATGAGAGGAGTAAGTGATCAAAATGTAAACACCATTCTGATTCCAATACTGAACAAATTTTTTTTTGGGGGGGGGTTTATGCAATCACTAAGAGATAAGAGGATATCTTGAGTTTGACATGTAGTCAAATTTTCCCAATCTTAATTTGAATTTTGAATCTTGAAATGCCCATCTATGTGAATTGCAATTTCTAAGGTAGATGTGCCTACATCCAACACAACAATAATGTTGACACCTATATTCAAGTGGTATGTGATTAGGTGCAGGTCTAAGAATTGTTATAAAAAATGGACAAATGTTTAAGAAATGCCATATCACATGCTCAAAATATGCTAACCAATCTAAGCTCAATAATCAACTTTTTTCCTCTCTTTTTTTTTGGGGGGGGGGGGAGGGGGTCTATATGATCACTTGATGAGCACAAGAACTTTGGTAATGAATAAGATATCCATATGAGCTCTGAAGATTATGAGGCAAATGGCTACATGCATGAATCATATTCGCTAATCATCCCACACTAAGGTAGATGTGTCTGAATTGGTCATATTTTCAACTAGCCTACTTCTCTTGGAATACGAAACACATGATTGGTATGAGATGGTCAGGTAATCTAAATCAGGGCCATAGCCACTTCCCTCATGATTTGTAGAGCTCATATGAATGAACAACTTATTCAATACCAAAGTGAAGATTCCCATACTCATTAAACGGTCAGATTGCTTCCCCCAATTACGTTAAGCTTTTGAACCTAGAATGAATGCCATATTCTGGGCACGTAGTCCAATATCTTTTTGGTGTCCATTCTGGAGCCACACTGACCACACACCACTCAAATATAGGTGTCCGATCAAGATACTGTAAGTAACCGAATTGGGCACGGTCTACCTCAATGTCGTGTTTCAAAACCCTACGAGAAGTGGGTGCATATGAAAATCATCCATGTGAAGCACCCCTACCTTAATTGGATCGGATGAGGCAATTCCCGATCCGATCCAATGGCCCAAATTCGCTTGTGAATTAGGGCTCGGATCATAGACCCTTATGTGTTTCCTTAAAGCCTGAGATTGTCCGTGCAAAAGGCCTCCTTCAGTGTACAGAATTTGCCCCTTCCCATGCTCATGCGGACGGCCTGCAGTGCCCAATTTGGAGGCCCAGCTTTGCAGCGCTTTTGTTACTCGACTCTTCAAGGCCAAAGTGAAATCTCTCCAAAATCGCCTAAAGACGTTCACTCCAATGATCGGGGAGAACCGGCAGTTAGTTACAAATGAACCGGTTGAATTTGAGAAATAACCGGTTGAAATTCAAGACTGCAGGAAAATTACTGACCATTTTAAAGGAGTTTATAGAATGTAACCCAATTTAATAAAGGAAAACCGGAGGATGTCAACATGTAACCGGTTGGACTTTCAAACACTAGGATTTGAACCGTTCGTGCTCAAAAATCTCCCCGATCACTGGTTCACTCCAATTCAACATGTTATTGAAGTAACTATGCACCTTTTTTTTTATATGGAAGGCGTGATCGTACGGATGGTATCTTTGTAAAGTTAGAATTGTTCAACAAAACTCAACCTTTTACATGTCTAAAAGCAGAAGATTCTAAAATGTCAATGTGTACATTGGTATGGTTGGGTAGAGGAGACTGTTTGGAGACAAGGGGGGGAAAAAGAAAAAAAGAAAAAAAAAGAGGTTCTTGTTAGCTTTTGGGGGTTGAGGTGTGTGCGTGCACTTGAACCCCGAAAATGCCCAAGGAGCCAATATGTGGTTTATGAGTGTTTTTCAAAGATATATTTCTTGAGGCGAAATTTGTATTTCTATGTTTATGTCTTTCTACCACTTTGAACTAATAAACTTCTACATCGTCAAGAGCAAATTGATCAAAGTCGTCTATTAGCGACTCTAAGATGTGGACCTTGAAATGGTTGGAACCCTTAAGTCATTCTTTGTTATCAAATTTGCTATTTTGGGAAAGAAACAAGATCAATGACATGACTAATTTGGGATATGTTCCACAAGTTACGAAACTCATAATTTTAGCCGCTCGTACAAAACCTTCAAGTGGTTTTTTTTACTCACCTTAGATATTATTTTATTTTATTTTATGAAGAAAAATGCTTCTAAATGATTTAGTGGAGAACAAGAATATTGACACTTACTCCAACCGTATGGATGTGGTCTAAAATTAACCTTCCAAAATTTTCTCTTGCATGCCAACTCCACATAAAGTCAGTAATTCACATTTTGCAATACGTATAACTCATATTTAAGTAAATCTAGACATATTCTCAAAATTTGGACTTTTAGGCGGCTCCAGGTTTATGGGTGGATCCGTCAATACAATTCTAAAATCCGTGGGAGATATGTGAATCCTCAACTATCAAAATATGATGGGAAAAATCAAAATCAAAATATGTCTATTCCATGATGTTAAACCTATATAATTACATGTTGACCAATGAGATATAATCAAAACAACTACAATAAGAATTTCATAAACAATTCTGGATGTTCTATTGGAGGATTGTACTGTACAACCCTATCATAAGATCCTATGGTAGAGTTCAACATGATGTAATTTTGGACTTGGACTTAGTCATCATTTAGGACACTTTTAAGGATTTGATAGTCATCATTTGTTTGTTTTTGTTTAGTTGTTTTGGATCATCTTGATTTTGAATTCAAAGCAAGATCTTACTTATCATTTTAAGTGAATTTCATAGATTTCTTGCAATGGTTGTAATTCACATAGAAGTCTCTTAGACTTGAAGACACTTGTACCCTAATCTCAGGGGGTTCACTGGCGAAAATCGTAGAACAACGTGCGATAAAAAATAGGGTCTAATATATTCATTGTAGATAAATTTTGTAAAAAACTTACATATAATATAGGGGGTTTTAAAATAATGAAAAAGGATTACATGTAAAATATCATCATATGTAAAATACCATCACACCTTTATTTTGAAAAATACCATACCTTATAATCTTTTCTGCAAGGTAAATAGCCCCCCAATAAATAGGTCCCGAATGCATGTGTATGCAAAATATAAGAGGGAGTGAACCCCCCGAGACCCTAATATACATAAGAAACTAGTGTCGGTCCTTGATCGTGTACTCACCATAGCCACGATGAGAAAGCAAGAATAGCAACATGGAACCAATGGGCTACTCTCTTTTGACAAAATCGTAATACCTACTTTTGGAATGTTATGGAGCTTTGCTTTATGGCAAGGACCATATGTCTCGCTCTTCTTAGAGTTGGGCCCCCACCAAGTTCTCAAGTAGAACTCTAAGGTTGTTTCTTCTATGTAGATCCCGCTCTTCATGTTACACATAAAATACGCTACACTAAAATACAGCTCTTTGTTTAGTGTCACCAATTCTATTTGTCTTGTGGGGTCTTGCCCAATACTAATTGTTAAACCACCCGCGTAGTGTCACCAAGACTAAATGTAAACCTAACATTATTTGTCAATCCTTGTAGAAAAAATTGGGCTTTATAGATTTATAATGTTGCAATTACTATCTCTTATTAAGTGATTTTCATCCGAATTTCATTCATCCATGATGATATTTTCATGTTAGGATGTAGAAGATACCAAACTTGTTTCAAACATTGGTACTTGGATGAACTAAGAGTAAGTTAGCATGATAATACTTGTAAATGTATTCACAAGGAGTGTCATTAGAAAAGTTGCCAAAGTGTCATAGAATACCATATGACACTAAATGTAATATTTAGTCTAATTGTGCAAGAGTGAGAGTGGAATGTATTGCATGTGAGTGTACCTCTCATCCATTCAACATGTAAACCCGGACGCCTATAAGGTAGATGGGTCTTAATTTGTCTAGCCCACTTCTCTTAGGATATGAAACACTTGATTAGCATGAGATGGTTAGCAAATCCAAATCGAGGCCATAGCCACTGTCCTCATAATTTCCACAACTCATTATCAAAGTGAAGATTCTCTTGCTCTTTAAATGGTCATATAGGCCCCCCCCTCCCCTCCCCCCCCCCCCCCAAGTTATGTTGACTAATGAGCCTAGAATGGTTAGCATGTTTTGAGCATGCTATCCAAGTTCTTTTAAACACTTGTATTTTGGTTACCTATTATTGAAACCACAACTAACTACATATCACTCAAATATAGGTGTCCGATTAAGATGTAAGTAAACAAGAATGGGACTAGGGGGACTCCCAATGCCCAAATTATTTCTTGCTTCAACTAAAAGAACAAGTATTTATAAGAAACCAGAAGTTGTAAAGTATTCTAAAATTTTCATGACAAATTATTACAACAAGGTTAATCTCTGAGAACATCTGGAAATCTCCCCCTCCCTACCACATGAAATTAAATACTTTCAACAAAATATATAAAATGAAGCACATGTGGAGGATAGAAATGAGATTTAGGAATTACAAATTTATTTATCAAATCTCTAACACAAGTCCAAAAAATAAATTACAGTCCAAATAGCAATAGAAATCCTAGACTACATACTTCTACTATATCAACAAAGGATCGGAGGGCTCCCCATGGCTCAGTATTCATGAGTTGGCCATCATCTCTGAAGGTGCTTAAGTGATGTTTGGATTGAGCAGTGGATTGAGGGAGCTCCTAGAGGCCATGTAGTCCTTGAGTTTCCTACGTTCAATGTGGAATAAGTAGAGCATTGGGAGAGCTCCTAGTGTCTAGGTAGTCCTTAGTGACTCCCCTAAGGGTGGACTCTTCATAGCACATACGAATTAACGTAAGTGTAAGAAGGGGTATTATTTGAGGCATCAACATACATAGTATTCATTAAGGAGAGGTATTGTTTTTCTTTATTGTGTTCATCTAAAAAGGCTATTAATGTTTTTGAAATAAAGGTAGATATACAAAAGGTGGCCTTAAGGTTTAGAGAAAAAAATGACGATAGATGTGTTAGGTTCATCCAATTTACATTTTCATCTATTGTTGTCATATGGACATAGTCTCAGTGACTACCATGTCTATTTTTGTTAGGGTTGCATTTGGGTTCTAGGCTTACACAAATTAAAGGCTATTGGAGTGCTCATGGCTTCCTTGACTCTTTTTTTCTTCTCTGGATTGTGGGTAAATTATTGTGCTCTTGTATTTGTTTATTTGATACAATCGTAGAGTTACATGCTGTGGATGAAAAAAACTCTCAAAGACTTTCTCATTGGAAAGTGAAAGTGAAATTTATGTGTAATGAGGCCTATTTAGTTCATGATTTATAGTTTGTGTATGTGATGGAGGCATTTATCACATTATTTATTGAGAAACTTAGTATAAATACATCAGTCCACTTTCTAGCATGTTGTTAGTACATATACATTTGTATTCCTCTATAAACTTCTCATATATAAGGGTTTAATTTCATAGCAACCCACGCACGCCATTTAGGTTTCCAACAAAGAGGCCACCCCCCGCTTTAGAGTTGGCTAGCTTAAGTCTAGGCAAAACCTTGAGGTGTGGGAAGCGGATGAGAACTTAGGAGGAGATGAGCTGGTTGAACCTTGAATAGAAAGAAAAAAGAAAACAAAAAGAAGATGTGAGATTTACAAATTAAAAAGTCAGACTACCTCTTGAAAGTTGTAGACTAGGCCCTTAAAGTACGGCATTAATCCATCTAGCAAGGCCCACAATTCAATTCGGCCCCTTCAGTCTTGGCCAGAGTTCGGGAAGTTTTTGAAGCCTTAGTGGCTAATTGCCGGTAGTTGCTACGAAGGGTCGGATTTTTTCAATTTACTTCGGCAAGAGCCGGTCTTTTGTAAAATCAATCGGCCAAATGCCTATATTTTCATATTTTCATTGGCCAATATCCGATTAAATGGAATTCATATCAGCACTAATTGTTTAAAAAATGTATGAGAAGTTATTAGAAATCATTTCTTAGTACAAAATCTTGAATGAGTGAAAAGAAAGGCATGTTCAAAACTTTAAATTTGAAGTGTTAATATCCTTGGAAGGAATTGAACCTAGCAATGCCTTCACCGCTTGAAGGCCAAGGGTCCCCCAATTCTTCATAGAAGCGATTGGATTTGGTCATGGAAAGGTTGCATAATTCAAAAAGTTTAAGGTTTAGGGTACTTCCTCAAGTGCATCATCAGATGCCCCAGACAAATAGCGCTCTGGATGCTTCCGGCTGAAATCCAGTAACTCACAAGAAGAATCGGCTACATTTCCGGGACATTTTCTGGTCCATCAGCTAATTGCCGGAGGATTGAAATTACAGTCGGATTGCCATCCGATGGTTGGAAATTTGGACCGGCCATGAGGGGAAATCCATCGGTTGATAATGAACTAGACGTCGGTTTTCCCCGAACATAGGTCTTGGCCTTTCTTTTGCCAAAATTATGCTTAGCATTCATGACGCCGACATGCAATTTATGTGGGTCCTTAACCTCTATAGGATTAGGTGCAAACAATTTCAATTACAAATTGCGTCTCTATTCCACCACACAAACATAGACGTGATCTTCTTTCTATGTTTTTGAGAGTGCATTGAATTTGTTGGAGCTGGAGCAACAACACTTCTAGCTAACCTCATGGTTTTTTTTTGCTTAACCACCTCCAAGGGAAACATCGAAAGCGCTCTTGATGGTTTTTCTTGTAAGGTTTTCTCTTGTAGTTCATAGAGTCATTTGGGATTACCTTTTCTTGTAAGTTGGATAGTTCTACAGTCATATTGATACATGGCAATCATTTGACGATTCTAAACTTATATTTTGAATTATCAATATTGGTGTTTATGTTTCAATGAAACGATGTTATGGTTGGTTTTAAAACACGACAATGCGTTTTTTATTTTATTATTATACATCAAGAGGGCTCCCGATATTTTATTGTCCATATAGATTTTTTGAATTTTTTTTATTGTCACATTGTGTCTTGTGTCTTATGTTTACTAGCTTTTGTCTTTAACTCTCATAAATTATTTCAGAAAGTCTTATGTCTTCAATTCTTCTAGTTTATGTCTGAACCTCTTTTAGTATATGTCTAAGATTGTCAGCTAAAATCTTATAGTTTGTGTCTTAAAGACCACATCAATGTAGTTGGTTTTCTTCTTATAAATGATCTCATACATTTATTTATTTGAATTTTATATTGGGTATGATACCGGGAGATCCCTGGTGTGGCTCCGTAGGTGATATTAGTGAATTGTCCAATATTGACATTTGGAGCCACACCAAGAGACCTCCCCATGACATTGTGAGATTTGTTCACAATATACTTCAACACATTCTTTAATTAATAGGCATGGAGGTACTGATTGTAGGTATTAACAAGTGTTTAACTAAATTGCAAATGAAGCGAGAAGTCTCCCCATTCTATGATTCACTACAATCTAAATATTTTGTACTAAGATGGGAAGACCTCCCGGTCCACAAAGCATTGGGAGATCTCCCCCGTTATATGGGCTTTGTCTCCATATTATACTATTTAATTATTTCTTATTCTCTTTGCTAATCACACTTAAAGATTAATTAAGTGTTTTTTCTTATTATTTTAATTCCTAAATTTTAGTGACATATTGCTAATTCAATCCAACTCGAATTCAAAAGTCTACTTTTTGTTAAGTATTTGTTGTAAGCTAAATAGACACGTCTGCCTTAGGTTCATTGCCAGTTCATTGCAAATGACTTGGATTACACCGTTTATGGTTTTTAGTGTTACATACACTACTTGTGAATGGCCTAAACTAGATGCCTAGAGGTCTCAAAGTGTCACATCTGCTAATTGCCAATATGATACCATTCATCAACATAAGTAGCTTTTTGAATGATGCACTAATGCCAAGTACTCATTTGTGCACATTTTTTGTCAGCTCGTAGACCGTTGTATAACATAGGCTTACACCACATAACACTATGGAACATACTCATGCCAAGATATAAAGTAAGCGCACTTGAACGCCAAGTGTCATGAGGTGACACTAATGATGAAGTTGTTGATCATTAGTGTAATCTCAAAATAGGGTAAGTGACACTTATTCCGCATGTGACGCTAAACATATCATAAATGATGTAGACTACTGCAGGTCTCTGAAGCTAATTCCAGTGCCAAATCAACTGAAAAAACAATGTCCAGGGAGATTGGGGGGCATAATCGGTCGAGATCCTAGTGTTTCTAAGTCCAACCGGTCCATGTTATGATCTTTCGGTTTCTCTTTATTCAGTTGAGGTATATTATGTAGATTCAAATAAAAATAATCAGTATTTTTCCTGAAGTCTTGAGCTTCAATTAGTTATTGCTCAAACTCAACTACTTCATTTGTAACTAAAGGTATGTGTACCCAAAACCACCATTATGTACCATATACATACATTTGGAAGCAACAAACGTGTGCTTGTGGTACATATTGACGGTTTTAGGTTTAGTGGTGATTTTGGGTATACGTATCTTAGCGGTTGGTTCTTCATGTTTATTGTTGGCAAGGGTTAACCTCCGGACTACACACTATTTCATGGCTCTGAGAGAGAGAGAGAGAGAGAGAGAGAGAGAGAGAGAGACCCATTTCCAATACCCCTCCCCCCCAATCTTAATACGTAGAGTCCCCGAAAATCGTGAAGCCCCACACATGTCGCCATCATCTTCTAATGTGATGGAAAAAGTCATGAAGAATCACACACATCACCGTCTCATGTGGCGTGACGGGAAAAAGCAAGTTAAAAGGGCACGGATTGGGGATCCTTCAAAAGGACACTAATCATACTCAAGTTTTCTCTCTCCCAATTATTGGAAACATGGCGACCTATGCTATGAACATGGGTCGGGAAAAAACCCTACCTTTGAAAATCCATAGTTACTTCAAAACTTGAAAATAAACTGCGATTTTTTTTGGATTCAACATTGTGATACCAATTTCCAGACCTGTGAAAAACCACCCCAACATCACACTCCTGCGAAATTGCTCAACTCCCCCTCCCTCCCTCCCTCCTCTCTCTCTCCCTCTCTCCCGCCGCCCGAGACGAGAGTGGAGTGGAGCCAAGGCCAAGGCCAAGGCAAGGCAAGCCACGTCCCGTCCTGAAGTGGCAGTGAGGGCGTGAATGGGGGGGGGATGGCTTTGCCTCATCATTAGTGGTACCCCCAAGGCTGCCACAAACACTTCCCTTTCAGCAGCCTTGGGACACAGTGGGACGTGGATGGGAACTAGGGTAGTAGCTTAGCTACTGTAGTTTGTTCATTCCACGTATTGTATTAAGTCCCGCGGCTTTGTCATAGGCTTGTGATTGAGAGGGGCTTGAAGGAGCCTTCAGTAAGGCCACTCCTTTTTGGCCCCACTCCACTACACCGCTTTACTGCATGCTTTGCCTACCCTTGAAAGGCCTTCCCCTTCCCCTCTCTTCCCCTCTCTTCCCTTCCCCTTGACCCAGCCATTGCAACGTGCCTGACACCTCCTTTCCCATACTAATCGTCAGGCTCAAGTAGTTGGGACGAAAAGCGACACTTCCACACGCTCTCACGATTTCACGCAGGTGAAAGAGAGCTCGGAAACGCCTCCAAAACTATTTCCGTGGATCTGCAAAAGTATAAAGACTCTACAAATGTTTCTTTGATATTTATATTTATATATATATATTCTACGAAAAGTCGTTTTAGAAATTAGCCTTTTACTATCGTGGGGAGAGAGGTGGGGGGGGGGGGGGTCATTGATGTTGGAGTTGTTAGGTGATAATCTCTATAAATCAGGGAGAGAGAGGATTAGAATGTATGAGCGTATCTCTCATTCATTCAACATAGAACCCTGAAATAGTTTGCAACTTGTATGTTTCTTATTTTAGTCTATTTGACACCAAAATGAGCTTCAAAGATCCCAATATGGTCCAAGTCATTTGAGATGCAACAACCACAAACCTATTGGGGTGGGGGGATGAGGTTTTGATGTTGGATGGATAAGAGGAGCGTTTGTATGCGATGATTCCCTCTCCCAAAATCAACCTTATTGTGGTTGAGAGTCTTCTATTGAATGAAGGTGTTCTTCCCCCCCCCCCCTTTTGTGGATCACTTCTTACACCCACCTCGTTGAGCGGGTAGATCCTCAATCGGCCATTGTGATTGGCCAAAGTTGGTGCTCTTCTCAAACCAGTATTGCATCCTTCTTACCCTACTACTACTACTACTACTACTAGGTATGAACGGCCAAAGTGTTATTTTTGTTTGTTTGTTTTTTTTTTTTTTGGGTACTTAATGCCGTATATGATCAATCGCTTTTAACAATCGACTCACACCACGATGGCACCATTACACACTTGTTGACGGTTCAAAGGATGAAAAATCGGTGTTGCCAAAAAGGAAAGGTGCTACTTTGAGGGCACTGCCACCTTAATAATACCAAGTGTACTCACAACAAAGTTGTCACTTCTGTCACGGGCAGAGCAGAGTTTCCAACACTACTGTTGTTATCATACGTAGTCATCATACAAGTTTGGCTGACCTTGAAGCAGTTGAAGTGTTTTTTTGTTGTCATGAATTCCTCGTGTGTGATCGGGAGTGGAAGTACTTCAGTGCTTTCTATTCCAATTTCTGTGGTGGTGTGACTAGCTAGTCCTTCAATGGCCTTTCCCCAGGTGCAAATCAACATACAAAAAATTATTATCCACATTAATTGTGGTGATGGACATTTGGTGGCAGAGTGAGTGAGAGAGAGGAAAGAAAAAAGAAAAAGAAAAAAGGGGTGCATGTTCACAACACCTATCATTGGGGAGGGTGGAAATGCTGATTCTTATGTAGCGCCCAAGAATTTTACATGTTTTTGTTGGTTTGTTTCTCAAGATAGTTGGGTTAGGTCTTTTTTTGAAACTTGATTGATTAGCAGAACACCGTCTATGATGTCTAGTGTCAGGTTCACTATTTTGTGGAGGGCGTGAACTAGATGCATAGAGGTCTCAAAGTGTCACGCCCGCTAATTACTGATATGATTCCATTCATTAACATAAGTAACTTGTTCAAGTGGAAAAATATGTATATTATGACATTTAGAGTAACACATTGGGATACTTTGCATCTTGCCTTTCAGTATGGAAGAGGAAGATATTCTTGAGCATACTAATGGCAAGTGTCATTTATGTACACTTTGGTGAACTTGCAAGTCATTGTGTAACATAGGCATACACCTCATAACACTATTCTACATACTCATGCCAAGATATTATTAAGCGCACTTGAATGCCAAGTATCATGAGGTGACACTTACGATGAAGTTGTCAATCATCAGTGTGAGCTGGCATACACCTCAAAATAAGGTAAGTGACACTACTACGCATGTGATAGTAAATACCATAAACGGTGTAGTACTCATGTCCCATCCCAAAAGGATTTTGCAAAGGAAGAGATAAAAACAATGGATCCACTTTATGAAAAAAGCAGAAAGTAACCCCTGTACTGTACATAGAAGTGGTCACTCGTAACATTTGCAATGGTGGTTCTTACCTTACAGTTGTTCGTCCTTGTCCGGAGGGTTGTTAAAAATGAACAGCTCGTCATTTCATGCTTACATGCGTCATCTTCATCAAGTGACAGTCACTCACGTCCAATTCAAGGTGTTGACACAGCACATGAGGGAGCACATCAATGACATCATAGTGTACATTTTCCGATGAGACATGGTACTAGCAACCACAAGGCAAGGATGTGAAATTTCAGCTCTTTCACTTGTTACTTCATTAAAGAAAGTACTGATGTGATATTTGATTATTTGTTTAACTCATTATAGGCTTTGCTACTTCATCTTGATCTAAGGCATGTTTTAATATCAGATGGTACAGGAAACAGTTGTTGCTCCAAAATGAAAGATGTGCACAAATAATTGCTCGGAACAAGGAACAGAAGGTGGTTACCCTTCTTGACAGTGTCATCAATTAAAAGCATTGTATTCAAAACTAAGAGCCAACTCTTAAAAAGTGTACAATCACATGCAAGATGAGCAAGTCAAACCGTGAAATGAAGGTCAACTCTATTATAAAGCCTACATGTACTAGTAAGGAACTCCATTACCACATACATGAGTGGTTTTAAAAGATCCTGAACCAGCTGCAGCAGTAGCAGTGTATCAATCTACTAAATCTGATGTAGTAACTTTTGATTATGAACCTAACTTTTGTGAGTTTGTAAGTGAGCTATTCTCATGTGTTTCCATCCCCGAGTGTAACAAGAGCCTTAATGATGGGGTTTTTATCTATAATATGCTCTTCACAGTCACGTTGCCACATAAATATACAGAATCATCAGGAAATAAAGAGTGACCAACCACGTTGAATTCTTCCAAACATAAGATACAGCTTAAGCTTTGGTAGGGACCAAACACTTCTCAAAGCCTGCCCTAAGCTCTGCTTCATCCAACTTCTTGCCAATAAACACAAGCTTGTTGGTCCGCTTCTCTTCTGGACCCCAGTTCCTCTCTGGTGCACCTTCCAGTAAGGAATGAACTCCCTGCAACAATTAAACAATTCATGGAATAATTGTGAAACTTCGGTCTTACTGGAAACCAAGTGAAAGGGGAATTAAGCTAGCTGCTACATAAACCTTCTGATGCAGATAAACTGCAGAAGGTCCATAGATTTCTAAGTTTCCAGGCACACAAGTCATGATACTAACTTAAATGACTGCAAAGTAGATATTTTAACCTTGAACCTCATGGTGACCAGTCCAATAATTGCCCCAGACACAGGTTTTTGGGCCTTTGTAACCTCTCGAATGTAATATACAATGTTTTACAGACTAATAGGCATACCTGAAAAACAAATCTTTCCTCCCAGCCATCAATAGAGAGAACACCCTTTGTCCTGTACAGGTCATCGCTTCGTTCACTCATAAGATCTTCTAGCCAGCTGTTTATCTGTAACAGGACATTAGCTTGTTAGTCAAAGCTACAGAATGCATAGGACATAGTACAATTTGAAACTACTTATTCCAAGGTTCATGCAGAAGCCAACACCATTGTCAATTTCTTCTCCACCAGTTCCAGTTCTTGGAACATACCTTGTCAAGATCTAAAGCCCCATCACACACAATGGCGACAGAAGAAACACCTGGGTCGTGCACATGGTCATGTGTATGTTCGTGGGCATGACTATGTCCTGTAACAAATTTATATGGTTTAGCAAATACTAATAATAAGTATGCTGGCACAAAAGATTTTCCTATGTTCTCCTATATTTCAACCAAATCATGAGTATGCTGGCGCACAAGGTATTCCTATGCTTTCCTATGCTTCAATCAAGTCATGACTATGCTGGCACACGAGGTTGTGGTGATCATAGTCATCTGAAGAAGAAAGCTTTCTTTCTTCGGATGTGCACATCCAGCACCAATCCAAAGTCCTTTCCAAAAACCAACTACTTATCTGTAGGCACTTGCCACAACTATGGAGGTTGAGAAAACATACCACACTCACTGGTGTGTACATGATCCTCTTTGCACTTGCCCTCGTGCTCATGAGCATGGCTGTGGTCATGAGCATGTTCATGATTATGATCATGAGAATGTCCTTCCTGATGCTCATCACTGGAGCTTTTTGCACCAGATAAAATATCCGCCTCTACTCTGCAAAAGTAAAGACAATAGTAAAAAGTATAAGTTCACAATGATGAATAAGGAAGAACACTTCTCATGTCCCACATTTTAATCTTCTAGTTAGATAAAAGTCCCCAGCAGTATCATGTATGGTGACCATGAGAAAAGATACGTCACGATACAATATGATGACAGATAAATGCTACAGAACTTCCTAGAGAAAATAGATCCACAAATCCAGCTGCAATTTTTCAGCCCTCGCTCAAAATCCAGTATCATCCCATGCACTTCAACAAACTATGAACTATGAGGATATCAGACCTTTCAGGATAAATCCAGTATCACATTGTACAATTCAACCAAGCATGAGATTTTGAGGGAAACAAACCTTTCAAGATCAAACCCACCGACACCCAAAACATAGTCCATGTTAACCTTGGCCAGTTTGGCTTTCTGTACTTGAGCCATTCCATTGATCCGCTGCCAAAAGACAAAGCATGAGAGTTACATGTATGATAAGTATAGAAACAGGAGAGGAGTATCAATTGATGAGAGCAACCTTGATGTCCACGCGGGACATCAACAGAAAGTGTCTTAATAAGAAAACTGCTACGACTGATATACCAAAAGACTCCTGTTTGATTTTTACACACTCAGCCATCAACTTTGGATTAAAACAACAAAGCCTGGGGTCTGTGCAAGACCATTGCGGCTACACCATCAAGGAGGTTTCATCTTTTTTACATAGTATACAGCAGGATGCACCTTCTCAAAGGAAATTAATACCTTGATTTGCCGTGTAAGAGTGTCCACATGTGCTTCACTGACTAGGTCAATCTGCGAGCAATTCATTTCATCCGAGTGAGCATTCAAGAAAATCCTTGCAGCCTCTACCCTCATCTGCTTGCTAGCCATGCTATCCATCACTTGATTAAACACTAAACCACACATCCACAAATTGAACTGGTCACCTTGTTCAGAATGATCCGATCAGCATAGGCAATCTGCTCGACAGCCTCATTCACCACACCATCAGGTTTAACTTCCTCGATATGCTGTGTGGCATGCTTTGCATCTACTAGGGTCACCACACCATCCAATCGCAAATGATGTGCAAGACGTTCCTCCAAATAAAATGTTTGAATGATGGGGGCAGGGTTTGCCAATCCTGAACAGCACCACAACAATCCGTTCCTGAGATTTCTTTCAAGGCTCACATGTTTGACACTTAAGAATATTCAGAGAAACCATAAACCCTTTAGCAGGCAAATTCAGATTTAACAAATCCATAAAATTGTTGACGCACCAGTTGTCTCAATAATGATGTGGTCAAATTTATCCCTCTTCTTAATCAGGTCTCCTAACATTCGCACAAGGTCACCACGAACAGTGCAACAAAGGCAACCATTATTTAGCATGATGATGTCTTCCTCTCCTTGTTGTTGGGCGGCCACCAACGAGCCATCAATATCAACCTCCCCATACTGCGCTATGTTTCAAGGTCACAGTCAGCTGAAATCCAAAATATATAAAAAATAATTATGCTCTCCATACGTTGGAAAAAATAACCCAGCAACTTTAGATATTGCAGAGACTGGTGACAAGTGCATTCCACCTGGATTGACATCCTCAGCAGTCAGAACAATGTGAATACCAATGATTACGCGAGGTGGAAATTTGAGACAAAAAAGATAAGGAGAGAGAAAATGACCTCGTTCTCGATAACAGCTATTCTTTTGCCGTGTTGTGAAGTCAAAATGTAATTTAAAAGCGTAGTCTGCATCCATAAAATCTCCAACTTCAATACCTATAGCTTCATATTGTTGTGCTTCTTGATAACAGAAACCAAGTGGTTTTCATTCCCAATTGCAGTCCTGTAAACCAATTCCAGTAGTCTACCTACTGTACTCCTACAGTGCATTGCCTCCATACCAGGCACCTCAGAAGCACTCTCATCAATAACAACATAACACTCATAGAGCTCCGACTTCGAACCCAGAGCTTCAAATTGTCATGCTACTAGACCACAGAGAATTTTTTAAAAGCGGCCTTGATTCCCAATGTGGTCATCAGAATCAACTCCATTAGTCTACTTGATTCTAGATTGCATTACCTCCATCCCAGGCACCTGAGAAGCAATCTTGTCAATAACAACATAAGACTCATAAAACTCCAACTTCGAACCCAGAGCTTCAGAATGTTATGCTACGGATACCAATTACATGATCTTGATTCTCAATTGCTGTCTTCTTCGATTCCCAATTCCAGTAGTGTACTGTAATTCTATAGTGCATGAATAACGACATGCACTCGCACTTTGCCGTTGCTCTCATGCAAACCAATTTCAATCCACGGCCATCCCAATCTCTGCATTGCTCCACCCCAGGCACCCGAGGCGCAACCTCATCAATTTAAATTGGCACATACCTTGCCGGAGCCAAGGAACCCTGTGATAATTGTGACAGGAACACGGGGATCAACAAGATTCGACTGCACCACCTCCCCGGCAACCTCACCCGCACCCTGTTCCAGCTGACTAACCCCCGCAGTCATAAACGACCTCGCTCGACCAGGCTCTTCATTCCACGGCTGCAATCTCACACCCACGGGAACGGCAACTCGGCGAATATAATTCAACCCCAAGCTCCCGCCATCCCCGAGCAATTGCACGCGCGGTGCCCTGATTAGCATCCGAAACCCTTGCGGGATGGCCTCATTGTGCACACATGGGATTTTTGAAGCGAATGAACGTACGGACGTAGTGGCCGCAGCGGTTCGTTGCAAGCAGACCGCCATTGCCACTGTGCGTTGCATCACCCGGCCGAGGTGCATTATGACCAGCGATTAGGCAATCGAGCCAAAGCTCCTAAAACCCCGAAACTGAAACCCTAGCTATGGCGCATGATGAGGGTGAGGTCTGTGTGGTGTTGGTAGGGCGCAGGGTTTAAGAACCCGACACAATACATCGAGGTTTCCAATATCTTCATATTATGTACATAATGTCTCGTTCTCGTAGATCGTCCAACACATAAACTATCAAAGTTCAACATAGTGTTTGTTAACCCCTAAACGCTTGAGGATTTTTAGCAATTTCAAAGTATCTTATAAATAGAATGTTCCTCTCTATATGAAAGAGAGCATTTCTTAACCCATAACTTCCCAAGGAACCCATTTATGGTTGATGGATGGCTTCTTCCCTCCATTAGACCCACCTAACTCATTCATCCGCAATCAAAATGATTATGAACATCAACCCAACATGGACATCAACCCATGGACACATAAATATTATTATCATCAAAATAAAAATCTGCAATTTAAATTTGTCTCACATATCATTATTCAGATCCATAACAATGTTATGTGGGATTGACAGTATTCCACAAAATATTCCCCACACTAGTTTGAATGTGGGAATATTCTGTAGAATATTGTCAGTCCCATGGAACATTGTTATGGATTTGAATAATGTTATGCACAGTTTTAACTTCTAAATTCATTACTGTAAGCCATGGTGATCTTTATATTGATAACCATATGGATGTGATCCTTTGATGGTTCCTTAGAAAATATTTTTTGTAATAGTTTTTGAGAAACATTCAAGATTGTTATTTCATAGCTCATTCAAAAAACTCCCTAACTTGAAGCCCTCATAGGCATTTCGGTGTTAATGTAGGTTAAGCACCTAAGAGACCATTTTTGGTCTTTCCTTCATTTTGCAAGCTAGGTGGAGGTTCAATGGTAGTTTTGATGCAGTTGGAACTTCTTTTGGGCTCTAGGGTGTAGGTTTGAGGCTTAGTTGAGTGCTCCCCTCACCACAATGTGGCTAGTTGTATAGTTATAATAGGGTGTCAAAGCTAGGCACACCACACTTTTTGATGTGTACTGGGAGTGTTGTCAATAACAAAGAATATTTACACAAATGATGATATTTGACACATATGATATCTTCTTCCTTGCAACTTTGTCTAGAATGTTATACTCATGTATAGAAAAATTGTATAAAAAAAATCTAAATTCATGTTTATGAATGCCTAGATAATTATTCCAAGCATCACTCCAAACACCGATTATATAAATTTGTGGATTGGTCTTTTATGAACAACTTTGTCTTAACCTTTGACTTCCCAAGCCTATGAAAGGGTTGTTTTGAGTGCATTTCACTACCCACCTTGCATTTGAACCTTTTCCTAAACTCTTATTTTTCAAACTCAACCGGTAATGAATTACTCAAACCAATAATTTTGAAGGACTATTTCCGAATTCTAGCCAAAAAGAAGAAGAAGCAATGCTCACTAAACAATCATGGAGTGGATGAATGTAAATTTTGAAGCATCCAAATGTGAAGGATTTTGTGATCTTTTGAGCTAGGATAGTTTTTGCATATTATGAGGATATCACCACATGGTTTCACTCCCAAATGTCTCATTTGTCATCATCTCCATCATCGCATATAATAACAGATAGTTCCATCAAATCTTATGAGCAACACACAACAACATTCCATGCGTTTAGGTCTCACTGGGCATGTCACTCACAAAATTCAGTTTCCACATCATTTTTCAACAGGTTACAACCAATCACGTGATGACATGCGGCACTTTGCTTATGAACAAAACAATTAGTTTACGCATATGAAAGAGTAAATTATCTACTCGGAATCCTCCGATGTGACGGAGGCGGTGGACGAGAAGCTTTCGGTGGCTTCTCCGGAGGTTCCAGAGTCTACTAGAGGTTGTTTTGACTTCTCCACCACATTGGCCATGGTTTGCATGTTTGGTGCATCACTTTGTTCGCTCTCTTGCATGTCATCTGGTGGAAAGCTTGGCTGCAATTCACACCAACTTCCATCTTCATATTCATATAGATGGATGGATAATGTAGATACATTGATAGATAAGATAGATATAGAGTCACTAACCTTTTTTTTCCTGAAACAAATATAAGTGAAGAGGTTCTCATTTGTGTTAGCCATTGAACCTAAAAGGATGTCTAAATCTTGAATCAATCCCATTGTGATACATGATCTTTTTCTAAGTTTGTTCTTGACTATGAGCCTTGTCATATAGAACTCAAATATGATAGGTGTCTGATTGAGAAGAGTGACCTCACATTCCTTTACATTGTTTATGATATTTAGTGTGCCTTGCGTAATAGTGTCACTAACTCTATTACAAGGCGTATGCCAATTTACATCAATGGCCAACAACTTCAAAAATAGTGTAGCCTCGTGGCACTTTGCATTAGTGTGCTTACTAAAATCTTGGCATTAGTAATATGGTCAATAATATCTTTATCTTGCATACTAAAATGCAACACACATCAACACTTGCCATTTGTATGCTCAATATTATATCTCTCTTGCATAATACAATATGACCACATGACATTTAACATTCGTATCATGAATAATATCTTCTACTTACATAGTAAAACATAAAAATATCACTTCAAGCACTCCAATATGCTACATACACTAAAAATCATATTGTAAATATACATGCACTTCCAAAAAAACATTATTATGTTGACAAAGAGTGTCATGTTGAATTAAAATTTGTGTCTCTTGGACTCAAAATAACGAACAGGGAGAACCGACCACTACATTGTCTTGTCTAATTAGTGCAGGTTACCATCTAGAGTTATATGATGCTATAATATTTTACTGACATTATCATTTTTATCAACTAAATTATATCATATTATTTGGTGATAAAAAATGATACTCTCTCAGTAAAATGTTATAGCAATGCATAACTCCAAATGGTAACCCACACTAATTAGACAAGACCGTGTCGTTCCGGACGAACCGGTTGAGTTTGAGAAATAACTGGTTGAAGTTCTAGACTTCAGGAAAATTGCCCATCATTTTAGAAGAATCTATGGAACATACCTCAAATTATCAAAGAAAAACCGAAAGATCACAACTTTGGAAACACTAGAATTTTGCTGAGTCGGAACGACAAATGAAAAGGAGAGTAGGTGGTGGGGGTAATGAAGACGATGACGTGATCAACTTATTATTGTTCATGCACTCATCAGGTGCAATCAAAGCAACATTGCATTGCATTACATTGATTGAAGTGTTTCTTGAATTCGGGAGAGTTTTGGCGAAAATGAGATGGAAGGAAGGTGGTTTAGGTAGCGCGGGTTCGACCCAATCAAAGCAACATTGCATTACATTGAATTAGGGTTTGTGTTTCTTGGATCCAGAATAGTTTTGACGAAAATGCGGAGGAAATTAGGTAAACAGTGCAGCTAAAGAAGACGAGGACGATGATCACCTTGTTGTTCATACTCTCGGGCGGGACGTTGAAGAGGAACTCGTAGCACTCAGAGTAAGCAGGTCGCCGCTCCTCATCCTGCCGCGTGATGAGCTCCGCATACACAACCTTGTTCCGCAGCTGCGCTTTAAAGGAATTATTCTCAGCGTCAGGGCTGCGGCCGAACTTCGTGATCCTAACCGCAGCCGCAGACAATCCAAGCTCCCCCTCAAGCAACACAGAGTCTTGCAACACATCACTCACGAAGTGGTTCCAAAGCGCTGCCTTACTGAAGACTTTTGGCGCTCTCGTGTGCGCCTCATGCATCAAGCTCCACAAGTCAGCGTCGAAGAAATGCTCTATACCAAACCGGTGGCTGACCTCCTTGTCTGTCTGAACACGCAGACATAATCCTTTATGGTGGTCAGCATATAGAGCAGTCTTGGACAGCTTCTTGGCAATGCCTTCCCTGATTTGGTCATGGAACTGGCGGAGGTAGATGTTACGCATGGGGGAGAGGAGAATACGCTCTTGCTCCACCTGTTTGCTCTGTGCGTCGTTGATCTGTTGCTCCTGCTTCTCAATCTTGCACTGCAGCAGACGGATCTTATCTGTTAAGTCCCACAAATTCAGCTCCAGGTTCTCGGCCTTTTGCGTTGCTTCGGTGTACTTTGTGTTAAGGTCTTCGATTTTTTCCAGGATTTCCAGGCCCCCGCTGCTCATGTCATCGGAACCTCCTCCTGATCCTTCCCTGAGGTCGGTTGCGTCTGCTGACTTGTTGTTTTTATCAGGTTCATCATCACGGTTGGGGTTTAAATTTATACACATGTTGATCAGACTCTCATTCATATTCATATGGCCACCTTCTGCTGCGAGTTTGGTGACGTCGGAGATTGTGAACTTGGGGGCGTCGATGGCCATAATTTCCCCGGGATTTTGTTTGTTTTCCGAAATTATGTCAAAACGGCCACTGTCAGGAGGTGTGTAAGAAGCTGGAGAATCACGGGGTGTTTCGGAGCGCTTCTCGAACTCTGCCCGAGTATAATCTGAGGCAAAAGCTAATTCGGGAGGATTCTCAGTTGCATGCTTTGCACCGTGAGCAAGTTCTCTGCACTCTTCGCGTGTCTCGTTAGGGATCTCGATTCTTGTTTCCTCGACGAATTCATGCGGGCTGTCGATGCTCAATTCCTCCCCAAATTGCTCATTATCGGAATTGTCAACACGGCCACTGTCAGGAGGTGTATAAGCTGGTGATTGAGGTGTTTTGGGAATCTTCTCCCGGACTCCGTCAGGTTCTGCCTGAGTATCTGAGGCCAAAGCTTCAGTAGGATTCTCGGTTATGTCTGCACCTTGAGCAAGTTCTATGCATTCTTCGCATGTCTTGTTAGGGCTCTCGATTCTTGTTTCCTCGACGAATTGCGGGCTGTCGATGCTCATTTTCTCCGCAAATTGTTCATTATCCGAATTGTCAACACGGCCACTATCAGGAGCTGGTTCAGGTGTTTCGGAGCACTTCTCCCTGAATTTGTCAGATTCTGCCTGAGTATCTGATGCTAAAGCGTCGGAAGGGTTCTCAATAAAGTCTGCACCTTGAGTAAGCTCTATGCATTCTTCGCATGTCTTGGCAGGGCTCTCGATTCTTGTTTCCTCGACGAATTGTGGACAGTCGATACTCATTTTATCCGCAAATTGTTCATTATCCGAAATGTCGACACTGGGTGTGTAAGCTGATTCAGGCGTTTCTGAGCGCTTCTCCCTCACGTCGCCAGGCTCTGCCTTAGTATCCGAGGCTAAAGCAATGGTCTGGTTCTCAATTACGCTTGCGCCTTGATCAAGCTCTATGCATTCTTTGGAGATCCTGTCGGGGCTCTCGGTATTCGCATCCCTGACAAATCGCGGGCTCATCTCGGTCATCGAGTTCCGAACCTCGTGTACATCTTGCACATGTTGGGTGCATTCTTTGCATATTGTGTCGGGGCTCTTGTTATTCAATCCCTCGAAACATTGCGGGCATCCTGAATTGTGAGTACGACTCTCTGCCATCGGATTCTCGATTTCGTCTGCAGCTTGCTCTTGCTCATGTTCAATGTATTCTTTGGAGATCGTCGTGGGGCTCTTGCAGTTTTGGAAAAACTGCGGACATTTTGAATTGTCCATGGGACTCACGGCCATTGAATTCTCCAATTTACCTTCACCTTGCCCAAGTATTGTGCATTCCTCGCAGATCGTGTTAATCCTCTGGACCGTCTCTATGTCCTCGAGAAACCGCAGACATTCTGAATTGTCAGTATGATTCTCAATCACCGTGTTTTCAATTTCATTTGCACCTTGCGCAGGTTCTGTGTATTGTTTGCAGATCCGGTGGGGGCTCTCGGTGTCCATTTCATGGACATTTTGCGGAAACTCAGCATCGTCAGCAATCCCCTCGGTTGTGAGTATGTCAACGGCGATTGAAGTAGTCACCTTCTCCATCAAAATACTGTCGTTTATGGTTGCGTTATCAGGAGACGTAGAGAGACCAGGCGAGTCATCCGACTTGTCTCTGATGTCACTATCGTTTGGTTTACTAACCGAAATTGAATTCTTGGTCATCAAAATATTACTCTCATCCGCACCGTCCTGTGCAAGTTCTGTGTAAGCCTTGCGGATCACGTTGGAGGTCTCAGTATTTGTATCCACGACGAACTGCTGCATTTTGGAATCATCGGTGTTTTGCCTCGAACCAGGCCTCGAACTAGGATTCTCGATCAGCGTGTTCTGCCTCGAGCAAGGCCTCGAACCAGGATTCTCGATTAGCTTGTTCTGCCTCGAACAAGGTCTCGAACCAGGCCTCGAACCGGGATTCTCGATCAGCTTGCCTTCAGCATGCGCGTCGAAGTACAGAGTTGTTGACTGCTGTATGACTGTATGCTGCTGTGCGATGGGGTCTGTAAGATAAACAGCAGTCTCCCCATGCACACTGGCCTGATCCATCTTGAGAGATTACCAGTGAAAATGTCCAGTCTTCGCTTTATCTTGCTTCAATCTGATGCTTAAAAGTATGCAACAATTTCTAGTTGCAATCATATAGTTGTAATATGCAGAGTCAGCTCTGAGAAGGTTTATCCAATATCATCTAAGATTGGATGTAAATCCATCGCCGTTCTCATCAAGGAAATTTAAATTACACAAGGACTGACGAAAGAACATGAAGCATGCGTTACATCACTCTACAACATCAGGTGAGTACTTGATCCAGTCTTCTGCAATCTTGTATTGACATTATTTTTGCCAACTATTCTCCTGTGGCCATGATCCAGATTGCTTGATTTGTGCCAATTTCGGATCTCAATTCAAACCTTACTCTTTTTCCGTGGAGATAATCAAGAAGGGGGCCCCGGAGGGTGGGGGATATGCAGGAGCCACGGTGAATAGGCAATGGGGTCCAGGAAGGTGGGGGATTCGAAAGGGCAACAGCTCCCAACCGCTGGACTTCAGATGACGTGCTGCTCCGTGAGGGATTCCAGAATCCAGACAGACCAGGGTACCCAAAGCAGTATGGGACTACTCCTGCCCTTTGTACCGCTATCCTGAACTTGTGACATTCCAAAGAATCCTACTGACGACATGTACTTCGAAATACCTTCCTCCCACTCCAAAAATCCAGAACTCCCTGACCAAATTGATTTGTAAACTAAACCAAGAGATTCAACTGTGTCAAGATATTGCCAACGGGCTCACACTTTAATTGGGTTGCACTTGACCCAACTTCACGTTAATATCTTTCTCACATTTTTCTCACTTGAATAGATTCTGAAACCAAAATATGTCACAATACATCCAAATAGAGTCTACCCCAAACCATGAGGACAGTGCTTTCTGTTGCTCTTGGAGTTGCACTTTTCTACTGTACTGTGGGGAACCGGAATAAAGTCGCAATAAAAAGCAACTATTATTGATGACACTACTACATCTCATCTCATGCAGAGTCATCACAAATGACCAACACGCTGGGTCATGCTTTAAACATGCCCTACCCCTTTCTCAAAACATCAGCTATGCAAACATTGCCGTGCATAGAAATGTGCCTAACCTATCCTTTCCTAAGTACATAAGCCCCATAACATGAAACTAGTCACATCCGTCTGCCTTCTCGAGCTGAATTTAGAGTACCTTGCCGCACCTCCCTGGAACATCAGAATTACCTTCCACAGTTGTATCAAGGGGTACTGCAAATTCAGGGAAAGTGCTTCTCAGAAAGGCTACACGCGATGGAAATGACTTCCTGTGCATCTTGAGAGATAAGCCGGAAGGATATAAGCAGAAGTGGTGAAATGATCCAGTTGATAAGAGTAGGCCAAATGCTCGCCACTCGTCGGGACCCGGTTTATTTGAGTAGATGGACAAAATTGGAGGAGTCAAAATCTCACGACACTTGAATCGCTGAAGCCCCTGATGATGATCCCATTGTTTGTGAAGAACTAGAATCTTGAAAGTCCTCCTGCACATAACATGTGATTATCCTGTCAGATTTCCCCTAATCTTATGCCTTAACAACCCTGGGAATCAACCCTGTTTCGCATCTTTCAGTTCATACACAAACCATGGAATTCACCAAATTGTCAAGCCATGTTGTACTAGCCCAACTAATATGATCCTTGGAAATACGGATTCAAATAGCATCAACATAACATAAGATTCAAGGGTCGTGGAAAAAGAAACTCACAGGATTGTAGATGACAGTGATATATAGGGAGCAACTAGGACAGCGAGCAATCTCCTCACCAATTTTCAGATCCGCCTGAAACCAATAAAAAATCAGCATAAGTAACCCGCCATAGCTACAAAGAAAAACCGTCACTCAAAGAGAAATTTATGAGAACAAAAACGTCAAACCCTTCGATGCACTTCGCCAGCTCCAGCTTCTAGGGTTTCATAGAAGTCAGTCATGAAGTCCGCAAGCGTACCTTAGTTATCTGGAAAAGATCGCCGCAGGGACAGGGGTAAGTGAACGCTTGCAATTCCTCGTTCCATTCCATATCCTCAATCTCTACGTCGTCGTACGACATCTTGATTCGCTAATTCGCAAGCCTGCCTCCTCAATTTCGTGTGTAAGATTATACAACGTCTGCCGCCCTAGGTTTCTTCCTCTCCTGCCTCAATCTCAAATTACGCCACACAAGAAACACAATATCGAGGCAGGGAGAAAAATCCTTCAATGGCCAGAATTAGATGCAAGACAGGAACAAAACATCCTGCAAAACCACTAAATTCGGCAGCTCTCGACGATCGACCGATGCCACTTGAAGCCAGGGGATATTAGGGTTCCGTAAAACGTTAAAAGTAAATTTTAGCGAGTAAATCTAAGTGAGTGTAATCTTAGGGCTGAGATGGACAGAGAAATAAGGTGAGTTTCCATGTTGGCCGCTCACCCACCAGATTCTAGTGGGAATAAGAATAAACTCGCCCAAATGTAGATGGAATATGGAATATGGTGGGGTAGGGTTGGTATGTGTCAACTACATTAAACAATCTTATTAGTGTGGGTGGAAAATTAGTGTGGAAATGAATAGCGTGGGTCACACTAGTTTTCTAGTCGAGATGAAATTAATATAGGTTCAAGAACCTAGGTTTTTCCCTAAGTCTTCATGAAGACTTCCAACCAACACAATTAATATTATATTTAAGAAAAAAGTAACACAAAATAAAATAATCACCCACACTAATTTTCTACCCAAAAACAATTGATGTGGCCCATAGTAAATTTCTACTATGAATTTAGTGTGCGTTGAAAATAAGTGTGGCCCACATTGATTCTCATAGACTCTAGAAATTTATTGTGGTCCATAGCATTAGGATTATTTAGTTTAGCTACTCTCGTCTTCCCAAATCCGGGCCCACCTACTAAGCTCCTCCTCCATGTTACCAAGAATGGAGTCCTAGACCACCGGTTTCCGAATCCTTCAGTGGCTAGCACTTGTAGGACAAAAAGTGTTTTAGTGTGCGCATGAACGTCTAGTGGCCCATGTCCATAACCATCCACATTTAGGTAGTCCACCAAAATGTGGTTGGTTAGCGGCTTGTGCTCATCTACATGAGAACACCTCTAACCCACTATTATCTAGTATCTAGTGGACGAGTGGCCTAAATAGAAACTCCCCTTAACCATAATTGTCACAAACCTTGCATTAGACATACTACAATAGAGATGCCTATTCCCAATCAGGACCCCATTGGCAATCTATAGGGTAATGGAACTTCAATAAGGGTGAGATTGAATTTCAACCAGGTTGGGATTGAAATTCAATCATGCCAAAACCAATAGTGCCATGACACATGTCTTGATTTTGAGTGCTAAAGTGAGGAGAAATGAGCGGTTATGGTAGACTCTAGACATTGGTAATATGTTTGGGCCGACTTTTTGGCTTCAATAATTCATAGTATTTTCAATCTTAGGAATAAAATTAACGAAAATTTTGTAGTCCTCATGATTTTTCATCTTCCTACCTGGGAAAAATTTGCACCTCCTTATGCTTCTTAAGATCTAGCGCAAAATCTCTTAAGTGATAGGCTATGGGTACCTCTACTCTAGCACTCTTCTAAAAGACTTTCCTTAATGAGATATTGTTGCACAACCCTTCCACCTTCATACTAAGATCAAGGCATCCATAGTCGATCATGTCCATTTAACCACCCACTAAGGTCATGTAATTTTGACATGGATGAGATCTATATTTTTAGGTGAATGAAATTAAGGTTTATGTGGTGGTGGCTTATGATTGATTACCCTCGTAAGTGCTTTGATAACTATTGTAGCGAAGCATTATCATTTAGATGAGCGGATGTGGGTTTACCTATATATTGACAATGTGCTACCCTAACTTTACCGCTCCAAAATTTGTAACAATTTCCAAATTCATGAAAATTAAAATTAAAATTAAATGCACTCTCTTTAGAATTTGTTTCTCTTCACAAGAAAAATAAGTCTCCCCTATCACTCCTCCTCAACATATGCAAACCCTCTTATTTTAGCGGTAATAAATGCCCCTCAACCTTAAATCACCGGCATACTCACTCGTTTGACCACAACTCTTCTTTGCATTAGATCACAAACTTTGGCCACCAAAAATAATTGTACTAGAGGTTTGGCCAGAGCACAATCATAACCATAACCATAGCAACAATAATATGCATACACAACCAAATAAACCTCCCATCGAATTTACAAACCCCACGTGAACTACAAAGCATCCTACAAAAAAACAACTAACACCCCCCCCCCATATAGACACATACCCCGTCAAACCTACCCCCACACACTACCAGGTCAAATTCTCCAACACATGAAAAAACAACTCCAAATCAAAAACTCCCACCCCTATAAACACCCTCACAACCCCCTACCAACCAAATATAACCACATCCACCTCCTCAAATTTCACCCACAACAATGCATATAGATATATGAATCATTCATCCTACCCACCCAAAACTCCGAAGGCCAAATAGTGGACAATACTATCGGATCAGGAATATGCAACCCCAACTCGGGGGGGGCAGTGTGTCAAAAAGTTAAGGATATAGGTGCGAACAACCACTATTTTATAGGGGGGTATTACTTTCAATTCTCTTCTTTTTTTCACATGCTATCATTATGTAAATTTCTACTTTGGGTTAATAGAAAAATGGCTTGCATTACTCATAATTCCAAATTACCTATTATTCCATACCCTATAGTACTTTAAAGATGTCCAGTGCCATTTTTGATACCCTATATTACTCTTAAGTCCATTTATAATTTTTAGCCCCCATGTTTTTAAAATACCCTATCATTTGTTCGCACGTATATTGCTACTCCAACCAATGACTAACCCCCCCCGAGAACCCCAACAACAACACTAAAATATCAAAAAGACTCCCAGGTTACCAAAACATCCTACATGCAAAGCTTAACACAATACTCATCGCTATCGAAGCCACACAAAACACCCAACTAGACACGTACATATTTACAAATAGCCTCAATAGCATAATTTTTAACCAATAGCCATATTCAACACCCAACATCACAACATCACCACCCATACAAATTACTAATAGCAAAAATTGTAAAACAAATATACCCCACACATAATCCACATCCACAAAGTGCGCGCACACTCGGGCATTACCGGAAATGAAATTGCCAATACACTAGCCAACGAAGGAACACTTAAGGAGAAACCAACCACAACACCATGTATACACATAGCCCACCCCACCCCCTACCAGCTAGTAAGTTGCCCAATAGCTAGACATGACAGAGCCATCCGCAACCTCCACACATTCATAACAAAAGAACTTAGAAACCGGGAATTTGTAACCACCAAACTCATATTCCCATACGTGGACAAATGGTTATCAAATACTCAAATAAACCAGAAACTCTCCAACCACTTCTAGAAAAATGAAAGTGTGACGGGCGCCCAAATCACCTAGACTCTAAAATTCATATATGCCCAATACATGGGTAACCATAGGAAAATTATATTCTGGCCCTTCACACATCAAAACCCCAACTACACACTATGCCATAATAATGACAAAGACACATGGCCACACCTATCATCAACATGTGAACACCCATACTTAAAAGGCCTAAGAATTGCACAACATAACAAAGCAATACACCTCATCACCCAAACATTGCAAGCCAACAAAAACACGAGGTTCTTCACACTGACCAATGCAAGCAATCTTAATAACAAACCACTAGAACAAACAATCCCAAAATTGCTCCTCAAATGCACATGTTCACAACTAGCCTGCCATTGCCAAGCTAAATCAAGGCCAAACATCCTTTGCATAATCGGAGCCCTGAACTGAACACAAGCAACAATCGCACCTTCTCTTACACTCACAGTTCATCTCATTGAATTCACATATTGTCATGATAGATTCCCCGACCAAGCTCTCACACGTAAACATACCAATATGATCCACTAATTCACAACTTACAAAACAATGGTTGGAAAACCAACCCCCTCATTACTATCATAGCCGGAGTAAGAGGCGCTATACACGAACACTCAATTAATAGACTTACCAACCTTAAAATCCCAAAATCCAACATTAAAACTCTCATGAAAAATATACACTAGAATGCCATCAAATACCTCACATATCTTGTCCTAAACAAAAGAAAACTTGACAATAAACAAACACCCATCCCCCCACCCCCAATGCATTTGGAAACTACGAATACACCACCAGAGCCCACCTCTTCAAGGAGGTAAAATCACCTTAAATTGCATCACAGACAACCGTGATCAACATTAGGTCAACGGGCTCACATGCACGCCGGTCCTAGTTACGGGCGTTATTTTTTCTTTTCTTTTCTTTGGCTAGAGTACTACCCTCAACATTATTTTAAAGAATGCACCATACTTGGTTGCTCGTAAGTTCACGTACCTCACACAACTCCAAATATGTTTGGACCTTCATGCCTATTCATACACTACACTAAATATGATATTTAGTGTGACTTACTATTTGGAATTACACAATGCTATGTTTATTTATTGTACATCTCATATTTTACCAACAAATGTTAAATTGGTAGTTTGGACACTATAGAACATTGACAACTTTACTTGGTAAAAAAATATTTCAATAGTAAAAAGACATAGCACCATGTATATCCAAATAGTAAGTGTAAATGTGCCTAAAGCAAGGATGGGTCGCTTAGTGCAATTTGCAAATGATGTTTGGCAATAATTCAATACAAGAGTTTAAATTCATTTGAAATAAAAATTACAAAGGTATCACAAATAATGAAGGGCCCATAAAAAGTAGACAATACCATTATAAGTAAAGTAGACATATATAGAATGTGGGCCATTGCTTTTTTATAGAACCAATATAGGGGTTGAAAATTAGGATCCTAGGGTTTATGTTTAATATGATATGTTTGTAAGCATGCATTAAGCCAACTAATGCCAATAGAACTAGAAATGTACTAACATTTTGTCTAAAGTATATGAAGGTTCATGGTGGGTTGGGAGGGTGCAGGCCATGAAGTGGTGTAATGAGCATACATTTGGGGTACACATGTGGTGTGATTCGGCTAATGTGGATTTTTTTACCAAAAAACTTTGAATATTCTACTTAACTTATATGGGCCTTATGTGATCACTCTTCTTAATCAAACACTTAAATTTTCATTACACATGACAAGGTTTGCATTTGAGAAGATACACTAAAGAGATATGTGTCACAATGAGAATGGAATATGCATTCGAAATATGGACATTGTTGTGGTTTCAATAGTTGATATGATTGAGATGGTCTATGTGATTATTTAAGGTATGTGACCTCACATCTCATTTCGTGATTGAATTTATTAGGGTACCTACTCAATATTATGTGCTTACAACAAAGTCATACCAACATAACATTCGTATTTTTGAGTAGGGCCAACATAGTATTATCAAACCATTCAAGGATGAAGAGACAATCAAATGTCAAGAGGCATGCACCTAAGATTGTTGTGATCCACCTCATAGAGCAAGATATATGCCTTGGTCCCAACATAGGTTTTTGAGCCTTAAAAATTTGTCATTTACAGTTAAAATCAAATTGAACACATACATTCCTAAGAAGAGAGGGACACACTCCCTAATGTTACGTAAATGTCCAAGCCATTTTTTAGTCACCTTGGCTAGGCCTTGGCCACCGTGCTTTGGATGTGTGTGGCCTCCACAAGAGAATTTTGTGGGGTTTCACAACAACAACCGCGCATCCATGCAATCTTAATGTCATCTCATTGAAAAATTTGCAGCCAAATTGAAAATTTCCAAGATATATGGTCCTATTGTTCGCACTTCCAATTCCATACACAAAACTCAAGTTCTTGGAAATTGAATTGGGAGTTGTCCCACTCGGTTAGCAATTGCGATTCATGTTCAATGTCATTTCAAGTATCAAAGTGCTGAAGATGCAAAAGTTATGAGAGTTCAAATTGAAGATTCTTTCACACTTTATATATCGTATAGACCCTCTCAATGGCGTCAACAATTGAACCCTTTAATGGTTGATGTACATAGTCCAACCTCATTGGACCACATAGTATTTTTATTTTTATTTTTTTTCATGACAATATTCAACATGTGCCAAGAACATAGACCCTCTCTAATTACAACCTTCCGGGGTTGAGTGAGCTCCAACCCCAATATGTGAATTGGTCACAAGAGTGGTTAAGGGCTTGTGCTTACCCACGACTACACTTGTGTGGTGACAGGTCTTGGTGTAACATTACACTAAATATGATATTTAGTGTCATGTGGCATTTTATGTCACTATGGTAACTTTTCGGATGACACTTCTTATGAATAAGTGAACAAATATTGTCATGGATGATGGTTGAGTTCATCCATCGGCCAAAACCCTACCTTTCTCTTGTCAGCAACTTGTGATGAAATATTGTCATGGATGATGGAATTTTGGATGAGAAATCACTTGGTAAATGACAATATTTGCAACATTGTAAATCTATAATCCCCCCCCAAAAAAAAATTCAAGGAGTGACAAACAATGTTGGGTTAAGATTTAGTGTTGGTGACACTACACCGTGGTTTATAATTAGTATTGAGCAAGACAAGCGGAATTGGTGACACTAAATACAAAATTTAGTGTAGTTTATGTTCCCGGGCCCACCAAACGACCAAGAAGGGTTGAATAATCTTACATTGGTGTCCATTCTTAACTACAAGCCTTGTCATATGCCACTCTCAAATATGAGAAGCGTGACCACATAAAGTCAAATGCATGCGGACGTTATTTGGTTACTTTTCTTGAATGGACGCCTATATTTGATTGGTGTGTGGTTAGGTGAGGATTAAAATTAAAAAAAAAAAAAAAACCAACCGACATGTAAACTTGACACATGTTTAAAGAGATTGGGCTACTTCCTCAAAATCCAATTACTACTCCACATTCATTAACAAACACAATTGGAAGAACCGATATATTCAATACACATGAATCAACAAACATGGCGCACTTCCAACAACCATAATTAGATCATGAGAGGTCTGATTTTCAATCTGGTTTTTGGGAACGTGTCATCCTACATCCGTGAATCTGTGTCCGGGAATAACCGGCGGTTAGTTACAGATGAACCGGTGGAGTTTGAGAAATAACCGGTGGAAGTTGGAGACTTCAGGAAAACTACCGATCATATTAGAGGAATCTATGGAACATACCTCAAATGATTGAAAGCAAAACCGGAAGATGATGTCAACATGTAACCGGCTAGATTTAGAATCACTGGGATCCTGACCGACTATGCCCAAAAACTTCCCGGGCACTGCCGTGAATGCAACAACGTAAATCTGATCAACAAGAAGATGGAGAACGAGGGAAAACAAACCGAACAACACCCACATACCTTCCTTCCTTCTGGAAATGGTTGTTGACTTGCTGATGAATCAGCGAAACCAAACGATTGCAACTGAGATCACTGCAATGATCGGGGAGAACCGGCAGTTAGTTACAGATGAACCGGTTGAGTTTGAGAAATAACCGACCGGTCGAAGTTCAAGACTGCAGGAAAAGTACCGATCATTTTAGAGGAATTTATGGAATATACACCCCAATTGAATAAAGGAAAACCGGAGGATGTCATCAACATGTAACCGGTTGGACTTGCAAACACTCGGATCTCAACCGATTATGCCCAACAATCTCCCCGATCACTGGGTCACTGGTGATATGCTGTTGACATTCTCCGAGAGACTTGTCAAGGAAAATTTGGGCACGGCAAGACTCTCGCGCGCCATCTCGATCCGGTCCATCAAAACCTGCAGAATGATTGTCACAAACTTCGAGCTACTGCATGCCACCACTTCTTTCATCACTCTATTCTTGTCCTCTTGTCACTAGCTACGACTGTCGCGAGATCCATGGAAACTGATGCGGCCTGGATGTATATACTATATATATGTAAGTTGTTAAGTAAAAATGCCTCCGTTGGAAACATCCCAAGATGCCATGGAAAATGGCCCGGGCCCCCCTCAATTTCGAGTCACGCCAAAGCGGACTTGAATGATAGCGAGACCTTCCTTGCACGAGGGCCTTCAAGTCAGTTCAATTGAATTGTGGTCAACGAAATCACATAGTATCTGAACAGTTTGGATTGAGATTCTAACTTAGTAGGGATTTTTTTACAGACTTTTAGTTCAACGATTGCTGGATAAGGTTTTATCCATTTAGCTTCCCGTAAGTTGTAACTTCACTCCTGGAATTGAATTGTTGGAGAGTGAGCAGGGAATATTATCATATACGAGCGTACATCTCATTCACCCAACATTTTATAAAAAAAGCCCTGGAATAGTATGCTGCTTGTTTTAGTTGATTTGACAATGGAATCATCTTTAAATACCTCGAATTATTGTACTTGAGGTTGTTTGAGGTGAATCGGCAACAAACTTATAGGAGGTCAAGTTTTTTCGTGTTGAATGGATCGAGAGGTTGAGTTGTAGATGTTAATTCCCTCTCAATGAGCAACATGGGTTCATGGTGTTGGAAAGAGGGAAATGTTGCACAAGAATGCACCTTCATCCAACATAGAAGCCTTGAAATAGTATGCATCCCGGAGGTTGCTTTCTTAAAAGTTCATTTGGCGTTGTAATTAGTTGTAGAGACCTTGGATTAATCTAGTCCCAAGTCATTTGCGATTATTGGCCACGAACAAACAGGGTGTCAAGTCAGGGTCAAATTTTTGTCTTGGATAAATTGAAAGGTACACTCATATGCGATAATTCCCTCTCGCATGTGGTGTCTACATAACTCATTCATTGGGAAGGTGAAAACGTAGTGATCTATTGTATAGTTTGGAGATGACCATTTTTTTAGACATTTTGATTTTGGAAATACATCAAAGACCCTCAAATAAATTTAATGGGACTCAGTTGGAATTAATGAACCCCCCAACTTGTAAAGGTCTTGTTTTTGGCTAGAGCCTCTTCCTCCATTATGGATGAGTTTACATTGGCACCATGAAACCCAAGCCTAAACTCATCTACTAGCTATAGGGAGGTGAATGTAGTGAACTATTCTATATCGTGTAAATTTGTGTTCTAAAAATGAATTGATTTTGAATCTTGCATCATAGACTCCAAATAAGTTTGATGACACACCGAAATGAATCAACCTTCAAACCATTGGAGGCTAACTTTTACTAGAGGCCTTTTTAATACACGATGGATTAGTTTTATGCAGACACCACAAAGCTCCAACACCAAATTTCAAACTGTAGGAAACAACCGACCACTTTAGAGTCCTAGTAGAGATTATACTCTACTTTCTTCAGGTGTACTTTACTCTGCAAAATTGGCTAGCTTTGGAATACATAGAATATGGAACAATGGGTTGTTATTGAACAATCAATGTTGGTTGGTATTTGCTGTTGTTTTTTTTGTATAAATATCACCCTGCGGTTGTAGAAGGTAGAGCATTAGATTGCTCATAGTCAATAGAAATATAATGGACGAGGCATGAGAAACAATAAGGTTAGAATAAGGCATCAATGATAGTCCGAAGAGGGATAAGAGTTATCCCATATTGTTTGTATGAACCAATGATAAGAAGAAAAGCAATAAAATACAAGCAAGAAGAGCATGAGACCATCTCACTCCAAGCATTGTTCATATGCCTTTGTGTATGTGTATATGCTTGTGCAATCTCATTTCTAGTCCTATTGACATCCAATAACGGTTTGGTTCAACAAGTACGATACTTTTGTTGTCCAAAACCATTTTTCACATCACACTTTTCAAATGTTAAAAGCATTGTTGTACATGTATGTAGGGTCTCACCTAGGTATAGTTGTAATGGTAGGTGGTGAAGGCCACTCAAGTCAAAGGTGAAAACGTTGGGGATCCCTTATATATATATATATATATATTTTCACCAAGAAAATTGATCTTGGAATAGCATCAAAGACCCTGAATTAGTCTAGAGAAGTGACGTTGGGATAGATCAACCGTAAACCCCTATAGGGTTGACTTTTTGTTGGATCCTCTTCCTTGAGTGGCCCGAATCATAAGCCATGGTATGTGAGAACATACACGATTAGTACTGCCTCTGTCCCAAAATGATTGTTCACCCCCCGGATTTTTATGTCCCAAAACATTTGTAGGATAAAAAACTCGGGGGGGGGGGGGTAGGACAATCATTATAGGACAAAGGGAGTATCAAGAATTATCATGCAAAGATTGATACCTACTCGCCATCTTGAGATTGAGATTTTTTTTATTATAATCAATACAAGTTGGTTTGACATCATATCAATAAAATTATACAATGGGTGTAGTTTGGTGAGAATTTTGAGGTTATTTTGTAGTTTGACAGTAGTCATGTAGTTTGCTATTGTTGTTGACTGTGTATAGAGTTCCTCTAGTAGATTCATTGGCTGGGAAGCTGCCATCTACTGGTTTAGACAAGGTAGATGCCTACTTCGGATTTTGATCTTAAATGGACGCCTATATTTGAGTGGTCTAAGATTGGATGTCAATCTAGTCCTGGACACCAAAAAGGCATTTGTTGAAATGAGATTGAACTACATACTTGAAATTTATTAGCCATTCTAGAACATAATAGTCAACATGATTTGGGGGGGAATCTATATGATCATTTATTGACTTACAGAGGCTTCACTTTGACATTGATTCAATAGGATATTCATACGAGTTTTGAAAGTCATGAGGAAAGTGACTACGAGACTTGGGCACGATTTGAGAGCTTTGCTAATTAGCTCGCACTAATTGTGTGTTTCATATCGTACAAGAATTGACCATAGAGGGAGAAAACATATATTTAAGACCCGCTTACATAACATGTTTTGTCATTATCCCGTTCCAAACCTCTTTGGAGTGTCTAACAAATGTCAAACATGTACTCAAGGCCACTTCACACAAAAGTCAAGAGCCGTGACCATGAATTTGTGAGAGCCCCAAAGAAGGTGTCCAAAGGCCATCCCAACACACCTCCAAAGTCATGTAGTGTGGTCAGGGATCCTCAAGTGTAGTGCGAAGCTGTATGTGACCGTCCCTCAACGAAATGCTATTTCACTGAATTTCTACTCATGCGGGTCCTCACGCATGATGTAGTAGAAAAAATCAACAATTGTGAGTGTTTGGAGTGCCATGGTCTTCCGGTTTTGTGTTAGGCCTACCTCCATGAGGTGGTTTTTGAAAATAATCCAAGTGACCATGAAACATGATCCATTTGATGCCATGTAGGAATCCATGTAAACTTTACAACTATCATTTTTTACCAACTAAGTCATATCATGTTCTTCGGTGTGCATACTAACTAAGAATGTTATTTGGGTAAAAAGTGATTCACTCTCACAAAATGTTATAACTCCAATGGATAACTCCAAATGGTATCCCACACTAATTAGACAAAACAATGCACATGTATGGAACTTGACGACTTTAGAGGACTTTGTGTATTAAAATCTTTTTTTTTTTGGGGGGGGGGGGAGGGATTGGAAATGGTTTAGTCTACCAGATATATCACAATATATATAGTCACCTCTACCTCATAATACAATAATATATGAACCAATGTCCAAGAAGAACTGACGGTTAGTTACAGATGAACCAGTTGAAGTTGGAGACTTTAGGAGAATGACCGATCATTCTAGAGGAATCTATAGAATATACCTCCAATGAATGAAGCAAAACCGGAAGAGGTCTAACATGTAACCGGTTGGATTTAGAATCACTAGGATCTTGACCGACTTTATAAGCCCAAAAACTTCCCAGGCACTGGTCTAAACTATGACAATATATCAATCATTCGGAATTCAAGCTTGTTGGCGAGACTTATAAGGCACTCATAAGGACCTTCACAAGAAACATTTCAAGTGACTTGTTAGGTCAAAGCAGCTGATCTTGGAGGACCCAACTTATTTTTGGATGGAGTTGCAAACACCTTCAATGTGCTGCTTGTAATCAATGTCGAGCTGGCCCGGTTTTGATTCTTGAGGTCTTTTGGGGTCTCGCAAAGCATTAAGTGATTTGCACCTCCACGGCTACTGCTCCTGGGACTTGCAAGTTATTTGGCAGTTGCTACTTGGTTACATTCTTAAGTAGCTACTAAGATGATACTCCCTCCGTCCTCAAATGATTGTCCTACCTCCCGGAGTTTTATATCCCAAAATGTTCGTCAACGAACATTTTGGGATGTAAAACTATGGGGGGGGGGGGTAATCCTTTGGGGACAGAGCGAGTATCTTGCACTCTGGAGGTGCAACCCAGTTGCAAAAATTATAATATAAAAAATATAAAAAACTTCGGTCTCCGGAGGAGACCGACGTGAATTAAGTGTCTGTTCGATCCACCTCCAATCCCATGCCCACATGACAAGGGTATGGAGGAAAAGATCTACTCCCCCCTGCAAAAATTACATTAGGTAAGGGCGTTTAATTTACACTATTGTTATGTGTGGGGAGAGTTCTGGGCAACACTGGTCAAAATCCTAGTGCTCCCAAGTCCAACTGGTTACATGACATTAATTGTGATCTTTCAATTTTTCTTCATCAATTGGAGGCATATAGTATAGATTCTTCTAAAAAGATTAGTGATTTTCCTGAAGTCTTGAACTTCAACCAGTTATTTCTCAACCTCCATCAGTTAATGTGTAAGTACATTGTTTTGTCTAATTAGTGTAGGCCACACCAATTCCCAATCATTCATACTATTTTTTTTGAAGTGGCCCATTGTAATTTCCAGTGTGAAAAATTAACGTGGGTTTTTTGTCTACATATTTGGATAAAAATTCAAGGCAAGGCAAGCGCTATAAAATACTGATGTCAACCGAGGCAAGTACTACAAATTTGATGTGGGGCACACTAAATTCCAACCCACATGAATTTCCCACCCACACGAATTAGACAAAACATTGTAGCCACCAATTCTTCATGTTCATTACACTATGTTCAAGGGCCGTGACTATGAAGTTGTGAAGACCCTTCGAGCCTTAATATCCAAAGGCCGTACAATAGAGATGAATTGAAATTTGTGTGGTAGTGGGCATTTAAGAATAGTGTCAAGACATATGTGACCAGGTTCTTAGCTGAATATATTGTATTTCATTATCATCTCATTCATATGGACCCTTTGACAAGATAAGTTCTTAAAAATCTTGGTTTTGTATGTACCCACCTCTTTGAGGTGAACTTGACACAAACTCTAGTACACCATGAATCATTATTCATTACATGCCTTGTTAATTCATCTATTCAAATGTCCTCGGCACCTTGGGCTCTCACGATGTAGTATAAAGTGGAGTGAGACGGTCTTGTTGGCATTTTCCACGAATGAGAAATTTTAGATTTCAATAGTTAAACCCCCCCCCCCCCCCCCACCCACCCAAAGAAGAAGAAGAAGAAAGGGTCATCAAGCTCTAGTGTAAAGTGCCCTAAGATTGGTGTTTTGAAATTAGGTTGGGAGAAATACTCTTTGAACACCTTGAATCTTACCTAGAAGATGAACATGCAATCAACTATAGTACGGTACATAACTCATTACAGTGATTCAACTCCATAATAAGCATTAGAGACCCCATGTTTGTCTAGTGGGACCTAATGTGGATGACTTAACCACAAACCTAGAGGAACCAAGTAATTACTAGTACACAAAATATTGTCTTTAGTGTCAAATGGCATTTTGTGTCATTGTGGTAACTTTTCTAGTGACACTTCTTATGAATAAGTTTTCAAATATTGTCATTCTAACTTATTTTCTAGTTCATCTACTATTGGGATATTCTGCATTCTAACATTTCACTATTGGAATATTGTCATGGATGATTGAAATTTGGATAAAAAAACACTTAGTAAGTGCCAGTAGTACTTGCAACATTGTAAGTTTATTATGCCAAATACTTTTACAAGTAATGGCAGATCATGTTAGGTTTACATTTAGTATTGGTGACACTCCATGGGCTTGGCCTTTAGAAGCTTCACACTGTGCATGGCTGAAGGCTCCAATTCCTATATTTCATTGACCATTTTCAGCCCATTTCTTTAGAGTCTAAAAGTTTGGCCATTCAATCCCATGGCCTCTCGACTTGGACAACCATAGTGTGAAACGACCCTTAGGGTCACTTCACACATGAGCCAAGAGCCGTGACCTTGTAATGGTGAGGACCCTTGACTCTCATCCAAAGGTTGTACCATGGGTATTGGGAAAGCCATTTTATGTAGTCTTGGGCCCTCAAGCATAGTGTGAAGTGCGAATGAACCATGTTGCGGGACCATTGCATATTTTGTTGGCAAAAAAGAGGGGAGGATTTGGTTTAATATAATATGTCTCAAACTTTATCAATTTAAGAGAATTACTTGATGGTGTTTGTCTGTCCTGGAATCTGTCCCGAAATCTATCATGATGGGAAAATATATTAAAAAAGTCATGGACTCCTGGAATTTACGTTAGGACCACCTCTTGGAAGTGGGTCTGACGCAAATTCCGGTAGACCATGCACCCTTATCCACACCCTCCCATGTAGGACTCCATGTAGACTTTTCATCCACGAACTTTTCTATGGACTTTTAGGCCTTCACCTCCTAGTGTGAAGCGAACTTGGACGGTCTCCGCCTTTTCAACCAACGAGAGCTCTTACATCGTCATGGTCAGGGGCCTTCAACCTTGTGTGTGAAATGGCCCTTAGTATTGAGCAAGACGAATAGAACACTAAATACAATACTTAACGTAGACCTCCTCTATGGGTTCACCTTGATAAGATCGGTGGGGGCCCAACTCCAAAAGAGGCCTTGATCTCCTCACGTGTTCATGGTAGAGGAGAATACAAAAAGAATACACGCCTTTTTAACTTTCTTAATTTCTTCTAGACTACGAGGACTTTTCAGCTGCACCAGGAAAAGTGAAATTCGAGAAAGAGGAAAACAGAGAACAAAAACTTTCCCAATTCCTCATCGTCATGACCCTCAATGGAAGGGATAACAAAGTGAAGGATAAAAAGGTCTTTGTCGGGATTGGGTGTGAAGGTTTTATAGTTTTTTAATGCTTAAAGGTCAGCTGAAAAGGTTTTGAAGGGCATATCACATACACACCACATGTATTCGGTGACTCCAAACGCTGCAAACGGGAGCCCACATTCCACGATTTTTGTGTGTGAGATGCATCGAATCAATTTTTGTTGCATGGCAAAATTAGGCCTAGGTTGCATTATTTTTGGGTAGTACTACAGATAGTGAGTAACACACAGGAGCTGCAACTTTAAGCACCCTTAGATTTATTTATATATTTATCTATATTTTCTAGGAAGCAGGAACTAAACTTAAGGTGGGTCACCCCTAGTCATCCAATGAGGATAATTGTAAGTACATATGAATCTTATGGTGGGGCACTAGTGTTTCATAATACACTGGTTAAACCTTAAAACCCGTGTCGACGTCAAAAATGGTCAGTTGAAGGTGATCAGAACGACGTTGAGATTATTTCGATGTGACAGTCTTGTACATGCGCTGATGTTCGAAGTTGGTTTTTTTAATTTTTGATCACTTACAACCACAAAACCAATCATTAAAGAGGCTCTGTTTTATTTGAGACATTGGTGTCCCGTCATAAGATTCATATATTGAAGCATTTGAAAGAAATGAAATGCACACATTTGAAAGGAGTTCATTATAGGTCATTTATGAGTTTCCTTTCAATAGATCTGATTGACTTATCAAATTAAAAAGTTACTGAGTTCGCCTGTCATGTTCCGAATAATGTGGCTTATCATTCAGAGTTACATGGTAATATATAACTTTATATTTTACTTTACTATTTTAAAGCATTAGTTTTGTTACCAAGTAAGGTAAATTCCTCTTCCTTGTGTGCACATCCTACACGCGTGGGTCAATTAGGCGTAATTTGGATTTAAAAAAAAAACAAGAATTGTCACATTTCATCATAAGATTGATTGAAACTTCTTCAAAATGACATAGAAAATAAATTTGGAGAAAAAAGTGTCCAATCAGACCTGATTATGAAGTAGTGCTAATTAGAGATCTATGTAATTTGAAGTAGAATATAACATTCTATTTTTTTTTAAATTACAGCAACCTGTAACTCCAAAGGACTACCCACACGAAAAAGGTTGATATACGGGAAATGGTGAAAATAAGCTCATTCGGCTAGAAAGAGTACAAATGCACACAATACGGTTAATTCAATGGCACCCAAAAGGGATTGCAAGTGGTGTGAAATAGCACCTATCTAGCACCTATCACTACATCCTTTTCGGGCCATCACTTATATGATCAACCATTTTGGGTTCACACAAGAATCCTTCTATCCCTAGTCTAGTGCTCAAGTATACCATTTATGATATTTAGTGTCATGTGCACCATTTGCAAAGGGTCTAAACTAGATGCCTAGAGGTCTCAAAGTGTCACGCCCACTAATTGCCATTACAATTCCATTCCTCAACATAAGTAATTTTCTTAGGTGAAAAAATATGTACATTATGACATTTAGAGTAGCACATTGGGATACTTTAGGTGATAGTCTTGCGTTGAAGTATGCAAGGGGAAGATAGTTTTGAGTGTACTCTAGGACAAGTAGTGTCATATGTTTACATTTTAGTCAACTTGTAGACCATTATGGAACATACAGACATCCACCTCATAATCCTATTGAACATACTCATGCCAAGATGTTAGTAAGTGCACTTGAACGCCAAATGTCATGAGATGACACTTAACACTATATTCGTTAATCGGAGACTTTGGAAAGTCTCAAAATCAAATTCACCCATAGTTTGGGATGTCAATATTGTGAGCATGCATTATAATGGGAACATTGGGAACATTGGGAAAATGATAGTTCATAAGTTTGTACGCAAAGAATATTCACATTACTAAATATAGTAATTTTAAATATCGTGATCAAAACATGAACTTCACATGGAAAATAACAATCAAATCTCCCCAAAAATAGTTTTATGTCATTATAGAGTCTAGGATGCGCATCCCATATGGAAAGGTCTTATTGAATTAGATGGCACATCCCAAACTTATTTAAAATAAGTTTGAATGTAGCCGCAATACAACCAAGTCTATACAATGCCCCTATTTTCACACTAATTCCAACCTATGTTATGTCCACCGAAAGATGTATCCACAAACACACCCACCACGATTGTCCCGTCAATATTGTCAGCCGATCGGGAAGAGAGTTCACATTCATTATCTAAAGAGGATGCATATGTCGACAACACAAAGGCACTATCTACTACATCCACTACCATCACACCTAAAAAACAACCATGGAATGGACAACCGCATAACCGATGCTATGCAAATAAGAGTGGACACACTATATGTGAGTATATATGACCTGAAATACATACACTTTCCAACTAAAGAGACAATAATGACTAGCAAACCAAAGACACGCTCGCATTGTGGACATTAAAAAGTAGGTGTTGGGATACCATTGGAGAACCTCATAAATAAACACGAACATGTGTTCCAAAACAATCCATGGTCAGGTGCAAATAATCCTTATTTTTCCATTCCAATAAACATGGGCATCACATGGTGTTATTTATTATCTTTAGAAGGCGTTGAAATGATTTGTTAAGTAACCATGGACATGGTTCTACATCAATACAAGACATGATTTTTACATATGTTCACGAACGCGCGGTCGTAAAGTACATCCCATTTCATGATCAAATGGGCATGGGACAAACAACACATGATGTTAAAGATCACACGATACATATATTCACATTGGTGTCAAAGAACATTATACATGCATATGAAAAAAACTGAATGATATGGATTTAAAAAATATTAGTCGCATACACAGTCGACACGATGTATGTCGTCAATTATAGGCCCAAAATACAAAAAAATACGACTTGGGATATATGAATGGGCGTTCGTATACCTCCCTATACATATTCCAGGAGGGTATCTTTATGAACGGCCGCGCGTATGTCACATATTGTATTTTTTATGGCAAATAAAATTTAGACTGTAATAATTGTGGTATTTACGGATATACTTTCGCAAAATGTATGCCATCATATGGGTATTTGGGGCAATTGGATTGGTATACTCCATATGAATGGCCGTTCGTAAAGCTTTGGTAGGTATCTTTATGAATGTTCATTCGTATATCATCATGACAGACTTGTATCATATATCATCATCATATTTGGGTCGATGCATAGATGTGTCTATGTATGGATGTTGTTTGGATACATAGACCATATTCATAGGTGGTATTTACAAACGACCGTTCATAAGGCTTTGGGTCATATATTTACGAACGTGCGTTCATATATCACCATGACATATTGTTTGGGTCTATGCATAGATGTATGTCCATCTATGGATATTGCTAGATACATAGACCATACTCACAGGTGATATTTACGAACGCACGTTCGTAAACTCTTAGCCATCATATGTGATTGAATCATTAATACAAGTTTGTAAACTCTCAACCATCGTCTATGTTTGAACCAATACTACAAATGCATTGATTTGTGATTTATATTTGTACCATAGGTTGGTTGAAGCTTAGAAACGTTGGATCTGGATTCGGTTTGCGAAAACCACCTTTCACCAAAAACATTAGCTAGTCATAAGGACTCGAAAACTCCACTATAGGTTGTAGAAGGTTACAGATGCCAGCTCTAAGCTTATATTATGGAAACAACATCTAAAAGTTGGCCATTCAGACAAAAAATGTGAGCTCGTAGGTAGTGTCCAAAACATATTTTTTAGCCTTAAACATAAGTTTAAGGCGATCATACGTCAAAGGAGTTTTCTAAAGATGCACTAGGTTGGGAGGTGTTTTTGCAAGGCTTGGAAATGACTAGCAACAAAAGAGTTAATGTAGCAAGGAAAGACTGCAAACACCCATTAACAATGGGCTTTCATATATACGTACTATGCAGGATTTGGTTGCTGCGCAGAAGTTTACGAAAATGTGGGCCGATGTTTACGAACGCCCGTTCGTAAATGTGGGCCGAGGTTTACGAACGCACGTTCGTAACTGTGCAGCACTTGGTTGTTGCGCAGAAGCTTAAGAAAATGTGGGCCGATATTTACGAACGCCCGTTCGTAAATGTGCGCCGATGTTTACGAATGCACGTTCGTAACTGTGCAGCACTTGGTTGTTGCGCAGAAGCTTAAGAAAATGTGGGCCGATATTTACGAACGCCCGTTCGTAAATGTGCGCCGATGTTTACGAATGCACGTTCGTAACTGTGCAGCACTTGGTTGCAAAGAAGTGTACGAAAATGTGGGCCGAGGTTTACGAACGCCCGTTCGTAAATATGCGCTGACGTTTACGAACGCACGTTCGTAACTATGCAGCACTTGGTTGTTGCGCAGAAGTGTACGAAAATGTGGGCCGAGGTTTACGAACGCCCGTTCGTACATGTGGCGGAGATTTACGAACGCCCGTTCGTAAATGTGGGCCGAGGTTTACAAACGCCCGTTCGTTAATATGGGCCGAGGTTTACGAACGGGCGTTCGTAAAACTCCGGAATACGCGGCGGTATATGCGGTGGATATACGTTGTACGTACATGAAGTGTGTAGTGTGGACGCATAGAAATGTGATATGCGCGCACTCCTACAAGTCTCTAGAGCAGTCTCTAGAGCATGCCGCAAAAAAGAGCTCTGGTTTGGGGGGGAAGACCTTTAAGTACTGCTCTAGGGCGATTCAAAATCCCTTAGATGCTCTTTTAAAAGCGGATTCCCGCCGCCTACCTTAACCTAACAATATGTCATTCTATCCATGCGAAACATGTATGACGCTATGTATGGAACATATATGGCATGCATGCAACATATTGAAAATATTAATGTCGCTCGCACACCTTAGGTGTTACCAAGGCCTCAGGATAAAAACATAAATACTATAATAGTCAAATGTTATTGAAATATGATGATGCTTAACATTAAATAAATGATTTGCGACCAAATTATGAAATCCAAGTTTTTGGGCAATTGATACCTATATGTTACCAAGGTCTAAGTGATATATATATATATATACACATACATACAATGAGGTAGGAGTGGGTCAAAATTAGTTGTGGAGGCCCCTAAAATTGTATATATTATATGATTCACATCAAAACATGTCTAGAATATGCTCACTAAGTGTGTGGACACCAATAAAAAGTCGGATTAATTTGGAATGGCTTGTAAGGTAGAGGAAGGATATGATATGAAACCATACCTAGGTATAATGTAGGTCTTAATTTAAGTGCAAATCTAGATGTGAAAAGATTGAATTAATCCGGAATGTGTGGCAAGATTGAAATTAATTTGGAATGGTACATAAGGTAGAGTAAGCATATGAATTCAAAACATACCTAGGTCGAGTCACACTAATTGCATGTTTTTGCATCCTACGAGAAGTAGGTGCATAACTAAAAGTATTCATTTAAAGTTGAGTCTTAAGACATGCATGTTAGAATAAGATTAAGTATGGACTGTGTGATCAAAATGCACTCAACATTATTAAGGTGAAAGAGGAAGAATTCCAAACTTCACTTTTGACATAAACCAAAGTTGTATCTCAAATCCAATTTTGAATCTTGAAATGACAATCGGCATGATTCTCAATAGTTGTTATTAACCGGATGAAGCAATATCCAATCCAACCAACATTGGTAGACCAGTTGGACATGCCCACATACCACAACATGGCCACATATTTTGAATGTTGGTAAGATTAAAAGATTTAGGGATGTAGGGTTTAGGGTTTGGGGTTAGGGTTTGTGAAAGTTGTGCATGTCTGGCAGTTGATACAATAGATTACACACACAAACGATATTAACTACTCAATAGCCCATATTGCACTCACTTAATTATGTAGAATGCACATTTTATACTTGCCAAACATCCGATCACATGGCTCAAATACACTTAGTTCAAGTTGAAGTTAAAGTTCAATGCACTATACAAATGTTAGTTCAAGTTGACACCTAATTATATGAATTGATGACATGTTCGAAATTGAATTTCCCTCCACCTCTACTAAAATTAAGTTCACCCCCTTCCCCCAGTCTCAAATTGTGTATTTTATGAAGCTAATAATGATTAGAGGAACTAATGAACAACTTGAAAGATATTTCATTCTTGAAAACATTATATTTCAAAACACCATATGAGCATCCTTGGGGTTGGATTCTTCATCAAATTTCTACTAAATGATGTGCATTGTTCACTACAAATTTATACTCCCTATGTACCTAATGTTTACAAAAGAACCAAATGTATAAGGAACTAATAGAATGGGGAGAAAAAATTCATTTGTATTTATACTAAGCTATTCAAATTAATATGATAAACACCTATACTACATATACATAATACAAAATATGAATTAAGCATGCCTTCATTACTTACAAATTCTACTTTTATTTTCATGCAAGAGAGTCATTGAACGTTTTTCCATCATAACAAGTATGGACAAGGTAGTCATATGACTGCCTCCATAATATGACAATAATTCATGTATCGTAACTTGGATGAAACTAACACATTTCAATGGTAACAAATTCCCTCCCCACCCCTATCCCATCCCAACCCATCCCATCCCAACCCAACCCATCCCATCCCATCCCATCCCATCCCCTCCCCACACCCCATCCCACCACATCCCAACCCTTCCCACGTGGAGGAGGCCCTGTAGCAACGATAGGGAAACCCTAGCGGCGTTGGCTACCTCCCCGCACCCCTTCTTCTCCTTTCATTGTCATTTGGAGCATAGAAAGGCGAAGCGGAACGCTGAGCACATGCGGAGCAGAGCTCTTGTCATTTATTTAGTCATATCTTTTCTTTGTTTTGTTGGCGCGCGTGTTTGAGAGTCGCAGATTTCTTTTGAGAGTTGCAAGTTTGCTAGTAGAGAGCTTGAGAGCTACAAACTTGAAAGTTGCATACACATAAGAGTTGTTGCAAGGGTTTGTATGTAACGTGCGAGGGCTTAAGAGTGTGAGGGAGGAATGATTAATGTGAGGGTGCAGTAGATTGAATTTACAATTCTGAGGTTTTCGAAGTTTTTCACTAAATGAGGAAACACAAGTTTTGGATGTATACCAATTCAACATGCATAGTGTAATCCTCCTGAACTCACTTCCTTCACATTTTGAAATTTTTTCCATTGTTGAATTCCATGTGTTTTTTTCCATGTATGTTGAGCTTTGGCATGTTTTGTTTGCAAGCTTTCCCATGTTTTTCGATTTGGTGTTCTCTCACAACCTGAAACTCAATTATGTTTTCATTCAGTTGTTTTAATTTTTATTGTTCTCAAGTTTTATCTTCACTTGCAGTATGCAAAGGCACCAATTCAAGGTTGATAGGTATCAATCACAAACCAAAAGTGGCAAGATGCAATGGACAAATTACTGATACATATCAACCACTCCATTATAGACCAATGCATATTTGTATTTTTTTATATATGAATATAAAAGACATATGTACATGCGTAAATATCGGAGCATGTTTCCGAACGGCCGTTCGTAAATCTCGGCCCACATTTACGAACGTGCGTTCGTAAACTTCTTCGCAGCAACCAAGTGCTGCACAGTTACGAACGTGCGTTCGTAAACCTAGGCCCACATTTACGAACGGGCGTTCGTAAACCTCGGCCCACATTTTCGTAAAATTCTACGCAGCAACCAAATGCTGCATAGTTACGAACGTGCGTTCGTAAACCTCGGCCCACATTTTCGTAAAATTTTGCGCAGCAACCAAGTGCTGCATAGTTACGAACGTGCGTTCGTAAAAGTCGGCGTACATTTACGAACGGGCGTTCGTAAACCTCGGCCCACATTTTTGTAAAATTCTGCGCAGCAACCAAGTGCTGCATAGTTACGAACGTGCGTTCGTAAAAGTCGGCGCACATTTACGAACGGGCGTTCGTAAACCTTGGCCCACATTTACGAACGGGCGTTTGTTAATTTCCGCCAAATTTACGAACGGGCGTTCGTAAACCTCGGCCCATATTTTCGTAAAATTCTGCGCAGCAACCAAGTGCTGCATAATTACGAACGTGCGTTCGTAAAAGTCGGCGCACATTTACAAACGGGCGTTCGTAAATCTTGGCCCACATTTACGAACGGGCGTTCGTAAACCTCGGCCCACATTTTCGTAAAATTCTGCGCAGCAACCAAGTGCTGCATATAAAAGTCGGCGCACATTTACGAACGGGCGTTCGTAAACCTCGGCCCACATTTACGAACGGGCGTTCGTAAACCTCGGCCACATTTTCGTAAACTTTTGCTCAGCAACCAAGTGTTGCACTGTTACGAACGTGCGTTCGTAAACCTCGACGAGTATTTACAAATGCGCGTTTGTAAACCTTGGCCAACAACAAAGGTTGCATATTTACGAACATGCAATTGTGAACTTCGGCGTAATAACCAAGGGCTGCATGTTTACGAATGCACGCTTATAAACCTTGGCTACATACAATGAAAATGTGCACCACCCCCTGTTACAATAATCAATAGCGAATAGGAGTACGTATATATGAAAGCCCATTGTTAATGGGTGTTTGCAGTCTTTCCTTGTTACATTAACTCTTTTGTTGCTAGTCATTTCCAAGCCTTGCAAAAACACCTCCCAACCTAGTGCATCTCTAGAAACTCCTTTGACGTATGATCGCCTTAAACTTATGTTTAAGGCTAAAAAATATGTCTTGGACACTACCTACGAGCTCACGTTTTTGGTCTGAATGGCCAACTTTTAGATGTTGTTTCCATAATGTAAGCTTAGAGCTGGCATCTGTAACCTTCTACAACCTATAGTGGAGTTTTCGGGTCCTTATGACTAGCTAACGTTTTTGGTGAAAGGTGGTTTTCGCAAACCGAATCCAGATCCAACGTTTCTAAGCTTCAACCAACCTATGGTACATTTTTCAAGTCATTCTAACTACTTGCTCTAGTTGTCTCCTATGAGTGTCACGTTCGCGCATACCCACCCTTTCTATTTTCTAATGCATTCTTTGTTCCTACATGACAAGTTGTCCAATGCACATTTTCAATAACACCTTCAACACCTTTGTCTTGCCAACACTAAGGACTATGTTATCTTAGAAGGAGAGCAGTAATAGGAGAATGCCAACAATGAATCTACTCTTCAAATCCCTCTTTCAACACTTTGTTGCTTGTTTTCCAAGACTGTTGTCCGTCTGGACTGCCTCACATTTCTAGGTCTAAACTTACAAGCATACACACCTTCTCTAAGAGTCTAAGCTATCTTCACATATGTGTACTAAGAGAGCCAAAAGGTTCTAGGACAATCTTTATATACCTCAAAACAACTACCTACTAGGTGGGTCAACTTGGTAGGTTACCACCCTGTCAAAACACTGCAACTAGCTGTCCTCACGCGTTTTTGCCCTTTGTCCAATACATGACCAACTGGCACATTGAGGTCATAAAAAATGATCAACTAGTCAAAGAAATGCAATGCTATTTAATAACTTTGGACCAACAAGTCATTATCTGACCAACTAAATTATTAATACCAAATAATTACTACTACTAAATAAATTGCTCAGTTGTAAAACAGTAAAAAACCAATTAGTGGACGTTTTAACAACTAATTGCATTAGGGACAAATTTGACGTCAACTAGTGAACTAGCATTCTTTTGCCCTTTCGACAATTCGCGACCAACTAGTCAGTTTTTGATGGGTTGGTTTACTATGAACATTTTATGTTCTTAAAACACGGTGCTAACTTCTACCTTAACTTCTATCTTATCTATGTTTGTGCAAATAAACGAAACCACTATACATATTTGCAAACACACATTCGTAAAAATACGTAATGTTGATATACACATTACACATTACACTGATTTACGAACGGTTGTTCGTAAATATGCTACCAAAATCTACTTTAACAATTGAGTGTGGATATACTTTATATTGTGCATAAAGTATGGTCTTGGAGAACACGGTGCCCATTTTCAAGTTCCTCATCTGTGATCTCCCAAGCCCTTGCCTCGTTCTCGGCCAAGAAGTATGCGATGAGCTAATTGACGAGAATGGTGTGCCAATGCCCAAGTTTGGTGGTCGAGGCGGAGGGCAACATTTCCTCAAGGTCTTGAGGTCCAGGTTGTGGCTAGAAGTCCCCCTATTGGAGGGAGTCCCCCACGGGAGCTGGCCAACTCCGGAGAACACCCTCCTCATCGACGATAACACCGCCAAGAGCCTTCTTTGTCCCCTCCTATTCTTTCACCGTTGCTCTCATTTTCTTGCATATGCATGTTATGCACTTTACGAGCGCCCATCCCAAACCGCCCCTCCTTAATTTACCCACTCCACTCTGTCTATGATATTGTTTCAGAGGTCGCTCCACGCTCGTTTGGTGGCCGACCCTCCTTGACTTCTTCATTGGAGACGCACACAACTCAAGGTTGCATCTTCCGAGTCCGATTGTTGTTTGGCCCTCCGGAGAAGTGCAAGACATTCTCTCTTGCAGATGCCTTTGTATTCCACTACAATACCACTTCGTACAATTCGGGAGCGCGTTTGGACATATTGAAGAACGACACATATTCCAGGCCAGTCAACAAACTTGGCTATAGTTGCGGGCCGGAGATTTTCAAAGTTATAGAGGCCATTGGAGCATTACAGAGAGAAGCCACCGTAAAAGATAAGGACATGGCCGCGAGAAAAAATATAGTGGGACGTACTAGTCGGACTATAAACACCTACGGACTCCCTAAATGTGTGTAGGGGTAGAGCATAGTGCTTGGTTATCCATTCTATTTGAAGGTCTTCAAGACATTAATGGTATTTCCATTATGTTTGTATTTCAAACCCGTTGAATAGATTCAATTTCCAATCATTCTCCACATCTTCCTTTTCATTAGCAACAATTTGTCATTTTATACACATATGTTTTCATTTATGGTTCATTTTTTCGTTCACTTTGATGCATTTATGTTGATGATTATATCCAATGTTATACGTATGGTATTTTAATGCTGTTAACATTGGCTCAAATTTGAAAACCACGTCCTTGAATAGTCTCAAAATCATCAAAAAGTCTCCGATTACTGAATATAGTGTTACTTATGATGAAGTTGTTGATCATCAATGTAAACTAGCATATGCCTCAAAATAGGGTAAGTGGCACTATTACGCATGTGACACTAAATATAAAAAATGGTGTAGTGGTCATTCACTGTTTTCGGTTTTTCTACCTTAGGACATGAGATTGGTATAGTGTAGCATCTTGTGGGATGAGAGATGATATTTTCCAAATTCAGAAAATGCAACAGGTGTGCATGAAAATCTATAAACACTTGATCGCATGTGGTTTGTGCTAACACCAAAAGTGGAAACTTAGGAGTGTGTGCTTGGAGAGAGAGAGGGAGCGAGAGAGAGATGACCTAGATGATGTCGGAGGCTGGCAGTCTCCGGGGAGATTTTAGGGTATAATCGGTTCAGATCCTAGTGTTTCCAAGTCCAACCGTTTACATGTTGTGATCTTTTTGGTTATTCTTTAGTAATATAGGTATATTCCATAGATTCTTCTAAAATGATGGGTAATTTTCCTGAAGTCTTGAACTTCAACCAGTTGTTTCTCAAACTCAATCGGTTCATCTGTAATTAGCGGTCGGTTCTCCCCGTTCATGGGGAGGCTGGAGCAGATCAGTCGATCACCACACAAAAGAAAGTAGTCGCTATAGCTTAGATTCTGGTCCACGTTGAGTATGCGGACTCTTAGAACTAAGTTAGTTGTGCAACAAACACTGTGGATTCATGGTAGTTAAGATCATACTTGTGTGCACAAAATTAATCACAGCTAGCCTAGGGAGTGCATCCGAACCAGTGTCCGGGAAAATTTTGTGCAAAATCCGTCCAGATTCAAGCGTTTCCAAGTCCAACTGATTAGTACATATTGAAATCTTTTGGTTTTTATGATTCTTCAAAGGCATATTCTATAGATTCCTCTAAAAAATGATCAGCGATTTGTCTCTCATTTGTGTAAAAAGCCGTGAATTTTAACATGCTTTCATGACTTATTTCTCGAACCCAACCGGCCCATGTGTAAGTAGCGCTCGGATCTCCCCTAGATCCCGATCTCAAGTAGGATAAGTTTCATCCTGCGAAAACAACTAGTTCATGTTCGAAGTGAGGGTCATGGGGTTGAGTACTGTTCCAGTGGTCGGCGTTCCTCTCCTCCAGCCGGGATAAAGTGCAGAATCTGATGAACCCCGAAAACGATCAAGGGCTCGTGGGAGATGATTCCTTCGTTCTGACATGGATCGAAGGAGGGCCAGCTAAGTTTTAGTTCTGTTTCACCGTTGCATCGACAGTGCTGCCGACAAAGTTGAGTGGGTGAACTGATCATCAGTATCACTGGGCTGATCTCTCAGCTTGACCTGGCACGGCGATAAGATGCAATCAATGAGCAACAGGCAGGTGCTATCTAAGGCGGACTCATGTAGGCATCTCCTCAACTCATTGCAATTGATGGATCGGTCCAAGGCAAGACTAGCTCCGACCAAGGCTTTGGAACAGTTGTTTCCAAATCACTTCCAATCCTTGTAATGAATCGATTCTTTGGTGGGGGCTTTTCGTAGGTATGTCACAATGAAGTACTAGAGCAGCATGCTTCAAACTTCAGCCTGGCATTTGAGATCATAATTTATTTTTAAACGATTTAGAAATAATTTATTCTAAAGCAGGGGTTCGGAGTCCCCTGTTCTAGTTAAAATTTTAAAATATCTTGCAATTCACTTCTAGTCATAGCTGATCGTCCAGGAGCAGAAAGGTTAATTATCAGGACTCATCACAAATTTCATCCATGGAGGCACGATATCATTCATAATTCTCAAGTCCTGTACATGAGCTGATCGTTATGACTAAGAACCAGCGCGAGTAGGTGGATGACTCGTCTCGTGGTTCGTCATCTACTCTCCTCTGAATGGTTATCTAGTCCTTGGAGAGTGTTTTGTGATATGAAAGTAGTTCCGAGACAACAGAACAGTAGTCCGAAATAGTACTCCCTCCATCCCAAAATGGTTGTCCTACCCCCGGAGTTTTATATCCCAAAATGACAAACATTTTGGGACATAAAACTCCGGGGGTTAGGACAATCATTTTGGGACGGAGGGAGTAGCAGTTTTAGAGATGCTTGTGATACATACAAAAATAGCAGTGCTTCTTCCAAAAAAATAAAAATAAAAATTAGCAGCTCCAGACCAGGCTCTACACACGCTGACCTTTGCGATGCTCCAGAAAGTTGCCACAACGGGGGAGACACACCGGTTTCGCCCTGCATGGGTGCACAGAATCTGATTCCCTGCTAGGAAGGCATACTGGGAAGGCAGATGCAATCATACAATCATGATGTTCAACATAGCCGATCGAGTGAGTATACATGGGGAGTTTCGGTGTGCATATTAATCCAGCGACCTTTGCTCATCTAAGAGATCATCGAGCATGCGATTCTATTTATATCGACAGCTCTAATATCAATAGGTCGACTCTTCATGCACTAGTACTAGTACGAGTGTTGTGATCCCAGCTGACCTGCTGCAGGCGTGAACAACCAAGATGGGTCTCCCTCTTGCTCCGGTTGTCTGTAAGTTCTTGATAATTTGGTTACTGGTCTTGCAGCAACTTTCAGGGGCTACTCATCATCATGTGGAGGCGGCCAGCAGCAACACTTTGGTGGTGGGTAGCGGTGGATACTCCACTGTTCAGTCTGCCGTGAATGCGGCGTCCTCCGGAGGATCACGTACCATCATCCAAATCCATGCGGGCACCTACAAGTAAGTCTGCAGGCTTTTCAGGTAGAATTGAAATTATCGGAAGATCATGACCCCGGGATCTTGAGAATACGGTCCCGGCAAACTAGTTTTTGGTGTTTAAGTTGTGCGGGTTCTACACGATGCAGAAACAACGACGTTCTTGATTATGATTTAATGCTTTGTGAAGATAGACTTGAAACAAACTTACACTGTCCCTGGAATGGAATTCTGCATGGGTGGTAGTTGGATTAGCTTGTGAAATCCCCGGGTTCATCATTACAAATGGACTCGGAACTAATTTGAAATGATGAACCCGGGGATCTTTAGAATTTTTTTTTTTGGTATTGGCATGGGTTGTGCGGATTCTGCATGATGAAGAAACGTTTATCTTGATCATGAAATGCTTTGTGAACTACTGTGCCCATGGATTTCTACATGAAGGTCTTGATTTGTTCTGTAATAAAAAATGCTTAAGTTCGAGGTGAGTTACCCATGAGGGGGTTCGTGTTTCTTGGCATTGGGTCATTTTGGAATGGTTTGTCCATTCCTGAAGCAAAATTAGTGCAAGATTTTTTTGGTAGAAATTGATGCATTTCGAGATACACCCATGAAGAAGGTGCATTATGGGGTTTCATAAGAAGAAACTAATTGGAATAGTATGTGAATCTCTTGAAACCAATCATTTCCTGCATGAAAGTCTTACTTTTCTGGTAGAAATTCCAGTTGGAGAGAACCCCATGAAGGTGATCATCAGAATTTTTGGTATTGGGTTGTGCGAATTAATCAGAATGAAGAAGACATGGAGTCGTTTTTCTAGCTCCTGAAACAATGATTTACTGCCTGCACGAAAGTCTCGATTTTCTGGTAGACATGGATCGAATACTTTGAGATGAACCTGCATGAAGGGAATCAGGATTTTTGGTACATGGGGATGAAGAAAACTTGGAACTATGTTGATGCTAAGTGCTGTACTAGTCCTCCTGATATGTTGCTTTCCTCCTCACTGTTGATGAGTACTGCTCTTCTTATGATTGATTTGCAGAGAGAAGGTGTTGGTGCCCAAGGGAAAAACCATAACTTTTCAAGGAACTGGGTACCCTACCATTGTGTATGGCGACACTGCTTCGTCTGCAGGAAGCACTGAAGCAAGCGCCACCACTTTAATCGCTGCCGACTCCTTCATTGCCACGGGTATCGTTTTCAAGGTATAAATATCATCGACTTGAGAAATGAGTTCATCAGAACATATTCTTCGATAGCATAGACCTTTCCCCTCTTCCATTTCGGTAGAGTAAGCCTGCCACATTCCTCCGCACTGGCCAGTTTCTCTTTAATTCTTCTCCTCCAAATAAGGAGATCATACCATTTGAATTGAAGTCGGAGTAGGATGACTAGTGCCCTATCTTCAGTCTAAGATCTGGACCTCCGGAATTAAGACCCCATCGAGACCTGTTTATTCTAGGATATCGAAGAGCTAGCCAATTTCTCCTCTAATCAATTAAGAAGACCGTCTCATTTGAATTGAAGTCTGAACACAAAGACCAATGCCACCTTCACTCTGAGGTACGGATCTCCGGATCAAGACCTGTTTAAATTCAACGATATCGAGGATTTATTCTCTATAAATAGTGACTCAGTTGTACAATAAAATGAAGAATGTTATGATGTTATGTGGAGAGTTTTGAGCTTGTTAAATACAAATTCTGTACAAAGCTATCTATCTATAACCTTGTCAAGCAATATAAGGAGTGCCAACGCAAGATGAGGGTAGCAGAAGAGAAGAAAAATTCAATCTCTTGTTGGCCATCGATTTATTTGATAATGCGATTTACCACGGTAAGGAACTGTGGCTTGCGGGTGAACTTGAAGCCGACATGTAGATAGGTGTCCATAGCAAGTAGGAAAAATGACTCTCAAGTAGGCTAGTGAACACAATACTCAGATGCATGAGATGAGAAGGGTGATGGTCCAGTGGTAAGGCCTGGGATATGGTGCCAAACATATCCCGGGTGCACACCCACTCGTGAACTGGTGAAAGTTTGACGTGTCCTCCTCTTGTTGTTCTAGATTGTTGTGTGCACACCTACATAAGAGTAAACCTCCTTGAACAAGATTGAACTCCTTTGCACTGGTGCATTAGCGCGCCGTTTCTGTTGCTTTGTGCTCGTCCGGAACTGCAAAGATGGGCTCATTAATAATTGTTTAGAAAATTGTGCAATTTATGGAGGAGATGTTACAGTTTGGATTACGATAAGAGATCATCACCATTCAATCTTTGATGTCAATTAATCAACAGAACTCCGCGCCCCCTCCACCCGGCGGAGCCGTGGGGAGGCAAGCCGTGGCTCTCCGCATCACCGGTGACAAAGGTGCCTTCTACGACTGCCAGTTTTACGGAGCCCAAGACACACTCTACGACGACAAGGGCCGCCACTACTTCAAAAATTGCTATATTCAAGGATCCATCGACTTTATTTTTGGCGATGGGCGGTCCCTCTACCAGGTAACTTTAATAAAACTTATTTATCGTCCCCCTCACAGTTAGTATTAAATTCTATCTTGAAAACAATTGCATGCAATCCGAATATTCAGTCATTCAGTGATCATAACTTGGGACTCACAAATTAAGTTTTTGAGGTTAATTTGGCATACTATTGCAGAACTGTCAATTGAACTCCATAGCCCCCTCGACCGGCGGGTCTCTGACCGCACAGAGGCGAAGCAGCACAGGTGAGAACACGGGCTTCTCATTCGTCAGCTGCACCATCACGGGAACGGGACCTGTTTACTTGGGCCGAGCTTGGGGTCCGGCATCGAGGGTGGTCTTCATTTACTGTAACATGGCTAACATCGTCACTCCCGGTGGCTGGTTCGACTGGGGCATTCCAAGCCGACAATCGTAAGTCATGCATCTTGAAACCTTGTAATAAGTTACTGAACACCGTGACCTTCTTCCTTGGTATATTTCAAATCTGTCACCTAGAACTATGCCAGGCAAGAATCTTGCAGTATTATTTTTGATGAATACGGGGGCCACTTGTTCCATTTGGGTGGGGAGGGAATTATTGAATACGAGTGTATATCTCATTTCACCCAACATAAAAGCCCTGAAATAGTATGCAGCCCGGAGGTTATAAATTTTAGTTCATTTTTGACACTGAAATTAGGATTAAAGACCCGGAATTTCTTAAATCCTAGTCATGTGAGATGAATCGGCCACAAACCTGTAGGAGGTCAAGATTTTACTTTGTATTTATTAAGGTGTCTGTAGTCATCTGAAAACGCTACTGCTATGTAGAGGCCGGAATTACTATTTTAAACCAACATAACAGGATCAAAGACCCCGAGGATCAAAGATCCCCTAGTGAGGTTAAAGTAGGATGCATTGGTGACAAACCTAGAAGGGGTAAGTTTCTACCGCACCCCCGATGGGAGGTGCTAGGAAATGAAATCCAATATCTATGGCTTATTATTAAGGGGCGTCCAGATAGGCACAGCGAGGTGAATAAGAAGTCTACATGATAATGTCCTGATGATTATTGTCATATTGCTCACTGCTCGCAGGACTGTGTACTATGGACAATACCAATGCACTGGCGCAGGCGCTAGTGAATCTGGCAGGGTGAGCTGGTCACACGAGCTCTCATCCTCAGAAGCCTCGATGTTCAATTCCATCGCTTACATCGACGGCTCCAGCTGGGTGCCATTTTAAGGAATTTAATCCTTAGGCAGTACCATCGCTGGAAAAAGCAAGAAATCCCCGGCCATGTCACCATTCACCAATAATTCCTACCACAAGTACAACGCTTGTTGAGTTAATTCAAATAAATCCATGGGCACATGCCGACGGATAAAAATTCCATGCGGCCTTTTACCAGCTCTGAAGCAGACCATGCAAAAATTGATCGTATGCCCCATAAGTGCAGAGGCTGCAAAGAATTTATAGCACCGACCATTCTTGCTGAATTAGATGCAGCAACTAGAAGAGCACAGGTAGAATTACATCCACGTCTTCATAGACACGATCCAAGAGTTGATGTTTCAGAACCATGTGACTAGCATGTATTCTTGCATCATGGCCATAGGATAAACTTCCAAATGTAACTCATGAATACGGATTGGCCAGGTACTGATTGACCGGTTGATTGAAATGAAATGAAATTAATTTTAAAGTCCGGGAAGCCGAAAAGGCTAATGGGACTGAAAGTAGATCAAGATGATTTCAAATCAGTTAATTTTTTGGAGTGGTGTAGTGTGGTAGCCACTGTGAGATAGAGGCTAATGTTAACTTGTTGGTCTACTTGAAAGAACAACTTGAGGTCTTTTGGAACTACATTCTCAAATTGTGATGGAAACTTATCTCTAATGGGGTTGTATAGGGGTCATTACAACACAAAATGTGCCTCATTTTCAATTGCATTATAGGAGCAAAAATGACATAGTCTAGTATCTCTAGAGATAGAGATAACTCGTTCATCATCCAGTTTTAATGGCAAGTCTATGGTTTGAGGTGCAATAGGGAGCAATGATCTTCCGTTATGATAAAGTCATTAGTTGCTTCAAGTACAATTCACATTCGTATTGAAGAAAATCCTTGAGATGGAGGTAATCTAATTTCTTCCTAGAGAGATGGAATCAATTCCACTCTAGCAAGAAAAGCCTCCTTGATATCAACATGTGCTGTTTTTGATGTGGTTGATTCCTCTGAAGCAGTCTGCTAGTCCACATTAGTCCACCCTTTTCCAGAAGTCATTTAATTTAGTGGTAGCATAGCACCAGATTTATATAAAATGGCTCATTAGTACCCCTCCGCAAGGATTGGTACATGTAGCAACCTTTCATTTCAATATAAGGTGTACACGCTAATCCCGCAAGCTCCACATTCCATTCGACTTAATATTATGGACACGACCAATTGAAGGGGAAAGATGATACAGAAATACCTAGTTTGAGCTCTTTTTTTAAGTGAACTTTACCTTCCGAGAGTGTACTGTTGCAAAACCTTAAACCCTAAACCCCTAAAATTGCACTGAATCTGCAAGTTTAGGGTAAGATTATTTCACACACCTATAACCTGCATGCATGACCTATACTGGTTGATCATCTGTTCCATTCAATATTTCTGTACAGTATATTAGTTCTGTAAGGTTGGATACAATCCGAGTGTTGTGGATTGTATTTTCGTAAGGTGGAGAAATGTGTACTTCAGAGGGTGAAGCTGACAGAATGGAAGTGGATCTGCGTCTGCCGTCTCCTAAAGTTGTGAGAGCGGCAGGCGGCAGCGACGCTCTCCCCAAGACTTTTGGGACCGCACACCAGAACACCAGTCTCGCCTCCTGATGATGCCCACCTCTCTGCTGCAGTACTGAATATATCTGCCAGGTGCACAAGTAACGAATCAGAGGTTAAGTAGCCTATTTAAGTTCCAATGCAAATGGTATAATTCTGAGGTAATTCGAATAATGGGAGAGTAATTCCAATGGAGACGCACATTTTCTATTCAATCTTGGTAGATGGCAGAATGCTTTGTGTCCGAAGATACGCAGCAATAATGAGGCGTCAACTACTGAGAGCTTGCCACTCGACTACGCTTGGCATTCATGCATGTACTCAAGGACCTTGATTCTCGAAATCTAATCTTCAAGCGAGAATAGAAAAGAGAGTGTCCTTACACATGCTGAAGAGTGCTATGATAAATTGAGTGGTATCTGGCAAAGCTTGTAGTCAATAACAAACACCAAAAAGGCGTGTGTTACAATGAGATTAGATGATGTGCTCATACCATAGACACCATGCTAGGTTCAATAGTGAACAGAAATGGGAGGGCTATGTGATCATGTAGAGAGAATCTTCAAGAAAATTACCCAAGTTTCTCGTGTGAAAATGTGATGACACTACTCAAATCAATCATCCTGGATTAAACTGACGCGGGTGAAAATCTGCTGACACATCAAAACCCAGTTGATCATGAGGCAATGATGTTGTAATCTCTCACCTTCAAAGCTGGGTCGAAGTCCTTCTGTGATGTCGCAGGTTTCCAAAAGTGTTTCAGCCCTTCCTCCTTCCATCTCCACCATCTGGTGCCCATTTCTCACTTCATCGCCCAATTTCTCCGGCCCCCAAAAAACCTCTTTCCACCGAAACCAGAACACCACCACCATTCCTCCACAGACAACCACTCCCACGAACAAGCTCACCAAGAACAAAAGCGTCTCGAGAGCTGTCGAGAATGGCTTCTCCGTATTTGGAACATCGTTCGGGGCTATGACGAAAAACTGGAACAAGCAAGACACCAAGGCGAACCCAAAAATTGTTGCAACGATCACTGCCATCGCCCACAAATTCTCGTTCGGAGCAATGGCAGCCACCCCCATATTCTTCGAGGAGGTCGCTGACTGACATGCCATTGTGTCGCAGACAATTTCCTGAGGTTTGGATTCGGTGATTTTCAAGCCGGCGGTTTTCTCTCCGGTCACATAGGCTTGCACTTTCAGGGTGAGTTTTCTCGGCCCATGATCATCATCATACGCATAGTCGGGGTAAATTTGCGTCGGGCAAACTTCATGCAACGCTGCGAGCTCGGAGCTTTGCCGAACACACCAAATGAGCCGCACATTGGTGGGGAGCTCTTCTTGTTGGAGATTGTAGCGTTCTAGGAGGTCACGAATGATCGCGATAAAAGGAGTCACTCCTACTCCGCCAGCGATCAGCACCAGGTTCATATACCTGAAACAAATCCCCAAACAAATTTTGTGGGTAATTGCGATGAAGGGTTACCAATAGTTCACATTCTGAGGTTATCGCTACATGTGAAACGGGTCGCCGAAGTCATGCAGACATCACGAAGATGAGTGTCAGAATACAAGTGCATTCAGGATTTAGGGTTTAAGGTGGATTCAGCAGGAGCCATAATACAAGTGTGGATGTAGGTCTCAGAGGATAACAAGAACAAAATTATTCGAGATCTCTGTTGCTATTGCTGCATTTCGCGAATCTTGCCTCAGAGATGCATCCCAAGCATTCTGCAAGAAATCATCGACATTGCAACTTTGAGGTGCAGGATCGGAGCCATACACCACAATGTGAAATTGCTCCATGTGAAATGGGTCTCCGAAATGCAGACAATTAAGATGAATACTCATACTACAAGTGGATTCAGGTCTCAGAGGATAACGAGAAGAAATTATGCGAGATCCTTGTTACTGTTGCTACATTTTCGTAAAATTCTTGTCTCAGAGATGCATCCCAAGCATTTTGCAATGTGTAATCGACATTGCGACAAATTTGTTATGTACACTCCATACCAATGGTTCGCAATCTGAAATATCGCTGGATGTGAAATGGGTCTCGGAAATCAAAGATTCTTGTTGCCATTTCTCTGATTCGTAAAATCATTTCTGAGGGAATTCCATGGGAGATAGACATAGCGGCACATTTGGAGTACAAAATCCACCGAGAACAAACCTGAGGTAATAGTTTGACTCGTGGCCGTATGGACCCTCCGCATGCACTGAAAAGGGGCAAGAAAGCTTGGAGTTCTCCGGTTCCTGCACCGAACCGGAAGAATTTGCTTCAGAAACGGCATTGTAAAGGCGACGAGTCCAATCGCCCAACGGCTTGATGCACAGCGAGATCTCGCCGGACTTGTTAAGAGGGCTAGACGTCGTGCTGAATGGGTGCCACTCCAGGCGGGAGATCCCTTCCGGAACGTTGAGGAACAGGAAACTCAATGGGCTGTATTTGAAGCCTGTCGACAGCCCACATCGCCAAATGTTAAACCCATCAAAAATTACGTCAATTGCACTTGGACATGGATCGCTGTTGGACGAAGAACAAAGCCATATTTCTAGGTGTTTTGGAATGTATAACCCAATCATGTTCAACCCAATTTCTAATAAGAAATATGTCAACTGCACTCGGGCATGGATCGATCGCTTTTGGAAGAACAATTTCTTCATTCCTGTAGGGTTGTTTTGGAATCCTCAACCCAATCCTGTTAAACCGCAATTCTAAAGGAAAATTGCGGCAATAGCACTCGGGCATGGACCGCTTCTGGAAGAACAAAATTTTCTTCATACCTGGGTGTTCTGGAATCTTCATCCCATACACGTTAACCCTATTTCTAATGAATTATACTTCAATTGCAGCCGGGCATGGATCGCTGTCGGAAGATGAACAATTTCTTCATTCCTGGGTGTTTTGGAATCTTCAACCCAAATATGTTAAACCCAAATTTGTATGAGAAATAAGTCAATTGCACTCGGGCATGGATCGCTGTTGGAAAAACAACTTCATCACACTTGGGACCTTTTGGAATCATCAACCCAATTATGTTGAACCCAATTTTCAATGAGAAGTACGTCAATTGCACCCCGAGGACACGTATTGGTTTCGAAGAAAACATTCTTCATACCTGCAGGGTGTTTTGGAATCTTCAAACCCAATTTCTAACGTAGAATATGTCTATTGGACTTGGGCATGGATTTCTTAGTACCTGGGCGCTTTGGAATCTTCAACTCAATAATGCCGCTCGATAGCACCCGAGCGGACACTCCAGTCACATGTCTCCGAGATTGCACCAAGCGCAGGAACCGATCGATGAAGAAAAGGAACACCGAACCCATGACCTCGCCTATATGGTTCCAGTCAACATGGAAGGCGTAGAATGCGAAGAAGACGAGATACAGGTGGTGCATGCTGTAGAATGTGTTGAAGAAGCGCGCTCGGACATATGGCAGCGATGTCAACCACATTGCAATCCCTGCCAAGAACGCCACGACGCCCGCAACCTTGGAAATCCCTGTGTGTTTCCACTCGCCCAACTGCAAAATCGCGAGGATGGATTCGCTCAAATCTCGTGCCGAAGCTCACTTTCTTAGATTTCTTGAATTTCTTGAAAGTTCATTCTTTGACGCGTATTAAGCACCGAGTTGCAAAAGGTCTTTGCATCCGGTTACAGACTCGAGTCACTAAGCATGATCAAAATCCATCCCAGGGTAGGCAGATCTTTAAACAAGCAAAAGGTGCAAGGCTGCTTCGGAGGTGATCATGTCAAGCTGAATAAGAGCGGCAGGATTCAGGGGATATTACAAATGCAGAGCTCATTCAAGTTCTCTCCTCTTCAGAGACCTATGTACTGTTTTGATGAAGAGAACATCTCAACTGCACTTAATCTTTTGCAATGCCTTGAATGTCCAAGAATTTCTTGAATGACAGACAAGTTGCACCGAATTCTAAAAGGTGTTTCATCTAATTACAGACTCGAATCACCAAGCATGAAGAATCAGCACTGAAAATTGTTAACATGTGCTTATCAGCATTCCAGTCCTATCCGGGCAGGATTTAGGCACATCTTGGAAGCGCATTTACCGCAGGCTGAGAATTCGGAGGGCTTACCAAGGAGAGCTGGTTAGTCGACCCTGCGTAGATGGCGAACAACACGCCGTGAATTGTCACGAGAAGTATTGTCAGGTTCCCAATCCATCGGTGGTACCTCACCGCCTGCTCGAAGGGCACATCAATCAACCTCAAAATCGGTGAACCGCGTGCAACAGGAAGGAAGAGGAGAGTCACGGTGAACGGTATGACTCCCCCCAACTGAGCCGACGCCGCAGCCAATTTCATCTGCCATCTGCACCCAAATAATAACATCAATTCAATATTTGAACCTGAATCCCGGAATACTAATTCATTTCCAAGTGAAGAATTTCGAGTCATCCGAGAATTAAGCCAATGGGACTTTTCGTTGGGAGTTGGTCCCCGATGATTTCGTTTGGTTGGTTTGCGTGCAATATCAATAATTTCTTTCTACTTATAGTGCATGCCTGAAGGTAGTGTTTGAATTTGAAGAAATAGCAACTTATTTCCGTTCATGGAAGGCCAAAGGCATTTTTGCACCCCTGGCATGCCAAAATGAGTTTGACCTTCATGAACCCAAATAGAATGTTCTTCATCCAAACCTCCAACTACCGCAAGCATGCACCGAAAACTTACCGAATATGGAAAGTGTTGTATGCAAATCAACTAACTCCCAACCGAAAGTCGTGTTAGAGTTAGAGGATACCTCCAATATCATACATTACATCTGAAACTTTCAGCGACTCCTCATCCTCGAGAATTTCCGGTACTTTATTTAAGAAAATGGTTCGGAGGAGTGTTCGGGAGGCTCTTCGTTTCGAGAAGGATGTTGTGGGTGGCTTACTTACCTCTCGTGTCCTAGCAATGGAGGCGCGGCATTGATAGTGTCGAAATTGGGGATGATCAATTTCACCCAAAGCCAGGTGACGGTGAACAGAACAACCAGAATTCCCATCAAATCGATGAACGTGAGGATTCCCAACGGACTCTTCACCACAAGTGGCTGCGTCCACAGCGCCCAATAAACCCGCACAAGCAGTGACTGCTTTCCTTCTACGCATCTTCTCCTGGAAATTATCCATCACAAGAAAAATAGTAAAATTCCCAATCATGTCAGTCTGCACTCGTCGACATATATCATTTCTGTACGCTTATAAAGATCCGTACTCCGGCGATAGTCAAGTGTCATGTTGTCAGAATCAAGAATATGCAATATTGCCAAGGTTAAAGGGCTTAAGGTTTGCCCCTAGGTTTGTATGTCATATCCCTACTACACTGTATTTATGGGAATGATGAGTAATACATTCTCTTACGTAATACTTCTTTCTGGGTCTTTCAATCCTAAGGTTGACAACCCAGAAAGAAGCTCTCTGGGTTTAAGGCATTCACGTATCATACATTCTCAAACATTCTACATAGACATGGCGACCATACATTTTCTTACGTAATCCTTCTCTCTGGGGTATGTAGTTTTAAAACCCAGAGGATCTCCCAGTTTAACTAAGGCATTCATGCACTCTGTATTCATGGGAATGGCAACTAATAATTCTCTTACGTTATCCTTCTCTTTGGGTCTTTAATGCTAAGTTTTCAGGTTAAAATAAAGAGAATCTCTGTCAGGGTTTAGGCATTCAGATTCTTCAAAGGAATGGTTGCTAACAGATTCTCTTACATGATCAATCATTCTCTCTAGGTCTTCCTGTAATCTCCCTGCTACACTGCATGGACTGTTTTTTAGTTCGACTCTATCGAAAACCGAGACCTAGATGGAACTTGCAGGAATGCATCAACACCAGATAGATAATTAGCGATGCACCCAACTTACTTCGCAGGAAATCGCTTCTCCAGTTCCAGGTACAACAAGGCCAAGATAGCCAGACCGATCACCGGACCTGTGTAGAGCAGGTAGTTCGTCGCTGTAACATGTACAAAGAACCAACAATCATACATGCATGATTATATCATGTCAACCAATCACCTGACCTCCGATCAATTCCTCAATTTCTCGCAACTTCTTTGCACGCATCGGTTTGCACGTCTGTTCAAGCATACTCTGAGTTTTGAGTTGTATCATCACAAGAGGAACATCAAGGTTCTGTGACACATAGGTTATATAAAATTGATGAGTGTGTCAATTACCACTACCAGACGAAACCAACAATATTATTATGTAGTATGCATCAATTTCTTGAGGATATAAACTGCATGGTCGTTTGAGAAGTTAAGGAATGCAAGTCACCGATCTTGTCCACAACATCAATTTCCCCCCACAATCGAGGGAAAAGTTCACTAGTGATCTTACCACTTCGGCCAAAGAACTTGGAGGTGGAGGAGGCGATGGGTTTTCCCACCGTGACCTTCCTCCACGCTCTCCCTTTCTCGGTCGGCGAAGACACCCATAAGGCAAGCCACCCCATCGCCACCGCCCACGATGCGGCCCACAACACCGTCTTCGCCACCCTGGCCGCCACATCGCCCATACTCGACGTCCTTCGCATTCTTCCTGCCCTCATCCCCAACAGCATCATCAAAAACCTCCTCAAGTGCTTACCTCTGATGGTTCACTCGAAAACAAACATCAACAAACCTGTCGATCTCTGCATTGTTGATGTGCAATTATGCAGAGTCACAGACGACAAAAGTGTGTGAAGGAACTTAAGAGGTGATGATTTCTATGTTATGTAAGTATGTGGTGCAAGAGCATCCTAATCTCCACCTCAACTAAAACCCAGAGGCTTGCCTCTGATGATTCACTCGAAACAGACAAGAATTCTATCGACGTCTGCATTGGTGATGTGCAATTATGGAGCATCGCAGACTGAAGTGATTAAAGTAAGAGGTAATGAATTATGTTCCATGAGCATCCTAAACTTCTCAATCAAAAATCAAGGGCTTACCTCTGCTGATTCACTCGAAAACAAACATGAAAATCATCGACCTCAGCATTGGTGATGTGCAATTATGCATGGGTCCAGAAGACACAAGTGAGTGAAGGAACTCAAGAGGTGATGAATGAATTGTTTGTTTTGAATGTATGTGGTCCAACAGCATCCTAACCTCCCCCTCAACTAAAACTTGAGAACTAACCTCTGATGATGCAAACGAAAACACAAACGAAATTTACCGATCTCTGCATGGGTGATGTGCAATTATGAAGCATCACAGGCCAAAGTGACTGAAGTAAGAGGTGATGAATTATGCTCCATATATGAGCGTCCTAACCTCCTCCTCTAACCACAAATCAAGGGCTTACCTCTGCTGATGATTCACTCGAAAACAAACATGTAAACTATCGACCTCTGCATTGATGATGTGCAATTATGTCTGGGTCGCATGAGAGGACAAAAGTAAGTGAAGTAACTCAAGACGTGATGAATTGTATGGTGTAAACGCCTGTACACAAGTGTGTATTGGCTTCATGAGGAGCTTTTTCAACTGTCCAAGAGTTGTAGTGGGACTTTGAGAGGCTTGAGACTTCCCGTGCAAAGCTCGTGGCATTCACGGGCCTGCGAGGGTGTTGTCCAGTCTCTTGGACCTCTGGCTCTTGCAAGTCATGGCCACAACACACCCCTAACACACCACCACTGGACAGAGACAACTCAAGGACAACTGCAGTGGCTATGGATAAAGGTGTAGCTTAGTATCCTTTTGTTGAAGTAACATCTCAATTTAGAACACAAAGTTAAGGGCCACTTCACACATGCGAGCCAAGTGACATGGTCTGCTGGAAAGAGGTAGGCCTGACGCAAATTCCGGCAAATCATGAAATTTTATTCATGATCTGTCATGTAGGAATCCATGTAGACTTTTCGTCTAAGATAATTTATTTGGGTCCCTAAGCCTTCACCTGCTAGTGTGAGGTGAACTTGGATCGTCTCGGCCTTTCCGACCAATGGCAGATCTTAGAATGCAATGGTCATGGGCCTTCAGTCTCATGTGTGAAGTGGCGCTAAGTACATACTGACGACATGCCAATGGTTGCCCAAAAACCGCACTAATGTATGCAGGTGTTGTTGGGTTGCTTCTCTTAATTGGACATCTATGCTCGATTGGTGTGTGTGGTTACTAGGCGAGGATCAAAGAACAAACACCATGAAGATGTTAAAAAGAGGTTGGACTTCGTTTATTGGCTCTACCTTGTGGAGAGAGTGGTCTTTGAAATGAGCCAAAGTTTTGGTAGCCAACGAGAACCAATCACACAGATTGTTAGTAAGTTGCTCGTCACGTGGAGTCCAGTTGCAAGGGACTATTGATGTAAAGTGGTCTCTGTAATAAGCCAAAGTTTGGTCTTAGTCAAACAACCAACTAGAACTAGCCATGTGTGCAAGATACTACCAGGACATAACACTCTTGCAATAAGCCATTTGTTAACTATTCCACACTCAGTAATGAACACAATTGGGAGAGTTTGTTTATATTTCGGCTAAGGAATCCACAAACATGCTTTTTTTTGGTTTCAATTGCTAAATCAGAGGAGATTTTGTTATCAATATATGTTTGTTGATGTTTCACCATAGATTTACTAATGCAACACAAATTTCCCGAGGGTGGACTCTTTATACAACGTACAAACCAACATGAGTGTAAGAAGGAGTATTATTTGAGACATTAGCATACACACTATACATAAGGGACGGGTATGTTTAGAAGGGGGCCCTAAGGTTTAAAGAATTTTTTGAAAATAGATGTGTTATTTTCATCTAATTCATATTTTCATCAATTGTTGTCATATGGTTAGTCCTCAATGATTCGCTTGTCCATTCTTGTTAGGGTTTGTATTGGGGTTCTAAGACAAGCTAGAGGCTCCTAGAGTGCTCATGGGCTCCCTTGACTTTTGCTCTTTGCATTATTGTGGCTAAGTTATTGTGCTCTTGCCTTTTTTTTGTTTGATGCAATCCGCGAATTACATGATATGAATGAAAAAATGTTCAATGACTTTCTCATTAGAAAGCGAACATGGATTTTAAATGTATTAAAGGCATATTTAATGCATGAATTATATTTTGTATATGTTGTGGAGGAATTCATCACATTAAATTGAATAGCTTAGAATAAATACATGAGTCTATTTTCTAGCATGCCATTAGTACGTATACATTTGTTGTTCTTTATAAACCTCTCTTACGTAGGGGGTTCAATTTCATAGTGACCCATGCATGTCGTTTAGGTTTCCAATGAAGAGTCCACCCTTCCGTACAAATTTGAGGACGTAACTATGGTTAGTGGAAGATGGAGAATAAGAAAAATGAGCCTTTAAACACCTGCATACCTTACAGTAAGCGGGCCTAAATTAGTTACTCACCTTAAAAAATAGACACTTACATTTGAGTGGTGTGTATAGGTAGGTGTGGATCTAAGAACGGATACCAAATAGACATGTGTTTACAAGAGATTGGATTACATGCTCAAAATTAGTTGACCATTCTAGGTTCAATCATCTCAACACAATTGGGGGGACCTTATATGAACAGTTCATGGAAAGAGAATCTTCACTTGATAATGAATGAGAGATTTATTGGAGCTCCAAAAATAATGAGGTAGATGGCTACATGCACAATTCAAATTTTGCTACTTATACTTGCACAAATTTTGTGTTCCATATCCTACAAGAAGTGGATGCAAAGAGAAAAGCGCATGATTCATACATCAAAAGGTAGTTGAGCCTAAAAGTGAAACCTCCAAAAACTTTTGCTATTTGAAGTAAACATAGCTCAAAAAAAATTCAATAAAACATTATAGATCCACAAAACTATGAAGAGTCTACAGGAACAAAATCATAAAATCATAAATTCATGTACAACCTACATCAATTTGCAAGGTCATTCTAGGAAACAAGCCTTTAACTATCCACTAAGAGGGTCCATTGATGTTGAAATATTAGATGAGAATTGCACAAAATCACCTTCACTTTTCCTCACTCAGGAGACTAAAATCCCACTAATGTGACCTCACTTTCCCTCACTTTCCCATCCCCACCCAAGAACATACTCCTCCTAGTTTGAGAAACCAGTCTTCAAGCTTGGGTCCAATGTTGAGTCCAAAGTGAACTCCATGAAGGGGTGTTTGAAACCCTTAGTTTCTTGAATCTTGATGCTAAGATAAATCCGACCCTTAATGAGTGACCTCTTCTTATTTCACATGTGGACTCCCATAGCAACATCCCATAATTCTAGAGGAAAGAAATTTCTATCACAATACCAACATATCATTACAAAGATGATAGAATATAGGGCACGGTATGGACAAATGTATATCCTATTGTTTCTCCATTTACAACACAAAGTTAGATGCATGTCACGTCATGTCATGCCTGCCCTAAAAAAATTTAGGGTATTGAACTCTCTACTTATTTCACCTCCGGGCCAAGTCCCAAACCCCTCATAGGAATATCCCGTACTTGTATTTGGAGAAAGATTTTTCCTATAGAGGTGCCACATCATTGGAGAGATGGTTGTATACGACACGTAGATAGAAAGTGCATCTTATTGCGTATCCTAATTGAGAACACAAAAACATGTAACACGTCATGTCATGGCCACTTTCATTGTCTCATTCATTCATTTGAGAATGTAGCGTTAGGGAGCCTCAAGTCTTTCTTCCAATTGGATCATCAAGTTGACATTAGCCTTTATCGTACAGAGGCTATGACACTCTGCCACTCTGGGGAATTAGCCAGTTTGAAACCATCATGATGTATTCTTAGTCTCATTAGCCTTTTGGCTTCCCGGACTTTGAAAACGCTTTCATTTCAATCATTTTATTGCTTGATAAGGCACATCTACATATTTCATCTCTAGACTACCCATTGCAACATTCCATAAATATATGGGAGATATTGTATATGGACCCAAAAATATTCCATAGAAGTGCCACATTAATTAGAGAGATGACAATGCATCTAAGGAATGTGATTTTGTAGTGGGTTCTTCCAACTTCATACACATTGATACCTTTGGATCAACTCGGGAGTTCCCTTAGCTAGAGAGCAATCGTGAATCACAAAGAGTGTCATTTCCAAATTCATAATTGGAGTTGAAATGGAAAAATACTTGTTGTCAAAGTGAAGATTCTCTTTCACTTGAAACAATCACATAGGCCTCCTATTTGTATTTAACAAATTGGAACCTAAAATGGTGTCTCTAATTTGAGCACCCTCATCTTAACACATGCCTCTATGGTGTGATGTCCATTAAATACCTTGCTCAAATATCACTAGAATGTCGACATGTCTACAATTAAGAAGAGCGATCTAGAAAGAAAAGAAAAGAAAATTAACGTTTTTTACCCAGACATGCAATGCCCGTTCACCACCTCCCTCTCATGTCCGTGTGAGCATGAGAGTGGGGGCACCTTAGTGCCTATTTTCATAGTTGGACCCTGTGGTTAGTGTTAGGGCTATGTGTTCTATGTTAGTTCTCAGTTTTAATATTAGTAAGTTTGTTTAGTCAAGTGCAACCGGGACTTGTTTCTTTTCTAATTTCCTTTTGTTAAGTACTATGTGTATTAGGTACCTTATAGCAATTGGGGAGAAGCATTCCATTACTTTATGAATTTTGGAGTTGGGGTTAACAATTGTTGTATGTATAGTGCCCCTTATTCATGCCGCTATCATAGTGGGTGGTAGTATAATCCAACCTAGTTGGGATAGGAGTGGGTGGAGAATGGCGCGTTTATCAAGTTTTCAATTGGTGGCGAAGAGGGATCTACAATATAAGGCCCACACACCTTACTCATAATATCATTCCCTTTCATCACCACTGGACCCCCCATAAACTCAGAGAAAAAGAAATTCTAGAGGTGTCACATCCTTGGCATTTGAGATATTTGCATATAATCTAACAAACACCAATAGATTCCACTTTCTCTCAAATCCCTTCCATCTTACCCTTTCTCCTCTCCTCATATTTAATTTTATAATTATTACATGGCTACTCAGAGATACGACCATGACTATAACCTTGTGGCAGGACACCGGTGTCCCAAATAAATCAAAGTCTCCTTAATAATTGATTTTGTGGTTGTAAGTGGTTGATAATAGAAACCAACTTCGAACATCAAAGCATGTACAGGACATCAAGATAATCTCAACGCCACTTTGATCACCGTCAACTGATCATTTTTTACATCGACATGGACTTTAGGGTTTAACCGGTGTATTATGGGACACAGGTATCCCACCATAAGCCTTAGGTTCATATAAGAGAAAGAAAGAAAACAAACGTTGCTTTTACCAATGTGAAGATGGTCCATTATCCATTCTTATCATAGGTTTATAGCGGATTTAGATAAAGATGTATCATATATTCTCTTCCAATTTAGCCCTTAAGAGCCAAAGGGGTGAAGCACTTTCTAACAATGTGTTTTGCAAGAACATATCAAAGATCTCTAAAAACATTATCACAAGAGAACACTTTTGGGGCATCATCAAAAAATTTCATCTACACACTTAGACATGAAAAAATCAATAAAATAATAAAATACAATAAAATCTTTTGAGCCTCCTTTGATGAGTTCAAAGACCAAACTTTGAGAGTTCATCCTAATCACGGATCTCATTGTCTTGATGAGGAACTTGATATGATTAGTTGAAATCAAAAATCATATTGTAGATTGTTGGAAAGTTGCAAGTACGACATGATTTTGAAGTGATCAAAGTGTGTCAAAGTGTTTCTTGAGATGTGAGCACTTTATAAATAAGTATCGAAGGAATTTTGTGATCTAAATTTTGGAGGTAGTAAGCATTTTCAAGGGCTATATCTAGTCTAAACAAATGTGAAGCATTTTTCTTTTCTAGCAAGATATGATCATTTGAAATTGAAGGGTCCCATATTGGGACACTTAGGCCCTTTAAAGGTGACATCCAAGTGACAAATAAGTGGTCACTCGCTATCTCAAACCCCTTTCTACTCTTGTCATTACATTGCTTTTATAGGTACTTCATCTCTACAGGTAAGTCATTCAATCACACTTTCATATAGAAGGCTATATCTCCCCACCTAAGCATGTGATTTGGTGTTTCCAAATCACACTTTTATGGAGAAGCGTTCAAATTTCTCCTTTGTTATAGAATTTAATATATGTGGGAGAACTTGGTTGCGGATTTGATATTTTTCGCCATTCTTTAGGTTGTGGCTATATTGCAACACATCAAGCTTGTTAAGGATTAAGACACAAAAGATACAAATGCCATATCAACTCATGCCAATTTGTTCAAACATGACCCAAATCTTGTTTAGTATGTGCTCTCCATCCAAGTTTCTAAGGTATTGTCATAACAATTGCTTTAAAAGAATCTTCCAAGCTCTCCTCCTGCATTTATCACGACTTGTTGTCAGCAGTCACGAAACATGAATAGGTTTTCACATGTGTCATACATGTCTTGCATTGTTATCCCGTTACCATCATAAAATCGTGTCCACAAAGAACAAGTACCCAAATATCTTTAGAACATGTACCCAAATATCTTGAGAACATGTACGCAAATATCTTCAGGGAGATGCTCGTTGGAGGCGAGGACTCTCTAGTTTAGCTTAGAGCCACTTTACACTAGAGCTTGAGGGCCCTTTACCCATGATAGAGAAATTATGTGGGTGGTCGAGAAGCCGGAGGCGGCCCATGCTCACTTTACACTAGATCTTGAGGGCCTGAGGGACCAAAGAAATTCGAATGGATTGAATCCTACATTGCGTCCTAGCTGACACCTAATGGATAGTGTTTCATGGTCTACCAAATTTTAAATTACCATAGTGGGGTCTCATACTACCTACTATTTTGGATTATCCATAAAATATGTTGCGTTTCCTCAATATGATCCACTTTCACTTTACACTTAGGTTGGGAGCCCATCAATTGCATAATTGGATTTCTATTTCCCAAGGTATGGCCTTTGGACGATCTCCAAGAGCTCTTAGATTTTCATGGTCACGGGTCTTGGTCCATGTGTAAAGCGATCCTTACCATAGAATGTCATGGGACTCTACCAGTACAAGTGGATGTAATGCTAATTCATAGGAAATATGTGAGCATTAAGTGACCAATCCTTTTAATTCGATGCCTACATATTTAACTGATATATGGGGCAACATATTTTAAATTAGGTCTTTTATTTAAACAAATTATTTATATTTAATATACACACGAATCACCAAAAATGCATGTGTTACAATGATACTCGAAATATAAACATCATTCTAGGCCCATTCTAGACTCAATAATGAACACATCTAGAAAATTTTATGGGATTAATTAAAAAGCAAGAAATTTTGGTTGTGATTTCTTATAACTATTGGTTTCTCTACTTCAATAATAAAACTTGAATTGACAATCTTTACAAATCGCATTTGCTAATTGGATGATATAATTCTAAACCAATCCAACAACCAAAAATATTGAAAGTGCCCAAAATAGGGCCACACACCCCTTAGGCTTGGCTTTATGCTGGAGCATGTGTTGTGTATTTGATATCTTCCAGTGGCTTGTGGTTTGTGGAGAAAGGGAATCATCATATACAAGCATACATCTCATCCATCCAACATTTAAACTTGATTCCCTATGGATTTGTTGCCGGTTCATCTCAAATGACTTCAAGTGGACTAATTCAAGGTCATTGAAGCTAATCCCATTGTCAATTTTATTTAACTCCAAACTATTCAAGCATTCATATTCCATTTTCACACAAGTCCAACACCAGTGCTTGAATTTTCAGTCTTGTAGCAAAAAATTAAATTAAATTAAACTAAATCAATTTCAACTGTACGGATGCGAATTACACTACCGTATATTTCGGTAAGCTTGACACGCGAATAGGGCCTTCATCAGGGGGGTGGCTCCAAAAAAATCTGAAATTTTATTTTTGATGCCCACTTGGGTCAAGTCATAATTCTTTGCAGGCTAGAAATGCAGCCATAATATACTATACGGGTTGTCAAGTGAGCTTCTCCCAAAAATTTGGGTTGATGAAATTCATATCAAGTTTGTCACCCTCAAAGTTGAATGGCCAAATCATGACATTTTTGACGATTCACCCTTTGACTAAGGCCTTCGACCTATACACTCAAAGTTTGTCAAAGTTAGTATGTCCAGTGGAGTCATGCGTAGCCATGATCTTGTCTGGTGGAGTCATGCACATCCATGATCTTGCCCGGTTGAGAATAAACCTCATCCAATTTGGACATGCTAACTAAAATATATGGGTTGCAAACTAGAAAGGTCACATGTGGTTATATGTGCACTTGACACACAATGGGTAGCTCATGGGGCCACCTCCCAAAACATGTAGCTCCAAATCCTCCAAAACACCCACATGCTTGGAGTATGACTTTTATATATGTTATTTTGGCCCACATGATAGTGGACAACACCCTAAACCAGTACATACCTTCCATCCATGTAGATGCCACCTAATGAGTCGCAAACCCATGAGAATATTAGGTGGCGGCCCATTTTGAGTTGCATGAACACTTAAGGGTTTTAAAACGAATTCCTCAGGGTTGCGTATTATTTTAAGGCTTCAATGAGAGGTACGCTCGTATACAATAATTTCCTATCTCTTGGGAGCCGGACATGCTAGCAAAGAGCAACTTTATTCACACCGTGTGGATGAATGATTTCTTTGTATACGGATATTTGGATGAATGCAATGTATTTCTTGTTATCGGTGTGTTCCTAGTTAGGTGCCATGTCATATGTTCTATGGGTATTGGTTACATGACTTGCCACCTTTCACGAATGTGACAACCTTTCAAAGGACACATGTACAACTTGAAGATTGATTGCTTAGTTGGCAAGTAAGCACCTAACTAAGTTTCTCATGTATTCTAAGGGCCGGTTTACACTACGGTGGAGAAGGCCTCCGGTCGGTCAAGAATGCTTGGCCAAGACATGGTTATATGAGGCAAATGGTGGATGTGCCGGAGAAGAATTAAAGGCAATAAAATATTGTTATTGAGTTGGGCTTCTCCGGAGGAGGAGTTTCTTGTCCGGCCTCAAGAGGCCGGAGAAGCCCAACTCCAAAAGTGCGGCCATGTAGGCGGCCATGTCATTTTATCATCCATGAGAAAAGTTCACCACCATTGTTTTCTTCACCTAGTGTAAACACCACCGGTCAAGAGTTGCATTTTCGACCAATCACAATTGAGAAACGCCCTTTTTTTCATGACCGGTGGACTTCTCCACCGTAGTGTAAACTGGCCCTAAATTGTGTTGATTTCTCATCACATGGGAGTTGCTATTTCATGAGCACACTGACATGAGAGTTCTCATTTTGTATTAGACTCTTCGGTTATAGGTTTTATAAGGGTTGGTTCCTAGTTTATAGGGATTCATGTGTTTTTGAGCAAGGGTGCCTAACTAGGGGAAATTTCAAGAACATCCAAAGTGTTCATTACATAGACATGTATGATGCCAAAACGTTATTGAAGTCCCCCTAGAGTGTGGATACCACACTAATTCTCAATGAATGAAACCAAACAAGTGGAAGTCAATAATGTTTTGAATATTGTGTTGTACTTGTCGTAGAAAAAACTCCAATGAGTACATCGAATATGAAATAATACTTGGCCAATATGCAATTGAAGCGCATGATCAATAACACTATCATGTATTGAAAGAGACTAATAGTTGGAGGGTGCGCCTCTCATTGAATCCAAGAATCATGTGCGATCACAACATACTCTAAAACCACCTATGTACAAGTTTGTAATTGTGAAATTAACCAATACACGTACAATTTCAATGATAAAAATACAAGTGACAGTGTGCATACATAAAAAAATCACATTCATACATAGTCACTAATATAAGCATACAATATATTTTAAATAACAATCAACCCCTATCATATGTACAATGCAAAGCCCCATCAGTAAAGTCATTGAAGATTTTTTTTTCAACCCCATATTCAACGCATGAGCATCTAAGTTTGCAATATATGTCATAGCATCTTATGGAATTATTGTTTCTAAGTCTATCATCAAATGATCAATAAGATTGTATGTTCACTTATTGTTAGTTCCTTTTTGATACCAACATAAGCCAATCTCTATGTTTGATGAACGGTCCATCAAGTCAATTAGATCCCTATACTCCACCCAATGATTATCAAACTTCATACGCATCTTTGAACCCTCCCAACAACCCAAACCTCAATTGGAGTAGTTGTTTTTTGGTCTTTAACATTTTACTACAATTTTACCTTTAGATGTGCTCAAAAACACACACACCACAAGCACAACCAAGATCTAACAAAGTGACAACACTATACAAGTACAAATGTTTTATATTTCTAAAAGGTCCTCCATACATGTAAAAAGTACGGGTTGTACTTTGTGTAACATATGTAGACGTAGTGCAGCAAAGTTTAAAATTCATACCCCTTTTGTGCAGTTACATGTAGTCATATGTGTTTAATACAATGCACCCCCTGGGACCAATAGCTCTAATTTCTAAAATAACTTCCAAGTAACTCCCTAAACTTATTATGACATACAAGTTAGACAAATGAAAAATGCCCTTGAACCAACATATCTAAAAAAAGAACACCAAAAAATAAAAACCTCAATTCCTAAGGAAATTTGCAACATGCTTCCACATCCATTTTATTGTCAATGTCCGATTGGATATTACATCACTTGTTTTCATAAGGAGGTCATCCACCTCCACACATTATTTAGCAATATCTTCTAACCAAGGTGTTATAGTCTAACTAGGAAAAAGACACGATACTTGTGTCTTGATCGAGGGGTGCACATGTGGCAAACCTCAAACACCAAAGTTTCTTAAATGGGATTGCAAATGTGTGTGGCTCTTGAATTTGAGATTGTTGTGGAAAAATAAAATGCGTAAGATTGATTTACCTACACCTACAATTCTAAGAAGCGTATCATAATGGATACCTTATTCCCCACCATCCTAAACCTCCTCTTCATGGACCGCATTCTCAATGTTTTTAGGGCATAACAATTGATGAAGTGACAAAGCACCTTATTGAACCTCCATATGCATTGTCAAAGACTAGTATATTGAGATTATCAAGCATTCCATGTACTTGACATGTCAATGCTAAGCACTACATAACTTCTAGCTATGCAACCCATGAAAGAGGTTTCGATAACCAACTTTTTGGAAACTATTAGCGTTTGGATTGATGTTAAGGAAGATTTCTCATAGTGTCCTTGTGAAAGAAGAATGCTTTTGAGTATTTCGAATTGTGATGATGCGTGATTTGCAGTGTTTATATGATAAGGTGCGATGCCATTCATTGAGAAAGTTGCAACACATATTTGTGGGCAATTTCCTTGTAGAATGAGTTGTTCATTTCTATGTGCTATCCACGTTGTTATGTTATGTGGACCTCTCTCATATCATGATTCCATCATCATAGTTAGTGAAGTTAAAATTAATGCTTGAATGTTGTTACACTAAACCCTAAACCAAATGATTATCTTCATAGTAAACCTTGAACTATGTTTGTAATGGTGTGCATTTGTTTGTGATGATCCACACTAGGTATCAACTATGTTTGTTCTTTTTCAGGGGGGGGGGCTATGTAGCCACTTTAGATCATAAAGAAACCTTGACTTTCAAAAACCATATCTGAATTACACAATGTCAAAATTCCATGAACTTAATTGCATTGGCCTTTTATGCGTACCCTTAATTTTAGATCAGAAATGATTAAACAGTTGAACATGTAACCCCTTGAAAATCTAATGTATCCAATGTACAACTTGTTTAACCCATATCTACGAGTCATGACCTAACACTGAGTCTTAAAATTATTAGTTATGGGTACAAATTCTTAGTTGATGCATCATTGCATGTAAAGGAAACATTTAGAACATGGATATATGTGACATGGATGCTCAATATAGTATTTGCATCTATGTTGTGTATTTAAACTCAAACATTAAATTTATATTGCATTATTCAGCAAATTGTAATAATGTACACCTTATGAATATATTAATTCTAGATAGAGTCACTTTTGACATGTATTTGCAACAAGTATGTAACTCAAATACATGAATGTATGCATAGCAAAGCCTAGACATGTATGGCCTCCTAGACGCTTAGGAGGATCTCGAGCATCCTAGTGTTCATTTTAGGTCCACTAACCATATGATATGTCTTGGCATCCATTTCACAATCCCCATGATTTCTACATGGTAAATAAGATAGATGTGTTTAATTCAGTGCCTCATCTTAATAAAATAAAATAAAAACAACACCTATATTTGAGTGGAGAATGGTTGGATGTGGATCTAAGAATGGACCTCAAAGTGACATAATATGTTGGAACAAGATTGGACTACCTTCTCAAATATTATAAACCGTTCTTGACGCCAAAGTCAACATAATTGGGAGGGACCTATATGATCACTCAATAACTCAGAGAATCTTCACTTTGACAATGAATAAGATATTCAAACAAGCTCCAAAAACTATGAGGAAGGTGACTGCGGTCACGATTTGAGATTTGCTAATCATTTCACATTCATTGTGTGTGTCATATAGCCTACAAGAATTGGGTGTAGAGAGAAAAGTGTCCATTTAAGACATGCTTACCTTAAACAAAATATCAAGAGGAAGGGGAGGGGAGCCCAGTTTTGAGGAAGCAACAATGGAAGCCTTGGACTTTTCCATTGATAGGGTTTAGGGAGCTCCAAAGGCATGAACACATGAGGAAGTGAGAAGATTATTGACAATGAAAGTAGCAAGAAGAAGAAGATATCTAACATGGCAATGGCCCGTTAGCCATCCATGTATCCCATCCGAGTGGAGAGGACAGGTGAGGATGGTGTAATGCCTACTTGTGAATAGATGGGCACTAAGGAGGAGGAGAGAATACTAATCACAAGACACAGAGGTTTGATTTTTGTTTCGAGTTTACGTTTATTAAGAATGATGTACGTGAGATATTTAATAGCATCAAGGAAAATGGTTTCCATGAGAGTTTGGATTTTGGTAAAAGGAGTATCCAAGTCTGAGTTTATCAATGGAGGATTTACAAATGGTGCCGCGGATGCCTGCCCTAAATTAATGATCAATGGTGGGAGGGTGTTCCATCCTAGTTGTGGAAGGTGAGGTATGACAATATCAAGCCAGCCAGTGCACATCCTGCAAAGCAGTTGGGAAGTCTTTCTCAACAGGCACACACTACATCGTGCATCTTCTTCATTTGCAACACGGGCTACCTCACAGATGAGAAGGAAGTCAACTTTACCGCATCGTGATCCAAGAGATGGTGATGAGTCTCCATACAACCGAAGCAACAGGAACCTGCTGGAGATAAAACTCCGTACTCAACTGGCATGCGGCTTGCATGACAAGATGATGGGCGGGATTTAAGACAGGCATTTCGAGTATGTGGGAGATCGAATTGCATTGCCTCAAATGTCACCAGGCTCTTGGACTTTGTCGCAGAAATCGGGGAAACACAATGACGGCGTGGAGGGAGAGTTGAAAAGTATAGGGAAATAACCTGAGGAGAGTGCATTGTTGAATTTAAGGGCACTTGGTCGAGGGCCGGAGCCTAAATTTTTAAACCGGACTCTCCTCAAGGTGTTCCCTGAGGAGATAAAGTTTGTATGAGTGTTTGTTTTGTAAGGATCCATACAGCGGGCATTATGACTTTTGTCTGACAGGCATTATATCTCACTTACTATATAAGCATGCATTATGCCCCGAGGTTGGCTGAGTATGTGGTACAAGGGATGGACTTTAAAGAAGGGAAAAATTTGGCATGTCTTTGTGTTGATGTAATGTCCATCAGGAAGAGATTATTATGCCATCCAGCTATTATAACTCCTACAAAACATGTTGAGATGAAAATACGTTGCTTCAGTTGTCACCAGCAGGCTCTTGGAACTTGTCGTGGGATTGGAGAAATATGATGACGAAGAGGGGAGTTGATAAGTACTAGAGAATAGCCATTGGGTGCACCCGGCCAAGCAGCAAGTGGCTGCGAGCCAAATCCATCCAATGGCCATATCTAAACTATGCCCTCCTTCCCAACATTTCTTAGGACAAAACCACACTTTCAAAAAATGTCATACAGTCTACCAAATTGGTTAGTGTAGTTCTTCAATGATGTGCATACTCTCTTTCCAATGGAAATTGATTTAGATAATGGCCATTGGGTGAACCCGGATCATGGCCACCCACGTCTCGGCCAGGTCCACCCAATACTTAGCCAATAAGGAAGGGGCATATCCCAGACAGTGTAAACACGGGAAGAAACGAGTGGAATATAAAGCTAAACTGGATGTGAAGCAAAGTGTGGGGAACAAGGTAACTGTTTCAAAGTAAGTGGGTGTTAAGATAAAACACCTTGTCCGTGATAACCCACTTTTTGAAGCTTGAATGAACATGGTGCACCTTCCCCTGTCAATGTGGAGATCTGAAAGACGTCATTCATCATAAACATAAGTACGACATACCCCATTATAAACTTGAGAATAGGAAATCCATATAATAAGCAGTATAGAGCTTGGAGATATTCCAATGCTTATTCTCAACAAAGGCAGAACTTTACAGATCAACAATAATCACCTCTTTGAATGAAACTTACTGCCACAACAGTCCCAATTGAAACCACATTTTTATAGCCATTTAGACTTGGCAGAGAGATCCTGGAGAAGCAATAGCAGATAACAACATTTTTATCTGTACTCCTCGATATGCTTACAATAGCAGAAGGATGCGGATACTCTTTTAAGAACATTATAGATTCTAACATCCCACAACAGCCCGAATTGGCCAAGGGACGAAAAGATTTCAAGAATTCAATCGAAAGGATGGAGAAAATGTTTATACACATCATGTATCCTATGTCCCCCTCAAGCTGTTCAAGAACCTGGCTTCTGCAGCAGCACCAGCTGCTGCAGCTGGGGTCAATCTAGCCATAGCCCCAGACGCTTTCTCCTGAACCAGATTATTTGAGCCTCCAATTTGAGTTGTGAAGAGGGAGCTTAGGTCTCTCAGAGTGAGACCACACACATCCGCCTTGCTTGAGCCAGGTTTGGGTAGGTTCACTGTCTTTTTCCTCCTCAATTCATAGATGCTTTCCTCCACTGTTTCATGTACCTACATGACAATTCAGAAAAGCAAATAAGAACACTCAGATTCACACATACCAAAGGCCAAGGATTTGGGACCCTAGCATTAGGATTCTCTTTGAAATTTAACTAATTCATTCATGACCTTCAATGTTGCATGGAGACTGCTATGTCAGAAGGAAAAACATTTTTCCCGGATTGAATGCAGAAACATTTTCCACTTCGGAAAATACTAGGTACACAATGTAATTGGGTCCTCACAATGAATCGATGAACGAAAGTAGCATGCGTCTGACCAATGCGATGCACACGGTTGATAGCCTGCGCTTCTGCACCAGGATTGAGAAGTGGTTCCAGTAATATGACATGCTGGGCTTCCACCAGGTTCAAGCCATTGGCTCCCAGTCTAATAGGCATTAGCAACACCTGCACCGAGTCTTGTACTTCTTCAACATCTTTTTTTTCCTTCCCCTTCTTTTTCGAGTCGGATCTTGTTTCAATGCCTTTGAACATATCTATTGCAACATTCAATTGTCTGCATCAAAAAACAGTTAGCAAAAACTGGTACATTTTCGGATTAACCAATTGTAAGATTGGGTGCCACCTAACCTTGTGCACAAAGGGACGTTGCCACATCATTTTACTTCTTGCCAGACCAGATCGACCTTAGGTTCAGTATATGTGTACCCTAATACAATGTCGAGATCAAGATAAGTCGTGCATACTCAAGCCATTGAGAAAATAAGCCTTATCATGGGCCACTTTCAATGCCAAACAGAAACCCAATCCCATATCTGTCCAAATTCTCTTCGAGAAGCTATGTTGATTTCTTTAACAGTCACAAATGTCTGGAGATAGGTGGGGATATTTCTGCAAGTCATAGGAAATATGGAACACACACCTGCCTCCCTTAACCCGTGCAAAGGTGATGTGATTGGCCATTAGTGCATGCTCCACAACATCAAGCACACCTTGCCACTCTGAGAAAACAAGAACCTTGACTTTGGGATCTTTTGACTTAAGCCACAACAACCTCCTGAGGACTGCCTCAAGCTGCAAGTTACGTACAGCAAGAATATTAATGTGAGTTGGAAGGAGATACTCTTCCAGAAACATGTAGGACTAGGGTAGCCAGTAATCAACGTCACAATATCCTTTGCCACAACACCCCAAATCCAGACAAGATGTCAAACTTTCACCAAGATGTCATACTTTCCTTATCAGCCAGGTGAAAAGTCATCAAGCAAGTCAGCAAGTCATGTTAACATACAGATTCGTAGAAATCGGAGGGATATACTAACCTTGGTTCCATAGGACCCCTTCAATGGCACAAAATTTTCATCATCTTGCTTCTGTCGTCCGTTAAACTGCGAGAGACTAGTGTTAAGTTCATGTTTTTCATAAGCGTTGTCTACATAGGCTATTTCACCAACATTTGTACGGCGTCTGCATGTAGGGCAATTTACTTTTTTGATGGATTGTGGCATTGTGGACCGCTCAACCAACAGCATCATGCCTGTCATTCCTCACCCACAATCCATCAACAGAGTCAGAGAATGGATGAGCAAAATCAATTTCTTCAGTTGTTTGCACTCTTTGAGTCATTGTATCATTGAAGACTGAAATTTTGTATGGCGTATTGCATACAAGGACTACATCCACTCCAGGCCATATAACTTCATTTTGACAATGTGAAAAGGCAAAGAAATCCATGGGTGACATTCGGGTTGGGCGCTTAAAGTTACTGATTTCAACTATGAGATTGTGCACAGATTCTGAGTATTAAGATGTATGGAGGAACATACACTTGCAACAGAGCACATGACCGCAAGGGAGGACCATAAATTGAGATCCCATTTTCTCATGACATACAGGGCATTCCTCCTCTGTCTTCTCCACACTTGCTTCACTTTCCTTACTTTCACTGCCTGAACCTGCATTACGCCTTGCAGACTTCAAACCCTGCATTGCCAGAAAAAAATTCAATATCTTGCATCACAAGATGTCAGCAAAGACATCTATAAGATATCAAAAGGTGCTGTACCTCTGCAGTAGATCAAGCTGTACAAGCTCTGTTATGAGAATATTATTATTAGTTTCTGAATAAGAGAAGTAAAAATTGACCTAACCATGTTGAGAGTGCACCTCCAGCTGATTCCTTATAGACGAGAAGAAATATGACCTCCCAAATACTAGCATCACTGCTTAACAAACAAGTGCCACTTACATGCAACCTTCTTGGCCCAAACTTAATAGAGCAGTATACCTGGTATATGCCTCCACTACAAGAAACTTACATTTAGATATCTGAGTTGACCCTTTGCCTGCATGAGCTCCTCAAGTGCTGCAAACTTTTCACCTGTCAGCTGTACATTTCGTTGAGGTACTTCTTCTTCATGTAGTGCAGAAAGATCAGAAATGTCATTGTGCATCTGTTCTCCAGGATATCGTAAACGCAGGCGTGATGTACCCATGTTTAGCTCATGCATTGCATACAATACCTCCCGTTGCGCTAAGGCTACTACTCTTGCTTGTGCGTACTCCTTCCGCATGGTCTGCACATTGTTGGAAGTTTTGATATCAATGCAAACTACAGAAATAACTAGCCAAGTGGCAGCAAGTTGGTGAAAGACTATGGTAAAACTGGATACATAAGGAAGAAGAAATTACAACTGGCAATACAGTAATCTGCAGAAGGAGAAATGATTTCAAAATTCAAAATATTTTTGAGAATGATCAAGTATCAAAATGCTCCAAAAAGAGCAGGAAATGTTGACTGAGAAGCTTCTGGAAATGGAGGACCTCCAATGTCTGAAGATGCTTCCTAGCTTCTGGTAACCTATCCCTTCCCAAGACGATGTTGACTTGGCCTCGCAAACTTGTCAATATACGTTCTGTTTCAGATGGAGCTCTTGTCACCTGAACAGCAATGGCAATCATTGAATAAGGCAATCATATGTTCTAATGCTTAAGTTTCAGTATAGCATGTGGTGCTGCACCTCAGCTTACCTCTCGGACATCAAAGTGATGCAGGGACTAAGACTTGATTACATTGTTGAAGGTCCATCTTAATCCCAACATGCTGTACTTAATAGACTGAGAGGTCATCTGCATTGCCCATCTGGACAAAGTATACTATATGATTGCATCTTAAGAAAACTCAAAATCGATATCATGATGCTTGACATAAAATAACTTCTTGGCTTCATCAAACCCATCAACAGCGAGTAATGACCACTAATGTGGCTCTTGAACTAGAAGGATATAAGGTGCCAATTGATGTCAGCCACAAACAAAAGAGACATAGTTAAGGTAATTAAGTAATAAATCTCAGGTCACTGACCTGGGCTGAACTTTGAACTCTATTACGCGCCCCACGTTCCAGCACCTCAGTGAATGCTTCCTTATTTTTAACTCCAGTATAATCACCTTCACGACGCTTCAGAGCAAGGCTAGCATGTTGTGCAATAAGAGCATCCTCTGCAGACACAATTTTTTCTCCAGCAGATGTGACTTTCAGGAAGAAAAGTCTATTCTCATATGCCTGCACATCCACCCAATTGAACACTGCAGTTCAGTAAGTCTTACCAGTCAGAATTAACAATCTCAGACAAATAGAATACAAGAGCAAGGATCAAATCTGAATTTGTGATAAAAGACCCAGCTAACATACAACTTGATGGATCCTGATGACTCCTACATTATTTGACAAAATGAGACTCCTACATTATTTTTGACACACTGCATATACTAGTGAGTGCACAAATAATACCCATTAAAGAGGTGGTTTAGAGACATGGATTTCTCTAGGTCAAAACATACATCTCTGTCCACCAAAAGTTAAAATATACAAACAACAGTAGAATACTAAGATCAATCAGCAATCATCACCTGGAAAACCTCCTCTGCCTCACAGTGAGCACATGGGGGACCCTTCATGTCCGGTTGACAACGTGAGCAATTACCAGCACGTTCAACATCAAAAAGATCAGGGTTCTCCATTCGAGCAGAAAGATCTGACAACCGTTGTAGAAGCTCCTTGCGCCCATCCTCTAGTGCTCCCAGTTCCCTTACCAATACCAATTTCAGCCCTGGTACATCTTGAAACCTACACATGCACCACAATCAAGACAAAAGACAACATTGAGCAGGAAATATGAACCAGGTTTTTGAGTATATAGGACTTTAAATACACACAAAAAAAGTACTGGAAGTACTCTAAAAGAAGGTTCCTGAACCTAAAACTTGGCATCCAATAAGAGTTTAAGCAGCTAGTCCAAGTGTCTATCGATTACAGAAACCAATGCCTTATGTTCAGTATATGCACGTGCAGAATATTCTTCTCAAGTTGAATATGGTGGTCCTAACAAAAGGAGGAAATAAGCCATGAGGTGCTGATGCACATATATATATCATACATTAAACACAAAGAAAGTTTGTCTTGAGGCAAAACGGTCGTGACATAAAGTGTCTTAGCTCTCAGATTCAATAGCCATATCATAATCCTCAAAGTCTCACCTCAGTGCAATACTAGATGTATTACGATGTTTGACACGCCCCATATTTCCAGCTTCGCCCAAATGATCAGATTCCAACAGCTGATCTCTAAGTTTCCTTATTAGGACCATGCCACGGTCAGGTTCTTGCTCTAGAGCACTTAAAACCTCCATCCACCATGTACCCCCTGCTGAACTTAATTCTTTGTCTGCTTCCTGGACCTGTTCCATGTTCCATACAGTGTGCACAAGCATTTGAGATCCTGTTTTTCATACACATCAATGAACAAGATTCCTTTGAAATGTCTGGGTGCCGAAAAATCCATCTAGCATTCCATGATAGCCAGCAAGTTAACATGCCTCTGAAAACACAAAGTGCCAACATTTGCATGCAGAGTAAAATGATCATCTGGAGCAGATTCACAAAGGGTTCAATCTTTGGAACTGACTATTCTGCTCCAATTCCGCTTCCTCTACTAATTAATGACCACTTAAGTTTGTGAAAGCAGAAAGTACTTTTGGAAACTGTGCTTCATTTATTTGAATAGCTGTAAGTTTGCCCCCTCTGCAGTTTTGTTCTGCCAACAGAAAGACCCAACATGTCTGTTTCACATTCCAGATTGGAGGGACTTCAACATCACTGAAATAACTGTAATACCTGCTTGGTTGAATTTTGCAAGTCTACTTGAACTTCTGCGAGCTTTGATTGGAATGTTGCTAGATACTGCTCCTTTATTTCTTTACATTGCTTGAGCAGAAGGTCATCACGTAGTGTCCTTGGAACATCAAGTCTGCCACTTTCTTGTCCAAATTGTGATACTCCAGCTTTGTCATGAGATACATTTGTCTCATGTTCTTTATCACCAGCTCCTTCTGTTCCCAATTTGAAACCTAGGACCTGAGAACCAATAAACTAATAAAGTTCACATTTCTCGGATGATATCTGACTTTCATTTTGCTATTCTATGTGGAACTGAATTTCCAAATTTAGCACTGGATAGCTTGAAGATCGTTAAATAAAACTGCATGCCTAGAATCGAAAGTATCTCAACATTTCAACAATAGATATCAAACAAACCGTCAATATTAAGAGCCAGAGTCAACAATATACTCAGCCAAGTAGATAAGGCCATTCTACGATTTAAATGCAAAGCCATCACAGGGTTTAACTTCACCTAAGGATGACAAGAGTTTTTACCCTGTTTGTCATTAACTTTACTTACCTCTGCCAGATTATGAAGGGTATGAAGTTTCTGGAGGGGATCAACACGTATAAGGTTTGCATTCTCTTCAGTACAAGCAAGAGCCTCCCGATATATAGAAACTGCAAGTGTTGTGTCTTTCTCAATGATGGCCAATGCAGCCAAGCCATTGAGCGCCCCAATAAGTGAGCGTTGAGCATCCTCAGCCTCTATTTTAGCTTTGTCAACAAGGACCTGTATACAAAAGCAAATCCAAATTAGAAATGTAGCCAGGGTGAACAACTACAAACACATTGAACTACTTGATGGGTTCCACCACTTCATCCAGACCAATCGACATACTTGTAGCTCTACCATCTATTACAACTCCATTAGTAAATACAAAAGCCTTGTATGAGCAAATTCAAGCTGACCAGTTTGCATGAAAAGTTTCCAACTTATGAATTTGCACACCTCAAGAATCTCATCCATAGTCATGGGTGATCGTTGTAGTGAGCGTATTCCAGCACTTCCCACTTGTGGATGAACACAGGCTTGTCGCAACCAACGAAGATGGTCCAAAAGTTTCTCCGCCTCTTTGTGAGTGAGAGGCCTATCATCAATTTCATCAAGACCTTTGACTTCTGAGTCTCCGTTCTGAATAAGAAGAAGATTAGTTCCATCACCTGGAATTACAGCTACATCCGAAGGTCCTGAAATGGCACGTGAAATACCTCCACCTACCCTTGGGTCCAATCCTTTTTGTGCTTTTGATCTTTTCCCTGGGGGGGAATGAGACAGAGATACTAATTTTCTATAATTTGTGATAACTTCACGAGCTTTCACAGCACATCGTTCATGCTGTTGGCGATAAAAATGAGCTTCGATGGGAGAAAATTGAAGCCATTCTAACCTCTCTTTTTGTGGAGGTATACCAAGCTCATCAGCTACTTGTGCTTTTGTGGAACGCCACATCAACCTCTGGAAAAAACCATGCAAGGCTGCAACAGCACCACGTTTTCCTTCCTATACAGTGCAACAGTAATAAATATTAGCAAATAACTCAAAGGAGATCAATGAAGTCATCAGCTTAGGACTTCTGTAAGTATGTGACTCAAAAGATGGTTAACCTTATAGCAAGAAAGAGAACGATAAGAATTGGTCAACAGAGCATCTAGAACTGCATTTCTTGTAACAATTTATTATTCCTGACAGATAAGACTATCTACAGCACCTACACTATATACTGCAGGTTTGAAGTTCAAACCTCATAAGGTTGCTTCAGAACTGTCGCCCACCAGAAGTAATTATCAAACGGCTCTGCTCCCAAAAATCGCACCAAGCCATAGAGGTCATCCAAACCTCGCTGAATTGGTGTTCCACTGATACACCAACGGTGGGTGGCTCGTAGTGTCAAAGCCATCTCTGCAGCTCTCGCTGTAACATTCTCAACCATTTGTGCTTCATCTAAGCAGACTCTCCACCACTTCAATCTCGTCAAAGGTGTTGGAACAACTGGAAACCTGTAGAGATGTCAACTCAAGTTGCTGAACATGATAACACGTTGCAATATAGTAACATTTTCCTCCAATTCTGAGAAACTAAACTAGTGCTATGAGTGATTTAACAAAATTGTTGACTGCCACGTAGATGAGACTCTCATGATCAAGAATGGTTCAATTGGTCAAATTATATTAATTTGAAATATCCGCAAATCACGTTTGAGTAGAGTCCTGCCACTGCAAATACCTTTTTGGTTGACGAAATGAACGCTCAATCCTATGTGTTTGAGATGCGACATGATGTATATCAGCTCTGAGGGTGTCGTAAGTTGTGAGTACAAGATCTGATGCAGCAAGTTCATGGGCGCCGACCACTTTTATCCTCTCATTTTTGTCATTCCCAGAAGAGCTTTCCCCTGATATAACGGTTGCACCCTTCTGCACTCCATCATACACCATAACCCGCAAGGTCCCAGCTCTTACATGTCTTCACACCCACAACAGTAACAGTAGCAGGTTTGTCAATCAACTCATGCTTCTGTATTGTAGCTTATATTTCTTCAGTTCGTAAAAATACTCCTAGATCCCAGAGTATATGCCCCGAGTCTTTGGAATCAACTCATTTTGCCAGCATATATTAGTTGGAATAGCTGAGCAGGTATTATATTTCCTAAGAAAAGAACCAGGGCACAAGCTTAGCAACACTCTTTTTGTGCAATTACTGTGGCCAACAATAAAAACAAAGAAAGGAACATATTACTTTTGGATTTCCAAACTAGAGATGCACACATGTCACTTCTACATCACATAGTGAAGCCACAGTATTGCAAGCCAGCCTATCTACATGGAAAGGTGCAAACAGGATCTTAATCTCACAAGTTTATTACACAAGCACTCACTTACATTATCAACTTTACTAAGACCCTAACATGGGAAACAGGAATATTTAAGAAATTAACTACAATTTCGGTCCTTAGGTTATTAAACATTAGCTAAGTATTCTCCTTCTCAAGAGAACCACGGTCCTCACAAAACAAGTTGGCCCAACAGAATTCAGCTCATCTAAAAAAAAGAGCAGAGCACCCCAATACAGGCAAACGGAGTTACAGACATGTATAGTCAAACTAGCTCACTGAGATAATCTGATGATGTATAAAACAAACTAAGAGTAATATGGATGCCAACAGCAGTGACAGTGAGAACAAGAGAGTAGAGAAAGACCGAGAAATTTCATCCTGCCATTGCCGCAGAATGGGTGTGGGGCATACCACCAAAGTGGCCCCACAATCTCCTTCAATCTCCACACGGCCAATCATCTCAGCACAAGTGCCGCATACAAACGTCTCGTTACTGTTTTTAACAGCAGAAGAGTCCTCTGTACCTCTTTCTACCTTTGCTCCATATACAATCTTCCCCCTTTTCCGAGATCTATCTGAGGTTTTAATGGTGACAGGCATTGCATGGGCTTCACACGCCCTCTTACCTGCTCAGACATTTTTAAACATAATCAACAGCCAAGCTTGTACAAGCATGCAGTTTTCTCATACAAAGCTTGGGAAACCCTCCACTTTTGTGACCATAATATGAGTGCAGCATACCTCAAACAGTCAATTACAGATTTTGAGTCATTTGTATAACCAGAATGTACTCGCCCTATCCATTTATTAAAAAATGATATAGACAAGATATATATTGGCAATTTTTAGGTAGCACAAATGGAACACACATGCAGTTCTTGAGATACATCTGGTTCCTCCTCGTTCTTGTTCTCTCAATATCAAAGTGCACAAACAAGCAAACTCTGATTTTCATAACTAATTTAGGAGGGGAATTCATGTAGACAAGAAGATACAAGTATTCCAATATGAGACCAGAGACCACATGAAAGACGCTACATCTTCTTGATCTAAGAAGTTCAAGCAAAAGCATTCTCAAACAGAAGATCACACTAGGTGGGGTAACGAAATGACCCATGGTGTCAAAACACAAGATTCATTAACCAATTTCAGTAGAGGTAGATGCAACAATTTACCTAGACGAACTTTCTCATCCCTCTTGACTTGCTTTGCTTGAGCTGCAATTCGTCGAAGATTTGCATCCGGATCTTTGGGAGTGGCATATCCAACACAAAGTGCATGTTGCCATGCATCACAATGATCGCATTGAATCCATGACCCCTCATAAAAGTCATCCTCTTGAGTGGCACCACAGATACACTCAACACGGTCACGTTTATACTTCTTTAACCTCTCTCGCACATGGTTGACTTTCTCCATGACCTTCATCGTTGTCTCATTGCTGGCCCGGTGAGCAAGAATGCACGCCAGTAACTCTACAGTCTTCCCCAGACCCATCTCATCTGGAACACACAGAATGCACGTGAATTTCAAAATGCAGTGACCAACATAATCACGACTACTCCCTATACCAGAGGCTATTTCATTCAGCATATATAGATTCTAGACCACAACAGACGTCCAGATACTTGGACAGAAAATAATCAAGAGGTGCAGGAGCATACTTTCCAGTATTAGTTCTAGTGGATTTCTAATACACTGCTTTTGTGAATGAGCTAGAACTCTCACTCAGCCATGTATAGGTGCATGATATTAAAGACATACGGCAGCATGCTGCATCGCAAACTATACTCAAATGCTCCACTCAGAGTACCCAGGGAGAAATTTTACAAAATAGCAGTGAGATGTTAAGTAACATTTATGCAAGGGCACATACCAGCAAGGATACCACCACGCACGTATACCTGGAAGTTGTGAGGCTCTTTTGACACATAGCCACTGCAGACATGAATCGACACAAAAAAGTGTCAACACGAAAAATTAACAATTTCTATATTTTCATGGGCATGTTTGAGCCCAATATCAATTGCTTATTGCATGTACAAACCTTTCAATAATTGCCTTTGAGTATCCTGGAAAACATTGCCCCAGGACCCACATTCTGGAAAGAATTGGCTTAACAGCCTGTGTAATAAGTAAATCCATATGAAAACCAAACGACATTATGATAGATCCTGTCAATTTGTGTAATAGTTTTCAAATTCTGGACAATGATCACATTTTATGATTATACCATTATATCATCATTGTCATTCAGGTGCTTCCAACTAGTAGTATAAACAAAATGGACACCACAAGTCAGTGTGGACCCTGACTAGTTCAAAAGAAAAACTCCCACACCTCAACAACTCATTGAGCTAAAAGAAGAGAAAGACATGAATCTTTTAAGTATTTGCATCATTGTCAGCAACAAAGGAGCACCATTTCAAAAACATTTCAGTGGCGATCCTACAAGCAGGAGAGGACTGCTGTGGGGTGATGAGGGCCACAGGATGATAAGAATGTGAACAATAAGTACCCTACAAACACTGTACTTAACCATATCTCAAAATCTTACAAGAGTAGCACCAAATGATGCAACTTGCAAGCCTCAGAAGTAGATTTCCTAGACATGGGTGCTTTGACCCTGCTACATACAAAGATGATGAAGACAATAAAACTCAAACTGATAGCTACACTGCATTCAAGTACCTGTAGGGATTGTAGAAGAACTTTGACAAGCCATCAAGAGAATGGACAGGGACCCATAAAGGATGCTCTAAATCTCTCATAGATTCTCTCCCACTCGTTGATGCCCCACCTCCATCATCAATGCCATCCTTCTGCCTCGCCTGAGGACCCAATTCACGCTGGACCATCCAAAATGCAGCACGGCGCTGATAAGGTCTCAGCACAGGTATGAGCTCTGGAAAAACCATATTCAACCCTTGTTCATTTCTGCATTGAAGACAAAATCAAGTTTTCACAAAAAATCAGCACACAAGTGGAAACTTCATGACAACTGTGTAAAACCCTGTCTATACCCTTACTTAATATTACCACAACAGGAAATTTCAAGTCCAAGATAAAACATTGCAGCTATTCTTCACTACCAGTTAACAGCTCTCCAGAACACATACATTGAACAACTAGTTATATTCAGGAGTTACAAGCTGCATCCATTGACTTCATGCAGAAACGAAAAGGATGGTCTACCTGCTAGGCAATATTGCATCATAAATAGCAGACGGGTCAAAATCACCATGTTTGTCCTGGTTGCTCTGTGTCTCCTCACTACTTTCTTTGTCCCTGTCTGTAACAATTGCATCCATGTATGGATTTTCAGAACCATATCGTCCATGTATGCTGATAGCTTCAGCACTTACCTCTGGCCTTAACCATGCAAAGATGCTCTGGAGTGCTTTGGCAGGTGTTGTCCGCTTATTAGTATCCAAATTGTCTCCACAATACTCAAATGCTCTCTTCGTCAAAAAGACACCCAGCTTGCTGACAAAGACCCCATCACAGGAAGGCCTTGCTTCGACGACAATGCATGCCTGTCTGATCAAGTACACGAATGCAGAGACTGCACAATCAGGACCATCAATCTTCCCAGATAAAATGGTTTGGGCAGATTCCTCTTCACCGTATTCTACAAGCTCAACAGAGACGTCTTCTGCAGACAAATCCTGATATCCACCAATCCTGTGTTTCTTTTCAATTGGCACTTGCAACCTAATCCGTAGAGAAGCTTTTTCAAATCCATTCTCTTTGATTTCCTTGCCCTTGTCTTTGTCCTGGTCATTTGTTCCTGGAGCAACATGAAGCAGAGCTATTTCTGCAAATCCTACGTCATCACCAGTAAGTTCTGGAACGACTACTTCCACCTTGGACTCCTCGATAACAGTATGATTGTCAGAACTGTCAAGACCTGTATAAAAAGGAAGAAATGGCCGGATTATGTAATGGATGTAAATTGGAGTTCTTTCTAGACAATCTTGTGCCAATTCTAAAGCCCCACAGGTAATAAGTTTCTGCTCCAGCAACATTAGGTAATGCAAAGTTCTTAACAACAACCATCCTCGTATTTCATCTGTGCCTTCATGTGTTCTCCGTACACAAATAAGAATATCAATGTTTCGTGATCAAAGGATCAATTAATCAAGACATAAAGTTCAACTAATCAAGTCACGTAGCATTCAAAATGGGTGATGAGTTAGTGCAAAGACGGCGTCAGTCCAATTTGCATGTTGGACAACAAGGCAAATCTACTCAATCGTATGTTGGCCCCCTAATCCACATGGAAGTGCTCGGCCAACAAGATGCTCAATCCTAGCGACCAACAAGCTGCTTAAGATATTGGCAAAAGCTTTGCTCATATCGGCAAGTTCTCCGCAAACAGGATGCTTGAAGATATTAAAGAAAGCTTCGCCGATATCGGCGAACTCCCGGAACGCCCGACTCATGGAAGTGCCCTAAGTTAATGTAACTTGACAAAACTTACCTTCTTCTGCAAGCTCCGGAGTTGCTTCGGAATTTCGGATACCACCTCCAACCTCCCCAGCTCTTGCCTGCAGCCCGCTGGAAGTGCCTGCACCCCGGGCCGCCACAGCCAACTCACCTTCGATATTTTCTTCAAGATTGTCGTCATTTAAGAGATCCGCTGCTCCGCCAGGTCTCGAAGGCCTGGCTTGCTTCCGCCTCACCATGCGACTCCGCGACCTCTAAACCCCTCACACTGCTCCCCCGAATTCAAGGCTTCCAAGCTCAGTAGAAGTCCTAAATACTCTGCGAATTTCCAATAACATTCACAACAAAATCCAGCCCCCATCACTACAAGCTAAAAAACAAAAAAAACCAAACACAAACACAAAGTCACAAATTCACACACACACACACACAAACAAAAGGAGAATTTTACAATATTAAAAAAAATCTGTATCATCTCCTTCCAACAAATTTCGAAAACTACCGAGAATACACAAGTGTAGTTCACTCAGAACGGCAGGAAACAATCGCCTACAAGAAAGAAAGAAAAAAGACAGAAAGAACGAAATCCTCAAAATGCAGTCGCCAATTCAAGTTCCTTCCAACTCTCGTCAGCTATGAATCTCCTACAAAACGAAAATGGAGGAGTGTACCTCAGGCTGTGTGAACGAAATCTTCACTCCACCGGCCTTGAAGGTGAAGCTCCGCAACAGCGAAATCGCCCGCGAGAGAAGCGAAATTCGCAACGTCGGCCGAAAGAAGAGAAACTTCGTCAACGGATGCGGCCAGACACGACAGAGTCGTCGAGTCGAGGAGCCCTGGCCGTGACTTCGATGGAGCGAGACGACGAATTTCTGCGACGAGAAATCAAACCCTTGGCACCACAGCCTGAAGAAGAAGAAGAAGCAGCAGGCAGCAGCCCTCCCGCCACCATGGCCATGCGCCAAGAGTTAAAAAGCTCTTATGAATGAAGGAATTGGGGCGAGCCTAGAGACTCAAGTTCAAACACCTTGAGCTTCAAAGGAGGGAATGAGGGGGAGGATTCCTCCTCATTCTAAATTGCATGACATACAAATTAGCTTTGTGATTGATTGCACGTGTTTCAACAACAAATGGAGTTTCCCACTAAGGTAGATGGCCCCTTGTTTCGATACATTTCGTTCACCATTTGTTACGTTAACCTACTCGGATCCGTGAGGTTCAAATTTATGTGCGTCCGCAAATGTATGTGAAGAAGTTGTGATCGATTTCATAAAGATTTGGAACTACTCTCGATCTGTCATGAGTCCACTGACATTGAGCCATGAGAAGGCCACACAGGTCCCCCCCTCCATCCACACCGATTATCTTGATTATTGAGCGAGTCTATACTGGTTAACAAATTTTGAGTACGTAGTTTGATCTCTTTCAAACACATGATACGTTTTTTATGTTCATTCTTGAAAGGGCGATGACCTTTCAGTGACATAAATTGACTAAATCACACCCAAAAAGTAGGTGTCCAGATAATTGCAGTAGTGAATTTAGGTATGTCTAGCCTTGTTTGCAATATTTTCCACATAATGCAAACCACATGTACTAATAGTAACTTAATGTGCACTCAATGATAAATCGTCTAAATAGAGATTCAAAGGAGTGAAACTTAACACTTCATTCGGAGGGTTACCTCAATTTTTGATTTGTATGCATACAATGAACTTTATGACCGATCACACATGCTTCAAGAACAAATGGTGTTTGTCATTGTTGCAACATCTCCACAAAATGCGAACCACATGCACTACTTATAAATATAATGTGCTCTAAACATAGCCTCAAAGGAGCGTAACTTAGCGCTTCATTGGAGGGATTTCTGATCTCTAAATTGTATGCTTACTAGCTTTGTGATCGATTACATGTTTCTCAAGAACAAGTTTCCCACTATTTGCAATTTTTCCACCCCCCCCCCAAATAAATAGATAAATAAAATCCACATATACAAATGGATAGGTAGATAGAAACTTCAACTTCCTAGCAGAGTAAGCCTTAATGAAGAGCCTCTTTGCCCACATGCTACTCTCACCTTTCAACATCAACATCTAACTTACAAATAGGATGTGAGCTAAAGGCTAGAAGTGAGATGTTCATATGGATGTGGATGGTTGTGATGACTATTGGAAAGCGATTTTCTTGGGGTGGGTTGATATGGCCAAATACCTCAAGTATAGTGTTGCATTTTTAAAGGCATTCATCAGTAAATTTGTTATTTTGGTAGTATGGATTATTGTTCGAGGTTGCGCAATGGACGATGTAGAGGATTGATGTTGACGGAGCATGTTCAGAAGCATTGTTTTCTCTTGAGTGAGCGAGGGGATGTTACTACACTAAATATCGTATTTAGTGTCACCAATTCTACTTGTCTAGCTAAATATTGATTGTAAACCGCCTGTGTAGTTTCACTAACATTAAATGTGAACCTAACATTATTTTGTCATTCCTTTTAATAATAATTGAGCATTACATGTTTATAATGTTGCAATTGTTGTCACTTACTAAATGATTTTTCATCCAAATTTTAATCATCCATGACAATATTTTATTACAAAAGTGTTAGGATGCAAATTATACCAAAATTTCATTGTTTCAAAAATTGACATGGATTTTATGCATTATGCAGCTATTATAAACAACAACCCCATGGAGCAAGTAGGATTTTGGATAGTGGATGAACTAAAAATAAGTTGGGATGGCAATCCTTGTACACTTATTCATAAGAAGTGTCATTAGAAGAAAGTTACCACAATGACATAACACATCATATGACACTAAATACAATATTTAGTGCAGTTCTAAGCACATTTCTTTACCATTTTATTATGGATTTGGATGTATGTCATGTGTCGTGAGCTTTTGTTGGGCTTTGCTTTGGGGTTTTGGGTGCTCTATGCGGGGGTTTTATGATGGTTTAAAGTAGTTGTCGATAGTTGACCTTTGTAGCTTCTTTAGTGGCACTTGATCTCTTAAGTGGTTCTCATTCTTGACAAGTCGACTTACCTTAGATCTTGCCCTCTTTTAAGTCTTTCATATCACCATTTTCATAATTCTCATATGCACTCTTTTCAAGAGCTTAGTTAGTAGGTAGAATGCCATGATTTGGGAAAGATAATTTGACACATTGTACATTTCCACCCAGTCCCTAGATCCCGTAGGTCTCATCCCTTCATCTACAGGCCGGTACATTAAAAAAAAAAAAAAAATGGTGCTTGTTGAACTACAATAATCTCCCAATTAAGTAAGCACCCGTTTAAGTATGCATCCTGGTTAAGTGCGCAATTTTTTTGACAAAAAGTAAGATTCATATTTTATCGAGAAGAAGTCTATGGGCGATGAAAGCAACTTCTGGCTTCTGGTGAGGCCACGTTGCCTGTGTTTTCTCGACCGTTGGATTTGACTGATGTAACCCTTCTCCCATGATCTCCTTTGTTCCTGCCAAACAGACAGACATACATACATACACTCACTCTCTTCACCTTCCCGATTACGATTTCTTTGCCGATTCTCTTCGCCAGAGGTCATCCGATTACGTTGTTTGAACATGTAATGTATAATCATTAGCGGTGAGTGCATGATTTTTTTTATGTTTTGACATTCAATGTTAGTTTGTTAACACTTTGCTGAAACGTCTCAAACAATCGTCGCATTTCATCATACATTTGTCCAACTTCCGTTTGAACATCGCAACAAAGCAATTGGTCAGCGAGTTCGGCTTGCTCAACTTTGCAATGATTTCACATCGTTGGGCTTCAGTCAAACACGTTGCCTTAGCTTTCATCCGGTTCCCTGTTGCGATCCATTGAATCAGAGGGTCTAGAAGTGATATGAGTAAAGTACACACCTACCAAGTAAGTGTGCACCAACAACTCCGGTTCAAAGTGCGTACTTAAATGGGAGATTACTGTACTGACAAAGTATACATTTAACATTGATGACGCTTGGGGTAATACCATTACATTGGAACCACGTGATTGGAACTATGGCAAACTTTAGAAATGAAATCAAAAGTTTGAAATCCTTTTCATCCCGTTGATGAAAGGGTTAAGAAGATCCAAAAACAAAAGTGGATGTTGTGATTGAAGCATGTCATTTTCTATGAGTTCTATGAGCCTTTGATAAATCCAAGGAAACATTTTTAATTTTGCAAAACCAAATCAAGGCCGTAGCCATCATTCTTGTGAAGTTTGGAGCTCATATGAACATCTTATTCAATTTCATAGGATATCCAATTATTATTATTATTCAATAATCATACAAGTACACTAAACATTGTATGTAGTGTCGCCATTTCTATTTGTCTTTGCTCATTACTAATTGTAAACTTAACGTTACTTATCATTCCTTGTAAACAAAATCCGGTATTACAAATTTATAACGTTGCAATTCATGTCACTTACTAAGTGATTTTTCATGCAAAATTTCTATCATTCATGACAATATCTCATTTCCTAAATGTTACGATGGAGGAACTTTTAGGAAATGTAACATTTTGAATTGGCATTTGGATGAACTAGAAGTAAGTTAAGATGACAATACTTGTAAATTTATTCATAAGAAGTGTCATAGAAGTGTGATTAGATTAGAAAAGTTACCAAAAGTGACATGAATTATCATATGACACTAAATACAATAAAGTAGGTCCCCTCAATTAATGTTCATGTTGAACCTACTAGAGTTTTTAGTTACTAGTCAGCAGCCCAGGATGAATGTATGAGGATCATCGTCGACGGGTATCATCCAGACGAGCCTCAAGATCAGGTGTGAGATCGAAGCATTTGGAAGAATTTATGTACACAGCATCTTTGACCTAAAGTTCAGTAACTCCAATTAAAAGGACGTCCAATTGATAGATTCAGTAATTGGATTCAGCAGATTGCATCAATTTTGCAAGAGTCGCATGAAGGACGATCTCATTGTGATTGTACCTTCAATGTAGTGATGATATCGGTAGCGGCTGTGGCTGTTTTCAATAATTCCACAAATAGATTCGTAGGTCTATATCGATTTCGTGGAATTCACTGGGAGCAATCGGGAGAATGTGAGCAGCTTCTTGACCTAATTTGAAGGAGAACGCACTGTAGAGTTACATTGGCCATGTCATCGTACAAATAGCTTCAGTGTGGTTAATTTTTAAGTGATTGCTTTCTATGATTGGTATATCGGTTGATATTGATTTTCTTGATGATTCACAGGGAGCAATTGCCAGAATGAGAGTAGCTTCTGGACCTGGTTCGAAGGAGAACGCACTGTAGAGTCGTGGGCCATGTCATTGTAAAATTAGCTTCACTGTGGTTGAATTTTTAGTGATTGCTTTATATGGTTGGTATATCGGTCGACATTGAATTTGTCGATGATTCGCAGGGAGCAATTGGCAGAATGAGAGTGGCCTGCGGACCGAATTCAAAGGGGCGTGTAGTGTAGAGGGAGGAAATAATGTAGTGTTTCATAGTTCTACAATTGGATATCTCGGGCGACATTGGTTTCAACTGGATTCAACTGGAGCAATGGGGGAGAATAATAGCAGCTCCTTGGGCAGAGCTTAGAGGAACGCGCATTGTAGCGTAGTGAAGTGGTAGAGGTATGGCATCGGGGGCGATGATGGATTGGGGACAGACAAGGCTAATGCTCCGCAGGCAGGTCGGGGCTTCGAATTTGAAGTGGACGGGGTCCGGGCGGGTTGGGATCCCTCCTCGGAATCCATTAGGACGTCTCATCAGGTTATTTCCGCCACTCATGTCTGAGTATTTGTCAGGGTCTGAGGCGGCTGTGTCATCGTTAGGAATGTCCTGCAAGTAAGGTAAGCAGGTGTTCAATGGCCGCTATAAGCTCTGCACCCACTTCTCGTGCGTTGCGAACCACGCAATTAGTGTGAGATGATTGCCTATTCCAAATCGTGACCATAGCCATTTTTCTCATATTTGTTGGAGCGCATATGAATATCATATTCATTGTCAAAGTGAAGATTCTTGATGACATTAAATGGTCGTATAGGTTTCCCCAATTATGTTGATTCTTGAGCCCAGATGGTAACATGTTTTGAGCACGTAGTCCAATCTCTAGTAAATATATGTCTTTTGAGTGTGTGTTCTTAGATCAACACCTAACCACACGACACTCAAGTATAGGTGTTTGATTAGAAAAAGTAATCATGAAGGCATGCTTATCTTACTGTGTTCATGCTACTCGTATTTAAATAAAACTGGACATATTTTCAAATTTTGGACTTCTTGATTGCCTTCATTTAATAGGCGAATTTGTTGACACACTTCAATATATTTAATATTATGGGAGATATGTGAATCCTCAACGATCATTTGAATATTATGATATTGAAATATGATGAATCAAATCAATAGGTACTACTTTTGGATGTGAACTCTATATAATCAATTTAGAATATTGAAAATCTAATCAAACAATTGTTTTAATATTATCATAATCATCTTGGCATATTGTATCAAAGGATCCGTGCCTTGGTAAAGTTTTGAAAAGGAACGGATATGGTGGTCTTGTAGCAGAGGGTAATGATCTATGAGCACATTCCTCCTCATGCAGACTTATCATTGAAATTCGCATGTGATAATTGTGAACCTGTACAAAAGTATGTTTTAAGCATCAACAACAATGCTGCTCTGCCTGAGAGAATGTGCTCCTCAAGAACTTCCTGTGGTTCCGAGAACCTGCAAGTACTGAGGCATTTACAGAAAGGACTACATAGTGTGTTGTAAAATAATCTCGCTTTGCGTTTCTTATGTGGTCAAATTCTAAAAAACATCGTGGAGTTCAGTTCATACCTTGTAGCGAAGACACTAGGTGTGTAAGAAGCTCAATATGGTTTTTGTTGAAGATTAAGGGCTAGTTTACCATAATCAGCGCACACTTTCATAGTCAGCTATTTCTGGCGACTGCATCTAACGCGATCAAATACACATGAACAGGTGTCAAGGTGGGTTTACAGCATTAGAGTCAAGCACACACCACGAAAAGCTCAGGGTTGCTCTGGACGTGGTGCAGCGGGCTTGTCAGTTGTGCCTTTCTGTAGGTGCTTCCACTTTTGCCTTCTCCTTTGCGTTACCTAGTATATTCGAGGCTGACCAATTCTGAACCAGTTGTCAGGCCTGTCCAAAGACAGATATGATTCTGCATGTTTCAATCCACGATACTTTTGTATACAGAATCTAGTCATCGCACTAGACGCATAACAAAGTTGACTTAATGGAGGCTGTAGACTTATATCTGTGGTGCAACTAAGTTCCAGCTGCTCAATTGTTGGCAGTAAGATGTCATGTAATGGTATAGTGAAGAGAAATATGTGTACTTGAGATCAACACTCACGTTCAAAATTGACGGCAAACTGTTTTTGATGGAAGATAGCATGTGCAACTCTCACATCATCCTAGCATTTTTGCATTAACATGTTAAATGTGACTGTAATTTAGGATAGAACACGACATATTGCAGGTTCTCCTGAGTTGTTCTAACATACTGTATATCTATTATTTAACCGCCAGGTGAGGGCTGGAATAAAGAAAGGAGAGTGGCAGTTGGACAAGAATGATCACTCGCCTGTCACAATTGCAGATTTCGGAGTGCAAGCTCTTGTCAGCCTAGGTATAAATCCATTTCCTTTAGACCTCACTCTTACTAAATAAATCCAAAGAACCTGATGTAAATTACCTTTTTTTGATGTTCAGTAGCACACGTATGACAATGGAATTGTCTGCTATGGGTTACCTCATTCCTCTTCAAGAGTTTGAGTATGTATACCAAATAGGGCCTATTTTGTATAATCGTAATGAATATTATTCACTCTTTCAAGGTCATCTGTTACCCTTCTTTGGACTTGAATTCCTTACCATGTAATGGGTGCAAATTGTTTTTTTTACAGAATTGGGAAGATTGTTTCCTGGGATTCCTATGATAGGAGAGGAAGATGCTAGCCAGTTACGCACTGATTATGAGAAGAGCATTGCAAGTGGTAATGGCTCAAACGCATTGATAGAGTCCATTGTGACTGTACTGGCTGCAGTGTCTTCTCCAGAAAATGGCAACCTGGATTGTGAAATTGTATTGCAGGCCATTGATAGAGGTGGTAAAGATATTTCAACAGTGACTGGTGATCATCCTGGCCATAGCACCTACTGGGTATGCCAAAACGACAACTCTTCAGAAATCAGTTGTATTTCTATTTTGAATTGAATGTTTGCATTGTCCCTCATGAAGCCACATGCATGCAGGATCATCTTCTTCTTGAAGCATCCCTTTACTTTGCCTTTTAAATTGTCTATGAATAAAACTATCTTTTTTAGTTTTATACTTGATCACATTTTGTTATGGTTGTTGTTGAAAGGATTACAAACGGATTTTCTGAAAGTTAGTATGTTAGATTCACTCTGTGAGCAAGATTTTGCTGCTAGTCTACCTCGCCTTTTTGACCGGTGGTTCCTTATCATGCAGGTCCTGGATCCAATTGATGGAACACGGGGCTTTCTAAGAGGAGAAGATGCTCTGTATGTGGTACATTTCGGAGTTGACATTCATGCTACCTATTGTTTGTCGAAACCTTATGGAGGACTGGTCTTTCTAACATCGTAATTAGGCTATTCTCACGTTGTGCTCATCATACATAAGTGTATACAAATTATATGCACTCATCTTGTTCAATGTCTGTCCAACGATTTCTCCAGGTGGGCTTGGCTTTGGTCGAGGATGGAAAACCTGTCTTGGGAATTATGGGTTGCCCTAACTTGGCATTCCAGTATTCTTTGGACAGCCCTTCCATAAAGATGGCAACCACATATTTCGAGACGGAGGAAATTAGGAGTCATGAGACACGCCAGCGCGGTCTGATCATGGCCGCCAGCATGGGAGGGGGCTGTTGGGTGATGCCCCTCACAGAGAGTTTGGATCAAAGTGGCATGATGATGAAGAGTGAAGTGGACAATCCTTACTTAGTTGCTGATGCTTGGTTTTGCATATCAGACAATGACGTATGGTCCACCTTACCTCTTGCTCGGGCTCTTGCTTCTGCTTCAGAGGAGATTCATCTGCCGGAAGAGAATGTACAAGTGTTATCACTCTGCTGTGGGAGGTATCTTCCTTGCTTGCATCGTGTTGATTCTGGTGCATACCCCTTCAGATGATCAGTTTTTGGAATACATCCTTTTGCATATGCAGTACATAACTATTCTTAGTGCATTCAAATATAATACAATCAATTTGCACTCAAGAAGTAGTTTTTCAAGTTTTTTCTAGTATCTTTGGCGGGGTTCTCTCTAGTATCAAGATAGGTGAGGATTGCATACACATGCAACCTTTACATTGCACACTCTTATCTTGAGTGGTTGATATCTCCAGCCTATGCAAGTACCTAGCTCTAGCCATTGGTGGAGTGTCTGCCTTCGTCCTTCATGCTAAAAATACAACTCCGCTGAAGGTGAGATATTCCTTCTGAAACTTCTTCAGTATTTGTTCCTCCGTCTTTTGTGAGCTTTTGGGCTCTTAATAGCCTACTATGAATCTAGAATAGTAGATTCTGATTGTGGATGTTCTCATGTCTCCTTTATCTTGTTCATCATATTGCCCATGCATTCAAGACCTTGAACTCTGGAAAGGTGTGAAATGTTATTGATTTGTGCAACCTTCTACATTGTGAAGCCTTCTAGAGATTGATAAAGTATCTTGTGTCAACAGGTGTGGGACCATGCAGCAGGGGTCATATGTGTGGTAGAAGCAGGCGGCCAGGTAAACTTCCTATTCAAGTCCTCTGCATTTTATTGTGCATTTACACCATATTAACAAGCTATTTGACAAGGTTGCTCTTTTGCCAAGCTGATTTCTTCTCAAATAGCTTGGAAGAGTGATTGCAATCGTAGAACTCAAGAGATTGGGGGTGCTCTCCTAACTCTGTAGGTCTCACCTTGGGGAGGACAAAAGAGCAACCTTGTCCTAGTTGCTCAACATGTCTTCAGCTTTACGAATATTGGTTGTCTTATGACCCTTTTGATTTTCATACTTTTGCCAAATGGGAAATACAGGTTTCTGACTTAGAAGGAACAGATTTGGAGAACCTGATTGGTAATGGGAGAGACACCTTCACAGTCAAGGGTGGTGGAATTCTTGCTAGCAACAACGCTCTTTATAGATTACTCTTAACAAGAGTGCGGAAGCAGGCTTCCAATTTTGGTACATGACAAGAGGTCTCTTGATTTGTCTCCATGCTTTAGCTGTACATCCTTGATGAACACAAACACGACCACCGCATGCAACTTTCTTTTTGATTGTTCTGAAAGAGATTGTATTTGAGAAGACGTTCTGTGGAGCTCCGGAAAGGAAAGAAGTGAGCTACTACACCGCAACAGTCAGGTCACAAGCCTGTTGACGTGTTGAGGTTGATGCTCGATTGAAGACAAATGAGAGAACTTGTAGCTTGTTCAGAGAGAGGAAGGTGTAAGCTCAATGAATGTGTGGATTTTTGCCAAGCAAGAGAACAAAGGAACAATCAGCGCAATTGCCAGAAGGGAAAGGGTCGTTTTCTATTTGTTGAGCCCATTTTGTCAAGATCAAGCGAGAATTTGTTAGTTGGAAGTTAACCTTGACGATGATGTTGTTGATGTGGGTTCGTTTAGAACCAGGGAATTGCTGGCGCTTCAAGACTAAGTCAACAAAACATCAAATCAATTGTCAAAAAGACCTGGACCTTCATCTTTTTAGGTCAATGTTAGCTGGCATCTCATGTTGCAGTACACCCAGAATTGAGAAAATTTCTACCGGGTGTCTCTCAATTGAACTAATGTCCTTGACAAAGGGAACATGGAATGCTGATTTTATTTTTGAACCAGACATTCTGAATATTCAGAATTCCTGTCTCTGCGTATGGCTCATAATGTGCTAAAATTGTCTGTGTTCTCCAGATAAAATGTGACTCTGGAAATTATTGAAATTTTGTTCTTGATCAGGGAGTCACATAATGGGAATTGCCGCATGTAGGTATGTCCTTGTTCCAGGTGAACCTATTTATAGGATTAGGATGTTCTGTGTGTACGTAAAGTTTCTTATCATGTGAAAAGTGTGAATTATCGAGCTTAGATAGAGAGTACGGATGGGGTACGTGACATGGCATTACATTGTTTGGAACATTGGCGCAATGTGTGAAGACAAAATCCACATGGTGTGACTTAGTGATAGGTTGGAGTTGGTGCTATCGGTCCTCCAACCATATCTCAAGTTTTGGAGTGTATCTTTCAGTGCTGAACTCCAATTTTTTAAGTTGTTGGGTTCCACTTGGACAAGGTCATACATAGGTATTCTGCATGATTGAAGCATGGCGCAGTTGCAGAGATACAAAAGAGGCTCACGGTTTAAGGTAATGTGGCATCTAAACTCGTGATGTCTAGTCTAGGCCACAAAGAGGCATCATATTATGTACATTCTAGAATTTAAATTTGACAAACTTGTAAACGGCATCAGAACAATGTTTCGCACAACTCTTGCAACAACTTTTTTCTAGCAAGCAAGCCTAGTCAAATTTCTCTCGATGACAGTCGTTGGAGGTGGAATCTTTGACTAGTGTCCCGCCATGTCAACATTCTTATGAAATTCAAATTTCTTGCTGGAGAGGCAGGGAGATGAAGAATCTTTTTGGTTTTTTGGTGCACATTCTGAGGAAGTCGTCAAAGACGAACCAATCCTCAGGCTCCCTTTCACTAGGCAACTTAATCACGACCACCAGAAACGACAGGAAAAACGAGTGCCGACCCTCCCTTTGAAATAGGTACTCGTATGTATTAACACAACCACATGTTCAACAATCCACTCTGGAAAGCAATCTTACATTAGGGATCGGGTTCAAGAAACTCGGGGCCCAAAACACCTCTTCATGGACATTGTTTTTAGACTCATATCGGACCCCAGTTCGAAGTTTGGTTTCTTAAATTGGATGGGGTATTTTCTTGAGTCGAGACTGACAAGATTACGTAGTAACATGGTGCCACATTTTTCCCATACTTTGGACTAGGACCTTAGTGTAAATCCTTGGGACCCACAAATGGAAATCTCGAAACCAATACAATAGATCGTTTGCAAAGTTACTTTGGTCTTGGACACTAATACAAACCCAACCTTAGAATGATCTGGACGAACCAACGCATACACTCGTTCCTTGTTGGATGCCTAAACCCTTGCCTCCAAGGAACCAGTGTACGGGTTGGTTCGGCCCAGCCCCTTAGAACTTTAAGGAGATTGAAGTTTTGTACCAAGGAAATGTTGAATTTGTGCACTATAAGTTATACTCATTGTTTTGACCCTGTAATGTGGCAAGTTGTGAACTTAACATAAGGGTGCATTTCCATTGAGAAGTGGAAATGCAACACCATGTCAAGTAGGTAAAAACATTATTAGGGGTCTATTTCAAATATTACCGATCATTTTTTGGAGGAATATATGGAATAATTCCCCAAATTAGAAAAAGAAAAACCAAAGGATTACAACATATAACCAGCTAGACTTGGAAACACTTGGATCTTGACCGATTCTGCCCAAAAATCTCCTCGGACGATTGATGGAATTTTGTGTGCTGGAAAAGTGTGCTGAAAAAGCACTCACAACTTGAAGCATGAGCTCAGATGGCAGGGACACAAAGCCACCAAATAAATGCGGATGGCTACAGCCATTTCTGGAACCTACTCGGAATTTTTTTGCAGTCAGAGTCAGTCAATAACACTATTATTCTATGGCAACGCTGGCTTTCAGTTGCAAGAATGTTCTAGAAAATGGCGACGAATTAACTGCACCAATAATAACTTCAATTCAAAACCAACAAGTTGGACTCCTCTGACACCACACGGGCCTCAGTCCAAAACAAATTTTACGTGGAGGACGAAGGACACTTTTACCGCACTTGGATCAATGTCTTGGGACAGAATTTTTTATGCTTTCCAACTTTGCAGAGGTTCCTAAAGTTAGTAGAATTTACAAAGAACGAGACTGTAGTGAAGTGACATTTTCAAACTTGGCATATTGCTGTTTCATTTAATACATGTAGCTTTGTTCTCCACAAACCGATTTCGTCGGGTGAAAATTTTAATAAAAATAAAAAATAAAAAAACTATGTCCAATCAATTTTATGCACCTGGCTATGTGTGTTCAAGTTCGGGTGACACCCACAGCGCGCCGTTCTTTACACACAATTGGTGTTCCAGATGTCAAACCCTAGAGCTTATAAAGCTTCATATGCCAAGTTAGTGTGATTTCTTTATCAGCTCTGCCCGATTTGGGCGAACGAATCCATACACGCGTTCCTTGTTGGATGCCTAAACCCTTGCTTCCAAGGAACCAGTGTACGGGTTGTTTTGCCCCAGCCGGCTGTGCCCCATGGGAAAAGACATGAGGGTGTGTCTGAGGGGTCAGTTCACACGAGGTCCCAAGTACTAAGTTCCAAGTCTCTTGAAGGTTAATTTGTGCAATCTCGGCCATTGAGAGCATGGAAGTTGGGGCATACCACTTCACACGGGGTCCCAAGTCCTAAGTCCCAAGTATGACATGGATGCCCACATGGCGACACTATTCGGAGGCGATGCTCGGGACTTGTGTTGAGGGTTGGGTCGAGCAAAAAGCTAGACCCAGCTCTCAACACAGGCCCGGTGCATATTTTTGCATAAAATAGCCAAGATCCAACTTTAATGATAATTAACCATGTTTTAATGGTTTCTTGAGGCTCAAAAGTTGGGATTTTGCTTCCATGTTGGGACTTGGGACTTGGGACTTGGGACCCCATGTGAACCAGGCTTGAAATGGGTCAAAGTATGGTAGCCACCTAGAATCGGCTGGATATGGTATTAATAACACGCTCTTCAAGTGGAGTTCAAATGAAAGTGATTGTTGATGCAAAGTGATCTCTAGAATGAGTCAATTTTAACTTTTGGTTGGACAACAACCATAGTTGGCCATGTGTGCGAGATAATACTAGGGCGAAGCACTCCTAGAACTCTCGGGGGGGGGCAATGTGTTAAAAAGTTTAGGATATAGGTGCGAACAACCACTATTTTATAGGGGGGTATTACTTTCAATTCTCTTCTTTTTTTCACATGCTATCATTATGCAAATTTCTACTTTGGGTTAATAGAAAAATGGCTTGCATTACTTATAATTCCAAATTACCTATTATTCCATACCCTATAGTACTTTAAAGATGTCCAATGTCATTTTTGATACCCTATATTACTCTGAAGTCCAATTATAAATTTTTGCCCCCATGTTTTTAAAATACCCTATCATTTGTTCGCACGTATATTGCTACTCCAACCAATGACTACCCCCCCCCCCCCCGAGCTAGAACTAGATGCTTGTTTTTCTTTTTCTTTTTTCTACTTCTTTTTCTTTTCTTTGTAGGTCGTATGCAACTAGTCATGGGTCTACATGGAGACAATTGAGTGGATGATCGAAGGTTGAAGACCACCACAAAAACTATAGCTACAAAATGCATAGAATAAGCTACATGGTCAATTCTCTTGATTGGATACCTATATTTGAGTGGTATATGACAAGACTTGGAGTTAGTGTTGGATGGCAACAACAACTACAACAACACATGTTATGGTGGGATTGGACTATGTGCACAAAATATAATGATCATGTTAAGGTCAACAATGAACAAAATTGAGAAGACATGTGTGATCGTTTGAAAAGAGACAAAGACTTCCGTTTGGACACTTATAACTTTTTGTTTTTTCACTCCAATTCCAAAACATGAAATAACAACTTTGTGATTTGCAATTGCTAACCGGATGACGAAACAATTCCAGGTCATTCAACGGTCATAATTTGTTTGTGGAGTTGAAAGTGTTCACAATAAGATCATAAGCCTTTGTGAAGTTTTTGGGTCTCGAACAAATGTCGGGGCCATAATTTAGTTGGAGGATTTGGGTTTAGCACTTCATTGATTCATCCTCCAAGGATATTTGCACTTGGGCATGCAACATTGTCTATAATTTTGACCCGGCTTTCGGGAGTCTTCCAAGACCATGTGACATCGTTGCCCACTTCTCTCAACTTAACATAATCCTCTCCCCTTCATTCCGAGTTTTGGAAGTTAATCGTGCAACTTATTGTGCAAGATAAGCATTCCATATTCTCTATTGAAAGTGGGCCTCGTCATGACCATGCATTAGCACTAAGCTAGACATGTCTCATTCAATTACTTATCTTGACTGGACACCTATATTTGGGTGGTATGTGGTTTGGTGTGGCGCCAACAACATATACCAAAAAGACACTTGTTTAAGAGAGTTTGGACTGTGTGTTCAAAATATGATAACTATTCTAGACTCAATAATCAACATAAATTTGGGGGGGGGGGCTGTACAACCACCTAATGAGCACAAGAATCTTCACTTTGGTGATGAATAAGATATTCACATGAGCTCCAAAATTCGTGAGGAAAGTGGCTATGACCTCGATTTGGATTGGCTAACCATCTCATACTAACCGTGTGTTTCATATCCTAAGAGAAGTAGGTTAGTTGGAGAAAGTAACCATTCAATACCATCTACCAAATTCCTCTATTCAATATACCATTTTGTATTCACATCTCCATTGTCTTACACTTGATCACATAACTTAGGGTGAGTGTCCATTAGCGTCCGGGTTGGAGATACTTGGGGTCAAAAAAAAAACCCCTCAACCCTTAAAGGACCAAGGGTTTGTTTATACGGGATATGTCACGATTTGTACAAATTCTTAACAAGTGTTGAATTTATAATCTATTTGTATAAGGTGTTGAATCCATATTCAAAACGACCCATTACTATAAACTAAATAACTTGAAAGTCATATGTGACAACGATGATAGGATATATGCGTAGTGTGTATTTGAGTTTAGGTCATTTACACGAGTTTGATTTTTCTATAACTCATTTCTCATATATGTATGTTCCAATTGGAGTAATGTATATTGGGAATGGGCTTATTTTACATAGTGTCACTTCTCATACCTTTAGCTTAGAATATCAAGAAGCAACTTTAAACCCCTTCGTATGACATTTTGAGGCCTAGATAGGGTCATTATGACCTTCCTTTTGGACTTAAAATTGGACCCCAAGCTTGAAGCTTGGTTCCTAAATTTGGGTAGAGTATTTTCTTGGGTTAGGAGTTACAAGATTTGATGGGAAAGTGGTGTCACATTAGAGCCACTTCATTTACTCCTACTTTGGACTTTGGCCCTTAAAAAAGAAGAGGAAGAGGATGGTGCTAACAACTTGAACTATGGTGTCGCTCTATCTTCAAGGTGGTTTAACTTTATATGTAACCCCGATACATGCATTCGAGAGCCTCGAAGACTATTCCCTCCTCCAAAGGTGAACACCTTGAATGGGCACAGACAAGCTGGCCCACACCTTTCTCCCCCAAGTGCAAGCTCCTAAGTTCCCACATGGTTGGTGGAAAATATTTGGTTCATTCAACTAGCCCCGTTGTGAATGGGTGTGCCATAGTGGTAGGCTACACCACAAAATCAGCTGTTGGGAAGGTCTTCTATCCAAGCATTGTTTTGACCTCCATCTTCCGGAACATGGGGTAGATTCCTTGGGTCCAAATTTGTATTCTCAACCAAGCTTTATTTTATTTTTTGACGCAAATTGAAAATTCAAATGCATAAATGAACTAAAACACAACCACCTTAGGAAAACCAGCGCAACCCGAGGGGAAATCAAGAAATAATGCACATATGGGGTCTAACCTTTCAAATAACAACTAAGTTACTCCAAGTCACAATAAGACCTTTGACCACCCAAGAACCAAGCCCTAATTGAGTCAAACTCAACCATGAATGGTAACTCATACATCAAGTGCACTTTTTACATCTGTCATTTGCCTTATTATTGGAAATAAATATACACCTTTCAATAAACTTCTCGGGTGCCATTGTATGCAAATTAATACGCAATCTATTGATCATCAATGTCATATAGGAGTGTACGTCTATATAATCCTTACGATAAGAAAATGTCTGAAATTAAGTTTGGAGACTATAAATGCAAATATATAATGATTTTTAAGACTTCGACGTGAGGACTTGAAGATAATTTGTAAATGGGTCTTACATTTACCCTTTAAATCTTTCCAAGGTCACTGATACGAGATACATGTATTCAAGCATTCATTTGTATTCTATGTATTTAGAGTGCACCCGGATATGGGTTGGGATTTGTGGCATCTACATAAATTCATCCTTTGTAAATGAAGGGGTTTTAGTATAAAAAGTCTTCTACAAGATCACAGACCGATTCATTCCAAATCAACATCACTAGACTAAAATTGGGTTTTAAAATTTTGTTTTCGGAGTCAATTTGTCTTATGAAAAAAAAATTCAACTTATATTATGATATAGTGTGTTTTCACCTTCATAATGGACGAGTTTACATAGACACCACGAATCTCCAACCCCTGGATGCATGTTGAAGAACAACAACACTGCAACTATTCAACCACATCATGACAATAACAAACTACATCAACTTGATAATGAAATGTTTCACAAATCATATAAAATAAATTCTAAAACTCACATTTTGATGCTGTTATGCTTTACTATACATTTCTAACTTACAATATCGTGGAGTTCAAGATGTGCTTGTTATGAGTACAAAGTACCCCCAAATATACATTATTGTGCTATATATATATATATAAGCATTAAGTAGCAACGCATTATTAATATTGAATAATCATGAGCAGCATTTTGGAAATTTTCTTAAAAAAGTGGCTTAGCAAGATAGATAGATAGATAGATAGATAGATGTGTAATGTTTATGTGTATATATGTTTTATTATGTACTTATTTATATATCCATAATGTGGAATTAGCGACCAAGTTCATTTCACAATAGACTTTGAAACACAATATTCAATATTTTAAGAGAGTGGGATCCTCTCAAAATAATATTGGCCATTTGGATACCTAAAAGTCATGTTAGGTTGACAAATACTAGATTATACTTCAAACATGTAGTTTCCATTAAAATGAGAGTATGTTAAGTTGGGAAATCGACTCATTTAGGTTGAGTCGACCTAAATGAGGACAATTATGTTTGTCAATTTAGGTTGAATCGACCTAAATGAGGACAATATGTTAGTCAATTTAGGTTGAGTCGACCTAAATGAGGACAATATGTTAGTCAAGTTAGGTTGAGTCGACCTAAATGAGGACAATATGTTAGTCAAGTTAGGTTGAGTCGACCTAAATGAGGACAATATGTTGTCAATTTAGGTTGAGTAGACCTAAATGAGGACAATATTTTGTCAATTTAGGTTGAGTAGACCTAAATGAGGACAATATGTTAGTCAATTTAGGTTGAGTCGACCTAAATGAGGACAATATGTTAGTCAAGTTAGGTTGAGTCGACCTAAATGAGGACAATATGTTAGTCAAGTTAGGTTGAGTCGACCTAAATGAGGACAATATGTTGTCAATTTAGGTTGAGTAGACCTAAATGAGGACAATATTTTGTCAATTTAGGTTGAGTCGACCTAAATGAGTCGATTTCCCAGCTTAACATACTCTCGTTTTAACGGAAACTACGACGGAATTTACGGCGGAATATCAAATGTTGTTTTTTTACTTGTACTCTACAACTTTCCAGCGGTTTTCATTTCATTCTTGGATTAATAGTTTGCTTTATGTACTCTCAATTCACTGGAAAACTCTCATTTTAATGAATATTGTGTTTTGAAGGCTTGAGGGTTTAAAAAAAAATTGAATGGATGAAAAAAATCTAAATGATGTCCTACATGGCAACAAGTGGATAATGTTACATGGTCCACCAAATATTACGTTGGGCCCATTGTGAAAAGGTGGGTCCAACGCAAACTAGGGACCATGGCGATCCATTATGTTGTTATTGGCTCCTCTAAATACTATACCTACTACCATGGTGGGGACCTAAATTCGAACATATGTTGCAGTCCGTCAACATGATCCATTTTCACTTTCCATTGAGCTTGAGGTCCCATAAATTATAAAAGTGGATTTTTATTTCCCATGGTACATCCGTTGGATGCTTTTCAAAGGCATTTTCACGGTCACGGCTCTGGGTATGTGTGTAAAACGGCCCTATGTCAAGGTCTTTGACCTCGATTAATGGGTTATAATAGCATTGAATAAGAGTCCCTATGCTCTACAAATTTTTCTCATTGTTTTCATCCTCCTCCTTTGGTAGACGTCACAAAAGGTTACTCCAAATACAATATGAGCAAAACTAATTGTTTGCAAGTTAGTGACTTCCTTTCCATCTCCAAGCAAAAACGTCTCGTATTCCACAAACTATGTAACCCCCAAGGACCGAAAGGCCAAGTGGGGTTAGAAGACATAGCCATTTGGAAGCCCTCCCATTTGGGTCCTCATATCATATAGATTAACATACTAGATTGAGGTTTGAAGAAGGTGAGGGTGAGGATTATGTTGTTGGGAAGCATCCTCTTCCCAAATGTTGGAATGCTACCTCAAGAGCCAAATCATTATGTCATTGAGATAAATTTTAATTTCCAATCTCCAAGACATAGTATTATTCAAATCCATAACAATGTTATGTGGGATTGGCAATATTCGGCGGAATATTTTCATACATTCCCACATTCAAACCCATTATAAGAATATTTGAGAATATTCTACTGAATATTGCTAGTCCCACAAAACATTGTTATGGATTTGAACATGTTATGAGATGCTCACCCTTAGCAAAATGGTTTAATGCTTTAGGGTCTTATGTGGTAAATCTTCATAATTTTTAAGTGGTATATTGCAAGGCTTGTCGCCAAGAAACCAAACCAAAGTGGCATGGGTTGCATATAATTGGACTACATGCTCAAAATATAGACAACTTTATAGGTTTAGTAGAGTACACTATTGGTAGAATAACTACAATGTCATGCCCCCCCCCCCCCAACAATATGTCCCAACTTCATATACAAGTATGACCATTGCATTGGATCGTGATTTGTCTCAACTAAGTAGAAGTTGCAAAGAATAAATATTGTCATCTCAAGTTTCAGAATTATAATTGAGATGCAATAGTTACAAAAGAAATCAAAATGAATGTTTTTTCCTCCTCAGATAGTTATAGTAAGTTTATTGTTGAACAAGGAATGGCGTCTATGATTTGAGCACGTAGTCCAATCTCGTTGTAAAGCTTGTTATCATGGTCTCCATTCTTAACTACAAAACTTGGCATATACCATTGAAATAGAGGCATCGATTGGTCTAGTTTCTATTGATCCAACCAAGTTTTGTTAAAGGCCAATCCTTCTCTCTTGATTCAAATAATCCATAACATGAGTCACTTAAGAAGACAAATTTTGGAGAATGGATCTACCAAAGATCCATTGTGCCAATCAAGTCGCCAACATGGGCCGTGTTGGCTAGGTTTTGCCTTCGTAATGTTGATTATACAAGTTGAGCATTCCCGAGTGCTACAAACAAACATACAATCCTAGAAACGGTGTGTGATGGTCTCATGGATGTCAAGAGCGCAAACGTGGCACTTGTCATCAATCTCAATGATAAATAATGTTTGTCAAGTGTTGAGTGCCATGACTACATTCGACAAACACCAACTGAGAGCTTCTTCTTTCTTGTTTCTATACCTACCTCCACATATCCCCCAATTCGAGTTCAAGGATGGATATCAACAACCCATGCCACTTCTCACAAACTATTTGGCAAAGCCTCCTTGAATGCTAGAATTGATTAGGCTAAAGCCCTCCAGAGTGCAGAGTAGGCCGCCAACTACAAAGAAGTCTTGGACAACTTCAATATATTGTGGAACGACGACATTTACCTCTACCATTGGTCAAGTTCTCTTTCAATGTCAAGTCTCCATTTGTCATCTAGGTGGCATACCTTTCTCGTGGTCGTGGGGTCCATTGTGTACACCCCAACAACTTGCTCATCTCTTTGCTTCAAATCTTGCTGGCCTTGTATTCTATTTGAAACTTGAATAAAGTTTATATTTGTCTTCATTGATTCTTATGTATAAGATAATAACCCCAACATACCTTGTTGTGTGGTTTCATTGTGTACACCCCAAAGAGTTGCCCCTCCCTAACGGCCTCGTACATTTTAACTGAAGTGAAGTTCTATACATGTCTCAAAAAATGTTTAACTAAAGTAAATATAAATATTTTTATACGTACTTAACCCCTAAAGTAGAAGAAAAATTCTATCGTAATCACCTAGAACATTTTAGTCCAATTAATATTTTAAAAAAATCAACACCTCTCATGATAGATCTGCCCATTCACATGACATCTTTTGTAAAGTTAAGATTTTCCACACAACTTTTCAACCATCCACATGTCCAAAATCGGAAGATTATAACACAGACATATACACTAGTGTGATCAACCAACGGTGATTGCCCAAGACAAAAATATATGCCGCGGCCTTTTGGGGTTAACCTAACTTAAAGGGTTCGAAAAAACCTCAAGGGCCTACTTACAAGGAGTAGGGTGGTATTGCCATGGGTCTCGATCATGAGTGTTGGGGACCGAACAAGCTAGTACAGTGTGGTACTATCAACATAACTTACTCTTTCTCATGCAATGACCATGATCAAGACTCCTCAAACACATGAATAGAGTGGTATGATCGGACAATGCTTATTGCCCAAACAAAAACGTCGGCATCAACCTTTAGGGGGGTCAACTTAGCATATTCAAAAAAAAAACCTTGAGGGTATACTTACCGTGAGTGCAAGGGGCCAAACAACCTAGTAGAGTGTAGTACTACTAAACATATCTCACTCATTCCCATATAGTGACCATGATCGTGACTCTTCGAAATAGGAATAGAGTGGTATGATTGGATGATGGTGCCTGCCCAAACAAAAACGTCCGCCTCAACCTTTAGAGGTTAACTTAAAAGGATGAACAAAGGACTAACGGACTCATATTCATGCCGGTATAACACGATCGGCGTTCTTTTTTCTTTTCTTTTATTTTTATTTCTTAACTTAAAAGGTTCCTAAAAAACACCCTCAACGACCTACTTACAAAGATTTAGGATGGTATTCCCATGGAGGATCCCAATCGAGAGTGTGAGGGGCCAAACAAGCTAAGCTTAGTAGGGTGTGGTACTACTAACATACCATAACACACTCGTTCCCATGTTAAGGCAACCATGATGATTCATGAGTCCTTGAAAGAGCTAAGAATTGGTCCACAATGGGCGGTGGTCTTGTGGAAGGAACCCCGACCAATAGGAATCGGTCATTGCCTTGCCTTTCTTCCCAAGCAATTTGGGTGGGGTAGCTCATGGGGACGTGTGCCACTATCGATGGCCTTCACATTTAAGGTGTGCGGGTGTCAAGGTAGATGGTGGGTCTTAAATGGTTATTTTCTTCCAACGACTACCCCACTTCTCCTAGGATATGAGATATGCGATTAGTACAAGATGGTTAGCAAATCCAAATCGAGGCCATAGCCACATTCCTCATGATTTTTGGAGCTCATGTGTATATTTATCTTATTCACAATCAAACTGAATTTTCTTGTGCTTAGTAAGTGGTCACGTAGGTCCCCCCCCCCCTTCAGTTATGTTGACTATTGAGCCTAGAATGCTTAACATATTTTGAGTATGCGATCTAATCTTTTTTCATGGAGTTACACCTAACCACATACTACTCAAATAAAGGTGTCCCATTGAGATAAGCAACTAAATTAGGCATTTCTACCTTATTTCGGCTACTTTTCTTAAACAAATCCATATATTTGATCAGTGTGTGGTTTGGTGAGGATGAAAGAACAAACACCATAAAGACACGTGTTCAACGCGTATTGGACTACGTGTCCACATCTTATTATCTACTCCACACTCAACATTGAACATAATTGGGAGGACTTATGTATTGAATTCATGTATCAACCAACACGCACTTAACCTTAATTAATTCAAAGGAGATCCAATTTTCAATCCAGTTTTTGTTGATGCTTTATTGCAAATTTGTTTATACCACACATGTCTCATTGTGTGAATCTAATTGGTCGAAGTTGGTGAACATGAAACGCAAACGAATAACATCCACATACCTTGATAAATAAGATACGTAAGGTATGTGGGTAATATTGGGTTCGTTTTTCATGGTCTTTCGCTTCTACCAATTAGATTTACACAAGGGGACTAGTGTTGCATTATCAAATACACGATGAAGCATCAACGAAAATCGGATTGGAATCGAACCTCTCCTTGCACCTTTTATTCTTGGGTTGAGAGAACACGTGTATGTACATACACAACTGAATAATATTCAACATTCCGGAGTGGGTGATGGCCCACAAAGCATGCCTTGCATGATTCCGTTGAGATAACAATTGACGAAAGGCACATGGATCACCGATTTTGGCCACGGTGAAAATGTGAAGATGCTATGGGTTTCTTCAGTCCGGTGGTTGATTCTCTACTTACTAAGGGTTAGGATTCCATGTTGGTTGCTTGTCCAAATGTAGATGGAATCTGATGGGGTAGGGTTCGTATGTCTCAACTACCCTAAATATGATATTTAATGTCACTAAATATTAAGAATTGCATAATATTTTATCCATTTATTGTATATCACATATTTTTTATCACCAAACATTAAATTTGTTCTTTGAACGTTATAGAACATCATCGACTTTGCTTGGTAAAAATGTATTTCATTAGAAAAAGATACACAATAGCACTATGTAAATCAAATAGTAGGCGACATCAAATATCATATTTATTGTAGCTACTCTCATCTTTTGAAATCTGAATCCACCTACTAACCTCCTCCTCCTCCTAAAATTGGTCTTTAATCCTTCGGTGACCAACTCTCATAGGTTAAAAGTGCTTTAGTGGACGCATGGAAGTCTAGCAGCCCATGCCCACAACCCTCCACATTATAGTAGGCCACCTTAATGTGGTGGGTTGGCGACTTGTGCTTATCTACGTGAGAAAACATTGGATTCATTATTATCTAGAATCTAGTGGGTGAGTACGTGCATGGAAACTCACCCTAAGGTATGTGGGTGTTATTCAACTACTTCTCTTAACGGGACATCTATATTGAATGGTGTTTGGTTAAAGATGCGACTAATGACAAGCACTGTACGTAAATATACAATGTTCAAAGAGATTGCATTGCATCTTCCAATTTTATTAACTACTTGACACTTAATAGTCCAACACAACTAGGAAGACATGTGTATTTGTTTTGAGGAATCAACACCCACGCACTTCCGATAACCACAACTAAATCAAGGGAGGTACGATTTCAATCCAGTTCCTATTGGTGTTTCGTGATAGATTTACTAATGCAACACAACTCACATGACACAAATTTGATCAATAGAAGATGGAGAATAAGTAATTAACATCCGCATGCCTTGAGCTCTTTTGACACTACCGGATTTTTGAGTAAAAAAATTATAATATTTTGGAACTAATTTGGTTGGGATAAGAGTGGTGTCAAAGTTGGGAGGGAGCACTTTGCATTTAAGCAACTCAGGGTGGGTTCACACTATGGTCCAAAACCAAAGAAATACCAAAATTAAGTGATCCTATTGGTCAATCTAGCAAAATTTTAGACCCCAAGGAATGAACATGGTATGAATCCAAGCTATGAAAAAATGAATTGGCACAAATTTGGCATCATTTCCCATCAAATCTCAGTGGTGTTCACTTACTGAAACACTCCTAATTTGAGAAACCAATTTTCAACTTGGAGTCTGATATTGAGTTCAACAATAAGGTGCATTGAAGAGTATTATGGACCCCAAATTTATTGGGCATGACCATAATGTAAACTCACCCTTCTTACTCAAACCCATACACTAAACTATGTAATTAGTGGACATGGGAACATAATGTGAACAATGCTTGTTTTCTTGGAAAGAAGTTCATTGTAAATTGGAGCACATGGAAAGTGTGGAAATTGAAATCCTTAACATACATACACTCTTCTTTCGAACTCCATTCTCCAACAAACATAATGGCATTTCAAAATGAAAGATACCGACGTTTAGGTTGAGTTAGTCTTGATACATATCCTTCATGGTTAAATAGCATTTCATGCTATCTTAACTCAACGTTGATTCAACTCGTAACAAGTTCAGCTTTTTAAGGTCGTGAAATTATTAAATTCTAAATCAAATCAAATTACGATTGTAACCGTGTGGTTGGTAGGTATAGATTAAATGTTGTAGCATCAATGGAAGTAGGCCTACATTGGACACATTTGTCTCTGGTTAACTTACTTCTCCCATGATATTAAACACGTGATTAGTTAAAGACGACTAGTCAATCCAACCAAGGTCATAGCCATGTTTTTCATAAATATAGGAGCTCGTATGAATGTCTTATCTACTATCAAAGCAAAAGTCCTTCATCTTCTCAAACTCTTCTAAAACGATCACACATGTCCTCCCATTTGTGAAGTTCATTATTGACCCTGTAACAAATACAACTTTTGAATGTACAATCCACCTTCTTTGAAACACATGTTTTCTTTTGTGTGTTTGTTCTTGAATGCACACCCAATTACACTCCATTCAAATACATGTGTCAGATTCAAACAAGTGGTCAACTTAAGCATGGTAAATTGTCTTATGTATTTCCAATATATCACCTATTACTAACGTTTTTAATTTTTATTGTATTTTTCCTTCTTCTTTTGGGTTGGGGATGTCCTTCCTTCTGCACTGATTTATTGAGAAGAAGTCTATGGGCTATGAAAGCAACTTCTAGCTTATGGTGAGGTCACGTTGGATGTGCTTTCTCGACTGTCGGATTTGACCGATGTAACCCTCCTCCCCTGATCTCCTTCGTTCCTGCCACCACTCATCCACTGCGTTATGTTTTAATTTCCTTCTCTGACTTCTATAGGGGCCTATTGTGGTCGTACACCCAATCCTTCACATAAATTATGGCACCCCCCCCCCAACCATCCTATTAAACTCCAAGGTGACAAATTATTTTTCAATACACGTGCTTATCACCCACGTATACCCTCAATTTTGGCTGCCACAACCAACATTATCTCGGTGATCTAAGATATAGCCTACCCCTAAAAGGGGCGATGGCCCGCATGGGAAAAGGCTTTCCATTTGTGCTTGCTCCAACAAGCGCCACCAATTGAGTCGATCTTTTTATTTCTCTAAAATATGCTAATATTAAGTAAATTAACCAATTGATCAATTTACCTTGGATGGCCCCAAAAGCTCGCTCGCTTTCTACCATTAATAAGGGAGTCTTGGGGCTTGAAGCAAAGAACATACAAATATGGTACTTAAGATAAAACACATGGCCATCGGTTTCATCCTTTTTTTTCTTTTTTTCTTTTTTTCTTTTTTTTTTAAAATCCCCACATGTTTTCCTCTTTTGACAAGGCATCTTGAAAACCCTACCAACCAAACAACCATGTTTTCTTGGATAAAGAATGCCATATTGTAAAATTCAAAATAAAACTAGAAAATATATTGTCTTTTTTTTCCATGGACGAAATCGTTGTCCACATCCCTAGTAATCATGTAACTTGGATAAAATTGTCAAAATTTGAATGACTGGTCCTTATTTGGATGAACACGTAATATAATCCATGCATGGTATTCATCATTCCAATATTTATCGTCATTCCAAGTTTCTAACCTTTTCCTAAATCAAAAAAACAATGCTAGCAGCATACGACTCTTAAGCAATCGTCCTATGTTCGTGACATAATGATGCAAATCTACCCATGTGATAAACTTACAAAATTGTCAGCAGTGTAGGACAAGTTTCTAGTGACGCATGTCAATGGCCCGTGACTTATGTTAGATGCTTGTAGTGAAGGAGTTGTTCACATAGGCAAGTCATTTGCTTGGATTGCCACACAATTGCCAAGTATGATCCCCACTCCCAAGATTGTAACATATCACAATGTCAAGAATGTTTCATGGGGTTCTTGTTATCATGACATCGTCTCCATAGCTGGCCCACACAAATAAGATAATGTTGCTCGATAGGGAGACATAGCCTCAATAAAATATCAATTGAGGTCCGGCCGACCTTCACGGGTTTTTGGCAAACCGGCTCGATCTCTAACGCTTTAAAACATTCACCAAACCCTAACATGGAAACTCTTTGAGGAAGAGAGGAAAATTATAGTAAACGAGCTTACTTCTCATTCATCCAATGTAAGAGCCTTGGAATAGCATGCACCCAAAGGTTAATTGTTTTTTTGTTGGTTTGACATCATAATTAGTTTTAAAGCACCGGTACTAGATTACTCAAAGCTATTTGAGACGAACCAACAACAAACATGTAGGGGGCTCAAGTTATTATGTTGGATGGATGGGAGGTAAGCTCATAGAGGAAAGTTCCCTCTCTTTCTTCCTCTTTGAGTCGGGTTCCAGTAACATTACCAAGGTTAAAGCAGGTCTAGTAAAAACATGATCTCCATATCTTTGTGGTTAATTCATCTCAAGTAGGTTCTTTAGACTAATTCTAGGGTCAATTCAAATTTAAAAAGAAAACTACATGCTATGAGATATTTGATTGTGTTTTCACTTAGGGTAATGTCGGTGAGGGGGCTAGTTCAAAGAGGTGATTGTTTAGCCATGGCTAGCCCCAACCCGATTGTTCACTTGGGAATCTGATATTCTATAACATGAAATTAGAGATGGGGCCAACACAATCAATTCGGAAGTAAATGTTAATATTAACTTTCCACCACCTTCCCACTTATGGTGATGGTGCTAGCAAGGCATTTCTATTGGCATTGAGCATGTTAGAAATTGTTCGTAAATAACTTGGAAATTTAATTGTATTCTTTTGTGGCCGAGCTCTCGTAGTAACATATCCAATGAGAACCACCACAACATGGACCTTATCCACAAACCACTTCCACAATTTAGGAAGGCCCATGTGAAGTGGGCCATTTCATTCTTTTGTGTTCCATTGGGGGGGGGGGAGGTGACTAGCAAAGGGGTTAGTGGCAACTAGTAGGTCACAATCACCAAGTCATGTTTGAAATGGAGCTTAATTCACTTGTCAAACGAAGCCTTGGCAATATGCTCAAGTATTCATTGGGAATGATATGTTTTGAGTGAATTGTTGCGACAATACTTGAAGAATGCTATGAGTTGTGGTGCGCATTTGGGTTATTATCAAGGAGGGGTCAAGCAAAGGCATGCTAAGATGGGGTAATTTAGAATGCATTGACTTGTATATCATATAATACTTGTTGTGACCCATGACGTCTCACTACACCCCCACTACAACAAAGTGGTTGATTTATCTTAAAAAAACCACTTCAACTAGGCCAAAATTCCGTGTTCATCCCTTCATTTCTTTCTCTCTTGATATAGTATATATAGTTTCATTGCCTTATAATACAATCCTTGCAGCCTTAGCCGTCAAGTGGCCAACCAAAGATTCATAGCACTCATGTAAGTTGAAGGTTAAAATGTTGAAAACCCTTCATATAGTATATATAGTTTCATTGCCCTATAATACAATCCTTGCAGCCTTAGCCGTCAAGTGACCAACCAAAGATTCATAGCACTCATGTAAGTTGACAGTAAAAATGTTGAAAACCCTTCATATAGTATATATAGTTTCATTGCCCTATAATACAATCCTTGCAGCCTTAGCCGTCAAGTGGCCAACCAAAGATTCACAACACTCATGTAAGTTGAAGATAAAAATGTTGAAAACCCTCTACAATTTAAGAAATGTGTGTTTTTAATTAAGTTCTACCCCGTAATTATCATAAAAGACCCCAAATTAAGTCAAAGAGATTAAATTGAAATGAACTACCAAGGAACCTAAAGGGAGTATTTCTTTTTACCACGCTTCTAACACGAGTGTGACAAATTCTAAGGTAGGGTGCATGTAAAATTTTTTACAAACATATGCTAGAGCAAGAAAGATTATGCTGTTGACCAACTTGAAAGTCAATGTAAAGGAGTCAAAATACATACAATGGGGAAAACATATTTGAATAGTGTCAAATGCAAGGCGTGCGGACAATTAGTAGTGCCACATGTTGCACTAAATAGTGTATTTAGTGTCACCAATTCTACTTGTCTTGCTCAATATTAATTGTAAATTGTCCGTGTAGTGTTGCCAACACTAAATGTAAACCTAACATCATTTGTCATTCCTTGTAAAAATATTTGGACATCATAGATATGCACAGTCTCTATTACTATCATTTACTAAGTGGATTTCATCAAAACTTCAATCATCCGTGATAATCTTTCATCACAAAAATGTTAGGATGCGAAATACACCAAGCTTTTGTTTCAACGATTGACATTTGGATGAACTAAAAGTAAAATTGGATGACCATACTTGTAAACTCATTCACAAGAAGTTAATTTAGAAAATCTACCATGATGACATAAATTTACCATATGACACTAAATACAATAATCAGTGAAAGTCCACTAAACAAAACCATGAGGTGTAGGAGACATGCTCTTGTGATTGGAATTGCAATTATAAGAAATAGTCATGATACAAGCCTTTGTTATAGCATATATATATATATAAAGAGAGAGAGGGAGAGAGAGATGTCCTTCACCCCTTTCGTCATGCTTTTGTGTAACTTAGACAATTAAGTTTTAAATTGAACTAGTTTGAATTTTATGATATTTGGTGCTAATAAGTTTAGCAGTTGCTTGTTCAAGCCATGTGATGTACAACATCTAAATCCCAAGCCATAGTCACAATGGCCAGGGATTCATAGTGTCTACATAAACTCATCCATTGTGGAGGTGAAAATGCAATGGAATCGTATTGTTTGCTGAGATGAGTTTCTAGATGAGTTGGGTTTGGAAATATCATTAGAGACCCTAGATTAGTATGGTGGAATCTACTTTGAATGAATTTACTATCAACCTTGAAGGGAATTTGTCAACGATAGCGTTACATCTCCTTCATCCACTGTGATAGAGTTTACATAGACGCCACAAATCCCAAGCCAATCATGATGGCCTATGATCCCAAGCTAATGCATGGATGATCACTGTAGCTATAGTTTAGGGACAACTTCAGAATGAATATGCTCAAACTGGTGGCAATGAGACTAAGCTTAGTTGCATACAACGAAGCATCATGCCAATACTTTAGCTTAATTGTTGAGACTCTTGGACACCTTAAGAGTGGTTGTAAGTCAGATCATTCCTCACAACATGCTCTATTGTCATTGGCACCACATCCAAAGGATACTTATGCTAGTGAATGTCTCTAAATTTAACATCATGTGATTTTGAAGTGTGCAATCTACATTGACAAATTTTATTTCTAATTTAGGACACATGTTATTTCAAACTATAGCTATGTGGAGATAACATGTTGACATGGTCATTGAGCCACCGCTTTGTAAGAATGCATGGTCTTGATATAGGCATAGTTGTCAAACCACTTATTTAACAACGCCTTCCACAACAATGACATCATTTTCCATTTTGGGTTCCACAATAATGTATCGGTTAATTGCTTCATGATGCAATGTGACGTTGAGGTGGACAACTATATAAATTGCTTCATGAAACACATGTGGGTTTCTATGGGGTTTCTACAAGTCCAAGCAATGCAATGACAACATGTGACATTTGCTCAAGGAGAATAGTGATTCATGGGTTTAGAACTAGAAGGTGAGGTAATGTATATCCTAAAGGCTCAAATGGGTCTTTGCCCACGCTTTCATGAAATGCTCGTAGTGTCTAGAATCTACTTGTTGTTTGCAACAAATAATTGAAGTTCGCCTTCTTTGAAATTTGTAGCATTTCAAAAACCAAAGAATGTTTTTGAGAAAATGTTTTGTAATGCACTCATGTTAGGACCCATTACAACCATCCTTTTTTAGAGTCCATATAAAGAATCGGTATATGTCGGTCACTGGTTGGGAGATCGTTGAATTGCATGATGAAGTTGAAGGCGTGTGACAACATTCAAGCATAGATAAGTATCTTTTGTTGATAATTAATATATGTTATATTAATGTAAGAATTTAGTGTAATTGTTGTGAAATTGCATTCTTATCTAAAATTGTAGAACTAGACATCAATATTTATGTTGTTCACTACAAGGATTGTGGGTCGTTGTCATTGGTTCTTTGCTGCTACATAGTAAATTTTAAATCTCCATATGTGTCGCTGTAGTAGATTGGGATATTGAGTCGCATCTTGTAGTGACAAAGAACCAAAAGCAACGACCCACAATCCTTGTAGTGGTTGAACACAATACAATCTTGAAGCTTTGAGTTGTTGAATTGATTTTTTTTTTAAGGTCACAAATATCAAGATATGGATTGTATTTGTGTTTTGTCTCGATGAATACCACCAAAAACAAACACCACAACCCAATGGCACTCATGGGAAACTTGTGGATCAAGGTTAGTCACAAATGGTCAATTGCCAAGTACCCAATTCAAACACGCCAAGTTCTATGATGTGCTTGTTGGTTTTTATAGGAAAAATCTCCAATCACAAATCAATATTTGTTTACTACACCGATTATCCCAATTAGTGCATGTGGTACTAATTCCCAAAATGCACATTATTTTGCCAACTTTCAAAATTAGCGAGGGTTGAAATCTTCATCGAGTGATATTAAGTTTACATGCTCATTTATCATACATTTCAGGGGAATGAGTGTGTCATGTAAGGTGCTTGTAGAGTGATTTAAAAAAATGGAAATACTTGGGAGGTGGACTCTTCATACAATGTACGAACTAACGTGAGTAATAAGAAGAGGTATTATTTGAGGCATTGGCATACATAATATACATAAAGGAGACGTATTATATTTTCTATGGTGTGTACAATTAAAAAGGTACTAAGAATTTTGGATTAAAGGTAGATGCACAAAAAGGGGTCTTAAGAATCAGAGAGAAATGGACACCCTATGTGTTAGTTTCATCCAATTTGTGTTTTCATCCATTGTTGTCATATGGTCATAGTCTTCAATGACTATATTGTCCATCTTTCGTAGAGATTGGATTTTAATTCTATGTTTTGCAAATTGGAGGCTCTTGGAGTGCTCATCGGCTCCATGGAGTTTTGCTCCCCATATCATAGCTAAGTTATTATGCTCTCGTCTTTGTTTGTTTGAACCAATCGTTGGAAAACATACTATAGATGAAAAAAACATTCATTGAATTTGATAAGTATTAAAGGCCTATTTAATTTAGGATTTCATTTCGTAGATGGAGTGAAAGCATTTATCATATACAACTAAAAAGCTTAGTAGGAATACATGAATCCATTTTCGAGCTTGTCGTTAGTCATATACGTATATTTTTCTCTATAGAAATCTCGTAAATAGGGGGGTTTAATCCTATAGTGACCCACACACATCATTTAGGTTTCCAATGGAGATTCCACCCCTAGGGTGCAAATACATGCTTGTTAGTGAGAAGTGTCAGGACAAATAATGCCAATACTTTCAGTGAATAATGTTGCCATGATTAGTATTTCCAGTGATTAATGTCGGGATGAACAATACTTTCCTAGATTTTTTGGTGGCACCAATTTCATAGCATAGATAAATTTCGTATCCACTTTACTAATTTCCACACACACCATTAGCCTTCCCTCACAACTTGGGAGAATCAATGTAGTTTTTTTATGAGACTTAACAAGATTGACAATTTTTGTAAGTGAAACTCAACTGATATTTAAGTAAAATTGGACTAAGTCCAAGTCCAAAATTATAACATGTTGATTTTTATCACATGATCCTCTGACATGATTATATGGTAGGATCCTCCAATAGAATATGCACTATTGATTGTGACAATAGCATAGCATTTGTTTCGATTACCTTTTCACTATTCAGCATCTATTCATATAGATTTAACATTGAACACGTTGTTTTTCCATTGTGTTTTAAGAGCATAACATTCAAATAAGTACAGAGGATTCGCATATCTCCCATGAAATCCAAGTATATCGAAAGTGTTCCAACGGGATTTGCCCATAGAATTGTAGAACCAAAAACAAAATATAGATTTTGAAAATATGTCCATATTTAATTAAAAAACAAGTCACTTTGATCAACCTTGCCATAAAAATATGTTGTCACAAAAAGAAACCAAGACAATTATTGAGGTATCCATTGATCACCAAATTCCACAATGAATCTATAAGGCAAAATTCTAGAAACATTATTCTTGAAAGTAAGCTAAGAAAATTCAATTGAAGTTCTCTCTCTCTCTACTTTGTTTTTACTTAACCATAAATGAATCAAACCAACAACTTAATATAACCCCAAAATAATATTACTTTAGGGTTAGGGTAGTTTTACCTAACGAATATCCACCATAGATCAAGACCTCTGCATCTATGGCCACAACTTGTTACCTAATCCTATATTAAGTGGAAGAGGCCATGAAGAACCTCCTTTCACAAGTTAAGCCGTAGTGGCAGTTTACCTTAAGTAACTTATGGGATTAGTGTAAGTTGTGCAAAATAATTAAGGTGGGGGGGGGGGGTGTATGTAACATGCCTCTATTTTCTGTCGCACAAGGTTCAAGTGGCTAAGAAACATGTAAGGCTGGCTAATACCAAGTAAGGTACGTGGGCACTTCCACTTCCACTTCCACACACAATTTTGATTGTCAAATCCTTGGGGCGATCACATCCCTTATGTTTCATAACCACATGCGATAAAAATTTGCTACCCTATATTATATGCCATTAATAATTTTTAATTTTTTTCTACATATACATAATCATTGATAATATCTTTTTATATTTTTTGTAGTCATCTTCATTTAGTAATTGTTTTAGTTCAATTTTGCGTCATGCTACTTAGAAATGGTATGTTTTATTTTTTAAAACAAATGTTTAAATTTGGTTATTATTATTTTTATGTAATATATACCGTGCATATCTACTCATGGAGAAATTTTAATAAAATTTTGACCCATTTTGGTGATGCTTTATGTAAACATTAGATTTTTATTTATTTTATTTCTAAAAATTAATCGCACATGATGTTCAACTTGACAATGGAGTGCACCCCCCGGTGTCAAATCAAATCATGCAATTGTCTTAATTTATATAGCAATTTGTGAATCATGAAGATTACCATTTCAATTTCAAAATCAAAAAAATTAGAATGAGAAAGTTATAAGAGGTGAAAATACTTGGAAGCATACAAGTATTTTGAAGTGATCATGTGGGCCTTCCCAATTGTGTTAAGATAGACATGCCTAATTTAATACTTATCTTAATTGAACACGTATACCAGTGTCCGGGGAGATTTTTGGGCATAATCGGTTGAGATCCTAGGGTTTCGAAGTCCAATCGGTTACATGTTGAAATCTTTCAATTATTCTCCATTCATTTGAGGTATATTCTCTAAGTTATTCTAAAATGATAAGTAATTTACGTGAAGTCTTGAACTTCAATCGGTCATTTCTCAAACCCTATTGGTTCATTTGCAACTAGTGGTTGCTTCTTCTCGTTCATTGGCCTATACTTGAACAATATGTGGTTTGGTGTGGCTCCAAGACCATAAACCAAAAAGGGGCAAAAAAGAAAAGAAAAAAGACACATGTTTAAAAGGGATTGGATGATGTACTCAAAATATGATAGCCAATTTAGGCTCGATGTTCAACATATTTGGGGGAGGAGGACGGGGAGGGGGAGCCCTATATGACCATTTACTAAGCACGAGAATCTTCACTATGATAATGAATGAGATATTTAGAAGAACTCCAAAATTATGAGGAAAGTAAATACAATTTCAACTTGGATTTGCTACTATCTCGTACTAATCATATGTTTCATGTCCCAAGATAAGTGGGTTGCTTAGAAATAGTTACCATTTAAGACCCATCTACCATAGCTATTGTTGAATATAATGCGCTAAATACACTATGAGTACATAGTCCAACCTCATCTTAACACGTGTCTATTTGGTGTCTATTCTTAACCACAAGCCTTGCCAAATAGGTAGGTACCACTCAAATATAAGGTATGTGAATGTTCTTTGATTTGGTTTTCCATGTTCTTCAACTTCTACCGATTGGATTTACACAACAAAACTTGTGTTGCAATAGCGAATCTACGACGAAACATATGCAAAAACTAGATTGAAAATTGGACCTCCCATGAATTAGTTATGGCTATTGGAAGTGCATGTTTGTGGATTTCTTAGTTGGATACAATAGGTCCTCCCAATTGTGTTCACTATTGAGCGTAGAGTAGTCATCAAGATATGAAGACATAACCCAATCTCTTCTAAACATCTGTCTTTATGATGTTTGCTCTTTGATCCTCACTGAACCACGTACCAATCAAATATAGGGGTCTGATTAGGAAAATAAACCACTTACGACCCATCCAGCTTTTAAGGTGTCAAGAAGAGTGACCCACGTGAGGTCCCACATAGTTTTAAGCCTAAGCTATATGCCATTTTGGCTCTTGCTAAGTTAGTGCATGTTGTTACTACTCAAAACTTTGTCAATGGCAACCATTGTTGCCACACAAGTCATTGGGATTTGGAGCACCTATGGAACAATGTGGGACAAACTTATTGAATGGATCGATGAATGTCATGTATCAATCAATTGGAAGAAGGCCCCTTTGTCGTAACTCGGACCTTGTCCTTTGAGAGTATCCGCTTGAGGTGTACCCACTTCTCATCCCCAAATATGGCAATTAGGTCGGAAAATGGATGAATGAAACTCCATTGTCATGTCAAGGTACCCCATCATTGTCAAGTTTTAGTAGGGCTTTGCAACACCTATGAAAGGTATCATATGCAACCTTGTATGAAGACTTTCTTTTTTTGTTCCCCCCCCATCAAAGCTCCGCACTATACTAGGCAAACGATCGCTCTATAAATGTGACTTTTGGATGATGTAACTTACATGTCTTACAAGTTCTCCCAACATTATCAAGGATACCTAGGGCGTTGCAACACCCATGTAAAATCATCCACCTCGAACGATGAAAAAATTGTGAGCCTTTGATATTTCAAAGTTTGTTTGTTTTGTATGAACTCACATAACATTGTTAAGCTACTAGATGACAGTCTCCTTCTAAAGAAAGAAGCTATAATTAAAAAAACTTTGAATTTATAGTTGCTTATTGAGAATCACACAACCCATAACATGAGTGCTCTCCAAAGACAAAAAAATCCTAGAATCAAAGGAGAATGATGCACGCCTACTACATGGTTCCACGGAACGCAACCAAGGAGTTGAATATTATTATGCAATTTAAGTTGTCAAGTCGGTATAAGCTAATATCAAATATTCATGAAGAACACACCATGGGCACTAGAATAGTCCACACTTGTACAAAAAGAAAGGTCCCTCTCCCCCCCCCCTCCCCTTCCATGTGAGACAAAGTTAAATGGGTGCCTAAAAAACCTTGATATTGAGAAGTTAAACCTTGATATTGGAAACAAAAGATGTTGTGTTACTTGATCATGCCTATTGCTTCCAATGATAGACTATACAAAAGGCGAATGTATGTTATGCAAAGCCACGAGATGGGACACCACACCTAGCTTTGGTATACTTGTGAGAATTGGATGTTAACAAAGGAAACAATGAGATTCAACATCTTGTGGAAATTGGCTTGTATGCCTATTGATATGCATCATGGGCAATCACACGTGTCATTAGAAAATTGCATCGCTGCAAAATTTGTAAATCTACCGCTTTTGTAGATTTGCATGTATTATTTTAACGCCACAAGTCAATTGCTCACGACTCATATGTTGGTTTTGTCACTTGCAAGTATGAGCTAGTTTTTGTATGTGATGTGCATTGCCAATAATTTCATTGCTTCTAATAGCTTGCATTGTGAAACTCAAAAGCTTGTTGTGTAAGTTGTGAGTTGGAACACCACATCTAGTTTTGTTATGTTAAGATGGTATTTTATGGTTTGACGATTACTAGGCGACTATAGCTAGATGGCTTTCGTATTCGAGTTGGTTTTCATTGATTTCAATCAAGGTGAAAACACATATAATTCTATCATTGCACTAATTCAATGGCAAATATTGTGGGCATATTTATGGTGTGTCTTACCCTTTTGCATCTCTTTAGTGTGGTTTGTATTATACACCATCACGTATGCAAACGATGTTTTAACTTTAGTTACACAATCAATCACTATGTTCTCAATCTTTCATTCTTAGTTACAAATAAGGTGTGAAATGAATGTAATTGAGAATGCGTATCCAAAGAGAATAAATTTACTTTTGAAGTCCAGAAATCGAGGGAGAAAACATCAAATTTGACATGGAGGCGTCTCTTGAAGGTACATGCAATTGCTCTTTGAATGACCATTGCCATCCAAATGGCTAAGAGTTAGGGGACAATCTTGGTGTCTTTTAAAACAACACGAGAGATTGAACAAGATAGATTACTTTGTTTGTGGAAAACGAGCAAGATTTGAAAAGAGACATCACCAATTGCTCTTTAAATCTAAGATGTTTGATAACGTGGGTTGGTAAATGATGTGCAACCACAATAATATCTTCAACGCATTTGGTGTAAATATCTCGTTAATATCACAACCCATAATATTTACCATAATCATTGTGCTTGACCTAACTCCGGACATAACACCATGAACCCCAGAACAATGCACAAGGACCCAACTGATATGGATCATCCACAAACCTAGTAGTGTAAGCTTTTATTAGACCCTTTAAGGTTGAGGCATCTATAACCAATAAAACAAGAGAGTTTGCAATTGTTTAGAAGGAATATTCTCCGGGGGTTATTTTTCTTGCAAAGAGAAACATATTCTTAGAAGAATGTATTTTTTTTCATGAATACAAAAATTTCTATGAATTTTAAAGTGGCGAAGTTAATTGGAACACACATCCAATTTATAGGTTAACCCATAACCGCTCATTTGTATACTAATTCATGATTACAACAGTCACCGAAACACTTATGAAGGTTATCAATCACAAACCTTAATTCCGTTTGCCTAAAAATAAATAAATCTCATCAATGTCGGCATCACATGTACCCTAGTGAACGATTAAATGGACTTGGTCAACTAGATGCCTCAACCTACCTTCAATAAGATTGGTGCGGGACCAAACTCAAAAGAAAGACACGAGCCATGGGCCATGATCGGCATACGAGACTTTGGACAGAGTGGATGGATGAGGTTCCATAACTTCATCCATAAAATTAATCCATCCATCCAGCTTGACATGCAAAACAATAGAACAATCTAGCCCGCAGAAACTTTAGTTATATATGTTACATTATTTGGGTTCGAAAACAAGCCTAGCTGTCATGCCACTGGGTCATTTCATATGCTGCCTGGTATGCGAGGGACACAGCGCCTGTATCTGCGCGAAGTGGATGGATGAGATGTGGAGGTGGAGGTGGGAGTGCGCGGATGGATGATCTGTGGAGGTCACATCCATCCGTCGTGGCATGCAAGGCAGTTGGGCAGTCGCCTAGAGAGAGAGAGAGAGAAACCAAAGAGAGAGAGGGAGGGGGGGGGGGTGTGAGAAGAGCCAAGAGAAGGGGAAGTGAGAAGAGAGAAGAGAGAAGAGGGAAGAGAGACTTGACTCCGAAGAAGTTCTCAGAAGAACAAACAACCAAACAGCAAGAGACAGACAACAGAAGAGAGAGATTGACAGACGGAGAGAAGGCGATGCTGATGTCCTCCATGGTAATGGCTGCAGCATGGCATGTCCCTCCCTCGCATCGCCAAACTCCAGATTGCGGCAGACGACACAGTTACTGAAGGAAAGGGAGGAAGGGAGGAAGGGAACGAGCCATTACGGCGAGCGCTCCGGTGGTATAATTGGGAGTGCTGTAATTACTAGGGCGAAGGGATTGATTGATTGATTGCTTGTTTGATTGCGGAGGTGAGGGTTAGGGTAAGGGTTAGGGAGGTGGTGGAGGTGGAGGTGGAGGTTGAGGTTGAGGTTGAGGTTGAGGTTGAAGTTGAGGTTGAGGTTGAGGGGTGGGGGGGACGTCTGTATGAAGGGTAGTTAGTTGGAAGGGCAGGGGCGATGGGGACGCTGGGGAAGTTGGCGGAGGTGTTGCAGCAGCTGCCGCCCGGCGGGGGGGCGGGGTTGCAGGAGCGGTTGAAGGAGGGGGAGGTTCAGGAGGGGCTGCGGCAGCTGGAGGCGGTGCTGCGGCTAGGGCTGGATGGGGATGGGGGAGGCGTGTGGCAGTGGAGTAAGCAGCAGGTGGAATTTGGCCTGGCGATCGTGGAGGCCGTGTTGAGCGCCTCCTGCGATTTGATCGCAGGTGCGCGCGCTCGCTCGCTCTGTCTGACTGTCCAATTGTAGTATGTGTGTGCGCGCGCGCGCGGTGGTGATGATCCTCTGCTTCATCTTTCCGGATGATGTCTCAAAATTGGAGGAGAACGAGAGGATTGTGTGGGACTATTGTTGTGTGCAGATCGTCAGCGCTCTGGTATCGGATTAGAGGTGCCAATTGAGCGGGCGGTGTGACGATTTTAGGGCAACCTGGCGGTATCTTGTTGTTGCATGATCTTGGTCATTGTGCGAATGTTGGTGACATACCTAATTGAAATGGGGGGCACAGGTGGAGGAAAGAAACGTTCTCTCCTCCACCTGTGCGGTGGTGATGCTCTGTTTCTGTAATCCGGACGACGATGTCTCACAATTGGAGGAGTACGAGGATTGCGTGCAGATCGTCAGCGCTCTGGTATCGGATTAGGCGCCAATTGAGCGGATGTTAGGGCAACCTAGTGGCCTTGTTGGTGGATGATCTTGGCCGTTGTGTGAATGTTGGTGAATGACCTAATTGAATGAATGAGAGAGGGGCACAGGTGGAGGAGATAAAGACTCTCTCCTCCACCTCTGCGGTAGCGATGCTCTGTTTCTGCAATTATTTCGGATGATCTCTCAAAATCGGAGTAGGAGGATTGCGTCTGGAGCTACTATTGTCTCCAGATCGTCAGCTCTTTGGTATCGGATTGGGCGCCAATTGAGCGGGCGGGTCGATGTTAGGGCAATCTGTGGTCTCGTTGTTGGATGAACTTGGTCGTTGTGTGAATGTTGGTGAAAGACCTAATTGAAATGGCTAATGAATGAGGGGCGCACAGGTGGAGGAGAAAAGGAGGTTGTTGAGCAGATCTACAGACTGACAGTGGAGGTCTGCGTGCAAGGGTTAGAGGCGAGTGTCTCAAAGCCGCCAGAAAGCACATCGGGCCTTTTGCTCCCAGAGGAGACCAATGCTTTGAAGTCTCAGAGAATTGGTGTCACTGTGCACCCTGAGGTAGACTAACTCTTGCAGTCTTTTTTTTGTGGCCACGAATCCTCCCACTGAATTGTCCCCATGTTAATTGTCCTTCTGGTGATCAGTAGGAGCTTTTGATTGAGCAGCTGGTTGGCGATTGACTCACCTCAAAATTTGTCAAATTTGAGATACTCTGAGCAAGCTAATTATGCTACTTGATCATTGGAACATATAGAGTCATGCTGAAATGTTTTGCCCCACTCTCCACTTCTAGACAGTTACTTTGGCAATAAAACGATAACAGACTTTGTCAAAATATGTTTTAGGGTTTCTTGTATGGATACTACTCGGCATTGGGACTTTTGTTGCAGTGACCAAGGTTCATGTGGTAAAAATGGCCTTGTTCCATTTACAGACTCCATCATGATGAAAGCTGATCGTTGTAACGCCCTGAAATTCTTAGGAAGGAGTCTTTTCTTGTGCTCTTTGGTAATAGTGAGGAGAATAAATAATCTAGTGGTTGGACTAAAGGCGATTGAGGTTCTGTGTGGAGGTTGGGGCTCATCAAGTGTACCCTGTACTTGGATAGATACAATCGTCATATAGCTTCGGTATTTAGCCTATCTGTAATTTACTAAGAGCAATTATGAAGTGTCATATCGCCCATGTGTATCTGTGATGGTGACCTTATGATGACCAAGTCTTGGTAGGCGGTATTAAGAGGGTATGATATGTTGGCTCTGAAGCTTCCTCCCACACTAGGGAAGTAGCAGGTTGTGTGGTATAAAATTAGAGATGGTTGTTTCTTCACATTTGATTATTGATCAGAGTGTACAGATGGTCAGATAACTTGGGAAGTGATGGGATTTTCTGTAAGGTAGGACCCTGAATGACCCCCTTGCATTGATGTGCTTATTAGGGTCAAATAAAAGAAACGATACATTCCTGTCTGGTTCTCAATCTGTCTTCACTTTTCCCTTATCCTACTGCCATCCAATAAAATCATTTTGTTGAATTGGATATCTTAGCTGTCGAAGCAAAATACTCTTGTGTCTTTTATGTGAACAGAGGATGTTTCAGAATATTTTGATGTGCAAAAGAAATTACTCATCAATGTATATTTTGATGTGAAATATAGCTACAATCCTGTCCTTTGGTAATGGCGTTTGTTGCCCGAGAATCTCAAAATTCCGATGTGCACATATTCTATTTGCAGATGCAGCAGAGGCTAGTGGTACTCCTAGAGACAGCCTTGGTGGGAGGGAAGGCAAGGGAGCGTAGTTTATCCATATCAAGATCTTTGGCCAATGCAAGTGACGAGGTGCCTTTTTTCAATGTGTCTGTCGCAAATGAGCTTGGAGATACTCCAAGCGATGTCAGTAACGGTTCTCCTGAAGGTAAGCTGGAAGCTGCAACACAGTACGTTTCTTCCTTTTCTGCCAGATGTTAAACAATAGTGCATAACCTAATTTTTTGAGTTCTCTATGCTAGAGGATCCACCGTGTACTTGGAAGTATAGGCAATGAGTAGTTTATGCAGTTTAGTGCATGTCACAGACCTCACTTATTATATCTGTTGAGGCCTTTTTAGAACCTTTGAAAATTGGATTCACATTTGGGGTTGCCTTTGTCTGCATACAGAGGAAGGTTCTGGAGATCAGCAGGTCTCAGGTCCAGCAAAGAGCATACTATCGGTGTTGGCCAGTGAGCATCTGTTGGCACAACAGTTGAGCAGAGGCGCTCCAACTGAGCACTCCAAGGTGGCGCTGGAGACAACCAGCATGGTGACAACTGCACAGAAATATGCTATAGGGCAGATTCGTTGTGTTTCACGCCTATTAGGAGTGTGTCAAGCATTGTTGACAGGTTGTGGGAGGGTTGCCAATGAGGAAGAAGACAGGTTATTGCAGGTCAGGATAGCTCTGGTGGTGAGTTTGATGAATCTTCTGATGAACCTATTAAAAGAGCAGGTGGTGTGCTGTATGGACAAAGAAGTTGGTGCAAGATTGGTTGAGCATGCCTCCACCTTGCAACACTTTTTCCAGCACACATATGAATTCAGTAGCTCTGACCCAGACATGGTACTGGATTCCAATCAAGGGTGCTCGCTGCCTTCTTTAATTGATAGCCTGCTTCAGCTTTCAGAAGTTCTTATTTCAGATCAAGTGACTTCTCAAAATTACAGGACTTTTGTGGTTGCATCGTTGCTGGATATTCTGGAAGTTAGGAGTTTCAAGCAACAAGGGCCTCTTTCAGGTCAACAACTGCCATTGGCATTTACGCCACATGTCCTGAGCCACTTATTAATTCTTCTCCAGGATGCTCATGCCCGCTCAAATGGAGAATTTGAGCAGCAATCAAGGACTCCAGAATCAAGCATGAAGCAAAGTGGAAGTGGAAGAGCTTTAAGTCAATTGCCTGTATGTGAAATTCATTCTAAAAAGGTTGATCTTAGTGAGGCACTTCATCCACAAGAGCAGCTGCAGATTATTTTCCCAAGTGATGGTCGCTGGCTAGATAACCTGGTTGCTGTGACAGCCTTGATGCACGCTCAAGGTCTAAAAGAGGGGTCTGTGATGGAGACGGCTTCTTCAGTTCACAGTGAAGAGGATTCTGCTGTTGGGTCATTGGATACTGTCACTGTTGCAAGTGAGGATGATGCTCTTTTTGGGGACCTTTTTTCAGAATCTGGAAGACACTCTATTAACTCAGAGGGGCTTGCACCAACTTCTTCTTCAGCAAAGAAGTTGGATGCTCTATATAATACCCCCTTACAAGCAGCCAACCAAGCAATGAGCTTCATGAAAGATTGTATATTCTCCCCAACTTGGCATCGACCCACATTTGATGCTGCATGTAAAATGCTGACGAAGGAGCATTTGGATGTTTTCTTACAGATCTACTTCTCTCAACCCAGTCTTGTGAACAACAATGCACTTGGGTTTGATGCAGGGGAATCAGAAGATATTGGTTCAGATGTATTAGCTCAACTACATAAGGGTTCTTTTGACTTGCTTGATACTTTGGTGGTCAAGCATGTTTTAAGTGACAGTTTAGAATTACATCTTGTGACCCAGATCTTGAAGGAAGGAGATGCATCTCTCACAGCAAAAAGTTGCTGTTTGTTTGCAAAGCTACTGATTAACCGCTCAACTCGACGAGGTGTTCAAGCACCAAATGACCCATTAGCTCTTGAATTCTGGAAGATGTTTATAGATTATGTTCTTACCAAATCTCGAAACATCAAAGCTGTGGATTTGAATATGACCAAGGCTCTGCCGTCTTTTTTCCACATGGAGGTCCTCTTCATGGCCTTCCATTCTTTAGACATTTCTGGAAGGTCAGCCATTCTACGGACTGTGTTGAGTGCCCTCAAGTCTCTTCGAAACCCTGAGAGGCACCACACTATACTCCCTGGTACGCCATTTGCAATGTGGTCGCTGCTGGTGTCAAGGCTGGTATTGGCCTTACGGTATTTGCTGCTTCATTTTGATACCTACCCCCGGTGGTTATTAGTGAACTTGCAACGGAAGCTGCAACATCAATCATTCAAGACAAATTTGAATGGAAGAGGAGATAATGGACCACAACAATCATGGGCAGGTCTTGTGGCACATCATATTGTTGAGGAACACCGCATTGGAGAGGAGCGGGTACTGGATGAGCTTTGTATCCAGCAGCTGTTGGACATAGGTGGGTCTCTACATGTTCCAGGACTTCAGGAGTCTGTCTTGGACATGGATGAGGTCAGTCAAGTGATTAGTGATGTGCTGAATATCTGGAAGGGCAGGTCTTTCAAAATGGTTGAGGAGTTGGTATTTGAGAGGTATATTTATGTAATGGGCTGGAATATGGTATGCAGCATAAGCCCTTTATTGAAACAGGTTGCACCATGGGAGATGACAGGGGATAGTATAACCAGTTTGGGATCAGACTTTGTTTTGGGCATTAGTAAATGTCTCCACACAGGATTAAGTGATGCGTCTGCAGACCAGTGGGTTGGGTTCATGATGCACAGTTTGTCTGCTGTTCAGACTTCTCTGTGCAAAGGTGGGGTAAAGTTGCTAGCATGGGATTTACTAAGACAGGGTTCTTCTTTGACAATGCTGCTGTCAATGCTACAAGCTATGCTATGGTCTCTGTACAGAAGAGGAACTGCTAGTGCTGAAGATAGTTCCTCAGAAGAGAAGTCTCTCAAGAATCCTAAACTTCAAAGTTTCTTAATGAACACGTCATCAATACTTCTGAAAGATAGTTATTCAGGCCAACTGCTGCAATACTTGTCGGGTATTCTGGCTTGGTATGTGGAGGTGGTTCGAGATGCAGTTTCGCATGCTCTGCGGGAGCAACAGCCATGCAAGGCTACTTCATCTTCCATTGATCTACTTTTGCAAGGGGGTTTGACGAAAACTAAGCAACTTGATCTATTAGAGGCGATAGGTGTAAGTGCTTCAACTCTGCAGTCACTTTTGAGATGGGCCACAGTGAGTGCATGGCCATCCGAGCCTCTTACTTTTCTAGTAGGGCCAGAATGTGAGAAGGGAAAGTTTAGAGACCTTGATAGTATTTTGATCCCGTCTCTGCTTCATGGATTTCCTCTATGTTCTCGACCTGGCAGTGCAGCTGTGCTGTCCGCGATGATGTCTATTGAGGGCATTATAGATACAGTACAGATCCTTTTGGACACTCAGGGCAAGGAAGCTGGGCTTGATCCACAGACGTTACAGAAGGGAATGTTAGATGGACTGTTGGGCACAATCATGAATATGAAACTGGACAGTACATTCGAATGTGTGCATTCTAAGTGCACTGCTGTCCTGGAGATGTTGCTACCAATCAAAGAAGAGCAAGCATTGTACAGTGATATGTGTGAACTGAAGCATGCAGAGAGGCTTCTCCAACTCCTGTGCCTGAAACGGGCAGAAGTGGATGAGGCTGTTTGGGAGGCTGTTGTATTGCAAGTCCTTGAAGTATACAGCACTATAAGGAGCGATTCCTCCAGGTTTGAAGCACTGCAACTGTATTTTGCAAATCAGCAACAAGGTGGGGAGGAGATAAATGTGGAGATATCGGAGAAGTGTAGAAATCTTGTTGGCTCAGGACGAGTGTCACTCCTCATAGATGTTCTCGATGGGTGTCCCAGTGAAGCTGTGAATATCAAGGCCCTCCAACTTATTGTCATGCTTCTAGGATACAATCTCAGGTGTAAGAATGACTTGCAGCAGAAGTTTTTGCAAATGGACACAGCCACCTTATCTGATTGGCTGGAACAGCGGTTCCTTGGCTGGAGTGAAGAGGTTTCAGAGAGCAAGTTAGGAAGGCGAGCAGCCTCACCTGGTGTGAGGGATCTAGCCTCTAGTCTTGTGCAGTCTTTGGTGCTTTCACCAGCTGAAGACCAAGGACGCAAGCTTCATACGCATCTACTTAGTTCAATGCTGGTCAATCTGGAACGAGCTTTTGTGGCCTTTGATGTTCTTGCTGCAAAGTCATATTTTGGGTTGATGGTTCAGCTTGCCCAAGGAGAGTCGTTATTGAAGCGGCTGTTGGAAACTGTGGTTGAGCTTGTGGGTAAGCTCCATGTGAATGGCTCCCATGTAGAAGGCCTCAAGACCATTATTTCTTTCCTGAACTCAATCTTGACTGCATGTGGTGGCAACAAAGTCCAGATGCAAAGTGAACAAGGAGAGAGTAGAGAATCCCATATCAACCATTCAGGCCTTTTAGGTATGAAAGCCAAGCAGACTCCATTTCGGAAAAGTTCAGAATTGCTGCTTCATTCTACTTTGGAACCAGGGGTTGAAGATTGTGATGCAATGTCTGTGGATGAAGACGAGGATGATGCGACCTCAGATGGTGAGATTGCAAGCTTAGACCGAGATGATGAGGATGATGGCAGCTCAAGTGAGCGATCCCTAGCTTCTCGGGTTTGTACTTTTACCTCCAGTGGGAGCAATTTCTTGGAGCAGCATTGGTACTTCTGTTACACTTGTGACCTGACTGTTTCCAAGGGATGCTGTTCTGTGTGCGCAAAGGTATGTCATAAGGGTCACAAGGTTGTGTATTCACGACTCAGCAGGTTCTTTTGTGACTGTGGAGCTGGAGGTGTAAGAGGCACTAGCTGTCTTTGCCTGAAGCCGAGGAAGTACGTCTCTCCCACGAGTGCTGTTCTGCCTACAGAATCAAACTCAGTGGAAAATTTCTTGCCACTGAATTCTCACCGAGGTGATCTTCCTCCATCAGACAGTGACACTGATGACGAAGAAGAGGATCATTGTGATAGTGATGAAGCATTCAAAATCTCCGGCCTGGAAGGTGTAGAAAAACATCTTTTAGGTGTACTTTCCGATTTGGATGTGGAAGGACAGGTGCTTTCTTTGTGTAAAAAGCTGCTGAGTGATCTGAACCTTGGCCACAGGCTGACAAGTAGGAAAGTCGAGGAGGTAGAGGTGAGCAAAGACCGAACATTAAATTTCAAGAGTGATCTTCTCCAGCTCAAAAGAGCATACAAGAGTGGGTCGTTGGACATGAAAATCAAAGCAGAGTATCCTAATGCACGGGAGCTGAAGTCACACCTTGTTAGTGGCCTTCTTGTAAAATCTTTGTTGACTATCAGCAGCCGAGGTAGGCTGGCAGCTGGAGAAGGAGATAAAGTGACCATCTTTGATGTTGGGCAGCTTATTGGCCAACCCACAGCAACCCCTGTCACTGTTGACAAGACAACAGTGAAACCTCTGTCAAAGAATGCAGTGCGATTTGAAGTGGTGCAACTTGCATTCAACAGTGCAAATGAGAGCTACTTGGCAGTTGCAGGTTATGAGGACTGCCAGGTATTTACTGTCAATCCGCGAGGAGAGGTGACTGATCGTTTGGCTGTGGAGCTTGCTCTTCAGGATGCATACATCCGTCGGGTGGCTTGGGTTCCTGGGTCACAAGTTGAATTGATGGTGGTCACCAATAAGTTTGTGAAAATCTATGATTTATCACAGGACAAGATAAGCCCATCACATTATTTCACCATTTTGGAGGACTCCATAGCAGATGCAGCTTTAGTTTCTGCTGGTCAAGGACAACTGACAGCCCTCGTCCTTTCTCTGCAAGGTGTACTGTACAGTCAGTGTGTAACTGGTAATGATACCGGGGCTCGGATTTTGACTGAAAACATTCAACTTCCCGGAGACTATAAGCCAGTGAAAGGGGTTTCAATGCATTACTCTGCCGCATACAAGTTGCTCTTCTTGTCATATAGTGACAATCTGACCTTGATGGCACGGTTGAATTCCGATCTTACAGGTTTTTCACAAGTTGCTCATGTAGTAGAAGAGCAGGATGAAAAAAGCAGGGCTGCAGGGCTGCATCATTGGAAGGAGATGTTTGAGGGTAGTGGCCTTTTTGTATGCTTGTCTAGTCAAAGATCCAATACAGCAGTTGCTGTGCAAATTGGAACTACTGAGACACACTCCCAGCCCCTACGTATGACAGGTAGTCCATCATCATTGCGAGTGGATGGAGTGGCTGCTTATCGCCCCATGACGAAAGAAAGGAACAGCGTACTAGTACTTCATGATGATGGAAGCTTGCAGGTTTTCTCTTTTACATCACTGGTGCCTGAGGCCAACAGTAGTCTGAATGCTGGAGATAACCAGAAGCAGAGTGGAACCTTGGAGGCCGAGCAGGTAAAGAAACTTGGAGCAGTGCTTCTGGGTAGCCAAGCAAATAATGGTGGCTCTAGTCCTGTGTTTCCCCTGGACTTTTTTGAATCAACAACATGCATCACTGCAGATGTAAAGTTGGGAGGAGACATACTCAGAAACAATGATTCGGAGGGTGTAAAATTAAGTCTAGCAGCTGAAGATGGTTTCTTGGAAGGACCTAGCTCGTCCGGTTTCAAGGTAATGTTCGAACTTCAAGTTTCTCTATGAGATATTCTTGTCGGAGATGCACATATTTGAAAGATTCACAGAAATTGTTATGCTTTAATCCAAAGTAGATGTGGTGGTTTATATGTATTGTCAGGTGGCACAACTAGCAACCATATGATCAAGCCTAGCTGTATCACAAGGATCAGTCATACTTTTAAAGTGTTTACAACCGATTGTTTCTGTGTTGGAAATATTGAGTTGAAGTTGGCCAACATTTGTGAAATTTGATGCCTAAAAGACCTTCAAAATGACTTGTTATGAATCACAGATTCTTGTCTTCAACTCCAACTCGGAACTGGTGATGGTAGGTTGCCGTGTGCATGTTGGCAACACTTCTGCAAGCCATATTCCATCAGAATTTCGTGTTTTTCAAAGGTCTATCAAACTTGAGGAAGGTGTTCGTTGCTGGTACGATATTCCCTTCACTGATGCAGAAGCCTTATTGGCTGACGAAGAATTTGGTCTTACCATTGGCTCCACTTTCAATGGGTCTTCTCTTCCAAGAATAGATTGCCTGGAGATATATGGGCGGTCTAAGGATGACTTCGGTTGGAAGGAAAAGTTAGATGCAGTTTTGGATCTAGAATCTTCAGGGCATGCAGGATCAACATTTTCACAGTCAGGCACACAGAGGAGTAAGCAAAAGTTGATACAGAATGCTTCTTCCTTGGAACAGCTGTTCTCAGACAGTCTCCTCCTCCTGCACAGTTACTTTTTGGCTTGTCGAACACAGCTCGCGGCTGACTCATTTCAAAGCAGATTGGAGGGAAGTCGAAGAAATTGTCTGCCTGTTCTAGAAATTGTGTTTGAGAATGACAGACAACCCCTCTTGCAGTCATCAGCTAGGCATGTTCTTCGTGCTTTGTATCCATTAAAGGATGCCTATAATCAGGTTGGCCTTTCATTCTTCATCTTGGCAACCCCTTCCATATTGAATTTGTATCTGGGAGTTTGTGATGGTATGTGAAGTTACTTCATATGTGCTGATTGCGTTATCATCATCATCCTCTCAATGTGTACTTTCATTTATTTATTGATGATGGTGATTTGGTTGTTGTGCTGTGGTTCTGCAGGCCAAGGATGATATGCGCTTGTCTGGAGTCACCCGGACGTGTCCACTCCTCATTGCAAGGGTAGCTGTAGGTGGATCTGCAACATCATGGGTTGTTCAAGAGTTTTCAGCTCAAATGCGTGCTGTGTGTAAAATTGCTTTGCACCGCCAACAAAATTTGGCGAGCTTTCTTGAGCAGCATGGTATGTATGCTCTAGCTATTACCTCTCTTGATGAGTGCGGGCAATCTAATGTCTAATCTGTTGGGCTTGTATGTACATGGGAGATTGTGCATTTTGTGCTTTTGCACCTATAGTAGCTTCATTGAAAGGTGCAGTTTACCAATGTTGGGTTAATCCCAAGTTTCCCAATATGGATAGAACACTTATCCTCAGGAAGGTTGATGGATGAGTTTGTAGTTTTTATCTTGATATCCAAATTAGGCTAAAGATTGGGAATTGAGACTATGAACTTTTGTCTCATTTAAAAATGTGTCATATACATTTGACAAATGTATATAGTGAGTGAGTGAACTTCTAGGCAGCTAAATTTAAGTAAGAACCTGGAATAGAAATATCATATTATACAGCTGATTATCACAAATTAAATGAAAGAGCTGAAGTTTAACATTATTGATTTGTTGGAGCATGTGACTGATAATTCTTTATGTTGGATGTTGGATCTATGTCTAATTTTTTCAGGCCCAGCTGTTGTGGAAGATCTTGTGAAGGTGCTTTGGGAAATATTGACAAGGGAGCAACTTGATGCACAAACCATTAATAACCTTGTCATACCCATGGTTGACATCATATATGGATATTCGGAGTGTCTTTCCTTGCAGCAAGGTCAAGCCTCTGCAGCTTCTGAAAGTGTGGTGGCTCCAGCAGTTGTACTTCTCCGTAAACTACTGTTTGCACCATATGAAACTGTGCGAACTTCTTGCAGGTGATTTTCTAGTATGCCTTTGATTATGGTCTTAGGATTTCTTTAAAATTTCGTTTTAGCCAGATAGTATTCCTCAAGATTTTCAATTCCCTAAGCTTTCAGTGGTTATCCACCCTCACTTAAATGGGCTAACTAATGTAGTTGAATTTGGGGTCTTCCTGGGTACAGCTTGGCAATCTCAGCAAGATTATTGCAGGTTCCCTTGCCTAAACAGACAATGTTGGCTATGGATGATGTCGTCGAAAGTCAGAGAACTCCATCATTGCCGCCAGAAGGTGGGAATGGTAATTCAGGAGCTGGACAGGTTATGATGGATGAGGACCCCAGCACTGCCTCTGTGCAGTATTGTTGTGATGGATGTTCCACTGTCCCCATCTTGAGGAGACGCTGGCACTGTAATGTGTGCCCTGATTTTGATCTGTGTGAAAGTTGCTATGAAGTGATGGAGGCTGACCAGCTTCCTCCTCCTCACAATAGAGATCACTCCATGTCAGCTATTCCAATTGAAATGGATTTGGCTGGTGGGGAAGGCAATGAGATGCACTTCTCAATTGATGAAATGAGTGATGAAAGCTTACTACAGATGGCCACAGAACTTAGTTTACAGGCAAGTGCTAGTCCACCTCAAGAAGCAAATGACAACAGTGATGTCATTCAAACAGTTTCAATCAAGGAACCAAAAAGGGTGGAGATCTCGGCTTCTAAAAGTGCAGTGAATTCTCTCCTCTTGCAACAGCTCATCACAGATATTAAAGGCTGGATGCACACGAGCTCTGGTGCACAAGCAGTCCCTGTCATGCAGCTATTCTACAGATTGGCTTCTGCGGCTTCTGGTCCCTTGGTTGACAGATCACCCAATGGAGGGGGGTTAGACTTGGAATTGTTTATAAAGTACATGTTGCAGGAGTTGGACCTCAACACCCCTTTGCAAGTCAAAACCAGGTCAAATATGGGAGAAGTATGCATTCTTGTATTCATGTTTTTCACTCTTGTGCTGCGAAATTGGCATCAACCAGGTTCTGAGCAGGCAAGGTCAGCCACAGCTCAGGATTTGCCTGCATCTGGTAGCAGCACTGGAACCACAATTCGATCATCACATGATTTTCAAGGTGGACCTGAAGGGACTTCTCAACTGGAGAGAGCTTGTGCAGCCCTACGCCAACAACCTCTTCTCACTTATTTATTGAATATTGTACAGCAGCTCATGCAATTATTCAAGGCATCTTCAAGAGGAGCAGATGCTAACCCAGCGAGCACAACTGCAGCCTGTGGGGCACTTCTAACAGTTCGACGGGAGTTTGCATCCGGAAGTTTCACCCCATTCTTCTCAGATTCATATGCTAAGGGCCACAGAGGGGACTTGTTTGGTGACTATCACAAATTACTATTAGAAAGTGCTTTTCGTCTTACATATAGTCTTGTGCATCCAGAAAAGTCTGACAAGGTGGACAAAGAGCAACCTGTTTACAAAAGTGCAAGTGGTGCAGACCTGAAACTGGATGGGTGGCAGGAAGTTCTTTGCAACTACATCAATAATCAGCATACCACTTTTATTAGGAAGTATGCACGAAGGCTTCTCTTGAATATATGCGGTACAAAAGGCCATTACTACAATGTGAGGGATGCATGGCAGCTCAATCGGGAAGTAAAGCGGTTGTATAAGCTTGCACATAAATCTGGGGAATTTCAGGCACCTTTGCCCTATGAAAAGAGTGTGAAATTGGTGAAATGCCTCTCCATCATTGTGGAGGTTGCTGCAGCAAGACCACGCAACTGGCAGAAGTATTGCTCTAGGCACATTGATGTTGTGCAGTTCCTCCTGAAGGGCGTGTTTTCATTTGGAGAGGAATCTGTGGTCCAAACGTTGAAGCTTCTGATGCTAATATTCAGTACAGGTAAGAAGCCATTACCTGTACATTCACAATCATATCCTGATGAGACATTTAATTTTATCTCATTTTGAAGAGTGCAAGTCACTATAGATGTGCTGGTCTGCAATGAGGTGCACTGAAATCTCTTTGCAAATGCTATAATGTTTTATGTTCCTCTTAATCAGCTTCTGATATTGTACAGGCAAAGAAGGAGGCTCAGGGAAGGGCTCATCATCTTCTGAAACAACTGAGACAGCCAATGGAAGCACGGCTGCTCCTACGCGAGCAGGAACACCCATATTGGAGGGGAGGAAGAAGAAGCGGAGTAGTAATGAGGAGACAAATGGTCATGATAAAACGCACTTAGACATGGAGTTGGCAGTTGAACAGTTTGCCATGGAAGGCGGGAATGTGTTGAGAAACTTCATTGACATGTTCCTTTTGGAGTGGAATGCTACATCTGTCCGTTTTGAGGCAAAAGCTGTGCTGCATGGTGCCTGGAATCATGGGAAGCAGCCATTCCGTGTGCTCCTTTTGACATCTTTGCTAGACAAGGTCCCTGTATTACCATCATATGGACACAACATAGTGGAGTACACTGATCTGCTGACTTGGCTTTTGGCTAAACAAGACCTGGAGAATGGTGCAAATACAAAACCAGAGGAAATGAGTACAGTGAGGGGTTGCCTGACTGCAGACGTTGTGAGGAGAATATTTGGAGCTTTGTGTGCGCAAAACGAGCTCCTTGCCAACCATCCAAACTCCCGTATCTACAACACATTGGCAAGCTTGGTGGAATTTGATGGTTATTATCTGGAAAGTGAACCCTGTTTGGCATGTAGTAGTCCAGAGGTCCCCTACACACGCATGAAGCTAGATAGCCTCAAGTCTGAGACTAAATTCACAGATAATCGGATTCTGGTGAAGTGTGTTGGTAGTCACACCATTCAAAGTGTGACTATGAATGTGCATGATGCACGCCGCTCAAAGTCTGTAAAAGTTCTGAATCTCTATTACAATAACCGAGCTGTTGCAGATCTCTCTGAACTGAAGAACAATTGGTCCCTGTGGAAACGGGCTCGAAGCTGTCACCTGGCTTTCAACCAGACCGAGTTGAAAGTGGAGTTTCCTATACCTATCACAGCCTGTAACTTCATGATTGAGCTAGATTTATTCTATGAGAATCTTCAAGCTGCTTCATTGGAGTCACTACAATGCCCTCGCTGCAGTCGATATGTCACTGACAAGCATGGTATATGTGGGAATTGTCATGAGAATGCATACCAGTGTCGGCAATGCCGAAACATCAATTATGAAAACCTGGATTCATTCCTGTGCAATGAATGTGGCTACAGCAAATATGGCCGTTTTGAATTCAACTTCATGGCAAAACCTAGCTTCACCTTTGACTCTATGGAGAATGATGAGGATATGAAGAAGGGGCTTGCAGCTATTGAATCAGAATCTGAGAATGCTCACAGGAAATATCAGCAATTACTTGGTTTCAAGAAGCCACTGCTGAAACTAGTGTCAAGTATTGGAGAGACTGAGATGGACTCCCAACAAAAGGACTCAGTTCAACAATTGATAGTGTCTTTACCTGGGTCATCATCCTTCAAAATTAATCGAAAGATTGCTATTCTTGGAGTGTTGTATGCTGAGAAGTGTAAGATGGCCTTTGACTCTGTCAGTAAGAGTGTACAGACATTACAAGGTCTTCGTCAAGTGCTCATGGCCTATTTGGAGCGCAAGAGGTCATCAGGGTCTATTGCACTACGCAGGGTGACCCCACGGCCTACTAACCGATGCTTTGGCTGTGCAAATACTTTTGTTGCCCAATGCTTAGAATGGTTACAAGTCCTCTGCAAGCAGGCTGACATTCGACAACAGCTAGTAACTGCTGGAATATTGAGGGAGCTGTTTGAAAACAATATCCATCAAGGTCCCAAAGCAGCCCGGATCCAGGCAAGGACAGTTCTATGTGCCTTTACTGAAGGTGACTCTGCAGCTGTTGCAGAACTTAACAGTCTGATCAAGCAGAAAACCATGTACTGCTTGGACCATCACCGGTCAATGGACATTGCTGCTTGTGTTCGGGATGAGCTTCAGTTGCTATCTGAGACTTGCTCTTTAACTGATGATTTTTGGGAACCCCGTTTGCGGATTGTTTTCCAAATTTTGTTCCGTGCAATCCAGGTAATTCTAATTTCCAGCACATTGGCTTGGTGTATGTTTTGATATCTTATAGTTTCGTAGTTTTAGTAAAACAAATCCATATCACCACCTAAAAACTAGTCTTTGCATAGTTGAATATATTGACTCAGATTCTAAGGCATTAGTAACCTTTGTACATTGTTTTCCTCACTAGTCCCTGATGAGCTCTGGATAAGGGACAATTTAATTAAGCAATACTTATTGGATTGTTTAATCAAGATCAGGGATCATTGTGTAGGTAGTCAGTTAACATATCCAAATGGAGTCCCAACCAAACTTGAAAACATGAGTCTCCACATCCATGCTACAAATTTCATTCAATGTATTATCAAATGTCGAGTTGTTTAAACTGTGTTGCACTGCTACAGGTTGGGGCTCGTCATCCAATGATTGCTGAACACATTATTCTTCCCTGCCTACGCATTGTATCTCAAGCTTGTACACCTCCAAAACTAGAGGGTAGTCAAATGGTTGAGAATGCTACCTCTGCACCATCTGTTTCACAAGCAAGGTCAGATGAGCCTCCAAAGCCAGCACCCTTTGCAGCCAATGGGGTTAGCAAACCCTACCAGTTCGGTCTCTTTGAAAAGGAAACAGGTCAAGACCCCAAAGGCCAAGACACACCTCTCGTGAACTACGTTGAGTGGAAAAATGGAGCAACTTATGTTGACTTTGTAAGAAGACAATTTATGGTGTCTCAGTCCCTGAAGAGTGTTGTGCAACAGAAGGCTCGTAGAGACCCAAAGCGAGCTGATTATCTTGCTCTCAAGTATTCCCTTTTGTGGCGGAGGAAGGCAAGTAAGGTCTCTGTCACAGATGAATTGGCGGCCTTTGAGGAGAGCTCTTGGGTGCGGGAGCTTGTGCTGAGTGCATGTTCACAGGCCTTACGCCTGGAAATGTGTGGCCTCATTGAGATTTTGTGTGCACAGAGTCCTCTACGACGTTCACGATTTTTGAATTTGCTAATGCATTTGTTGCCAGCAACCCGGGCTGCTGGTGAGAGTGCATCTGATTACTTTGATCTTCTTTTTAAGATGGTGGAGCCTGAAGATGCACGCTTGTATCTCACAGTGCGTGGTTTTCTGCACACCACCTGTACTTTAATCACTGAGGAAGTGGGCCGTATTGAGGCACAGGAGAGGAGCTCGCATACAGATATCTCTCAAGGATATATCCTTCACAAGCTTATTGAGCTCCTGAGCAAGTTCCTACAATTGCCCAATGTTCGAGCAAAGTAAGTTTTCTCCTGGTGTTTCACTTACGCCTTTTTGTTCTTGTTTCTTCTATATGTGGAGCATGTTTTCCTCACTTAGACTAGACTGCAGTTGTTGTTTTTATAGACTGGAAGTGAGTGGGACCATATTTCATTCAAGTTAGCACATATATAAGTCTAGTTATTTGCTGATATGAGGTAGTAGTCAATCTGATGTTATTTGGTGGCCGCTGCACAGGTTTATGAAGGAGGAGTTGCTTGCTCAGGTGCTAGAGGCATTTCTAGCAATCAGGGGACTAGTTGTGCAGAAGACCAAGCTCATTGGTGATTGTGGCCGTCTCTTGCGAGAGCTGCTTGACAGCCTACTTGAGGAGAGCTATGACAACAAGCGACACTTTATTCGTGCCTGTATTTCTGGCCTTAGTAGGGACAGGAATGGTCGGACTCCAGTGGTACAGTTCTCGATCCATAGACTACAATTGTGCTGTGTGGTATGTGCCGCCAGATTATTCAAGCACTTTTTCTAGCTTGTTGGTTGAGTATATGAAGCTGCTAATATGGATGCTGGACTTGTGCAGTTCATATTGGAGCAGCTGTGCAACATCATTTGTCCAACAAAACCAGAACCAGCGTATATGATGGTTCTCAACAAGGCACACACCCAGGAAGAATTCATACGGGGGTCTATGACCAAAAATCCCTATTCAAGTCTTGAAATTGGGCCACTTATGCGCGATGTCAAGAACAAAATCTGCCACCAATTAGAGCTCCTTGGTCTGTTAGAGGATGACTATGGTATGGAGCTGTTGGTGGCTGGAAACATCATTTCTCTTGATCTCAGTGTAGCACAGGTACTCTTAGAAATACCCTTCGTCTTTGTTAGTTTGTCTTTGGTCATCCTTTGTCTAGTACCTTGTTGTTTATTGTTTCATGAAGATGGATCAAAAATTTCCCGCAAGTATGACTTCATTCTAACATGATATCAAACCAGGTGTATGAGCAAGTGTGGAAGAAAGCTCACAGTCAGGGAGCAAGTTCCACAGTCGGCACAAGCTTGCTCAATACAACTGCTTCTGCTCCAGGGAGAGAGTGTCCTCCAATGACAGTCACGTACCGTTTGCAGGTTTATTTCCTACCATTACTTCTCTTCATCAAAATTCTCAGTCCCATATATCCTTTTATCCATTACTTATTGGAATTGTGTTGATCAGGGACTGGATGGAGAAGCAACAGAGCCCATGATCAAAGAGCTCGAGGATGACCGGGAAGAGGTCCAGGATCCTGAGGTGGAATTCTCAATTGCTGGAGTGATGCAAGAGTGTGGAGGCCTTGAAATTATTGTCAATATGGTGCAGGTACTTCCCAATACCAAGGTGTAATGCACAGTATATGAATAGGATAAATTATATTGTTGCTAAAGTGAATTTTATAAGTTCTCGAAGTGAAATTGGCTGTTTGGTCGTTGGTCTTAATTTCAACTTCAGGTTCTTCTCCTTAAGTCTTCATCCTTGTGTTCAGTCCCTTGATTGAAAAGTGACGATAAAATATATTTCGTCACATGATTGACTACACATTCATACCTACTCTGTATACATATGCATCTATGGTATTTACACACCCTTTTTGGATGTGCCATGCAGCAACGTAGTGACGCAGAGATTAAGTCAGGGCAGGAGGAGCTCACATTAGTACTGAAGCTGCTCATGTACTGCTGCAAGATTCGGGCAAACAGACAAGCGCTTTTGCATCTTGGGGCGTTAGGCGTGCTTCTTGAAACAGCTCGTCGAGCTTTCTCAACTGATGCAGTTGAACCAGCAGAAGGTCTTTTGCTCATTGTTGAGAGTCTAGTGTCTGAAGCTAATGAAAGTGATGAAAGTGCTGGGGACAGTACAGAAGGGCAAGCTGCTACTGCTGTGCACATGTTCTTGGACCGGTTGTCCCACTCCTCTGGGGTGAAGCAGCAGAGGAACAATGACACTGTGGCTCGGATCCTTCCCTTCCTCACGTATGGGCAGCAGACTGCCATGGAGGTGCTTGTGGACCACTTCTTACCTTATCTCCAGGACTGGGATGCTTTTGATAGATTGCAGAAACTCTGCTGTGAGAATCCCAAGGATGAGGGCATGTTGCGTAAGTCAGCTGAGCACCAGCTGGCACTTGTCAACTTTGTGCGAGTGACCGAATCCATCAAGCTCAATCATAACGGAGAAAGGCTGAAAAGCCTTGTTTTTGACAGGGGCATTATCACAGGTATGACCTCAGAACACAGTTGCTGTTGGTTGTGGCCATTCTTTTTCATTACCCCTCTTCCTATAGACCGATTGCAAATAATCCAAGTATTTTAGCAGTAATACGAACTTTCCATTGCCAACCTGATATAGGCAATGGTTGGTCACCTTATTCACAAAGCAAGTTAGACTTAGAAGGCGTGGTATTCAAGTGGCATGCCTGCAAGTAGTTTTTGCGATGTTGTGATTATCCGTGCGCAAGGGGATAATTCTCACAATGGGATGGTGACTGTTTTTGCAGCTGCTGTTCAATATTTGAAACGAGCATTCCCTGTTCAAGATAAGGGTCTGGATCAGAAGGCAAGTCCAGAATGGGTGCAGGCTTTGGAAATGCCATCTGTGCCAATTGTGTTGTCGCTTCTTAGAGGACTTGCCAGGGGTCACCTGGTCACCCAACAGTACTTGGATAATGAAGGGATACTTGAACTCCTGCACTGTCTAGAAGGAGTTCCAGGAGAGAATGAAATAGGGGCAAAGGCGGAAAACCTGCTGGATACACTTGCAGATAAAGACGGGAAAGGGGAAGGATTCCTTCCAGAGAAGATTGCACGTCTGCGAAACTCGACCCGTGATGAGATGCGTCGACGAGCCTTAAGGCGGCGAGAAGAGCTTCTTGAGGTAAAGAACTATCTTTGTTTCAACCTGTTTGTAGAATGATATGACCAATGTCAGATTTCTCCTTGAAAACACCTAACAAAATATTGCCAATATTAACCATGGGGGATTGAACTCTTTGCCGTACAGGGCTTGGGCATGCGGCGGGAGGTGAGGTCTGATGGAGGTGAGCGCATAGTGGTTTCGAAACCACACATCGAAGGGTTGGAGGAAGTTGAAGAGGAAGAAGCTGGGCTAGCATGCATGGTTTGCAGAGAGGGGTACCGATTGCGGCCAACAGACATGCTGGGGACATACTGCTATAGTAAACGTGTCAATGTTGGTCTCGCCATGAACAGCCACAAACGTAGTGAGTGGGTGTACACTACTGTGAGCCACTTCAATGTGATTCACTTCCAGTGCCATCAGGAAGCCAAGCGTGCAGATGCATCCCTGAAGAATCCCAAGAAAGAGTGGGAGGGTGCGACACTTCGTAATAGTGAAACACTCTGCAACAACATTTTCCCTCTGAGGGGTCCATCTGTACCCCTCGCGCAGTATGCTAGATGTGTGGACCATTATTGGGATAGCCTCAATTCATTGGGTCGTGCTGATGGCAGCCGCCTACGACTTCTTATGTATGACATTGTCATGGTACGTGAAAGATGAACATTCTCAATTCTTTGTCAGTCCTCATTATTTACATGAAATGTAGGCCTTACATGAGCATGAAGATGCTGCAGTGCTAATATTCTTCCAATATATGATTGCCTGGAATGCCTACAGCCATGTAGGATACTCATGTAATAAAGTGGCTGGCATTTGTGGTGCAGATGATTGGTCGATTTGCGACCAACATGTCTTTCAGTGTTGACTGCAAAGGTGGGGGGAGGGAGAGCAACTCCCGTCTCCTGCCGTTCATGATTCAGATGGCTCGACACCTACTGGATCAAGGAGGCGCGAGCCAACGGCGTGTTCAAGCCAAGTCCTTGGCCTCATATTTGTCTCCCTCGCCGGCCCTGGAGCCGGTGGAAGGAGGAGGCTCGGGGTACAAGCCGAGCACCCCTACAACACCTCAGCGGGGGACGAATTCGGAAGAAAGTGTCCAGTTCATGATGGTGCAGTCCCTCTTACTTCAGTCCTTAGAAGAGTGGCAGCGTAACCGTCGTGTATTCATCCAACGCGGGTTAGCCCATGCATTTGTACAGTACAGGCAAGGGCGCCCCCTCCTCCCCAACTCCCCCCTCCCCTCTCCACGGACAGCGTTGGATCTATCACCCTTCCAATCCCCAATAGCTGAACCCAAAACCCCTGACAACAGCCAACGCGAGAATGATGCTAAGAACAACAACGGGGTGCTGATGAGTTCGGAACAACTTTTCACCATAGTCCATCCCATGCTCATGTACGTGGGGTTAGTAGACCAGTTGCAACAGTTTTTGAAGAGTGGCTCTGTAAAAGCCCGAGAGTTTGAGGCGGTGGCGGCAGCAGACACTGCGGCGGAGAGTATCAAGGAAGAAGGAACAGCAGCTAGTCAGATAGGGATCGAGGTGTGGGAAGCCACAATGAAGGAGAAAGTCCGGGACGTGGGTGCCATGCTCACCTTTTCCAAAGAGATTCTGGAGTGGCTTGAGGAAATGCAGGGCGCCACTGATGCGCAGGAAGCGCTTGACATTATGGGCGCACTCTCAGACGCATTGACAGGAGGCTGCACCTCGTGCGATGTGTTTGTGCAGGAGGCAATTGCCGGCAGATAACAGCACGCCCAACTTCCACCCCTTTCTTCACCTGGCCACCTAGTAATGGGTGCCATCTCAACCCTTGGTCCCTTCCTTACAAACTGAACTGCCAGGCTGGGGTGGGAGGTTTCCTTGTTTCTGTTGTAGGCGGGTACAGCCACCACAATAAGCGAACGAACCCCTTGTTTGTATAATAGGTCAGCAGGGTTACCTCTTACCGTAGGTTAAATGGTCGGTCTTGTGTATTTTCATTCTTCTTTTCATAGTTTCCCCACCTGCTGCTGGTTGTGTGCCCCTCACCGCTTTGTCTGGTGAGGCTCGCCCTCCCTCCTGTTACCATAAATTGTAATTGTGGAGTTGAATCCAATTTCCTAAGATCTGTATTTTTCTCAGCAGACTTGTGTATCTATATTGATGGAATAATGTATCTACTTATGTGCTGAATTCAACATGTGTTTCTTAGCTTCTCTGCGTCACTCATGTACATGCATTCTTACCTGCCTGGTGTCCCTCCTGTTACCATTTGGATTGTAAAAATGGAGTTCAATCCAATTTCCTAAGATCTATATTCTATCAACAGTGTTGTGTGTCTATATCAACGGCATAATCTATCGTTACTTATGTCATGAATTCGACAAGGCTAAAAGTGTGGTTTTTTTGGAGAATAAGCATGAGGGTATATTCATAACTGTCAAAACTAGAAGCAATTGAATCATCCAAACTACTGGATCCTGGAGAGCATGGGAAGTGATGATGCCAGTAACACTCAGAGAATCCTAAAACTTTTTTCATGAAATTTGTGTGTTTCAAATGTGAAAACAACTAGATGGGCCCGGGCTACACTTCCTCCAATGAAATGAAATTGATTTTAAAGTTTGGGAAGCCAAAAGGCCAATGAGAGCCAAACTTGCTACCCTCCCACTCGTGTGGGACTATTGTCTCCCACCCACGGCTTGGAGCCAATGATTTCTATGACACATAGATTGTTCCAATGTGTATTAGTTTAGGCATAATTGATCATTAGATGTCTAGTCGTTTAGAATATAGTCATTCAAATGTGAGTGACATGACTATTGTTGGGGGTTCTAGCAAAAAATCAAGTTGACCCATGATGCATCAGGTGCCTTGTTGGCAAACCCGCCATAGACATCAAGACAGTTGAACAACACCCATCACCTCAAGTGAACACACCTTATCAACTGAATAATGTTATGTTGTGAAGCATGAATGATCTTTGGCCCAAAAAACTTCCAATGCCGATTTTCGAGAGGATCATTTTGCAGCGTCCATTCGATGACAATTCCTCCAAGAAATGTGTTATAAAAAATTTAGTTACTTGTTTTTCGGTTTTGGAAATTTATTCTAAAAAGGAGGCAAGCGGGGTCGAACCGCTGACCTATCGGACTGCAGCCGATTGCTCTACCACTGAGCTATACCTCCCTGATACTCTCAATCTAGAGACCTCTAATGTCTCACACAAATCAATCCTGGGAGCATGCCAATCTTTAGAGGCACCATGAGGTGAAGTTGCCTTAATGTTAATGAATAGTGAATGAAAATACATAAATAGCAGTTTCAGGCTTCAACTTTTAAATGCTTTCAGAAATTTCAAACACTTTCACGCAATGATCAGTGTTAAGAAGTGACAGGTACACAAGATAGACAGGGTAAATAAACGGTTACTTGCTGATGTATCATAATTGACAACAATCAGTCCAGTTCAGTCCAGTCCAGTCCAGCCCATTTAAAGCACACTCATAACCACACTTCACTCAAACATAGGTGTCTGATCAAGATAGAAAACCAAATTAGGCTCGTATACCTTATAGATAAGGTGGATATTCTCCTGTTCTACAGTGTTAAGTAGCATATGACACTATCACTTTCTCCTGGCAAGGACTAGGGTTCAAACAGTTGCGTTTACAAATACCTTTAACAGGTTGCTGGGATACACAAGACCATTGATGTGCCAAATAACATCTATTACATTACGTGATAAGACAACCAAGGTACCTTGCTATGCTTTACATTCTCAAATAGGCCATGCTCAAAACTCGTAAGAATGCCACACTCTCAAATGGTGATGGACCCACACAATTAATCCTTGTAGTTGGAGAGATATTAGAGAACAGAATAGTAAAGGGTAGTTTCAAACCTAAGAAGCTTCTGTAGTTGGAAGTGGATCAAGTTTATCTTGAATGCGGAGCAGCTGCTCTAGTACAACCTGTGCAACAACCTCAGGAGCATACTTTGCTACCATGTCTCGACGGGCTACCATTCCCTTTTGCTTGGCCTCTTTAGGATTCACTACTACTCTCCTCATCAGTGACTTCAAATGTTTGATTGATGGCTTTGCCCAAAAATGACCCTTAAATGGACCTTCCTCAACCTGTGACATGCCCTCTACAGGCAGTGGGTAACTGTTCTGGTCTGTCATGTACTCGGTCATGCCAGACCAATTTGTTGCAATGACAGGCAACTGCATAGCCATGGCTTCCACAATCGGTCGGCCCCAACCTTCTCCCCTTGTTGGCAACACAAAGCAGTCGGCAGCTTTATATAACTGTGGAAGGGATGTCTGAGGAATGTGTGAGTCAACCACGTGGACCTTTGGCCACTCCTTGTCGCTTTCGTCTAACTCAAATGTAGATACAAACTCTCTCATAGCAGCAGCAAAATTATGAGTTGAATGGTAAGGGTTTGTAATAAGATGCAGAGCAACATTATCATCTGCTGAGAACTCTTGCAAGTAAGCTTTCAGGAGAATATCCCATCCCTTACGATGCTCCCACTTGAAGATGCTCAAAAAGATAAAAGGGGCTCCAGTGTGAGCTACTTCAGAGTGAGAGTCAAATACCCACTCACTGGTTTGCAGTTGCAATGGCTGTAGCACTTTTGAAGGGTTGAAAAAGTGGGTGTCCACACATTGTATCACCTTCACCAACTTCTCTGATGCAACTCCTGCTTGGGTAAATGTGTCTATATGAAACTGCGTTGGAACCCAGATCTCATCCATTTTGTTGCATCGTTCAACATGGTGTGGAGTGACATTGTCAGTCTCAAACATTGTGCGGCCAATGACATAAGCAGCCTGGTTGTATCCAGTGGGAGGGCAAGGGGGTGTTTGAAACAAAGGGGGGTACCATGCCCCCGGCTCGCTATGACAAACAACTAGACTACTTGCAAGATCAATGTCCTCGAAAAAGAGTGGCAGGAGTGTCCGCCTAGTTGCAGATGGTAAGCCCTTCCAGAACTCCACATTCTCAGCATCTCCATGCTGGCTAATCTTGAGTTTGTTCACCACCTTGCAGGCTTCCAGAGCAGAAACATAAGAGAGTGCTTCTGAGGAATAGCCGCCACCTGACAAGAATGGCGCCATCCAGAGTAAAGAATACCTGAATGTTTTTGTCCCCCATGTTCCCTTGCTAGTGCCACACTGAATCTGTTGATTATCATGGCTTGCCCACAGCTCCAGAAATGCTGGGACGTATTGCTCCAGCTTTTGTAACCCAAGTTCAAGAAGAATAGGCTGTTTGTCTCGCACGTACGCCAGTATCACACTCAGGGCCAATACAGACGCACATGACCAGATAGAAATTCTCCAAGCTCGGCTGCAGAAAGAATGTTGAGGTTTGACATGAACAGCTTCAGCCTGGGCCTCCATCAAAGAGTCTACGTGAAATTCCCAATTTGATCACTCCAAACTCCTTCAAATGCGATTGTCCTTCGTGGACCTCTTTATTCCTCAGGCAGTGCTACATACGAATCATCTCACATCTTTGCAGTGACTAACCTTCATGCACGTGCCAAGATGAAACCCAACCAAGGGTTTGGACCCTTCTCTACACTCACCCTTCTCGAAATATGCAATAACACATCAGAGTTCTAGTCCATGTAACATGAAATCTGGATAGTCCAAGGTGGATGGCATAAACTGAGTCTAATGTTTGCTCCTGCAAGAATTCAAGATGATCAGGAAGTGCAAGTACTGACTTGATCATGATTGAGATATTGTGGGTCATGCTCGCATGCATACACAGGTGCTTCCTTACTGCTGTCATGTAGAGACGTATGCAAACAACCGAGTGATTGAAAGACTGACTGTAGGCAGCTATGCCTATCGTCTACCACAAAGAAGTTGGCTAAGAATTACACCTCCTGAAGGAATTTGGGTACTGTTCATACAGATGTTTTCCCTTGACTTGTGGAATACATTCAGAGACATGCCAGCCTCACCATGCACTTTTACGAACGCCTTTACAACAGCCAGAGATTATCCTAGAAAGCCAATAGAGTTATCCGCTAACTCAGCATGACTTTTGGTTGGGAGTTGATTGTTTTGCATACAATGCCTTCCATGTTCGGTAAGTTTTCAGTGCAATGCTTGGAGGTAGTGTGGAGGTTCAATCAAAGAACATTCCTTTAACGGTTCATTGAGGGTCCAACCCATTTTGGTATTCCAAGGGGTCTTATAGTGAGTTTGGCCCTCAATGAAGTTGCTCTTCATTCAAATTCTACCCTACCTCCAAGATTGCACCACAAGGGGGAAGAAAATATTGAAATGATATGCATAAAAACCAATAAAAAATCAGAGGGGACCAACTCTAAATAAAAAAAGTACCCTTGGGTTGACGGATAACCTTATTACACCCAAAAAATGGAGTTTTCTCGCCATTAACTACATCACCTCCTAAAGACAATCTCAAGAAAGGAACTGTTTGTAAGATGGAAGTAAGAAAACCTTGTGCAATGAAGACGTTCTTCGGTCTTCATGTGCCTCTATCTGGAGCTCTTGCACCACAATCTCCCAACCTAGAGACGCTCTCCAAACTATAGCCATAGCTCACAGGGAGTGAAATGACTACTTCTTTCGTCTTCGTTGTTCGTTGTTCGTTCATTAAGGTAGAAGCGGCCATTCCGTTAGTGACCCCAATTCTGACACCTATATTTTGTCCCAAAGTCCAGCTACTTACTTGAACATGAGTACTAATTATATTACTCTAAGAACTAAAAACGTAGCTCATTGTTGAAACAGACAAAAATGTCGATGATCAACACTATCCACTTTGAGGGCTGTGTAATCACTTTGGGTTGCAAAGGAGTCTTGAACTTCAATAATCATATCGAGAATTGCACGGTGTCAAAATTTAATGAACTCTATGTGCGTTAACCTCCTTATGGATTTGATAGGGTCTTTAAAAATGTCGTGAAATAATTTATACATGTTAAGGGTCTCAAGTGCTCAAAGTGTCCGTGATAGGCGCTTCTACCATATACATGTGCTTCTCAGCTGAGATATCCCCTCTCCAAGAATTATATACATGAAATTAGATACATAAAATTTCGTGAACTCACCAAGCTAATTTTCCGCAACATGCCAAATTTCACGCACAGGAGTTGCAGATTAAGCATTATTATAGCTAACTTCCAGTCGTACAGATTTTTTAAAAATTTTTTAGATAGCCACGATATCCAATCCTACGCAAAGTACACGACCTAAAAACTGCTCACAGCTCCGATTCATTTTATGTGAGTCAAAAATTTCAGTTCCACCGATTGTTATCGAATCTCAGAGAAAATTTATACAAAAAAGAAGAAGACTAGACGTTCATCTTGCACTAGTACAATCGGGTTCTCTCCTGAGAAGTTAAGACTCGACACAATAAAACCATCGCAGCAACCTCAGCACGTAGCCGTGTGAATGGGAAAAAAACGAGACAGATTTTATGTCATAATGAAATTTTAGATTAAACATGACTTCAAACTATCAAAGAAAAGTAAGAGGAGCTAAATCTCCCTGATGTTGCGACAAAGCAAATTGAACCGACTCCTTTCCGGAGAAGAAAACACCAAAACAACCCTCCACAGGTGAATATTCGTAAAGACGGAAAGAGGAAAATGATAATTATTACGTACTAGATGTTTGGAGTGCGCCGAAAAGCTTCAGGTGGAAGGAATTACGGCCGTGCGGATGCAAGAGGGAGGCTCCTCGTGGCAAGAGGACGCCATAGCCACCATGGCTGCACTAGAGAGACGAAGTTCTCAAAGTTCCCTCTACAAGTTCCCCTACCGAGTTCCCAAAGTTCCCAGTTGTAGCTTGTGGTTAACCGAGGGTTTAGCCCATGGTACACTAAACAATCACTTTAGTGTGGCCCACAGTAATTCTCTAGAACCCACACTAATTTTCAACCCACGTTCAACCCACGTCAAATCTCTAGCTTAGAATTAGTATGGGTCACTTAATTTTTCTAAATAGAATCTATGTGCATGACTATTGTAATTTATGCTACAATTTTCCTTGAAGTAATACATTTGTGTTGGTTGCAACTTATGTCCAAGAAAATCTAGGGGAAGAATGGTTTTGGTCCATATTATCGAGGAGGAGGCATATAGTCCTTTCCCGAAATGCCGCCCTTTGAGGCGAGCACATCACTTGCTAGGGTTAGGGTTAGAAACGGCAACGATTGCAAAGTTGCTTTAAAGACCAACTGGAATGCACGTGATCTTCAAACCAGTATCAATAGGTTTGCTTCACAATTTGTTTTCTTTCTAGCTTTGGAACTTGGGGGGTGCACTAAGTGAAAATATTAGATGTAGACCCCATTATTTATTTTTTCCACCTTGATTGGATGATTAGAGTGGCCCACATTTTAGCATTAGTTTTTCACCCAAACTTATAGAACAATTTAATATAATGAGAATTCTTCTCTTTGGTCATTATGTAAGTTCTTCAGGTAAGTTAGACTTTTGCTCCATTTGTTGTCCTCTCTAGGTTGGGTCATCTTGAGCGATGTTCTCGAGCCTTGATTCAATTCATGGTTGTATTTTATTTCAAGTGCAATATAATATGTGAACTTTTGTGTCTAAATGGACATCTTAGGCAAGCAAGCTAGCAAATTCAAGGTAAGTAGAATCTTGGAGAAGCTAGATTAAGTATTTTTGCAAAATATAGAATTAACCCTTTATTCTTGTTGCAATGATTTTAAAATCTTTATTTAGAGGTGATCGGTCACCCATAAGGAACTTTACAATTTAATTTTTATTCATCCAAATCATGAGGAAAAAAAATCTAATATACAACCATACATCCATTTTTTGAGGTGCTAAATATGTTGGCATGGATGTTGCTAATTCGGGCATGTGCCAATCCGCTACTCTAGCCCGTTGCACCTTTGCATAAGAAAATAATGTCCTAGGCCATCCCTGCACCGTCCACTCAACATACCAATATCGACATTTGGCTATTCTAGAACTTTAAGATGTGATTGTGTCAGTGCCCATGTGACATCCCCATTGCAAAGCTTCAGAATGTATAAAAATAAGTGGGGACATGTCCCAACCTGTTACACCTATGTAGATGAATAAATGTGCCAAACCATTTAATATACACCTTTTGTCCAACATGCCACCGTCAACGGCCAACTACTTTGAAAAAGTGGTCAATGTCAATAGCATTGGCGCCCATACACCTTTTCCATTCAACCTTTGCAAATTTTGTATAGGTCGTAGATATTTGCGTCATTGGTTCCCCGTGATTAGTTCCCGGTTTCCATGTCGGGAACGCGAGGGGGAACAATGGCGAAGAGGTTGTTAGGGGAGCAAGAAGAATACTGTCCCAGAAGCGGGAAAGGTGGGAGAAGCTCTCAAGCTTTGCTTTTAATTTGCTTCCTCAAAGAACAGCAGCAATCCAGCGAGAGAGCGAGAGAGGCGATGGCCAGTTTAGAGGACGTCTCCAACGACGATCTCTTCGCAGAGTTTCTGCGCCGGATGAAATGCGCCACCAAAGGAGAGAAGCGCATCATTCTCATAGGTATTGCAGCTGCGTCTCTTCAAAAACCACATCTCTACCGGCCTTGTTGTTCTGCAACACGGGAGCCGACTAATATCAGCATGATTCATTCTGTTGCGTCGTTTCTTGGAGATAAAAGAAATCGTACAAGTGTGTGCTTTCTAAGATTAGGATTGATATTGCTCGTCGCTTCTCATGAGGTCTTGGTCTGCTGGTTGGAGCTGGTTCCTTGAGCATTGCTGGTTCACTCGAAGAGAAATAATTTGAGTGAAGCGAAACATTCTTGATAGGTTACTTTGTCACGAATATTAATTTTCCATTATTTTTTTGTCCAGCCTTTAGAGTTCTTGATTAATAGGTGAGGAGGATCAGGACACTACGAGGATGCACACTGCTTGAACGTTCTTGGAGAGAAAACAATACGCAGAAGTGAAACGAATAGTGTTTTTTGAAAAATCAGTGTTCACCTTGACCCGTCGCTTCTAATTTTCAAGTGATATGGAGCTCATTCTTTGAGCATTTTTACTTTCCTGGAAGAGTAACAGCTCGCAGGAGTGATTACTGTTCTCTTACTGTTCTGGAGACCAGGATTGATCTTGCTCGTGCTTCTGAAGTCTTGCTGTCTTGGGATTCTTCCTTTGACAACTTCGGGGAGACAATCTCCAGAGGCAAAAGCAGTGATTAAGCGTATTTTTAGAAGTATGAATGATCATGTTCCGTCCCTTCTGAAGTACGGTCGGGTGCTCACCTTCAGTAAGGCATTCTTATGGCATTCTTAAGTTTTCTTGAGAAAATCAATATGCGGAAGTGAATTTCTTGAATAAATGCGTTTCCCAAACGAGGTTTAGTCAAGATTCCTGGTGAGTGGGACCTCCTTCTTCGAGAGTTTTCTTGTTTTCAGAGGTACAAGTGAAGCCCAGATTCGCAGGGGGGCATTGAAACGGCATAAGTTAACCTGGGCACTGTCTTGAAAACTGTGACTCTTGTCTCTACGTCTCTTGCCATGCCATTCATCCGATTGTTCTGCAATAGAATTTGAGCACAGAGTGTTATCTTGATTGGAAGAATACTCTTCTCGATTGCACGCATATTCATGTTTCCATTCTCAATTATTCCAGCAGAAAATACACAAAATAGGGTACACCGATTGAGAGAATGAACAGGAAAGCCATTGCGTCTGTAACGAAAGGGAGGATGCTTGAAGTTGGTGGACGTAAGTTCCTCCGTTCGTGACTGGCGTTATTACGATTGGCTTCTACACTCGTTCTATTTAGTGTGGGCTTCATTATTTCAAACTTTAGTCACTAATTTAGCTGTCTTGATTTAGTGTGCTAGTGAACACCACACCATTCGACAATATAGAGAAATTAGTGTAATATATAAGACATTACATTTCACATTGGGCTTAAACCTGCATGCACGCATCTAACTGCAAAAATTAATTTAAAGTGCATTATTCACATCAAGCAACAACGACATCAACTATGCATGACAAGATGTTTGTGATTTTTAGAAATACTATTCACTTTGAGAGTGGTGACCGTGTACAAGGAGTGGCAGCAAAATGATGTTGATGGATGCCCACGCAATGACACATGTGGTTGATAATTATTTTATTTGGCCACTGGGAAGCCATTTTTAATTCATAGAAAATCTTCAGTTAAAGTGGACGTCCTAATTTGATGACATATTATTTGAAGTACCCAGAATATGTTGTAGTAAGATTTAAGTTGAATTGTGGTGTAAAATTGATCTCGTCGTCAACTTAATGTACTCCAGCTAAGATTCTAAGTTGTTTCCCTTCCATATTGCGGTGGGATGAGCAGGTCCTCCAGGATGCGGAAAGGGGACTCAATCGCCCTTCATCAAGGAGGAGTATTGTTTGTGCCACTTGGCCACTGGAGACATGCTTCGTGATGCAGTTTCAAAACAAACTCCCTTGGGGTTGGAGGCTAAACAGGCCATGGAAACAGTAATTTTTCTTTGTTCTTCCTTGCATTGTCATTTGTCTTTAACTTCTTATTGGTGATAATAATCACAGAAAACCATGAAAGAATAAGGATAACTATCTTTGCTCTTGATAGTGTTTTCGTGCTTAATTTGCTCCTCCTAAGGTGTTTACTGGAATTTGACTAGGTTATTATACACTAAAACATCCGTGGGTGGCAACCTATGTATAAGCAAGCACATTAAGATCTTAAGCACATTAATATGTTCATTTAGAGCTAAGATTAAAGTTATTAGAACTTCTAATAAAAATAATTTATACTTATTGTACGGAATTTTATTTAATTATATTGCAAATTTTCTCATATTGACATTTTTGGGTAGGTTGAGTTCCTTATCATAAATATCTTTATTTTTATTTTTATAAATTCAATATCATTTTTTTACTTTAAATTCAAAAAAATCTAGACAAGTATAGGTTTGTATAGTATATACTTGTCTAGATTTACCTACTTTTTAAAAAATACTTATCATAAGTTTTTTAAATAACTTTAGGAGGTTCAAAACGTTTCCAATTTAGACACTTATGGTGTCATTGAATTCCTTTCAAGGTCCTCTTTCCACACATGTTGCTTTATAACAAATCATAAACATTGAGACGCATTGAAAATGAATAATAAGGAGTTCTAGAATGAAGAAATGCCATTCCGGGAAAATATCTTAGATTGTCATTGATTTCATGGATACCATCAATAAAATCTATGAGCTTTGATGGATGTAGCCGGCTCGCAGGGACAACTTGTGTCTGACGATTTGGTTGTAGGCATCATTGATGATGCATTAAAGCGACATGCTTGCATTAAAGGGTTTATTTTGGACGGCTTTCCACGAACTATTGGACAAGCAGAGAAGGTGCTCGTCTTGTCTTGAATGTGGCAAATTAGTTGAGGTTTGCATTCCTATGCATGGAGGTTGTTCTCTATATTTTTTATGAGGTTGTCCATCAAAGGATGCATTATCAAGAATTAACATTGTCGAATGTTGAGTTTTGATGCTTTCCATTATGAAATTTATCTTTGAAAGTCATCCTAAATTTGTTTCCTTCATTACCAATAATTCTCACTTGCTCAAGACATACCCATTGTTTCTTGGTTTTTTTATTAAACTTTGACTTGCACTTGCATGCAATTTCTTTGAAAACAATCATGGACTTTGGTGGTGTCGTGGATGAATACTATGCTCCTGCTAATTACTAGATCAAACATTTGACAATTTATCATGTGTGCTCTTGTAGTTGGATGCCATGCTCAAAAAACAAAATCATCAAATTGACAGCGTACTCAATTTTGACATTCCTGACTCTATTCTAGAGGAGCGAATAACAGGGAGATGGGTACACCTACCAAGTGGTCGTTCTTATCACACGAAGTTTGTTCCTCCCAAAGTTCCCGGGAAAGATGATGTGAGGCTTACTCTATTATCTACAAGATTTGCTACATCCTAATCCTTATTGGCATGTATCCCTTTTGGTTAGACAAACATTAAACCCTATATGTTTACCTTGAAATGAAATGTACACTATCTCATGATGGAATGATAGTTGGGTTTTGATCATCGTAGATTCCAAAGAGGTCTAAAAGCAAGAACGTTAACTAGGCTACATGCTCATGAGGCAGGTTACAGGCGAGCCACTAGTACAACGTCCTGATGATAATGTGGAGGTCCTTCGAAGCAGACTTGAGGCTTTCCACACGCAAACCGCTCCCGTAAGTCACACTTTCGATTCTAAGGTCCTATAATGCTTTGTTATAAGTACATTCTTCATGAACCAATGATCACTATCTCTTTACACAATGCTCCCTTAATCAAATTGTTTACGAACACTAATCAAAGGGTAGATAGATGTATTTCTTCCATCACTCTCTTTTCATTCACTAGGCCCTCACTATAACCATGTTGCCACCTTTAGATTTCTTATTTTTTCATTGTGAAAGGTTGGACTCACTTGGTATGTCTCTGCAGGTTATCGATTACTATATGAAGAAACATAAGGTTGTTACCTTGACTGCCAATGCACCCTCCTCAGAAGTTTCAAGCCAAATTGAGAAAGCTCTTGGTTTCTAGATGTAATGATTGTGATATGTCTCTTTAGATTTGTTTTGCGAGTTGGTGCTAATATTATATTTCCATAGGGGCATTTTATTGTATATTGACATGTACTACCCAACATTGTGTATGGCAAACAAGATGTATGGCCCATAATTGTCCGGCAAACAAGATTTTGTACGTTGAAGCTTATTATCCACATGCTGTTTAAGTCTTTTATTGAAATTTTTGCTAGGTATAAGAGTGTATTATAATCAAATTGGAACATAGAGGTTCCAAATGACATCCTTAAAGTTCTTAATATTGGTAGCAAAACATTGCCCAACACCTATTCTAAATCCTCATATCTATAGATATGTTACCTTGGCGCTCCCATTGTACGTTTGAATTGGAGAAACTCAACTCCAAGATTTGTATCCAAGGTCACCTCAACAAGTTGGGACTAGAAAGCAAATGAGTCTTGCAAGTATTGCACATGCCATCTAGGTGACATCTTGTCAACACCATGGTTGACTTGCGGAGGTTTTTCCATAAGCAAACAATAAGATTTTTTATCTTAAGAATTATTGATTGCATTATCTAAACACTTGAATGCGGCCGCATTCTCCATGAGCATTGAGGAATTTGTTGGCTCGCCACTTATGGTTATTTTGCGTCATCACTCTAACAACGTAACTTGAGGTGATCACTTACATGATTGTCAATGCTCACCTACACTTGCCAAGGTTTGCACAAAGCAAATCCACCAAGAAAGCTCTCATACCATAGATCTCTAGCAACTTTCCAACACTTGAAGTGACATCCACTTGATGAATCCATGTAGGGACAAAGATGGAACAAGTAAGTGTTCAAAATTTTGTTTCAACAAACCTACATCCCCTCTCATTACCATTCAATGTGACATTGGTCAAGGTTGGATCAACACGATCCATTCTTACCAGATTATGATAAATCTGCAATCAACCGCTCCAAAGTGTGAGGTTGCGAGTTTAAATTTTCCGTCACCTCCACTTGCATGTGATGAGAATGACAAAGCAAAAAAGATTTGAAGTTCGGCGATGCTAGAACAGAATTGGAATGAGCATTTGTTTTGTCAATATTTCTATTGAGGTCAATGATAAAATGTTCTCTATGTTGATAGAAATGCTTATGGTTGTCTGCAATTCACATCATTGTATAATAAATAGAAAACCTAAAGTTCACATTTCTATTCTCATTAGACTTCAAAAATAGAGGAGGAAAAGAAGAGAAGATGAAGATGAGAATAGAGGAGGGATGAAAACAGAAAATGAGCCTACTAAGAAAGTTGATAGGGGAGAAACACTACCAAGATGTGGAAGCTCAAACAGTTTGGTATTTGATGTAAACATTTGTATGAATTTTTTGATGTGTATATTATTAAATGACATTATGTATGTACATATTGGAGGTGCCACGAGGAAATGAGATATTTTGGATTGTAACATGGTTCATTTTCATTGCAAAACTTAAACTTGTTACTAAATTTGTAGTCTAGGGGTATTGGTGGTGATGCCCATACGTTTGTAACTATTAAAAATAGAGTTGGCCAAAAAACATGACGCTGAAAAACTTTACAAGACATCCTCTAGGGTATTGGCGATGCCGCCAATGCCTACACTTAAGTCCCTTAAAGATCTCAAAATCAAACTCGGCATATTAAGGTTGATAAACATGAATTATAAAGCTAATGATGACGAAGAATTTTCTTTTTAAATCCAAGATTGGTAGATTTGTTCTTTGCAAAATCATTCTAAAAAACTATCTAATCAACTTTATTCATGGTTAAATTGTTTTAGGGAATACATTTAAAGCACATACATACACTCAATTTTGTTGAAGAATTCAAAATTTAACTTCAATTTTGAAAAAACTCACAAAATTCACATGACATTTTTCATTTAATGTTGTCGATTATGACCAAAAATTTGTTAAAGGTATGTATTTTATTTTTATCTCGCATTTTATTATTTCATTATTTCATTGTCATCTTTTCTTGCAAATGGATACCAATAATTTTTTTGATCATTTGTCTTTCAATTTTAAGTTGTTTGATGATTCATTGGAGTTTATTGTTGACCTAATTTCTTCTCACCTAAAAGAAAATGCAATTTTCACTCATTATAATTTATATGTTTGACTCAACATCAGTAATTGAGAAGCTTTTTTTTCAACGTTCTTCAAAATTAAGGTTCTCTATTCTTTTATGTTTTTTTATTATCAATGCCTTTGGTTAGACCTACTTCAATATCAGATTTCTTAAGGTTTTATTCATGACAATAGACTTGAAATTATTATTATTATTATGTATTATTGGGCAACAATCATATAGAAATCCAAGATGTCAACTCAAGGTTAGTAGATTCTTGGAGAATTCATTGGGAAAAATCAAGTAGAATATTTGATGATTTTTTTCGAACAAGATGGGGATCTCAAAATCTTTGTGGGCAACATTTTTGGTTTGGGCTGGAAATTATCGTTTGCAAGCCTAGAAATCAATTACTAACAAATTTCATTTAAAAGAGACAAATTGGCACACTTCTGTAGATTTCATATTGTTGAATCTATTTTTCGATATTGCAGTGGAATTCATCACAATACAAGATCTCAACAAGTAATTTTTTTTCTTTGCTGAGTGTTTATTTTGATTTCTCGTTTTGTATTCAAGTTTTAATTGAATTTATACTGGTTGTTTCAGTCACGTTCACTCCTGAAAATCAACATTGTTCTAGTTATTCAACGTTTCCCGTCAACGTATAGAAAAACTAGACATTATCATCGGCAAATTTTAGACTTCATAAATTTAGAGGCCGAATTATGTTTAACATCCATCACGACAAGTTATAACGATGATTAGTTTTTAATTTGCACATGTTCAACTATCCTTACCAAATGTTTCATTATTGGTATTATTATTTTTATTTGCTTTTACTTATGGTATATGTTGGTACATGTCTTGTGTCCAACTCTATCTTCTTTGCACTCTTTGCGTTTGTGTTGAATCATTAAATTGTTCATACTATGAATGTCAATGTTAATCATTATCTTAATGTCATAAGGCATGCAATACAATTATGATATATATATATATATACACATATATATTACAATCGTGTACATATTGTTATTTTCTCATTGTTCACTACTCAGTGTTCATTTCTCACCACACATAATCTAGCAATCATGTTGTTTATCCTCTATAGCTACCTCTTTTTTTACTGAACCCTAAAATTATTATTCACTCACCACTCATTGCTCACTGCACATAAAATAACCCCCCCCCCCCCCCCCCGTCCTAAGGATGTACCTTTTAAATGAATTCGAAATTTACAAGATCACAAGCATCCTAGTGTCATAACCAGGCTTTCAACCGAATGCTAGGTCAATACATGGATTAGTTAAGCATGTTTATCACATCTAAAGATTATGTTAAATATTATATCCCCCCCCCCCCCCTTCCATCTTCATCCTTTTCCAATTGGCTTGCAAATCTCAAATCATTATTCACCCACTTTTTAAAATCAATAAGTAAATTTTCTTTTTCAGATGAAATAGAATGTGGTGGGGAATGGCACAATACAAAAAGTAACCATCCAATATGCATGTGTATGTGGGATTTTGTCATACAACACCTACCGATGGGGGTGATAATAAAAACATGCCTCCTTTAGGTTGGTTTTGATTCATCCTAACTTAGTCTCACTACATTAATTTGGAGCCCATGACCCCGATTTAGGGGTAATTTAGGCTACATAATCATGTTTTTCATCGTCATGTCTCCCGATTTGTCCTCTCCCTCCATAGGTGTTGTGAACATTCACCTGTGTAAGGTATGTGGGTCATATTTTGGTTCATTTTCCATGCTCTCCAACTTCTACTAATTAGATTTACACAAATTCTAACGAAACCACTGTCTTTTCATGGCAAGAACATGGATTCAAAGCCTTAGAACCGTAAATCTGAAGAAGTTATCAGGTATAATCCACATGCAAGGAAACATGCATACACAAATCTACGATGAAGCATTGACAAAAATCAAATTGAAAATCAAACCTTCTCTCATTTTACATATAGTTATTGAAAGTGCATGTTTATCAATTTCTTAATTGAGTTCATAAGCCCTCCCAATTGTGTTCATTATTGCGTGTGTATCAATTACTAATATCTACAATCTCTTTTAAACATGTGTCTTGAAGATATTTGTTCTTTGATCCTCACCTAAACCCCCCCCCCCCCACACACACACACACACATCAAACACAGTGTTTGACATACACCCGCATACCTTACGTGTGTGAGGGGTGGAGGGGAGGGGTAAACTCTTGCTAAATTTCTAGCAAACTCCATGACATGATATCTACAACCCTTGTGGCCACCTCGCTCATAAGGTAGATATATGGAAAACAGTGAAAATAAGTTGATTCAACCAAAAAGAATGGATTAAAATTTTGTGCAATTTTCTTCAAAGATGGAGTAGAGGAAAATTAATTACATGTTCCCAATGGGCAAGCAAGTTAAACCCCCTACTTGTATAGTAGAGTCTCCCTAATTTGAGCATCAAAATATCCTACTCAACATACGAATGCACACAAAACGGATAACTGAATGGCACCCAAAAGCGATCGCAAGTGGTGTGAAACATCACCCATCTAGCCAATCATTGCATCTTGCCTATCACTGCCTCCTTTTCAAGCAACCACTTTTACCATTAGCCATTTAGGGTCCACACAAGTATCATTCTTCCGTTAGTCTAGTGTGCCCGTAGTGGTCATTCACCGTTTTTGGCTTTTCTACCTTAAATGATGGAGACTTTGAGGCCAACTACTACAATCGTATAAACATTGGTTATGAGTCGATAGATGGAGGTTGCAACTAAACTTGGGGGACTCCACTAAACGACTCGCAAATGGTGCCACATGGTGCTATAGTTTGGAGAAGAGGAGCCTCTCTATATGTCCCACACATTCACTCTATATCAACACTTCAATGTGTGGGGCCCACATAGTGGGTCACTCTATAGGATTTTTGTGCACCACGTGGAGGAGGGGTATTTTGTTTAGGGGCTACTTACTTCCAATGCATGAATGAAAGGTTCCTTATAATTACTTAACCCTCTGAAACAACCTATTTGTTTGCACCCTACCATTACTTACATTTCCCATGCCAATGCAATTTATTGTTGCCTATGTTCCTTACAAGAAATGAAAAGTAATCCGTATCCATACATGCCAAGACAATTTATTGTTGTCTATGTTCCTTACAAGAAACATAAAGTAATCCATGTCCATACATGCCAAGGCATACATATTATTCCAAATACAGTTCCCCAAGTCATGAACTATATTCATTTACTGTATTTCTACACTTAGTATATTCTTATTTCAATTGAAATAATGCTCTCTATATTCAGCCAAACATTTTTATTTATTTTAATAAATGCATTAAGTGACCCACCTATGGGGACCCAACGGTCGGAACCATTTTTTTATAGCGTACAAGGCTCTATTTACACATGTATAGTCAAAACTAAAATTCTATTCGGTTAAATATTGTGAGATTTTGATGGTCGATTCCCTTAAAATTTGCCCAACAACCTCACCATGTCCTTGGCAATGAAATTATCATTTACGGGAGCCACTTTCTAAACCCCAGCAAGAGGACGACAACCTCATAAAAGCAACAACCAGTACACTGCTTGGGGAGAACCGGCGGTTAGTTATAGATGAACCGGTTGAGTTTGAGAAATAACCGGTTGAAGTTGGAGACTTCCGGAGAATTACCCATCATTTTAGAGGAATCTGTAGAAGAATATACCTCAAATGAATAAAAGCGAAACCGAAAGATGTCAACATATAACCAATTGGATTTAGAATCACTAGGATCTTGACCGACTATGCCCAAAAACTTCCCGGGCACTGAATCGGTTGACAAAATGGGAGCTCTTCTCAGTCAAAAAATGCTCCCGTGTTAGGCCACCCCCACCAACACTACACTAAAATATTGTGTTTAGTGTCATACGGTATTTTATGTCACTGTGGTGACTTTTTTAGTGACACTTCTTATGAGTTGGTTTACAAGGAATGTCCTCTCGACTTACTTTTAGTTCAACGAAATGCCAATTATTGAGGCAAAGTTTAATACACTCTGCTTCCTACGGTTCCCATACTGAAATATTGTCATGGATGATTGATATTTGGATGGAAAAGTCACTTAATAAGTGATAAGTCTTTCAAGATTGTCATTTTATGATGTCACAAGATATAACATATAATGTTAGGTTTACATTTAGTGTATGTGACACTTACATGGGCAGTTTGCAATTAGTATTGAGCTTATCAAAATAGAATTGGTGACACTAAATACAAAATTTAGTGTTCCTCTCTTTCTTTTCCCACTCTTTAGTGTGTCAGTGTTTCCTAAAATACGTTATCAGTTTATGTGACATTGACTTGGACCAAAAATGTTCATATTTCAAGCAAGTTGATGCGATGATGTGAGATCAACTTGAGTGAGGCAATTGGTGGAATAAATAAATAAATAAATAACCGACGTCGGGCAATGTGATGTTAATTTTAGCCCACTGGCCCTACCCTGCTCAAGAATCCTCTTGGTGCAAGGTGGGGTTTACTACCTACCTTGTAATGGGTGGGCTCTTAGCTTCCTACTTACCTAGCTAGTTTTTTTTATGTCAAGCAGAGAGAAGATTTCACAGCGGGAATCGAACCACCAACCATTTCATTTGAAAATGGGTACCTCTCCACTATCACCCGGTAATTTAGGGTCATCTCGGACCGCAATTGGTGGAGTTGTTGGGGTGAGCCAATTTTTGGAGCAGCCCTAATGGCCAAACTGGCACACCGTCATCATTAAAAGTTTGTTTACTTTCTTTAGTAATGTCGGAGCTCATGGGGATGCTCTTATAGAGGAGTTGAAACTCTCCCCCTCTTTGTGTTGCATGTTGGGAGGAGGGGGATAGTTCAATGAAGAGAGAACACCTCTAACCTATTGATGAGAACATGTGGGTGGGTATTTTGTTCATTTTCATCATTAAATTGGCAAAGATGTTTGTAACCACAATGTGTGGTGGATGCCCTAAGTAATATACTTGAGTGCAACAAGGATCACTTCAAGCATCTCATAATCTTTATGCACATACTATAACGTATGCAAGCCTTATATGATTGCTTTTGTTACTTGGACACCTATACTTAAGTGGCTTCATATGGCAAGGTTAGCTGTTAAGAATGGACATCAAGCATATTTGTGTTACAATGAGATTGGACTACGTGCTCAAAATACAGTCATTACTTTAGCCTCAATTGTTCACACTATTGGCATGGTCTACGTGATCACTGAAAGAGAAAGGAGGGTCTTCAATAACCTCACATAGAAAAGGAGAAGAGGAGAAGAGGATCTTACCACCATCATGAATTGTGATATTGTTTCATCTTCAAGATGGTCTAAAGCCATGCCCACATTTACTAGTGGGCATAGCCAGTGGATGGCCCCCACCAATATGGAACACTTTTGTAGAGCTTTTAGCTAGCAATTGGATGTAAAGTAGTCAATTTTTTAAAGCGTTTGTTGGCTAAAAGCTCCAAAAAAGTGTCCCATACTAGTGGGAGCCGTCCACTAGGGAACAGTGGAATAAAATAGGCAGTCAACATTTATTATTCAATCTCAACTATTGAGATTGTGTATCCATCACATAGATTGAGATTTGTACCTGTCACAATGCCCCAAAAAAGAAAAAAAGAAAACTTTAACTTTTCAATTTGTCCAATCATTTGAAAGACAACAATAAAAATGACCCATCACAAGAAAAGAATATATATATATATATATATATATATATATATCACTCATCAATTGACATGGACTATTGGGAACAACATGTCATTGTTCTTACAAAAAAGGTTATCTTAGATTCTATGATTCAACGCTCTTTAAATAATAAAATATTCTAACACTGAAAATGTGAGGTCCAAGACTCTAAATTCCACATTCTCAGTTCCCAAACCTTATTGAGAGCAACTATGAACCCTAGCTCTAGTGCTCAAGGTAGTTCACTATATTGCCACTCAATGAGCATGTTTAGTTTTCTTCATTTATTCGCAACTGTGTTCCTCTAAGGCTCTACCTTCATTATCTTGCCATTTTACCTAAATGGCAAATAGCGCGAAACTTGAAGGGACTTAGTTACTTCCCAAACTCTTAATGCATTTGTCATGTTAGTATTGCTTATCCCAACTTTTGGAGTTTTGAATCCATGGGAGACTATACTGATGAGAAAACTAGGAACAATGGTCATCCATCTCTATTTAACTTGTCACATGATTTTGTCCAAAACCAACATACACTAACACATTTGATCTAGTGTGGCATTACAAATGACATGTCCTGTTAATCAGATTGGTGTTTGTGACATGTTGTGCAAAACTTACACTCAATAATTATGAATATGGATTTTGTGACCAAGATGGATGTTCATAGCAATTTGTGTGAACATAACATTACTAAGATTCATAACAGTGTGATCTGAGACTAACAATATTCCACGTCATATTCCGCACATTCAGTCTGAGTGTGGGAAATATTATGTGGAATATTGTCAGTCCCACATAAAATTATGGATCTTAATAATGTTATGAAACCTCCCATCGAATATATTATTTTATTTAAGAAAAAAAAACTTATCTAACCATTTTTTTTAGTAGCGATATGTGAGAGAAATCATGCACTGTCAATTTGAATTTGCAACTCCTGTTTTGAAAGACTATTTTCTATATTAATAACATGTCACACAAAAGGCAAAATGCGAAGTAACCCGTAGAAAAGAAAGTCAGAAGGTCTAGTAAAATTCCAATATTGACCATCACCTCCTAGCGGGCCAAGAAACCGATCATAAAATCATAAATTAGGAGCAGTCATACATGCTCACAACATTATTTCAACCCACATAACACTACTAATAACCTGCCCACACTTATTGGTGAGGGCCATCAGTGAACGGTGAGTACCAACATTGGTTACATCCAGCGGCTCTCACTGGCTAAACCAACTGTAAAAGTGGCCCATGTTGGTAGGAACCATTTGCTGGTAAGTGTGGGTGGGCTATAAGCAACCGTCTACATGATGGTATTTTCCTAAACAAAATGATTGCCATCAAACAACTTTGATAATGTGAAGTTGATTGTTAAAAAGTTCACAATACACAACATGAGACTTGTCCATAAACCTTATTGAATCCCGGATTAAAGGAGAATGATGCTCATGTGTTACTTGGTCTCATAGAACGCAACCAAAGAGTTGTGTAATGTAAAGGAAATCATGTGCTAAGTTATCTCTTTTTCCAAAAATCTTCTACCATGTGGTTTCCATGGCAAGGGTCCATGATAGAGAATTGTTGTTAAAAAATTTAGAATTTTTTTAAATCTGGGGGGAAGAGAAGATGAACACAAGAGAGGACAAGAGAATGGTCAAACTTGATTTTTTTTTGAAACTGTCCTTTTTGGGCACATATTGGAAAAAAATCAACATATTCACTTTTTGATGCATGATCATTCCTCTTGGTCCACATTCGGTTTACACCTAGTGAGGGGCCCAAAGGCTTTGTAAATTGATTTTTTAAGAAATTAGATTGTGGAAGTTGAACCATTAAGTTGGACCATGGAAAATGCCATCTTCCATGGTCTGACTTCATGGCCAATGGTGTAAACCGGCTCTTAATGTTAAATTCATAATTTCATTTCAATATCTATTACAGGTCACCTACCTGATACTCTATGTGATCTAAATGCCATCCATTTTGAACCCAACCATTGTCCTATGGAAGTCACCTACCTAGAGCATCACCACACATTGTACACCAAAACTCCAAGGATTGTTGTACACAAGTGATCAGTTATTGCACGAGAAAAAATGATTCGTGATCCATCGTTGTCATGATTTGCAAGGCCAAAGACCATGGCCAAGAGAAATCCACATCACATTAAACCATATTAAATGGATGATTTCTACATTTTTTAATGGAAAAAAATCCAAGTTCAAAATATTTAAGGTCATCAACATTACGTCCATAATAATTTTCTTTTGAACAATATTTAATTTTTTTTGACAATCTCATCTTGATTTTCTATATTCGAGTACTTATCAAGGTTAGAATAAATAGAAGTAGAGGGAGTTTTGATTGGAAAACTAGGACCAAAGCTTGTAGGCCAATCATGTTATGGTAATGATTGTGACCAACATGTCACCCTAGTCATATAGCATGAATGGTTGGAAAAGGTCATTGTTCACTTTATGAGCAATAATCAAGAAAATCCATGTACTAGACTAGGTTAAAATGCTATAATTAGGGTTAGGGCTTGATGATAAAAGACTTGGAAGAAAGAATTTTAGAGGTGATTTGTTAGTTAGTTAAGAGTAGGTGCAACCAAGTGATAGAGTAAAGGGACCAAATGTAGTGAGGAAGCATAAGGCTTTGCCCTAGTGGTTTTAGATCGAGGAGGAAAAAAACAAATTTATGAGGAGTGGATTGAGAGCATTTTTGGTATCAAATTATGAGGTTGCTTGGAAATTGTTGGCAATGGAATGCAACAAGTTAGAGTAGATTAAGTAGGTTGTAATTTGTGTATTATATCTATTTTCTTGGAGATGCGATCTAGAGTGATGAAAGTTACAAGGATCCAACCAAGATTGGGCATGGTAAGTTCGTGACCGTGGTTACAAGATAGGTCTAAGGAGACACGATCATCTAGCAAAGCAGTCACAACTCCAAAAGGAGATGGGAAAGATGGGGTGAATTTGACCAAACTCAAGGAATAGATGTGCAGATATGACCATAACACTTTGGTTAAATTTCTAGGCGAATTAGTAACCAAAATGGCCACACAGCAGGTCACGACAACACGTAACAAGATATATACTAGTCAAGGAAATAAGAGCAGAGGGGTGAATCTAACCAAACTCAATGAGTGGATAGGTAGATACAACTAGAACCCTCTGGTCATGACCCTAGGCAAGTTAGTATTAAGGATGGCATGTTAGGACGGTGATTACAAAGTCAGACCACGATGTACAAAGGACTAAGAGACGTATCGGAACCTGTCCATTGGTCCAACCAAGACGTTCATGGTTGGGAACCAACATACGTCATGGCTAGACCACATAGTAATTTGGAGGTGAGCTTTGAGCGCACGGCAAAAACCAAGGGTGAGAAACCAACTAAACAATACTTAACACAACAAAAGAAGGCACTGTAAAAATCTAATTTAAACAACACCTTGCTGCTAGTTTTAGGTGTTGGACCAATAAATTTATCGTTTTAGAATACCAACGATTTGTTTGGTCCAATTAGCCATGCTTGCACTCCACTACAAAGTGATGTACTAAGACGGTCTTAGCAACTTCCGCCAAGGAGAGAATCAGATTTCAAATGGTCATGGGCCTTCAAACTTTAAGTATAAAAGTGGCCCATATTACTAGAGAGAGAGGGAATTATCATACACGAACACACCGCTCATCCATCCAACATATAAACAACTTGAATTTCTGTGCATTTGTTGCCGATGCACCCTAAATGACCTTGGATACACTAACTAAGGGCCGGTTTACACTATGGACCATGAAGTCGGACCATGGAAGATGGCCTTTGTCAATGGTCTGAGTTCATGGTCCGACTTCCATGGTCTGACTTCATAAAAAAACAGTTTTGAGAGCCTTGGACCCCTCAATAGGTGTAAACTGAATGTGGATCAAGAAGAACGACCACGCACCAAAATGTGAAGATATTGATTTTTTTAATACATGCTCAAAAAGGGCAATTTTGAAAAGAAAAAAATCAAGTTTGATCATTCTCTTGTCTTCTCTTGGGCTTCACTTGTCTTCACTTCTTGTTAAATGTGTCAAAGATGTTGCTTGCAAATCTTCTCACAACAATTTTTACAACAAAAAAATGAGCGATTTAATTTGTACATGTGACATGTATCTTGTGTTGTCACTACACTAAATAGTATATTTAGTGTTTGATTATATTTAATGTTGTTACCACCCTACCTTGCTCAACACTAATTTTCAATTCTTTGATAATTAGTGTTAGAAGATTTCCCATTGCGCTTCTTTTGACCACCATGATCTACAGTCACTAAACCACTACATATTTTCTTTTTTGTTTTGCAATTGTATTTTGTAAACATCTTGGGGTGTGTAATACATCGTTGGAAAAGTATTTTCAAGACCTTTCCAACGGTATATTACAAGCCCCCAAATTCCAAACATTACAGTTGGTAGACCAAACAAAACAAATCTGCACTGGAATTCTTGAGTTCTAGATGTCCCACGTTGTTTGGTGAAACACGTGTGAGCCGGTTTAAGGGGTAGGGCAAGCTAGTGTTGGTATGTCTCATGGGCTATGATATAATTAAGGCGCATAACAGGTAAATTCATCAAAATATCATTGAAATGGCAATTTTTTGACATGGGCTCTTGCCGTTTCTTGCCAAACCACCTCTCTTGCCTCTCTCACCACAAAACCCGTTGGACCATGTCAGTGCATTTATTAGGCTTTAACATTTATATTTTGGGGGCCTCGACCTCCATGGTCCCTCTGACATTTTTTTCTTAGTGTAAACCGAAGTTGTCCCGGGTCAACTTCACCAGCCAATCAGATGCCTTGCAGAGCCCTGGTCCAACTTCATGGTCCATAGTGTAAACTGGCCCTAATTAGGGGTTGTTTGAAGCTAATTCCGGTGCCGAATCAACCCAAAAAAGTAACCTCACGCCATTGATTGGGGAGAACCGGCAGTTAGTTATAGATGAACCCGTTGAATTTGAGAAATAACCAGTTGAAGTTCAAGACTGTAGGAAAATTACCAACCAGTTTAGAATAATTTATAGAATATACCCCAAATTAACAAAGGAAAACCGAAAGATGTCAACATGTAACTGATTGGACTTGCAAACACTAGGATCTCAACCGATTGTGCCCAAAAATCTCCCCGATCACTTGCCTCCAACCCACATTCCATATTCCGGGGCTTGCTTGCGCGTGAGATGAATGAGAGGCACGCTCACTCGCATTCGTCCAAAACTCCGAATTCTTTCTCTCCCTTAACTTATTGCCGGGTGTGGACTCGGGATCAGTGTGTATGTTTGACAAATTTCATGTGACGTTCAACCTCAAATCCAAAGTGTCACGTGACGTTTTCAAAAACAAAAATGAATGTCAATTGACATCTACATTTTATTCCAAAATGTCACCTCAATTTTTGGCTTACACATTATTTTAGAAAACTAATATTTGAATAATAAAAAACAAACTTGATTTGTAACAAAAAAAACTATCAATCGAGCATAAGTATCCTTCGGTCTCGCATGTTTCTCCACTTATGCAATGCGATTAGAGATAAATGCACGACATATAGAAAAGAAGTCAAGAGCCTTGAATTTAGGCGTCTTTCTCCACTTTTTGCTTCTGAATCTGCAGCCAGACTCTGCTATGTCTCTGCCAAAAGCAACGGACAAAAACTCTCAAAGGTGATCAACATGGGTGACTCTTGCACTCCAGTACGGAGGCTCTGAGGCTCACAATTACGTATGCTCCTCCCTTTGCTTGATTCTAGTTGAATGTATGTATCTATCTATCTACCTAAATGCTGAACAATCAATATCAACCGATATCCTCTTGAAGCATATTATATCCTTTAGAGGTAAAGAAAAAGAATAAAAAGTTGTTCAATTGGTGAGGTCTGATCTAGGTCTCTGAACTGGAATTGTGAAATATAGAAATACTTCTAGTGTGTTGGCAAAAAAACGTTTGTTACAAGAAGGAATATTGATTATCGTTGGGAATTAATTGGTTCCAGGTGTTTCCAGAAAGGCAGGGGAAGTGGAAAGCAACCACACAATCATAACTTCATAATTACAGGTTAATTATCCCAACAGAACAATTCACTCTGGAACAAAGTGCGCTACAATCAATCCTAACCAAAAGCACCTTTCGTGCCACTTCTACGTCATTTTTGCAATAAGAAGCCTCTCCAGCTCCAAGAAAGCTCAAAGGGATTCAGATGCTTTCAACAAGGGAGCTTTGCAATTCAAAGGGAATTGCTCAAAACAACTTTGGTTGAAAGCAAGAAGAACTCACATTGGTTGGAAGCAAGAAAAAACTCATATGGAGTGGAGGATGTGCAAGCACCACGGTGATACAAATATTTGCCTCGCCATGTTCCTAGTTAGTCTCGCTCTCCGATCACCGTCTTAGCTCCCGGTTACAAAGGAAAATGCAAGAGCAAAGTTGAACTTAAGTATGTGAGTGAGTGTGGGAAGTTCTCCTACTGTTATGGGTTATGTTTTCCGGATACTTGAGCTGCACTTTATAGTACTCAAGTAATACGTGTCATTTCAATTTCTAGTGTGTCAATTGACGTGTGGTTTTTCTCTTCACAAGTCACAGTACGTGTCAATTTCTAGATTGTGCGTGTCAATTGACGTGCATTTTTTTTTTGTGCAAGTTTTTGCGTGTCAAAAGAGAAAAACTTGCAAAAACTTTGTCAAACATATACACTGCTCGGGATCATAATGATGGCCATCAGTCAGCCTTGTTGGGGGGGGAGGGATCCAAAAGGGCGTCCAGACCACAAAGTTATCATCCATATATGGGGACATAAAAAGATGTACAAGGAACACATATAAAAAGGCTTCTTTTGTATGACGCTCAATCACCTTTTTGGCCTTCACTAGCTAGCTCGGTTCCATTGAAGCGTCGATGTGCTTTAGGTCGCTTTACTACTTACACATATCATATGATATCCAACCTCCAAGGCTATCATATATATATATCTCGGCATCCCACTTGAAAGGTACCCAGTTGACAGGGCCTACGCCCTAGTGTCTGGGTAAGCTTATCCGTTAGCAAGGTGAAAAATCGGAAAGCGCATGTTGGGCACTTGTCGTTTTTTTGGTAATACCGCGTGGGTAAATATCTATAAGGTATGCAAGTGTGGCTCGGTTACTTTTCTTAATCGGAGTCCAAGAAGAAGAAGAAGAAGATCTCCAATCTGCACAACAGGTCGGAGTGAATAGAGTGTATGTTCGTGAGACATCCGTGGCCACATCCTAAAGGATAATGTCGTTCGATGGATAACCACTTCACCCTTCATTGGGAGTAGACATTATATCAATAGCTACACAAAATATGATATTTAGTGTTTGATTAGATTTAGTGTTTTACCACCTTACTATGCTCAACACTAATTTTCAATTCTTTGATAATTAGTGTTAGACATAAATGCGCCGCCGCCGCCTTCCCTGTTGCCACCTCTTTCCTACTAAACACTAAATTCGTGCATGTAACTTTCACATATTACCATGGATGATGTTTAGTGTTTGAGTTTACATTTAATGTTACTTACTTTCGTAGGGTTAGTGATATTTAGTGTAGTGTTCGTATTTAGTGTATCTAACACTAAATATCATATTTAGTGTAGTGGTCAGTAGCAATAATCAGCAAACTGGAACCATGTCTATTGGATGTTGTATGAAAATATGATATCTTTAGAAGGTAGGATATAAGAGTGTGTATTTTTGGTAATGAACAAACACCAACCCATTAGCTCCATGTTGGTTGGGAGTGAGTGTTCAATACCATATTATCTAGTTTGAGTTTGATTCATGTGCAGCTCGTAATCATAGCCCTATGTTTGATTGGTGTGAGGTTCGGCAAGGACCAAGGAACAAACACCGTAAAGGCACATGTTTGAAAGAGAGTGGACTACATCTTGAAATTTTATTAACCACTCCATGTTTAGTGGTGAACATAATTGGGAAGGCCTATGTATTCAATCAAGGAATCAACAAACGCGTTTCTTCGATGTTCGAAACTAAAGCAAGGGAGGTCCAATTTTCAATGTGATTTTTGTCGATACTTCCTCGCAATTTTGTCGATGCAACAAAAAATCTATTGTTAAGGTCTAATTGGTAGAAGTCGGAGAACATGAAAAAATGAACTGAATAACACCCACGTACCTTAATCATGATTTCATAATTTGGGTACTAGTAGGGTATGGGTATTTGAGGACATTTGTTTCTTTCTGATGCTATTTGAGTCTCATATACTATCCACAAATCTCCATACTTGGATTAAAAAAACACCATGATATCGATATGGTTTAGAGTGATGTTTCGTATAAAGTTAGTTAAGTCAAAAAAATATACACATGGTCATGTATGCAAAACATTTATCTATCTATGAGCAAGGTGAATGTTAATTCCTACACCAAGTTTTGGTGTATGAGGTAAGAGGCAAGATAAAATTGTATTCCTCCTATTGTCTTTGTACCATCCTAAAAAGCTAACATACACATTGATAGTCGTACATGATCTTAAGAAATCTAGTAACATGTCCAAAGATTTTTTGGGCTTCATGTTGTTTCTTTATAGCCCACATTGGAACTGGCATTCATACGTGGATGATCTCGTTCATCATATGATAACATAGATGCCTTAGATCCTCATCAAGCTTTGAAGCATATTTGATTTGATCTTGTGACATCATATCTAATGACTAAGTGTTATTGATTTGTATGACGACATATGTAATAACTTAAGGGATACTGATTTATATGATGGCACATGTATAATAACAAATAGTTATCGAATTACACGACGGCATATGTAATAACTAGAAATAACTTGCAGGGGCTATTATCAAATGAAATGATAGGCAACCTTAATCACTAGAAAAAAGACACACACATACACAAACATACTTTGTCTTGGATCAAAGCCCCTCGTATAACCTATGCAACATCACCCAACTCTTAACTAGGTCATAATAGGTCATTGAATAGAATATAGCACGGTGTTGGTCTTATGTAATAGGCCCATAATAGAAATTCCTATTGATAGATTAATTCCTCTCCACCTACCAATGGGGAGGGTGAAAATGAAATGAATTTTTTGTAGCACGAATGTTATTATTTCAAGTTACAATGACTTTTAGTTTGGGATTGGTGACGTTGACATAGTAGGGTAAGACCCAATTGAACTAAATTAACAACAAACTATAGGGGGAAAGTTTTGATCGCCACCCTTGGTAGGTGTCATACATTGAATATTGTTTCACTAGTTGAAGTGTTGAGTCGATATTACCACTTTTTACAAGTGTGGAACCTTTGAGGCTTGGGCCATATGATATGATAATTACATGTAGAATTGGGCACCCTTACCAAAAAATGACCCTATATACTTTGACCTAAAATGAACATGGTACCAACATGAAAGCGTACAACTGGTTTTGGACACACATGTAATCAACGTTTCAAAAAGCCATAGCTTACGAGTCATACAATGTCCAACAACTACATGCAATGATGTGTTAACTCAAATGCTCTTTCAAATATAAATCAAGGAATTTGATTATAATATACATACTCCTATGTCTAAAAAGACGATGATAGATGTAGTTACCATATATGCTACAAAAACCTCGTCACAATAAAAGCTTGCCTTGGGAGGCCTACTATGCAAATTGCACATACTTCCAGTGTACACAATTGCATTATAATCTTTTGATTTGAGACAAATGAACGGCTGGAATTTTGTGTAAACAATCTTCCCTTTATAAACATATCATTCGTATGGTCAAGTCCACCATCTATACATATTGGTGGCGGCAGTGGTGGTGATGGTGATGGTTGCCTTAAAAAAACAAAAAGCTTCCAAAAAAAAAAGGGGGCCACATGTCATAGATTCCTTCCCAAAACATGTATGGGACAAAAGAAAGAGGGAACATATGTGGAAAGGTGGGGGATTACCCGATGCAAAAGGTGGGTGTGGTGAGGGAAACCTAAGGGAGGTGTCAAGCATGGCATGAGGCTATTGGTGGTGGATCATTTGGGCTTATGAGCCTAGGCTTGAGGCAGGTACACACGGACATGGGGGGGGCATACAGACAAGGAAATGTTAACATATGATTGCATAGGTACACGGGATTAGGTTGCCCCGGGATATTAATTCATATGCATGGGTGCAACGACACATGATGGACATAAGATCGCTGGGATATTGGTTCATAGGCACTGATTCATATGCACAAGTACAGCGAGATTGGACAAAGATAAGGTAACCGGAATATTGATTCATATGCACAGGTCCAAGCTAGTTAAGGTACGTATTCTCTTGATTAAGCTGCTGCATTGGGATAACATTGATAAGGCAATTTGCGGGAGATTTAAGCCTAGGCCTGGTAAGGATTAAGTTCTAAGGGTACGGATTGCTCTTGTGTCGGTTGCTCTTTTCAAGAACGATCCTAACTTTGCACTTGATAAGGAGGGTGGCCTCAGCCCCAATAAAGTCCCTGTCTACAGATCCTCTTGCGCCATTGAAAGATCGCCTGTCCATGGTGAAATCAGTCCAGTCATTAAAAACCTCATCTTATATCAAATGTGTATGTGTTTATAATCAACTTCTCAGCCAAGGATTCGTGGTGTCTATGTAAAGTCGTTCATTAGGAAGGTGAACACAACAAGCTACTTTATAGTATGAAAACAATCATTTTCAAACAATTTGAATCTCAAAATGACAACAAAGACTCCAAATTAGTACATACCAATGTTATGTGGGACTAACAATATTCCTTCGAATATTATTGGATATTCCTCTGTCAAACATGTTGAATGTGAAGAATATTGCATTTAATATCGTCAGTCTCAAAGAATATTGTTACGTATCTAAATAATGTTATGTATAACGGTTCTAGTTGAAACGAATCAACTATCAACCTTGTGAGAGGGTTGATTACTGAAAAAAATTCATCCACGATGAGTGAGATTATATAGATGCCAAGAAGCTCAAGCCAACTACTTGTCTAGACCTTCACGGTGTCTAGCTTTGTGATAAACTTATCCTTTGAGAAGGTGGAAACATAATAAAATACATTTAATAAATGTTTTAGTGTAAGCTACACCATTCATTGTTTACCCATGACAATGAAAATTTGACTAATTATTGTCACTTTTATCACTGATGTTTATTATTGTGGGCCATGTGGTTTATTACGACAGTAGATTAAAGTGGGCTAGTGCCATTATAACATATGACTTAGTTGATATAGAGCCATGTGGCCCTAAAACTTAATCCCCAATCGATTAGGCAAACGTTGAGTGCAAGTAATAATTAACCAAAAAGCACATCTTGCAAGCATATCGAATTGTGTGCTATCTAGTGAAAGCCATTATAGGTTCCTAAGTTACAACAATTGGAAGGGGTGTAATATCGTCCAAGGAGAAGGAGGATCTTCATTGTGGACATTTATATCTCAACCTCAAATTTGAAACTTGAACTAACAGTTTTGATTATTCATAATATGATAACAAAAATTCTCCTTTTCCAATGGTCATAGAATGTCCGTAAGTTGGAAGTGCCCACACATAACAATCCATCAGCTTTTGGCAATAGTTTTGTAACTTGGCAATGGCCTTTTTCCTTTTCAAGTGGAAATAGTTTACTCAAGACTATCGTCATGAGTTTTTTCATTAGTCTATTCCTTGATGACTTCGTTTTTAATCGCAATCCAAAATAACATTGCATTGATTAAATACAAAACATTCACTTACCATTTAACTCCCATGAAAAGTCCAAGACCAACATATGCAAGGTAAGAAAACTACTAGAATACTTTCATATATGTACATCAACAAAGCAATAATCTATCAAAGTGATATACATAAGCTATATATGGTCATCCTATCCAACCAACCATACAGATAAGCACATTGTACACATCATGTGACAACAAGTAATTATGATTCCAACAACCTAATTTAGCCTAACAACCTTCCTAACATTTGCGTTGGGAGCAAGCATGGTTAAGTGTACCCAAAAAAAATGCTCCGGTATACTAAACTCATAATTCTCTTGGTCCAATGCCTAAAAGTAATAGCAAAGTGATTTTAATTATTTTTTTCATGATACTCTCTATTGTTGTGTTAGGTACTCAAATTTAGAATATCGAGATGAAATCTTCAAAACTTATCGTTAAAAGTATTGCTCAAAAGGTAATGTCTAAATGTGGTTTTAGACATAGATTTCACAACCTTCAATATTTTGAAGGTTATTTTTTTCATATTCCTTGAATTCATTATAGACTTGAGGGCACAATTTTTTTAGAATAACATCAGTTTAATGTATTTTTATCATGTTTTAAACAAGTCCTAGACAATTACATGCTCAATATATCTACTTGCACACTACTTGCAACATCTTCTGAAATATGTAGACTTTTCTTGTATTTTTTTTTTGTCAACATCCATTGCTTGGCTTTGTAGAGCAATGTGTTTTCCAAATGTTTCGTATTTTTCCTTCACAAAATTCAAAGTTAGTGTATAATTTTGAATCATTTCACTTAGACCTATGGAGGGTAATGGAGTTGTGTACTTGACCGTGCTTGTGCCCCACTACTATTTCAGTTGCGCTCGCATGCCTATGGCCTAACTTCTTTGTCTTCCCTCTTCACTTTAGATCCTATTTCTAAGGTTGTTCACCTAACTCATTCAACGTTTCACTCACTGAACCTCTCGATGTCAAGTGGTTTCCCTCTTCATGTAGGGTACGATCGTTTCTCTTGGACTTTTCTTCTCTCAACCTATTGTTTGATATACAATTTGCATGCATCCTTATTGTCAATTCCTCATCACTCTTATATGGTATGTTCTTAGAGTCATCGCTCCTACCTACTCCTTTAGATAGGTCACAATGTTTAGCTCCTATTATGTCATCTCATTTTCCACTCTTAGGTTCCTCTTGGCTTCATAGACTTTGATTGCCATTTTCCAACATGTTCACACTGAACTCACAACTCGTTTAACTTTGCTTCCTCTCACAACCTACACATTCGAGACAATGAATTGCACATAATAACACCCAACTCCGATGTGATTGGAAATATTGGCTATGTTAAAAAATGAATCTAGGCGTCGTCTCCTATCCCATGAGAACTCAATGCCTAGTGATAGTCCACTCAACAATTCTCTCACATGCATTGTCTCTCTCAATCAACTCTTACTAAAGGCTATAGCCTTGCTTGTTGCTTCAACAACTTCAAAATCACAACCTATTGCCCTCGTGCTCTCTCACACTCCCCTACACTATTTGAGTTTTCTAACTTGTTTCTTGCATGTTGCCTTGCCTTATTGTAGCCTTGCTTGGTGGCTAGTGCCAAAGTAGTTATAATTGTCATTACATGCCTATCACCTCATATTATCATCTAACATCCCTTCTCACTTTCTATCCATGTTCCTTCAGTGAATGCTAAGGCTTGCAAGTGAAAAGAAAAAGACTATGGCTAAAACTTCAAAATTATAATTTGCACCAACCATCATCTATCCCATATAAACACACAATCCCAATCATGTAAGGTTATCATTAAGTGTTCAAGAGGTCCAACAAAGCCTTTCCATGCACAAGAATGTGTATTTGAACTACATACCTCCCTTTTTAGCAAACCATCCCAACAATGACCCTACCTAAAATAAACTTATTCTTCAAGTGCATTCGTAAAGGATTGAAGTACAAATCCACAACACGAGCACTTTCAATACAAATAGATACGTTGATTTCGATCCTCAATGTCAAAAATAAAGAAGAATTTGTTATTTAATCCTCGACACAAGACAACATACTAAATATACTTTTCGAAACCCAACTTCTTTTCTTTTCTTTTGAACGATTTGAAGACTTGGTGGGTGGGGGGGGGGGGGGGCTTGTAGAATTGTTTATGTGTCTCGTACATTGAGCCCCTACGTCCTTTAAGAGTTAGGGCCACTTTATACACGGCCTGGGGCCGGCCGGAGCACCGGCCCGATTGAGGCCTCAATCGGGACGCACTTTATGAACTTTTTTCCGGCCCAACCTTGTCGCATGTAAAGTGGTGAGGCCCGATTCTAGGGCCCGATGGTCCTGAGGGTTAAGTTTCATGGAACTTACCGTGGTCAATGCCCGGTGCTCTTGAGCATTAGTTACACGGCTTTTACTATGGGGGATGATCTCTATAGGCTTATGGTTAGGGGGTCAACCTTGGGTCCCATTAGACTATATCGAGCCCTTTGAATCTAAATTCCGGTGTCAAAATGCTCATATAAATTCACCTACCATGTACAATGGAATAACCGATGTACCCGGTAACAAAAAAAAAACCAGAGTTGCAATGATACAATATTCATTATAGAATAATCTATGTTTGTAGATATTAATTGGCTTCGTTCTGTTCGGGAACATGACGACATTGAGCATATATTTTGGTGCGGGTTACTGATTGTAAGTAGGCATTGCGCCAACATTGTTGTCGTGCTTTTTATTTTTCAAGCTACATAAATTTATAGACTTAATCAACCTTTCTAAAGCCTCAATTAACTCTCTTTATAGATAAGAGATTTTATTTAAAAAATAATAATTCTAACCATAGTATAAGTTTACATTATTGTTGGATCTAAGTGCGTGTAAACTTTTGAGCATGGTTCCACTTGGAAACTATCTTTGGCTTATTTTTGGAATGTGTTTGTTATGGTTAAAATTGTGGAGTCACTACACTAAACATGATATTTAGTGTGAGATACTATAAATACAATCACTAGACTAAATATCACTAACCCTATGAAAGTAAGTAATATTAAATGTAAAATCAAACACTAAACATCATCCATGGTAATATGTGAAAGTTACATGCACGAATTTAGTGTTAGGAAGGATATGAAAAAAAATTAACAATGAGAAAAACAGAAGGGACATGGTAGTAGGGAAGGTGGTGGCGCATTTATGTCTAACACTAATTCTATGAAAAAATAATTAAGGGGAAGGTGGAAGGTGAGAAGGGGAAGGTGGAGGGGAGAGTAGTAAGGAGGAGAGGAAATGCTTTCACCCCTCCTATTGATTGACGGACAAGATTGGAACAATCCAACGGAGGAGCCCCATCCGGCCCTAGATGGGAGTTCGGGACGAGGTAAAGCTCGTCCCGAAATCTCATCTAGGGCCCGATGGTTTGGCGCCAAAATTGTGCCACCTAAGACGCCACATGGGATAGGTGAGTGTTCGGGCCGGCCCCAAGTATAAAGCCCTTGGGCCTGATTTGATGAAATCGAGCGATCCTATTGGTTAAAATTTTGAGAGTTCCGGCCGGCCCTCAATCCGGCCCCAACTATAAAGTGGCCCTTAAGGGCCACAAGCTGCACATGTTGCCTTACTTTAAAAAGGGACCTCAGTGCCAGGTTGCAGAAAATCTATTAGTGGATTAAATTGGTCAGATGTGATGTGATTTCGAAGACTTTGAGTTATTCCGGGGGAGAAAATCAGATATATATATATGTAAGTCAAATTGTGTGTGTCATTTGGCAATTTGGAGGAGGTGGACAACTATCATTCTCATGTGCAGTCCACATCATGAAAGTGCGACAACAAAGCGTGGTTTTAGCAAGTTGACTGACACCGATTTGGATCGAAGCCACAAGGAGCCACTTCCAACCCCATGCACAATTTGGAGGAGAGAGGGAATTAAGGAAGAGGCGTCTTTTAATTAACAGATAAAATAAGAGAGTTTGCATCAGAATTCGGGAAGTTTTTGAAGCCTTAGTGGCTAATTGCCGGTAGTTGCTACGAACGGTCGGATTTTTTCCAATTTACATCGGCAACAGCCGGTCTTTTGTAAAATCAATCGGCCAATTGCCTATATTTTCATATTTTCATTGGCCAATATCCAATTAAATGGAATTCATATCGGCACTAATTGTTTAAAAAAGTGTATGAAAAGTTATTAGAAATCATTTCTTAGTACAAAATCTTGAATAAGTGAAAAGAAAGGCATGTTCAAAACTTTAAATTTGAAGAGTTAATATCCTTGGCAGGAATTGAACCTAGCAATGCCTTCACCGCTTGAAGGCCAAGGGTCCCCCAATTCTTCATATAAGCAATTGGATTTGGTCATGGAAAGGTTGCATAATTCAAAAAGTTCAAGGTTTAGGGTACTTCCTCAAGTGCATCATCATATGCCCCGGACAAATAGCGCTCTGGATGCTTCCGGCTGAAATCCAGTAACTCACAAGAAGAATCGGCTACATTTCCGAGACATTTTCTGGTCCATCGGCTGATTGCCGGAGGATTGAAATTACAGTTGGATTGCCATCCGATGATTGGAAATTTAGACCAGCCATGAGGGGAAATCCATCGGCTAATAATGAACTAGCTGTCGGTTTTTACCGAACATAGGTTTGCATCTGTTTAGGAAGAGGAGTATTTGGAACAGTGTGTATTTTTTACATGGTTTTTTTACATTTGACACGTGTGAAGTTTGCACCCAAAAAAAGTGCATGTCAATTGACACGCACAATTTAGGATTTGACATGCAGTGTGACTTGTGAAGAAAAAAATCACACGTTGATTGACACGTTAGAAATTGAAATGATACACACTACTAGGCCAATGATTGAGGTGATTTTCAGGCGTAATCGGTTGAGGTCCTAGTGTTTGCAAGTCCAGCCGGTTACATGTTGACATCCTTCGGTTTTCCCTTTATTAAATTGGGGTATATTCTATAAATTCCTCTAAAATGATCGGTAAATCACCCTGCAGTCTTGAACTTCAACCGGTTATTTCTCAAACTCAACTGGTTCATCTGTAACTAAATGCCCGTTCTCTCCGATCATAGTACTCGGCATGTGACATTGAGGTGACATTTTAGAAGACAGTGTAGATGTCAATTGACATTCCATTTTGTTTTTGGATATGAAGTTGAACGTTCAAATGAAATTCGTCAAACATACACACTAAGGAGTAGTAGTGGGGAATTGAGGAGAATGCAATAATGAAATAAAATAAAATTCATGATTGTAGAAATTGGAAATTGCTACAAATTTTCAAGATGATAAAAATTAGGGTAACATGTAGTCGATCTATAGGTTAGTCCATAAATGCTCATATAGATTCTAATAGCGGTTACAACAATTGTCAAAATTCTTACGAGGGTAATCAATCACAAGTTGTTGCCACATAATCTTAAATTTCTTTGCCTAAGAAACATAGATTTCATCCATGTCGGCATTACATGACTTTGGTGAGCGGTTAAATGGACATGGCCAACTATGGATGCCTCGACCTTATCATATACGGGCGTACCTCTCATCCATCCAACATAAGAACTTGATCCCTTATATGTTTGTTGCCGGTTCATCTCAAATGATATAAATTGGACTAATTATAAAATTATAAAATGAATTTTGGTGTCAAATTTGAAAACTTTTGAAAAATAACCTTTGAGATGCATACTATTTCAGGGTTTTATGTTGGATGGATAAGATCTATGCTCGTATACAACAAGTCAAACTCTCCCAATTTCGGCCATTAGATTGGACTAGGAAGTGCCTCCTCCGGTTAGCATTGCAAATCACAAAGATTGTCATTAAACCTTGAGAATCGGAGTGAGCAGCGATGCAAATGTTACCATTCAAAAAAATTGTAGATCTTCCTTGCATGTTTTTTTGGTGCTCGTTCTTACCTTCCAACCTTGTCATATATCACTCAAATATAGGTGGTTAATCAAAGGTGGGTTTACATTGGGATCTAGGGGAAACTTGGGGTTCCAAAAACCCCTTAATAGCCCTTACTTGTGGACTCAAAGATTGACCTTGAGCTTTAAGACTGGGACCTCAAACTAGGAGGAGTATTTTCCCAACCGGAATCCGACAATAATTGGTAGGAAAGTGATGCCACATTAACATTGCTTCATATTTTTTTAGTACTTAATGTAGCATGGCTCAATTTGGGTAAGCAAGGTTTTCAAAGGAGTGTTTTTGATCCCAAGTTATGGGTCATGTCCAAGAAAGTCGGGGTCCAAAACATCCCTCATAGACCTTGCTTTTGGACTCAAAAATGAACCCAACCTTGAAGATTGATTTCTCAAATTGGCCATAATATTTTATTGGGTTAGGAGTCCCAAGATTTGGTGGGAAAATGTTGCAACACCAACAACTCTTTATTTTCCATACTTTGGACTCTAACCCTCGTAACAAGACTCTAGTAGTAGGCCACCTCACCATGGGGCTAGTTTTATGGGGATCATATGCAAAATGAAACAACTTGTCACCAATCACACCTTGCGGCTTGGCCTACCAATAAGAGCATTGCCACTAATGAAGGAATTCAACTGTAAAATGGATGTAAACACATTCAATTCAGTTTGAAATTGCCCCACCTGCCTAAAAATTGGATGAACTCAAAACTGAGGGAAGGCTCGGGGGGAAACAACCCATGTTTTCAATGAAGAGAGGTGACCTCAACTCCAATGCATATTGAATAAGATGAGGTCCATTATACTTCGCCAATACTTTTGGACTTACTTCCTCGTAAAAACAATTAGAACAACTCCACCGTGATATTGATTTTAACTTTTCAACATTGGCTCTTGAAGCTACCTTTTGTGACATTGCAATAGATGAACAACTTGTAATTTAGAATGTTGTAAAAGGAAGCTATATTCATCACATTATGAATTCACCTTGTAGATGTTTATGGAGGGTTGCACAATCTCTTGGGAGACAATTACACTTATTGTATGGGACCATTCACGTGTTTACTTTTCACATGGCTTAAGAGGCGATCGTTGAAGCTACCCTAAGAAACGAGCATGTGGGTGGGGCATATGCCCTTAGAGCATCCCCACTAGCATGGGCACCGTGTGAGGCCAAACCCACCACCCTTAAGCGTCCTAGTCCGGGTGATGGTTTTGAGAATCACATGTACTGTATGAATCTTGAGAAATGCTCTCTTCACATCCCAAGGCATTCATGTCATTTTGAATCACTTTGTTTATTAGTAGTAGCCTCTTGGCTTGTGGCCGAATTGGCCTTCTCAAGAGTCCAACCGGCAGCCTTGGCAACACAAGCTCTCAAGGATATTCTCCTTGCACCTTTGATTATCCTCTCCTTCACATTGCCATTGCTTGAGTCCTCCTCTTTCTGCATTGTTATATAAGTGATTGATTTTTACCAAAAAGGATGTAAGTGTTGAAAAAACACTCCCTCAATGGTTAACCTCAAATACAATTGCTTGCAAAAACCACACACCCTCCTAGCTATCTAATCACACAACTCACACATTGAATAATCTCATTAAGCCATCCCCTTAAGTCCTAATTCTAAGGCACCCACATCACTCATTAGGTGATGGTTTCACTAGCTTAGTGTCCAACTAATTCTTAGGTCCCTTAATCCTAGCTCGGCTTGGTTTACCCTTGAGGTGGTAGTAATTTCGGCTTTAACAGGTAGCTCCGTAGTCTGCTGGCCGAACCGGGTAGCTCCTTAGTTTGTTGGCCGAACCAGGTAACTCCTTAGTCTGATGGTAAACCGGGTAGCTCCTTAGTCTGTTGGCCGAACAGTAGCTCCTTGGTCTGATGGGCAGAGCTTAGTACACTCGCAACTAAGGGTTGGCCAAGCTTATTAATGGCCCTAACCAACCCACTAATTAGGAGTACACCTAAAGGGCTTTCAAACTACAAGCTAATTTGGTGACTCTAAGCCTCTAATTAAATACTTTGCTACTTGGTTTTTATGATTTGGGCTAATTAACTAAACTAACTCCCTAATATCACTAAGGGCTAACTAATCCACACACGTGGCTTTCAAGCTATAAGAGCTCACTCCCGTGGGAGAAATTGAGAGAGAGAGCTTAACTAACTAACTTCACTAAAAACTAATAACCCACACACGTGGCTCAAGCTCTTAAGAGCTTGCTCCCTTGAGAGCGCTTGATGGAGAGAGAGAAAAATGAGAGAGAAAACACCTTAAGTAGCAAAGAGGGGAAGAGGGAGAGAGGGAGAGAGGGAGAGAGGGAGAGAGAGGTGAGGATAGGGTGAGAGGATTAGCACCCCCAATCACAATCCTTTAACCTTCTCCTCCGAAGTAGGGACTAATCCCCATCCACCAAGCTTCCTTCTTCCTAAACTACCAAGGTGGATCCAAAAGTGGGCATTTAACCCGCGGAGCTCACCTTGATTCACCTTACCCCCTACTCACATTATCAAGGCATACTCTTATTGAATTCAACCTTGAGATAATCACACAACACATTCTAATGCCTAAACTTAAATCCACACCACACTTCACTCTTTTTATGTTTTGTGAATAAACATAACACATCAAAGTCAAACTAAAATTGGTTTCGAGGAGTTAATCACCACATGTGGGCACCATTTTGGGCTCACACACCGCCAAAGGCTAGATGCCTCGGTTGGTAGCCCAGACATAGTGGGGGATGCCTGGCCCAAAGCCCAAGGCCCACCAATCCCGGTATTGTGTACCGATGGACCTGGCCCGAGGCCGACCCCTGGCCGGCTTACACCCTGCTTGGATGCCCTACCTAGAATTGTATAAACACCAAACTAATACAAGATAATTACCAAATCCAATCCATGTTAGCATTGATGTTCTTTTGATGGTTGTTCTTATATCCTTGTTATTCTTATACCTATCCGCATACCACTGCAATTATGGGTGCATTTAGTATATATATGTTGGAATTATTGGACCCTTTGAACAATCAATTAAGACAAATCCACAAAATCCACAAATTCCTACATACGTTGTCAACGTCACGCAGTTGGTTTATTGATACCATTGGATTTAGTGTAATTATTTCAAGCAAACCGTGCACATGACCACTTATCATTCGAATAATTATATGCTATCAAAGCTCTATTATGGACGCACCATTGTTCCTCACTTATTGTTTGGGGTTTGAGGTTTCATGTTAAGGTTGCCCTACATATTTCCATCGTCCATCATCGATTTATATTTCCATTCTTAAATGTTTTAGATCTTTCATTGCTTTCTTTTCTTATGGTGGAACTTTGTTGATAGGACCTTTTTGCAAGTTGTTATAATGTATGAACAATGGAGGGCTTATAAACAAAGTATTAGGGACAATCTCGAAGATGACGAGGAAGAAGAATATATGATGAACCAACTAGTGTACATGAACCATAGACTCCTTAGACGATGAACATGTTCAAAGGGGTGGTAGCCGACCAAGTAGAAAACCAAACAAAGATAGGCTTGCATTGTTTCACGTTGAATTGCTTTACTATGATTATTTCTAGAATCACCCATTTTTAATGTTGCCTACTTTTGCGAGGTTTACAAGATGCATAAGTGTGTGTGTGTGTGTTTTTAATTTTTAATTTTTAATTTTGTGATTGCACAATTTTGCATGTTCAAGTGACGATTACATTAAGTAGAAAAAAAATTGTGCGGGTGCTACTCATTTGTCTTTTGTGTAGAAAACAATGGTTGCCATGCTCATGCTCTCGCTTGATACACCTGCAAAGGCGCAAGAATAATATTGTAGGATGGCACCTAGCACTGCTCAAGAATCCATGTATACTTGCGCCAACCCACTCATGAGGACATTATAACACAAATGATTGTGAACCAAGATAGGGGGTGGCCTGGTATGTTTGGTAGCATTGATTGCATGCACTAGAAATGGAAACTATGTCATGTTGTTTTGCAATGGTTTTATCAAGACAATAACAAAAACAAATCCAACATCTTAAAGGTTGTTTGTGATTATAGGTTGTGGATTTGGCATGCATTCGTTGGCATTCTAGGGGGGAACAACGATATGAACGTTCTTGATAGGAGCCTTTTGGTGCAAAATATACTTATTGATCATGCGAATGGAGTGGGCTTTTAGGTTCACGAAAACCAGCATGATAAAAACTATTTGCTTGCTAACATGATTTATCCAAAGATGGAGTTATTTCGTGCAAAGCCTCCAAGATTTAGAAGACCAAAAAGAAAGCAACTTCTCTGCTTCTCAAGGATCTGCTCGAAAAGATGTGGAGAGGTGTTTTGGTGTATTGCAATCTAGATGGTCCATGGTTGCACATCCTTGTAGATTGTTGAGCACCCCCGATATGACTGATATCATGTACACATATATCATTATGCATAATTTGATCATTGAGGATGAGGTTGATGAAGATCTTCCTACCCTTCATGCTTCAAGCTCCTCCCATATTAGATTGAGGAGGGGCTTCATTTTTCACGACCTGCAAGTTGGTACATCCAACCTGCAGGACTCATAAACTTATTACTTTTTGCACGATGACTTGGTTCAACATTTGTGGAATGAAAAAGGTTCTCATTATCAAGTGTGTGTGTGTGTATTCCTTCCGCAACCACCTTTTATTTTTAATTTCCATACATTAGCTATAAGATGCTCATTTTGTATTGGGAATTATGTGAGCTTATGTAATTGGCTTGCAAGTTTTGCATGTATTCTGAATATGGATTGGAGAATCGGAGTGTGCAATTGGAATATGGAATCAAAGTGTGGATAAAGAGTCCCAAATTGAACCAGGGTTGTGCAATCACAGTCTAAATATGAACCAGGGGTGAATCTGATTGTGTATGATTCAACAGATAGCAGATGGCTGATTGTGTATGATTTAGTTGATATATAGCAGATGGTTGTTTGTGTATGACGTAGTTGATAGCAAATGACTGATAGCAGATGGTAAACGCATACAACATACCACAAATAACAAACAAGTGACAGCAAACTGCAAATAACAGACTGCATAGTTTAGAGTTGTCACCTTCATGATGTACGCCCTTAATCACAAGTGCCACTGTGATAATGCAAGGCTTATGATAAAAACATAGGTTTCAACCCTTGTACCCTAAACTTGAACTGATGAGGGACGTCTTACCTCAGGTATGGGGATAGTTCTAGATTCGTCAAGGTTAGCATTCGGACTCAAATTGTGGAGAACCGTGAATCTACTATGTATACCCTGGCACTTGACATTCAATTAGAATGGTGCATGGTTGATTGGTAAGGAGAGGAGATGTCAAGAGGCTGAGACACCTAGTCGAAGTGCATGACTTGATGAGAGTGTGAATGCCCATTTGCGAATTCTTACCTATTACATGAATTCCAAAACATTACATGAGATGCATGCATTTCGTGTGGATCTATAGAGATCTGGCGACGCTAAGATGGGGGAGGATTAATGTGGAATAAACTCACATTTGTGTCGCTAATGTCATATTTTTCCTCGTCATAATCCAAAGGTGGTTGGGAGAAATCTTCACCAAATGTGGCAAGATCATCTTCGCGTTGATGGATGTTTCTACCCATATTAGGGTTGTCTGCCACTGGAGTCTGCAGCTGGAGGCTGCCATGACTTGGCTTCATTGTTATGTCAAAGATGGATTCGCTTCTTTGGTGTTCATCTTCGTGTTCACTTTTGGCGTCAAGCTTAGCGCAATCGTCATCTTCATCAACAAGGCCTCTACGTTAAGGTCAGCAAACCCGGACCCTTGCACTTGTTGTGCTGGTGCAGGTGTAGGTGGCGGTGCACATGAAGGAGGAAGTTTGGTGAGGGACATGGCGACGCCGGACCTTGTAGGAACATGGGTTGTGGAGGCAACAAGGGCAATAGCAACATCGTTCGCAACTTCAGCCCAGAGCTTTGCTAGTTTTTGAGTTCTTCGAAGGAGAACCCACTGACTGGCTATGTCACATGTAATAGATTTATCCTCTAGAGTAAAAAGGTGAATACATTTTGTTGTGCGATTTGCTATGCTTTTTTCATAGTTGCAGCTACAAAACCAATGGTTGTTTTTACACTGGCCCGCACTGTTTGTTTCTTGACCTTCATGTTGAGATGTTTTGCCTTGGAGGACTTAGCACCAGGGGATGGCATTGCTACAGGTGCGGAATTGAATGGAAGAGTTGCACCATTCGGAGTGACAACATCTCGTTGATCCATTGGAAAAACATTTGGGTAGAGAGATCATACCCTCCCGCCTTCCGCTTGGCCATGAATATTGCTGCAAAACGAGAATAGGTTTTTAGCAACAACCAACAATGTTTAAAAACAAAGGCCTTCCCACACTTTTGTTTTGAAAAAAACTTCTCATCTCATCCAGGGGTGCGGCGCCTTCATTATTTATTGTGAATGATAAAAAAACAAAAACTTTGTAAAGATTCACATCATCAACAACAATGTCATCCTCCGTTTTTCCACTCTCATCAAGATCTTTGATTGTGCAATAGCAACCGGTAAACTTCAAAATTTCCGCCTTTACGTTAGACCACTTTGTTTCCAATGACATGGCTAGATGATTTGCTCCTCCCTCTGGCTTGTGGCGACTGTAGTGCAACACAACACTACTCCAAAATGCGGCACTCTTCTAGCCTATCCATCTCCTTGAGTCCATGAAGCTATGCATGAAATTTCTACAACATTGCTCCTCCTCCTCCAGGTAGAAGTTCCTACCCTTCTTGGTCCTTCCTCCCGTTGTGACACCATCCTCTACCCTGCTTGACATGCCGCAAACTGTCCAAAGAAAACAATTCACGTCGATGGCATTGCCGTGGGGAGCTCGCCACCCAAGCTAAATTTGCCAAGAAGTGCAATGTTGGAAGCCCGCCCCAAAGCTCACTTTAAGGTTGCCGGAGCATGTGAACTCTCCGGCTTGGCATTCCCATTTCCCGAAGTCACAGAGTACCATTCACCCACCAGGTACCCAACATGGTGGGGACGCTTTCAACCCAAACTGAACTCCAATGAATATCAGTTTTGTGTTTAAATTTTTCAATTCAAGATGCTTGACTACTAGTGGTGATGCTCTAACTAACTTAATAAAAATATATAAAATATCGGTTACCAACGGTGGCACAAGGGCAATTGCATGTATGTCAGGTCCCATGTACAGGTCATCACTAGCTAGCCATAACCTCATAAGTGCCAGATCGTTTGGGACAAGAGTTGAAGCCGAGATCTCAATTTCAGAGGTTTCTTTTGGTCTTGGGTCCTAGTGTAAACCCCCGGTAATTAAGGTGACTGATCATAGAATCAGGCCTGCTTATTTATCTTAGGTTTGGATATGGGGGCAGGCAATGATTTGAAATGCATTAGTAACTGTAGTTATAGATATGACATCACATCAGCATCCCATATGACATCACCAATACTTGAACTCTCTGCCTGGTGACAATGATGATACCTAAGGGCCACTTCACACAGGGGACTGAGAGCCCGTGACCATTACACTCCAAGCACTCTCATTGGTGGAAAGGACGGAGCCGGTCCGAGTTCACTTCACACTATGCTTGAGGGACTAACAAAGTATGTGAATGCAAGATGGATGTAAAGTCTACATGTATTCCTACATGGCACCGAATGGATCATGTTTCATGGTCACTTGGACTATTTTCAAAAACCACTTCTTGGAGGGAGACCTAGCACAGAACCGGGAGACCATGGCACTCCGAACGCTCACAACCGTTGGTTTATTCTACTTTATCATGTGCGAGGACCTGTATGAATAGAAATTCATTGAAATAGCACTTGATTGAGGGTCCGGTCACATATGACTTCACACTACACTTGAGGGCCCGTGACCACACTACGTGATTATGGAGGTGTGTTGGGACGGCCTTTGGACACTTTCTTTTGGGCTCTCACAATCAATGGTCACAACCCTTGGCTCATGTGTGAAGTGGCCCTAAGTTAGCTCCCATCCGGGCTCGGGGAAAACCGGTGGTTATTGACAGACAAACCGGTTGACGTTCGAGAAATAACCGGTGGAAGTTGGAGACTTCACAAAACGTACCCATCATTTTAGAAGAATCTATAGGAGAATATACCTCAAATGAATGAAGCAAAACCGGAAGATGTCAACATGTAACCGGTTTCATGTAGAATCACTAGGGATCTTGACCGGCTATATAAGCCCAAAAACTTTCCGGGCACCGACTCCCATGTATAATGCGTCATACAAAAAATCTATTGTATCTGAGGAACGGCAGAGCTTCGAACTGGAACTCAAAGGCCTCCAAGTACCCGTCCACTTTGACATTAATATAATGATACCAAGTACACCCTTTCACACCTCGTAAGGTAGATGCGTTGGTTATAAGTTAATCGTACCAAATTACCGATATGAAACACACGATTAACTTAGTATAAGTACAACATTGGGTAGCAAATCCAAATCATCGAGGCTGTGGCCACTTCCCTCTTCCTTTTTGGAGCTCACATCAATATCTCGTCCATTATCAAAGTGGATGTTCTCGTGTTCATTAAAATGATTGCATAGGTTCTTTATGTTATGTTGAGTGTTGAGTCAAGGATGGTTCTCATACTTTGAGCATGTATTTTAATTTTATTTCAAACATGTGTCTTTCTGGTATTTGTTTTTGAGTCACATCAAACCTCATATAACTCAAATATAAGGTGTCTCATTAAGAAAAGTAATTGAATAAGGGATGTTTAGTTTATTAGTATGCGTTGAGAGTTAGTGTGGGTAGAAACTATTGTTGTCCATTGCATTTTATATAAGGGTTCAAAATTAAGGTGGCTCATAAAATTAGTAAAATTATCATATTCAAATATATAGTGCATTTTTTAATATTATTATATTATATTCTTCATCTCCATTGATTAGTGTGTTATTGATTTAGTATTCCTAGCTTTAAAGCATATGATATCATGGGCACAAAATTGGCATGGGTCAAGAGAAGCTACATTGACCAAAATCATCATGGTATGTCAAAATTATGGAGGGCCTATAACCATTTAAAAAGTGAATATAGACCTATTCATGAATTGTAGACAAAATGAAAATTTATATATGCAATTATGTTGGCAAACCCTATGATAGTAATGACAACAACTACTCCTAAACGTGGATTGCATCTCTTGTTGTAGCACATGTCACATGCACACTATGTCATTTGTAAACACAACACATATAGATTGATATGTTTGATCATATTGTTTCTAAAAATATGTGGAACTAGGAATTTTTATCATAGTCTTCCATCAAATGATTTTCTGCAAGGTGCATGTCTTAAGTGTGCAAAGAATACTCTTAGATGCATGATAAATTTCAGACAAGTCATTTGTCCATATTGACTGAAATCCTAATTGTGTTCAAAGGTGTGAAAGGTGTAACTTGGACATGTGACCCCTAATTTACCCACCCACTTAGTCTTGGGGTCAAGTCTTGGTGTAACTTTCATGTAAAGTGGGTAGACATGGATAACATTACTTAGCCCAAGTGCCGGAGTTATCTTTCCAAATAAAAGACATAGCTACATCCCAACTACATACCTAACTTGATGTGTGCATGCCGTAAGGAGTTATCAAAGTTGACCTTGAATATGGCCTTCCCGGCACATGTTTCTAGAATGATGTAGCAAATCTATGATGAAGCATCAACAAAAATCGGACTAAAAATCAACCTTCCCATAATTTAGTTATGGTTATCCAAGGTATGTTATACTCATTAAAGTTGGATCTTTATCATTTAACGCAAAATAAAATAAAATTGTAGGACTTGTGTTGAGGGTTGGGTGTACCTTTTTGCTCGGCCCAATTCTCAACACAAATCCCTTGTCTCACCTCCCAAAAATGTTTGCCATGTAAGAATCCATGTCATACTTGAAAGGGACTTAAGACTTGAGAGTCATGTGAAATGGCAAGTCTGAACTTCAGTGCTCTCAATGGCTAAGGTTGCACGGATTGAACTCAACTGACTTGGGACTTAGCACCCCTTATGAACCGCCCCTTGGTGTATTGGACCTAAAGTTTTTTGGACTGGCATGACATTGCTAAGCAACCTACATGGTGGTCTCTTTCCAAAGAAGGAGGTTGAAAGTTACAAACTTTGATATAATTCACAACTCCTTGTGGAAAACTTCACATTTCCGTGCTCCTAATAAACGGGGAATCATGTAAATCAAGGATAACCATAGGCATGTGATACTTGATCCCACGGAACGCAACCAAGGAGTTGTGAAATGTTATGTGGACCCTAATGTAAACCTAAGTTACCCTAACTTGTGCAATGGCAATTTGGGGGGGGGGGGGAGTGTTCAAGAATCGAAGTCTTCAATGCCCTTCAAATGCAATTTGGCCCTTCACAATAAACCTCTCTCAAAACAAGCCTTCAAAATGCAACCCCAAATAAAAAATGAAGACGTCGATTGAAGTCCTCAATATAATATGTCCATCACAAGTGTAGGACATTGTCACTACAAGAAATGGAGTTAGATGATTAATTCTTAATTCTTCACATTATACTGAAAACATGTACCATATAATTCATGCACAAGTTTACTATAAGTTTTGTATTTCATTACTATATTCCTATATTTACGTCTTGGATTTGAACTAGGCCTTCAAATGAAGGGCTGAAATTTGATTGCCCTTCAAAATGAAACTCACAAGAGGGCTTCAATTTTGAACACTTGAGGAGGGGGGAGGGGAGGGAGGGGAGGGGGTGGCTGGCAATTCTCTCATGTTGGAGTGGGGGCACTACTGTAGTGGTTCCATTGTTCCAGGTGGCTCGGCAAATGGAAAACCATCCAAAAGCCCCATGCTTCTAAAGGCCACCTAGGAAGGGCGTGGCACTTGTCACTTTTGGGGAGTTGGGGGCGCAACATATCCGCATAAAATAGGCTCAAGAGCGTGTGGAACAATGGATGACAACCTTCATCCAGAAGAAACATCCACTCTGTCGATTATCCCAATCCCATTTGGATCTATATACCATGCAAGCACCCTCGTACAATCACCCGACTATTAATATGGTATAGAAAGATATGGATCCATTTAGTAACTCGGGTCAATGAACATGGAGAACCGATTGCTCGTTTTAGATGAACCGGTTGAGTTTGAGAAACAACCGGTCGAAGTTCAAAACTCTAGAGAATTAACTGATAATTTAATAGAGATATGCAGAAAATACCTCAAATTATTTAAGGAATACTGAAATATCACAATGCTTAACCGGTTGAACTTGGAAACACTAAGACTTTGACTAATTATGTCCAAAAATATCTCCAACACTAACTCATGTATACAAAGATTCTCTCATCTTGAGATACTCACCAAGCACCACTATGTATTTGGATAGTATTATAAGCTTGATACCCACATGAGGCTGTTGGTATAAATGAATTATTGATACCGTGAATTCACATATATAGTGGTCCCACAATAGAACCGTCCACCGGAATTAAAATAGGATGGAGAGGGTGTGAAATAGTGGATGAAAGGTCCCATCTAGAAAGGCCAGCCACTAAAAGGATGAAAGTCATCCGAGTGGTGAATGTGGGGCCCCCATATATGTCACTGGATCTGCCATCCATAAGTGGGGCCCACACTTACTTGTGCGCCCGCACGGCCGTATTGCATAGTCACCAGTGGTGGGACCACCAGGAAAGTAATAAATAATTTGATTTACGGTCACCCCCCAAAAAATTGGAGTCTTGGACTCTTGGCTAATAAGGGATGTTGGGCCCACGTCGCTGAGGCGATGTGAACGCCTCCCTTGTGGTCGTGTGCTAGGAAGATCTCGGCTGTCGATTTTGATTTGAAAGATCTGAAGGTTCCTATACTGCCCCAACCTTTGGCTTCTCTTCCCCTCGGGTAGAACTTGCAAAACTTCACATTGGATGAAATCTCCACCTCCATCCACTTATGAATTTAGGATGAGATTATTCAAACTCAATCCTTCATTGAAAGGACTTATCGAAGAGATGGTGCCAATGGGGAGAATCGAACTCCCACCTCTTCCTTCCCAAAGGTAGAGCCAAGGGTACTAGCCATAAACTCCAAGCCCCTTTTGTTGACCACTTGGGGAACTCCATTGGGAACTTTGGGGGAACCCTATGGGAACCTTCAAAAATCCCACACAAATGCTCTCGTACAACTGGATGAACTATCAACACCTTCATCTTGCAAACATTGATTTTTCATCCGCTTGAATTTCATTCATTGAAAGTTTTTTTTCCAAGTTACCCCAACAGTTTCGTAGACTGTAGGATGGGACGCTATGAATGAATGACTTGGATGTGATATGCCCATGAAACCACACCCTCCATTCAAAACTCCTCGGTGACATGGATGTTGGCCGACTCTGGATGTTGTACACCTCATTGATGGGCCCTGCCAGCATGGATCCTGAGTTGGCCCGCCACCGACATTATATAATTGTGATACCAATAAAACATTGGTTGCTCCTGATTGATATCACACTATGAGGACTCGGGTTTTTTGAAAATAAGCTTTATGCCAATTACTCTTAGTATAAATATTAAGCATTGGCCTAATTCTCCCATGCATTACACCACTTTCATATGCATTACGCATGGCTTGATAGCATACATGCTCATGCAGATGTTTGCCAAATTTGTGAATCGGAATCATGCCATGTCCTTGGTCTAAGAAACTTCAAAGTTGAATGTTGAAGGAGGTCATGTGAAATTACAATCATATGAATGTGATCTAAAACTGAGTCTCTACACATTTTATAGAGGAAATCGATGCCAAATGAAGTAATTTAGTGTATTATTTATTTCATATATAGGTAACGAAGAGACTTATGGGTATTCAAGGGTTAAGTCACAAAGACCACTCTAATTCATATGGCACACCAATTTACAGACGATATGGAATCATTGCACGTGAGTGTACCCCTCGTTCATCCAACTTAAAGGTCTTGAGAAGCGTTGCAATCCAAAGATTATGTATTAAGTTGATTTGACACTAGAATTAGTTTTAAAGACATACTTCAAGAGTGTTCAGGTGGTGTTGGAACCCCCAACCACGATGGCTCAAAGAGGAGATGTTTGACTTGGCCAAGATATAATTGAATAAATTTGAATCTTGTGTCAATCTATTGAGGGCATTGGTTTAGGTGTCCTCAAAAGTTTGCCATTAAATTCTTTTTATTTAGCCATTGTTTGGCCAAAGTAAAATGCCTCTCCTTCATGTCACTTAAAGTTGGGGGTTCTAGCTACAATAAATATTGAACTTAGTGTTATTTTATATTTGGACTTACACAATGCTATATATATTTATTGTATATCTCATTTTGGCCAACAAACGTCAAATTGGTTGTTTGGAAATTATAGAATATTAACATCTTTACTCAGTGAAAAGAATTCATCAATAATGAACATACATAACATTGTTTAACTCCAAATAGTAAGTGACACTAAATACAATATATTGTGAAGTGCTAGACTAGTATTGTCTTTTTTGATATCATTCATGTATTTGTAACAAGGATTTCACACATTTTTGGAACCGATAGGATGTGGGTATTTGAGGACCTATTTTTTACCACTTGGGTTTGCCTATATACCATCCATTTTCCTTCATAATATATAGATAATTTCATCGTAGTCTCAAAATGGTGTAGAATGTTGTTGACCTGAATGATAAGTTGGGTAAACAAAGATTCTATCACTTTCTAATACCTGCCAAATATCACTATTAACTAATGTTACACTTTTAAACATGTATTTCGCTATTTAAGGATTTTTTGCTTAATTCTAGACAAATGTTATCCACTAAAAACAATTTAGACACCGAATGATGGAAATTTACAACAATTTATACAACAAGGAAATAAAATGCATTCATAAATCGAATCTTTGCAAATGTAAGATATTTTTTATTTCAATTAATTGGTTGGGAGTTGATACGTATTCAACCACCTACGTGTATTACTATTTGAATTTATAGTATGAACCTTTCACATTCAACCCTCGAACTTGGACCCTACACAACCTATAACAAACTTCCATTAGAAACACATTCCTCGATATACTAAAAACTCTAGTTCATTTCTCATCCTCTAGATATAATACGTAGTCCAACACCATTAATGGATCTTTGAATATATGCAAGAAAATGATATGAGTCCACACCTCCATACAAAATTCTTTATTCATTGTTAGAGGGTGCATTAGATGCATGTTGATACATATGCATGTTTGGGATGCACATTTGCATGGATTTAGAGCCACGTCGCTTTTGTTAACTATAGGCCACATAAACTAATGGTTGATAACATGATAGGAATTCAAGGGCTAAGGGCCACTTTATACACGGCCTGGGGCCGGCCGGAGCACCGGCCCGATTGAGGCCTCAATCGGGACGCACTTTATGAACTTTTTTCCGGCCCAACCTTGTCGCATGTAAAGTGGTGAGGCCCGATTCTAGGGCCCGATGGTCTTGAGGGTTAAGTTTCATGGAACTTACCGTGGTCAATGCCCAGTGCTCTTGAGCATTAGTTACACGGGTTTTACTATGGGGGATGATCTCCATAGGCTTATCGTTAAGGGGTCAACCTTGGGTCCCATTAGACTATATCGAGCCCTTTGAATCTAATTCCGGTGTCAAAATGCTCATATAAATTCACCCACCATGTACAATGGAATAACCGATGTACCCGGTAACAAAAAGAAAACCAAAGTTGCAATGATACAATATTCATTATAGAGTAATCTATGTTTGTAGATATTAATTGGCTTCGTTCCGTTCGGGAACATGACGACATTGAGCATATATTTTGGTGTGGGTTACTGATTGTAAGTAGGCATTGCGCCAACATTGTTGTCGTGCTTTTTATTTTTCAAGCTACATAAATTTATAGACTTAATCAACCTTTCTAAAGCCTCAATTAACTTTCTCTTTATAGATAAGAGATTTTATTTAAAAAATAATAATTCTAACCATAGTATAAGTTTACATTATTGTTGGATCTAAGTGCGTGTAAACTTTTGAGCATGGTTCCACTTGGAAACTATCTTTGGCTTATTTTTGGAATGTGTTTGTTATAGTTAAAATTGTGGAGTCACTACACTAAACATGATATTTAGTGTGAGATACTATAAATACAATCACTAGACTAAATATCACTAACCCTATGAAAGTAAGTAACATTAAATGTAAAATCAAACACTAAATATCATCCAATCTGGAATTCAGCTTATTTCAAAGACAGAGAAGACTGTCTCGCGGCCAAGTTGTTTCTAAAATGAAAAAGCCAATATTTGATTTTATTGTGGAACTCGCTCCTCCCATGAACTACTGTTGTTTGTGAGAATTAAGAGAGTCGAAATTAGGGGTGTGGTAGAAGGCTTGGAATTCACCACATTTTGAAGACAGAGAAGACTGTCAAGCGGCCAAGTTGTATCTAAAAAAAAAAAGCCAATATTTGATTTTATTCTGGAACTCGCCCCTCCCATGAACTACTGCTGTTTGTGAGAATTAAGAGAGTACAAATTAGGGGTGTGGTAGAAGAAGGCGAACAATATTCTTGGAGATACAGAAATTCTTGGAAATACAGATTTTTTTCACAAGTTGAGTATGTAGTGAAGAAGCAGCAAGAGGGGGTTTCGAAGGACGCACCTGCAACTCACGGATCTCACCCACGTGACAAAATTGCGATTTGAGCGACGCACAAAGTGTTTCAGAGAGGCTTCGGAGAGGAAGGTGGAAGGGAGAGGAGTAGAGAAGCGATGAGAGGAAGGTGGAGGGGAGAGAAGAGAAGGGGAAGGTGGAGGGGAGAGTAGTAAGGAGGAGAGGAAATGTTTTAACCCCTCCTATTGATTGACGGACAAGATTGGAACAATCCAACGGAGGAGCCCCATCCGGCCCTAGATGGGAGTTCGGGACGAGGAAAAGCTTGTCCCGAAATCTCATCTAGGGCCCGATGGTTTGGCGCCAAAATTGTGCCACCAAAGACGCCACATGGGATAGGTGAGTGTTCGGGCCGGCCTCAAGTATAAAGCCCTTGGGCCCGATTTGATGAAATCGAGCGATCCTATTGGTTCAACTTTTCAGAGTTCCGGCCGGCCCTCAATCCGGCCCCAAGTATAAAGTGGCCCTAAGAGACTACCGTACATTAAGGGCAGCTCCGGCGCTCTCTTGCCGAATAATTATTAAAAGTAAAAAAATAGTGTTCGGCACCTAGAAATAGCATATTCATGTTTTCGGCAATTTTCTCTTTTAATTTTTAAAATTCAGCTTAAGTTCATTTTTTATTTTCTATTTAAGCTTATATCTTGTACATCTCTCTTGCATTGAATGACAAGTAAGATGTGAGTGAAGAGTAGAGAATGCTCTGTGCTTTATGCAAGTAGAGTGGAGTTGTGTTTAACAATGCATATGGGATATGTAAACTTTGAGGTGAAGCACCGAGTTAGACTTCATTTTTATAACTTGCATAACATTTGCATAGAGTCTTCAAATGACATAAAATTTGTTGGAGGTGAAAGATTACTTGATTTGTAAACTTTTCTTTGACCAACAAAATTCCAAAAAAGTTGATCTTCTATGCACAAATGAGCTCTGAAAAACTGTTATGAACGCATTTTAATTTTTTGATCTTTACATGGCTGCAATGTTTTGTCCGTATCTTTTGCATAAAGACTTATTTTGACAAAAAACTTATTGGAGGTGGAAGAAGGATTGATTTCTCAACTTTTGCTAGTTGGACAAAATACTATAAAACTTCATCTTCTATGCTCAATTGGACTCCAAAAATTTGTGTACAACACATTTGAAAAGCCTCGCCTAGAGTCTTGCTACTTCTTAACCCATATTCTTTGTGGACTAATGTAAGTGAGCTTGATTACAAAAGGAGCACCTTCTCTCTTTCAAAATTCACATATGCTTTCACTATAAGTAAAACTCTAGTGAGAAGTAAAAATTCTTACTTTTCGGCAATTTTGAAAAATAATTAATTTTATATTCGGCAAAAAATGCAAATAATATTGCAAAAGTTCCGGCGTCTATTTTTAGAAATATTTTGTGCCGAAGCTGCCCTTAATGTACGGTAGTCTTCAAATTCCCATTGGGCTTTATAATAAAGCATGCAAACATCAAGTTTGTCACCACAATATTCACATACGTTGCGGGGAATAAATGCGTTGTAGCATGACCCTAATTTTGCATGACATGACATCATATAAGAGAATAAAATGGTTTTGCAATTAATAACATCAGGAATGAATGCCTCTTTTGTCCACTACCTCGTCCACACATTCTCTAACAATGGTTTGTTAAGTTTAACCTCTTACCACACAAAATAGTCTATGTGTTCTATTGTATATTTTCCATCATTAACCTTTTCAATTAAATCAACACAACTTAATGCTAATTCCATCCAAAATGGAAGACATTGTTTGTCATTTAGGTAGCACAAAACAAAGTCATCATTATATCTATGTAAGAATCGAATAGGGCCTTCAATCTTTCTCTAGCCTAACCATAATAAGAATAAGACTTTGGTTCACCCTTGTGTATAACATTATATGCGTTTACATGTATTTGATGACCCAAACAATTGTATGCATGATTTCTTCAAACTAGAAAGCAACCCAAATATTTCATGTGGTTTTTTTGGGAGTGGTTGGTAAAGGGCCAATGATATCTATGTGAATATTCTCCCAATGTGTTACATAGTCAACCATCCTTTGAGCATACTTCACATTCCAAACCATACAATACTTCCAATACTCAATATATTTGGCAATTATTTTTGATGATTTACAGTTTATTAAAACTTTCCTCCACCCAATGCTTTTGTCGGCTCTTATTATGTCATTTTTTACATTTCTTTTAAGTTGGTTAGTTTCCATATTGCCTCACAAAGGTTTCATTAGGATAAGTTGAGGATCACCTACCGGAAGAAGAGGATGTTGTTGTCATATGCTCTCCATATTCTAATGGGTCTTATAGGAGGAATTCCATGAAAAATTTGTTGATCACTTTCGATCAGAAAGACCATGAGCACTAGTGTCTACGAAGACTCATTGGCTACTATCCAATACAATAGGAAAAATATTACATAAAACTTTAGTAATACAAATATTCAATTCAATTGGTGGCCCTTATATTCCATGACTAGCCATCCTCATTATGAACCATCCTCCTCAACATAAAACTTGAAGAGATGCATCTCACCAATTATCTATAGCTTATTATTACTATTATGATGGAAATCTTTAATATAAGAATTGAAGTCAACAATTTCTTGCACAAACTCCGGAATGAATGCATTTGTTTTGGGGAGTCCATGAACCCCTTCACAAGATCAACAAACACACATATATTAATCTTCTTTAAATATTTTGAGAAGTAATTGAAAAAGGCATTAATGTCCTCATGAGTATGGCCCACAACCAATAAATCAACTATCACATCCTTGAAAATCTATTATGTTGTTAGGAAGGAGCAAAATACCATGACAATTTTGTTTTTGTTATTATTCTCGGAATTTTGAAGATGAAGTACAACTTCATTGAAAGAAACTCCACAAGATGTTCTTCAAGAGATGGTGAAATAATAACGCCTCCAACCAAACTTAGCATTAAAGAGGTGCACCTTGTTTTCTCAAAGAATCAATTTTGTGGGGCAATCCAAAGTGTTATTTTGATTGGTAAATTGGAGGGCTCTCTTGAAGGACACGACACAAAGTGATATTTTGAAAGTCAAATCTCCTATCCATAGGGTTGTGGATTAGTGGGCATAACCACCATCACCATGTCCATGTGCCAACACACATGACACACAATTTGGAATTTGCCCTATGCATGCAATCGTTTTGTTGAGCTTCAACGTCTATGAATTGTTGACTTTGTGTGATTCATCTTATCATAACCTATGCATAAGCATTGTGTGGGCTTTGCACAAGACTGGATACATCAACCGTGATAAATGCGTCAACATGCGGATGCAAGGACAATAAAGTGGATAAATCTTAATCCCCAACAACCTTGAAGTGAAAACGGTTCAAAACCATGTATAAGTTTTCCATTCTATGAAAACGAAGTTCATAACATTCAAAAAAATATTTATCTTCAAAGTTAAGTAGCAGAAGGTAGAGCATTAGATTGTTCGTAGTCAATATAAATGTAATGAAAGAGGCATAAAAAAAAAGAGGTTAGAATAAGGCCACAACGCATTGGACTAGGTTAGAATAAAACACTATGATTTTTTATGATTCTCACTCCAAGCATTGTTCATATGCCTTTGTGTATGTGTCTATGCTTGCGCAATCTCATCTCTAGTCCTATTGGCTTCTACTAGGTTATGGGCCTACGCATGCAAGTGAAGAGTCTAGATATTTGATTGCTTTGAGGTTACGGAGGGGATCTTGAGTAGTTGGCGCTTTGGAGCGTTGGAGGTGTCCGAGGGTGCATTTGGTTATTATAGGTGTTTTTTGTCTTTCGTTTTTGCTTGAATGTATGTTTGATGCAAGAACATGTGACTTGAGTGTCTTGAGTGTCTTGAGTGTTAAAAGGCATATATGAGAGGTTTGAAGATGTTTAGACTTCAAAAGAATTTGACTTGAGTGTTTTGAGAGTTTAAGGGCATGTTTGCGAGCTTTGAAGGTGTTTAAACTCCAAGAGCACATGACTTGAGAGGCTTAAGTGTTATAGAGTTTATTTGATAGGTTTGGAGGTGTTTAGACTTCAAAAGCCCAAAACTTGAGTATTTTAAGTGGTTTGAGGTTTATTTGTGAGGCTTGAGTGTTGTAAGGCTTGTTTGAAACCATTCAAGGTATTTTGAGTTGAAAGAAATATTTTTTAAGTGTGTTGAGATGTAGAAGATTTCACTTGAGATTATTTGAAAGTATAAGACACATTTGAGGTAAACAAATTTTATTTGAGTTACTTAAGTGTCTTCATGTCCCTTGAGGTGTAGAAGATCTAACTTAATATATTTGATGTGAAGAAGATAATTTTTGAACGATTTGAGTGATTTGAATGGTTTAAGGTAAAAAACACATTCTAGAGACCAAGATGCCCATTTGAGAGGATATGAACATGTTTCCACTACATTGAGGTGCAAATGCGTATTCTAAGTGTAAGGTGTTATCTTTCAATTTGGATTAGGTTGGGTTTGATTGTAGGCCAAAAAATGTTAGTTTAGTGTTTTGAGAGTATATGTAAACGTATGATGACATCATTTGAGAGCGGGGCCGTTAGAGTCATTAACAAGTTCAATGGAGGGAACATCAACCTTTGGAAGTTCAAAATCAAAACGTTATTGGCAATTATGGATCTTTGGGACATTGTGATGGATCCTATGAAGCTTCACCTTTCAATGTGGATGACAAAGTGTTTAAGGAATATTAAAGGCGCATCAAGAATACCATATACAAAGGTGCAAATTGGCAGATGACCAATTTGCATACATCAATAATTGCAAAGGTTCTGCGGAGGCATAGAAAACCCTTTGCAACATTCACGAGACGAAGAGTTTGTCCAACATTTTTTTTGTCCGCTGCAAGTTCCTCATGTGCAATATATAAGAAGACGATGACTTGTTGGACCATGCATTGTCAATGAATTTGTCTGTTTGGAGGTATCTATGAGAGATGAATACATCATCATGACTTTACTGTAGAGTTTGTCAGCGTCGTATGACTATTTGATCACCGCCTTGGAAACGATATTGACGAAGGAACTTACAATGCATCGTGCAATGCATTATGCGATGACATGTTTGATGCACGCGATATCAAAGTATAAGGAGAAAGAGCTCCAAGGTGAAAATGTTGCCATGATTTTGCAACAATGCAAAGGCGACAACTCATTTCCGCGCCAAGACAAAAGATCGTGCCTCTATTAGTACAAAATAAAGAACAAAGAACGCCAAAATGCAAAAAAATGTGAAAGATGATGACGTCTATATATTTGTAATTCGTAATGAGACACGTTTCAAAAGCATGTGTCAATGGATGATAGATTCAGGAACCACCAAACACATGATTTCGTACAGGGTCGCATTCAAAATGTATGAGGAAATTACTTTATGCAGTGTGCATTTGGATGATGATGTTGTTGTAAAACCATCGGAATGAGCTTTATCATCGTGGAGGCAATTGTGAGAGGTAAAATAAATTGAATTTATATCAATGATGCGCTTCACATGCCCTAGTTGTAAGCCAATTTGCTCTTAGTGAGCAAACTTGTGTCGAATGTTTTGAAAGTGCAATTCAATCTAAACAAATTCTTTGTAAAATTTTGATGTTCAAGCCATTGCAATTGCGCTACGCAAAGACAATTTGTACAAAGGTGTATGGAGCGGATGCGGCCAACTTGGTGCAATCTCCAACAGATTGTGGTGCGCTCGAGTTTTGGCACTGCCACCTCGGCCATTTGGATGTGAAAGGTGTTCATATGCTCCAGAACATGGAAAGTGATATGAATCTTGGCAAATTTTCTTGTCCGACATCCTCATTGCTTTCCAAAGCGTGCATTAAAGATAGATAGATAGATAGAAACTCCGGTCCCTTTTTAGCAAGGGGCTGGCGTGAATGAAGTGTCCGTTCGTAATGCCAATGACCCGATGCCCACTGGACAAGGGGACATTGGGACAATACTACTCTCCCCTTTCGAGGATGGACACTATAGTGACACACTATACTAGTTCCTAGCTAGCCACTAGTGCCTTGAAGATACCAGACATGGTATCCCCCCAAAGGGCTTTGAGGTACCCATACAACAAGGTCCAAGGACCCCCCACCATAGTTGGGTGGACTAAGGTGGTGAGCACCACGCCGGCATGGGGAATAGAACCCACAACCTCCTCATTGGGGGCCATGAGCCCTAACCACCAAGCCAAGGCCCGTGGTGCCTCATTAAAGATACACAACACATGGTTGTATTTTTTAATGAGGGAAGAGATGAGCAACCAAACTTATGAAAATTTTGTATTATGACAAATAGTCGATGAAGACCACAGTCATGGACAGTGCAAGTATTTCATGGCCTTCATTAATAATTTATTGAAGAATATGTAGTTGTATGTATTGAAATCCAAAAAAAGAAGGCTTTGAAAGATACAAGAAGTTCAAGGCGCTTAGAAAGACACAATTGGAACTCCAAATCAAGGCATTTTGGTACGACAATGGCGGGAAGTTCATTTCCAAGGCATTTGAGGTTATACAATGTGCACGCTCCGCCACTATGTTTTATTAAAGCCTATATGGGGTAGCATTTGCTTCTTAATACCATGGAAATAAAGGTTGTACGATGGTTGTTATAGACGAATTTTCCAAGTCATCTTCGTGTGATGACAGTGGGAAACTCGGTGAAGAAACTTGGGGGAGATCACTTAGTTGCAAACGAAGAAATAATTGAAAAATCCTATGAAATGACAATCGCGTTGAGAGATTCAGTGAAAATGGAAGATATCCTAAAAAGAAATGGCGTTCATATACAAAGTGGTGGAATAATCACATTCTACCCAACACGGCGAAGAATGGGCCAATGTGGCATTTTTTAATTTTCCTTTGAATTCGTACAAAACGTTGAGATCCGAAGATGCGAGCAAGTGGGAGGCCATAATGCGGAAGGAATATGACTCACTTATGGCCAATGATACATAAGAATTGACGAACGTTTCAAAAGATCGCAAGACTGCAGGGTGCAAATGTGTGTTCTGCAGCAAGAGGGATGCATCAGGTAAAATTGTTAGGCATAAGACGTGGTTAGTAGCAAAGAAATATTCTCAAGTGGCCAGAGTGAATTTTAACAAGACATTTATTCCCGTGGCCAAGTTCATCACCATTAGATGCATTCTCACAATAAGAACGGCCATGAAATTGAGAGATTCACCAAATGAACTTAAAAATATCGTTTTTAAATGGAATATCGGAGGTGGAGATCTACATGGATCAATTAAAGGGGTTTGTATAAGATGGGAAGAAGTATTTTGTATGTAAATTCAAGAAAGCTTTTTACGGGCTCAAGCAATCACCGAGAGCGTGGTACCATTGTATCGTCTCGTCCGTGATCAATGAGGGTTTTGGTAGGAGCCAAATGGATCATTCATTGTACATCAATGAAACAAATGAGAATTTGTTGGTGGCAATCCTTTACGTGACAATTTAATCATATTGACAAACAATGTAATCCAATTGAAGTGGCTCAAATTGGAGTTTGAGTAGGAATTTGAGATGAGCAATCTCGGAGAGTTGCATTATTATCTAGGAGTGGAATCTAAGAAAAAGAAAAAAACTCGTACCATCACCATGAACCAAATGAGTTACATCAAGGAGGTCCTCAAGCGTTTCAATATGAAATAATGCAAACCGGTCGAAACTCCGTTCAATGCAAATTTGAAATTGTTAAAACTTCTGGATGATGAATTTGCGAATACGTAAAGGAAAATGAAAGGTGTTGCATACAAGGCTAGGGTAAGATCTTTCATGTATGCAATGGTGGCTATAAGGGCCAATCTTGCATTTGTGATGAGTATGGTGAGTCAATTTATTGTGAAGGTTGGTCCATCTCATTGGATGGTTGTGTAACGCATTATGAGGTATTTGAAGGGGATTTTGGCCTTCAAATTATGCCCCGGAGGCAAGGATATTGCATTAAGAAGATTTTGCAATGCGGATTGGATCGAAGATGCAAATGGCCGGTGATCCACCACGACGAATGTATTTCTTGTGGGCATTGGAGTTATGTTGTGAAACTACAAAAAACAACCAACCATTGCATTGTTTATGATGGAGGCGTGTACATGGCTACTAGCCATTGCACAAAGGAATCAGTTTGGCTTAGGCAACTTTTGGCGGATGTGGGATACGTGGAAGAAGGGCCGACATCCATCATGTGCGACAATCAAAGATGCATAACATTTGCAAATAATCTCACACATCATTCTCACACCAAGCATATAAATGTACAACATCACTTCATTTTGAGAGAAACTAGAAAACCAAGAGATATGTTTGAAGTATTGTCCAACGGAGGATGTGATAGCGGACATACTAACCAAAACACTTGCAAAGGATAGGCATCAAGCATTAACAAATACAATGGGTTTAGAAGCCTTTGACTACTTGTAAAGTAGAAGTATAGAAGGTAGAGCACTATATTGCTTGTAATAAATATAATTGCGATGGAAGAAACATGAGAAATAATAAGGTTAGAATAAGGCCACAACTTTAATCCAAAGAGGAATAAGAATTATCCCATATTGTTTATATGAACAAAGAAGAGAAGAAAAACAATAAAAGGCAAAGCAAGGAGAGCGTGAGACCATCTCACTCCAAGCATTTGTGCATATGCCTTTGTGTATGTGTATATGCTTGTGCAATCTAATTTGTAGTCTCATTGACTTCTACATCTCCTCTACTACTTTACTTAATATATAGACATAGTATTTTGTACGTTCTTTAAAATTTGTCCATAATTTAACATAATCAACTCATTTGAGGCCACAATGCACTGAGGCCCACGTAATGGTCAATGTATAATGCTTTACGTCATAATGCCTAGAATACATGGTCTATATGCAAGGAAATGTCCTTCATGATCGTGCACTATTTAATTTAGGGGCATTCCTTCTAGAGCATATTCCTGTGCGTAAATACCCAATTTGTAATGTGAGATAACCTTACTTTGCGTAATGCACACACCCCATGTATTTCATAGTGCATTACATCTTTGGATAAATCATTATGTCTCTCCAACCAATTGGAGCTACTGGAATCAATCCTTACGTTCGGTGTTGCATATAGGGGAATGGACACGAACACATATGTTCGGCTACCGCCTTGCACGGGTGTCCTTATTGGCTTCGTCTTATATCATGGGATAGAGACATTGTGGAGATTACCTTTGTGTGGTAATAGGGCCTGAGTAATACATTTAAGTATTTAAAGAAGAAAGGTTGGTGAAGCTTAGTTGAAGCTTAGTGATATTTCCAACTTAATACGAAAGGAGCTAGTAATATAAAATGATTACTCATAAGATGTCATTTTAGGATAAAGCCTCTTGTGACAAAGCCACATTCCCTTGTGTATATCCCATAATGCACTCCCCTCATGCATTACCTATTACTTGTTACTTTTTAGTTGGGAATGGAAGTGAGTAAGTGGAGTGAGGTAAGGCAAGTAGGCTTGTAGCTTGCTCCTCCACTTGGGCGGAGTGGGACCGCACTCGGAGAGCGGCCACTCGCACCGCCCCTCTTTTCTTGCGCCTGCTCATCCTCGTCCACATGCCCATTCTTAATTCTCCATCCCTGCCACCACTCCGATGCCCTCACCTCCCTCCCTCGCCCCAGACGACCCTTCAAGGGATCGCCATTGTAATCATCAACACATCACACAACGACGGCGACGACGAGAAGATAGGCACAAACACACACGCTCATATATATAGAAAACAGATTCAGCAGGCCAAAAATACACAATCCACGCACACACAGACAGAGTTCCCGAAATACATGCGCAGGCAGGCGTACTTGCAAGGTTTCATCACTTGGAAGGAAAAGCTCGCGTTGCGTTGCGTTTCTTCGAGTTTTTGGTTTCCCACCCGATGAGCAGTTCAGTCTCTAGAACCTTCGGGTTGATTTCGGAAGGAACAGGGCCTTAAGGAAGGGGGAGAGAGAAGGAAAGAGGGAGGAGTGTTTGTGATCTCGCATGTGTTTGGAGGGTTGGGAGTTTTGAAGAGGTTTGGGTGGAGGTGGTTGGTTTGAAAGGTTAGGAGGTTTGATTTTGGGGTTAGGATTTTGGGTGGGGCGGGGTGGGGGTGTTGCGAATGCTTGCTCTGAGGGTTAAGAAGTGGGAAACTTAGAGTTAGGGTGATTGGGGTTGTGGGCAGTTGTTATCAGTTGGAGTTTGAAGGTGGTTGTGGTTGAGGGTTTTGGTCAATGAGGGATGCTTAACTTGTGAGCTTGGATTTTGCATCGAATGCTCGGAGGTAGTGTTGGTTCTTGGTGGGGGTTTTGGTCACCTTCCCTTTTCCATGTCTTTCGATCCTTCGAAACTTCAAAAAGTAGTGTTGATTTGCAGCCACTGAATCGTTCTTGTGTTCTTGTGTTGTGTTTATTCAGCCATTTGGGTTTCTGGATGCTAAGGAAAGTTGCAGGTTTGGGTTGGTCGGTTTTGGTAGTTAATGCACTCCATAGCCGCCCTCTTTATTATACAAGGGAAACACATAGTTGAGGTTTCTGTCTGGAAACTAGAGACGAGCTTTTCTTTGAGGGTTGGGTAGAACTCTTTGTTGTTTGGTGAGGAGGTTTGACATACATCCTCCGAACTCCTCATTTTTCGGATAGAATCTACTCAATGTGTCTAGATCCACGGAAACTTGACAAATGCCTGTGATGAGTGGGTAGAGAGGGATTTCCTGCAGTATTTTATTTGAACATTTCAAGGCTTCCTCAATTATATACCTACCTAAGCGAAGGAAAAAGGAAAGGAAAGGGAATTGCAGATATTGCTGTCGGTGCACACATATACTTGCCACTCATCGGTGAATAGGAGGGGGTTGTACTACTCGCAAGCTTTTCAACTCGAGGATATTTTTCAGTAGATCGCGCCCAGATTCTTCTTCTTGAGTGGTCTGAGCAGTTTGGGCTGGAAGCTTTTAGCACTTGGAGTTTCAACAGAGGATCGTGGTTACGGAGGGTTAACCTTGGTGAAGAGATAAGGAAACAATCTGGCAAATGCAGTGATTACGGGAATCTTTGGCAGAATGTGGATGGTGTGCATAACAAGAAGAACAGCGTGGAAGGATCTATCTGGTCAATGAGGCAGACGACTTAGTCAAACCCCGGGAATCCAGCTGGTTTTATTTTGTTCTTATAAAGGAAGGATCGATGATTATGTGGGTTGGACTTGGGTTATCAAGGTATTCTTAATTGGATCCGAGTAACGTGGAGCTGAGGTTCTTCGAGAGAAAAAAAGGTCTTGAAGTAGGGTGTCGGAAGGAAGGCAATTTCATGTGTTGGAAAAAACATTATTATGTGGAATATTGATGTAGTATGGGTATGAGGTGTAAGGTATGAAAGAAATGACAGAGACCGTTGATGTGGCGGTGGTAGCGGCGACGACCGCAAGTGTTCGAGTATGGCAAAGGGGAGAGCGAGTGGGGCTTGCGGCCATGCTCTCCGATCATCATGTGTCTTCCAGTGAAGACCGCGCGGGCGTTAGTGAGGACACGGATGGCAATGCAACACCGTCCTCTGCCGACAGCCGGAAACGGAAGGAGTAAGTGTTTTAACTTTACTGTCATAAATCATAAGGATATCACTTGAATCCTGTAAGCAGAAAACATAAGAAAGAGTTCCACTACAGGGTGATTTCTATATTTCCTTAGTGTGGGTTTTGTCTTACCTTTCCTGGTTCCCTTGTGTCTATGAAATTGAGTCCTTAGTTAGGACACATGCTATGCAACAATTTGCTTCAGTCTTCCCTTTACCTCTGGACACTCATGAAGACAAGGTTGATCCACCGTCGGGAACTGATGGGGAAGAACCATCAGTGGGGATGTCGTGGAAGGTGGCTTCTTCTATGCAGATTGTTTGTCGTGGATGGCCCTGGTCAAATGCTGCATGTGTGATCATTCTTGGACTAGAATGAAGTAGTGATCAATCCTTGTCTTGAAGGCAAGGATCATCTTTTGGACTATTTCATTCTAGTTCTTGATTTCTTCCTTTTGATTGTTTATTGTGGAGTATGTAAACTTTCTAGTGAGGACACGGATAGCAATGCAAGACCATCTTCTGTTGACAGCCTGAAATAGAAGGAGTAAGTGTTACATGAACTTTGATCTCAGAAATCACAAGAATATCTCCTGAATCCTGTAAGCAGAAACCATGAGAATAGTGTTTCACTCTAAGATGGTTTCTCTGTTTCCTGGTTGTGGAATTTGTCTATACCTTTCCTGGTTTCCGTCTGTTAACAAAATCAAGGTCCGAGAGCATCTCCACTTATGGAGCCGCAAACAAGCCTCTACCTTTGGCTTTCATCGGTCTGTCAAGGCAAGACTGCATGTTACGTCCCACCTTTAAAGTCTAATTATATTCCAAATTTTTTATTGCCTACCGATTGTATCATAAAGGCCCTTTCAGATCCCTTTGACTCACAATACTTGGTGAGCCGAGAGATTGCATCTATAATATAATTGGTGGACAATGACATAATTAAATACATACAAGGGCTTCTGGGTGGGGCATATCACGTGGCCAATGGTAGAGTCCTGTTTGCGGGTCCATGAATGGAGACGCTCTTATTGCACATGTAATACAACAATTTGCTTGAGTCTTCCCCTTTCCTCTGGAGATGAGTAGCAGAAACTCATAGACAAGGATGATCTACGATGGGAGCTCATTAAGTCCCATCAATGGGGATGTAGTGGAAGATGGCTTCTACTATGTAGATGGTTTGTTGGGATGGCTTGCCACCATATGGCTATTGCTGCGTGTGTAACTTGTTACTTATTTCATTCTAGTTTTGGATTTCTTTCTTTTGATTGCTTTCTATGGAGTATGTACCTCGAAATGCTTTGGATTAACCATCTCTCTTGACTCTCACTTTATGGTTTACTGGTTACCTTCCTCTGCAAGTGTTGATGATGTTTGACCTTTGATACTTGAAAGGTGATTTTGTCAGGGGAACCTGTAGATGGTCCTTGACTTCCTTGTGCAGGAGCTTGCAAAGAGGCACTTTCTGTTGCTCTTGAATTTTGGCACCTGATTGCATAGCATGCAACAAGTTTTCCCCTGGATGTTGGTCTTAGATGGGTCCTTGGTATCTCTGTCTTTTGTTGCTAGTTACTTTGCATCATGTAATGCTGCATCATCTGGAGTGATGTGTCTTGGTGCAAGTAGTTGACAAATTAAGGCTTGACAGAATTTGAGAATTTATTGATGTGAATGCTGTTTCTAATGTCTCATCTAACCTTGTGATGTGTAAATGCCTCTTCACTATAACCAGGCTAGGGGAATCTGGTCTCACCATGTCATGAGATCATGCTTTTTGGTCGTTGGTGATTTGTCCTATGTATCAGTTAAATGCCATTCTTCCTGTTCAGTTATCGGCATGGAACGTATAGTGTGCCTAGACTCTAACACTCTCCAACACAGGCCCTGTTGCTGAGCTATTTGTTGATTGTTTTGAAACCTCAATGAATGTATCAAATGCTTTCTTATTCTGGCTTGCTATATCAAGCTGTCTTCTTAGAGGTTTTGTGATGTTGTTCTAAGTGGGATGATTCTGGCATGTGCAGGGCCTCAGCTGGAAAAGATGTGAACCTTAATCTAGATCAAAACAAACGGAATAAACATGCACTCCTCCCTGAGTATAGTGGGGCATCCTCTGACTCGATGTCAAACTCCATATCTGCGGCTATTCCAGGGAAGAGTTCCCTTATGATGCAGTCAACAAAGTATGCTGTTCTATCCCCTCAAAGGCACCACCACATGTTTGATGACCAAGGCACTTTTGGTGAGGCGCCTGGAGCTGCCAAAGGATACAACACAAGTGGCTGGAGCACGGACCATGATAACAATGGCGATGATGAATGTAGTGGAGGTCACGCTACGAGCACATTTGCGTCAAGTGAAGAAGGCGGCTCCAGCCAGCATCTCCAGTATTGTGACCCTTTTCTTCGGGCCGATCGGAGTGTTTCTGCCTTTGACCATTTGGAACGACAAGTGAAAAAGGACGAAGACGAGTGGCCAGGGGGCAGTAGTAATCTCAACTGGCAACTTGGTTCCTTTATTAATAAAGAGAAACAAAAGTTAGAGTCGTCTTCATCAGGAGGTAGTTCTGGTGGTAGTAAGCACTCGCTGTCTGGCTCTTTACATGAATATGGAAGCATGGGCCCTCCGGCAAACATTGGCAGAAGATCCTCGGAAAGCAGTGCCTCCATGTCTGGTTTCCCTGAAGGTAGTAGCACGCATGCAGAAAGTAGTCAGCCTCGACACCCAACAAGAATCACACAACCCAACACAGTGAGCTCGACACTTTTATCAAAAATGAAGACAAGCGAGGGGATGAAGTTCCAACCCATTGTTGATCTGAAGAACACTTCAGTGATCTTGGCCAGTAAATCTACGAGTGACGAGGAGGAGAGGATCCTTTTGACAGATAAATTGCGGGGGCTTCGTCGCTCCCCGTTTTCGACTGTTCGGATGGAACAAGAGATTCACAAACTTCGTAGTCATGATCTGCACCAGAAGTTTGTTCTTTCATCAGGCCGAGTGCGTCAGGTGGAAGGTATGCTGTCACTCAGCTCTTTGTTCAATCGAAGTTTTGAATGCCACGGTTACTTCGAGTTGAGGCCTCATATACTGTCATGAGATTAGCTATTTTCACAGGTGATCTTTGAAGTGGATTGGGATGTGCATTCTAGGTTCCAATGCTTTAGGATTTTCACGCCTCTGCAGTGATAAATAGATTAGTATCTTAGTTGGAGTGGGTGCACTAAATAATTGAATTAGGATGGCATGAAATTTGATGTGTCATGTTAATTAGAATGGACAATTAGAATGTCTATGGAAACCCTCTCTAGTTGGGACCTGGTGATTGAAAAACAATTATTGCGGGTAAATGAAGAACTGTGTGGGCCACACTAAATCAGATGTATAGTGTAGTTGCGACTCATGTACACTAGGATGGCATATATGCTGTTGGTGGAACTGATAGCTTGTCAGGAGGTATACTGTGACTGGACATAAGAAATATCTCAAATATCAAGACTGAGTGGGGTCATTTAAAGGTTTATATTCTGTGGTCTCAGTTTTTTGACCGAGATTCCATTCCCTTGAGAATCTTTTTGATCCTTTTGCATATACAAACTTTCATGCTTGAAGAACTTGCTCATGCTGTATGATGCTCAGAGTCTTTTGTCTTGTTTGTGCAGCTGCTCAAAATGAGATGCGGACAACTACGATTGACCGTGACTTTGATGAGTATTTCGCCAAGCTCATGCTTTAACTCTTCAATCACATCCAACCCTGCTGTTTTTTTGGCATAGACAGTTGTACATTTTGCCAGATCCTTGATTTGGAAACTTAGGAAACCCCACTTCTAATCTTTTTAGGTATGTAGATAGTCCACCCGGAAGAATCTTTGGATGCAAAAAGCTTCCGCTCTGAGGCAAGTCATGTCTCTAGCATGTTGAGTTTCCCAAACAAATTGGTATGTTATCAGCAAAGCTGATGGTTTTGATAAATAGCCCAATGGTCTAGTTTTCCAATTTTGATTCCTGTTCACATTATTGTGTGCAAAATCGAGGGACTCTGGTTATTCGTATATACTCAGTATTTTGGAGCCTTGCAGTGACTTTTTCTGGTCTTGGTGTTGGGCTGAGCTATACTCCTTTGGTCTGCCATTCTAAGCACTTTCTCATGTTGGTTCATTGAACTCGAATTCCATTCCCAGAGGAATGCCTTTTACCGGGAACTCCAATCTGAGCTGCTTTTGATGTTGACAAGCTGTGGAGGATATGGACGTTTGACTACAGGTGGCTTCCCCATCACTTATACTCTGCGTTATTGCTACTTCTGTCTGGAGCTCTTTGCAGATGATAGGCCAACACCACCCTCTCTGTTCCTTGACTGCAATCCTCAGACTTGGAGATGAGAGTCATCAATTAAGGTTTGTGGATGTCATTTGGTTTGTTTTTCATGTTCTGCAACTTCTACTGATTAGATTAGATATACATAATGAAACTTGCTGCATTATCAAATCTATGATGAAGCATTAGGCAAAATCAGGCCTCCCCTGGTTCAAGTTATGGTTATTGGAAGTGCATGTTTGGTGATTTCTTCATTTAATATATAGGTCTTCCCTTTTGTGTTCACTACTGGCCTCCCCTCTAAGTGGGAGCGTTCTTTTCTTTGGTGTAGTTCATTCCTGGCGTTGGCTGATTGGTATGTCTCAAAAAAAGAAAATGAAGTAGTCTTGACTCCTTAACAATGTGATTATAATCTAGTGTGGGCCACTAATCTTCCTACAACAGTCTGCATTGCCAATAGTGGAGACCACAAGAAGATGACAACTTGGTTAAACTAATTACATGATTGCTTTTTTTTGCTCGTGTTACTGTATATTGACTTTGAAATCCTAAGCTGTGTATTTGCATCATGGATGATTTATGCAGACGATTTCACATTGCGCCACAATAAATTGCCCTTTGAGAGACTTTTCTAATACGAGTTTGTTAGCTTGTCTTGTGTTGAAGTCTAATTTTTAAAGATGGGTGAAACTCCTTGGACCTTATGTTTCAACGCGAAAAACTTTGAGAGAATATAAGGGTCTAAAATAGGGTTTGTCCGGGAGACCTACCACCCTAAATCCCAGTTTGGCCTATGCAAGGCTAACCTACCCATCCTAGTATGACAAGCTAGAAAGCCAATTGTTATTATTTTTAAATCCAACACCATTCTTTCAGCATGTTAATTTAAACCTTTAGAAACTTTGGATGATTTTATGGATGCGTTCTAAAACTCACCTTTCAGTCAATTCACATGAAGTTTTATCCAAATGACAAAAACTTTACGGATAACTCTAATGTATGAATAAATTGGGTAATAATTAAGGTTTGCTTTGGAGTACTTGTTTTTTTTTTTTTTTAATAAATTAATTAGGGGGGGAGGGGGGCATGCAGTGGAATGCCAGTTTGAAGGTCAAGGTTTCATTGTACTGCAAGTCTGACTATCACTATAGAAAATATTTTTTAAGTGGATATGGTAGGTGTTGCTCAGTGCTAGCCGCCTCTTCGTGTTTGGTCTGCAACAGGGACGTTGCACTCCAACATTGTTTTCGTGTAGTTTTTGTGACCTCTATAATTATGTATTCCATTTGTATGTAGCATGGCTCTCACTTTCATCTCTCAATTCTTTGCATGAAACAACATGACAAGTTAGACGATTCAAATCCCAACCCAAACAAACCTTGATTTTTTTGTTCAACACTAATAAACTATTAAAATTCTCCTTCATGACCAATTGAAAATGCTTGTGCGTCAATGCACCACCCCTCTCCACCGAGCACAAACATGCATACAATCCTCCTCTATGAACTTCCTCAAGTTCTCAAGTCTAACATCTATATCAACAACTCCCATTGCAATTGTCATGGAAGCCTCAATATATTTGAGGCATGCAATTGATCATTCCGTTGCATGTGAGACAATCTTCAATGTCTTCTTTAATACCAATTCTGATGTTGCAAAATGCACTACTTTAATGCTCAACAACTAGCGGTGGATCATCACGAGGAGGAGCGGGAGATTAATTGTGAGTTTCAAGATGATTGTCATCTTCATGGCACTAGAGACCCCTTAACATATCTCAGATGACAATGTTGGAGGAAGACATCTTCGTTGGTGTTGCCAAAGGAGGTGTAGCGTCATCCGCATAAGAGGTGTTTGCACCAACTACATTGGGACCTGCAAGGTTGGTTGCTAGTCCATCGCTTCTTTGTTGTCATCGTTGCCATCATGTGGTGACGACATCCCTAGCTTGCAGCGCTAGCAACAACCGCCGTGTACTGTTGTACGTTCATGTACGTGGTATTAGAGTTGATAACAAGGAAACCTTCCGAAGGCTTAGATCTACTTTTGGGTTGTATTTAAATAAAGTTGCCATGATGGCCCATAGCTCATGCTCACATGTCTTTTAGGTTGCTTGTTTTTGGTGTTGCCTTGCTGGCTTTGGTTGCTAATTAATAGAATATTCAATTTCATTATTGGAATCCTTTACACTAGAGAGGCTGAGAGCTCAAAAATTAAGCATTCTCATTGGCAAGGAGCCCTTTATGCATGTTTGTTCACTCAAGTCCATTTTACACTTGAGGTTTCAACTAGAGAGCTTGAACTTTTGATGCAACTTACAATGGTTAGATCCCTAGTGCCTTGAATCCCTTGAATCCCATCTGGAATGACTATGGTAGGTTCTCTTTCAAAATCCTTACCTACCTTGACATGGAGGTTGCTTAAAATGGCGAGAGTTGGAACTCTTTTTATGGGTCCAACGATGATGGGCTTTCATGCATTCTTTGACTTGTCATAACTTTCTATATTTAGTGTTGTGCAAACCCCCCCCCCCCCCTCTTTTATATCTCATTTTGAGGTGGGTCATTGTACACTTAGTCACTTGCTCAAATTATTGAGAGCATGATAATTTGCTCAATGTCTCAAGTGTTTGAGCTTAATTTGGATGACAACTTGTCCATTCCAACTATCAACTTCCAAAATTTTCAAGTTTAAACTTTGAACTTGTGCTCTAGTGTAAAGGGGGTTTTCCTAAGTCTTGTTGTGCACCAAGTATTACAACCATGAAAGGACACACAAAACACTTACTTTGAGATTACTTTTGACTACATTGATTCCTTTCTATAAATTGATTTGGGTGAGCATTTGATTTTATACTGCTTTTGATTCAAAGTGACTCATTTATTTTTCCATAAGGTGTTGGTCAAAAGTCCCAAGGAAGACCACTGTTACTTCAACCTTGACCTTAAAATTATTAGAGTGGCCCACATTAATTATTTCCATCTTACTTTTCCATGCACACCAATATGATTACTTAGTGTAGTTCATAATGGTATTTGAAATATGCAATGTTTCGTATAGATGACTATAGAGGTACCATGATATATCAGCTAGTTTGTTCCTCCTAGGTCACCGATTTGATTTTCTAGATATCTCATTGTCATGTCTCCAAGATTTGGCATGTTGTCATATTTTTCAATAATTTCAAAATGATTGATGCACTAGGGTTACTACTAGGGTACTACACTAAGAGGGTCAATAGTGTGATTGACACTAACTTCTCAACCACTTCATAAATATCTATAATACTTGCTTTCATTATGGTACTATTAGAGAAAATAAATAATTTCATTAAATTAAAAAAAAACACTCACATGGTTCCACATGTCTCCACATGTCTCCACATGTCAAAAAACAAAATTGACTTTATCTTAGTAACTTGAAACTACAAGTCAATGTAACAACTCGCTCTATCCAAAGGGTCAGAACTGATGACCCTATTTGGTGTAGGTACCTTCAATTTTATTGTGCCACACATACTATGTAACATAGCCAACATATCAACCAACAGTAGTAGAAAACTATGTGAAAAAGAACCATGGTCGTTTACCCATTGTGGTGCTTTTGACCACCCTGATCTGCAGTCGTTAAACGACTACATCTTTTTCTTTTTCTTTTTTGCGATTGAAATTATTAAAATTTGGTGCATGTAATGTACCGCTAGAAAGCTATTTTCAAGACCTTCCCAACGGTATATGACGAGACCCCAAATTCCTAAAATGTTAGTTGGAAAACAAAAAAAAAACAAATTTGCAGTCGTTTAGTGACTGCAGAGCAGGGTGGTCAAAAGAACCGCAATGGGAATACGACGGCGGTTCTTCTTCGCGTAGTCTTCTACCAGTGCAAGAGAGTGAAAAACACTCTACTTGTTGGCAATTGAAAAGTGTCTACTACAATGATTATCGCAATTAGTGCATGCTACGATTAGGAGTTACACAATGCAAGAACGTCTTACTCAGGAGTTCTATTATTACTAACAAAAGTTCAATAAGTTGTTTACATATTGTAAAACATAAATGGTTTTTCTTGGTAAAATATTACATTCTCATTCAACAATTATATATTGTTGCGTAACTTCAACTAATAACACACACTAATTGGGATTACCGGTGTAGCTCTTATGCCTATTATTCTTCTTGATGGGTTCTACTTAATTAGCACCCCAAACAAGTTGACCGATGAGAATCATTTATTGAAAAAGGCCTTAGGTAAAGACATATTAGCCTCTAATCATCCAAGAGGTCCTATTTGGGCCTTGACATGTACAAAACACGTGTTTGAACTCCCTTTGAGCTACCCGCTTCCAGTTTTCATGAATTATAGTGTTAAAAGTGATCCTATTTGAAATTGCAAGTCCACTGTTTAAATTGTCATCGAAGATTTAGGGTCAAATACATAACCGAGTGCCCTTGAATACGGAGACACGCTAAGTGTCTTGATCATTAATGTCACATATAATTATGATTTTTTTTCCCTTGACATAAATTAATGTTCTGAATAAGATGTGAAACCCATTAAAAAAATGAGATAAAAACTTAGTGAGGACTTGTAGACTTTCCGTATATAGGGCGTAGATTAAGTCCCTTGGACTTTTAAGGGTTTAAGTTGGCCTTGTAGTGTGGGTGTGTAAAGTAGACAACCCTTATTCAGTTACTTTTCTTACTAGAAAATCTATACTTGAGTGGTATGCGGTTTGTGTGGCTCCAAGAACGGATACCTAAATGACATATGTGTAAAAGAGATTGGATTATATGTTTCAAATGTCATTCTCAACTCAATAATCAACATAACTGGGGGAACCTACATCATCATTTCATGTGCATGAAATCCTTCCCTTGATAATGAATGAGATGTTCATATAAGCTCCAAGAACTACGAGGAAAGTGGCTACGATCTCAGTTTGAATTTGCTAACCATGTTGTACTAACCACGTGTTTGACATCCTAGGAGAAGTGGGCCAGTTGGAAAAAGCGACCATGTAAGACCCATATATTTTAGAGAATGTACCGTAGCTGGATAGATTTATGAGATTTGTATTATTTTGTATAAAAAAAAAAAAAAAGTGTCAAAGCTAACCATGTGCTTGGATAGAGGAAAAGAAAAACCAACGAACCCATTGGTCCTACCATGCTCAAGAGTGCTCTAAAAAAGGGCAATGTGATTGACTTTGATCTAATTACAAGACTAGGTCATAGTCTTATTATAAGACCATATAAGGTCGTGGTCTTCTACTAGAACCTTCCAACACCAAAACCATATGCAAACTGAAGTAGGGAAAATGTGTGTCTTGTAAATACTGGAAAATCTTAAATGAGGGTGGCATTACATTAGGGTCCATGTCCAAGGAACTTGGGGTCCAAATCACTCTTGAACGGACCCCCAAGGGGCGGACTCTTCATTGAAAACCTAAATGACGTACGTGGGTCACTATGAAATTAAATCCCCCTTATATATGAGAAGTTTATAGAGAAAAACAAATGTATATGTACTAGCGGCATGCTAGAAAGTGGACTTATGTATTTATATTATTATTTTCAATTAACTATGGTAAATGCCTTCACTACATATTCAAACTATAATCATGAATTGAATAGGTCTTTAATAAATATATATACAGTTTCACTTTCCAATGAGAAAGTCATTAAACATTTTTCATCCATAGCATGTAACCGAACAATTATATCAACAAACAAAGACAAGAGCATGATTACTTAGTGATACCCAAAGAGCAAAACCTTAAGGAAGTCCATGAGGGCTCCAAGAGCCTCTACTTTGTAAATACATGTAACCTAAATGTGAACCCTAACAAGAAGGGACATGGTAGTCATTGAGGACTATGACCATGTGACAACACTAGATGGATGAAAATATGAAGTGGATGAAACTAACACATCTATTATCAAATTGTTAGCCTTTTTAGATGTACACACTAGAGAAAAATTATGCCTCTCCCTAATGTATACTATGTACATTAATGCCTCAAAGAATCCCCCTTCTTACACTCAGCTTAGTTCATACGTTGTATGAAGAGTCTACTCCCAAGAACAAACCTTGTTTTCAAACTTTTAGATTGGACCCAAGCTTGAATATTCATTCCATATTGGTTTCTCAAACTGGGAGTATTGTCACGAGTGGGGATTGTCGAGAATTGACGGGAGAGTGATGCCATATTAGTGTCACTTTATTTTTTTCATTCCTTGGACCAGGACCAAAGTGCAAACTACTCGAGTCCGTGATTTTAAACAATGTCACTTATGAGTGTATTTTGATCTTATCTTTGAAAAAAGAAATGTTCTAAATATAATTTTAAACCCTGAATTTTTATGAATGATTTTAAGACTTAGTGAGGTTTGTAGAAATTGTGTATAAATGTTGTACATTGAACCCCTAAGAATTAAGCTCAATGTGTGAGCTCATGAGACCTAAAAGGGGCCTTTAAGGTAGGAGCCTCCATAATGTACATCCTTCCTAAATCAGTTAGTATCTTCTAAAATGTAGCATGTCTATTCTATTCATTGTGAAACTCAAATGTAGGAATTGCATACATTGGTAACATGCATCTTGATTCTCCACCTTAACGAACTCATCATAAATCTCAACTTCTTCCCAATGGCAAGGGTGAATAATTGCATATGAGCATATCTCTCACTCATCCAATATGAAACCCTTGAAATAGTACGCAGCCTGAATGTTATTATTTATTAGTGATTTGTCACCATATTTGGTCTTAAAGACCCCAAATTAGTCTAGTCCAAGTCATTTGAGATGGATCGACCACAAACCTATAGGGGGGTTGATTTTTTATGTTGGATGGATGAAGGGGAGGCCACACACGTTTGAAAACGCCAATTTGGTATGTCATGGGAAAAGAATTTCGGCCTTCACATGTGCCTAAAACTTCAAAAAGCTTGTTAATTCCAAGTTGATCCCTCTTTTTTGGGTCAAAACTATATGTTTCCAACTCCGATCAGAATTGGAGGTTTTAAGCCTTGCAAAACCGTAATCTTGGATCGGAGTTGACAACAACCCTTTATATTCAATACAAGAGGGGCCAATCTTGAAACCAAGCCCCTTGAAATTAGGCACATGTCAAGGCCAAATTTCTTTTACCTTGAACTTATAAAACTTCATTACAAAATGGCGTATTCCAAACACATGTGGCCTCCACATGAGCCGTATACTTGTATGTATAAATCCCTCTCGCCTTTCCCTACACCCTTCCGATATCAAGCCAAATGTCAATTGGTGGTGGGACAAAGAAATGAGAATGTCACAAATATCGGAAGGCCTAACATAACTTTGTCTACAAATGTCCTCATCTCATCTCGGGTTCTTCTCAACACCTTCCAAGCATGACTTTAGTTAGAGAAAAAACTTGTTATTGTGATATTGAGAACCATCGAAGTAGGTTCAAATCACATGTTACTCACTACTCTCCTATAAGTGTGGGCTACCATTTATGTGTTGTTAGAACATGCTAAATGTAGAATAATCGTTCTTTACTAAGAAAAGGAAATTTCCTATCGTTGAATGTGCATGATAGAATTCATTTGGGTAAAAAAATCATGTTTTCAATAAAACAACATGGCTGCAACTTGTTATTCCGATTGGTAGTATACTATAATAGGGCATTTTAGTGCAAATTTTAAGCGTTGATTTATGCACATCCACATGAAATATCCATTGGACGCAAGAAATATGTGGTTTAGACATTAAGTTAATATGATCCTCATCAAATGGTAATAAAGAACACAACAAGGTGAAGGATGATAAACCCATGTCCCATCCAAAAGCAACACCTTGAAATCTTGCACAATTGCACTAAATAATCCTATTAGTGTGGGTGAAAAGTTTATGTGGAAATATTTAGTGTGGACCACAATAAATGTCAAGTCAGGGTGGACATAACATGTCCTATGCTTTCTTGGAGACTTCTGACCAACACTATCAGAGTGAAAGTTCAAGGACAAAAGTAGCAAAAATAAGTTAGTCACCTACCATCAATTTTCAAGAAAAACAATCAATGTGGCCCTCTCTATATTTAAACTAGAGGATTGGCGTGGGTTGGAAATTGATGTGAGTTCTACAAACTTATTATGGCCCACATTGATTGGACTTTTTAGTATATTGCATATCAATTATGAAAACGTTTGTCACCCTAACATTAAGCTCGTGTGTTGGTTTTGGGCCATCTACTAATAAAACTTTGTATACTTAAAAGTTTTGGATGAAAATTCAAATAACACATACTTTGGTGCGTTGGAGTCATCTAACAATTGCTAATGAGAATTAGTTGAAACTATTCAAACCAATAATAATATCTATGCTCAATGCTTAAAGTGACGACTCTAGCACCATATGCCTTACGGCGCTCTTGCGGCATTTAAGTTTATTCTGACAAACCACTTGTTCAAAAATCAAAAGGGATGTGCTCTTGTGGGGACAAAAACATCAAACACTAAAAGCAACAACACAACAACCATAAATTCAAATGTTTGTATTCCATGTTTGCTAATCACCGTATTTGTGTAGTTTTGCGATTTAGTGTACGTCATATTGGCAGCTGCAATTGTCCAAAATTCATTTATAAATAAGATATTTTGAAATCCTAGTTTAAAGTTATTACATGTTCACACTAAAACGATAAGTGTAGGTAATAAATTAGTGTACATGACAAATTTGAAAGATTTTTTGCTCATTTTTGTATTTCATTTTGAAAGATGGTATGTTGTGGTAAGAGAGGTAGTAAAGTTACGCCACCGAATCTCATGTGGTGTCCATGCATTTAATGGGGCTTGGGGTTCATGGTGTTTGTATAAACTCATCCATCATGGATGAAAGAGATCTAATAAAAACAAGTTCACTACAAGATTGAGGGCCAATTTGCTCCACTTGAACTTCATCAGACTAATATGGGGTCTTTGATGTTATTTACGGAGTCAAATCATTTTAAATTAGTCACTTACACTATAAGAAAATTCACAATGTCTTCACTTTTGCAATGATGAGTTTACGCATAAACCATAAACTCATATCCATGTCATAGTGGAGACTACTTAGGGGGATCGAAGGACTCACCACCAAAAACACAACCAAACACACAAAATACTTGGGAAAAAAACAAATTGATAAACCCCTAGTCCAACTCACTATATACTATCTAAGTAAGTGTGACATTAAAATGGATGTGCAATTTGAACCAGAGTCGCCTTGTGATTTGTCATGTACCGGCCACCAAGTGTCTCATGCTACCTTCTTTAGTTGCCACAAAATGATTTGCAACATCCTTTGTTGGGATCACTGATGAATAGGGTGGGCCACACTAAAATGAATGTATAGTTGTATTAAAGAGGGGCTTGAGAGCACAACGAAATTATCATGCTCATGAGCAAGAGTGTCTTAATTAACCTTTTACCCTCAATTATGTTTTACATCGATCGAAAGCTCAAGCTTTTAGTCGGGTTTACGACATTTAAATGGTGCCTTGATGGGTGCCATGTGGCATGTCCACGACATCTCTCTATCAAAATGAAGATGGAGGATGCTAGCAGTTCTCGACAAGAGCTCGAGAATCGGAGTCACATTTGAGTTCTTAGCAAGCCAATGAGGTTTTGAGCATTTCTTTGACTTGTCACAAAGTCTTCTTTGGTTAGGACTCTTATCCCATAGATATTTTCTTTGGAGAAAAGACCACTCTACCCAAACTATTATAAGCTTGAAGATAGGGTGATGCTAAATAGTGCAAACTTTAAATGAAAACACATCAACTCTAAACTTCAAAAAGCCTCCCCCCCGAAAAAAAACTCGAAGTTCGAACTCACATGCCCGCTTGTGTACAAGGATGTCTAGAAGCATGGTTACACTCTTGTTGGATTCAAAGTGACCTTTGACTTCCTTGCAAGTAGCATGGCGCACTTGGGGGATATGGATTTGGATTCGCCCATAGAAGTGCCAAATGTTTGTTAATTGGGTCCGCATGTGGTGAGCCAATTCTTGAGGGCATTTGGCGGTCTTAGACTTTTTGGTGGAGGCTTCATTGGGTATTATACCAATGTTGGAATGGTATATAGGTATGTGAGCCCTTTCTTGTGCTCTCATAGGCTCTTACTTCTAAAATCCATAACACTATGCTTGGGTTTCAGTTTCATAGTCAAAGAAAAGGATAAAAAGAGTGAATGTGTGTTGTTAGTCTTGGATTGAGGGAGGGAATGCAATAAAGAGGCTTGTGTTGTTTTGGCCTAATAAGGGTTAAGTGGGAATTAGGGGACTGGTTAAGCATGGCTAGGGAACGGTGAGTAATTTAGAGGTAGGATCTTTATTTTTTAGGGAACCAGAGTAAAGCTAGTTCGGTTCCCAAGAGAAGGGGAAACCAGCAAGTAAAAGAGGAAAAAGGGCTAAGTTGATTAACCCATTGAGGCGGGTTGGGCACCGAATGAGACTGCTGGGTGTTTGAATTGAGGGGGGGGGGGACTGCCCTTGTAACAACGGCCATCCCAGCTCGGGATTGGGGGTAGCGGGGAAGCCAGGTAGAGTTGCGGCGAGAGGAGAGAGAGCGCGGTGGCTGCGGTGTGGAGAAAAAAAAGGACCAGGGGAGAGCTACGAGGCGAGGAGGCGGAGGCATCCTCAGAAGAGGATGAAGCTGGCTGTAGATGGGAATAGCAGCAACCTAAGGGGAGAAAATGAGTTTTGATGGGTCGAAGCTGGGATGTGAAGGAAGGAGGCTGGTACCAGTGCAATCTGGAGTGGAGAAACAAAACCAGTCTCGGCCGCATTGAGGCGGCCAAGGGGAATTCTTTAGCTGGAGCAGGAGAGGATAGGATGGGGAATCGAGGTGAGCGTGCTTCCGAGAAGAATTTACCTGGAGGGGGAGCCAGTGCAGGACACTAGCATTCCGATGCCACCGGCCAACAATCGCTACAGAATGTGTTTGGCACACTTATAAGGTAGATTCACGAATTTGACAATGCAAAATCTAAGCAACATTCACCGCTGCATTGAGGTCCATGGGGTAGCGAATTCCCCTGGATTCGTATAAGCTTAACCTCTTCATGAGAAGGGAGAGGAGTGCCGAAGGAGGGGTGCGGTGGCGCACCAAGAGTGAGGTCGCCCTTCCCCCCCCCCCCCCCCTCGTTTGATCGAAGGCTGACGGCTTGACGGGGAGGCCATCTGACGGGCGTTGACAGGTGAGACCCATCGACCGGACAACGTAGAATTCCATATCACCAAGGGAGACTGATACCGAACTAAGGGGGTTTTGGGGGGTAGGGGGTAGGGGCCCATAGGCTGGTATGATTAACTTCGAGGCCAACTTAGGCTAATTGAGGTTTCTGTAAGATTAGGGGGTTAGGATTAGGCTAAGTAGGGCCTCAACCAAGGCTGGTAGGAGTGTGGTGGAACACGGTGGTGGAAAATCACAAATATGGCCTTTAAAACCAATAGCTAAATAGAATTGGGTGCCTAATGCTTAGGTTGTGAATCTGGATACCAAAAGGAGGAAGAGCATTTGTCAATGCTTGTACTCTTTGAATTTAATTTAAGATGTGGATTTTGTGTGACAATTGTGAGTGCCCTCTCCCCTTTGTACCGGGAAGGCTGGTGAATGAGAGAACTGAGTGTGAGTCATAGGCCTCCCCCCGGACTACGACGCATAAGGGTGGAGGTTTAGGGCTTACAAGGTAGGAATGCACAAGGTCAAAAACCAACATTAATAATGTTATCAAAGAACCTACCTCTAGGTAACAAATTTGTAACACAAGTCAAACGTTATTGACATTTGGTGGGTATGTCAAGGTGAGAGAATCTTTATATACCCGAGTTATAATTTGAGTCAATATCATTTTGAACCATGTTGATACTAGGTTGAGTTTGCCAAGGTATGAAGATTCTTGCATGGTATGTAAACCTAAATGGCATCAAAAAAGAAATACCGTCAAATACCCATAACTACTGGCATCAAGAAAAATGTGAAATCCTCATTATAGAAACTTGAATGGCATTTTAAAAAATGATACCATACCAATACTGGTTTATACCAAAGTTGAAACAATATATAAGTGGAATGCATGGTATCGGCAACCAACATCCAATATGGTATCAAAGAACCTACCCATGGGTATTGAATTTGTAATACTAGTCAAATATTGATATTTGATGGGTACCTCAAGGTGAGAGACTCTTTGTACACACGAGTTATTACTTGAATCAATGCCATTCAAAACCTTGTTGATACTAGGGGGGATTTACCTTGGTACGAAGGTTCTTGCATGGTTTATAGATCCAAACGATGTCAAAAACAAAACAAAACAAAACAAAAATGCTCTCAAATACCCATACCCTTTTAATAAGAGACAAAACTATGGGTTTGATCCTTTTTGGAGAATTTTTTTTATTAATAAGAGCTCGTTAGCTCATAGTACATTGGAGCCTATTTTGAAAGTAGAATGAACATTCGTGAACCTCCTCTTCCCTCCTCTCAAACTTAAGAAAACTTTAGAACCTAAAATAAGGTATGCCCATGGGACACTTCAATCAACAAATGCAATGATGATCAAACTTGGTGCTACACGAACGAATGATGGTCTCTTGGTACCAGATTCTACGATTGGAAGAGACTTACAAAGTTGGAGTTGACCACAATTGTTCGGTGCTTAATGAACGAATGATGGTCTCTTGGTATCAGATTCTACGATTGGAAGAGACTCACGAAGTCGGAGTTAACCACAATTGTTTGGTGCTTAATGAATGAATGATGGTCTCTTGATACCAGATTCTACGATTGGAAGAAACTCACAAAGTCGGAATTGACCACAATTGTTCGGTGCTTAATGAACGAATGATGGTCTCTTGGTACCAGCTTCTACAATTGGAAGAGACTCATGAAATCGGAGTTAACCACAATTGTTTGGTGCTCAACGATTGAATGATGGTCTCTTGATACCAGATTCTATGATTGTAAGAGACTCACAAAGTCGGAGTTAACCACAAATTGTTTGGTGGTTAACGATTGAATGGTGGTCTTTTGATACCAAATTATACGATTGGCCGGAAGAGACTCATGAAGTCGGAGTTAACCACAATCGTTTCGTGCTACACGAATGAATGATGGTCTCTTGGTACCAGATTATACGATTGGAAGAGACTTACAAAGTTGGAGTTGATCACAATTGTTCTGTGCTTAACGAATGAATGATGGTCTCTTGGTACCAGATTCTACAATTGGAAGAGACTCACGAAGTCGGAGTTAACCACAATTGTTTGGTGCTCAACGATTGAATTATGGTCTCTTGATACCAGATTCCACGATTGGAAGAAACTCACTAAGTCAGAGTTAACCACAATTGTTCGGTGCTTAACGAATGAATGATGGTCTCTTGATACCAAATTCTACGATTGGAAGAGACTCATGAAGTCAGAGTTTAACCACAATTGTTTGGTGCTCAACGATTGAATGATGGTCTCTTGATACCAGATTCTACAATTGGAAGAGACTCACAAAGTCGGAGTTTAACCACAATTGTTTGGTGCTCAGAGCGGTATCGTAATTCACCCAGAGCGGATCATGGAGTGACATGCAATAAGAATGTGAACAGGAAGGACTCACATTGGAGAGTTTTAAGAGAGATCTCAGACGCTCGATCGTGTAGGGTCAAAGGGACAATGGCAAATTCACATTCTTCACTGGAATCTGATCGGATTGTGGTGTCCAGGCTTGGCAAACACACAAGGAAGATTCGGAGATTTGAGTTTGATCGTTCCACACTGTGCAGAGATCATAAAATTATGCACACACAACTTCTTGGTTGTGTTTCGTGGGACCAGGTTTCACATGAGCATAATTCTTCTTTAATTCCGGGATTCCTTGTTATGGGGAGCACTCAAGTGGTGTACTATGAATTTTTCAACAAGCACCTGTAAATTGTCGGTCTTTTTTTAATTGCGGCTCTTGTTTTGGGAAAGACAACATCTTGTAGGTGTTGATGATCACTGTGCATTTGGAATTCCAGAGTTCACGCAAAGAATCACTAGTAGAAAATTTTGCGTCCGGATCAACAGAAAGGCGTTGGTCGCGGTTGTTACTTAGGACGCGTTGACCTGGACATGATGTAACACAATTTTGTTGATTTTTTCTGTTGATATGGTCACAAAAATACTTTTTTAAAAAAACTTATTTTATATATATATATATATATATATATATATATATATATAACATTAAAAAAATAAAAAATAAATAAATGTCAGATCTGCAATTCCTAACCCCTCCCAAGTAACCCTCAACATATACCTCACCTACAAGTATAGACTACCTACCACTCACATAGGTGGCAAGGCCAAGGCCAAAGGTGTCGGCCACGGGAATCAAACCTTGCACCTAGTGATACCCACACATGTGCCTTAACCACTAGGTCATCACATCACACATGATATAAATGGAGTGTTTTAAACCTTTCTAGAATAAGGCCATTAATTTCTCTTTACTACCTACTTGATGTATATATTTACAGTAAATATATATAGTATATAATTACAGTATATAATTACAGTAAATATATACAGTATATAATTACAGTAAATATATACAGTATATAATTACAGTATATAATTACAGTAAATATATACTGTATATATTTACTGTAAATGTATACATATTTATATATTATATATTATATACATACATGTTACATATATTATATGCATATATGTTACATATATTTTATATATATATATATATATATATACATACATATACATACATATATACATATACATACATATATACAGACATATATATACATATATACATACATATATATATTATATGTTACATATATTATATACATATTATACATATTAATATATATATATATATATAATTAACTATCAACTAATATAATATTTATAATATTTAAACACCTTTGAATTCGTAATTATTTCCATACCCATACACTTACAAGTCCATAAATTGCAAAAAATTAAAAAGATTTTACAATATTCCAATAGATCCTAGAATATTCCAAAAAATATTCAAAAAATATTTCACATTTACTAAAATTTTGTTGATTTGGTCATTGTACTATTCTAATCAACAAAAATGTAGGCAGTAAACTGTTGATTTTTACAAAAATTCAAAAATCAGTGAAATCGGTCATTGCAGTGCCCGGATCGACAAAGATCTGTTGATTTTTTGTTGATTTGGTCATGATTTTCTAGTAGTGAATCTTTGTATTGATCCCTTGCATGCACATGGATCAAAGTTGGCAAGGGGAAATGATCAATAAGAGTATTCAGTTGTAGGCAACTACATTGTGGGCTGGGTATTTCCCAAGCATAATGCCCTTTCATGGGTCTCCCTTACAAAATGAACATACTCAATATGAGTATCGTTCACTTCATGACTATAAAATGACAGGTTCCTAACCACGGGCTCAACCTTCCCAGTAATCTAGCTTGTGATTAGTTTAAAATACACTAAACAATATTCTTGTCCGCATTGTCTATATGCTCCAGGTCCCACATGGCAACCAACATATGCACCCCATGTCAACTTTGGTTCCTTATATGGTGCATGCATAGATAATTACCTGGAAATGTACAAACATTGACATTCTATCACTTTCCATTCCCCTTGTAGAAAAGAGAGAAGTGAGAAACTGAATCATTTATGACGCATACGAACATATCTCTTATTCAACCAACATAAAAACCTTGAAATAGTATGCAACTTGGAGGTTACTTATTCAAGCTAATTATAACACCATAATTAACTTCAGATACCTCAAATTAGTTCAGTCCAAGTCATTTGAGTTGAATCAATTACAAACCTCTAGGAAATCAAGTCTTCATGTTGGATGGATAAAGGAATGCTCTTATGCGATAATTCTCTCTCGCCATCTAAATTTTGACTTCCAAGGTCATCCCACTTCTTGTGAGCGTCAATCAAGCTACCATGGATACTTCGACCCATCTCCCCATAAATCAAGATCGCAACTATCCACAAAAGCCTCCCAAATCCCATCTCCCGTCTACTCCATTTGGGAAGCAGGAGTCGAAACTTCTTCTATGTAAATCTACCAAGGCGGTCTCAACAGCCGTATTCAAAAGAGATTTCATTTTGTAAATCGTCTTTTTCAACACTTTGTTGTTTATTTATGTATTTGGTTGATTTAGATCGTATTTCTTTCCAGTTCATGTAGGCAAGATTAGTTTGTTCTCACCCTACATAAATTAAAATATATCCATGTTTTTGCTTATGAGACTAGATTAAAGGATATGTTTGATACACAAAAGGTATTTCCTAGCGCTTGCAAATGCAAAAAAGAAAAACAATGTCCGAGGAAATCACCGACCAGACAATAAAATTGACGATGTTTTTTTCAATTCTTTATCCAAAACTTAGCCTTATTGTCAGTTATACCAAACTGAAAATACATATTTACGGGTTCCTTCTTCAAGAAAACTCTAAGCTTGGCGTTTGGAATCAACTCGCCCACACGCTATGGGGTCAAGCAACTGTAGTCATGGTATTTTAAAGTCCACCAAGAAAAGCTTTAATATCATGGCGCAGAGGACCTCTTAATTTTGCGTTCTAGCAGCACCCGGCATCAAAAAAACCCTAACAACTACATTTCCATAATAACAACAATTGTCATAGTGCCAATAATGCCCTAAAGGTGCATGAACATAACTTTCATTTCTTAAAAAAAATTAAAAATGAAGAAGAGTAGAGAATTGGGGAAGGAATAAAAACCTCCAAAAAATTTGAGATGCTAAGAGTCAAAGCTTTTAACTCTTCATTGTTTCAATTCTATGCGCACAAAAACATGTATTTTCCAACCAACATATTGAGGTTTGAGAAATGCACAATGTGGAAATAGTGGAGTGCACAATGGCAAGCATGCCCAACACACAACAATCGAGCATCAAAACCCCACCCAAAAAAGAATTGCAAATCTTAGTTCAAGTGATGTGCACGACAATTGTTGCAATCCTAGCCGGACTCGGCCCAACCAACATCTCAAGGTGGAGTTCAAATCTAGAAGGATAGCATAAGAAATATACCTTTTATACTTTTCAAGTTCTCATTCACTCCAACGCAAAATTCAAGAAAACGCTAACTTAGAATGACCAGTTTTCCTACTATTTCCTCTTTCACCCATCCTCTCTTGAATATATCTTCAACCCTTTCTTAAAAAGAAGATTATTGTAAACTTTAACTCATAGGAATAAGAATGACCCTACCTTTTGAACAACATGATGTCTTCAACAACTGGGTACACCCACCAAAACCAGGAGTAGCAAAAGTCACATTATGTTGTCTCCAACCTGAGATATGGGTAGCCCACATCTAAACAATTCCAACAAAATTCAAAAGGATTTGACTTTCAACCCTCTAAGGTCCAAGAGGGCCATTATGGGTCTTAAGGTGTCTTACAAATGTGTTTTAAGGTTATGTATTATTTAATGCAAAATGTCAATAGTAACCCCACCTAGAATCAACCCATGTATCAATTGCACTTTCCTAAATTTGGAACATACACATATTTTAAATGTAATATTGAGAGATTTGGACTTGTCTAGATGGACCATATTCAAATACATATGATGTGTATCTTATCATGATTGTTACATATGATTTCAGTTTCACTTCGCTAGTGTAATAGGTTTTTATTTAAAATAGTAAGATCCTGATAGACCAAGTAAAGTTTGACTTTCATACTTGTTAGGGGCTCATATGTATGTATGTATGTATGTATGTATGTAATTGTGTAGATCATTGCATACATTGGTGCACTGTGGGGTGCACTCTTCAAACCAAGTATGAACTAACGTAAGTGTAAAAGGGGCATTATATGAGGCATAAGCATACATAATATATATAAAGGGAGGTGTTGCTTTCCTCTAATGTGAACAAATAATAAGGTTATAAAGGGTTTCAAAAGAAGAGATAGATGTGCAAAATTGGGTCCTATAATTTAGAATTTGTTTTTGAGTATAGATGTGCTAGTTTCATCCAATTCATTGCCCTGGCTTCAATTATGTATGTTGCAAGGTTAGTTTTTTATGAGTCACGTCGTCTTAGAATGATGGTCAATGAAAGAAATGCTTCACAAAAAAAAATCAGTGATGACCAATGACAACATTACTTATTCCAACTGTCATGATTTACCGTAGGAGGCACTTGGAATATATATATATATGGGGTCTCATCCAATGTAGGAATGAGAGTAATCATTCATTGGTGGAATAGAGAGCCCTCTATGGTAGTCTACAACTCATCAACCATGAATTTCTCTTGGAAGCGAACTCGAAGGTCAGTCTCCAATCACATTTTATAATACATCTTTGATGTGAGGCCAATTCCCCTCATGCATTTGGGGCTAAGTAAAAGTGTGTGTGTGTGTGCGCGTGTGCGTGTGCGCACTCGCCATGAACCTATATTTTAACAAATCCATTGCCATTATAAGACTTTCACACATTACAAGGTTGATTTCGTTGTCAATGTCACCTAACAATCCAACATTGGTGGACCTCCCTATGTGTTGGTTGAAGGTCCATTTGGACAATCACCTTTATCAATTTTCATTGGTTGGATATAAATATATAAAAAGTCCTTTTTTCTTTTTTCTTTTTCAAATGTAGGTTCAACACACATTTCCAAATCTACATAGAAATTCTCTCTCTTGGTAAGTAACCCAAGCTACGTAGAGTGTTTGGAAGTAGTGCTTTAAGGCCCTCTTACCTAATCCATAAAGTCCGAAGCAAATTCTCCTCATAAATGCCTTCAAAAGTTCAGCTCAATTCAACAGTTTTATTGAATAAAACTCGTATCTCTTATGATGGATCCACCCATATGGATGGCATCTTTACAGAGTTAAGATTGTTCACATTAAATTTCACTTATCCATATGTCCAAAATCACAAGATTAAGGTAGATGGGCCTTAAAGTGGCTCCTTTTCTTAATCAGACCCCTAGCTTCGATGGGTATGCCGTTCGGTGTGGATCAAAGGACAAACATCATAAAGGCACATGCTTAAAAGAGATTGGACTACGTCTTCAAATGTTAATAACCACTCTACACTTAATAATGAACACAATTCGGAGGACCTATGTATCATGTTAAAAAAATCAACAAAAGTGCACTTTTGATAACCATAACTAAATTAGGAAAGATCCGATTTTCAACCCGGTTCTGGCATATGCGTCAGCGTAGATTTGCCACTACAAACATGAGTTATGTTGTGTAAAACTCATCAGTAGAAGTCGGAGAACATGAAAAGCAAACCAAATAAGACCCACGTCGTACCTTACACCGTACACATGCACATTGGAGCACATGATTGGGCAGAGACGACTGCCTAGACAAGAGAAGAGGAATCCTTCTCGAACTTTTTAGGGCTCACGAGGCGTGCAAGAGCTGCTCAACTTTGTTGTATTTTATTTGATTTTCGACACAAATTGAGAATTCAATTGTAGAGAGAACCCAAAATACAACCAACCCGGCCGAAACATCGTGCTCAGCTTTGTTGCAAGTTAGGGCAAAGTGATGAAGTGACAACTAACCCACCCCAACCAGCCACCTTGTTATTACTCTACTCTCTTATCCAGATGCACGTCACCCCAAGCCAAATAGATAAAGCTGCCGCCTCGAGCTTAGAATCTCAGGACACGGGCTCCTCTGCCAGTGGTGCAATCTTCTATGTATACTCCTCAGTACTAACTTTTTAGGGCCGCTTCACACTATGCTATACATGGCCAGCCACGTCGAGAGGCCGTGGGATTGAATGGCCAAACCTTTGTTGAGAGCAAGGGTGTGAAATTTCCCATCCGATGCATTGGGTTTTGGGTTTTGTTGCAAAATACCTGATTTTTATGAATAACATCATGGTTTTATTCTGGCACTTGGCGATCGGCACCAACATTGACGGATATTGGGTCCTTTGCCCTATAATCTCAACTTATCTACAATAAAACCAAATGAAACCGGATTTTGTTGGACCTTAGATTGATTGGGTTTTTTAAAAAAAAACTATGAAAAACCCAACTGTAAAAAACCGTGCGGTGCCAACCTTGGTTGAGAGTCCAAGGAAATGGGTTGAAAATAGCCAATAAAATATAGGGATTGGAGCCTTTGGCCGGGCACGGTGTGAAGCCTCCAAAGGCCAAGCCCAAAGTCCAAACCTTTGGCCATGAACTCCCACGGCCTCTCGACTTGGACAGCCATAGTGTGAAGCCTCCAAAGGCCAAGCCCAAAGTCTAAAGGAAAAAGGAGCATCCCACTTTATTCCCTACCCAGAACACCCCTCTCCAATCTAACAGCCAAGATCTTGTTAGTTTTTTTAAAAAAAATTAATTGAAAATAAATCGACGACCTCTCGACCGTAGTTTGGGTTTCCAATCATGTCCGACCCAAACCTCCTTCAAGAGTCCATCGCCTTGGTCAAAAAATACTGCCATGTAGGCATTTTGAAAGAGCAACAACCTTTGGACTTTGGCCTCTAATATGAAGGGTCGAGGGGCCAAATTCTTGGTTTCTTGCAGTCTAATTGGTGGAAATTGACAGCCTCTCGACCTTCTGCCACAGTGTGAAGCGGCCCTTAACATACTTCACGTCACTATTCGTGACGTTACATGGATTCACTCCTCAGGCTGTCAAGGCCAGCCGCCTCTGCCTTGTTAGAATATACTAACCGAACTTGCCTGAACAGTGGAGAGTGGTATGTACAGTCTAACCTTGATAATGTCACACCATCCGTTTCACCAAAAAGAGTGATATAAATAAGGTGTGACATTTTTGATAATGTCACATTTTGAAGATTTGTGCATAATGTGATATTATCAAAAAAATAGGTAGAAAATCAAAATAAAATTACAATGTAAAAAGAAAATAACAAATTTGAGACTTCAATGTTTTTGAATGTAAAATCTAATTCAAAATTGTGAATAACAACAATAGCACATCATAATGTGTCATTGAGATCAGGTAAAGACCTCTCACTAGAGACAAAGAAACTTCTAATGTCACATTGTTTTGTTGATGTTAAATGTGCAACACCAATTCTAATGAGTTTGTCATGGATTTTTTCCATTCCTAACAACTCTAGAGTGTTGAAAATCTGAGAACCTTGGCTAGCCATAAAATTCAAAACATCTTTAGCATATTTTTGTGCATCGCTTAGCTTCACTACTTTAGACTCATCATCACTACTATCAACAATCAATGGGTCTACTTCCATGGAATCAAGAACTTGTTCGCCATCTTGCACTAATTGCACAAGCTCCTCAATAGAATATTCCACCTCAAAATCATCTTCACCTTCCATGTTTATGTACTCCAAAGGACAAAGCTTTTCTACAGGCTTGCCTTCGACATCCAAAGCCAAATTCAATGCGGCAATGAGATTGCCCAATTCCAAAGCTGCTTCCTCCATTTTGGACTTCATACGTTCATCAAAATTGTTGATATCTACATTCCACTCTATAGGCAATATGGCGGACTTTCTCCAACAATTTATAATGGTTTGATCATCTAGTTCATGCCATGCCGCCATACACCATAGCATAGCTTGAAATAGATCAACATTCAATTTCCCCAAATCTTCATTTGAGTTGTTATCAATTTGTTGCAAAGTCCAGGCAACAAGCTTGCGCTTATAGCACATTTTGAATGTTGCAATCACTCCTTGATCCAAAGGCTGAACAATTGAAGTCACATCTGGTGGAAGGAACAAGATAGTGATATGGGAGAGTACAAAAGCATTAAACCAATCTATAACTTTCTTGACCTCACCATGAATATCATAGCTTCCTGCATTATCCATAAAAATGCAAATCTTTCTGTCTTTCAATGCCATTCTTCGGTTCTCACTCTTCACCCAATGTGTAAAAACATCACCATTCATCTAGGCTGAATTGTTAGAATAATAGTGTATTGTACTATTTGGATCAAAACTCCGAGGAAAGCATATGGGATGCGTTGATTTGTGAATGAAAACAAGCTTCAATTGCTCCTTCCCTGAGATATTAGTGCAAAGCCCCAATGTCACACGATCCTTCTGTTTCTTTTTCCTTTCGCCTTCCCAATATTCAAAGTCTTGCAAGGAGAGGCTCTATAATACAAACTTGTCTCGTCAAAATTGAAGATGTATTCTGGATCATATTTCTTCAATATGAATGGGATCTTTGCCATGGCCAATGCAACTCCAACTCCATCTACATCTCCACTTTCTTCATGTAGATAATAACACTTCATTCCATGTCGAGTTTTGAAATTTTGCAACCACCCATGAGAAAGCTTGAACTCGGTATCAAATATGCCAAATGAATCCCTCAATTCCTTAGCCTTTTGCATAATGACATCATCAGTTAATACTCCCCTCCGTGCTCTGACCTGTCCAAACCATAAAACCAAAGCTTTTCCAAGCTGAGGCCATTTCCAACTCGAGCACGTCGTACATTGCCTTCACGCACACATGTATCCACGTTCATCCACTTCTCTTTTGAACGAAGAACCTTGGAAATAGTGGTCCAATCCACAAGCTTGAATTTATGTTGATCCACCATATATTGTGCAAGGTCTTCATGTTTCAAACCTGGATGAGCTTTGTGGACTTCACAAATTTTCCTCTTATCAGAGGTTGATAAATCCACTCGTTTGCCCATGGATTTACTTGCCATTGGAAGTACCTATTTTTGCCAAACCATTCCCCCAAATGAGCACTCAAAAATCCCAGGATTTGTTTCAAAATTTGAAGGTGAATTGCTAAATAATTCTTCTGGTAGATGCCAAGGTTCGATTGCTGGTTGTCTAGGCACTCAATTCACCGTGTGCTCTAATGTGGTGATCACAACAGATTTGCGGAGAATTATGACCAATGGTCCCACGATTCCAAATGAGCAAAGAAATATATGGATTCAAGACTTCAGGAAAATTACTGATATCAACATATATACAAGCAAGAGCAAGGACAGAACTTAGAACAAAACATTCAAAGTTGTGGAATGCAAGCTATAAGGGGAAGATACCCATCACCACCACCAAGGTGTTGTGAGTCGAAAAATCAGCAGGAAGTGTATGTGTGTGTTTGTGAACTTCCACCTTTGGCCTCAACTTACAGACAACTGCAAGTGTGTAGAATTGAGCATTTGGACTCCCAAACACGTACCAAAATCAAAATTACACACAACATCCCACTATGCCGAAAGCATTGAATGAGAGCTCATTCAATGACCCCTTCCAATATGCTTTGCTTTAGTCCATGCTCACCCATGAACAATAATATCGAACCCATGCCCACCCATACAATCCATCCATACTTGATATTATCACATTTACACTATGGATTTTGAAAAAAATAGTAACATTATCAAGGGTGATAGGGATAATAACGAGGGAGTTTTATACTATGAAAATCGGTTTCAAACTTTTAGGTGACAATATCAAGGTGTTCTATTAACAAGGGTGACATTATCAAGGTTAGACTGTAGAGGATTCATTTGATTGAATAGAGGAATTTGTCGAATCCAGTGACACTGGGATAATGGTCCCAAGCATGTTGGAATTGTTTATGGAATTGTGTTTGGATCCCCTCCAGTGGGAGTATCCCGTTTACAATACTGTTCTCCCTCTCTAGTATGACATGTTTGGGAAACACACAAAAAAAGTTGTATTATCGAGGTGTCGTCTTCTCATTGATATGACAAATGGCGTAAAGTTATCATATTATTGAGGGAATACAAAAACATAAGTAATATGAGCTTGGAAATCTATACAACGAGTTTAAGCATTTTAGATGGTATGAAATGATAACTTATAACTCCAAATAAATACAAATGTTCTCAAGAACTCTTGAAATAAGAATCCAAAGATCTATGGTGTTGCCTACCTGAGTTAGCAACTGTCATCTTATCTAAATTCCCTATTAACTTTTGAAAACTAATAATTTCATTAACACCAATATATAAAGAGTTTTCAAGTAAGAAATTAGACAACAATGATGCATGATGTTTAGCATCAAGATATTGGTGATATTATATCATCATGAGTACAAGGCAACATACTGGGCAAGAGGCCATTCTAACCCTAACCATGTCCATTCTACACTAATAACCCTAATTCTCATTAAGTTCCTAATGATAAGTGAAGTTCCCAAGTAGTTCCCAAGTGAAAATGGGTGTATTTTAGATGTACATAACATAGATGAAAGGAATTTTAGCATTAACTACCCTTTTAAGAATATGACAAAACGGAGATTCTAAATGTCACATTATTGAGTGTCGTAGTTGTATAAAAGAGGGAGTTTTGAACTAAAAAGTATGGTTTCGCAAAAATGTGTCATAATATCGAGGGTGTCGTATTAATGAGGTTAGATTGTATTTAGTATCACATGCGTAATAGTGTCACTTGTCCCTATTTTGAGGTGTATGCTAGGTTGCACTGATGATCCACAACTTCATCAGTAGGGAGTGTCGCCTCATGATACTTGGTGTTTAAGTGCAATTGTTAATGTCTTGGCATGAGTATGTTATGTAGTGTTCCAAAAGTGTATCTAGGTTGGAAGTTAGCCGAGTAAGAGTGAAAGGCATTACCTTGGGTAAGTACAAAGAGAAGAATATAGCCTAGTAAGCCTATTCCATCTTGACAAAGCATGCAAGGAGTCTACATACAAAGATGATGAGGCATAAAGTTATTTTGGGGCAAGCTATGGGTTGCCAAGGACATTACCTTGGTAGGAAGAAGACTTTACCTCACTGATGTAGGTTTGTGACTAGTGGAGATTGTTTGATTAACTAAAACCAAGCTAAATCATATGAACAAATGGTATAGCCTATCTTGTTGATGTGTTGCTATAGTGTTAACATGTGTGGTTGATTCTTTAGACAAGTTGCAAGGTCCACGGAAGATGAAGGTGGCGATGACAGTTATGAAGATTTGCATGATGGTTGTAAGTTGATTAAGAGAACTTAACTTTGAGATTATCACAAGCATAATTTATGACAATTAAAGACTATGCAGTTACTCAAAAGACATTACCCTAGACGTTGTCTTGCCTATGAGCCATTAACTACTTGCCAAGCTTTTGAGCTTCATGATTGACATAGAAGATGAAATTAAAATGATAGGAGTCTATGCACATAAGACGTGATCACACACAACTTAGAAAACACCAATGAACCATAAGAGTATGAATTAAACTTAATGAAGAAGAAATGAAGGAGTAAAAACATAGATTGTCATTAGAAACCTTAATCCAATGTGACATTAATCCTTATACACACCAGCTCATGATCGGTACAAAATGATTAGCATATTGGACTATCACACTTTATTAACCCCTAAATGCCAACGAGATCAAATTTGTCTAGGCAACCATTTGTCCAAAGCTCCAAAATATTAGTATGATGGATGCCACATGATGTCCCTTAAGTTGAAGAAAAGATACTCCAACTATGACTATCCAAGGTGGGTCCAAAGTAGTTGGGGTTTGCCTTCAAAAAAATGTGAACAATGACAAGGCTTAGCCCCAAAGGGTTAAGATAATCCAAGGCCCAATGACCGTATTGTCAAACTACCTATCAATATGAAAATTATAATGACATTAATGTGGCATCATTTTCCATGCTGAATGTCGGTGGTTTGCCATTCAAAAGAATTGCTCACAATTAAAAAAGTAAATCTTCAAGCTTGGGTCTAATTTCGAGTTTGAAAGTAAGGTGTTTTGGACTTCAAGTTTCTTGGACATAGACCTAGCTAATGTAAACCCACCCTAAGATGACTTAAGCACAAGTGTATAAGAGACTTGTCATGTTAATTGGGTGAATGCCTTTGGTAACTTAAAATGCCGGGTAAATGGCACATGGGCTCTTGCAATGGACTTTGTCAAAAATGCATGATGGGCAGGGTACTTTACTTACACACTTAACTTACTTTCAATATGGTTGGTCACACATTGAGCTTGTGGAATGTACAAATAGTGCCCCCCCCCCCCTCCCAAGCTTACGTCAAGTGTTGGAAGGACCCCATTTGCGAAGAAGGGAGGGATGCGAAGGGGGTCCCATGTGGTCCCTTCACTTTGGCCACTTGTGAGCCCCTAAGTAGGTTTGGTGTAAGGTCCCACATTACGTGTTACATTGGCCTCAATTGCTAGCAAGAGAATGATGGGAAAAAAACTTTGAACACTTTTCGTTGCTCAAATGGGCCCCTCGTTTTGTCTCTAGTTTGTCATGGCTATGGCCAATCACCCCGATTGAGCATGAGCATACATGGATATGAATAAAGTGTAATCATCCATACTAAGTTTTCCTCAAAAGAATTCGATATGAACCCCATTTGAGTGTAATGAGGCCCAAGACCCAAGAAGAGATCCCTTTCTCACACATAAACACAACGGTGGGGGGGGGGGGGGCTTAAGTGTATATCAAGGAAAACTTATAATGCACAAAAATGAGGTAGTTTTCCAGCTTGTCTTACATATGAGCATAAATCTCACTTTTACTAGAGCACTTGAGACATCCATATTCTTTAGTATAGTGTTGAAATGTGGAAGTGCACTAGGGATGGGCACTAAGGTACATGGGTCTTAAACAAACACTTTTAGCTCTGCACCCACTTCACGTAGAATATAAAAACACACAATTAGTGCAAGATGATTAGTAAATCCAAATTATACCAATAGGCGTAGCCAATTTCCTTATAATTTTTGGAGTTGGTATGAATATCTTGTCCATTGTTAAAGTGAATATCGTTTTCCTTAAATTAAATGATCGTACATGAAATCATGTTGATCATTGAACCTAGAACGAGTAACACATTCTGTACACGTAAATTCAATCTCCTTCACGCAAATGTCTTTATGGTTTCCGTTCCCAAATCCACACCTAACTACATACCACTCAAATTTAGGTGTCCATTTAAGATGAGTGACCAAATTATGCCCATTTACCTTATATAGTGTAACGCATTGATGCCAATGCGAGCTATGAAAAAGAATGTCCCAACATACATCTACACAATAATACAAAACATGGCTCTTTTGAACGCTTGTTTCAACACAAAAAGAGCCATTTAGACACGTGTATAACATTTAAATTTTGGTCCATGGCTCATGTACTACTATATGTGGTCATCAAAAATTTGATATTATGTTGTGACCCTTTGTAAACTACTCCACAAGTGTCTTGCAGTGTTGTGTTCTTTGAGGCTTTGAGATTCTCAAATTTTGGAGGTTTTTGAATACAATAGGGACTCTTCCAATCTACCACATGTGATAAACAAGTTCGACACAAACTAATTCATAATGAATTGAGCAAAGTGCCATGTGTCATTTCTTATTAGTCAAAATTTCACAAAATCTCATCTATCACCTCAAGAATTTGCCAGTTCGGCAATGCCAAGCCTACTTATCACTTATGTAGTCATTTACAATTGTTGCTAGTGAGTACATTGAGACAACCAAAAAAAACTGAAGGCACGTGATACGCACAACCAGGGCTAGACACCCACTTCTTTGAGGTAGGCCCTCACCAACATTACCCAAAGTGAAAATGAAGTCAAGTATATAGTCCTGGATTATGTAATTTATTTCTTTTTTAAAACATTTGACTCCATATTTAACATTAAAAGGCCCAAATCAATCTAGGGTGCCTCATTATACACAAATAAGTCACAAAATTACGAGGGTTAGATTTTCACTAGACTCCCTTCACTTGGATAATGTTAGTGGGGGACCCAAGTCAAAGAGGTGGGTGTTGAGCTCCGGCGGATACTTCGTTAATAAGGTACTATGTTGTTTCTTGATCACATGAAACCACTAGGATATATATTGTATATATGTTGGGGAGTTGTTGCCACGTGTACATTCATTCATAAGGCCTAAAGTACACACTAGCCCGAGTGCCAATTCACCTCCAAATCACTTGTAGGGCGGGCATGGCGTGAAAGGACATTTGAAGCGGTGCATTTCAATGCAAAGTGCATCGATACCGGTGCATTTGGCACAAATAACACCCCCAAAGTGCATAATACATGGTTGTTGGAAGTTAGTTTTGTGGTTGTGTACTATAAAATTATTCCAAAAGCATCCAATGTTCACTATGCCATTTGTGGTATTTATTGTCACGTATCGGCAAACGGTCTAAACTAAATGCTTAGAAGTCTACAAGTGTCACATGCATTGATTTCCAACATGACATTATTCATGAACATAAAGTGCATATTCATTTAGGGTTTGGTGTTTAGCGTGACGCATTGGAGTGATTAGGACGATACTTCTTACGTTTTACTATGCAAGATGAATCTATATTATTGAACATGATAATGCCAAGTGTCATATGTTTATCAGTTTAGTACGCAAGAGGAAGACATTGTTGAGCATGATGATATTATGTGTCACGTGGTTACATTTTAGTAGTATGTAAGGGATGATACTATTTAGCATACTAATGCCAAGTGTCGAGTGTGTATACTTATGATTGACTTGTTGACCATTGTGGAACATAGGCACATACCTCATAATATTATAAGTATACTAATGCCAAGAGATTAGTAAGTACATTAACGTCAAGTGTTGTGAGGTTATACCAATGAATAGGGACAACCAATCAACTGGTAACAAATGAATCGGTTGAGTATGAGGAATAACCGATTAAAGTTCAAGACTTCGAGAAAAAACACGATCAAGTTATCATAATATATAGAATATACCTTATATCTATGAAGAAACACTAAAAGATCACACCATATAACCAGTTGGACTTGAAAACACTAGGATTTTTGACTGAGTATGCCCAAAAATCTCCATGGACACTAAGTTATACTAATGGTCAAGGTGTTGGTCATTAGTGTAATTTGGCTTGGCCTCATAACATGATAAGTAACATTCTTACGCATGTGACACTAAATACCATAAATAATGTAGTAAAGTTTTAAGATCTCTAACGAAGTTGTTTATGGGCATGATATGTAGATTTCAAGGTCCATGTTAAGGGTTGATTTCGTACAAGACAACAGATAGATAGAAACTCCGGTCCCTTTTAGGGGCCGGAAACAAGACAACAAATGAGAGGAGAGTGGATAAAGAGTCGTGGAAGTGGCGAGACCTACTCAAACCAGTCATTTCATGAACAAAACATGAGTATTATGGATGATGAAACACCTCCACATATGAAAAATTGTGACAAGTTATGATAACCCTTCTGATTTTGGATGAGCGATCCGCTATGGAGAAAAAATAACTCCCAAAGACATGATGTGAAATGGGTCTTGAGCTAGTGTATGTCACTACATAACACATTGATACTTGTGCATCCCTCACAATAACACTCCCAAGTGCATTATACATGATCGGAAGTCAATTTTGGGTTTTGGGCTTTGTGGCGTCTATGTAAATCATCTATCATGGATGAGTTGTCTCCAGTCTATCTATAACCTTACAAGGTTAAGGACCGATTCATTGAGCTCCACTAGACTTCGGGGAGCTATTTTGGGAGTCAAATCCTCTCAAATGAGACACTTACAAGCTATAAAATAGTTCAATATGTTTTCACCTTTGCAATGAATGAGTTTACATAGACACCACAATTCCTTGGGCCCAATTTTGTGGTTGTGTAATATGTAGAGTAGACATACCCTTTTCCAATTAACCCCCAATCTTAATACATAGAGTCCCCTAAGCTGTGAAGTTCCACACATGTAGCCATCATTTTCTAATATGATGGAAAAAGCCGTGACGTTTCACACATGTTGCCATCACATTCGGCATGATGGAAAAGTTAAGTTTAAAAGGCACGGATTTGGGTTCCTTGAAAATACCACTAATTGTACTCAAGTTTTCGCCTCCTAGTTATGAAAATCTTGCTTTCGAAAAATTATCGTATTTTCAAAACTTGAAAATAAACTATATATATAATTATGTTAAACGTTGTGATATCAATTTCCATACCTGTTGCACATCACTCCAGTATCACATGTACTACACTTATGTGAAATTGCTTAAGTTATCGGGAATGGGTCCGGTTACTCTACAACTCCATAAATGCTCATTGCCCCCTTGTTGCGCAGCAAGTAAGGTTTGAGATCCTCGAGGGAGTTTGATTATGAGCGAGATTTGTAGATTGGAGGGTATAGGTTAAGGGACGAATCTATAGTATAAGTAGTTCCCAAAGGCATTGATGTGAACGATGGCTCTTGAACCGGTGTGTTTTGTTGCATATTGCATTGATACCAATGCATCCGCACAAACAACGCCCCGGAGTGGCATCATAGAACTACATGGGTTGTTGGTTTTGGGGTTGTGTACTATGTAAGTCACTCCCAAAATGCCCAATCCATACCAAATAAGGTTTGAGATCCTCAAGGGAGTTTGATTATGGTCATGATAATTGGAATTGAGGATATGTGGATCCTAAAGAAGAAAGTACACTAAATATGATATTTAGTGTCACTTACTATTTACAAATTGCTACATCTTTCCACTATTGATGTAACTTTTCACCTAGTAAAGTTGTTGATGTTGTATAATGTCCAAACAACTATTTTAACATTTGTTGGTAGAATACGAGATATAGAGTTAATAGATATAGCATTGCGTAATTTCATATTGTAAGTGATTCTAATTAACATATTTAGTGTAGCTCTTGAAATGAAAAACTTCTCGAACAAGTGCAACAATAACAATGCATAATGTACTACATGACGGCTAGAGGAGAGTGGATGGAAACTATAGGTTATGAATGAAATGTCCTCTGTGTAGATCAAAACGTCCTAGAGAGTTGTTGGAAGTGCATGAGATGAGGGACTGCTTATTCTATGCTAGAGAAGTGCGTGAGTTTTGAGATCCTTAGGGCCTAGTTGATTATGATAAGGAATTGTAGATTTGAAGATCTAGGGAATAGGGTGTATCTATGGGCTCGACTCGCTCTGCCTGCTACTGTGTTATGATATGATATGCTAGAGAAGTGTCACGTGAGTATCTTTGATTATGTCCACGTGCGTTAGATGAGTTTTAAGATCCTCATGGAGGTTGATTATGCACTACATAACGAGCAAGAGGAGAGTGAATCTAAACTACAGGTTATGAATGAATTGTCCTATGTGTGGATAGAAAACATGCAAGAGAATTGTTGGAAGTGCCCTCCACTTGGATGAGGGACCGGTTATTCTAAGCTAGAGAAGTGCACCAATTATAGTCCACCCTCGATATGTTTTACCCCGATAAGTGTTAAAATTGCCTATGTGTTAAGGAAAATTGCTCTCCTCCAAATGATTCTTAAAGTAACACGTGAAGTAACAATAGTACGTGTTAATTGTGATTTGTTAAGAAAAATTATAATTATTATGCTCCCCTCTTCAATGAATTCACCTTGACAAGTGTTAATTTGAATAAAGTGAGGCTATGAAATTCTAGATGAAACTGAATTAGGTCCATCATGTATTTGACTTTTGCAGAGAGTGAAATTGGACCCACTATGAATGCACAAGAGATCATCAATTATGAACTTGGATTTTGATTCAAGAGATCCATGTTGACAAGGAAATTATAGTATGCTTGATGAAAAAGTTGATGCAACTCATAATGAACCCATTGAAGGAGCTTGTAATGTGCAAATTGGTGATGTGGTGGTAGATAGATTAGGATCCAAGGATGTTCAAAGTGCAATAATGATCTTGAAAAATAAATGCTACAACAAAAACCTAATGATGTTACATCTCTCATCCATAGTAATCAAACACTTCATAAGGAAATGTGATCTTGGCATGCACAAGAATGTCATCAAATTACGCTATATTCATTCTTCTGCTATGCTTAGATGTACGATAACATTCATATCTTGTGTATTTTCATCCTTTATTTATATTAGTGTTATTATTTTGAATTCCCCAATCACATAGGTGCTATTCATGTAAGTGTTACAAATTGCCTATGTGACCCCCCAATAAGTGTAGAATTGTTAACATCACATGAGTGTTACAATTTTTCTTGATCCAACGTGTTAACATATATCAAGGGTGGACTGTTATGAGGTCCTCAAGAGCCCAATTGATTCCGGACAAGAAATGTAGATTCGAGGATCTAGGGAGCATGTTGGTTCTAGGGTTAAGGAACTCGACTCACTCCATCTGCTACTATGCTATGCTATGCTATCCTAGAGAAGTGAGTAAGTATTTCGAAAAGTGTCCATGTGCATAAGATAAGTTTTGAGATTCTCAAGAGAGTTGATTATGTAATACATAACATAGAGAGGAGAGTGGATCAAAGACACCCAAAACCATCACCGAACCTAAAACCACCATTATGTATCACACGCATAGTAAATCTAAAATGCATAGTGGCGGTGGTTTTAGGTTTGGTGATGGTTTTGGGTATAACCACCACCACTACTATGTACAACATGCATACATTTGTTGTTTCCACATGTATGCAAGTGGTACAAGGTGCTGGTGATTTTAGGTCGGGTGATGGTTTTGGGTATACCTACCTTAAACTATATAGGTTATGAATGGATTATCATACGTGTGGATAGGAAACATGCAAGAGAGTTGTTGGAAGTGCCCTCCACTTGAATGAGGGATCAACTTATTCTAGACAAGAAATGTAGATTCGAGGATCTAGGAAGCATGTTGGTTCCAGGGTTAAGGAACTCAACTCACTGCATCTGCTACTATGCTATGCTATGCTATCCTAGAGAAGTGAGTAAGTATTTCGAAAAGTGTCCATGTGCATAAGATAAGTTTTGAGATTCTCAAGGGAGTTGATTACGTAATACATAACATAGAGAGGAGAGTGGATCAAAGATACCCAAAACCGAACCTAAAACCACCATTATGTATCACACGCATAATAAATCTAAAATACATAGTGGCGGTGGTTTTAGGTTTGGTGATGGTTTTGGGTATAACCACCACCACTACTATGTACAACATGCATACATTTGTTGCTTCCACATGTATGCAAGTGGTACATGGTGCTGGTGATTTTAGGTTGGGTGATGGTTTTGGGTATACTTACCTTAAACTATATAGGTTATGAATGGATTATCCTACGCGTGGATAGGAAACATGCAAGAGAGTTGTTGGAAGTGCCCTGCACTTGAATGAGCGACCAGTTATTCTATGCTAGAGAAGTGCACCAATTACAGTATGTTTGTTTTGAGATCCTCAGGGCCCAGTTGATTCTGAACAAGAACTGTAGATTCGAGGATCTAGGGAAGCGGGTGATTCTAGGGTAAAGGAGCTCGACTCGCTATGCTTTGCTATGCTAGAGAAGTGAGAAAGGTTGACACAGTCAAGGGGGGGAAGCGGGCGCCTTCGCCTGTGGTGCAGCCTCCCGCCATAGCCACTTTCCAACCTCCAGCTCCCTCCCCTCCGGCCCCTTCGTCGATCGCAACCTACTTAACTTACTTACAGTCATCACAAGTCCCCGCGGACTCGTTCAACAGCGTGATCACGGCCACGCCTTTTGAGCTTTTCGTCACCTGTTTTGGTGCGGAATTGCGTCTAACTTAGGAGCTAAGCTAGCAGCAGACACCTGCCACCTTTCAAACTCTGCTACTCTGCGTTCGATCGGAGGTAAGGATAATTAGCAAAGGTGGTTTACTTTGTAGCAGGCCAGGGTGACTTCGGAACTTACTCACTAATTTACTTACTGTCTTCCTTCCTTTCCTTCCTTCGTTGCGGGTGAACACCTGTGGTGGACAGTCCGGATTGTAGTTGGCGAGGTGTTTTTGGACTTTTGAGGCCTTTTCTCCCCACCTCCGGAGCCAATTTGCTGTCAACATCGATAGTTCTGGAGGGTTGCTCCTCGTTGGAGCTTTTGGAGAGTAGTCTACAAGAAAGACCTAGAAGGCGACTGGACGGAGACGGTGGCGGGTATAAGAGTTGGAGGTGGACACGCTTCGAGCAGACAGGTTTTGGTGAATTGATGTGGGTGAGGTTGCGCAGATTTACATCAAGTTGCGGAGGTTGTGATAGTCTGCTGGTATTTTGAGACTTGGAGCTTGGCAGGGTGGAGGTAGTAGTAGCAGTAGTGAGAAGTAGTAGAGGTTTGTGGACAGGGGACATACATCTTTCTTCTGTATGCGGCGGTATGTTTGAGCAGATTTGATATGGAGGTTGTGGAAGCCACTTATTACTGATTGTTGTTAGGTTTCCCGGAGCGAAAATCTCCCGAAGTTTGAAACAAATTTCGTCTAAATTTAGGCAATGTGGTGTTCGACGCCCTTGGAACCCCTTCTTAGGAGCAGACGTGGATCTGCTGATTGGCTGCCATCGTTACTAATAACGCGAGTTCGGCATATAAGAAGAAGAGCGAACTGTCCGCAGCACACATTTTCAAGATTATTATATTCGCACTTTGTTCTGGCTTTGGTCGGCGGCACGCCATTGACGACTTCTTGTTCTCGCCAGCTTGTCACGCATCTCGAGGTTCCTTTGGCGGGAATCACCTTCATTTAAGCTCGTTGCTCAATCTCAAAGGGATTGGATCATTGGCTCCTCTGCGGTAAGTACACTCTTTCTTTCATTTCGTGTGGGCTTCATTATTTCGAAAGTTTGTCACTAATTCGGTTATCTTTATTCTAATGTGGTGCACTATATTAGAACACCACATTATTCTGCAAAATAGAGAAAATTATGTAGGGTGAAAACCATTCGTTTTACAATTTAAGTAAGGTGATCTGAAACCCGTAAAGGACACACCTAACCGCAAAAAGTAATATAATACACACTATTCGAGCAAAATATGCAATATGCAAGAGAAGAAGCAGGGGCTGCATACATCAAGGCATGACAAGTCGTCTTGAAATTTTTAGAAGTATTGTTCATGTTGAGATTGGTGACCGTGTACAAGGAGTGATGACCCAACATTAGTGGCAGAAGCCCACGGAATGACACATACAGACGACAAATACTTTATGGAGGCAATTTAATTCCAAAAAAAACCTTCAATTACAATGAACCACTCTAATTTGATGGCACAATATTGAAGTACCCTCACTAGATAGAGGAAAGAGTGTAATTGACAGCGAGCCAAGTTTTCGAGGCTTATTCCTCATAACTTCACTGCACTGGTGTTTGTAGGCTCCTGAAGACACTACTGTGCTACTTGGCATTCATAGGGCGTACAGAGCGCTCGATGTACACTCTGCTTACAGGTCTTCGATCTCCTCGCCTGACAGTATTGCGCGAAGGTTTTAGTGAAGGTATGCACGAGCAAGCTGAGTATTGGGTAGCTGGGGGATTTATAATAAGGCAGGGACGGAGGGGGATTTTACTAGATGCAGGAGCTCTTGGACATAGCTATTCCAGCTGTGGTGTTGGTCCCTTTGATCATAGTTGGTGCTGCTGTATGGCTATGCTTACGACAAAATGCCAGGGCGAGCGAACTTCGGAGAGCCGAGTTTCTGATGCTCAAGCGCAAAACAGAGGAGGAGCAAGAGAGAGCTGAACGAGAGTTTGAGGAGGAGTACAGTCGTAATCGCCAACCGGATTATAGAGTAGATTACCGGCGTAGGCCAGCTGCTGAAAATCTCTACCAGAAGCGTGCGGAAGTAAACCAGGAACCTTGGAGAAACGTCGATGCTGAATTTCACAGAAATTTGCTTGCCGAGGAAGCAACCCAACACAGGAATTTGATTGACTCCGTGGATTTCAATCGACGGAGAAGAGAAGACGAGAAGCGTACGAAACAAACTGAGATTGAAGAGTATAATCGGAAGATTCAAGAAGAAGAGCTTCGCAGGAGACAAGCTGACTTGGAAGAGTACAACCGGCGGAAACTGGAAGACGAACTACGCAGGAGGGAAGCTGAGGCTGAGGAATACAATCGAAGATTGCAGGCTGAGGAGGAAGTAGTTCGAAAGAGACAAGCTGAAGCTGAAGAGCGGAAACAAAGAGAAGCAGCGGAGCAAGAGTTCTTCAGGAGGAGACAAGCAGAAGAACAAGAAAAGAAGAGACAGGCAGAAATAGCAGCACAGGCTAGGGCGGAGGCTGAAGAGGTAATTAGAAGGAAACAAAGAGATGACGAGGCTAGTCGAAAGGGTTTAGAAGAAGAAAAAGCACTCAAGCAGGATGTTGTAAGACATGTGGAAAGAAAGGTGCATTCTGATTCGCACCTTGTTTGTGCCGTCTGCCATCAGCCCACAAAACGACGATGCTCTCGTTGCAAGAGTGTGTTTTACTGGTATGTTTCTTTCTGAATCGAGCTCGCCTAGTTTTGTGTTTGAAATTGCACCTCTTCCACATTTCTTAGTTCCCTTAGTTTTGTATTGAATATGCTGGGTTGGTGATTGGTGAGAATGCAGAGCAATCATGACGATTGTCCAAAGTACTTGCTCTTATCTATTTTTGTCTCAGAAAGAAAGTTATGAGTATTACTTCGGTCTCTGTCATACATTGGGTAGCGGGAGGAGGCACTTCCATTTGCGTGTTGTCATTTAATGTCTGCCAGTGACCTTGATAAAAAAAAATCTCATAAGGGATACTCGCAAGACATCAAATTATATTTTTTCATGTTCTAGTTGGAAATTTATAGGAGCTGACAGAATCTCCCATCTGTTCTCTTCCCCAGCTCTCGCGTGTGCCAACTCCGACATTGGAATGAAGGGCACAGAAATGCTTGTCGCACACCTGATTCCATTAGCAAGAATGGTGGACGCATTCCTGATTCCAGTAGCAGCCCAGGAAGCTCAGAAAGTGACAGTCGAAATTTTTCTGATGTCCTTAGTCCAAGGAGCACTAGGAGTGATAACATCTCAGATACGCTAAGTGTGGATGAAATAATAGCACCACAGCTCTCACCTGCTCTCTCACCTGCACCTGGATTTGTGACTTCTGCAAATTCACACTCAGCCCCAGTGTCTCCTCAACCTGGTTCTTTGCTGAAGACATCCTCCACTGTATCAGCAGACGGCCGTCGAACAAAGCCCAAGAAGGTGAGTCATACAAGGACTCTGCATTTCATGTCCTGCTTTCAAACTTTCTTTCACATCTGCAGGCAACCAACATTTAGGAGAGATTGTTTGATTTATAAAGAGAGGGGTGGTGCGCAGTTAAGGTGGGCGAATTAAGCAGATGGAATGGATCACAACTGATAAGTTCTTGCACCTTCCAGGAGGTAAAGGAGCAGTTCCATATTAGTGGTGATGCTTCCTTCTTTGCTTTCTCCTTTGCCTGTGTAGCTTTAGCTTGCTGACATTCTTGATAGCATAGTTTATCCAAATTCTCTTAGATCTGTTGTTTGTCCAGGCAGCCACAGAGAATTATGAGGGAGTGTCCTCCAAGCATGAATTTGGGTGAGGATCATGAGGGTAGATCGTGACCTTCAAGGTGAAAATCTGAAGTAGAATGTGGAAGCGATCAGTCTACAGGAAGATAATGTTTTGATGATGTGCACATGGAGATTTTTTATTTTGACAAGTGCAGTATGATTCTTATGTTGGTCCTATTTGATTTCTTTGGTCAGATATTGTTCCCTTATGCATACTTCGTCGAATTATTCAACAGGAAGATAAGCTTCCCACCGTGTGGCTTATACAATTGTGGAAATAGGTATTGTTCCTGGATCAATTGACAAGTACTTCTTTATGTATGCAGGATTTTAATTTGTTTGGCAATTGATGGTGTCTGACTATTTGCTCAATTTGTTAATTTTGAATAATTTTGAATAAAGCTTTTTGCTGGGGATAATTTTCAGTATTTTTCAAAGATGATGGAGTGAAGCCTACAAAATGTTCTAACTATACTGTATTGTCTATATTCTCTTTATTGTTTTTGTACAGCTGCTTTGCGAATGTGGTCCTTCAATGTTTGACATACACACAGCCTCTGGCTGCATATCTACTTGAAGGCGTTCATAGTGAACATTGTAAGTATATCTTGTCATTGAACTATATGTGCGTGACCACTATTGTACATCATTTATTGAACAAAGGACTGCCATGTTTGATGTCTAGAATTGTTTTTAACTTGGGATCAAAACATTTATAGAATTATTTGCTCCTGAATACAGGTAGGAAAAGCGATTGGTGTTTCTTGTGTGAGCTTCAACAACATATTGCAAAAGTACAGCAGAGTCGATCACCCCTTTCTCCAGTCAAGATTTTAAACCGAATCAGGAACATTGGGAGTCATCTTGGTTATGGCAAGCAAGAAGATGCACATGAGTTTATGAGGTTTCCACTATACCTTTTATTGTTTCAATAAGATGAGAGGTCCTTAGTTGAGTAGCCAATGTTCCCTTGTTAATAAGAGTGCACTTGTTCATGGGAGACTTTCTAAAAGTACTTTCAAGTTTTGGAGTCATTTGTGTCTTTTTGAGAGTAGATTCTTGATCTCCATGGTATTCTTTTGCTACCTGGAAAATACAAGATCTCTAGACATTTGTTGCATCTTTTCTTTGAGGTTGTCTTGTCTGCTTGAGGTTGCTAGTTAGGTGACACATTGTGCATGGAATGTGATCAGTTTTGCCATCAACTCGATGCAATCTATTTGCCTTGATGAAGTTGGAGGGGCGAAAGCTGTAGATATCTCTGCACAAGAGACTACACTCATTCAGTATATTTTTGGTGGACAATTGCAATCACAGGTAAATACCTTACTTCAGGACAACAAAACTGCACAGCTGCAAATAACTTTAGGTTGATGTGTTGATTGAACTGTCAAGATATTAGGGGTCAAGTAAGATACTCTTCTCTAGAGAACTAGAGGTAGGTTATGACAGTTGGTAATTATGATTTTATTAATAAGATAAAGACCTAGTAAAGTGGGATCAAGATTCTTCATGCAGCATGGAGCTGCAATTGGGGAGCTGCTTACGGAGATACTATTCTTGAGAAATTGATCCTAGCATATTTCAGAGTGATGGGACTGTAGCTTTAAGCATGTAAAATTAGGTCAAACAGAAACAAAATTGCAGTTGATGCTCATCACAAGGATGTCATTAATTTATACCCTTGTGGTCTTTCATATTTCCTTGTCCCTGCAATGGTGCTACAAAACTTTCACTCTGATAGAAGTGAGATACTCTGAATGTGGATATAGTTTCATGCTTTTCTTTCCATCCTTTTAGAGAGACATGCATTTAGTGAGCAGTCAGGCAGTTTATTAATCCAATAATTGATGAAGATGTTGTCATACTTCTGTTGGTAGACATAAGGATATCATAGGTAATCATATTTTTCAAAGAAAAATACATGTCTATACTGCCTGTCTACAATCTTGTGAATGTAAGGTAATTTAAAATTCATATGAACAATTGAGATAGTACAAACTTTTCTGTTTCTTGATTACGTTTATTACCAGTGTTTTTTTTCACTGCCCTCTGTGGATTCTGGTTAGGCCCATTGAGAACCACCTGGTATCTTGTTAAGTTTGAGAATCTATTATGTTTTACTGGTTGCTATGGATTCTGTGTCTCTAGTCCTACTATACGCAAGACATACTACTGGAACCTGTAGTTATCTTGGAGAAATTTGTTGTGGAGGTCTATTATACTTTTAGATTAAATTAGGGTTCTGTACATCAGTGCAGAAAGGTGGCTAATTGGTTTGTGAATCATATTGGTAGCCTGGTTTTGTCAGCAGTGGTTCACAGGTTGCCAGTCAGCATAAAGGGTTGACTTGGACCACTGCTATTTGACTGGGATGCAGGTGAAGTGCATGCAGTGCCTCCATGAATCTAATCGATATGAAAACATGATGGATCTTGCAGTGGAGATTCAAGGAAATATTGAGTCCTTGGAGGATGCTCTTGCACAGTTCACTGCTCCTGAGAAGTTGCAAGGTGACAACAAGTATAAGTGTGACAGGTTTGTTCCTCCATTCTATTGAAGTCCACTTGTTAGTGATCATACAGGGGTTGCGATGGTCGTGTAAAGAAGGGTGTTCTTGTTATTCAGACATGTGGAACTTTATCCTGAACAAATTGTTTCCAGAAGCAGTTTTAGATGGACCACCTACAGTCTCTCCTTTACAGCTCTTTAAATTGGATGTTCCCTAGGCGTTTTAGTACATAACAAGGTTTGATGTGCTGACAGAGGTGGTGCTAGTGCAGGCATTCAACTAAAAGTATCAATATGTTGTGGTGTTTCTGGGCTTCCTTTACTTACCAAGTGAATGGAAAGTAAAAGTTTGTCTACCAAAATTCTCAGGAAAGGATAATATGTTATATAGCAAGACATGTAATGTCAGCAGTGGGATGGTTTCTTTTATTCTCAATTGTTGAAGGGTTTCCTCTGATCTTGAGATGAATTAAAAAGTGGAAGTTGGAAGAGTAGAAAGTGAAATGTGGAAGAAAATCGTGGTATTCATTAATAAATGACACTCTTACAAAGCTTCCAATTCATCTCCAGGCATAGGAACCTTTTCAGATAGTTAAGGATATCATTAGAGTCAAGCGGATGGGGTCAGTTGTGCAAGGTTCTGTATTTGTTGTCATCTTGGAAGTTACTTGCAACGTAGGACAATATTTGTGAGGAGCTTGCAAAGTAGCGTCCACAAATATTATATTGAAATTGTGCAGTTGGTCATCTTGTTCCTCTTTGCAGACCCATAAGTATTCTACATGTGTTTGTGATCCAGGTGCAATTCATATGTGGAAGCTTGCAAGCAGATCACTGTGCATGAAGCTCCTAACATCCTCATTGTCACTCTTAAGCGTTTCAAGGTATTTGTCAATGATGCTTTCAACTTCTGCTTCCTTCAATTTTGGCCTACTTCTCTTCTTATCCATGCCAATTTGGATAAGCACTGATTGCCCTTTTTGTTCTCCCTTGTTCTGTTCCTTTCCCATTTTTGCACTTCTCAGCCATATCTCACTGCAGATTGTCCTGCTGTGTCAATCTTATGACATATATGTGCTGACATGTATTTGGAATTTGTATCTGCCTACTCCTCCAAGGCGTTCATGGATTGGTGTCATTGTATCGAGGAGCAATATAGGGCTACTCTTGCTCCTTGGATATGTAATGTTTTGGAAGGTCACACAGAGGGTATACACTGGGCCTTCTGGAGCTTTTTATTTGCACTTCTAATAGGTGGCTGTGAGGGCAAATTTTGGGATTATGGGATGCTTAAAAGTAGTCTTGCTGTTTCTTTCATGCAGAGTGGGAAGTTTGGAAAGTTGAACAAGCAAGTCCATTTTTCTGAAGATTTGGATCTGATGCCATATATGAGTGCTAATGGCGATAGACCACCACATTATAAGCTTTATGCTATTATTGTTCACGTGGATATCTTCAATGCTTCTTACTTTGGGCATTACATTTGCCTAGTCAAGAGTTCTCGTGGCTCTTGGTATCAAGCAGATGATGCAAAGGTAATCTTCATCTTATCAAATGAGCAAGTGTGTAGTACTTCAATGTCTGGCAGTGTCCATTTCATGTGCTTTTGAATCTGACCTTTGAAGACCTGGTGATGACTCCTCCTACATCTGTGTCTCTAGGTTGCATTGTCATCACTCCCTGTATGTTAGGAGATGTATATCAGCTCAAATAACAGCAAGTTCACTTCCATAGATGTCTTGGCGAGGTCCTCATTGAAGCCGATTGCTAAGAACCTGTTAGGCTGGTTGACATATTAGTCAAAGTAATGTGGGACTAGATTCGTAGGCCATCCATCCCCATTCACAGAATCTATACAGCGAACTTAGACGCGAAGAGTCTACCTTGTTGTGATGCTGTTATAATCCAATGAGATTTCATATGCAGCAATTATTCTTTGCTATGTTTTTGTTTTGCAGTTTGCAAGTAGCTATGTCTTACTTAAAGTTCTTCCTTGGATGTTAGAAAATTGTTCAGATGATTCCTATTATTCGATTTACTCTTGATAGGTCTAGTTTGCTACTTCTTGCAATCAAGAACCCTGATCACAAGTGCCTTGTGTGATCAGGTTACAGAGGTGGACTTGCAGACGATGAGATCGCATCGAGCATACATTCTCTTATATATCAGGTGAATATGTGTCTCTAACTTGTCATGTTTTACATTGTGCCACCCATTGAATGAGATTAAATAGATGTGAAGTGGTACAGGCACTAGATTTAATATATGTAAGTGAAGTGTGGAACTGGATTGCAACTGCCCTTCAATTACCCTACTTTAATTCCTCCGCTTCTTGGCAGTTCATTCTGCCAACTAGTCTTTGTGTATTTTTTAGACCCTCAGAGGTGCACATCCCTTACTAGATGAACAACTTTGTCTATTCTTATTGATGCCACGTGTTGAGAAAATGCCAAGAAAATTGTCCAGATATTGGAACTCTACGATTCCCTCTTTCACTTGGTCCTGTTGTACAGCCTGTATATTCCTTTAGAAAATTACACTAATGCCTACTGCCTGAAGCTGTGATATTGGCAGCATGTTTGACACGTGTGATATTTTCTTTCAGATTCCACTTTTGATATTGTTAATTTGTTTGGTATATATCTGTGCCAGATCATCTGCACGCCCGGAATCTTTCACTGATGATTCAGGACCTCAGTCTATTACAACTGCACAGTACATGCACATGCCAGACAGGTGTGCAGTCCCTTCTGAAGCCACAAATATCAGATGATTTTTAGCATATCCAAGTCCGCTGTTGTAGCTCAAGCAGTGCAAGTGCTGTTTCCTAAAACATATTGGGGCTGTGACTGGAAGCCTGAAATATATTCCGTTGACGTTTCAGAAGTTGAGCAGCCTTTGAAGTTGAGAGGCTATAATCTGCAGAGGGTTGCCAATCTGGCTAATGATGCCTTAGTGATCATCTTGATCTTTGATAATATCCACCAGAGGAGATGATGAACAGACAGGTGGGGTAATCACTTTAGGCTATGGCTGTACAAATGATCTGGTCTGAGTTGCAAGGGTATACTTAATTTGGTCAATTGATGTCATAAAAGGAAAAGGTACTGGGAGATACAGCTGTGAATCAAAAGTTACATTCTGATATAATCGGGGTGGGGTGCACTGATGTTGCTTGCAGAATTCCTGGATTTATATGGCATGATCAATTCATCCCTTAATGAAATCCTTGTGCAATTATGGTCCTTCATCTGGGATCTTATGGACTGTAAAACTTATTTCCTACTGTCAGTTGGCATAAGGCAACCAGACAGCACACTGCAGAGAGTCTGCACACAGGGATCATCAGTAATATGCTCCAGCATCATCAAGGACATGTGGTGATCTGATGTGACCTTCCTTTCAGTAATTTTTACTGTTGTTTTCTGTTGGCATTCATATGGGTTTGCAGAGGAGAATGCCAAGAGGGGGGTTGTCTTCATACTGAAGGATTGAAGGCTCAGATCCTTGTTTGAGCCACAAGAAACTGGTGCTCACCTTGTGGCAATGACATCTATGGTGATATGACAAAGGGAAAGCCTGATCTTTGAGGCCATTGAAGACCGGATTCTACCTATTTAATGCGTGTCCATACGCAATGAGTTTTGTACAGAACAGAATTGAGCTCAAGAAGCAAACTCGGATCCTTAATAGTTGGCATCAGTAGATTGAAGCTGGGCTATCAGGCAAGTTATATTTTTTCAAGCTTTATATGTAGATGTCTGATGTTAGAAGCTTCAGTTACTCATAGATAGGACAACATTTTTGACAGCCTTCAGCAAGCTCCAAATTTTGAAACAGGGGCCATGTCCCCTTTTAGAGGAAAATTTCGTATTCTGGAGTTGAAGGTGTGTGTACAAGGATATGGACAGACGATCGATTCTTTGGTGGGTGGAGAGGGATGGACTCTGCTGTTAGGCAGAAGGAGTTCAACTACAAATTTGGAAGTTTCATTGCTGCCTCATAAGATGGTGACAAGTAGTGTTCAGTATCTTGATGGAACAGTCTGTTAGAATCAGAGCATATGTTCATGCATTACTACAATCTTGGTTGGGCTCCTTTGAAGCATGTTGCAGACATAACTATGCGGTTCATCGGGAGGAGTGGCAGTACTGTGGACAAACGGTTGACTTCCAAGGATTGACGTTTACTGACTCTGTAAGATGTCTGATGTCCTCATAAATCCTTCCTCACTGAATGATACAGATTTATAATAGTGTTATTGTTGCCAGTTTAGGGTTTGAGTAAACCAATGTCATGACCTTGTATGTTATTTTTGGTTGTTGGCAGTCTGTAATTAACGAACTTGACTTGGAGTCAGTGGTGATATTGTTAAGAATATCTATGTCTATCCTGTTGCTACTTGGGTTGGCAGTTTGGAACTACTGGATTGCTGACTGATATGTGGAGTTCTGTCAGAAGGTCAGGAATGTGGCAATTGCCCTTCTGTGGTTGTCCTCGTTTGGAGCACCATTATATTGTGGCTCTTGTAGTATCAAAATGTAGCGGACTCTGAGCATGCCCATCAGACTGTTCATTTGTTACCGTTGGCTATTTGAGCTTTATAAGGTAGGGCAACATTGTTGTCTCACCACATATCAACTAAATTCTAAATTTCCCATTGACTAAGGTCAAGAGGGCCTCTCTGTGAAAGCCTTGGCGGGGCAAATATGAGAACATTTATCTGGCCAAGAAGTCCAAAGAGAGGCCCTCTATAACATGATCAGTGGACAATGAGCAACTTTGGTTACAAAAGGAGGGGCAAACATACTGTCGTACTTTAAAAATCCTCAAAACCATTAGTAGCAAAAACGATCGGAGGGACTGGTGGGCATACTCAGAGCTCTGCATATAGGGCAGGTTCTTTAGATTCAAATAGATGCAGTAATTTTTACTGCTGGCCTTGTCATGGCTGTGCATCAGGAGGTAGTGTACGCATTACAACACAAACTTGGTTGTTTATGGAGATTCTGGGCTGACCCCTCCAAACATTCCTCCTACTCTTAATCTGGAATCAGTTCGGAGGTTGCAAAGTTTGTTTTGTCAACACCTTTCTCTGGTATACGCATGATGCTCATAAATCAGTCTTTATCCGAGCCTTTGTTGAATCCGGAGTGTTAAGAATTTTCTATGGCTGAATTACATAGTTCTTTTGCCTGCTGTCTTGTAGGGATGAATTTACCAGGAATGCTGGAGACCCTTGCGAGCAATTTTGCTGAAGGGCTCTGGAGCTGCACTGCTGAATGTGCATCGGTAGGTTTTGGATTCCAAGTAGCATTAGGAGTGCTACTTTGTTGCTGATTTTGAAAGTGGATCTGTTCTTTGAATAACCAAAACTTCACTCCTTCATTTGATGTATATACCTTGTTTTTTTATTCTTCACATCCCACACTCATCTAAAGGGCGTACAATCTTGAAGTAACAGTATACTAAACCATTGTAGCTCACATTAACAAAGAAGACAAAATAGTCATGTCTTGAGCTAGAGAGCAGCTGTATATTCATACTGGAAATCTGTGATCCGTTCAGCTGCACACCAACTCCAAAGATCCAGAGCAGAAATGAAGTCGGTACACCACAGATTGCACCATCAAGAAACTTGGGTTGTATATCTCAAAAGATGGCAGGTCTGTCCAGTTTATTCCCATTCAGAAATACGAATGCATTTTAACCTTCAGGTTTAGTGTAGAGATGTATATGGCTGGATTCTCAACTGAATATCATTTCATTACCATCTTCAATCATGTGGGCCCTTGTACACAATAAGTTATAGTGAATCAAGCGTTGTGAGATTTTGAAATGTTGTGGTCCCAGGTTTGGTGTCGGACCTACTCTTTGAGGCAAGCTTCATGTAAAATCCGGTAGACCATGAAGCATTTTGCACTGTATGCCATGTAGGGCTCCATGCAGGTTTTTCATCCATTCCAACCTCCTTGGGCCCTTAGGTCCTCAAGCGAAATGGGATGGTATTGGCATTCTCCACCAATGCAAGATTTTAGATTCAGTGGTGACAGACCCTCAAGCTCTAGTGTAAGGTGTCCCAAAGGCCTTGACTTCACAACCCAACAGGGGCTACAGTTTATATCTCAAAGTATCTTATCTAGTGTGGCATTAAATTTGGTGTAAGCCATTTCAACTAGAGTTATTTTCATGTACTACCTTCTCTAGTCGCCATCCAATGATCATAAGACAAATAATGTGGATCTATGATGTATAGTGAGGCTTGAGCTGAACTAAATCAAAATGTATAGTGTAGTTAGTTTAAAGTTTGCTTTAATGTGAGGTTGTTATGGTCGTACCAGACTTAGCAAGAACTCTGCAAGAGCCAACAATTGCTAAGCATAACCTAGACTAGGTAAGTTAAGAGTGAGGGTAAATGTTGATGTGGTTGTAGCTGTCAAACTACTACACCATTTGTAGCATTTCATGTCACGTTACACTATTTGCAAAGGGCCTAATCTAAAAATTATTTGTAGATTTCAAAGTGTCATGTCTGTTAATTGCCAATATGATACTATTCATTGACATAAATAACTTCTTTATGGGAAATATTATTTACATTATGATATTTAGTTTAGCACATTGGAATACTTGAGATGATGATTTTGCATTCTAGTATGCAAGGGGAAGATATTCTTGAGCATATTGATGTCAAGTGTCATTTGTGTACACATTAGTTAACTTGTAGACCATTGTGTATCATAGGCATACATCTCATAACATTGTTGAACATACTCATGCCGAAATATTAGTAAGCGCATCTGAATGCCAAGTGTCATGAGTTGACACTAATGGTGAAGTTGTTCATCGTCAACGCAATTTAGCATGCGCCTCAAAATAGGGTAAGTGACATTATTAAGCATGTGACACTAAATGCCATAATTGGTGTACACCATTTATGGTAGTGTCATAGTATTTAGTCCCACTTACTATTTGGAGTTATTTAGTGCAATAACTTTTCATAGAGAATATAATTTCCCCCCAATTAAAGTCAGTTGTATTTTACAATGTTCAAATAATTTACTTGAGCTTTGCTAGTAATAAATAAACCCTAGAGTGAGCAAAGTCTACCACTTTGTAATTCCAAATACTAAGTGATGCTAGATACCATAAATAGTTTAATTCTGTTGCAAAACTAAGGATGGTAGGATTTTGAATAACCCATGAAAAAAGAAGAAAAATACCATACTAGTTATGGTACAGTCCTACCTCTTTAATATGACACTCGATAATACGACAACCTGGACACAAATTTCGTAAACCAAACTTCCTAGTTCAAATCTACCTCTATACTACGACTATGACAATGTTAATATGACACTCCTAGACCCCCCAAATGTCATGTTATAGAGATAATAAATGCATTTATATGGTGGATCCCACACACTTATATATACATATATACATAAATACATAATTTATTTTAAATTCATAAATCTTATACATATGAAGTTTGGGTTAAGGAGGTTTAAATGTAAAATGATGAAATAAACATGAGAACCATGGGAACTAGGTTCTCTTTCTAAAACCCTACTCATGAGGACCAAAGAGAAAAATCGAGATTGATCAAGGAGTCCAAAGACCTGGCCCTTCTTATATCAAAACTGCAGCTTGGATCAGATGAGATGCCATTTGAAGAGTATGTGGTAATGGAAGGTGAAGACATCATTGAGGCTGAATATTGCATGTCAGAGCTGGTTGATACGGCCTTAGGACAGAGAATAGAGCTAGTTAGTTTGGACCTTATTGCTGAGACTGTAAACCCTTTAGATGTTGATGAGAGACCTCCCCCTATTGTGAAACTGACGGATGCTCAACAACATGCTCAGCTATTAGCTACATTTTTTATGGACAATTCATTAGACTTCACTCCCGCAAATATGATGAAATTGCAGGGCATAATAGAGAAGCTCAATAAGATATATGTTGCTAACTTGAAGTGGCAACATCAGCGGACTATTGATTCCTTCTTCAAGTCCACATAGGTTTAGTGAGGAGAATTTGCATATTTGAAATACATTTGAAAGAATACTCATTTTTACATATGGAAAAATATCTCAAGTGTGTTTTTATGAAGTACCTCGTTATTGTGACAACCAGGTCCAATTTGTCATATTGTTGAATATGTGACACCTCGATAATACGACATTTTTCTCGTTTCCCAAACGTGTCATATTAAAGAGGTAGGATTGTATCTAGTATCACTTGCAAAATAGTGTCAATAACCATGTTATGAGGCCTGTGCTAGGTTACATTGATGGCCAACAACACGACCATTAGTGTAACCTTGTGACATTTGGCATTAGTGTGCTTATTAATATCTTGGCATTAGTATCCTTGATAACGTTATGAGGTCTATGCCTAGATTACACAATGGTCAACAAGTTTACCATAAGTGCAAACACATGACACTTGGCATTAATAATCTACTCAATAATATTTTCCTTTTGCATATCGGATCATAAAACTATCATCTCAACACTCCAATGTGCTAAACTATATATCATACTGTATATAGTTATACACTTCAAAAGTTACTTTTGGTGACAAATAGTGTCAAATCACCAATGAGAGGATGTGACACTAGGCCTCTAGACATCTTGGTTAGGCCATACGTCAATAATGTACGTGACACCAAATACCATAAATGGTGTAGTTAAGATAATTGATGTGTGGCCACACAAATAAGATTTAATAAAAACAAAACCATATTCGATGTTATCAAGGATACCTTTCTTGCTAAAGAGTGATGTATAACAAAATGAAGTTCAAGGACACGGTTATAGGCTGCTCTTGTACACGTCACCATAGTTGATGAAGCTCATCTCCCTCTGTCTCTGATACTTACCAACATCTCTTCATTCACCGGACCCTCGACACTCAAACCCTGCCCGAATGCTTACAACCTCGCTGCCTTTCCTCTTTTGGATTTGATAAAGAACTAAATTCAGACGCAATTTCGGTTGTCACCCGCGTCTGATGCGGGAACCTTAGTAGTCGGAGGAGGTATTGTCGGCTGTGAGCTCGAAAGAGGCTTCTTTTGTAGTGCTGGAGAAGCGCTTGTTGAATGCGAGGGAGTGTTTGGGAGTGCAAAAGGCAGGCAGGAGGAGGAATTGGTAAAGGAGAAGATGTCGTCGGTGGGGAGGAAGAAGGGGTTGCTAGAGGTCTTTAAGTTCGCTACTTACGTGGCCATACCTGTGGTCATGATGTACGCATTCGCTAACAACTCCGAGAATCTGGAGAAGATCATTCGCAATGTGAGTCTCTCTCTCTCTCTCTCTCTCTCTCTCTTTGAATTCAGTGGGTTAGGGTGAGTGTCCCCATTTCGGAGCAGTGAGGAGGAATCTGCCTGCGTTGCTTTTATGTAGTTCGGTGGGGATTAACAAAATACGTGTGATTTTATTTTGAGAGGTTCTTTTGCTTGATCTCTTGGGACGAAGTATGGCTTAGGGTAACCCTAACCCTCACCTCTTTTCAAACACTCGTGGAAACTGTTGGATGGTGACTTCAGTAAGGAAAACCTTGCCTATAACGGACACTTTGAGCACTTGAGACCCTTAACGTGCTCAAAAGATGCGACGGGTAATTTAACGACGTAGCAAATCTATAAGGAGGTTCATGCACTTGAATTTATGATTTTTGACATGGTATGATTTAGATATGAAAAATGAGAATCAAGGTTTGAGGCCCTGTTGGGCGCCCGCAGGCACTTTCAGGGCATTCTTGATTCATTCGCAAATCCAGTTTTCTTTGCGATCTAAAGTGGTTACATAGGCCCCTCAAAATGGGCAGCGTTGAGCGTTGGCTTTTGGTCTCTCTGAAGCAATGAGCAGCGTTTTAAATCCTTAATTTGATATGAAGCATGTGGCTGCCCATTTTGGGGCCAAAAACACAGGTCAGGTTTGGGTTACCGAAAACTCACAGATGTAGCAAATCCATCAGGAGGCTAATGCACTTGAATACGTGAAATCCTGACACCGTGTAATGTACATATGATTATGAGAGTCAAGGTTTTCTTTGCATTTTCTTTGTGATCTAAAGTGGTTACATAGGCCCTCAAAATGGACAGTATTGAGCTTTGGCTTTTTGTTGTCTCATCTAATTTATTTGAGCTGAGCTTTACGTGATTTGTTTATGATACTCTGTTTGATTAACAGTAGGGCACTTTTTTGAATGAATTAAAAATTTGGCTGTTGTTTTGAGCTTCAGGGTTTTGTCGTATCTCGCCTGGTTTCCTTGTTTCGAAATTGAGGCCTTAATCCGCATGTGCTATCCAACAGAAACTCGATAGAAGGATACATCCAGATGAGGTTTCATCAGTAGGAATGTCTTGGAATGCGGATTTTCCATGCAGATTGTTGTGGATGGCCCCTGGTCAAATGGCTTGCCACATTGTTGCTATTGCTTCATGAGTGATTTATTTTCTATTTCATTTTGAGTTTTTTGTTGCTTCCTTTTGATTGTCTGAATCTAGCATGCTAACATAGTGGATCCTTAATTTGTGGTTTACTGGATACCTATACCTGTAAGTGTTATCTGAGCCTCGATAGCAGTGCTGGATTGGTATGACGTTTGTTTTACACAACATGGGTATATATCACGAGGATTTAAATTTTTCTGATACCAGATGGTATGGGTCTTTGAGGATTTTTTTTTTTTGGGTTCTGTTTTTGATATCATTTGGTTCAATATACCATTCAAAAACTTACATACCTAGGTAAAATTACCCTAGTATCAATATGGTACTAGGATGGTATTGAGCCAAATAATGACTCGGGGTGCAAATATTCACTAATCTTGTGATATTATGCACTGATATAATGCATTGACCTACATACCTGTCCAATAGTGCTTGATACTTACAAGGATGTGTTTTTACGTCATATATTACTATAATGAGGATCATATATTGTCGTAGATAAGTTTAGTACTATATTCATGTGTGTTTTGCACTATTTCCAGCGTTCATACGTTGTGTACCCACCAGAGGGACCTCGGCCACCATCAGGAGATGAGATTCGTGATCTGATCAAGAAGAACAAAGCCACGCCATCGTGAATTTTCTGCGATGGGTGCAGTGCATGAGTCATTAAACAGGATGAGTTGGGGAGCAAGAGCATGGTTTGAAGCTGGCAAGCACAGGACATCTGAAACTCGCTGCACATGGCCAGTTCTCTATCCCTTGAGAGCCACGTTTGGGTGGCGGGTGTGAATACAAAGATTGCCACTGTTGGGGCGAAGAAGTTGACAGAGAATTGAAGCAAGTGCAGCAGGAAAATGTGTAGAACTGTTCATGACATCACTAAATTTGAATGCAGAATGTAATATCACTGGAATATCATGCACCATACTCTTGCAACTCAGGATTGGAAGAATATATTGTTCAATACAGCCAAGTTTGCATGCCCCCAATTGCCTGGATTGTTTCTAGTTTGCAAAGTTTTCAGGACAAGAGAGTACTCCGCAAAGTACCTCAAAGGGGAGTTTGGTGCTTGTATTAACTTTGATCTTGCTGAGAGGCCCGTTTTGGGCTTATGGACGACTCTTGAAGGCAAATTCATCCAAAAGGAAGGTGCTAGGAAGGTCACAATGGGTATCATTGTGGTCCTCATGAACTTTTCTTGTCAGTGGTGATGATCCCATTCCAATATGAGAAGATGGTTGTTATAAAAAGATATTTTAAGCCAAGAATGAAGTAACTTTTCCCAATGTTGATACATTATTATATATAGTATATCCATATTATTTTGATCGATATATTACTAGATACAATATATTCATATTATTTCTATGGACTCTTTTTCTCACCTCAAAAGTGTATCTTTATTCAATATAATCTTGAGAGTTTGGACTATGATTGGGTGTGACCCATGGGACATGTCTCCCTTAAACCATGGTTCCTCTTGAACCTATCAACTAGCTCGATCTAACAAGCCATGAATGTGATTTATCATTAAGTGGGAGTCACTTTGTGCTTACGTTCTTGAACTCACCTTTCAGCCAACTTACTTCAAAAGTTTATATTTATTCAATATAATATTGGAAGTTTGGACTATGATTGTATTGCATATATTTATCACAATTTCTTGAAGTTTAATTATTCTACATGGACTACAAACAAATCATGAAAATGACTAAATGTTTACTATCGTATTGGTGTGATCTTAAAATCATTAGCAACAACTTTTTCTTTTGGGTACAATAAATATTGAACTTTGGAAAGCTTATTTTTTAGATGATTCACTGAAACCACAATACACTCCAAGAACTTAAGGGTTAAGAGCTCATTAGAGCTTGTTGTATCAAAACCTAACTTTGAAACATGAATGAGACTCCGACCTCCTCCTTCAATCCAACAACCTTTGAGAGAACTTTGGATCTATAATTGGATGTGACCCATGGGGCATGCCTCCCTAAAATCATGGTTCCTCTTGAACCTAGCAAGGCTAGCTCGGTCTAAAAAGCCATGAATGTGATTTATCACTAAGTGGGAGTCACTTTGTGCATATGCTCCCAAACCTACCTTTCACCAACTCATCCAAATCTTGATTCATAGACTTAAGGATCACTCTAGGTAGTGTTGTTCAAAGATGTTCATGGAAGAGCTACCGTCATGTATTATATTAATAAAGAGACCACTTGTGAATTGCAAGGGCCAAGGATAGGTGGAGCAAGTTTCTAGGTTCACATGACTTTTTGTGCATTTTCAACTTCCTCACTTCAAAATTGTAGAATTAAACAACCTACTGTCAATGTGACATAAACTTGAACCACTATGGGCTTATGGGTGCAAGTTCTCACGCAATGAAGACATGTAAGATTTGGCCCTTCCATCTTTCAACCGATGTCAAAATGTTTATTTTAAAACATTGATAGATTCTTCGTTCCAACAACTAGATTTTTTTGTTCATGGTAATTATCGCAAAATAGGACATATTTGTAATTTCCATGGGTGATTTGAAGGAACATTTGAAATTGAATAACTATATTTATCTCGTTTAAAAGCCTACCCAACATGTTGGTGGGCCTCCTTTGAGGGGACCTTAGGTACATAGGCACCTACAAGGCTAGGCCAAGAGTGGTGGATAAGGGACAACAACCTTGGACCTCATGGCCCTCACTTGGATGTCCTAGCCCACCAACTCCTTGCAACTCACATCTATAGCAATGTGCTTTGAAGCACTCTATATGACAAGGCCACTCCTGGACCGACATTGACCAAGTTCAAGGCCCCCCAATTTCATTAGTGAGTACACTATTCAGGGTAAATAATATGGGTGCGCTACACTAAATTCTTTATTGGTACAATACACTAAATTTGTATACTAGTGAACGTATGTTCTCAAAATGAACATATGTACATTCAAATTCTTCTCAAATGATTGTCAAATTACACCAAGTTACAATTTGATTGAGAATTTGTAAAAAATCTCATTTACAATAAGATTGTGAATGTTCTTGATTTTGAACATGAACTCAAAAATTGGCAATATTGTGGTAAAAAAGATTGGTGATTCCAAACTAGATTTTTCTACACAATCTATGGTATTTCTCGTAACACACAACTTTGATTCATGACAAGCTATAAAGTTTACCTTGAAATGTAAGGGTTTACCAAATAAAATCTTTCATGGTCTACATTGTCCAACAATTTATATGACATTTGTCGGTAAATAATGAAATCTTTGAGGGAAGATCCATAGGATTTTCATAATTTCAAATGACTTGAGTAATATTAATTTGGGGTCTTTAAATGTACATCCAGTGTCCAAATAACAAAAATTAGTAACCTTTGGAATGTACACTATTTTAGTGCTTCTATGTTGGATGAATGAGAGACATGCTTGTATCTGGTAATTCCCTCTCTCGTACATTAGTAACTTGGGAAGCTGACTCACTTTAATAGATGGGTAAATCACAATTTGCAAGAGGGAAAACAAACAAGAAGATCTCTAAATTAAACAAATATTGAACATTCCTCCATGGACATTCAATAATGAACGTGGAATCTCGTGAATAATCTTGAATGAATAACTAAACATATAACAAAATTTTCACAAACCTTATCACATTACAAAGAAATGACACAACTCTCATACGTTAAAGAAAATCCATTAAACATTATTCATCCATGTTTGGCCATGACACATAAATGTTTTTTCTCCATGCCATGGGGCCCATATGAAACTGACCCTTCTTCCTACTACACTACACTACACTACACTAAATATTATATTAAGTGTCACCAATTTTATTTGTCTTGCTCGATACTCATTGTAAACCGCCCATGTAGTGTCACCAACACTAAATGCAAACCTACAATTATTTGTCATCCCTTGTTGACAATTTTGGACATTATAGATTTACAATGTTGCGGTTATTGTCAATTACTAAGTGAATTTTCATCCACATGACAATATATTCATTGCGGATTGTTAAGATGCAGAATATACCAAGACTGGATGAACCAAAGTAAATGGGGACAAAAACATTTCTAAACTTCTTCATAAGAAGTGTTACTAGAAAAGTCACCACAGTGACATAAAATATCATATAGCACTAAATACAATACGTACAATAATCTTCCGCTTGAGTATGCACTTTGAACTGGAGCCGTTGGTGCGCACTTTACTTATATCGCTTTCTAGACCCTCTGGTTCGATAAATTGCGACGGGAAACGGTTGAAACCAAAGGCAACCCGCTTGACCGAAGCCCAATGATGTGAAATCCTTGTTGAATCTGAAAGTGATACCGGCTTCAAAGGCATTGAAGCTCTCTACCCGTAACCGTCCTTGGCATCGATGACCAATTGCTTTGCTCCGATGTTCAAACGGAAATTGCACAAAAGCATGATGAACTACAACGACCGTGTGAGACATTTCAACAAAACGTCACCAAACCGGCATTAAATGCCATGCGTAAAAAATTCATGCATTTGCAGCAAATGACTCTACGTGACATGTCCAAACAATAGAGTATGAACCCTGATTTTTGTCAGAAAAATTGTGCACTTCACCAGGATGCGTACTTAAATGGGTGTGTACTTAAGTGGGAGATTACTCTAGTGTAGTGAATTCTCCCATGCCACGGTTTCTTGTCGTGCACCTTCAAAACGATCTTGATCTTGATGACGATCACTGGGGTTTATCGGAACTTGCTGAAACCTTGCTCGTAAAGTCCGTGTTTGCCGCTGCCTTTAAATATTCCACTCCCTCAATCCCCCACACGTTCGATATCACACGGCCAAATGCATATCTTCGTTATGCTATGTGGTAAAGAGGTTAGAATTCCCCTTGGGTGCAACGTCCACCAAAATAGAGTGCGTGTATTCTTCAAAAGCTTGTTCTTCCCAACCATGAGCTATAAGAAAAATACAAGTGATGAGCAAGCCCGTCCTTAAGATCACGACGATGCACCTTGTTCTCTCGACACCCTTGGTTAAACCTCCTCCCCCCCCCCCTCCCCATCATCTATGCCCTCTCACTCTACTTCATCATTACTTCCACATGTATGAGCTACTCCCATTCACACTTGTTCCAAAACTTATCGAGGTCAAAACCTAAATCTCATGGATTGGGTAGGGACTCGCACATTAAGTTACACACCTCCCCATCTTATACTTTGAGCATCTCCTCTCAAAATATGCCCTGGGCTAGTTCACATCTGCCCAAGGTTGGGTCCCTCGCTGGGCACGCCTGCTTCACTGCCCAGATGAAGCCCATGGTCCCCGCCCGCTCCGCCTGACTTTGAAAAATAATATTGGCCGTGCATTCTTGAAGGTCGCTTGACCATATAACCCATATTGTCCATATAACCCATATTGAGTGCACTTCATCTCAAAGGTTCATAATCCAATATATATGTTCACTTCCATTGAGTAAATAAACAATTGATTGGGATTTCACTTTCGAAGTGAAACCGTCAATAAAAACATGTAATTAACTTGGAAGTCAAAAATATTACAAAACCCTCATTAGGATTGCGGTTATGATTCTTGTGACTTACCATTGAAAGGGACATAGCAGACATATGACTGTAGCACCTTTTTCACTTGGCCATTTGTAGGCAACTATTGATTGTAATTTGGCTTTTTGGGTTTGCCAATTCCGAATTTAAAGAAAAATGAGCTTTCCCATACTAATTTTTATCAATTTAAAAGAAAATTTCCAAATTTGTGGTTTTCCTTAAATTAGGTTAATCAATGCCAAAGTGGTAAAGGTATTATGGTATTTCAAGGCTTTAATGTTGGATGAATGAGAGGTATACTCACATATGATAATTTCCCCTTGTCTCCTATAGCCATGGCCTTGCGAACACCACTTCATATTACTACAAACACACACTTTATCCACTCCGACCGCCACAAAGGAGATCCGAGTGCTTACTAATATTATGGGTCATCCTTTCCCAAGCTCCCCTTTAAATGAACCTCTGGGCTTTTGAAATTTCGCTCACGAGAACAATACATTCGTCAATGGTCCGAGATGACCTTAAACTACCAGATGATGGTGGGGAGATACCCAAATCTCAAGGAAGAGGTTGGCGGTTCAAATACCGACTGTGAAATCTTCACTCTACTTGACGGAAAACTTGCCAGGTGATCAACTGCCTCCTGTGCTTTGGCGCTGGCCTGTCGGCCTTCTGTCTCCAAAAAAAAAACAAAAAACAAAACATTCATCAATGGCACTCATGCAGGCATGCTGGGTTGCTTCATGCAGCCAACTAACCTAACTGAGTGAGTCCGTTTGTTTTCTTCTTCTTCTTTAATTTTCTTCCCTTCCTCGAGTGTTGTTGCCAAGAGCAAATTAAAGGAGAACACTTTTCCTTCCATTCTTGTCTTTCGCCCCACCCAACTCGGGCCTCACGAATGTCCAAACTCGCACTACTTACAAATATATGAGTCCATATTTTCAGGTTTTCTTTTATTCATTTGAGGCATTTTCTCTTTATTCCTCTAATTTTACCAAGGTCTTGAACTTCAACCGGTTCATCTGTACCTAGGGGTCGGTCCTCCATGTGCTTGAAAGTTAATTGAAAAGTCATCAAAATGGGGACGAACTTAAGTTTTCCGATGGAATCTCCATATTTGCCGCTTCAACACTTGTGTTAGTATGCCAAAAATAAAACTAAGGAAGGAAGTCCATTTTCTTTATTTTGGGGCAAAAAACTTTGACAAATTTTTTTTTCTTACGTTTGATTTTATTTAAGGAGTACACAAGTGGTGAGAGGAGCAAAGAGAGGCATGTGCATATAGATGGCAAAGATAACGAGAAGATTCTTAGATATACAACGATAAACCATGTCGGCATCTAAAACTCAAAGAAGCCCTCCAAGGTTTTCTGGTTACACTCAGAGAAGGGATCATTAAGACAATGTGATGCCAATCGATCCCGATACTTATCAATTAATTCTATTGTGTATGTATGAAGTTGCCGTTCGACCCCCATATAGCCTAACCCTTTGCCTGATGCGCTCATATTGATGCCTCTCATCACAAACACTATATATATAGAGGAAGGAAGATCACATAATATCATTTAAATCCTAGCAATTATTCTGTTTTAATAATAATAATAATGACATTGGGTCACCTGAGTTTACCAGGATTAAACATGTTGTGCTGAGAGAATAAACAAAGTATAATTCCAACTAGAATTTGGCTTATTCACGGTTCCACCCAGCGTACAAACTCAATTGGATAATGCTATGCAACATTCACTATAAAATATCCATGCTATAATGATATGTTGGTAACTACTAGGTAGTAGTGCACGTCTACGATCTTGGCTACTTTGTTTTGATTGGAGTCACTTATTACATAAAATTCACAAACAAAAATGGCACATAGCATTATTCAACCGATATTAATTGTTCCATTCTAATAATATCACTACATTGCCTCACCCAAGTCTTTAGCATGAATTTGTCAATGTAGTGCTATGTTGTGTGAATATACCAAGTATAATAACAATAAAATTTTGGCTTATTTCCAGCCCAAGCACTGTACATACTGAACTCTATAATGTTATGGTACAAAATGATACAAATGGTAGGAGTTATCTGTAAACTCCCGAAGAGAGGGAATTCTGTATATAAGTGTGTTCTCATTCATCCAACACAAAAGCCCTAAAATAGTTTGCAACATGGAGATTACATTTGTTTAATTGATTTGACACTGAAATTAGCTTCAAAGACCCGAAATTAATCTACTTGGGGGTCATTTGAGATGAATCAACAACGAATCTATAGAGGAATCAAGTTTTTATGTTAGATGGATGAGAGATACTATACTCGTATACGATTGATTCCCAGGGAGTGCACTGTTCAAGTACTGTATTTATACACGTGGGTGCACAAAAGGGGTATTATTTAAAACAAGCATGTACAAAATGTACATACAAGAGACATATTGCTATTAAGCAAGAAGTAGATATACATGAGGCTATAGAAAAATATATGTAAAGTACGCATTTACGCGTTTACGCGTTCAAGTCAGACCTGGACCAAGAATCATGTGTTTTTTCATCCACTAAGTAACGACTTTATAACTAAAAATCCATGATTTGATATTATACATATAATAGGGCCATATTTTTGCATTTCCAAACATTTGTACACATGTTATATACAATTTTTGTATTTGTTTTTGGACCCTTGTGTACGTATGAAAATGTATTTTGAAGCAATGAGATTTGTAAGTATATTGCTTGATTTTAGCAAAAATAAAATGTATACATGGGTATTTTAATAAGGGGCATGCACGCACGTGATGCTTTGGTTTTAATGAATAGTGCACTCCCTGAGGATTGATTCCCTCTCACCCTAATTCCTAGTACCGAGATGATTTGCATGTTTATTCTCTTGAGTAAGACCAGGAGTTCAAATTTGGGGGACATGCCAAATATTGTATCAAGTGCCGTCATTCACAGTTGGTAGGAAGCTCTTGGATGGTGTATCACCATGCACTTCAGAGTCGCATTGTGGGATTTGCTTGACCCCCCCCCCCCAACCACACACTCACACAACCCATAGCAAATCTTCCAAGTTGGGATACTCTATTTGACGGACACTTAAGGAATGTGATGGAACGTATATTTACCATCGGAAATTTTGGGTTACACAATATTTTAGAAAACCTAATGTTTTGAAGAATCAAAATATAATCTTGATTTGAAACAAAAAACTATGAATCGAGTGTAAGGATCCTTCGGTCTCGCATGTTTTTCCAAATGTTAGCCATTGTAGCCCAATCCATTGCATCCACTTCAAGCCCACAAGGAGAGACCCGCATAAGAGCATCAAGGGTCTTCAAGTTCAACCTATTGTGCAAGTGGCTTTTGATTGCATTTTGTTTGGAGAATCCTCTCTCACAAATAGATGTACTTGATGGAATGAGTGCCATGGTTGCATAAGTTTAGGCTAATTTGTGTGCCAATTCAAATTGATGGGATTGAAATCACAAACCCAACAACAATAATGCTTCCAATCTAGCTTCATTTCATGCATTGTGAATTGTACATTGTACATTATACTCAATTTGGAGGGGATCTATGCACTTTACAAAGTCTACCTCAAATCATCCTCATGTCAAGCTCAGACGCCTCATAATTAGCCCACTATTTAACCAGCCAAAACATCACTTTTCGAGATATGTTGGGGCAGATTGTTCATTCACATACCTGCACAAAACAATTGTGGAAATACATCCACAAGAGACCATAAACAATGGTCTTGTCGGCCTTGTACTTACCTTCCAACACCTCTCTCATCACCGTCTCAGTTGTAGAGCCTTCCAGATTGCAAAAGAAAATTACAGGATAAGGCTGAACTTAAGTATGTAAGTGAGTGTGGGAAGTTCTCCTAATGTTATGGGTTATGCTTTCCGGATACTTGAGTTGCAATTTATAGTACTTAAGTAACCTAGTAATACGTGTCATTTCAACCCAATACAACTGAAGTTTTAATAATGACAAAGACCCTTGCAATGGCAAGTCACAAAAATCATAACCTCGGTGCTAATGAGGGTTTTATAATATTTTTGACTTCCAAGTTCTTTACATACTTTAATGGCAATTTCAATTTGAAAATGAAATCCGAGTCAATTGTTTATTTACTTAATGAAAGTAAACATATATAATGGATTTTGGACCTTGAAGGTGAAGTGCACTCAATATGGGATTTGTGGATGAGTGGTCTTCAAGAATGCAAGGACAATGGTTTTTTTGAAGCCGAGCGGACGGGCAACAATTTTCGGTCAGGTCCAGAAAATCTGAAATTTCTAGCCAGGCGGCTACCCCTGCCCAAATCTACCTCCCCTATAAGTTTGTGGGGGGAACTTTAACTTCCCCCATCGGTAACAGTGCACTGTCTTTATGGAGGCCCCCTATTGGCGGCCAGGAACTTTAAAATGAATTTTGTATGATTTTTGACTTCGGGGGAAGCATCATCTCAAGCAGAGTTCGGGAAGTTTTTGAAGCCTTAGTGGCTAATTGCCGGTAGTTGCTACGAAGGGTCGGCTGTTTTCCAATTTACATCGGCAAGAGCCGGTCTTTTGTAAAATCAATCGGCCAATTGCCTATATTTTCATATTTTCATCGGCCAAGATCCGATTAAATTGAATTCATATCGGCACTAATTGTTTAAAAAATGTATGAAAATTTATTAGAAATCATTTCTTAGTACAAAATCTTGAATAAGTGAAAAGAAATGCATGTTCAAAACTTTAAATTTGAAGAGTTAATATCCTTGGTAGGAATTGAACCTAGCAATGCCTTCACCGGTTGAAGGCCAAGGATCCCCCAATTCTTCATAGAAGCAATTGGATTTGGTCATGGAAAGGTTGCATAATTCAAAAAGTTTAAGGTTTAGGGTACTTCCTCAAGTGCAACATCCGATGCCCTAGACAAACAACGCTCGGGATTGCTATACAAATAGCGAAACTTAGCATCATCCTTCCAAAGATCTAGAGCACTTGTTAGAATGTCATCAAAATCATTGTCTGGGCCTTCTATAGCAACAAGCATCATACTTTCTAAGTTAGATGTAGACATTCGATTACGAAGTTTTTGTTTAATAGTATTTTGAATAGAAAACGCCCTTTCACATGTTGCAGTACTCACACGTTGGCACTTAGCAATCTCAGCAAGAATCAAAAGGTTAGAATACTTCACTTTCAAAGATGGAGACCAAGAAATTGATGTCCATACATCTGCAAAAGTAAGATCCATCCACTATGTACTTCCTTGTATCTTGAAAGCAAAAAACTCTTGCTTGCACAGTGTTGCATTCACCAACGGCGGAAGGACTTGAACTCCTTGTGTTTTTTGTACACCGTATTGCTGCAACAACCTATCCAACTCCACAACACCCCAAGAAGCCAAACCTACTTGTCTACGAGGCATGTGTAAAGGATTAAGAATTTTAAAACAATCTATAATGTCATTGTCAACAAATCTTGCTTCTAAAGCACTACAAACCGCTTCAGAATAAGTTTTTTGAAAGTCCAAAGCACTCTCTAAGTCACGACCCAAAGGATCCCGAATCAAGTCTATAGAATGAAACTTAGAACCTCTAATTTCACTTGATAAGCGTTGTAGATATCCACATGGAGGCCCAAATTGGGGTATAATAGGAAATCCACTAGAAGAATTAAACAACGAACTTCCCCACCTGATCTCAGAGCAAACCCTAAACACAAAACAATCACGGCAAAACACAAAACCTCGGCGAAAATGTGGATGTTCCTTGAGTGTCGGCCTCCTTTCACCAATGTCGGATGATTGCCATGTGCTGATAGTATAGCTCCTGTGCAGGGTGATGGAATTTGTTGGTTTGAATGACGGTCATAACTCAACGAAAATTGTGAGCCTAACTGAGCAGAAGTGAGAGAGGCTAGTAGATGATGGAGTTGTAAGCTTGGAGCTTTGCAAGAGGACTCAGTCCAAAGCAGGAAGTTGAAGTGCGCGTTGAGGGAGGTGCGAAGTTCGAACCTGCATCCCTCCATACACGGCTGGTACCCATGCTCATGACCTCCATACATGGCTGATACCCATGCTCATGACCTCCGTACATGCCTGATACCCCTGCTCATGACCAGGAGGGTATTGGTTACCATTTCATGGGTATCGGCCAGTACTTGAATACTTCTTCCGGCTAAAATCCGGTAACTCACAAGATGAATCGGCTAAATTTCCAGGACATTTTCTAGTACATCGGCTAATTGCCGGAGGATTGAAATTACAATCGGATTGCCATCCGATGGTTGGAAATTTGGACCGGCCATGAGGGAAAATCCATCGGCTGATAATACACTAGCCGTCGGTTCTCCCCGATCATTGATCTCAAGGACGAGCTTCAGAAATGCACAGTGCCCTTCCTGAATTCGGAAGAGTCATCGTTGACTGTAAGTGAGTCAGCATTTTCCCCACGTCTGCCAATCTTTCTTCCATGTCAACTGCCATTTCCTGGAAGAAGCCTGCTTCGAGGGGCTGTGTATGTAGCAGTAGTCTAGTGGCACGCATCCATGAATGTTGTTTAATTAAATTAGTGTGCTGATTTAGTATGTATAGTTTATAATATTTTAGGTAATGTTGTCTACTTTCACATGTATTCATACGCATTCAAACTAATTGAGTATTCAGCCTCTGTTGAGTGTTCTCTGCCACCCACCGTAGCAAATTCCAAACCTGCTCCTCGATCGAGATGATGCTTCCCACGATGTGAAAAATCATACAAAACTCATCATGAAAGTTCTTGGCTGCCATTACAGGGCCTCGATAAACACAGGGCAGTGTTGCTGACTGCCACTCCCGGTAATCAGGCCTAAGTTACACAGCATCTCCATCTCCATCTCCATCTCCGCTGGACTTGGTCCTCAAGCTCATCTCCTCCGCAAGGAAACTGCGTTGACGACCTGGTCATTCCCAGGCAACACAAAGGTGTAAGGCCATTGAAAAAGCCTTGCCATGTGACACCGTCTGCCTTGGAAACACCAAAACAAACTTTTGTGCATCAAATTCAAGGTACGCTATGCTGCACTCCACGCTTGCGTGTAATCAAGAATGCTCCAGACTGAAAGTGAATCTCAAGGGACAACTACAATTGACGGTGAGAAGAAGCTGAGATTTGTGCAATCTTCTTGCAAAGACGGAGGTGAGGGAATGAGGAGGAATTGGCAAGGTGTTTCGTAGTTTTATTCCCTGTAAATAATTTGTTGCAGTTTCTCAACACCGCAAGTAAGTCGAACTCCCTAGTTGTATAATAGAGTCTCCCTAATTTCAGCATTATAATATCCTACATTGTATAGGAATGCTCATAAAATAACTCAATGGCACCCAAAACTGATCCCAAGTGGCGTGGAATAGGACGTATCCCACCAATCACTGTATCCTTTTTGGACCACTAATTTTACAATTAGTTAGTTTGGGTCCACACAAGAATCATTCTACTCCTAGTCTACTAGTGCACGAGTAGCAGTCAATCATTGTTTTCCAAATTTCCACCTTACCATAAATGACAACTTGTCACTTACTCGGTGACCCTCTCACATGAAGTACACTAAATATTGTATTAAGTGTCATGACCTTTCTAATGATGTTCCTTATGAATAACTTTGCAAGCACCGTCATCCCAACTTACTTTCAGATTGTCCACTTTTAGTTTGGTATATTTTGCAATCGTAACAATTATGTGATTAAATACTTTCACAAAATTTGGACAATATTTGTTTGCGGCATATTTTTGAGGCACACGAGCGTCTTCTTTTTTTATTTTTGGCTTTATGAAGAGCAGAAGGTCAAACGTGTGGTGTTGTTTGATCGTTGATGGGCAAGGACTTTCTTTTTGTGGGTTTTGGTCCTTTTAAAGGTATACGAGGACAAATGTGTGTTGATATTGAATGTTTGATGCATATTTTAAATCGCAAATGCTATGTTTTTAGTGGTTTTGGTTTTAAGCCACCCCATACCAACCGAACAACACCGCATATTAGCCGAACAACACCTCATACAAACCAACATAAACTGAAGGAGACCCTTGCCTACCGCAGAGAAACCCATAGCAACCGGAACCAATCACCATAACACTTTGTGGTAACCCCCACCCGCAAACACCAACACCCACTAGCCAAAACACAAACCTCTACCCAAACACTACCCATGTGGACTTGCCAGCCACAAAAGAACAACAATGGTAGGAATATTGGTAAGGGGCGGGTTGTAAGTACACTAAATATTGTATTCAATGTCGTATGGTATTTTATGTTAGTGTGGTAACCTTTCTAAGGATGTTCCTTATGAATAAGTTTGCAAGTACCGTCATCCCAACTTACTTTCGGTTCATCAACTTTGAGTTTGGTATATTCTGCAATCCTGGCATTTATGTCCAACATGGGCAACGTTGAATCTAAAATTCAAGATTGTTTTTAAGACGTCAACAAAGTTGGAAATTGCCATTGTTAGGAATTCTCTTCGTTGAATCTTATTGGTAAAAATGAAAAATAGAAAAATCCATAAAGTTGGGTATAGTATGAAATCACATAGACCTCATTGAAATCTCATGTGTAAGACAAGAATGTGGAGAAATTGATGCACAAAATATAAAAAATTCACTCAAATATAAAGTTCCACGCTATTTCAATGAGTGACGATGATTATTATTGAGCAAAATACAACACAATGAACAGTAAGTCACCCCAAAAGTGTGCCCACCAATTTTACCATAAACAATGCAACTACATAGCCCCGACGCTACATTGGGTGAATGTTCACAACATCTACCGAGAGGTAGGACAAACTCGGCAAGGGCGGAGTGAAAATGTTGATTATTGTTATAGAGCCTAGGTAATTGTCATTTTGGCTACAATAAAATATAAATCAAAAGTACATACCCAAAGTTGGTCTAATAAACTCAAATTGGGATGAATCAACAACCGACTTATAAGATATCAGTTTTACTCTTCAATACCCCTTGGTAAGTCTTAGGTTACCAACCACAACGTTGTTACTTGCTGTTGCAGCTGCAAGAAGTTAGTACACTAAATATGATATTTAGTGTCACTTACTATTTGGAATTACGCAATGCTATATCTATCAACTATACATCTCATATTTTACCAACAAATGTTAAATTGGTAGTTTGGACATTATAGAACATTGACAACTTTACTTGGTAAAAAATTATTCCAGTAGTAAGAAGATATAGCACCGTGTAAATCCAAACAGTAAGTCACACTAAATATCATATTTGGTGTAGCGGAAATGAGCCATTCTACGTGTGCAGTCGTGGAGTGGGTGGTAGGGTCCATAACCAAAGGGACTCAGCCTGGAAGATGGAAAATGATAACCCCCATAAACTCGAAGCTGCTGCTTTAAGTTACATACTTCCACTCAACGCCCGCAGTTGCTATAAAAAAGACATGAAATTAAACAATGGAGTTTGTTCGACGCTTTGAACAAATACGTTGCCCTTCATTCAATTTCTAACACCACCTCCAATCAAGCGCACACCACAAGTGGACATAAAGGTGTTGTTGGTTCTCTATACAATCCAACTAGTGCAAAATCATAGGGTACCACCTCTTGACGAAATCCCGTATCTAGTCAAAAGGATAATTTTAATGTCCTTCAAGAAGTAATGACATTTATTTGAAAGCAACTTGAAGTAGCTCACCTCTCTTAGCTCTTAAAGGACGTGGGGTCTCAATATACGGCCATGTACACAATTTATATGGATTTTGCCAAGTTCATATATCATATTCTATATAATATGTATGTGTTTGTAACCTCATCATATACATTGTCTTATGTCAAGGAGAAAATGAAAATATACTCATACTAGACATTGATGGCGAAAATACAATATATGTATTTGCATCCAAAGGCACCCACTCTACATAATGAACTTGAATGTTGAATTACATCCAAATGTTCAACTTATTCAAATAGGGCATTCACACAAATAATTGAATTTTAGAGAAGACCACTTTTGACGTGATTAACTAAACAGGAAAGTACGTAGCTCATGTCTGCTATTTTTTCCTTGCAGAAGGCTTAATGTGCGTCTCTTAGACGCTTAGGGGTTAACCAACCCATATTTTCTATACCACAAAAGAAAATTCTACAGATACGCACATCATGTACTTAAATCAAGTAACCTTATCTAAGTAGTCCACTTAGTATCAATTCATACATTCCTAAACATACCTTTGCATACATGGATTACTCTTGCTTGCCACAATTGAAGATTTTTAAGAAAGAAAGTAGTTCTACCTTTGGTAGGGGCCCAACACGTGGTTGTGCGTTGTGGAGGCTCTTCTTCGACCAATAGTCTCTACCATGGGCATAAACTCCTACGTCTTCCACGCTCCGCTCCCCAATTCTGTACACTGATTCTCCCAATTAGTGCATCGTACTATTCGGATTTATGGAGTGCTACAACTATTCACTAAGAATGTAACATTTTAACCAAGGAAAGTCACTTATGTCATGTCATGTCCAAGCAACCAATTGAACTTTTGTTAGTAGAAACCAAACTCCCGAGTATGGCGTTATTGCACTGCGTAACTTTCTGTGGTAACACACACTAATCAGGATAATCAGTGTAGTCTAAAATCGAATGTATGTACATTCATCACCAACATTGACATGAAATCAAGACCTAAAAATATTGTGCAATAGGTCTATATCAATTATGAGAATGTACACAACTTGAACATGTGCTTTGGGTGTTGGTTTTAATTTAGGTCATGAACAAATAGAAGTTTAATCCCTTGTAACTTGTCCATATGACATCCAAACAATGAGTTATTAAATGTGTTGGAAAACAAAAAAGTATATGAATTCGATAGTTCCAGACAATGTGTTTATTTGACAAATTTTATTTGACGTTCAACTTCAAATCCAAAGTGTCATGTGACGTTTTCAAAAACAAAAACGAATGTCAATTGACATCCGTTCTATTCTTAAATGTCACCTCAATTTTGGGTTACACAATATTTTAGAAAACCTAATGTTTTGAAGAATCAAAATATAATCTTGATTTGAAACAAAAAAACACTATGAATCGAGCGTAAGGATCTTTCGGTCTCGCATGTTTTTCCAAATGTTGGCCATTGTAGCCCAATCCATTGCATCCACTTCAAGCCCACAAGGAGAGACCCGCATAAGAGCATCAAGGGTCTTCAAGTTCAACCTATTGTGCAAGTGGCTTTTGATTGCATTTTGTTTGGAGAATCCTCTCTCACAAATAGATGTACTTGATGGAATGAGTGCCATGGTTGCATAATTTAGGCCAATTTGTGTGCCAATTCAAATTGAGGCATTCAGAGCATAGACCCAACAACATTTATGCTTCCACTCTAGCTTCATTTCATGCATTGTGAATTGTACATTGTACATTATACTCAATTTGGAGGGGATCTATGCACTTTTCGAAGTCTACCTCAAATCACCCTCGTGTTAAACTTAGACGCCTCATAATTAACCCATTATTTAACCAGCCAAAACATCATTTTTTGAGATCTGCTGGGGCAGATTGTTCATTCACATGCATGCACAAAACAATTGTGGAAATACATCCGCAAGAAACCATGAACAATGGTCTTGTCGGCCTTGTACTTACCTTCCACCACCTCTCTCCCATCACCGTCTCAGCTGTAGAGCCTTCTTGACTACAAAGAAAATTACAGGATAAGGCTGAACTTAAGTATGTAAGTGAGTATGGGAAGTTCTCCTAATGTTCTGGGTTATGCTTTCTGGATACTTGAGCTGCAGTTTATAATACTTAATTAGCCTAGTAATACGTGTCATTTCAACCCAATACAACTGAAGTTTTAATAATGACAAAGACCCTTGCAATGGCAAGTCACAAAAATCATAACCTCGGTGCTAATGAGGGTTTTATAATATTTTTGACTTCCAAGTTATTTACATACTTTGATTGCTGTTTCAATTTGAAAATGAAATCCGAGTCAATTGTTTATTTACTCAATGAAAGTAAACATATATAGTGGATTTTGAACCTTGAAAGTGAAGTGCACTCAATATGGGATATATGGATAAGTGGTCTTCAAGAATGCAAGGACAATGGTTTTTTTGAAGTCGGACAGGCTCGCAACAATTTTCGATCGGATCCTAAAAATCTGAAATTTATGGCTGGGCGGGCGGCTGCCCCTGCCCGAATCTACGTCCCCTATAAGTTCGTGGGGGAACTTTAACGTCCCCCATGGGTAACTGTGCACCGTCTTTATTGAGGCCCTCTATTGGCGGCCAAGAAATTTAATAATGAATTTTGTATGATTTTTCACTTCAGGGGAAGCATCATCTCAAGGACGAGCTTCGGAAATGCTGTGTGCCCTTCCTGAATTCGGAAGAGTCATCGTTGACTGTAAGTCAGTCGGCATTCTCCCCACGTCTGCCAATCTTTCTTCAACCGCCTGCTTCAAGGGGCTGTGTATGTAGTAGTAGTAGTCTAGTGGCAGGCATCCATGAATGTTGTGCTCCGACTTCACCAAGTAACTTCTGCTGAAGCCAAGGAGTTGGAGTTGGAGTGGGCTTGGGCGGCAGAGTTGAGGGAGGAGAGGAGATGTGATGCTCTTTGTTGTTTGCACATGAATCCCTAGCCTCCTCCCCATGAGTCTGACAATTTTGATGGTGGGTCTCGTATGCGTGGCAGATTTTCGAGTTTTGTAATTTCTCTGGCGCCATGGAATGAATGAGGAATCTGCATCTCTGTATTTCTGTTGCATGCTCATTTTGATCGACGCTAGGAATTCGCCGCTACAAGCGCATCCACGCCTACCTCAATAATCCGTCATTTGTGGAAGGGTTTCTCACCATGTCCACTTGGAGCATATGGACATAGCCATAAGATATTCCTCGGTCTCCTATGTGCCTGCAAGTGCAAATACGTGCGAGTCTATCGTCTTACCTTGTCCTGTCAAGCTTGAAGGCGCCTTCCTCAATTGAAAATGGGCCCGATTTCCCCCTTTACTAGCTAGATAGGTGTAGCCTTGAGCATCTCAAAGAAGTGTGGAATGACAACTTTGCACTTGTCCTGAGAAGTATGTACGACCTCCTTGGTTAGGGAAATTTCGTAGAGAATATTTGGTTGCAACGGGTTGAAATGGCAACAATGCAACACAAGATGGAGGAGTTTCTTTTGGCAGTAGGCCAAGGGAAAACTACTGTTTCGACCGTATTTTTTAAGGATTCAAAGATTGAGCTAAGATTGCATGGGGAGATAGATGTTAGTGTTGACCTTGAGGAGTACCCGTGCCATGTTAGGAAAGACTTCATCCAAAAACTTAGATTGGCCAACATATCCACTTTAGCTATCTCGAAATTTTTTGTAGAGTATAAATATTTCGATAGCTTTCTAGAGGGAGATTTGGCTAAGCTCCCCGATGGACACGCAACTCTCAGTGAGGACATAGCAGAGATCATAAAGGCACTACAGCCGACCCCTATTGCGGAGGAGTCAAATGTCGTCGGTGATGGCGAATCACCAAATGGCCATGCAGAGTGCAACTTGATGGAGGCAGCGGTTTCTAGCACACACAAAATTCAACTGGATAATCCTACTCTCACAGACATAGTGATAGTGGGCGAGCTACCACCACAGAAGCTCAAGGCCGTATGTGGCTTGATTGTCGCACCAGGCTCAACCGTAAAGTCGATCGAGGTACGTCCCGGGGACATGTCTGTTAAGACTGGTAGGCCGCTGTTGCCGTGTACGGTACTTGAAGAGATGCTTTTAGCACAGAAGGGTGGATCATGCCCGGCTCTTGAAAGATTAGCATTCGATGACAAGCTCGAGTGGAATGGTACATCAGTTGAGCGTCTTGGCGAGTTCCTTCAACGCACCCCTTCCATCAAGGAAATTGTTTTTAGTTCAGATTTTGAGCCTTTAGAGGACGTTGTGGATTTTGAGGGGTCGCTCGCTCAGAGGCTGGCGGAGGTTCTGTGTCTCAACAATCAAGTCCACACTCTTCGATTTGACATCCATTGCACAAATTTGCAAGAGGCTGTGATGAGAGTGTTGATGCCTGACTCGCAAGGACAACATCCCATCACTGCCCTCAACTGCGTACTCCTTCAATATTTCAAGGACTGGAATGAAACTCTTTGTGAGTTCATCAAAACAACTAAGTGTCTAAATGCCTTGAACATCACCTTATTTCAGACAGCTGTACCGTTTAAGGTGATTGGAGCCTTGAAATTCAATCAAGGATTGGAACACTTTACTGGGCAAAGTGAATTATTTGATGCTGATGATAAATACGAAGATGTTGTATTTTCAACAATCATGGACGCACTGAGAGTGAATTATCAGCTCAAGGATTTCATGTATCCATGGAGGAACAATTATTACGTGGAGGCATTAACAATGTTATTTGAGGAGAGGGCAACCAACAAGCCATGGGAGGTGATGAAGGACATGGTTCTTGTTCCTTCAACGTCAGCTCGATTGTTCTTTTGTGGTTACCCACATGCAGGTGACTTTCTTTGGCTTGTGTATCTCTTATACTACATGCATGCAATATGTGAAATCGTGACTAAATACATTTAAAATAAATCAAGGCCTATGATTAAATGAGTTATATTGGGAAACATGAGTTGACATTTGTTTGAGTGAATCTACTTGTGATATGTGTAATATATTTTCAATGATTAACAAATGTCATGTTGAGCATCTAATGTCACATGTGTTATCGTGTTGATATCACTTAGAGAATCTTAACATAAGTTTGATCAATTTGAAGCAAATTCCAAACATGGATATTTGATTCTTAAAGAGTTCAATTTGTTAAAAATTGTAATACAACCACAATGAACTTATTGGTGTAAGCAATTTAAAATGTTAAAAAATAAATTGTAATTTACATGTCTCAAGTTGGACCTCTCCATGTACTGTACACTTATGGGATATGAAAATACAACCTCCTTCACTCATTTGATGTAAATATGAAAAATCATGATGCCACTCCAAAGCAATTGTAGATGAAAGTTACATGTCACGTACAAATGATTAATTGATGTCCTTTTGGGGGTTATATATTTAATGAGTTTAGTTCCGCAAGATATATTCTCCGAGTGTGTTTCTATGTTCCATTCTATACCATTTAATCCATGTGTAATTTATCAAAGTTGGAAAGTTCTACAACAAAAAAAAGGCCAAACATAATTCTCAAGTAGGAATTCCTTGTTAGTAACCCAAACTATGTCAATAAAATGACATTTGGAGCTTAAATACCACATGATCCTAGAAGTATAGTTTTTTTTTATTGAACTTTAATCCTAGATGAGAACTTGTGCATTCCACGTGACAACGCATCCCTACATGACAAACTATGTGATGCGAGTTTTCTTACGAGGCTAGGCTATGACATGTTACGTATGATATATTATAAGTGTGGACAATATCAAATTTGGAGTTTTTCCTTTGACATTAACTTTATGCATTGTTAAATGTCATTAGGGAAGACCACTTTGAAGAATACTATAGTCAAGAGTTTGAGGGAGAAAATGGAAGAACCTACATCAACATCAAAAAAAAGAAACGTATCTCACAATAAATTTACCGATAATGTTGGTATGAATTCATGCGATGCGATGGACACATGGGACATGCATAATCGCACTAGAGGAATTGAAGTGGAAGCAGTTACAACCCTCAACAATTTGCACCTCACTATGTGGGACATGGCCGGTCACGATGCATACCATCCTTTTCATGACCTTGTGATCTCAAACATACATGGTGGTGGGAGTTCATGTTGTTTTCTTCTCCTTTGTAATATGTTCGAGCCGGAATATCCTACCAAAAAGAAAGCGTATATGCAAACGGCTAGTGAAATCAAATATTGGTTGCAGTTCATTGCATCAAACACCAAAAAATCAATTGTGTACCATCCATGCGTCAAATTGGTTTTCACATGTTTTGATAAAGTAAAAAGTCATGTTAAGACCATCAAGAAGGAAATTGACAAGCATGTGAAGCGTTTGCAAAAGCAATTCAAAGGCACTCTTAATATCAACAAGGAACCATTTTATGTTAATGCTCACGACATCAAGAGTATTGGACCTGTATTGGAGGAATTGGAAGCAACACTTTTAGATTTGTTACCAACTCTCCCTCATGTGTTTAAAGCATGTGAGGATTTGCGAAAAATTTTGAACGAATATAAAGAGATGAATCCAACACATACGTTGGTGAAATGGGAAGTATTCCAAGCTATATGTGACAAGGTTCCAAGTTTGGTGGCTGGGGAGGACATCTGTTTTGAAGCGGCCGCAAAAAGAAGGGAGATTGTGGCAACATCTTTGCATGAGGCGGGTGAAGTGATTTATTACAAAGGCTTGAACTTTGTGATTTTGGATCCTCATTGGTTTTGTCATGATGTCATTGGGCAAGTCATCTCTTGTAAGGATTGTGGCGTACTCGAGCCTCAAATGGGTGTGTTGAGTTCGAAAAGTTTGATGTCTTTTCTAGGAGAGTCTCAACATCAAGAATTCGATGAGGATACCGGCCGAGATTTGTTGAAACTCATGATAAAATTGGATTTATGCATCGAGCGTGACGAAGACAATATTTTGATTCCCGCATCCTTGTGCGATAACGAAAAAAATCCGTCGGATTCCGGTGAAAGAAAACTTCGTTGGCTCAGAAGGAAAAGTTTTGACGAAGGTGTTCACGTGGGACGAAGAGTGGCCCCTGTGGACACAAATCGTACAATGTTGACCTTGGGTTTCTTCCCGCGTTTGCAAGTAAGTCTTCGTATATTATCAAAGCAATGGCAAGGATCCTCGTGCATACTTATGGAATGTGATAATCACAAATCTTGACAATCATTTGATTCCTTTTTGTATGTTCTTATGTTGGTGCCTTCATTTTAAAATTACATGGGTTGCAAAGTTCCACCATATGAAACGAGCCTAACCATTATGTGGTCACTTGTACGTGTCCTTTCAACGTTTATTTGAACAAGACGGATACATCATTGAGAAGAACATGATTTGCTTTGTACGGAATGAGATGGAAATCATATTGGAGTATAGCGGACACATTGGCTTCCACATTGATATATTCATTCGATCCCAGGACACCAAAGAGAGCGATGTCTATGAGTTTTTGACAAATCGTATCATAAAACACATTTTCCAAGAATGTTCAGATGCGATTAGAGGGTGCCCAGGGGTGATTCTTGAAGAAAGCATCATACGGCCCTCTTGTGTGAAAGATTTGGTCTTGTGCAGAAACAGAAGGAACCAAATCATCTCTGTCAAAATGTTGAAGAAAAATATCAAAAAGAGCAATAGTTTGAAATTCACACATGCGTGGAAGCAAGAAGAAGGTGTTTTGAACGTTGAATATGACGAAGCATTGTCATTATTAAGTGATATTGAGAAAAGTGATGTGATTGGATATTTCTCGAAGTTGATCACGGCTACAAAAGAAAGTTTGATGAAGATTCCAGGACATGAACTAGACCTCACAAGGTTAGTGGAAGAGATTGATGAAGCCTTTGGAAAGAGGATGGACAAGATGGAGAGAAACTTGATGTTATCGTATGAAAGGCAAAGAAGTGAGACAGAAGCACTCCTTGGGATTAAGTTAGAGGACTTGACTCTCTTGGTTCAAAACAAGTTCCGTGAGATTTCATCGCAATCGGACGCATCGGTCTCAAAATTGTCTAACAAATTGCAAGAATCCTTGAATTTGACTGTGGGTCTTGCAAGTACAGAATACCCCAAATTTGTGTGGTTCAAGTGCTCAAAACAAGAAATGAAAGCCAAGAAGAAACCTCTTATTGATTGGCATGGCACAAAATACACGGTTCACATTCTTTGTGAAACCTTGATCGGAGAGCATATGCATGAGGTAGAAAACCAAAAAGGAATTAGAATCACGGTAGAAAGTGAATCTAGTGCAAAATTCAAGAGGATTGCAACGTACACAATGTTATCGTTGTCAATTTTGATTTCAATTGGTGCTCATGTTCTTGCACCTGGAATTGGCAACTTAATTCCTGAGATAGCTAAGGGCTTTCTATTAGTACTTGATACTCCTAGGGTTTTAGACCGTGGATTGAACGTTGGCACACCAAGTGTCTCAAATCCACATGACACCATTTTGCATGCAAACAACGAAGCAAGAAAATGGCTTGAGGATCTCCTATGCAACCACAAATTCGAAGATCGTTTTGGATTGTATAAGGTCACGTATAAAAATTGTGAAGATGATATCAATGGGAGAGTAGCATGGATTTGCAAGAAATGCAAGGATCGTGAGGAGAGTCAAGACAAAATTGACTTTCTTGGTTGCACGTTATAGAATTGATGGTAGATAGTACTTGAATTTCATTGTAGATGTATTTAAGACTTTTGAATTTGCATTTTGATTTTAGTAATGATTTTATACTTGGCTAGGTAGTGTACTCAATCATTATGGAAGATGATCATGAGGTGATTATGTGGATGGGAGATGAAGTTAGTCTAGACATATATAGTTTAATTTTCTTGTGTTCAATAAATGCTTTTGTATGGAGTTTTGAAGAGGTCACATAATCAATTTATCTATTAATTTCATGACCTTTCCAAAGAATATTGGACATTTGTAGTGTGTGTTTCAAAACCATTTGTCAACCCCCTAACTTCCCATTCCCAATTTTAATCAAATCTACCCAAATAATGTGATATCAATTTCAGTGATTATATTTGAAGTTCTAGAGTTTCTTTGACAAATCTAACCGTATAGATGTTTGCAGATTAGAGGTGATTACTTCAAAGTCCAAATTTTAAATGATTAAACTTTGTTATGTAGGATATAAATATAGTGACTTGGGGGGCAATAGTTTAGAAATTAGATTGGAGTTGGTTCTTTTTATCAAACCTCCACTCAAATCATCTCCAGATGAAAAAAGTTACCCTCATAAAAAAAAAGGGAAACACACCTACTAATATTTGCTCACAAATCTTGGAACCATTATTTTGTGATTTTTTGGGAAGCTTTACAAATTTTGAGGCAATGGTGTCACAACTGCGCACCTTCCACATGAATTTACACCACCAAGACATGTGAAGCTCAAAAATCCAACATTGGATGGTAAGGATCTTGTATGTTTGCGTGTCATGCAAATTTTTAGATCAATTGGAATCATTTGCGCATGGAGATCAACAAGAAAACCATGTTTAAGATATGTTGCCCCTTAACCACAGAGCTCACAAATGTCAAGTAGGCATCCGAGGACGGGTTCCACTGTAAACTTGTCGAGAGAACACTCCCACATTTGAATTCATCCAAAGATAGCTAACTTTGTTGAATCAAAATTATCCACGTGGCATGACAATGTGGAACCCAACATGAACAAGAGAAGTAGTTGAAACAATCTCAAAACTACCAAAACAAGTGCCAAAGGGGTCAAAACAAATTGTTCACAGCCAGCCTGCTTATGGTCGCATAGGGTATTTGAAGATAAGTCACATAATTCTATGATCTAATTCTTGATTGTGTGGGTGCTTAATCCTTGAACAAACTCGAAGCTATGTGGTAAACAGGTTAGAATTCCCCTTGGGTGCAACTTCCACCAAAATAGAGTGATGTGTATTTTTCAAAAGCTAGTTCTTCCCAACCATGAGCTATAAGAAAAACATGAGCGATAAGATCACGAGGACGCACCTTGTTCTCTCGACCTCCTAAGTTAAACCTCCCCCCCCCCATTATCTATGCTTCTCACTCTACTTCATCATTTCTTCCACATGTATGAGCTACTCCCATTCACACTTGTTCCAAATTTTATCGAGGTCAAAAACTAAATCTCATGGATTGGGCAAGGACTTGCACATTAAGTTACAGACCCCTCCCCCCCATCTTATACTTTGAGCATCTCCTCTCAAAATACGCATCAGGCTAGATCACATATGGCCAGGGTTGGGTTCCTCGCCGGGCACGGTCGCTTCACTGCCGGGATGAAGTCCATGCTCCCTGCCCGCTCTGTCCGACTTTGAAAAATAAAATTGCCCTTGCATTCTTGAAGGTCGCTTGACCATATAACCCATATTGAGTGCACTTCATCTTCAAAGTCCAAAATCCAATATATATGTTCACATCCATTGAGTAAATAAGCAATTGACTGGGATTTCATTTTCGAAGTGGATCCGTTGATAAAGCATGGAATAAACTTGGAAGTCAAAAACATTACCAAACCCTCATTAGCATTGAGGTCATGCTTTTTGTGACTTACCATTGAAAGGGACATAGTGCACAGATTGATGTAGTACCTTTACCACTTGGCCATTTGTAGGCAACTATTCATTGTCATTTCTCTTTTAAATTCGACAATCCCGGATTCAAAGGAAAATCAAATTTCCCATATTAATTTTTTATATTTTAAATTTACCATTTCCAAATATGTGGTTTTCCTTTAAATAATTTAATAAGTGCTAAAGTGGTAATGGTATTGCTATATTTCAAGGCTTTTATATTGAATGAATGAGAGGTACGCTCACATACGATAATTCCCCCTGTCTCCTATAGCCATGGCCTTGTGAACACCACTTCATATTACAAACATACACTCAGTGTATATGTGTGACAAAAGAATTGCAAGTTTTTGGCATTTGACACGCAAAAAATTGCATAGAAATGAAATGCACATCAATTGACACGCACAATTTAGATTTTGACATGTAGTTTGACTTGTCAACAAAAAAACCACGCATCAATTGACATTTAAAAAAATTGAAATGACACATACTACTAGACACGTGACATTGAAATGACATTTTACAAGAAAATGTGGATGTCGATTGACATTCATTTTCGTTTTTGAAAATGTCACATGACACTTTAGATTTCAAGTTGAACGTCAAATGAAATTTGTCAAACGTACACACTGCATACGCTTTATCCACTCCGACCTCCACAAAGGGGATCCAAGTGCTTACTAGTATTATGAGCCATCCTCTCCCAGGCTCCCCTTTAAATGAAAACACTATATTCAGTAATCGGAGACTTTTTGATGATTTTGAGACTATTCAAGGACGTGGTTTTCAAATTTGAGCCAATGTTAACAACATTAAAATACCATACGTATAACATTGGATATAATCATCAACATAAATGCATCAAAGTGAACAAAAAAATGAACCATACATGAAAACATATGTGTATAAAATGACAAATTGTTGCTAATGGAAAGGAAGATGTGGAGAATGATTGGAAATTGAATCTATTCAACGGGTTTGAAATACAAACATAATGGAAATACCATTAATGTCTTGAAGACCTTCAAATAGAATGGATAACCAAGCACTATGCTCTACCCCTACACACATTTAGGGAGTCCGTAGGCGTTTATAGTCCCACTAAGGTATAGACACCCATAACCGATAACGCACCCATCACCGATAAGTAGAGTTATGCATAAACGCACATGGCTTTACTAGAAGTCGTTATTTTTATATATAAAACGTGAGGACCATATGACTTCGTGGAGGGGAAGTTGTCAAAATAGTTGTTGTTGGTCATGGGTGAAGCTATATGTTGGTTATGGGCTCAAACCAACTTTCGAACAAAAAAAATTGTAGTAATTCTAATTTTATTTAATCAATTTTGAAAAAAAGCTCATTCTTCATGAACCTTATTTTCCTACGCACAAAAATAAACTCCTTCTCGATAACCCGAGATATGCTATGCTGAAATGCTTAAGTTATCGGTTATAGGTATTTGTACCTTAGTACGTCCCACTATATTTTTTCTCGCGGCCATGTCCATATCTTTTACGGTGGCTTCTCTCTGTAATGCTCCAATGGCCTCTATAGCTTTGAAAATCTCCGGCCCGCAACTATAGCCAAGTTTGTTGACTGGCCTCGAATATGTGTCGTTCTTCAATATGTCCAAATGCGCTCCCGAATTGTACGAAGTGGTATTGTAGTGGAATACAAAGGCATCTGCAAGAGAGAATGTCTTGCACTTCTCCAGAGGGCCAAACAACGATCGGACTCGGAAGATGCAACCTTGAGTTGTGTGCGTCTCCAATGAAGAAGTCAAGGAGGGTCGGCCACCAAACGAGCGTGGAGCGACCTGTGAAACAATATCATAGACAGAGTGGAGTGGGTAAATTAAGGAGGGGCGGTTTGGGATGGGCGCTCGTAAAGTGCATAACATGCAGATGCAAGAAAATGAGAGCAACGGTGAAAGAATAGGAGGGGACAAAGAAGGCTCTTGGCGGTGTTGTCGTCGATGAGGAGGGTGTTCTCTGGAGTTGGCCAGCTCCCGTGGGGGACTCCCTCCAATAGGGGGACTTCTAGCCACAACCTGGACCTCAAGACCTTGAGGAAATGTTGCCCTCCGCCTCGACCACCAACTTGGGCATTGGCACACCATTCTTGTCAATTAGCTCATCGCATACTTCTTGGCCGAGAACGAGGCAAGGGCTTGGGAGATCACAGATGAGGAACTTGAAAATGGGCACCGTGTTCTCCAAAACCATACTTTATGCACAATATAAAGTATATCCACATTCAATTGTTAAAGTAGATTTTGGTAGCATATTTACGAACAACCGTTCGTAAATCAGTGTAATGTGTAATGTGTAAATCAACATTACGTATTTTTACGAATGTGTGTTTGCAAATATGTATAGTGGTTTCGTTTATTTGCACAAACATAGATAAGATAGAAGTTAAGGTAGAAGTTAGCACCGTGTTTTAAGAACATAAAATGTTCATAGTAAACCAACCCATCAAAAACTGACTAGTTGGACACGAATTGTCGAAAGGGCAAAAGAATGCTAGTTTACTAGTTGACGTCAAATTTGTCCCTAATGCAATTAGTTGTTAAAACGTCCACTAATTGGTTCTTTACTGTTTTACTACTGAGCAATTTATTCAGTAGTAGTAATTATTTGGTGTTAATAATTTAGTTGGTCAGATAATGACTTGTTGGTCCAAAGTTATTAAATAGCATTGCATTTCTTTGACTAGTTGATCATTTTTTATGACCTCAATGTGCCAGTTGGTCATGTATTGGACAAAGGGCAAAAACGCGTGAGGACAGCTAGTTGCAGTGTTTTGACAGGGTGGTAACCTACCAAGTTGACCCACCTAGTAGGTAGTTGTTTTGAGGTATATAAAGATTGTCCTAGAACCTTTTGGCTCTCTTAGTACACATATGTGAAGATAGCTTAGACTCTTAGAGAAGGTGTGTATGCTTGTAAGTTTAGACCTAGAAATGTGAGGCAGTCCAGACGGACAACAGTCTTGGAAAACAAGCAACAAAGTGTTGAAAGAGGGATTTGAAGAGTAGATTCATTGTTGGCATTCTCCTATTACTGCTCTCCTTCTAAGATAACATAGTCCTTAGTGTTGGCAAGACAAAGGTGTTGAAGGTGTTATTGAAAATGTGCATTGGACAACTTGTCATGTAGGAACAAAGAATGCATTAGAAAGTAGAAAGGGTGGGTATGCGCGAACGTGACACTCATAGGAGACGTCTAGAGCAAATAGTTAGAATGACTTGAAAAATGTACCATAGGTTGGTTGAAGCTTAGAAACGTTGGATCTGGATTCGGTTTGCGAAAACCACCTTTGACCAAAAACGTCAGCTAGTCATAAGGACCCGAAAACTCCACTATAGGTTGTAGAAGGTTAGAGATGCCAGCTCTAAGCTTATATTATGGAAACAACATCTAAAAGTTGGCCATTCAGACCAAAAACGTGAGCTCGTAGGTAGTGTCCAAGACATATTTTTAAGCCTTAAACATAAGTTTAAGGCGATCATACGTCAAAGGAGTTTTCTAGAGATGCACTAGGTTGGGAGGTGTTTTTGCAAGGCTTGGAAATGACTAGCAACAACATAATTAATGTAGCAAGGAAGGACTGCAAACACCCATTAACAATGGGCTTTCATATATACGTACTCCTATTCGCTATTGATTATTGTAGCAGGGGGGTGGTGCACATTTTCATTGTATGTAGCCAAGGTTTATGAGCGTGTATTTGTAAACATGCAGCCCTTGGTTATTACGCCGAAGTTCACAATTGCATGTTCGTAAATATGCAACCTTTGTTGTTGGCCAAGGTTTACAAACGCGCATTTGTAAATACTCGTCGAGGTTTACAAACGCACGTTCGTAACAGTGCAACACTTGGTTGATGAGCAGAAGTTTACGAAAATGTGGGCCGAGGTTTACGAACGCCCGTTCGTAAAAGTCGGCGCACATTTACTAACTGTGCAGCACTTCGTTGTTGCGCAGAAGTTTACGAAAATGTGGGCCGAGGTTTACGAACGCCCGTTCGTAAATGTGGGCCGAGGTTAACGAACGCCCGTTCGTAAATGTGGGCCGAGGTTTACGAACGCCCGTTTGTAAAAGTCGGCGTACATTTACTAACTGTGCAGCACTTGGCTGCTGCGCAGAAGTTTACGAACGCACGTTCGTAACTGTGCAGCACTTGGTTGTTGCGCTGAAGTTTACGAACGCCCGTTCGTAAACATGCTCCGGTATTTACGCATGTACATATGGTTTTTATATTCATATATAAACAAATACAAATATGCATTGGTCTATAATGGAGTGGTTGATATGTATCAGTAATTTGTCCATTGCATCTTGCCACTTTTGGTTTGTGATTGATACCTATCAACCTTGAATTGGTGCCTTTGCATACTGCAAGTGAAGATAAAAATTGAGAACGATAAAAATTGAAACAACCGAATGAAATCAAAATTGAGTTTCAGGTTGTGAGAGAACACTAAATCGAAAAACATGGGGAAGCTTGCAAACAAAACATGCCAAAGCTCAACATACATGGAAAAAAACACATGGAATTCAACAATGAAAAAAATTTCAAAATGTGAAGGAAGTGAGTTCAGGAGGATTACACTATGCACGTTGAATTGGTATACATCCAAAACTTGTGCTTCCTCATTTAGTGAAAAACTTCGAAAACCTCAGAATTGTAAATTCAATCTACTGCACCCTCACATTAGTCATTCCTCCCTCACACTCTTAAGCCCTCGCACGTTACATACATACCCTTGCAACAACTCTTATGTGTATGCAACTTTCAAGTTTGTAGCTCTCAAGCTCTCTACTAGCAAACTTGCAACTCTCAAAAGAGATCTGCGACTCTCAAACACGAGCGCCAACAAAACAAAGAAAATATATGAGTAAGAAATGACAAGAGCTCCGCTCCGCATGTGCTTAGCGTTCCGCTTCTTCTTTCTATGCTCCAAATGACAATGAAAGGAGAAGAAGGGGTGCGGGGAGGTAGCCAACGCCGTTAGGGTTTCCCTATCGTTGCTACGTGGCCTCCTGCACGTGGGAAGGGTTGGGATGTGGTGGGATGGGGTGTGGGGAGGGGATGGGATGGGATGGGATGGGATGGGATGGGATGGGATAGGGGTGGGGGCGGGGAGGGAATTTGTTACCATTGAAATGTGTTAGTTTCATCCAAGTTACGATACATGAATTGTTGTCATATTATGGAGGCAGTCATATGACTACCTTGTCCATACTTGTTAGGATGGAAAAACGTTCGATGACTCTCTTGCATGAAAATAAAAGTAGAATTTGTAAGTAATGAAGGCATGCTTAATTCATGTTTTGTATTATGTATATGTAGTATAGGTGTTTATCATATTGATTTGAATAGCTTAGTATAAATACAAATGAATTTTTTCTCCCCATTCTATTAGTCCCTATACATTTGGTTCTTTTGTAAACATTAGGTACATAGGGAGTATAAATTTGTAGTGAACAATGCACATCATTTAGTAGAAATTTGTTGAAGAATCCAACCCCAAGGATGCTCATATGGTGTTTTGAAATATAATGTTTTCAAGAATGAAATATCTTTCAAGTTGTTCATTAGTTCCTCTAATCATTATTAGCTTCATAAAATACACAATTTGAGATTGGGGGGAGGGAGTGAACTTAATTTTAGTAGAGGTGGAGGGAAATTCAATTTCGAACATGTCATCAATTCATATAATTAGGTGTCAACTTGAACTAACATTTGTATAGTGCATTGAACTTTAACTTCAACTTGAACTAAGTGTACTTGAGCCATGTGATCAGATGTTTGGCAAGTATAAAATGTGCATTCTACATAATTAAGTGAGTGCAATATGGGCTATTGAGTAGTCAATATCGTTTGTGTGTGTAATCTATTGTATTAACTGTCGGACATGCACAACTTTCACAAACCCTAACCCCAAACCCTAAACCCTACATCCCTAAATCTTTTAATCTTACCAATATTCAAAATATGTGGCCATGTTGTGGTATGTGGGCATGTCCAACTGGTCTACCAATGTTGGTTGGATTGGATATTGCTTCATCCGGTTAATAACAACTATTGAGAATCATGCCGATTGTCATTTCAAGATTCAAAATTGGATTTGAGATACAACTTTGGTTTATGTCAAAAGTGAAGTTTGGAATTCTTCCTCTTTCACCTTAATAATGTTGAGTGCATTTTGATCACACAGTCCATACTTAATCTTATTCTAACATGCATGTCTTAAGACTCAACTTTAAATGAATACTTTTAGTTATGCACCTACTTCTCGTAGGATGCAAAAACATGCAATTAGTGTGACTCGACCTAGGTATGTTTTGAATTCATATGCTTACTCTACCTTATGTACCATTCCAAATTAATTTCAATCTTGCCACACATTCCGGATTAATTCAATCTTTCCACATCTAGGTTTGCACTTAAATTAAGACCTACATTATACCTAGGTATGGTTTCATATCATATCCTTCCTCTACCTTACAAGCCATTCCAAATTAATCCGACTTTTTATTGGTGGCCACACACTTAGTGAGCATATTCTGGACATGTTTTGATGTGAATCATATAATATATGCAATTTTAGGGGCCTCCACAACTAATTTTGACCCACTCCTACCTCATTGTATATATGTGTATATATATATATCACTTAGACCTTGGTAACATATAGGTATCAATTGCCCAAAAACTTGGATTTCATAACTTGGTCGCAAATCATTTATTTAATGTTAAGCATCATCATATTTCAATAACATTTGACTATTATAGTATTTATGTTTCTATCCTGAGGCCTTGGTAACACCTAAGGTGTGCGAGCGACATTAATATTTTCAATATGTTGCATGCATGCCATACATGTTCCATACATAGCGTCATACATGTTTCGCATGGATAGAATGACATATTGTTAGGTTAAGGTAGGCGGCGGGAATCCGCTTTTTAAAGAGCATCCAAGGGATTTTGAATCGCCCTAGAGCAGTACTTAAAGGTCTTCCCCCCCACACCATAGCTCTTTTTTGCGGCATGCTCTAGAGACTCCTCTAGAGACTTGTAGGAGTGCGCGCATAATATCACATTTCTATACGTCCACACTACACACTTCATGTATGTACAACGTATATCCACCGCATATACCGCCGCGTATTCCGGAGTTTTACGAACGTGCGTTCGTAAACGTCGGCCCACATTTACGAACGGGCGTTCGTAAATCTCCGCCACATTTACGAACGCCCGTTCGTAAACCTCGGCCCACATTTTCGTACACTTCTGCGCAGCAACTAAGTGCTGCATAGTTACGAACGTGCGTTCGTAAACGTCAGCGCACATTTACGAACGGGCGTTCGTAAACCTCGGCCCACATTTTCGTACACTTCTTTGCAGCAACCAAGTGCTGCACAGTTATGAACGTGCGTTCGTAAACATCGGCACACATTTACGAACGGGCGTTCGTATACATCGGCCTACATTTTCGTAAGCTTCTGCGCAGCAACCAAGTGCTGCACAGTTACGAACGTGCGTTCGTAAACCTCGGCCCACATTTACGAACGTGCGTTCGTAAACCTCGGCCCACATTTACGAACGGGCGTTCGTAAACCTCGATGCACATTTACGAACGGGCGTTCATAAACATCGGCCCACATTTTCGTAAACTTCTGCGCAGCAACCAAATGCTGCATAGTACGTATATATGAAAGCCCATTGTTGATGGGTGTTTGCAATCCTTCCTTGCTACATTAACTCTTTTCTTGCTAGTCATTTCCAAGCCTTGCAAAAACACCTCCCAACCTAGTGCATCTCTAGAAAACTCCTTTGACGTATGATCGCCTTAAACTTCCGTTTAAGGCTAAAAAATATGTCTTGGACACTACCTACGAGCTCACGTTTTTGGTCTGAATGGCCAACTTTTAGATGTTATTTCCATAATATAAGCTTAGAGCTGGCATTTGTAACCTTCTACAACCTATAGTGGAGTTTTCGGATCCTTATGACTAGCTAACGTTTTTGGTCAAAGGTGGTTTTCGCAAACCGAATCCAGATCCAATGTTTCTAAGCTTCAACCAACCTATGGTACAAATATAAATCACAAATCACAAATCAATGCATTTGTAGTATTGGTTCAAACATAGATGATGGTTGAGAGTTTACAAACGCACGTTCGTAAATCACAAATCAACGCATTTATAGTATTGGTTGAAACATATATGGTGATTGAGAGTTTACAAACGCGCGTTCGTAAATCACAAATGAACGCATTTGTATTAATGATTCAATCACATGTGATGGCTAAGAGTTTACGAACGTGCGTTTGTAAATATCACCTGTGAGTATGGTCTATGTATCTAGCAATATCCATAGATAGACATACATCTATGCATATACCCAAACAATATATCATAGTGATATACGAACGTGCGTTCGTAATACCACCTATGAGTATGGTCTATGTGTCTAGGAACATCCATAGATGGACATACATCTATGCATATACCCAAACAATATGTCATGGTGATATACGAACGCACGTTCGTAAAGATATGACCCAAAGCCTTATGAACGGTCGTTTGTAAATACCACCTGTGAATATGGTCTATGTATCCAAACAACATCCATACATAGACACATCTATGCATCGACCCAAATATGATGATGATATATGATACAAGTCTGTCATGATGATATACGAATGGGCATTCATAAAGATACCTACCAAAGCTTTACGAACGGCCATTCGTATGGAGTATACCAATCCAATTGCCCCAAATACCCGTATGATGGCATACGTTTTGCGAAAGTACATCCGTAAAATACCTCAATTATTACAGTCTAAATTTTATTTGCCATAAAAAATACAACATGTGACATACGCGCAGCCGTTCATAAAGATACCCTCCTGGAATATGTATAGGGAGGTATACGAACGCCCATTCGTATATCCCAAGTCGTAATTTTTGTATTTTGGGCCTATAATCGACGACATACATCGTGTCGACTGTGTATGCGACTAATATTTTTTAAATCCATATCATTCAATTTTTTTCATATGCATGTATAATGTTCTTTGACACCAATGTGAATATATGTATCGTGTGATCTTTAACATCATGTGTTGTTTGTCCCATGCACATTTGATCATGAAATGGGATGTGCTTTACGACCGCGCGTTCGTGAACATATGTGAAAATCATGTCTTGTATTGATGTAGAACCATGTCCATGGTTACTTAACAAATCATTTCAATGCCTTCTAAAGATAATAAATAACACCATGTGATGCCCATGTTTATTGGAATGGAAAAATAAGGATTATTTGCACTTGACCATGGATTGTTTTGGAACACATGTTCGTGTTTATTTATGAGGTTCTCCAATGGTATCCCAACACCTACTTTTTAATGTCCACAATGCGAGCGTGTCTTTGGTTTGCTAGTCATTATTGTCTCTTTGGTTGGAAAATGTATGTATTTCAGGTCATATATACTCACATATAGTGTGTCCACTCTTATTTGCATAGCATCGGTTATGCGGTTGTCCATTCCATGGTAGTTTTTTAGGTGTGATGGTAGTGGATGTAGTAGATAGTGCCTTTGAGTTGTCGACATATGCATCGTCTTTAGATAATGAATGTGAACTCTCTTCCCGATCGGCTGACAATATTGACGGGACAATCGTGGTGGGTGTGTTTGTGGATACATCTTTCGGTGGACATAACATAGGTTGGAATTAGTGTGAAAATAGGGGCATTGTATAGACTTGGTTGTATTGCGGCTACATTCAAACTTATTTTAAATAAGTTTGGGATATGCCATCTAATTCAATAAGACCTTTCCATATGGGATGCGCATCCTAGACTCTATAATGACATAAAACCATATTTTGGGAGATTTGATTGTTATTTTCCATGTAAAGTTCATGTTTTGATCACGATATTTAAAATTACTATATTTAGTAATGTGAATATTCTTTGCGTACAAACTTATGAACTATCATTTTCCCAATGTTCCCAATGTTCCCATTATAATGTATGCTCACAATATTGGCATCCCAAACTATGGGTGAATTTGATTTTGAGACTTTCCAAAGTCTCCGATTAACGAATATAGTGTTTGAACCTCTGGGTCCGTTTATTTTCTTCTTCTTCTTTAATGTTCTTCCCTTCCTCGAGTGTTGTAGCCCTCTCAGAGATGCATTGAGTGTTGTGCTGTCAATCCCTGGAACCAAAGCAAATCAAAGGAGAACACTTTTCCTTTAATTCTTGTCTTGTGCCTCACCTCACTCGGGCCTTTTGAATGTCCAAACTTGCACTACTTACGAACGTACGAGTCCTAGGCAGTCGTCACTAATCACTCCAAGACATTTGCAAATCTATGATGGTGATAGATTTGCATATTTTCTATTGACATAGGACATTTTTTTAGTGATGCAGGTTGCCCACGACTCTTATGTTCGTAGCGTTTGCGGTTTCTTTTCTCAACTCAAATTATGTAGACGAGATTGTATTTATAACTTCATGATAACTTTATTGGTCCCTACAATGAGTCGGTTGGAGAAAGAAAACTTTACGTTGCTATTGTAGTTTTCTTTTTTGTTTTGTATTTTTCAACATGCGGCCATGATGTTCCTGAGCATTTTCTTTGTTTTGTTTGTTTATTCTTGCAATCTTTTGAGTCTTCAAGTCTTTTGGGTTGATTGCTAGATGGTACAAGTCATATCTTTGGTCCAGTACACCCTTTCAAAACTCCATGTTGTTTATAAGTAAGTGCTTTGGAGCATGCAAAGAGCTCTCTCTCTCTCTCTCTCTCTCTCCAATACATGAAGGGGCAGTGTTTTTTGTCTACAACTGGGAGACGATTCCGACCGCATAAACAAATCCTTGCCTCCCATGCATCCATGCAATGCACAAGTTGAACTGACCTATATTTACAAATAAATTGGTTGAGTTTGAGAAATGACCTTTTGAAGTTCAAGACTTTCAAGAACATTATCAGTCCTCTTAGAGAAATCTACGGAATGTACCTTAAAATTAGTAACGAAAACCGGAAGATCACAACACATAATTCGTTGGCCTTGGGAACACCACTAGGATCTCAGCCGATTATCCATGCCCACAAATACCCCTAGACACTAGATGTAGGACATGTCAATAATTTAAATGAAGGAATACTTCTACATCGACTTAACGAGCAATAAACTAAGACTTCATTGATCAAATTGAGATTCAACTATAATTACTATCACAAGTTGCAGTGTTTTGAAACTCAATGTTAAGTTACACTCAAAACTTACTTCTACACCGTTTATGGTACTTAGTGCCACTTCATATTTGGGAAATAAATGACACTAAAGACCATGAAGGGTGTAGCCTAACAATATTCAAACGCATCACAATGTTTTTGGGGGAAAGGCTGCTTTAGTTTTCGTGCTCATTTTCCGAACTACCCGAACCGGTGGCCGGAGCGTGAACATTGAAAGTGGTCCGGACAGCACAATAAAATCTCAGTACCTCCAGTAGCTGATTATTGTTGATTGCAGTGCATTTAACGTATGCGACTGAATTGGTTATTGAGTTTGATTCCAGGGCACGTGTGGCAAGTGGCTAAAGGGGTGAGTCAGCATTTTGCCATGTGGCTGCCACATGGGCAACGTCCGTGCCTCCCAAACTTTTAAATTGGCTATAATGTGAGCTAATGTTTTGATTTTACCAGACTTTGGGAACTTGATTCATGGAGAAAGATGTGAATGGCCTCACTTTCATTGGGAAGGATGGGTGGGGGGCAGCTGCAATGAGTTCTTTCACAAAACCATTTGTCTTTTGGTTTTTTAAAGAGTTAGCGCTTAGAGAGGGTAGACGATCTAAACCCTAAAAGACGGGCTTCATTTCCCAACTTACACATGCCATGGGGGTGTGTAAAACGTTCCCCCTCTACACTAATATATGCAGTTAGGTTCCCCACACTAATTTTTCAACATTACAATTTTTATGTATTAACTAAAAGGTAAAAAGAATAACGGTTATGTTTGTTGTGGTTACTATGCAAATAAATAAACAAAGTTATAGATTTTGTGATGTGTCTAAGTGTCTTAGGCACATCATCATGGCTAACACTTAAGAGAGGGAAAAGAATTTATATAATTTCATGACATATTTCAAATATCCAATATATGGGCTTTCATTGTAATAGTAATTGTGATATTGCACCAATTTAATTGTACTAAACAAGTAAGACCACATACTTACACAACAATAACAAACACACTCACACAACGTCTTTATATGTCAAATAGTGAATTTGATTGTCTTGAGCAGTATCTTGGACCCGCAAGTCCATACAAGAACTCACATCATTCACAAAGTTACAGCAACGAGCATGTTTAGTGTACTAACAATGGGACCTTTATAGTTGATCAATTGGTTTCAAATATTCAAATTTTGAGCTCGCAACCTCTATAATGGAGGGTTTACATTAGGGTCCATGTCCGAGAAACTTGGGGTCCAAAACCAATACACTATACTAAATATGAGATATACAATAAATAGGTATAGCATTGCATGATTTCAAATAATAAGTGACACTAAATATCATATTTAGTGCAGTTTGGGGCCTTTAAAGTTAATTCCGTTTTCAAAAAAAATCTTTCTCTATTCTCTTCTTATTCTCCTAATTGTTAGTCTTCGTTATCGGAATTTCTTTTCGATGAAACATGTATGGAAATTATTTTTCATAATGATCAAGTTGTTGTTGGACACTCTCTTACCATGTAGAGAAGATTTCCTCTTTACATGTGTAATAATATCTCTACTAACCTTCCATTTTCTTATCAACTCTTGAAGAGCTCGGGGGGGGGGGGGGGGCAATGTGTTAAAAAGTTAAGGATATAGGTGCGAACAACCATTATTTTATAAGGGGGTATTACTTTCAATTCTCTTTCTTTTTTCACATGCTATCATTATGTTATTTTCTACTTTGGGTTAAAAGAAAAATGGCTTGCATTACTTATAATTCCAAATTACCTTTTATTCCATACTCTATACTACTTTAAAGATGTCCAGTGCCATTTTTGATACCCTATATTACTCTTAAGTCCATTTATAATTTTTTGCCCCCATGTTTTTAAAATACCCTATCATTTGTTCGCACGTATATTGCTACTCCAACCAATGACTACCCCCTCCCCCTCGAGTTGAAGAGGCAAATTCCCTCTCATATTATTGACATTTAGTGTTTTGGAAATCGCAAATATATGAGATATAATATACTTTTAGCACATTCACAATAATTGTATTATAATTTCAGCTATAAATGGATTGTAGTATATTTTTAGTATAGCTCCTTGATTTATGGTATATCAGCTATAAATGAATAATGTCTGGAGTGAATATATCTCAATCCTGATTATAAATATATTTCGGTCTATTTTTAGCACATATTTGAATTCTACAAAGGTTCAATTATAATTGGTCATATTTTATTTTTAGATCATAAATAATACAATATTTTTTGTCAATATAATCATATATTCAAATTTATCATATTAAAAATTATGTCATAACACCTTTAATATTCATACTTCTCGTTGTATTCATTTTCTTATGCAATCAATCATGATTTTGGATCTTAGATAACGTAGGTTCAAGAATCATTATAAAGAATGTTGGCATAATGCAATAGATTTGTAAGGAATTAAGTTTAATTTGGTTTATGTTGAGCAATTAATAACTCTAGACTCATAGCGACATTGATTTTAGGAAGATATATTTGTTGAATTATCCAACGTCCTTGCATGCAACATCATACATTCACATTCCGATACTCTTTAATTTTCTCTTTCTCTCAAATTTTTTTCTTAATGTCTCTAATCTTCTCCTCTCTTTCTCAATTGATGAACTCTAAGTTTCCAACTCTACTCACAATCTCTCAAAGCTCCAACTCTACTCACCAACTTTGTGATACAACTATTCTCATTGCATGTGAGCTTCTATGATCTCTCATCACACAATTGCCTTTCAATACTTACACTTTCTCTCACTTCTTATAAGTTATATAATAATTTCTCAATCACACTCAACTTCCAACTCATGTGACTAGCTTACTTCATGTGCGTTTCTATTCATAGCACTCATCAACTTGATGAAGTCTATGTTATCAATTACTTTGCGCCTACCTCAAATAACTAAGGGGAAGGTTTGAGCTTGAAAGTCTTGTATGCATAATGGTAGAGATACAAAGGACCTAGCTCTTACGTAGCCTATTATCATGAACAAAGGGATGCTAACACTAATCCTAACTCTCTAGAGTGGGAGGTGGTGCCTCACATGTACCACCCGCCTAGATGTCTATAACTTTTATTTCTTCCAAGTAGATGAGTAATGCTCTTTTAGAAATCCTCAAAAAGAGAACATATCTCCTCAATCTCCTTTTACATCCATCGTGTGGTAGATTATATCCTAGGATCTACCTACTATTATCTAGATACGGGGAAGTTTTAAGAGTAGTCCAATAAATTGGTTGTTGACTCTTATTCTCTTCTACCTCTGGTTTTTTCTCACTTATGTGGCCAAAATGATATTTGATCACATCAAGCATAGTAATCCTAAGTGGCTTGCTACATGGCTTACCATCTTCCCAATTCATTAATGTTTTACTTGCCTCCAACGATAGCCTACTAGTCTAAAGTGACTTATCTAGGTTAGTTTTCACCGAGCTAGGTTTGTCTTCGAATTAGAAAAGTGAATTTTAATTGGATGGAATCATCCATAACCTATAGAGGGCAAGGTTTTTGCACCCTTGTTCCTCATCTCCCAATAGGTGTAATGATGTGGGGATCTTCTCTAGGCTGGATTTTGTTGCAATATGTTCTCCTAATTGTCCCAGGCTTTCCGGATGGCACCTTCACCAACTTCATACTCCCACCCCAGTGCATGGTTGCTTGGCATGTTCGGCTTGCTCAACTCTACAATGATTTCACATCGTTGCACATTGGTCAAGCGGGTTGCCTCAAGTTTCATCCATTTCTCATTGCAATTCATCAAATCAGAGGGTCTAGAAAGCAATTTGAGTAAAGTACACACCTACCAACTAAGTTTGCACCAACGGCTCCGGTTCATTTGAACCAACTCTGGTTCAAGTGTGATTACTATAACTCCAAATAGTAAGTGACACTAAATACAATATTTAGTGTAACGATGTGGGGATCATCCTCTCTTCCCGAGCCAAATTGGAAGATTTCTTTCAAGTTCCACTTGATGAGTCTAGCAGATTTGTCTGGGTAAGGAAGATGGGTCATAAATGATAATGTGTTTTTTCCCCCACTACTCCACTTCTTTTAAGATATGAAACACGCGGTTAGTATGAGATGGTTAGCAAACTAAAATAGATGTTGTAGCCACTTCCTCTATGATTTTTGAAGCTCATCATATATGTGAATATCGAATATGTTATCAAATTGAGGCTTTTGTGCGCATTAAATGGTCATATAGCCCCCCCCCCCACACACACACAACCACACACACAAATTATGTTGACTATTGAGCTTAAAATGGTTATCATGTTTAGAACACGTAGTCCAATCTCTTCAAAGCGCTTGTTAATTGTTTTGGTATCCGTTTTTGAAAAGTCACACCTTATCACATAACACTCACACAAAGGTGTGTGATGAAGATAAGTAACCGAATTAGACACCTCTACTTTAGATGATGTAAGAGAGCAGGATTAATTCTAACTTTTGAACACGATCCATGATAAGAGGGTTGGCTAACACACGATTTGGGCGAACCCAGCCGTACACTAGTTCCTTGTTGGATGCCTAAACCCTTGCCTCCAAGGAACCAGTGTACGGGTTGTCTCGCTCCAGCCGCTAACACACCCTGCCAGATAAGTTGATCTTCATAATAAGCGAAGCCTCTGTTGAGTGTTCCCTGCCACCCACCGTAGCAAATTCCAAACCTGCTCCTCGATCGAGATGAGGCTTCCCACGATGTGAAAAATCATACAGAGCACATCATGAAAGTTCTTGGCTGGCATTACAGGGCGTCGATAAACACAGGGCAGTGTTGCCGACTGCCACTCTCAGTAATTAGGCCCAAGATACACAGCATCTCCATCTCCGCCGGACCTGGTCCTCAAGCTCATCTCATCCGCAAGGAAACAGCGTTGACGACCTGGTTATTGCCAGGCAACACGAAGGTATAAGGCCGACTGGACTTTGAAAAGCCTTGCCATGTGACACCGTCTGCCTTGGAAACACAAAAACACACTTTTGTACATCAAATTTAATGCACATTACGCAGTTCATTGTTAAAGTTCACTATTAAAATTCATTGTTAAAGTTCTTGGCCGCCATTACAGGGGCTCGGTAACAGAAGGTGGGCTGTTACCGACTGCCACTCCCAATGTTGAGGCCTAAGTTAGACAATGTTTTGCAGCATGTGATGTCACCATCTCCGCCGGACCTGGTCCTCAAGCTCATCTCATCCGCAAGGAAACTGCGTTGACAATCTGGTCATTGCCAGGCAACACGAAGGTGTACGGCCATTGAAAAAGCCTTGCCATGCGACACCGTCTGCCTTGGAAACACAAAACACACTACAGTCAAGACTCTATAAATGTTACAGGTCAAGAGTAGCAAAACAATAACATATATAACATTATAACAAGTAACACTTATAGAATTCATACCGATGATTAATCAAATTTATAGAAATAACACTTCAAATTTCCGAAAATGAAGAATATAACGTTTTACAAAATAAATATGAAAGTGGAAATGATAATACATAATTCAACTAAACTACTTGAATGAAATAATTTATATAGTAGTAACTTGACGAGATTCTTCCAACTAAACTAACCGAAAGAAAGAGTCTATAGTAGTTTGACGAGAAGCTTCCAAATGATGAGATGAAACTTCCTTTTGGAGTCCTTGAATGCTCTTGATGTGTGATAGGGCACCATTTGGTCTTTGTTCAAAGTATTTCTTCAAAGTCTCTAGAGAACGCTCAACAACACTAAATCCTACAACTTCTTCTACCACATCAACCATAACCTCATCAACATCAATTTCTTGATGTTATGAGGAATACATATACAAAAACTCCTCATCGGTAGGTTCATAGGGATTGTTTAAATCAAACTTCATCTCATAATTGAGGTATTCATTAGCATTCATCACGTCACCCACCTCACTATCAGATGACAACAACGTCAGTTGATGAAGTAAAGTAGCAACTTCATCTCCATCTCCATCTCCATCTCCGCTGGACTTGGTCCTCAAGCTCATCTCCTCCGCAAGGAAGCTGCGTTGACGACCTGGTCATTCCCAGGCAACACAAAGGTGTAAGGCCATTGAAAAAGCCTTGCCATGTGACACCGTCTGCCTTGGAAACACCAAAACAAACTTTTGTGCATCAAATTCAAGGTACGCTATGCTGCACTCCACGCTTGCGTGTAATCAAGAATGCTCCAGACTGAAAGTGAATCTCAAGGGACAACTACAATTGACGGTGAGAAGAAGCTGAGATTTGTGCAATCTTCTTGCAGAGACGGAGGTGAGGAAATGAGGAGGAATTGGCAAGGTGTTTCGTAGTTTTATTCCCTGTAAATAATTTGTTGCATTTTCTCAACAACACAAGTAAGTCAAACCCCCTAGTTGTATATTAGAGTCTCCCTAACTTCAACATTATAATATCCTACTCTGTATAGGAATGCTCATAAAACAAATAACTGAATGGCACCCAAAACTGATCCCAAGTGGTGTGAAATAAGACATATCCGACCAACCATTGCATCCTTTTCGGACCACTAATTTTACAATTAGTTAGTTTGGGTCCACACAAGAATCATTCTACTCCTAGTCTACTAGTGCATGAGTGGCAGTCAATCATTGTTTTCCAAATTTCTACCTTACCATAAATGACAACTTGTCACTTATTGGGTGACCCTCTCACATGAAGTACACTAAATATTGTATTACGTGTCATTACCTTTCTAATGATGTTCCTTATGAATAACTTTGCAAGCACTGTCATCCCAACTTACTTTCAGTTCGTTCACTTTTAGTTTGGTATATGCTGCAATCGTAACATTTATGTGATTAAATACTTTCACAAAATTTGGACAATATTTGTTTGCGGCATATTTTTGAGGCCCACAAGCTTCTTCTTTTTTGATTTTTGGCCTTATGAAGAGCAGAAGGTCAAACGTGTGGTGTTGTTTGATTGTTGATGGACAAGAACTTTCTTTTTGTGGGTTTTGGTCGTTCAAAAGGTATATGAGGAGAATGTGTGCAGACATTGAATGTTTGATGCATATTTTGAATCGTCAATGCTATGTTTTTGTGATTTTGGTTTTAAACCACCCCATACCAACCAAACAACACCACATATTAGCCGAACAACACCCCATACAAACCAACATAAACTGAAGAAGACCCTTGCCTAGTGCGACCATAACCAATCACCATAACACTTTGTCATATTTGGTGTAGTGGAAATGAGCCATTCTACGTGTGCAGTTGTGGAGTGGGTGGTAGGGTCCATAACCAAAGGGACTCAGCCTGGAAGATGGAAAGTTATAACCCCCATAAACTCGGAGCTGCTGCTTTAAGTTACATACTTCCAGTCAACTCCTGCGGTTGCTATAAAAAAGACATGAAATTAAACAATGGAGTTGTGTTCGACGCATTGCGGTGGTATCGTTGGACTCCTATTTCAAGAGTTCTTGAGAATATTTGTATTTGTTTGGAGTTAGAAGCTATTATTTCATACCATCTATATTATTTAAACTCGTTGTATACAATTTTAGGTTCATATTACTTATATTTTCGCATTCCCTTGATAATACGACAACTTTACGCCATTTATCATATTAATGAGAAGACGAGACCTCGATAATACGACTTTTTTTGTGTTTCCCAAATGTGTCATACTAAAGAGGGAGAACAGTCCATGAGCAAGTATGAATGAAGGGTCCTTTCCCCATCTTTCACATGTATGATGTTGCCTCGTGTCATGGGTGGCTCAAGTTTCCTTTACCCTAGAGATTAAGTTGAGAGCCGAATGGGATGACAAAGAGAAATAATAACGAACCCCCAAAAAAGTGAAAGCCCACTACCCACTACCCACAAAACAACACCTTGAACTCTCAATACTCCTCCCAAGTGACCTCCACGAGGTAGCTTGAAATTTCGACCAAGTGCTTGTCATAGACGTTTCCCATGGGATCCATCAAGGCACCATCTAAGCATTGTAAGGCCCAGTGAAAAGGTCGAGCTTATGAGTTGAAAACTCAAGTGGTGGAGTGGACTTGAGCAAGTGAGCACGAGTAAGATTCCCATGTTGACATGGAGGCTCCAATTCTTCAAGCTTCCAACCTCCGAGTCTATACTAAACAAGCTCATTAGTGTGACTAACACTAATCTTTTTCTTCTCTTTGGTTGTGGGAATTCAAATTCTGTGAGGAGGGCATGTGTCATTCAAGCATTGGGGTTTGAAATTGGTTGTCGCAAAATGATTAGGTTCTCTGTAAGCGGATACATGATGATTGGCTCAATAAATAATCAATTTTAAACAATGAGATTAACACTTAAGAGAAGAAAGAAAAAAAAATTATAGTTTCCCAACATATTTCAAACATCCAATATATTGGCTTTCATTGTAATAGTAATTATAATAATGCACCAAATTTATTATAGTAAACAAGTAAGAGCACATACTTACGCAACAATAACAAACACGCTCACACAACCCATCATCTCTTCATGTGGCAAATAGTGAATATGACTTTCTTGAGTAGTATCTTGGAACCTCAAGTCCACACAATAACCCATAGCATTCACAAAGTTACGCCAACAAGCATGTTTAGTGTAGTGGAAAGGGGACGTTAATAGTTGATCAATTGGTTTCAATTTTTCAATATTTGAAGTCGCAACCTCTATAATTGCGGGTTTACATTAGGGTTCATGTCCGAGAAACTTGGGGTCCAAATCCAATATACTTCATAAAATATGAGATATACAATAAATAGATATAGCATTGCGTAATTCCAAATAGTAAGTGAAACTAAATATTATATTTAATGCATTTTGGGGTCTTTAAAATTGATTCCGGTTTCAAACCAACTAAAACAAGTAACCTCCATGCTACATAGTATTTCAAGGTTCTTATGTTGGATGAATGATGGGTATGCTTGTCTCCGATAATTCCCTCTCTCATATCTTGGCCCCATAACTTCACACATATTATGTAACTTTAATAAGTGACACATCTCCCCAGGCCCGGAACATTCTGGAGCACTTAAGAAAGGGCACCTGATGATGCCGAGCCCAAATCATAGCTTAACGCATGAAACCAGACGCACGGTTTCATATCTCTTCGAGGGACTTTATGGATAACCATAGTGTTTGGGGAGATTTTTGGGCATAACTGGTCAAGATCCTAGTGTTTCCAAGTCCAACCGGTTACATGTTGATATTTTTATGGGTATTCTTTTGATTGATTTGAGGTTATTCTCTTAATTCCTCTAATTTTATTGCGGTATTGAACTTCAACCGGTTCATATGTACCGAGCAGTGGGCTTTCTATGTGCATTCGAGTTAATTGAACATTCACCAAAAGTGGGGACCGACTCAAGTTTCTTGATGGAGTCTCCATATTTGCCACTCCAACACTTGGGCCAGTAAGCTAAAAATAAAATCAGGGAAGGAGGTCAATTTTCTTTACTTTGGGGCAAAAAACTTTGACAAAAGTTGAGTTCTTTCGTACGTTTGATTCTGTGTAAGGAGTACACAAGTGGTGAGAGGAGCAAAGAGATGGATGTGCACATAGATGGCAAAGATAATGAGAATATTCTTAGACATACAAAGATAAAACCTTGGGGAGGTCACCTGTGAAAATCGTAGAAACAACGTGCGATAAAAAAAAAGTTTGATTAATTCATTGTAGATAAATTTTGCAAAAACGTACATATAATATAGGGGGTTTTTAAATGATGAAATATGTTTACATGAAAAATACCATCGCATATAATGGCCTTTTTTATCTAGTTAGTACATGTAAAATAACGTGGAAATTATTCCTAGGGGTAGCGGGTCTAGGGTAGGGTTTGTGCTAGTGGATGAAAAGAGGTAATTTTATGTTGAAGAAGCTTGGATGGATGACTTCGCAGGTTGGCTGGCTTGAACTTTATTGAACCAATGCATCCAATGTGGAGTTAGTGTTCTCTACCTATGTGCCGGGAGGGAAAATTTCAACACATTGTTTGGATTACAATCTTCTTTCCAATTTTCTTTGGCAGTATAAGTAAAATAAGGTATTTTGAAATGATTCCTATAATAAATTATAATTACTTATAGGGTGTATTAAAATACAAGCATTTACCTTTATTTTGAAGAATACCATACCTTGTGATATTTTTTGCAAGGTAAATAGCCCCCGGATAAACAGGTCCTCAATGCACGTGTGTGCATTAATATAAGAGGCATCGACCCCCCCTCCTCCCCCCCCCCCCCCCAAGGATAAAACATGTTGGCGTCTAAAACTCAAAGAAGCCCTCCAACATTTTCCAGTTACATTCAAACAAGAGATCATTAAGACAATGTGATGCCAATTGATCCACATAATTTTTTGATTAATTCTATTGTGTATGTATGAAGGTGCCATTGGAACCCCCACATAGCCTAGACCTCCGCTTGATGTGCTCATATTGATGCCTCTCATCACAAGCACAATAGATAGATATATTGAGGAAGGAAGATCACATAATATCATTCAAATGCTAGCAATTATTCCGTTCTAATATAATAATGGCATTGCGTCAATCATTATATATGGTAATTGGAGACTTTTTAATGATTTTGAGAGTACTTAAGGGCATGATTTTTCAAATAAAAAACAAAAAACACAAAATATATATATATATTCAATGTGACTTAATAAACGGATTCACATGGGCGACACTAACCAATTTGGCACAAATATATGTCATCAGAATAAGAAATTGGACCAAATATTAAATCATTTGCATTTATTTTGAGACTTTCCAAAGTCTCCGATTAACGAATATTGTGAGTTTGTCAAGTTTGAATATGTTGTGTTGAGAGGATAAATAAAATATAACTCCATATATAATTTGGTTTATTCCCGGCCCCACCTAGTGGCACATAGCATTAGTCAACCGATATCAATTGTTCCATTCTAATAATATCAATACATTGCCTCACCCAAGTCTTTAGCATGAATTTGTCAGTACAGTGCTATGTTTTGTGAATAAACCAAGTATAATTACGATAAAATTTGGCTTATTTCCTGCCCAACCACTGTACATACTGAGCTCTATAATGTTATGATACAAAATGATACAAATGATAGAAGTTACCCGTAAACTCCCGAAGAGAAGGAATTATGTATATAAGTGTATACTCATTCATCCAACATAAAAGCCCTAAAATAATTTGCAACATGGAGAGTACATTTGTTTAATTGATTTGACACTAAAATTAGCTTCAAAGGCCCCAAAATAATCTACTCAGAAGTCATTTGAGATGAATCGACAACAAACCTATGTAGAGATCAAGTTTTTGTGCTCGATGGATGGGAGATACTACACTCGTATACGATTAATTCCCTCTCTCCCTAATTCCTAGTACCGAGATGAATTGCATGTTCAATTTTTTGAGTAAGACCAAGAGTTCAAATTTGGGGGACATGCCAAATATTGTGTCAAGTGCCGCCACTCACAGTTGGTAGCAAGCTCTTGGATGGTGTATCACCATGCACTTCAGAGTCGCATTGCTAGCAAATGTTCACAAGTTGGGATGCTCTATTTGATGGACACTAAAGGAATGTGACGGACAAGTGCATCTACCATTGGAAATGACATTCATACTTCACATGATGCAGTTGAAAACGGGGCACATTTTGTGTTGGAATGCTCTTTTATAATCTCATTAGACATAAATTTTCATCATTGTGTAAGAGTGTAGTTCTAGGGAGTTTCAAGTCTTTCTTTCAATTGAACCATCAAGTTGACATTAGCCTCTATCTCACGGAAGCAACCACACTCCGCCACTCTAGAGAATTAGTTGGTTTGGAACCATCATGATGTACTTTCAGTTTCATTAGCTTTTTTGACGCCCTGAACTTTCAAATCAATATCATTTCACTTCACTTCACTTCATGGATGGAGGTAGGCCATACAAAGTTGGCACCCCATACATATGCCTCAAATAAAACATTGGCCAACCTATGCCTTTTACGGCTAATTTATTGAACACAAGATTCACAAACCTTGGGCTTGACTTACATAGTGAGAATCTATAGATGCGATCTTGCCTCTCTAAATGTTACCTTTCAGGAGTATATAATTTGTAACACTTATGGAATTCTAATACAATACTAGTTATAGAGGATGGATTTAAAAAAAACAATAACACTTATGAGAGTAACAATTACATGATGAAAATAAATTCATTAGTAACACTTCTAAATGTCTTCACATTTTTTTTGATTTTTTGATTTTTTTTGAAAACTTACACTTACTTAGTGACCAAAATAAGAGTCTATTGTTGTTTGATGAGACTCTTGAGTACATAAAACAATGATGGATTTTTGTAAAGACAAAAGATTTGTCATGAGTTCATTGACATTACTCTATTGTTGTTCTATAAATGTAGATAGGGTTGCCATTGCTTCTCGCACTTGAGAAAATGAAACATTAGGAACTACCACTTTACTAATTTCTTAATCATCCTCAATGATTTTAGATACCTATGATGCACCAAGTACATTCAATATATCTTCCTCAATTGAACATAAGGATGACTTAGATCAACCTCAACTTCAAAATGCACATATTCTTATGCACTCATTGTCACTACAAACTTACTACCTACTACTATAATTGGTAATTGAGAGAGCCTATCTAAATTCACAAAAAGACATAGGGAGTTCTTTTTGTATTTACGAAAGCATTGGCACTCAACCCTTCTCAATCTCATAGCAACATCAAGGCCTACACAAGATTCTAGCTCGGGGGGTGCACTGTACTAAACATGTACGAGTATACGTGAGTGCACAGGAGGGGTATTGATTTGGACCTTGCCGTATTATGTATACATATGGTATACATGTTATAATTTATAGTTACGTACATATATGGAAGGCCTTTAAAAAGTATACAATAATTGTACTTGTATGGTATTGTTACTATACTACATATCATAAGTTTTCATATTGGATGCGGAGGAAGTTTTGTAGTCGTTGGGTGGAGTATAGGGATCCAATTGACTTGATGGACCGTCCATCAAACGTGGAGATTGGTTTATGTTGGTATCAAAAAGGGCCTAACAACAAGTGAACATATGATCTTACTGATCATTTGATGGTAGACTTAGAGACAATAATTGCATTGGCTACAATGACATATATTGGTGAATCAAATGTTTATGAGTTACATCCGGGAGATGAAAAAGTTTTCAACGACTTTGCTGATGAAAGCTAGGATATTTTGTTATACATATTATAGGGGTTGATTATTGTTCAAAAGTATATTTGTATACTTATGTTAATGACTATATATGAATGGATGTTTTTTGTGTATACATATTGTCACTTGTATATTTATTGTTGCAATTGTATGTGTATTACTTCATTTCACAAAAAATAACTTGTATATAGGGGGTTTTTAGAGTATGTAGTGAACGCACGTGATTCTAGGTTTTAATGAAAGGTGCACCCCCCGAGGATTCTAGTGGTAACTTGCAGTTGTCATACTTGTGGGCATTAAATGGTCATATAGCCCCCCCCCCCCCCACGTACGCACACAAATTATGTTGACTACTAAGCTTAAAATGGTTATCATATTTAGAACACGTAGTCCAATCTCTTTAAAGCGCTTGTTAATTATTTTGGTATCCATTTTTGAAAAGTCCCACCTTACCACATACCATCCACACAAAGGTGTGCGATTAAGATAAGTAACCGAATTAGGCACATCTACCTTAGATGATGAAAGAGAGCAAGATTAGTCCTAAGTTTTGGCCATGACAAGAGGGTTGGCTAACACACGATTTGGGCGAACCCAACAATACACTCGATCCTTGTTGGATTCCTAAACCCTTGTCTCCAAGAAACCAATGTATGGGTTGTCTCGGGCAGACATTAAACACCCCCCTACAAACTTTGGGGGGTGTCAAATCCGGGCGGGGGCAGCCCTCTTGGGATATTTTTGAATCCGACCGAACTCTACTGCCCGCCCCGCCCAACTTTGAAAAAACATTGCCCTTGCATCCTTGGAAGCTGCTTGACTACAAATCCCATATTGAGTGCACTTCACTCTCAAGGCTCAAAATCCAATATATATATGTTCACTTTCATTGAGTAAATAAGCAATTGATTGGGATTTCATTATGAAAGTGATACCCTCAATAAAGCATGTAATTGACTTGGAAGTCAAAAATATTACAAAACCCTCACTACCACTGAGGATATAATTTTTGTGAGTTACAATTTTAATTTGTCTTCGTCATTCTAAAATGACACTCAAATTAGTGTGCTGATTAAGTATGTATAGTTGATAATATTTTAGGTAATGTTGTCTACTTTCACATGTATTCATACGCATTCAAACTAGTTAAGTGAAGCCTCTGTTGAGTGTTCTCTGCCACCCACCGTAGCAAATTCCAAAGCTGCTCCTCAATTGAAATAAGGCTTCCCACGATGTGAAAAATCATACAAAACTCATTAGGAAAGTTCTTGGCCGCCATTACAGGGCTTCGAAAAACACAGGGCACACTACAGGGCATTACAGAGCAGTGTTGCCGACTGCCACTCCCAGTAATTAGGCCTAAGTTACACAGCATCTCCATCTCCATCTCCGCCGGACCTGGTCCTCAAGCTCATCTCATCTGCAAGGAAACTGCGTTGACGACCTGGTCATTGCCAGGCAGCATGAAGGTGTAAGGCCTTTGAAAAAGCCTTGCCATGCGACACCGTCTGCCTTGGAAACACCAAAACAAACTTTTGTGCATCAAATTCAAGGTACGCTATGCTGCACTCCACGCTTGCGTGTAATCGAGAATGCTCCAGACTGAAAGTGAATCTCAAGGGACAACTCCAATTGACGGTGAGAAGAAGCTGAGATTTGTGCAATCTTCTTGCAGAGACGGAGGTGAGGGAATGAGGAGGAATTGGCAAGTTGTTTCGTAGTTCTACTCCCTGTAAAGAATTTGTTGCATTTTTTTTACAACGCAAGTAAGTCGAACTCCCTAGTTGTATAATAGAGTCTCCCTAATCTCAGCATTATTATATCCTACTCTGTATAGGAATGCTCATAAAACAAATAACTCAATGGCACCCAAAACTGATCTCAAGTGGCATGAAATAGGACGTATCCGACCAATCACTGCATCCTCATCAGATCACTTATTTTACCATTAGTCAGTTTGGGTCTACATAAGAATCATTCTACTCCTAGTCTACTAGTGCACGAGTAGCAGTCAATCATTGTTTTCCAAATTTCTACCTTACCATAAATGACAACTTGTCACTTACTCGGTGACCCTCTCACACGAAGTACACTAAATATTGTATTTAGTGTCATTACCTTTCTAATGATGTTCCTTATGAATAACTTTGCAAGCACTGTCATCCCAACTTACTTTCAGTTCATCCACTTTTAGTTTGGTATATGCTGCAATCGTAACATTTATGTGATTAAATACTTTCATAAAAATTAGGCAATATTTGTTTGCGGCATATTTCTGAGGCCTTCAAGCTTCTTCATTTTTTATTTTTGGCCTTATGAAGAGCAGAAGGTCAAACGTGTGGTGTTGTTTGATCGTTGATGGACAAGAAATTTCTTTTTGTGGGTTTTGGTCTTTTTAAAGGTATACAAGGACAAATGTGTGTTGACATTGAATGTTTGATGCATATTTTGAATCGCAAATGCTATGTTTTTAGTGGTTTTGGTTTTAAGCCACCCCATACCAACCAAACAACACCGCATATTAGCCGAACAACACCCCATACCAACCAACATAAACTGAAGGAGACCCTTGCCTACCGCAGAGAAACCCATAGCAACCGGAACCAATCATCATAACACTTTGTGGTAACCTCCACCCGCAAACACCAACACCCACTAACCAAAACACAAACCTCCACTCAAACACCACCTATGTGGACTTGCCAGCCACAAAAGGGACAACAATGATGGGAATATTGGTAAGGGGCGGGTTGTAAGTACACTAAATATTGTATTTAATGTCGTATGGTGTTTTATGTCAGTGTGGTAAGCTTTCTAAGGATGTTCCTTATGAATAAGTTTGCAAGTACCGTCATCCCAACTTACTTTCGGTTCATCGAGTTTGAGTTTGGTATATTCTGCAATCCTGACATTTATGTAATTAAACTTCTTTCTTAATTTTTGGATGCAAATCATTTTGTCAGTGACAATAATTGCAACATCGTAAATCTATATCCCCAAATTTTTTTACAAGGAATGACAAATAATGTTAGGTTTACATTTAGTATTGGTGACACTACACGGGCAGTTTATAATTAGTATTGCGCAAGACAAAAAGAATCCATAACACTCAATACAATAGACTGTGTAGCTCCTCCCTAATGGTCCACAAACGTGGACACTTAATTAGCTTCATATTCATGTCATAAACATTGTGACAATGATCGATTCATCCACCTACTCAAGTCATTTATGAAACACAACTAACTTGTTCCTGGACCAAAACCGAAGTTTATCTTTGAAATGCTCTTTCCATGGATACAATAGCTTAAAAGGAGTTGTTGTAAATGCTCTCCACACACACTACTTCAACCCAATATAAATATCGTAACCTACAATGTTCATATCTAATGCTTCATAATACATCCCCAATTGTTTTTATTGAATACTTTGTTAATAATGTGGCCCACAATCAATGTAGTGAAACTCAAGTGAGATAAATCGATCACGAATTCAAGGGGGGGGGGGGGGGGCTCAAAGGAACATAGAAATAAAATGTAGCCATGGCCCTAATCTAATGTTTAAGATTAACGGCCCAATTTGTTTAATTGTGAACTACCACAAGACGTTTGTGGGGGAGGGTGATGTTTCGTAGCACCTACCAAGTGAGAGGGTGAAAATGTTGATTGTTATGTAGAGAGCATAGATTTCTAGTTTTAGGCAATTTCAAATCCAATTAAGGGTGAAACAAAAATCATGATTTAGTCGGGATTGAATTTGGATGAATCAACAATAATCCTATAAATCCCTCATGTGCACTCTCTCCCAATGTAACCCCTAGGAGGTGAGGGGAAACGAAATCCGAGCACGGCATGTACATTGTTTCTTGTAAAGAATGTGGGTTGTACTATAAATGAGGAAACTGAGTTTAAAAACATCATGGATACTTTCTTTGGATATTCCAACCCACAATATGTAACATTGGAGGTTTGCGTTGTAAATTACACTAATAATGATGAATGAAAAATGTTGTGCATCTAAAAGATTCGCAACAAAGTTATATCCAGTTCAAATATGTCCTACATGGACAATGTTGAATCTAAAATTCAAGATGTTTTTTTAAGACGTCAACAAAGTTGGAAATCGCCATTGTTAGGAATTCTCTTTGTTGAATCTTATAATTGGTCAAAACGAAAAATAGGAAAATCCATAAAGTTGGGTATGGTATGAAATCACATAGACTCCATTGAAGTCTCATGTGTAACTCAAGAATATGGAGAAATTGATGCACAAAATATTAAAATTTCACCCAAATATAAAGTTCCACGCTATTTCAATGAGTGACGATGATTGCTAATGAGCCACAATACAATACAATGAACAGTAAGTCACCCCAAAAGTGTGCCCACCAATTTTACCATAAACAATGCAACTACATAGCCCCGACCCAACATTGGGTGAACGTTCACAAAATCTACCGAGGGGTCGGACAAACTCGGCAAGAGCGGGGTGAAAATGTTGATTATTGTTATAGAGCCCGGGTAATTGTCATTTTGGCTACAATAAAATATAAATCAAAAGTACATACCCAAAGTTAGTCTAATAAACTCAAATTGGGATGAATCAACAACCGACTTATAAGATATTAAGTTTACTCTTCACTACCCCTTGTTAAGTGTTAGGAAACCAACCACAACGCTATTACTAGCAGCTGCTGTTGCAAGAAGTGAGTACACTAAATATGACATTTAGTGTCACTTACTATTTGGAATTACGCAATGCTATATTTATCTACTGTACATCTCATATTTTACCAACAAATGTTAAAATGGTAGTTTGGACATTATAAAACATTGACAACTTTACTTGGTAAAAATTTATTTCAATAGTAAGAAGATATAGCATCGTGTAAATTCAAACAGTAAGTCACACTAAGCATCATATTTGGGAAATGAGCCATTCTACATGTGCAGTCGTGGAGTGGGTGGTAGGGTCCATAACCAAAGGGACTCCGCCTGGAAGATGGAAAATGATAACCCCCATAAACTCGAAGCTGCTGCTTTAAGTTACATACTTCCAACAACAACAACTATAACCATAGGGTACCACCTCTTGACGAAATCCCATATCTAGTTAAAAGGATAATTTTAATGTCCTTCAAGAAGTAATGACATTTATTTGAAAGCAACTTGAAGTAGCTCACCCCTCTTAGCCCTTAAAGGACTTGGGGTCTCAATATACGGCCATGTACACAATTTATATGAATTTTGCCAAGTTCATATATCATATTCTCTCTCTCTATGTGTGTGTGTGTGTGTTTGTAACCTTATCATATACATTGTCTTATGTCAAGGAGAAAATGAAAATATACTCATACTAGACATTGATGGCGAAAATACAATGTATGTATTTGCATCCAAAGGCAGGCCGGGGATTCGTGGCACTCATGAACTTAGTGAGAGTTCATTCATCTTTGTGGATGAGATGAATCACTTTAGACACTAACTTACGTAGTCGGCTCCTTGTCTCAAGGGTTTCAAAAATACCAAGTTCTATTAGTTCTAAATAATCCTACTCTAATCTAATACTTGAGGCAATAATACAAAGGGGGTTAGACATAATTTTTTTTTAAAAATGCCTCATATAAAAGCAAGTGGGTGCATCATGCGTTGCCAACCTATCATTACTAGTCCAGTTATTTTTAAGAAATTAATATGGGTGGACGTTAAATACCCGCTCACAAATTTTCGGGGTGACAAATCCGGGTTGGGGAAACCCTCCAAAAAAAAATTTCAACCTGGCCAAAATATGTTGCCCATCCCGCCCAACTTTGAAAAAAACATTGCCTTTGCATTTTTGAAGGCCGCTTGACTACAAATCCCATATTGAGTGCACTTCACCTTCAAGGTCTAAAATCCAATCTATATGTGCACTTCGAATAAGTAAATAAGCAACTGATTAGGATTTCATTCCGCAAGTGAAACCATCAATGAAGCACATAATTAACTCGGAGGTGGAAAAACATTGCAAAATACTCAATAACATTAAAATTATAATTATGTGACTTATTATTTAAAATTATCTTTGTCATTCTAATGATAGATTAGTGCAAGTGTTCATAAGATAACCAAAATGAAACAATGAAGATAGAATAAAAAGCAAATAGAATATTATTAAATTTAAAAATAATTTTTTTAGGTAATATAATATGAGGTATAAATAAATGGTATGTTGTTTGGAATTAGACTTGTGAGACAATGTTATGGATGGGGTATACTCAAAAAATCATAAGTTTCCGACTATAGCCTATCTTGAATCATTTTAATATTTTATACTCATCATATATTGTATTATCTTTGAAATCACATTATTATCTTTGTCATTTAAATTATCTTTGTCATTCTAATGATAGATTAGTGCAAGTGTTCATAAGATAACCAAAATGAAACAATGAAGATAGAATATACAACATATAACAAAAAATATTATATAACAATCAATTTTATTATTAGGTAATAGAATATGAGGTATACCTAGATGGTATGTTATTTTGGAATTAGACTTGTGGGACAATGTTATGCATGGGGTATACTCAGAAAATCATAAGTTTCTGACTATAACCTATCTAAATTATTTTAATATTTTATCCTCATCATATATTGTATTATCTAATCAATTTCATTATATTAAAATAAAATAATAATAATATTGAATTGATTTATGTAGTTCACCAATTTACCATAAGGTGATATATATTATTTTGACACATTACAAATATTTGAGCAATCACACCCGTGCAATATAAATGAATTATGAACAAACAAACAAAATGTCTATGACAATATGTCATAATTATATGTTGCACACAATAATATCTTGTGATATTTATCAAAATAACCATGTGAAATTCAAATTCACATCATGGCCTTGGAAACAACTCATGGGAGGTTAGAAAATAGGCTTACAACTTCCAAGGCCACATCATTGCCCCTTGCCACCTAATTGATATTTACAAAATAATTAGTAGTTCACAATAGCTATGAGGGAGAAAATAGGTCTTACATGCCAACTCGGAGGCGTTTCACTAAAGTAAGCTCCATCTGAGCTTCTTGATGGACTCATCCGATTTTTGTTACCGGATGACTTTACTTAAGAGCCACGAATCCCTGGCCCCAAAGGCACCCACTCTACATAATGAACTTGAATGTTCAATTACATCCAAATGTTCAACTTATTTAAATAGGGCACTCACACAAATAAACTAATTTTAGACAATATCACTTTTGACGTGATCAACTAAACAGGAAAGTACCACGGGTAGATCACTCCATTGTCAAGTTGAACACCACGTGCGACCAAAAAAAATCTTCTTTTGGTAAGTTGCACCACTAAAATGGGTCAAACTTTTATCAAAAAACTTTCATGAGTAGATATACACAGTACCTATGACATAGTCAAAAGTGGTAACTAAATTTGATGATTTGTTTTTTTCATAAAACATACCATTTCTAGCTAGAATGACACTGAATTGAACTAAAAAAATTACTAAAAAAATAAAGATGACTAAAAATTTCAAAAAAGTATACAAAAGATACTATCAATGGTTATGTATATGTAGAAAAAATATCATAAATTTTAAAATTATATATGGCATGTAATATAGGGGTAGCAAACTTTGTCCGCCTGTGGTGTCAACTTGACAATGAAGTGACCTCCCCGTGGAAAGTACGTAGCTCATGTATGCTATTTTTTTCTTGTAGAAGGCTCAATGTGCGTCTCTTAGACACTTAGGGGGGTTAACCAACCCTTATTTTCTCTAACACAAGAGAAAATTCTACAGATACGCACATCATGTACTTAAACCAAGCAACCTTATCTAAGTAGTCCACTTAGTATCAATTAAGACATTCCTAAACATACGTTTGTATACATGGATTACTCTTGCTTGCCACAATTCAAGATTTTCAAGAAAGAAAATAGTTGTACCTTTGGTAGGGGCCCAACACGTGGCTCTGCCTTGTGGAGGCTCTTATTCTACCAATAGTCTCTACCACGGGCCTAAACTCCTACGTCTTCCACTCTCCGCTCCCCAATTCTGTACATCAATTATCCCAATTAGTGCATCGCACTATTCGGAGTTATGGAGTCCTACAACTAGTCAATGAGAATGTAACATTTTACCAAGGAAAGCCATTTATGTGCTGTCATGTCCAAACAACCAATTGAGCTTTAGTTAGTAGAAACCAACTCCTGAGTATGGCATTATTGCACTGCGTAACTTTCTGTGGTAACACACACTAATCGGGATAATCAACGTAATCTAAAATTGAATGTATGTACATTCATCACCAACATTGACAGGAAATCAACACCTAGAAATCTTGTGCAATAGGTATATAGCGATTATGAGAATGTACACTACTTGAACATGTGATTTGGGTGTTGGTTTTAATTTAGGTCATGTACAAATAGAAGTTTAATGCCTTGTAACCTATCCATATGACATCCAAACAATGAGTTCCTAAATGTGTTGGACAACAATTAAAAAAAATATATGAATTCGATAGTTCTAGACAATGTGTTTGTTTGACAAATTTTATTTGACGTGCAACTTCAAATCCAAAGTGTGACGTGACGTTTTCAAAAACAAAAACGAATGTCAATTGACATCCACTTTATTCTAAAATGCCACCTCAATTTTGCGTTACACAATATGTTAGAAAACCCAATATTTTGAAGAATCAAAATACAATCTTGATTTGTAACAAAAAAACTATGAATCGAGCATGAGGATCCTTCGGTCTCGCATGTTTCTCCAAATGTTGGCCATTATAGCCCAATCCATTGCATCCACTTCAAGCCCACAAGGAGAGACCCGTATAAGAGCATCAAGGGTCTTCAAGTTCAACCTATTGTGCAAGTGGCTTTTGATTGCAATTTGTTTGGAAAATCCTCTCTCACAAATAGGTATACTTGATGGAATGAGTACCAAAGGTGCATAATTTAAGCCAATTTGTGTGCCAATTCAAATTGATGGCATTGAAATCACAGACCCCAACAACATTAATGCTTCCAATCTAGCTTCATTTCATGCATTGTGAATTGAACATTGTACACTATACTCAATTTGGAGAGGATCTATGCACTTTGCAAAGTCTACCTCAAATCATCCTCGTGTCAAGCTCAGACGCCTCATAATTAACCCATTATTTAACCAGCCAAAACATCACTTTTTGAGATTTGGTGGGGCAAATTGTTCATTCACATACTTGCACAAAACAATTGTGGAAATACATCCGCAAGAGACCATGAACAATGGTCTTGTCGGCCTTGTACTTACCTTCCACCACCTCTCTTATCACCGTCTCAGCTGTAGAGCCTTCCCGATTACAAAGAAAATTACAGGACAAGGCTGAACTTAAGTATGTAAGTGAGTCTGGGAAGTTCTCCTAATGTTATGGGTCATGCTTTCCGGATATTTGAGCTACAGTTTATAGTACTAAAGTAACCTAGTAATACGTGTCATTTCAACCCAATACAACTGAAGTTTTAATAATGACAAAGACCCTTGCAATGGCAAGTCACAAAAATCATAACCTCGGTGCTAATGAGGGTTTTATAATATTTTTGACTTCCAAGTTATTTACATACTTTGATGATAGTTCCAATTTAAAAATGAAATCCGAGTCAATTGTTTATTTACTCAATGAAATTAAACATATATAGTGGATTTTGGGCCTTGAAAGTGAAATGTACTCAAGATGGGATTTATGGATAAGTGGTCTTCAAGAATGCAAGGACAATGGTTTATTTAACGTCGGGCAGGCGGGCAACAATTTTCGGTCGGATCCTAAAAATCTGAAATTTGTGGATGGGCGGGCGGCTGCCCCTGCCCGAATCTACCTCCCCTATAAGTTCGTGGCTTTAACGTCCCCCATCGGTAACAGTGCACTGTCTTTATGGAGGCCCTCTATTGGTGGCCAAGAACTTTAATAATGAATTTTGTATGATTTTTCACTTCTGGAGAAGCATTATCTCAAGGACGAGCTTTGGAAATGCTGAGTGCCCTTCCTGAATTCGGAAGAGTCATCGTTGACTGTAAGTCAGTCGGCATTCTCCCCAGGCCTGCCAATCTTTCTTCCATATCTTCTGAACCGCCACTTCCTGGAAGAAGCCTGCTTCGAGGGGCTGTGTATGTAGTAGTCCATGAATGTTGTGCTCACACTTCACCAAGTAACTTCTGCTGAAGCCAAGGAGTTGGAGTTGGAGTGGGCTTGGGCGGCAGAGTTGAGGAGAGGAGAGGAGATGTGATGTGATGCTCTTTGTCGTTTGCACATGAATCGCTAGCCTCCTCCCCATGAGTTCAACAATTTTGATGGTGGGTCTCGTATGCATGGCAGATTTTCGAGTTTTGTAATTTCTCTGGCGCCATGGAATGAATGAGGAATCTGCATCTCTGTATTTCTCTTGCATGCTCATTTTGATCGACGGTAGGAATTCGCCGCTACAAGTGCATCCACTCCTACCTCAATAATCCGTTATTTGTGGAAGGGTTTCTCACCATGTCCACTTGGAGCATATGGACATAGCCATAAGATATTCTTCGGTCTCCTATGTGCCTGCAAGTGCAAACACGTGCGAGTTTGTCGTCTTACCTTAATCTGTCAAGCATGAAGGCGCCTTCCTCAATTGAAACTGGACCCGATTTCCCCCTTTACTAGCTATATAGGTGGGAAACTCAAGTATGTGAGCGTAGAGCGGAGAGCGGAGAATGAAGAGCGGAAAATTTTAGATTTGTTGGATAATTTTAGGGGAAGGGTTGCCTATTTCCGTGGATTTTAGGGATAGTATGTCTTCAATTTTTTTGGAAAGACACCCCATTCCCGTGGAGATATTAACCAAACCTTGTTCGAGGAACAAACGGAATCTATAGGCGTGGAAGATTGCATTTGTTATCAAACTTCTTATAGTCTAGGTTTCAAATACATTCATATTAAATTAGGGCTTACGTCATCAATTGAATACCAACATAATCATATGATGAACATATGAGTTAACCTTAACACACACATTCAAGCATCTTGAAATGTGGTCGAGAGCCTAACCTTACCAACAACATTCAAGGTTCGGCAATGGGGCCAATAATTTAACCTTAACACAAACATTGAAACCATTGTAACCATTCAAAGACACTCACATCCTTAGGTTGTTTCAAGTACAACTAAACTAGACAACCTCCAAAGTATATTCAACCTGTCCACCCGAACCTATCTAGAGAATTGAAATCAAACACCAACCAACTTCAATAAGGGAATGAATGACGTTTGCAATAGCCACTTAAAAATTCAAGAAATAAACTTATAAAGTAAAATCAATACAAACAAAATCGAGGTCCGAGACGTAGTCAACAACTAGGACTACCTTGTCTATCACTATCCTCGCCCTCCTCCGCCTCTATGTCTACATAAACCTCTACTAGTTTGTTGAAAGGTCGGATGCGACTAGGAGGTGGAGTCGGAGCTTCCGCTAAAAGATTGGCAAGCCCGGCCGCATAGCAAGGGAGCTCGAACGTCGTGGAAGGCGTTGAGAACATGTCCGCAGTAAGGACGCGATTAGAAAGTGGGGACTTGGCCTTAGGACTCGAAAACATGCGTCGACAAAGGATTGCGTTCTCTGTGGGGTCTCAGAACACCAAAGCAAAAATATTAGAAACAATATGACAAAGGAGGAAGGGTAAATGACATCAAGGCATACACGCAAAAACAAAAAAATTCGAACTTATGCACAAAGGAACCTGAATGCCCTTTTGGTCTTCTTTTGAGGCGGATCAAACATAGATGTAGACGGTGGTGGAACTGATCGAGTAGTTAGAGCAGGCTGGGGATCGCGCATAGGGAGTAGGAGTGCATTGAAAATGACGGGGTCACTCTCAAGAGCCACAATATGCCGCTCAAGGGAGCGACATGCTACAATCGAACCACCTAAAACAAAGACATGTAGGAGGTTAGTATGGTAACTTGGGTAAAAAAAATCAAGGAAAATTCAATGTAAGGACGATGCGGAAAGATAATGCTTATCTACACCACACTGCCAGTCCATAATAATATCGTTCTTGTCGGTGAGAGTAGCGAAAATGATAGAAAAAAAAACGTGATGCTTTTCGCGAGCACCCCTCCAAGGTACCCCATCACTGCGCATGGCCTGGCACTTATCATCGGTGAAGGTATTCAACCAGCCATCACGCTGGAGGTGGTAACCATACTCCTGTGCGGCCTCCGGTCGCACTTTTAGAACGGAGTTAACACGAACAAGAACCTTGATACTGAATTTCCGAGTCTGAAAAAATGAATACGATTTCATAAGACTGAATTCGTGAAATGAAAAGCAAAACAAATGCGGGTTGGAAGATAAAGAGTTGCTTACCACTCCAGAGGGGACCACGGGGTTTTGGAGGTCCAAATCAGCCATCCCGAACCAATCTTCGGCCACGTAAAAGTCGTAAGTGTGAGCCCAATAAAAAATAAGCCTAAAAACACTTGCACTCGCACAATGGGCAAGCACAACGACACCATGATCATATAGGTTAGATTTTGCAAATGCAAAAAGACATTCATAGTATGACTCGTGGAGCTTGTTCCAAACATGAACTTCGGTGGAGATGTTGGGCACCGGCAAATTCTCGGGAATGTCCGCGAAAATCAAATCGAGCCCGTTGTGAATATTCGAGGAGGTGTTCACACGGGAACGACCTGCCCCAGCCTGCAAGGAAAAATTAATGAGAAAAAATGAAGAAGGAAAAAAAAACAATCCAAACGAAAAGGAGTATGATCAATTCCAAAGGAAAACATACAAACCTTGGCAATGAACTCTTGGATGCGCGTATATGCCGGGAGGGGACTTCCTGCAATGTCAGAATCCAGCATGAGTTGCACCATGTCCACATTTTCGATGAGGGCAAGCGTGGTAGGCGACTCCGAAGAGGTGGCACTCGTATCCAAGAGGGCGGCCTTCCTCTTGCGAGGCAAGGAGAGAAGAGAAGTGCCACTGTGAGAAGGAGTAGCATTAGATTGTGGACGAAAGGCCGAGGGAGTACCGGAGGGGGCAACCGATGGAAGAACCGAGGGAACGAGAGATGGACTGTGTGGAAGGGTGGGTGGCTCAAAGGGAGGCTTTGAACCACTCCGAGTGACAACTTGGGAAGAGGCTTGAGTGGCAGTCTTCTTTGCTCTACCCTTTCCCCTTGGTACCTTAGGCGGAGGAGGGGGAATTTCAATGATGTCGGGCTCCTCAAAGGTGACATTGTTGTCCTCGGGAGCACTACTAACAAGGCTATCAAATAGAGGCTTCTCTTCCACTGGGACAAATCCTGCGGAACAATCAAAGTACCATCCCGCAGCCTGCAAATGGGACTTGGAAAACTTGGTTGTTTGCTTGGTCGTGTATACGCAAAGGCTAGAAAGTACGTTCACCCAGTCCGAGAGGTAGGCGGGCAAGGAAGATAATGCCAATGCATTCTTTGCAACCAACTCTCTCATGATATAACTACAACACAAAACAAGAGAGTAAGAAAACCATGGGTTGGAGCAAGAACCATGAAGAGGGAGAAGTGCAAAGGAGGAGGATAGATGCATTACCGATATGTAACGCACTTGATAGCGAGAGCCCCCTCCTCGAACTCCGAGATGTTATCACCTTTGGCAAAGGCGATGTCCGGGTTATCGCCGAGATAAGGTTTGAAGGCTCTATCCCAAAGGACAATCCGCCAATGATCAACATACTCACGAGGGCGCAAGATAGTCTCGGATGCATCCCAATCAATGTCGACGCCGAGGTTCTCTTGAAAGGTATCAATTTCAATGGAGACCTCTGTCTCCAACTGCACAGAGTGAGATGATTAGATATGGAACAAGCAGAATAAAAAAAAGTGAAAGAAAATGAGGTGGAGGGGGTGTATGAACCTGAGCCCAAAAGGACACCTTGTGAAGCCAGTCGTCCAGAATTTTCTCCCTCAAGGGCTTATCGATGGGGAACTTGTTGTCCGACCTCTCTTGAAGAGGTGCGTTCCACCAATGAAGCCACTTGGATTTGAATGAAGATTCAACATGACACGTGACAATCTTTTGCAACTTCTCAATTGTCATGTCGGGCGAGTGGAACTCATTAAAGTGTCGGTCAATCTTGAAACAACCAAAAGAGTGAAATGAGTAAAAACTCTCGAAGAGTTGGCTATTGAAAAAATACGAAGAGCACTAGGAACACGAAAAAAATGATACCTCGTGAAAGAAGTCATCTCCATTGTCAGGGTGAACAACGGAGATGTATTTCTCAAAGGTGCGTGACCGAATGCTCTTGATCGTCCTCTCTTGGGCCTTGGTCATGACATTCCAAATATCAGTGGCATTCCTCTCTGCAATGGGTGTGGTTTCACGATATTGCCTGACAGCGAGGTCTCCTTGAGCCGAAATGTCTCTCTGCAAGGGAAGACATTGTAAGCAAAAACAATCGGAATGGAAATTGAGAAGGTTGGAAGACGGGGAAGAGGGAATGCATTAGAATACCTTGTAGAGGAATTTCACGAAGACATCCGCGGTGAGGTTGTACCAAGTAGGGCGAATCTCCTTCGATTTCTCGCAAGCTTTGTAATCAGCCGGGGAAATGAGATCCTTGAATGTCGACAAGTCCAACCTTCCAAACGTACGAATTCGAAGGAGCTTGGCAGGAATGCTTGCCTTCACGTGGTCATGCTCAGTTGACCTGGAAGAATAGATGTGTTGGAAGTCGAATAACAAGATCGAGAAAAATAAAAAAACAAATGGAAAATGCTTACCAATTAATGTCGCTCATGGCATTGAGGAAGACACCCGTGCATTCCCTGGGGTCGACCACAATACAATCCACGGAGATATGCCAACTCTTCTCATTGGCATGGTTGTTGTTGATGTGCCTCCACCATGCTGAGAGTCGATGGTTTCCTTCCCATACAAAGAACATCTTGCCAGATAGATGTGCAAGATCTGGGCCATCTCTGAGTTTGACCTCGAACTCAGCATTGGTCTCTTGCCATAGAGGGCTCCAAGAGGACACAATATCAGGGGAGACCGGCATGTCCACAGAAACGTCATTGAACGAGGACATATACAGTACATGATCTCCCTCACGGTACCCCATCACAAATTCACATTCTAGACGCTGCACCTCCACCTCACTGATTGGACAGATAAGAGGTAGGCATCGCAAGCGGCATAAAGGAATAAAAAAGCGGGACTTTACAATGGGTTTAATCCGGAGGCGTTGGATTACACCATTAGAATCCTCCTTTTGTGTTTTGCGAAGCTCGAGCTCACTAACAACCGGATCCGTGTCGGCAACTGCGATGACCGTATCTTGGCCAAGTGAAGAAGCCTTAAAAAAACACAAAAACCAAACATGTTTAGAACGAAAGAACTCATAATATGTTGATCCAATGGGGGATGGCTAAACATGTAGACAATTGCAAAAAGCGTAAATAGTATAATCACCTTTCCTAGAACAACTTGGGCAGCATCCACATCAGCCGCGGGAGAAGCCAGTGGAACGACCTCTTCGGAATTTTGTTGGGACTGCCCAGCTAGAGAGAAGTCGAAATCCTACCAACATGAAAGCATATTAGCAAGGCCAATACAATCCCAACCAAAAATAAATGATTTGAATTCAAAGTGATGAATTCATATTAATGATTCGAATTCACCCGAACCCAAACTCATCCCACCAAGTCAAGCAAAATCTGAAATCCTAGTATCAAAGCCATGAGGCCTCGGATCCGAGGGCTCCTCCCTCTAGGGCCGAAACCACCTCATTTGGCCACCCTGTAATCACATGAACTTAACAAAATCCAACAAAGTCAAGCAGAAATCTAAAATCTAAGTACCATTGCCATGACGCCTCGGATCCGAGGCCTCCTCCCTCTCGGCCGAAACCACCTCATTTGGCCACCCTGTAATCACATGAACTTCACAAAATCCCACAAAGTCAAGCAAAATTTGAAATCTGAGTATCATGGCCGTGAGGTCTCGGATCCGAGGGCTCCTCCCTCTAGGGCCGAACCACCTCATTTGGCCACCCTCGAATCACCCGAACCCAACCTCATCCCACAAAGTCAAGCAAAATCTGGAATCTAAGTATCATGGCCATGAGGCCTCGGATCCGAGGGCTCCTCCCGCTAGGGCCGAAACCACCTCATTTGGCCACCTTGGAATCACCCGAACCCAACCTCATCCCACCAAGTCAAGCAAAATCTGAAATCTAAGTACCATGGGCGTGAGGCCTCGGATCCGAGGGCTCCTCCCTCTAGGGCCGAAACCACCTCATTTGGCCACCCTGGAATCACCTGAACCCAACCTCATCCCACAAAGTCAAGCAAAATCTGAAATCTAAGTATCATGGGAGTGAGGCCTCGGATCCGAGGGCTCCTCCCTCTAGGGCCGAAACCACCTAATATGGTCATCTTGGAATCACCCGAACCAAATCTCATCCCACAATTTCAAGCAAAATCTGAAATCTAAGTATCATGGCCGTGAGGCCTCGGATCCGAGGGCTCCTCCCTCTCGGCCAAAACCAATTAATATGGCCACCCAGTAATCACATCAACTTAACAAAATCCCAGAAAGTCAAGCAAAAATCTGAAATCTAAGTATCATTGCCATGAGGCCTCGGATCCGAGGGCTCCTCCCTCTAGGGCCGAAACCATCTCATTTGGCCACTCTGGAATCACCCGAACCCAACCTCATCCCACAAAGTCAAGCAAAATCTGGAATCTAAGTATCATGGCCGTGAGGGCTCGGATCCGAGGGCTCCTCCCTCTAGGGCCGAAACCACCTAATATGGCCACCCTGGAATCACCCGAACCCAACCTCATCCCACAAAGTCAAGCAAAATCTGAAATCTAAGTATCATGGCCATGAGCCCTCGGATCCGAGGGCTCCTCCCTCTAGGGCCGAATCCACCTCATTTGGCCACCCTGGAATCACCTGAACCCAACCTCATCCCACAAAGTCAAGCAAAATCTGAAATCTAAGTATCATGGCCGTGAGGCCTCGGATCCGACGGCTCCTCCCTCTAGGGCTGAAACCACCTAATATGGCCATCTTGGAATCACCCGAACCAAATCTCATCCCACAAAGGCAAGCAAAATCTGAAATCTAAGTATCATGGCCGTGAGGCCTCGGATCCGACGGCTCCTCCCTCTCGGCCGAAACCAATTAATATGGCCACCCAGTAATCACATCAACTTAACAAAATCCCAGAAAGTCAAGCAAAAATCTGAAATCTAAGTATCATTGCCATGAGGCCTCGGATTCGAGGCCTCCTCCCGCTAGGGCCGAAACCACCTCATTTGGCCACCCTGGAATCAACCGAACCCAACCTCATCCCACAAAGTCAAGCAAAATCTGAAATCTAAGTATCATGGGCGTGAGGCCTCAGATCCGAGGGCTCCTCCCTCTAGGGCCGAAACCACCTCATTTGGCCACCCTCGAATCACCCGAACCCAACCTCATCCCACAAAGTCAAGCAAAATCTGAAATCTAAGTATCATGGCCGTGAGGCCTCGGATCCGAGGGCTCCTCCCGCTAGGGCCGAAACCACCTCATTTGGCCACCTTGGAATCACCCGAACCCAACCTCATCCCACCAAGTCAAGCAAAATCTGAAATCTAAGTACCATGGGCGTGAGGCCTCGGATCCGAGGGCTCCTCCCTCTAGGGCCGAAACCACCTCATTTGGCCACCCTGGAATCACCCGAACCCAACCTCATCCCACAAAGTCAAGCAAAATCTGAAATCTAAGTATCATGGGAGTGAGGCCTCGGATCCGAGGGCTCCTCCCTCTAGGGCCGAAACCACCTAATATGGCCATCTTGGAATCACCCGAACCAAATCTCATCCCACAAAGTCAAGCAAAATCTGAAATCTAAGTATCATGGCCGTGAGGCCTCGGATCCGAGGGCTCCTCCCTCTCGGCCGAAACCAACTAATATGGCCACCCAGTAATCACATCAACTTAACAAAATCCCAGAAAGTCAAGCAAAAATCTGAAATCTAAGTATCATTGCCATGAGGCCTCGGATTCGAGGGCTCCTCCCTCTAGGGCCGAAACCACCTCATTTGGCCACCCTTGAATCACATGAACTTAACAAAATCCCACAAAGTCAAGCAAAATCAGAAATCTAAGTATCATGGCCATGAGGCCTCGGATCCGAGGGCTCCTCCCTCTAGGGCCGAAACCACCGAATATGGCCACCCTGGAATCACCCGAACCCAACCTCATCCCACAAAGTCAAGCAAAATCTGAAATCTAAGTATCATGGCCGTGAGGCCTCGGATCCGAGGGCTCCTCGCTCTAGGGCTGAAACCATCTCATTTGGCCACCCTGGAATCACCCGAACCCAACCTCATCCCACAAAGTCAATCAAAATCTGAAATCTAAGTATCATGGCCGTGAGGCCTCGGATCCGAGGGCTCCTCCCTCTCGGCCGAAACCACCCACAATGGCCACCCTGAAATCGCCCGAAACTCAACCTCCTCCCACAAAGTCAAGCAAAATATGAAATCCTAGTATCATAGACATGAGGCCTCGGATCCGAGGGCTCCTCCCTCTCGGCCGATACCACCATATATGGCCACCTGGAATCACCCGAATCCCATCCACAACCCACAAACTTCAAACAAAATCTGATTTTGAGTTCTCAAACCATACCAAAACTTGGTGGACGCCATCACCACTAGCACCCGAGTTCCCCTCCTCCGTGGCCATGGCCTTCTCCAAAGTGCTCTTCTCCAACTTCTTTCCCTCCTTCCTAGCTTGGTTTCGCCCTCTCCCTCGGTTGGCGGCCCTTTGTGGTGTGGCCGCCTTACTTCGGAGAACCCTAGATGTAGTACCTCCGACCCCCCCATTTAGGGTTTCGGCCTCACCATCCCCTTCTCCCACGGAAAATATTTTTCTTTCATCCTTGGCCGTTTTTCCCTTGGACTCCCTCATTTCTGATCTTCTTTGAACATGGAATTGTCCCGATGGAGTTGCTCCCTCCGTTCCTAGCTCTACCGACGCGTTTTGTGCTTGTTGTTCTAACTCCGCATCTTCTTCCTCGTCGGAGCTATTTCCACTCTCCCCACTCTTCCCAACCTCCTATATTCGAGATAAACCAATGTCCATAACAATTTTCACAAATCATACAAAACGACATTGTTGAATCACTTGTCATTGTGTTCTACTATTTTACTGCTCTTCTCAATTAACTGAATTCATGGGAATTTGAAGATTGCTTACAACACTTGTAGATTCCGTCTCTTGGGGTGTTTCCTCGTGTATGTGGTCACTTCCCAACTCCTCATCGTCTGTCATTGTATGGGCGTTACTTCCGTCCGCCTGTTCCAAAATCGGTGATAAATGAAATGGCGGAATCTCACAATCTAACCTCAAAGCTGGTCTACGCCTAGTCTTGATGTTCTTCCTTAAATCCTCGGGTGTCCCTCGGCCTTTGATTGGCGCCTTTGGTGTCTGTATCTTTTGTGTCCTCACCGTCTTCCTCTTCCTATTAGTGTAATGTGTAGATGTTCACCTCCTCTTCTTATTCTGTGATGGTTCCGTTGTCAAAGGTTGTGAATTTCCTATTTCCTTCATGTGTTCAACCCTCCCGCAATTCACACCAACTCGTTCTATTCCCTCTCCACAACCTCACCACATCAAACTCTCACATTGGAAAGACAATGACCACTCGTTTTCTTCTCTATATATAATTGCATGACCTCCCCTTGCGAGGCGCGCTTCACTGTCTGACAACCGTCTTTTTCATTAAGGGTATCCTTTTTTGGGGGTCTGACAATTTTGTCTCTTCCAGATTATCATGGGTGTATTTTTATACCTTCATCGTCATCTCCTTTATCTTTCACATGGACATTTAAATCTTTGGTCCTTTTTGTTTGCGTCCTCTTCATTCATGGCTTCATCGTCAATTCTTCCTCCCATCTCTGAGATGGCCGAAATTCGTTCCCATGGCATCGGTGTTCCTATTCTCTTCCCCATTGATGCACAGGGTATTGCTGTAGTCTCGGAGCTTCATCTTTGCCTTAGGTTCTCTCTTCAACCTGATACAGTATGGGTAGACCGTGAGATCTTCGATGATACTGGATTGCTCGTTCATTCCTTCCATGAGTCCTCCAAGCTAACTGACAATGGCAATGTGTGGGAGCTTCGCGCTGGAAAGTATAGTGTTGTTGGCTGGCCAGCTTCTCAGATGGAAGAGTCAACATAACTCCTTGCTCCTCTTCGATCTTCCACTGCTGACTTTAGCACACCTCCGGTAATAAGTGTCAAGCACTACAACAGATTGGGTATTTTGTGACTAGGGAAATATGACTGGGGATGACTGGTGACTACATGCAGTCACATTTTGGCAGGCCTCGACCTTTGTCGGGTACGAAATTCAAAAATATGACTCGCAGTCATATTTTTGTGTCGTATTCGGCAAATGTACTGTATATGGCGTATGGGAACGGCGAGTGCCTTTATAGGGAACGACGGGGAACGTCTATGGTGGACGCCCAGTCATGTGTGGCAGTCATATTTTTCTGCGAGTCATATTCTTCAGTCACATTCTGACTAGGACCATTTTTTTCCTTCTTTTGGGCAGCCCTTGATAATTCAGGCTGCCCTAGATGGGCCTCTTGTGTTTTTGCCCCATGACTCATTATCTAGTATTATGGTGTGGAGTATTTATTTAATAATGACAGATATTGGTCAAAATTAAGTACTTTGTGTGTTATAGTATGAACGGCAATGAGAATTGGGAATGGCCCATGTTTATTTATTGAATAATTACTTGATTGATGTTTTAGGGAGTATAGGGGGGAAATTGGGGAGGAAATTTGATTTTTACTATTGCCAAGAGACTAATTGAACATGTATATAATTGAAATTAAATATATAAAAAACCTAAGTTTCATTTATACAACTTCTTGCACGGACGGGAAGTCAATCACCGTCCGATACGCAGTGCTCGGAGTCATCTACCGATGCGTCATCCGGTCCCTCTAGACATTCTAGTGCCTTGGCAACCACTCCTGGCCCTACTTCCACTGCATCGCCCAATATGGGTGTTCTCGGTACGATATCGTCCTGAAACGCCGTCACTTGTAATCCGGGAAAATCAGAAGTCCTACCTAGTGCTATGCACTGTACTTCATCCGTTCTTTGTTGTTTGGAGAATACCCGAACCCCTCTCGGTTCCTTGCGCAAAACAACTTCCCATCCACACTTCGCTACGTCAGGTGCAAAAAAAACTTGTTCGATGTGGAGAGGAAATGCAAATGATTGTGCTGAGAACGGGATCAATCTGTCAAAGTTTACACTGGTGAAACCATAGTCGTCGCGCTTCATCGTCGCCCCATCTCCCTTAATGTTTGCAACGACCCAATTGCAATAGAGGACCACCACCTCGAAGAATCCATAGTCCACAGATAGGATTTCCTCCACCCAACCCACATACTCCAACTCCGCTGCCTTTGGATTTGTGTCCTTCAGGCCCGAGCGACATAATTGTCGAAATGTTGCGGCCACCCCAGAGTCCATCGTTGTCAATTGCGCCTGTGCGCTTCGGACACGGATGTGGTTTCCAAACGCATACATGGATCGATACGACTTCGCTGCATCCGATGGAGGTAACATCAAGGCCCTAACGTCTTCATGTACCTCCTCCGTGCCTTCTTCTATGGTGCGCATCACTGCTTTTGGAAACCAAATGTGGAAATCCTCGTCGCGCAGCTCCGCTGGGTACATTACCCGCGCCTTCCGCTTCTTGCGCCTGTATTCGTGCCGCTCACATTCCCGCCGTGACATGTCATCCTCGTGTTTCCTGCATTTTGGATACAACCCACCACATCATTACCCGTGACTTGCTGAAATCACTAAGGGCAGTCATATTTGCATACAACAGTAGTCGTACTGTGTCGCGATAACTACAACGAAATGCATATTTTACGACTACATTTTGTGATTGTACTCAGTCATAAATCCCAAAATATGACTGACTGCAGTCATATTTTTTTGTCACAAAAGATGTGTTTTGTTATAGTTCGTATGGTCTGCACTGTTGTTCTATGAGAGGTGGTGCATTTAAGGTTCTTCTACTAAAATGTGAACTCACCTCCTCCACTCCTCCAGTGGTGCCGCATTGTTTACCACGAACTCATGTATCCATTGTCGAAGGTCGGATGGGGGATGACGCGCCCGCCCGCCACCTTCGAGGATCTCATCATACATTGATGGGTCTTCTTTGTCATCCCACACTCTTCGAGTGGTGACTGTATATTCTTGCATATACTCCGTACAAAATCCCAATGCCTCTACTATGGCGTAGCCTTCAGCCATGCAACCCTCTGGGCGAGTACGGTTTCGGACATACCCTTTTAGAGTCTTCAGGTACCTCTCGATAGGGTACATCCAACGTGTATGTACAGGTCCACAAATTTCCACTTCCTCCACGAGATGCAGGACCAAATGGCTCATGATGTCAAAAAATGATGGCGGGAATTCTTTTTCCAACATGCATAGTGCTATGGCCGCTTCACACCTCATCTCCTGTATTGTTGCAGGATCAATGGACTTAGCACACACCCTCCTGAATACACGGCTCAACATTATTATTGATGTCCGCACTTCCTTTTCCATTGTGCAGCGCACACATAGTGCCAACACTTGCTGCATGAGGACATGGTAGTCATGGGATTTCAGGCCTTTAATTTGTCCATCTACGTTTACGCGCTTCTTCAACTGTCCCACATAGTGAGTGGGGGTTCGCAGTGCACGCACTTGCTCCACAAAGACTTCACGCTCTTCTTTCGTCATAACGTACGAGGATCGAGGTAGAATCACGCTACCGGGTTTTGTTCCTGCTACGGGCCAAAGATGCGGGCGTATACACGCCTCCTTCATGTCCAGACGAACTCCAAGTGTATCCTTCTCTCCAAATATGATTTTCATCACATTCTCAGCGATGTTTTTCTCACAGTGCATAACATCCAACGTGTGTCGAATTAGAAGATCCTGCACAATGACTCGACCCAGTGAGAAATTTTCCGGAGCGAATCACAATATCACTACGTGCAATCATGTGACTGTACATGACTACGTCCACTCACATAATACTCATAAACAATATTACTATATGCAATCATGTCACTACGTCCACTCCCTTAATTCTCATAATAAGAAACACGTACTTTCCAGTATGGAAGGTCATATAGACATGTCCTCCTCTTCACTCCATGTTCGTGTACGGGGTCTGTCGTCTGCCCAGTTTGGTTTCTGTAGTGTTTTTTCGTCCACTCTTCTCGCTCGTTCGCATATCGCAATTGCTCTCGACCACTCATCCTTCTTGGCGGTGGTCTCATCTCCGGCTGCCCATCAAAATTGGACCTTTGTCGTCTCCATTGGTGGGTCATTGGCAGTTGTCGTCTATGCCCAAGGTAAACATTTTTTTCAGCGCTTTGGAACGCCGTGTTGCCACGTTGGGGCCACACACGGGGCAAGCCCTATGTCCTTTTGTTACTTGCCCCGAAATCAAACCGTACGCCGGGAAGTCATTCACCGTCCACAAAAGCATGCCATGTAGCTTAAATGTTTTCTCTTTGGGGTTTCCTTGCGATCCGTCCAAGCAATCGATCCCTTTCCAAAGCTCTTGGAGCTCCTCAATCAACGGTGCCATGTACACATCCACGTTCCTGTCCTTTACACTCTCTTTTCCTGGTATGATTAGCGCAAGCATCATGAAGAAGTTTTTGGTCACTAACCAAGGGGGGAGATTGTAGTTTAGCATGACCACGGGCCAAGTAGAGTGGCTGAGACTTTGGTTCCTAAATGGATTTACGCCATCCAGTGCAAGGCCAAGCCTAACGTTCCGTTCATCTTCCGCAAACCATGGCCACCTATTATTTACGTGGTCCCAAGCCTTTGAGTCCACCACGGACCTCATCACCTTGTCCTTACTTTTCCCACCTACATGCCACTTCATTAGGCCCGCGATCCGTGTGCAGCTGTACATCCTTCGCAAACGAGGAATCAAGGGAAAGTGTCTCAAAACTTTGACTGGAATTGTACCGGAGTTCTCTACAAAGCGCGATTTGTGGCATGTTGGGCACTCCGTTGCATTCTCCAATTCTTTCCGAAACAAACAACATCCATCTCTACACGCATGTATTGAGTTGTAGGACAACCCCAACTTCATCAACAAACCTTTCGCCTCGTTAAATGATTTCGGTAGTGTGTTGTCCTTGGGTAAAATTGTCTCCTTCAACAACTTCAACAACTCATCCACAAAGTTGTTTGGTACAGCGAATGTGGTGCAACACAATAGTATCAAGAGTGTCGATGTGAGACGGTTCGAGGGGCTTCCCTCATACAGTGGAGTTCCAGCTTCGCATAAGAGCTTCTGGTGGTCTACCCCACTGGGGTCCTCACTGTTCATCGTACTCCCTCTTGTTTCCATGGGGTCATTCGTTTCTTCCCTTTCCCCCTCGCTACCTTCACTGTCCTTCGTTGTGAAACCATCCTCCCCTTCATCGTCTTCAACCAATGCATCCCCGAGCAACTTCTTCGAACATCCATGTTGTTGTGCATCATATGTGGCTTCTATTGGTTGTCTATGATCGTGCATTTATGATCATGTGTATGAACAATGTTTTTGTTTGACATCACATAATGAATGAATAATTCCATACTACCCAACAGTCCAGAGTTACCAAATTTGAAAGGGAATTGAAACCATAATGCATAGGCTAAATATTTCGGGTGTCATATTGAGTAACAATGTAGCGAGGGCTAACTAAGCTGCCCACATGCATGATTGGTTGGTGCCCGTGATGATAATGAAAGTTTGAATCATTGGAACTCAATTATTACTAGCTAGAGCACGTGTATGTGTTTGTTACATATTCCTTTCGTAAGATGAATTCACAAAGGTTCAAACTCAATTTTATGTGTTGACAATGTGTATGTGTTGTGTATGTGTTGTGTATGTTATGACAACATGTATGTGTGGTGTATGTGTTGTGTATGTGTTGACAATGTGTATGTGTTGTCAACTCTGCAATAGATTCATAACATTCAATTTCAATTTTTATTTTCAACCATCCTCAATCCATGTTGTGAACAATTTCATGATTATGACTCCTCCCAGTCAAAAAAATGTGGAGACCACATGACTCATTTGAGTCATGTTACAGCATTGGCAGTCGTTTACCTTTCAATTTTTGTGGGATGTAATGTCCGTCTAATAACTCACGCTCGTACTGAACAGTGTGGTTCCCGCGACTTCCACCAAAAATGCCGAAATGAACAATGTACTTGTCAATTTGATAACAAAAATAGCTAATCTGCCTGATGGCATGCAAGTGGAAGTTTTTCGCACAATTGCTAGTTTCCCGGCAATTACATTGCCGGTTTTGGAAATGACTTCGAATGAGGTTGCGCGTGTTTTTGAGAGCAGCCGTGGCGTGCCTGTGGGAGAGCCGGGCCCATCTGTAGAGCAGGGTGGTGGCTGGGGTGTGACCACTAGAGCGAAGGGAAAAAAACAACTTCCTGAAACGGACCTCGATGATGACGAGGACGAAGAGGACGAAGAGGAGACTTCCGAGGACGAGCGGCCCAGACCAAGGAGGCGGAAGGTAAAAACATAAATCTCCGTAGTTTCTTGCACTTGGAAACGCATTTAGTCGTTCGCGTTACTTGGGTCTCATTCCAAACACATATAGAAAAAATGTTGATAACATATGTCCGTATATGCATATCACTCCAGGAGGTCATAATCTGACCCCGAACATGATACTTAGTGCAGTCATGTAATATGACTATAGGTAGTCATATGACTTTGTCCAGTCATATTATGCAATCATATCCTTCCACTCGGCCATGTAGTGTGACTCGATGCAATCATGTAACTTACTACAGTCATGTAGGGTGACTCCACGGTCTCATATAGCATACTGTACGACTGGGTGTGTAGGGTAATGCAAATGAACCCAGGTCATGGCCGTTGCAATCTAGCGGAAAGAAGGGCAAGGCGGTCGAGGAGGAGGATATCCTGCTGTCCCAAGACATGCAAGATACTCTCCGGGCTTGTGAGATGGACGCCGACGAAGCATCGGCGGACAGCGAGGAGGCAGACATAGGCATAGGGCATCGTAACGAGCTCCTTGACGAGCTGGAGCTCCGGGAAGTAAGCATTTTGCGGCGTATGGCTCAAAAAGGAGCCGATCCGACAGAACTTCGGGAGAAGGTGCGTTGCCTTGGCCGGACAGCAGAGGTTGAAGGCGGCGACGGAAGCGCGCGGCTTCGACAGTCGAAGTTGAAGAACCTTAGGTGGTCCTTGAAGAAGAGTGACGAGATGCACAGTTCCAGTGGTGGTCAGCGTTTGTGGGTCGAGGTCGACGAGGCCGGGTGCCCGACAGGGATACACAGGCCTGACTGGCTGACGCGACTACGCGGGTACTCTCGCGACCTCGACTAGAGCGTCGACAACTTCAGGGCACACCCACGGCCCTTGTTGTTGGCAATTAAAGACAAGATGGCCGCACAGTTCGAGTACCGTGGTGGACTCGGAGACGTGCCTGAAGCTATTTTTTTCCAGATTTTGCGGCAGCAGATGCGCACTCGCAGGTCGAACATGAAGAAACTCATAGAGAGTTGTGGCCCGCTCCCACCGTATGTGAAGAAGGCGCACGTCGACAACTTCAAGAGGTTAATTGCCCGGACGGACAAAATCGCGGAAGCCACGCGCATGAAAGCCGCACGGCAGACCGTGCAGACCTTGTCGTATTCTGGAAGGTCCGAAGGGGAGGTGCGCTCTAGACTGGTAAGTGATTTTGTGTGCAAGTCATTCAAACATAAATATGTGACAACCTGAAGTCATATAATGAATGATATCACTTTACATAATCACACCGGAAGTCGTATGACCATAGATAGTTACACCGGAAGTCGTATGACCATAGATAGTCACACGCTGCCTGAATATGACTTCACATAGTCATATTCAGAGACATATGACTTCACCTAGTCATATTGTGAGTCATATGACTTCACCTAGTCATATGTTGAGTAATATGACTTCAGCTAGTCATATTCTTAGTAATATGACTTTCCATAGTCATATTTAGTATGTTTACGTATTTTTCATGGATCCACAGTTGCTCCTTTCACAGGCCGCAGATTTAGAGCGGCCCCCCACGCAGCTGGAGGTGGAAACCGAGCTAGCGACACCCGGGAAATCAGGACGGGGCCGGTCCTCGTCATCCAGAGGGCCACTCCCAAATGCAAGAGCGGGAGATAGAGCCCTCTTTGTTACGCGGACAGAGCTGCACGACTTCCAAGATAGCATGAAGGGGGAGATGGAAGATGTGAAGGCTATGATGAAGCAGCTTCTGCTGGAGGTGCAGAAGCGAACGACGGCCACGGACATGGAACCGCCAGCCACGGCGGAAGCGGGAGTCGACGTGATCCAAGTAACCGCCGAAAAGGTTGCGTCTGTATACCCTCTAGTACTCCAGTCGAATACATGTATGGAACACATTTGCTTCAGCAATGTTGTATGTCATGCATTAGGATCGTTCACTAATACACGCCTCGTGTGGATCATTAGAACATGCAGGCAACTGGGAGGTCGGCGGAATCCGGGCATACTGGGTCGACCGCGGCATCGGAGCCCCTGCGTAACACCCTAGCAGATATGGGTTGCCAACCCGTCATTGAAAAGAAGAAACCCATAGCCAAGAAGAGGAAGGGCGAAGCGGAGAAGCTATTGGCGGAACACGATGCACGGCCTACCCGGCGTGCAATGGCTCGACAGAAAGAGGTTGGCATTCATGTCATATGCACATTATACTTGTCCGATAGTTATACTTACGTGCAAGCTTTGTATCTTTGATGTGGCCTCAACATTGGACAGTCATATGACTATGTCACATGATATGACTGAAGGCAGTCATATCACATGACTCTAGGCAGTCATGTTATACGACTATAGGCGGTCATAGTATATGACTCAATGCAGTCATAAACATGACAAGTAGCAGTCATATAACATGACATGAGGTTATCACAAGCAGTCGTGTATGACAGGGCCGAGTCATATTCTAACGCTAGAGTGTTATTGGGTCGTGGCCTCCCAGGTTATGACGGTTGGAGCGAGTGAAGATCAACCCGTGGACTTGCAGGAGGACGAGGACCATGAGGCGCCTGCGACGAAGAGGCCAGCAAAACGGGCACATAAAGGAGGCAGTCCACAGAAGAAGAAGAAGAAGGCTGGCAATGCTCCGAAGATTCAGCCGTTACCCCCGAAGGTCCCCTCGGTAAGAGTGTCGGACTCCGGGCGTAGGAAAATTATAGTGTTGAATGTTGTAGGACTTCTTTGCGATATCAGACCTCTGCACGATAGGAGAGAGTGGGGCCCGGATCTAGTCATCCACCACGCAAAGGACCTGAATGTGAAAATCAAAAAAATGACCGACTGCGACAAGTTTTTGTCGATGTTGTTCTCTAATTTTGATGTCGGGATATGGTCCCCCGTAGTGTCGCGCACCTCTCCATGAGGAGTGCCCGAAACACCATGGGCACAAGGGGGACCCCGGAGTGACACCCGGGACTTGTGGCGCCGTTGGTGAGAGGGCCCAAGTGATCCTAGTGTGGGTGAGGGCCCCGGGCGTTGGGAACGCCTCCCACCCACGGAGACTAGGAGGCATGAGGGTAAGGCCATGAGCTATGCGTAGCTCATGGCGTGGTGATTCTAGAATGCTCAAGATCACCTCAAGCGGAGGTGTGAGCTAGGAGTTATGGCCATTTGAGTGGGGCGCTGTCCCGGGACAGCGCCCTGGTACAGCAGTGCCTGGGAGTGATTCCCGGGACTGCCAAGGTTCAAACAGGCATAACTTCCTCAAGACTTGCCCGAATGGGGCAAGTGAGGAGTCCATCGGCATCTACGTGAAGCGTAGATGAAGATGGAGTGGTCGCTTGTTAGTATCAGACATCATACAAGGAAGTTATGATGGTCTGAAGCTGCCGGGGGCTTCTAGGCCCAGCGGCTAAAGGAAAGTGTCCACTTGGCCCCAACTCTTGGTGGAGAGACAAGAGGTTGGTTGACGGTGGGGTAGGGGCCCCGCGTAGAGTCCTAGAGGCTTATATGGGTGAGGTGGTGTGGCCTCACCCACCCGAGGCCGAACGGCAAGGCCTCCATGGGCATTGGCCCATTGTGAGGCCATAGTTGCCTAGTATGGTTCGGGTTGTTGTAGTGTTGCTCCGGCAACGCGATGATCAACATAAGATGGGACTTCCATGGATGGAAGTCCACATCTAGGAATGGGTTACCGATTAAGGGGTGAGTCCCGAAAGCAAAGTAGGAGGGTTGGTTCCCTCCTATGAACTATAAGGTCCGGGGTAGGAGGAGCTAACCATTAGCATGGCGGAATGCGAATGGTTAGCGCTCGTAACCTTTGCTAGAATTGAAAATTGGCAAGATTGTCAAGGGGGGGCTAGCAAGGGTTGCGACACTTGGTATCAGAGCAGGGTTCCAAGTTTTGAGCTCGCACTTTGAGGGAAACATGGCTATCAAAAATGCGGGTTATGATGGTGAGCCCGGGGTTTCCAAAAGGTTGTGAGGCTCAAATTGGAACAAGGATCATGTGCAAGTGGAATTTGACCATACCATTGGTTCTAATGACAATGGTGGGCATGAGGGTGGATTTGGTAATGAAAATGGAGGAGTGCTTTGAAAAGGCTCCCGCAAACCTCAAAAAACATTTGGGGCTTAGAATACCGAAAGCACCCAAAACCTTGGAGGGCATTAATGTTGGATTGAAATTCCAATTCGAAATGCTTGGAAGGTATTGATGTTGGAATGAATTTGGTGCTAATGAGGCACCCGGGGCCTCTTAAGGCCTATGTGCGCTATTCAAACGCACAAATGAAGGATACACCTAAAACGGACGAGCTTTCTAAGAAATGCATCCTTTTAGGTGGGGTTTTAAAAGCGGGTGGTGGATGCCTTGTTTAAGTCCCCAAGGCTTCTTGAGGACATGGTGGGGACCATCAAGTTTGCAAGAGCATTGAAGACGATGGTCCCAAAGAGAAGTTCGGCGGTGCATCACCACAAGTGGCTTTAGCCAAAGTAGGTCCCAAAGAAATGAGTGCAAATTGTTTGGTCCATTTTACTTAGGCAAAACATGTTGGTGCCGCGGACGGAATGTTGAAAGGTGGCTTTATGCTTCCAAAGCAAATCATACTTGTGCCGCGGACGGAATGTTGGGAGGTGGGTTTGTCCTACCAAGGCAATTCATGTTCGTGCCGCGGACGGAGTGTGGGAAGGTGGCTTTGTGCTACCAAGGCAAAACATGTTTGTTTTGCGGACAAATTATTAGAAATTTGTTTTGTGGCACCAAACCAATTTGTCCCGCGGACGAAATGTTTAAAGTTGGCTTTACGGACCAAGCCAAGCCAAGTTGCCGAGGACCAAATGTTGGACGATGGCTTTGTGGCCAAGGCTAGTAGCCTTAATCCGAGGCCAAGTATTTTGTACCTTGAGGCTCAAATGAATGGGAGACTTGTCTCATGGGTTGACAAAGAGTTAAGGCATTCTTTCATGACCCCAAAGCTCACAAGGGAGTTGGGGTTTGCCGATTGGTAGAGTGGTGAAGCCCACCAAGGTGCGGTTTGGAAAGGGCAAACCGCATGAGACAAAGGAGGCCGCGATGCATGTAACCTTTCAATGTGGGACATTGGATTTTTGTCAAAATTTCACACCATGTGAAATAGATGAAATGCATGTCATTGTGAAGGCCGCCTTCTTTGAAACTCACATGATAGATGTGAGGTGCAAGCCGGTGTGCTTGCCGTGCATTATGATGTGTCATAATGGCAAAGAATTGAGGTTCAAATTGACAAGGACTCCTATGGTAGGAGGACCCAAGTTGAATTTGGTCTTAATGGACCAAATGAAAAATGGTAAACATAATGGTCGTGGTTCAATTGGAGCAACTCCAAGGAACTCATGGGGAGGCTAGGAAAGATGGGCCTCCCCCAAACCATACTTGTGGGATGTTGGTGAGATACAAGGATGTATTCATCAATGTGTTGCTCAAAATGTTACCGCCAAGGAGTGAATTGCAACTTTGCTCAAGAAGAAATTGAATTCTTGAGGCATGTGGTGACAAAGGAAGTTGGTGGACAAACATGAAGAATGTCAAGGCAATCCAAGAGGAGAATTGGCCCTTGACTCAAAAAATGCTTAGGTCATTGGTTGGCCTAGCCAACTACTACCACCACTTCATTCTAGATTTGTTTTAAGGTTGCTAGGACCTTAGTCAACTTATTGAGGAAAATGGCTATCCCAAGAGTGGGATGAGCCTTGTCACCAAGCCTTTGGGAAGCTCAAGAGCAAGTTCCCTTCACGAGATGTGGTTAAGTTTCCGGGTTTTCATAAGCATTTTGAGGTGCACATGGAGACGAAGGACTTTATCATTGGCGGATGTTGATCCAAGATGGATGACCATTGCTTATGAGAGGATTAAGCTCCATGGTTGTCGAACCTTGTCCGGCTTGTGCAAGAAATGGCTATCCCAAGAGTGGGATGAGCCGTGCCACCAAGCCATTGGGGAGCTTAAGAGCAAGTTGTCTTTGCCGCCCGTGCTCAAGCTTGCGGAGTTTGCCAAACCTTTTGAGGTGCATACGGGGGCAAGTCACTTTGCCATTGGCGGATGTTGATCCAAGATGGAGGACCATTGCATATGACAGCAATAAGCTCAATGGTTGTTAAATCTTGTCCGGCTTGTGCAAGACATGGCTATCCCAAGAGTGGGATGAGCCGTGCCACCAAGTCCTTGAGGAGCTTAAGACGAAGTTCTTTTCGCCGCCGGTGCTCAAGTTCGCGGAGTTTGACATACCTTTTGAGGTGCATACGGGGGCGAGTGACTTTATCGTTGGCGGATGTTGATGTAAAAAAAAAAGATGGCCATTGCATATGGGAGCATGAAGCTCGATGGTTGTCGGACTTGTGAAAGAAATGGCTATCCCAAGAGTGGGACTAGCCTTGTCACCAAGTCTTTGGGGAGCTTAAGAGCAAGTTCTCCTCGCCGCCCGTGCTCAAGTTCGTGGAGTTTGACAAACCTTTTGAGGTGCATACGGGGGCGAGTAACTTTGCCAATGATGGATTGTTAATGTAAGATGGATGGCCTTTGCATATGGGGGCTTGAGGCTCGATAGTTGTCAAAGAAGACAACCAACTCATGACAAAGAACTTCTTTGCGGTAGTGCATTGCTCGAAGATGTGGCGACATTATTTGGGGTCGCACAAAGCAAAGATCTACATGGACAATGTGTCCTAAAAGTATTTTAACATATACAAGCGCAAGTGAGCGCCAAGTCATTGCGGTGGCATGATAGTTTGGCGCTTATGAAGGTGGATTTGGTCCACAAACCGGACCGTGGAAATGTGGTGCCGGATGCACTAAGTAGACCGGAAGAGTTCCAAGCAATGAGAACCATCCAAACCTTGTGGCTAATGTGTGCCGGCGAAGGAAACTTGTGATGCAAGATACGGGAGGGATAAATTAACTACCCCGAGGCACAAAAGCTTTTAGGTGAGCTTCGCAAGAGCAAGGTGCTCAAAGAGGTTAAGTTGGTGGACGGATTGTTCAAGTGTAAGCAAAGTCGGGTGTATGTGCCTCAAGGCAAGTTGAGGCTATCGGTTTTGAAGGAAGAATGTGATAGTCCTATTGCCGGCCATAGAGGAGAAAGAAAAAACCGCCATAGAATGGTGTCATGGAGGTACCATTGGTGGTGCATAACGGAGGATATAACCCACTTTGTGAAGGCGTGAATAAAGTGCCAAGTGAACCGAGCCTCTAACCAAAAGCAAGGCGGTTTCTTGCAACCGTTGCCTATCCCGTCGGCGCCATGGCATAGTAAGTGCATGGACTTGATCACAAGTTTGCTGGAGTCACATGGGTATGATGCCATCTTGTTGATGGTAGAGCGGTTTGCCAAGTTGGCACACATGGTGCCGATTGTGGGAACCGCCACCGCGTTGGAGACCGCATAGCCTTTTCTCAAAGGATGGTTGAGGCACCACGGGTTGCCAAGAGTGATTGTGTGGGATCAAGATCCAAAGTTCACAAGTGCATTTTCAATGCATTTCTCTAAGGAGGTCGGAATGAAACTAAGGTTTAGCACGGCCTTGCATTCCCAAATGAATGGGAAAGCGGAGCATGTGAATGGAGTCTTGAAGCAATACTTGAGGAACTTGGTGGGGGCGGACCAAGGAGATTGGGCGGACTATGTGGGTCGAGCGGAGTGTAATTGCAATGTAGCCACGCACTTGGCTACCAAGGGGTGGTCTTTCGTGGTGGCTTATGGAGTGGATGCGCTCCAACCTATTAACCTAGCTCTCGAGGGGGCACATTCAACACTAGAGTTCAACCAAGATGGTGAGGACTTGGCCAAGGATGGTAAACAAGTCTTGGAGATGACCAAGTTGTTGGTGGAGAAAGCCCGAAGGTGCTACGGAGTGCAAATCAATGCCGGAAGACGCGAAGTGGAGTATGAGGTGGGCCAATAAGGTGTTGTTGAATGTGGACAACCTCACCTTGCCCAAAGGCCTTACTCCAAAAGTTCATGTCCAAAATTGGAGCTTCGTTTTCCATGGTGGAACAAGTGTTCAAGGACATGTATAAGTTGGAATTACCGCCGGAGATCAAAGTGCATCCAACATTTCATGTCTCATTACGAAAGTCATTTTAGGACGACACCTTGTGGCCCGATCACAAGCAAGTGATTAGGCCACGTCCCGACCTTGTGGAGGTCATTTGGAACATGAGGTAGGAGGGCATCCTCAAGTGTAGGAAGTCCAAGTGAAAATGAAAGAAAATGTACAAAGGAGTACTTGGTGAAATGGTGAAGATACCATGAGAAAGAAACCGCTTGGGTGGCGGCAAGAGACATGGTGAACACCAATGAATTGGTGAAGCACTTTGAAGAAACTAAGGCTAAGGATTCCAATAAAATGAAGCATAGGCATTGATGAGGACATCAATCTCCTTTAGTGGGGGAGAGACGCTAGTAGCACACTTAGCTTCGAGGTTAATTACTCCACAACATGAACTTGTTCTTTGGCTTGAGGGAATAAAGTCCAAACTTTAGTGGTGCAAAGAGAAAAGTATGAGATGAGGTCCTAGTCTTGCACTTATGCTTGGTTAATGGAAGAGGGGGAATAGATATGCCAAACTAGGTTGGGTAAGCCGAGTAATTGGGGGCCATGGCTTGGACGGGCCTTGTATAAAACCAAGAAACTTCTTAGCCGCGGGCTTGTCCGGGCGGGGACAAGGTGATGGCGCGTGCTCATAAAAGTGCTACCCGCGAGCTAACGAGAGTTGGCGCATGGGAGTCATGAACCCATGTCTCGAAAGAGCAAAGTGGGAACCGAGTCGGGCGGGACTTGGCATCACCCCCGTGCGATCGAGGCGTGGCTTAACAATGGAAAGCCATCTCGGAGTTGCAACCGAGACAACGTAGTGGAAGCGTTGAGGTCTCGCCTAGATGTGTCATGTTAGGCTAGTGGAGCCTAACGGGGGAGGCCTCAAAGGAGGGGCAACCCAAGTGAGTCCCAAAGTAGGTGGGTCTAGTGTAGGTTAGGTCCTTGGATGAAAGATCCAAGGTCGCTAACGGACCACCTAGGAACGACACCTTTGGGGCTATGCCAAATTTGAAGATGCATTGTGGGGGTCGCGCCCTAAGGTAAACACAATGCCGCACCATAGAGGATGGCAACTTGAGAATTGGTGTGCCGACTACGAGTATAGTCGATGAGGGCATCGACTCCGTTTGGTGGGGGTGAGTGTCGCGCACCTCTCCATGAGGAGTGCCCGAAACACCATGGGCACAAGGGGGACCCCGGAGTGACACCCGGGACTTGTGGCGCCGTTGGTGAGAGGGCCCAAGTGATCCTAGTGTGGGTGAGGGCCCCGGGCGTTGGGAACGCCTCCCACCCACGGAGACTAGGAGGCATGAGGGTAAGGCCATGAGCTATGCGTAGCTCATGGCGTGGTGATTCTAGAATGCTCAAGATCACCTCAAGCGGAGGTGTGAGCTAGGAGTTATGGCCATTTGAGTGGGGCGCTGTCCCGGGACAGCGCCCTGGTACAGCAGTGCCTGGGAGTGATTCCCGGGACTGCCAAGGTTCAAACAGGCATAACTTCCTCAAGACTTGCCCGAATGGGGCAAGTGAGGAGTCCATCGGCATCTACGTGAAGCGTAGATGAAGATGGAGTGGTCGCTTGTTAGTATCAGACATCATACAAGGAAGTTATGATGGTCTGAAGCTGCCGGGGGCTTCTAGGCCCAGCGGCTAAAGGAAAGTGTCCACTTGGCCCCAACTCTTGGTGGAGAGACAAGAGGTTGGTTGACGGTGGGGTAGGGGCCCCGCGTAGAGTCCTAGAGGCTTATATGGGTGAGGTGGTGTGGCCTCACCCACCCGAGGCCGAACGGCAAGGCCTCCATGGGCATTGGCCCATTGTGAGGCCATAGTTGCCTAGTATGGTTCGGGTTGTTGTAGTGTTGCTCCGGCAACGCGATGATCAACATAAGATGGGACTTCCATGGATGGAAGTCCACATCTAGGAATGGGTTACCGATTAAGGGGTGAGTCCCGAAAGCAAAGTAGGAGGGTTGGTTCCCTCCTATGAACTATAAGGTCCGGGGTAGGAGGAGCTAACCATTAGCATGGCGGAATGCGAATGGTTAGCGCTCGTAACCTTTGCTAGAATTGAAAATTGGCAAGATTGTCAAGGGGGGGCTAGCAAGGGTTGCGACACTTAGAGCAGAACGTACTAGAGGTTGTAGGCGCATTTCTTGCATCGGGAACGACAACTCAATGGAGCTTTCTGTGGGGGAGGACTTACCCCCTCCAGAACCCAATAAGAGACCTCCGCAATCTATTTGATATGATTCCGGACCCCACGCACGGCTCAACACGGTGTCTCCAAATCGATTGGGATACAACGGCGACGGCGCGTTCCCCCCCCTCAAATGTCCTAAACTTTCCGCGCTGGGATCCCCTAAACCCCAACGATGACTTCCTGGGCAGAATTTGCGGGCCATTCGAAGGATTGGCCCGCAAGCAATCCAACATCGAATATTGCTTGGCGTATCTGACCAAGGAGGTCCATCTAGCGTCGGTACCTGCGAACCTGGTAGGTTCATCGACACAGGTAAGCTGTTCTTGGATATTTTTTGTTTCTATTTGGTTCTCACTCCAATCGTAAACAAGGAAAATGCTGATAACACATGTCCGCATAGGTATGTCACTCCACGAAGCAATATGAGGACCTTAGGCGAATGTGTTACTTTTTGTGGTCATTCTAATATGACTATGTCCAGTCATATGACTATGGTCAGCCATAGGCAATATGACTATGTTCAGTCACATGACTATGGCTAGTCATGGGTTATATGACTGTGTCCAGTCATATGACTATGTTCAGTTATAGGTCGCAATTATATTACTCATTGTTGTCATATCTGATGACTACGGTGCGGTATATGAGTATGTCCTATCATATTATGCAATCATGGCCTAGTGTGAGGTCATATATTGAGTATTGAAGCTCCAGTAACTCCACGCGGATTGTTTTGATTGTTGATAATTACGTTTTCTGCTGCAGACACAAGCAGAAGAGGTCACCGCCGTATTGTCGGAGACGCCTAATGCGATGGTGGAGGACGCACCCTTGCCGTTGGCCACGGGGTCCAATGTCGCATTGTTTGACCTGGACGATGAGAACAAGGCCAAGGCGAACGTAGTGGCGCAAGGCATCATCGTGAGCCTTGCAGGAGGTTCACTCCACGGGCGCCTCATTGAGGAGGGCAACGTATCAGTTTGCGTGTCCTCGATTGAGCCAGGAGCAGAGTCCGTGTTGCTGTACGAGGGCAACAACGACGACGATCCTCCGATGTTGCGTCTGGGCGATGCACTGAAGTCCATCACCAAGTGGCCAGTGGAAGCACTGAAGGCTATCCCGCTGGAACCTCAACAAGCCACTTAGATTTCGGTAGTTTACGCATTTAGGGGTCATGTAGGAAAGATGAACACATTTGGATATGCTTGGAGACATGGACTACATAAAGTCGTTCAAGTTATTGAAATTTATGTACTCAATTTGTGTGCTCAATTTCTTACTTGGCTCAGTCATGTAGCGCATGACTTGAATGTGTCATCATTACTTGGGATGTGGCACGAAATGTGACTGACATTCAAAATTACAAGTAATACGAATCTAACTCAATACAGTTATCACAACGCACAAAGAACTACGCAATGTGACTCTCCATCTACGCGAATATCACTCCATCATGTCATATTGTGCAGAACATGTTGCTAAGAATATGACTACAGAACGTTATATAACAATGTCATCCCCGCAAAAAATGTGAGTAACGCCCCAAAAAACATGACTACAAGCAGTCAAAAAACTAGCAGTCACATTCCACGTGGCCTGCCACGTCGGCAAAATTATGACGCATGCAAGTCATATTACACGTCAGCAGAGAACATGATCACATGGAGTCACATTCCACGTCGGTTTGGTATTTTTTCTGCCCGGGCAGGTCAAAAAAGGGCACTGACTCCAAGGCTAGTCAAGGTATGCCCCACGTGCAGTGGGGATCGTAGAAACTGTCCTTTTATACGCCTCCACAACCGTATATATTCATATGACTCATGTCCGAAGCGACTCGTCGGTAATGACTAGACCCAGTCACCGCGCGCGTCATCCTCATCCGGAGCCTCGTCAGTCATATTTTGGGATTTTATGACTTAAGGCAGTCATAAATTTCAGTCACAAAATACCCAATCTGTTGTAGTGAAGACCGAGCCTGACGTAGACAACGTTGTAGACTTGTCTGATTCTTCGACTGAAGATGTATCTGTGAGGAAGGCTGATGTTCATGATTCCCCTCCTTTGTTTCCCTCTTCTTCCTATGTAACACCTTCTCCTTCTCGCTCTGTGCCTTTTTCTCCTTCCGTACCGTCTACGTCCAAACCTCTTCCACCTATTGTTCACTGCCTTCATCGTCTTTGTTCTATACCCGGTAGTAAGAGCGTTCTCAAGAAACTAGATTACGATAAAATCAAAATCCTAGAGGTTAATCACCTCCCCCCTCGTTTTGATGGTACCCAGTTATTTGTCCTCCCTGCACCCGAAGTCTCATCATCTCAATCCAGGGCCAAGTCCATGGACGGCATGGACAAGCAATATGATGGCCATGTTTGGACGAAGACTCAAACCACCAACATTACAAACGACGTTGGCCTTGCATTTCGTTCCTCTACCTGTGTTGGCCATCTACAATGCCAAAACCCGAGTTGTGATTACCTTCAACGCGCCCATCGTCTCTCTGAGGTCAACGACATGGAATTTGATGGGTTCACTAAAGAGCCTTTCCCTCTCTCTGGCATTGTGCCATCCGGATCTACTCTTGTGTGCAGGATCTGCAAACAGCCTCCCAAATGCATTGCACTATGCGATGCAAAAATCTTCTACGTCCATGGGAAGGAGTCCTCCCAAAGAGCCTGCATTCATATCGGTACTCATCAACATCCAGTCAAGGTTGGAGACTGCCGAGACAGTCGGAAGTGTATCAATGCACTTCTCGAGGAGCACGTTGAGCGTACGCCTCAGGCCACGCACAGCAAGATCGTCCTTGAAGCCAGCAAGGACATTGTTGGTGAGTTCCTCCTTTCTGAAAATAGTGAGAAACACCGTCTCCTCTCCTTAACAGAGCTCGAACCTGTGTTTGAGAGCTGTAGAGAGTTGAATTCCCCAAACCTTCGATCTAAGGTTACCTCTTTCAAATTTTTGCGGAGGTTCGGTGTTATGGATGGCATCGCTAAGCTTAGAGGCGTTAGCAATTGGACCTACGTCCAAAGGAACCAATTCCCAGGACAAGGTGACGATGCTGACAAGGTGTTCGTTTTCAAGATGTCCGAGGTTGGTCTTGGAAGTGGAGTGGATTTGGTTCATCGGATGCAACCGGGTGGGGACCTCGAGAACGCGTGGATGATGTCCGATCACGTCAAGCGGGTCAAAGGGTGGACCACCATGGCCGCTCATGTCTACGATGGGACTTATCAACGGGTTATGACCATTTCATGTTGTGATTTCCAATCGGAGGATAAGGATGCGCAAGTGCTCTTCTGGCAGAACCTCAACCACGTCATGGCCCGCCACGGTATCCCACATCCGAGGAATGCTATTCTGTGAGCGGTGAGCAGTGAGCGGTGAGCGGTGAGCGATAACTTCTACAGTTTTTAGAAATTTTGTATTGAAAATAAAGCCCTATAATCAGGACTAGAGCAAGAATTTGAGAACTTTTGAGCTCTATGACCGCGGTTTTCACTGAAAACTTGAAAGTTTTAGAACACAATTTTTATTAAAGGGGCCTATATCCATGACAATTCCTGGGAGCTCAAGATACTTTGTATGATTAAGAAGGTCGCCATTACTTCAATCACTGCTACATAGAGGGCTCGACACTGCTTCTAAATCAAAGTAGCGTAGAACTCGAGGGTCAACATGATTCTTAGGAGTGAAGAAGGATGTCGAATTCCCAGAGCTACCATGGGCATATGCCAAGGCCATGGCTTCAGCATATACAGGTAAGCCACGAGGACTTGGGGGCGGCGATGGAAAGTACCAAGTTGAAGGTGGAGTTCGTAACGGTCTCCCTGAATTTGTTAAACTGCCATGTTCAGAGCAAGATTTAGAGATGGACAAAGGATGGATTACAAGTAAGAGATAAATAGAAAACAATATCAACCAACGAAGGCGTGGACTTACTCACATATATCGTGCAAAGGGGCATCTGGAATGGCCTCGTCATCGTCACTCAGGTCGCCCGCAGTAGAGAAAGTCGAAGCATTTGGAGGTGGAACTGCCAAGGGTTCAAGGACTTCAGAAAAGAGCATAGAGTCGTTCTCTAAAACCAGAATGTGGCGATTACATGCACGGGCTGCGCGAATAGTAGCTCCTGGAGAAATGGGATAAATTAGGACATGAAACATTGTCGCAACCCTTGCTAGTCCCCCTTGACCATCTTGGCAATTTTCATTTCCTAGCAAAGGTTACGAGTGCTAACCCTTCGCATACCGCCATGCTAATGGTTAGCTCCTCTCACCCCGGACCTTATAGTTCATAGGAGGGGAACCAACCCTCCTACTTTGCTTTCGGGACTCACCCCTTCAATCGGTAACCAATCCTTAGATGTGGACTTCCATCCATGGAAGTCCAATCTTATGTTGATCATCGCGTTGCCGGAGCAACACTACAACAACCCGAACCATACTAGGCAACTATGGCCTCACATTAGGCCAATGCCAATGGAGGCCGTGCCGTTCGGCCTCGGGTGGGTGAGGCCACACCACCTCACCCATATAAGCCTCTAGGACTCTACGCGGGGCCCCTACCCCACTGTCAACCAACCTCTTGTCTCTCTACCAAGAGTTGGGGCCAAGTGGACATTTTCCCTTAGCCGCTGGGCCTAGAAGCCCCCACAGCTTCAGACCATCATAACTTCCTTGTATGATGTCTGATGCTAACACTTGACCACTCCATCTTCATCTACGCTTCACGTAGATGCCGATGCACTCCTCACTTACCCCATTCGGGCAAGTTATGAGGACGTTATGCCTCTTTGAACCTTGGCAGTCCCGGGAATCACGCCCAGGCACTGCTGTACCAGGCGCTGTCCCGGGACAGCGCCCCACTCAAATGGCCATAACTGCTAGCTCACACCTCCGATTGAGGTGTTCTTGAGCATTCTAGAATCACCACGCCATGAGCTACGCATAGCTCATGGCCTTACCCTTGTGCCTCCTAGTCTCCGTGGGTGGGAGGCGTTCCCAACGCCCGGGGCCCTCACCCACACTAGGATCACTTGGGCCCTCTCACCAACGGCGCCACAAGTCCCGGGTGTCACTCCGGGGTCCCCCTTGTGCCCATGGTGTTTCGGGCACTCCTCATGGAGAGGTGCGCGACAAACATGGTATGAAAATTAAAAATAAAAAGGAAGGAGAAGTGGGTATGAGGTACCTATGGAAGCGGTTAGGTCGGCGACAATACCATCTGGAGGAGATAATCCATGCACAAAGAGCTTCATGAGAACATCCGATTTCTCCTTCGGGCCTCGCCATGGCGAACCATCGCTTTTACGAATCAGCTGGGTCTCGGATGTGACAGGATTGAAGAGGACATCATCACACGCTAAGTCCACCTGAGGGACTGAAGGGTCTGGAGTGATCGTGAGGATCTTTGGCTGCCTAGCCTCAGAAGTAGGGACAGATCTGACTATAAGAATAGCCTTGACCTTCAAAGTCTGCAAAGGTAAATCAAATAATCAGCTAAGTCTTAAGAAGAAAAATCGGAAGAGAAGAAAAAACTTAGTTAAAATAGTAGGAAAGAGAGAAGGACAAGAAACAAACATTTTTGGCTGACACGAGGGGATTGGCAAGGTGCAAATAATTGATGATGGTCCACTCGTCAAGAACCTTCATCTCGTAATTCTTGAAAAATGATGAAATCTCCTTGCGAACCATGGGACTGTCGGGGTAGAAAAGAATGAAGGCTCCATCGTCATGCAAGTAGGAATATGCAAATCCCATGGTCACTTTAAGAAAAGTATCGGAGTACTCATTCCAAGGTGGGATCTGAGACGGGGGATTAAAAACTCCAGGAACTCTCTGCCCGTCAGGGTACTCAGCAATAAGCAAGTCCACTGTAGGTTTCTGAATGAGTTTGCCATCAAAGTAGAAGTGGCGTCCAGTGCCAACCTAAACCGGAGAGGAATGTAAGTCCTGGGAGTTCCGAGCTAGAACTTGACATTGAAAAAATGCCACAAAAATCCAACTACCAACCTACAACATGACATTGAAAAAATGAAAGCAATACTGTAGTGAATTGGAAAATTAGGGGGAGACCTTGTTCAGAAAGTAAACAATGTCTTCGTAATTGGTGCTGAACTTTCCAGTGATTGTCTTCTCCTCCACAATACGAACAAAAGAATCATTCACAAGAAGTTGCTGAGAAGTATATGCGGTTGACAATGCAACAGCCTTCACCTTCATGGGATGACACTTAGGGGGAGACAAGAACGTGGTGGCAGTACTGGACTCCGGGACATCAACTTTCTGGCGCTTCGTAATTGGCTCTGCTAGAATAACTGAAGGACTCGGTGGTGATGCAGGAAGTCTAGATGCACTTGAAGCAAGTGCAGCATCTGCTGCAGAGAAGAGGGGCGGCGTCCCAACCGGGGAAGTGGCCCTCTGAACCTGATCAGAAACGGGAGCCTTCTTCTGCCTCAGTTGCCTCTTGGATTTTGAGGCCGGCCGTTGACTGGCAAGCACCTCAAGCGGAGTGTCGACGGTATCCGAGGGAGTCCCAGTTCGAAGGGAAGGTGGTTGGATGGAGTCTCGAAGAACAATGTCAAACGAAGGGGCCTTCGAAGCTGGGCAGTCAAGATACCACCCACATCGCTCCCAGTGCACAGAATCCCATGATTTTATGATTCCCTTAGTGAGCATGAAATCCTCACTATCTCTCTCCAAGAAATTAACAAAGAAGGGAGGGGATCTAGAGATAGCCTTGGAGGAGAAGAGGACAGGACACGGTGTAATGCTGGCTTGAACAAGTACTGCTTGTCGATAGTGTTGTTCTTGTTCACTCATTTCTCCACTGCGAATTCGCGGAAGAATGCCGTGTCCCATAATGATATGCGAATCTGCTCAATATAATAAAAAAGGGTTGGAATTGGATCCCGGCCATCAGGTTGATAGTTGATGGTGGCCTTTTGATCACGTAGGACACCATCGAGAAGTTTTTGTGCTTCCACTGCCAACTGCATAGCACGACAGAGGAGTTATGAACAAAGAAGATAACAAATTTGCAATGGCCTAGCAATGAAAGTTCAAAAGCAAAAAAACAATTTTTGAGAACTCAACAAAGAGGAGAGGTGGAGAATCACATACTTGAGCCCACCATGTTGCCTTATTCAACCAAGTGTAAAAGGCGTCATCGTTGAAACCTTGCTTGGGGAATTTCAGTTGCACCCAAAGACTTGGAGGCTGATTCCAGCTCTCAAGCCAAAGTACCTTCATAGATGGATCCATGGCAGACACAGCCAACATCCACAACTTCTCTAACTTCATCTCAACACCGTCATCACGACACTCATAATGAGTCTTCACTTCGGCAAGAAAAGCAGGAGTGTTCTGAGGATCAGCAATTGGTAAGATTTTTGTCAACTCACTTTTGAAATGCACCTTGGCACGTGTAACCGCCTTGCCAACGATGTCATCAACACGTTGAGATGTCCAGTCCTCAGGGTTTGGATATCGATCATAAAATTTCCGCTCTGTAGATGCAGCAACCACTCCAATTTCTTGCTGAGACATTTGAAAAGCAAGGAATTAGTATATTAGCAATGCAAAAATATAGAGGAAGTTAAAAGTGGGAATGAAACCATAGGAAGAGTATGAAAACAATTGAACCTGGTAGAGTATGGAGGTGAGCGATGCAATTGTAAGGGTGAACCAAGTCTTGGTTTTAGGATTCTTCTGTTTTGTCTCCGCAGCTTGAACATCATCTTGAGACACCAAAGACTTGAAGAACTCCAATGGCTGTTTGGCAAGACTCTGAGTGCGGTAGAGCCGATGCACAAGGTTTGCAACCACATGTGAATTTTCATTTCTCCTGAGTGGCAGAAAATCAAGATTAAATGAGAGATGAGGTACCATGACAAAAATGAGATGAAATCAAGAGAGCATGTGATTGCAATGAGAACATACCAGTTGACCTCGTATAAGGCAGTGAGCATGGATACAACATCCCCATTCACAACGAGAATAATACTCTCGACCGTATAATGCCAAGAAATGTCATCCAGGTGGTCATTGTTGATAATTGGCATCCAAGTTTGGATGCGGTGGTTGCCATCCCAAACATGGAACATCTTCCCACAAAAGACTTGGAGAGTTGGATCGGCGGTTAGCATGGCCTCAAATTCGTTGTTCACTGTCACCCAATGCTGACTCCAAGTGGAAATGATCTCTGCGGAAACGTCTGAAGTTTTGCCTTCATTGTCCTCCAGGGCAACATAGAAAACACCATTACCTTCCATGTAACCGTTCTTCTGGAAATGCCAAGCCAACTTAAGGACATCATTCTTAAGGAAGGGACGGACCACGGGAAGACAAACCATTCGACATAGAGGAATGAAGATCTTGGACTTGTTCTTCGGTTGAAATCTAAGTCCCTCAATCCTGGATTTGGTGCTGGGAATCTCATTAGAGACCATGGTATGGAGCTTCGAGCGAGCATCTATTGGATTGTCTAAAAATGAAGGCAAATTCATCAGATATTGCATGAGATATTGCATGAGACTTCTGCCTCAAGAGAATGCGACATGTATATCAACAGTCCAGAAAGCAATACGTGAATACAGAGCCAAAATCGTGAGTGAATGTTTATTTTGAAAATCCCACTAATGAGTTAATAGTAAACTGCAAATTGAACAGATGACAGCCAAGTTTGGACTCGTGACCGACGCAGAACGTACCACCGGCAGGCTCACCCGAAGAAGCTGAGGAAACGCACAATGCCATATCAGTCAATAAAAGTCATAATAAAATTGTGTGCAAACAAAATGAACTCGATTTCTAAAATATCAGAAGAAGAGAGGCATTTGACTACATGGTGAATGACCCCTAACAATGTACACACCTCATAATCGACAAGGTTCATTCACGAAATTGGAATGCAATACCAAACATCATGAAATTGGAATGAATAAATAAACCCCACAAAGCAATGTGGAATGCACCTTCTCCACCATCTCCACCATCTCTTGGACTCACAACACTCGCTTGAACTGAAACAAGTTCAACACAATGCCACCTTCAGCTCATGTCAGAAGCACCCACATTTGAATGAGGTACCTCAAGTGATGGTGAGATGATGAGGTTTGAAATGACTTGGAAGGGGAAATTGTGAAATGTGGATAAAAGTATGAAGTGCCCCACTTTAATTGTGAGGGAAGAAGTGGTTGGAAAGGATATGTCAGCTTATGGTTCATCCAGTTGGAGGGATTGGTGTACATATATCTGAACCCAGCCCGCTTAAGAGAGTCAGAAAGTTAAGGAGAATGGGAGAGACTGTTGACATTAATGACAATGAGCTGGAAAGAGCAAGGCCAAGACACTTATTGGAAAACATTGCAGATTATAACCAAGGCACAAACACAGCTGGATGTTTGTCTCAAGAAGGGAGGCATCAGACAGATGCTCGGATTTTTATAGACCTGAGTCATGATGTTGGTTTAGTAGGCCTTCAGGTTGTGAGCCCGTTTGCCCGAGGCATGCCGGGTCGTGATGTGACATACTGCCGAACTGCACCTCCCGAACTGCACCTGCCGAACTCACTTGTTAGATCCAATGAATGGGGAGAAGTGACCGCCAGTTACAGATGAACCAGTTACGTTCGAGAAATAACTGGTTGCAGTTTGAAGCCTTCAGGAAAATTACCAATCAATTTAGAGGAATCTGTAGAGCATACCTCAAATTAATATAGGGAAACCGAAAGATCACAACATGTAAAGCGGTTGGACTTTGGAAACACTAGATTTCTCACTGATTATGCCCAAATCTCCAGGTTAGAACTGAACCATGATCCTGTTGCTTCACATAGCAGTGGATCTCCCATCCTCTCTAGCCAAATGCAGGTGAGGTCTGCTCATTTATTGGTTATTTGCATTTCCCTTCATATGTAGTTTATGAGTTCTTCGTCCAGAAGTAGAAACTGAAAAATGTCTACCTTCCGGATA